>OX243915.1:20148320-21610429 GCA_945859665.1 Anorthoa munda
TGCCCATAGAATAGATTAAATAAAAGTGGGAGTCCTACCCACAGAATATAAGATGATGAATGCAAGAAAGAATTAGTATGAAGAATGAAAGTACGAGAGGCATAAAAGATTGACCGGAATGACTGAGGTTGAGCAAATAAGGCGCCAATATCGTTGGCGGGGATTAGTGTTAAGAAAAAAAAAAAAAAAAAAAAAAAAAACCCTACCTACCCTACCCTACCTACCCTACCCTACCTACCCTACCCTACCTACCCTACCCTACCTACCCTACCCTACCTACCCTACCTACCCTACCCTACCTACCCTACCCTACCTACCCTACCCTACCTACCCTACCCTACCTACCCTACCCTACCTACCCTACCCTACCTACCCTACCCTACCTACCCTACCCTACCTACCCTACCCTACCTACCCTACCCTACCTACCCTACCCTACCTACCCTACCCTACCTACCCTACCCTACCTACCCTACCCTACCTACCCTACCCTACCTACCCTACCCTACCTACCCTACCCTACCTACCCTACCCTACCTACCCTACCCTACCTACCCTACCCTACCTACCCTACCCTACCTACCCTACCCTACCTACCCTACCCTAATTTTCCTTTTTTTTTTTTTTTTTTTGTAAATCTAAACCATTCTCGAATCTCCACGAACACACACAAAAAATTTCATCAAAATCGGTCCAGTCGTTTAGGAGGAGTTCAGTCACATACACACGCACACAAGAAATATATATATTAAGATTCCATTTGCGATAACATTAGACGTTTAAATTAGCCCATTTTACAGCCCGTTCAACCGATTTTGAATTCTATTGCGTTGGTGATACGACAAATGGTAGCTGTAGTAAACAGTTGGTAACAGGTTTATGATTTTTATTTCAGTCTTATGTTTACGGGATAGAACTCAAAATCGGTTGAACGGACTGTAAAAAGATTTGGAAACATGTCTAATGTTATTTCAAATGGAGTTTAGTTATGTACAGGTTCATACACTACTTTATCAACACTCATATATTGGGCTTAAACCTACTTAATAAAAGATAAATGCCAAAAGCCAGCACGTCACCCCAAACAACATAACACTAGTACACAATGTTACCAACTTTAAATCAGTACAACTACACTCCATGCTGACCCTCGGACCGTACTTAAAACACAAGTAGCTCCATAATGTCAGTGACAGGCAGTCGGCCTGGGCCTACGTAATGACACATTTCCTCTGGCTTTACTACTAGGAGATACAAGCCACTCTGTGAGGCACAAAATACAGAGATACAGAAGGTTACAAAGATACAAAACGTCCAGAAAGAGGTGGCGAGATTACGACGCATACCACGAGGGCTGGTACGACATGGCGGCGTGGGAAAAGATAAGGTTAGTCATGAAAGGACTTGGGGACATCTATGCCCGCTGTGGGATAGGAATTATTTAAAATATAGTTAAAAGATTGACGGCTGGGACTGGCTTGCTTTGTATCGTTTAACATTGCACTACTCTGCCGACAAAGTCACAGGAGATCTCTGTTGCTGATTTGCATCGCTGCATGCTGTTATAATTTGGTGAAGTCGAAAACCTTTGTCCCTGCAAGCATGAGCTATGTAAATAAGCTCATCTTTACTATAAATATAAGGCAGTCAGGGAACAAAGACTCCGGAAGGGAGTGGCTGTGCGCACAATGAATGAAAGTATTAGCAAAACGCTTTGTGCGCATTGGAGGGATGTCCACCATGTACCGATGGCGCATGGCCGTACGTCTTATAGTCCGATGATGGAATGGACTAGGCGGAATCAAATTGTGCAGTTCCGTCGCACTCTCCCCGAAACCGATAAAAAACCGACAGGCTGGCAACTCGGCGTCGATGTTCGAGGCTCTGGAGCTTTGAGGCGACCAGTGCATCGTTGATAATAAGCCTTTTGGCCCGTCTATCAGTCTACTAAAGTGCATCAAGCTGGTATTTGGCAGATCCATCCTAGAGGTGAGAGCAGTACTCCATGCATGACCGAACTTGCGCTTTATACAAGTTGAACAGCTGTTCAGGCGTGAAATACCGTTACACCTTTGCAATTGTAATTTCAATAATTTCTGAAGGTTATAATAATAAAGGTAAAATGGACTGATCCTTCTGCAAAAAGTATTTCTTTAGTTTCAACAACCCACTCATATTAATGCATACTATGTTTACTTCACGTATTTTGAATTAGTCATGGTATTACTTGTGTCGCTTTACAAGCCAAATAGTAGCTTAATGATATTATCATTTGACTTGATATCCGAAATTATGGTAGTCTTATTTCATTCTTTCCTTAAATTATTCATATCAGGTGAGATAGTGGTCAAGCGCGAGCCTATCTATAATAAAAAAAAAAAAAAAAAAACTGATTTGAGCTGCACAGTTATTGACAAATGCGTGCACTGACTGGACAGGTGCACTCAATCTGGCTGGTTCTTTCCTCAAAAGAACATTTCAGACATCAGTCTACATGGCCTTCACATGATCTAACCAAGATTTTGTCTGGACTTTAAAAGAGACTGTGACCTCTGAGTTTGTTTCGGCCTTTCTTCTCAGAGTATTCAGACAGGAAACGCCGACCTCATCTAGTTTTAAAAAATACGAGCCACATGTAAGTGTTTGTACAAACCAACTTATGGTTATTATGGATTTAGAAAAATCACCCATAGAATCTCGTTATAAATTACTTTAATCATGTTTTTTTTTTTTTTACTATGTATAGGCCTGTGTTTGACCACAATCTCACCGTGGTCAGTGATGATGTGGCTGATGGTGGTAAGCACACAAAGCCTAGAAGGGAACTGGCTCTCAAGTGCTGCTGTCGGAACACACCGGAAGGTGCTTGGCGACAGATTTTCAACTTGAGGGTGGTTGCCAGCCAGGCGGGCACTACAAAGTACCCTACCACCGTGATTTTGGAGAAAACTTGTGCGGTCTGTCCTTGACCTGTGATACTTGGGGTCAGTGTACAATGTTTTCTTCTATCATTCGCTCCTCGTAGCAGTCACGTTATCATCATCACCATCATCAGCCTTTTTGATGTTCCCACAGCTGGGACACAGGCCTCCTCTCTGTGAAAGAGGGAATGGGCCTTAATCCAACACACGGGCCGAGTACGGGTTGGTGGATGACACGTTGTCATTTACTCCCATTTCATTCACATAACTCCTTATACAATTCGTCCATCCTTTCCTTCCTCTACCTCTCGAATATTCTCTAACATTTATATTCTGTTATCACACTATATATATATCTAAACATATAAAAGAAGAAAGTGACTGACTGACTCACTCACTGACCATCAACGCACAGCCCAAACGGCTGAAGTTTCAATCATGAAACTTGGCATGTAGGTTCCATTGGTAGTGTAGGTGAGCACTAAGAAAGGATTTTTGCGAATTCCACCCCTAAGGGGGTGAAATAGGGAATGAAAGTTTGTATGAAAGTCGGTCAGTTTTGAAGTTAGGATCTTCGAATTTTGGGTTTGGGCTGAAGATTAAAATCTAACGCAAATTAAGGACTTTTGGGATTTCCGTCTTTGGGGGGGGCGGATCGTGGGGGAATACTTTAATTTAATTACTTACTTATGATTACTTATTATTAGTCATGGATAAACACAGAAATAGTGAAGGGATAGGCACGGGACAAGGATAGAGCGTATTGATGATAAAGTAGGTAAGTATAAGTCTGTCCTAAGAAACACTTTCGCATTACATTATTTTTTACTTTTTCTCTACATACTGTTAAAATATGAAAAGGAGAAGCATGCAGTCTACGCGTGCGAAGCCGCGGGCAAAAGCTAGTTATATATATATCACACTAATAATATAAAGGCGAAAGTTTGTGAGTGGGTGCATGT
Source organism: Anorthoa munda (assembly GCA_945859665.1). Lineage (NCBI taxonomy): Eukaryota > Metazoa > Arthropoda > Insecta > Lepidoptera > Noctuidae > Anorthoa > Anorthoa munda. The sequence continues at coordinate 20,152,204 of OX243915.1, forward strand.
TTGTTACTTCTTCACGCTCAAACGGCTGGACGGAACTGGATGAAATTTGGCACAGAGATAGATCTGCAATAGCACATAGGATACTTTTTATCCCGGGCATATGTTTCTTGAGATAATTTTCGACATTCACACAGCCGAAGTCGCTGGCAGAAGCTAGTTCTTAATAAAAATGTCACAGTTCGAAACTAATATCATAAAGCGATTAAACTGTTTGATTGTAGAGGGTTATTGTTGTGTGCCATAGAATACGTTTTACATCGAAAAAATGTGGCATAAGTCACACGAGCAAAGCCGCGTGAAAAAGCGAGTAGTTCATAAACTGTCAGTCATTTGCTATAATTAATTTACTGAAAAGTAATTGTCTGAATTACGCAACTTTATACATATGTATTAAAATTCATATTTTGCAAATTTCTTTCAAAACTAGATCAACAGTTTGTTAATTATAATCAAAATGAACGTATTTAAATTACATACAGACCATTACAATAATCTTTAGAAAGTTAGTTCCTAATATAATAATAAAAATAGTAATGTAAGTGTTCAATTTAGATTTAACGGATAGATCAGTATTGTACGTCTTTTCTAGGGTTCCGTACCCAAAGGGTAAAAACGGGACCCTATTACTAAGACTCCACGATCCATCTGTCTGTCCTTCTGTCACCAGGCTGTATCTCATGAATCGTGATAGCTAGACAGTTGTCATTTTCACAGATGATGTATTTTTATTGCCACTATAACAACAAATACTAAATACAATATAAAATAAATATTAAAAGTGGGGCTCCCATACAACAAACGTGATGATTCTTTTGCCGTTTTGTGCAATAATACGGAACCCTTCATGCGCGAGTCCGACTAGCACTTGGCCAGTTTTTTAGGGTTCCGTAGTGGAATAAGGAACCCATGAAAGCCGTGACGTTTAAGGGGTAGAATAGAAGATAAAAAGGGGCCAATCCAAGTCACATGGAACAAGGGCAGTAAGATGATGAGCTCAAATAAGAAGCCTTATATCCATACAAAAGTGCCCAAAATTCTGTTAAAAACAAGTATGTAAGGATGCATTCTGTAGTTTCTGGCTACTCCTAAGGGAAAACGGCGTAAGTTAGGTACCACCAATGAGAGGACTCACCAATAAAAAAAAAAAAGTTAATTCAAAAAATCAAAAAACTCGACTGCTTAAAAAGCGAACTAAAAAGACGTAAACAAGGAGAAAATCATGCTGTGCGGTCGGAGGATACGTATTCGCGAGCTGTCTGACCAAACACTGGCTGACGTATAACTTTTTTTATTTATAACTTTTTAGTTAGTTTTTTCTTAGATTTCGTTACATTTAAACATATAAGTGTTATATATCTTTGAAATCACCTCTTAAAACCCTTTATTTTGATACCCCACACAAAAGGTTTGGACAAAATAAAAATATTGGGCCCCCACAATGTGGCGCTCAAGAACCGCCATTTTCCTATTTTCTAATTTTTATGTAGCCAGTGACACTCGCGGGGTTAAGACGAATCGATTGACGTAAGAACCATCAAAATCGGCCCACGTTTGGTCTCTAGAACGCCACATAGGAACAAACATACATACTTACATACTTACATACTTACATACATACATACATACATACTTACATACATACATACATACTTAAATACATACATATATACTTACATACATACATAGACTGATAAACACATTACCCACCTTCGGCAGTCGGGTAAAAAGGCAACCTATTTGCCTTTTATAACACTGGCAACAGATAATGTAGTTTTGAAAGGGTATTGAAATTCGAACATAAATAAATAAGTGAAGATGACTTTGCTAGGCTTTGATTGTCAATTCTAGAGAAGCCGCCTTAGAGCAAGCATGTTGCTAAAATATATCAGATAAAAGTAATTTCTGAGTTTTAATACGTAGCTCCCTGGCTACATCCCTCACAGTACCTATCAAAATGCTTCGTTGTCACTAGTACCATTAACAGTTCCATGATGGAACTATTGATGATTTTTTTAATCACTAGTTCCATTTTAGAAGAACCTGAAAATAATGGAACTAATGTTGATTTTTTTATCACTAGTTCCACATTATTATTTTAGGCACTTGTGAATTTTTTAAGGGTGTAATAACGAGGTAAAAACAAGGAGATATAAAAAAAAACAAATAGAAATAAGAAAATTCAATAAAATATTATTTTTTTCATTTATCATTCGGCTTCAGTATGGATTTCAAATAATCATATTTGAAAGAAAGGGCGCACGGTTGGCGCAGTGGTTGAGCGATTGACTGCTGCGCTGCGTGTCGCGGGTTCGATTCCCGCACGGAACAAATATTTGTATGACCTACAGATAATTGTTTCGGCTCTGGGTGTTTGTGTTTGTGAGTTTATATGTTTGTAAACGCACCCACGATACAGGAAGAAATTCCTAGTGTGGGGCAACGTATTTATAATAAAAAAAAAATAAAAAAAAAAGATGGGGAAGTAAATACCAGGATGCCCGATGTCTCAGATGGGATAGCGTTTGGACCAGTTCAAATACTTCTTGGGAGGCAAATTGTTTACCATCCCCCCGTTGTCTTTGAAATCAACACTATTCATTACAGCAAGCGCTCAACGTATTTTATCTAAAAAAATCTCACAGATATTTCGCCTGTTAATAATTTCATTTGGGCTTCAATGATCAAGTCATTTCTGTTTTGATAAATTCTGCGTCGTTTAGGTTGTTGTTTCTATTCGATCACTATCACTAAATATAATAAAATAAAATAAAACAAAATAAAGTAAGAAAAAAATAATAATGTTGTTTTTTTTACCTCTAGTGTTTTTACACCCTTAAAAAATTTCACTAGGGCCAAAAATAATAATGTGGAACTAGTGATAAAAAAATCAACATTAGTTCCATTATTTTCAGGTTCTTCTAAAATGGAACTAGTGATTAAAAAAAACATCAATAGTTCCATCATGGAACTGTTAATGGTACTAGTGACAACGAAGCATCAAAATACCATAATTAATATACTTAAATTGGTCTTTTGGTAAATTACAAGAACAACTCACTGGGCCCTCGTGACCCATTCCGTCTCACCGAAAGGAGGCCTGTGTCCCAGCAGTGGGAACACAATAGGCTGATTATAATTAAGCTTATTAAGCTACGAGACAAATAAATTAAATTAAAGTGGCCTGAGACAACTTTTGATTTCGTACTAAATCTAATAATATCAAACAGAAAAATATGTACGGAACCGTATAACGAATACTTAATCCAATTCACAAACTTTTTATAATTTTATCAGATTAACCGAATATTAATTATAACATGATAGCCACTTAAATAATTACCTAATCTAGATTTAGGTTTCAATTCGAAAGGCACGATTGTATCAGAAAGCGATCAAAGCTAGTTACTTTCAAGTTATTGTTAACAAACATCAATCCATACTAATATTATAAACTAGCTGTTGCCCGCGACTTCATCGCGTCAAACTCGTAAAAAATATATTTTTATTTTTTTAGTTTCCCGCCGAAACTATGAATTTTCTCGTGATCAAACGTAGCCTATGTTATCAGCGTACGTTATTACATTACATGTTATCAGCTATCTACCAGTGAAAGTCCCGTCAAAATCGGTCCAGCCGTTTCGGGGATTACCCGGAACAAACAGACAGACAGATAGACAAAAATTGCTTATTTGTTGTTAGTACCGTATATACTTTCACGTGCATTCAATAAAACGTTGTTATTTTGATATTACATACAGACACTTCAATTTTATTTATTTGTAAAGATGTATAGATGAGAAAGTTGCCTGTCTGTTTATTACGATTTCAGACCAATTTTGATAAATTTTGGTATAGAGATAGATTAGATCTTCGAGGACTTAGGATACTTTGAATCCTGGGAGTGCGTTCCCTTGGGATAATTTCCGAATATCACGCGGGCGAAGCCGCTGGCAGATGCTAGTTCAATACAACTGAAGATAGCTAACATGGTATAACAAGAAAAAAATATTATGGATTTTTGTGTAACCGATGATACGCCAAGGAAAAGGCATCAACGCGTAGAGTAACATTACATAAAGGACATAATGTTTCTGGTCCAACTCCAAATAAACTGTGTTAAGGTTGCCATAGTCGACGGCACGAACTATTTTGTGCGCGGGGTTAAAATGCATGCTATCTCATCCGACAACACGTACGAAAGAGATACATGCTGTGATGAGCAGTAAGAAGCTAGTTTACGAATACACACTATTGCAAATTTGTAGCGAAATGGATGATGATTTAGGACGAAACCGAGCGGACCTTTTGGGAATATGGATATCATGAAAAAATTACTAAATGTATCTGTTCAAAATAAAATTATTTGCATTGTTGAAATACTAATATATCTCTGTGTGGTGACTGTTTTGCAATTTTCTTTCTTCATATGGTATTTACTTGCGCCCAAAGATACGTTACAATTAGTGTTGAAATATGGAACTTTCAACGCCCATAACTTTCAAATATATAATATTGTGACTTTTTTGTTTTCATACAGGGCTAGATAAATGACGAGACAAGTTGAAATAATTTTTTGTATTGAACGTACACCGTCAAACTGTGGAGTAATCGCCAGACTACGTTTGTAAGGAAAAATCATCGATTAGGGTAACCTTAAGAGGGCCTATAGATTGTGATATACTATACTATCAGAAACAAACACACGATAACAATGGTAAAAACAAACAAGATTTATGGGATTGACCTTCGCTACCGAAATGTCACATGGTTGATACCATAAGTATTTTGGACTTTTAACAATTTATCCTGGAGGAAAGCACATGCCTAGCCCACACATACAAGGGCATTTCAAAACCACCAAGATCCTAAAACCATTTCAAATAATTTAAATAAAAGAGATATAAAACTTTAAAACAAAGCCATCCGACACTTAATCAAAATTATATAATTTCAAGAAGGCTCGTTAATAATCACCTTAGAAATTTGTAGAACGCAAAAAAATAATAACTAGGCCGCATAAGTAGTTGCCTTGGCCGACTTCTATATAAAAGTCACGTGGTGCCAGCGGATAGGTGGAACGCAAACTAAGTGCAATGATGAGTCATATATTTTCTTCGTTCGAAGACATGCCTTGCAATATAATCTTTGTTGCAAGCCATAACTTTCAAAGTAACTTTTCCATTAGGCAATTCTTGGTCTGTATTCGTGCCCGTTAAGGCGCCGATTCCCTTGAGTAGCTGATTTTAAAATGAGAATCACATTTAAATGGCTAGTCGTAAGTTTTTAGAAAATATATATGTTATATTAGACCATTTTCTTAATAATTTGATCTGAGCAAATTTTGAGTTTTAATCGTATAACATAGTGTAATTAATTTGTAAAGTTATGTCTAAAACGGACAAAAACACGGCAATCGCACTAAAACCGCTGAGCGTATTTTAATGAAATCAACACCATCTCAAAGACAATTTAATTACCTACATTTTGATCCGAGGTTTATTTTTTTAAAGTCATAGAATAATAAGGAAAGTACAAAAAACTACTAAATTTTGGGTCGCGCGGGTGTGAAACGAGTGCGCGTTTTGTTCCATAAGGTCGTTGGCGTTAGTCGTCGTCTTAATATCAGTATATCCTATCCTACTAAACATAAACTTGAAAGTTTGTGAGAATGGATGGATGTTTGTTACTCTTTCACGCGAAAACTACTGAACGGATTTTGATACAACTTTACAGTAATATAGCTATTTAATATATTTGACTTTGACTTTGTATGTCTGTTAACACCTCTATTTAAATCGCAGAACCAATTTAAATGAAATTTGGCATGGAGGTAGTTTCAGACCAAGGGAAGAACTTAGGATAGTTCTGTCACTGTTTTAAATATACGTATAATTAATTGTGTAAGTACCCCAAATGCAGGTCAATACAGGCGGGATTTGAATAACTCCCTTCAACTTACAGCCACGTCAATTTATAGAACTACATTCACAGAGTAAATAGAAAATTGCAACAGATTCAATGCACAGTACTTACGTGGGTCCTTTCCAAAACTTGTTCTTCCGGGCACCCGTCTAACCGGGTGTGACTGAATATTAGTGACTTCACGGAACAATTACCATCTGACCCACGCAGCCCAATTACTGGATAATACTGGTATTCTTAGGTTTGATTCAACATCCGCTTGCTTGAAAAACTGGCCGAGTGCGAGTCGGACCCGCGCACGAAGGGTTCCGTGCCATTATCGCAAAAAAAAAATAATTTTGTTCGTATAACATAGTGTAATTAATTTGTAAAGTTATGTCTAAAACGGACAAAAACACGACAATCGCACCAAAACCGCTGGGCGTATTGTAATTAAATCGACACCATCTCAAAGACAATTTAATTATCTACATATTGATCTGAGGCTTTTTTTTTTCAAGTCATTTAATAATAAGGAAAAGTACAAAAAACCGGCCAAGTGCGAGTCAGACTCGCGCACGAAGCACGAACGGAAAAAAAATCCCCGTTTGTTGTATGGGAGCCCCACGTAAATATTTATTTTATTCTATTTTTAGTATTTGTTGTTATAGCGGCAACAGAAATACATCATCTGTGAAAATTTCAACTGTTGAGCTATCACGGTTCATGAGACAGATCGTGGAGTCTCAGTAATAGGGTCCCGTTTTTACCCTTTGGGTACGGAACCCTAAAAATTACGTTGCGTATATCCTATGTTTATTAACAACTATAGTTTCTTATCGAGCAGTGGTGGCCCAGTGTTATCGGCCGCAACTTACAAGGTGTAGGTCGTTGGTTCGAACCCAGGCAGGCGCTTTACTTTGTGTAAATTATTATATCACCACTGCTCTCATAACGGTGAAGGAAAACATCGCGAGGAAACCGGCATGTTCTAGAACCAAAATTGGAAGACATGTGACATCAACCAACCCGCACTGGGCCCGCGTGGTGGATTACGGCCTATCCCCTCTCACAAAGAGGAGGCCTGTGTCCCAGCAGTGGGAACATTAATAGGCCGATGATGGTAATGATGATAGTTTCTGCTAAAGACTTATCCCGCTTGAAAGTCGGTAATTATCGCAAGGGAACGTATCCCGGCAATTGTTTCATGACCTCCAAGGCCCAAACTATATATGTCTATTTCAAAATTCATCAAAATTTGATTTAGCAATTTAGGTGTGAAAGCATAAAAAACAAATACAGATTTAGACAGATTTAGTCTTGCATTTAACTATTTAATATGGATGGAATCTGATTAAAAGTGTTAATTCTTACCCAAACGTAAATACGAGCTCCACTATACTTAAGACTCCGATATAAGGCACATCTTCGTATATCTTACATCACCTTAAATAATATATCTTCCATTCATACACACCACGATCTTCATTTAATTCATTCATCTCGGCAGAGATTATTACAATTTTATTAGTCTATAAGTTTTCAAATAGCCATTTAGATGCGTACGATATGTTTACTATACTACAAATACTACCGTTATGATAACAAGTGGATGAAAATAATATCAGCCTGTAATGGTCTTATTTCAGGGCAATGCTTGTCACAGCCTCCTATTTCAGGACAAAGCTTTTCACAGGATGCTATTTTTAGGACAAAGCTTTTCACAGGCTCATATTCAGTATGAGGAATTTGGAACTACCTTTCCTTTCCTTATACAATCCATCCATCTTTTTTGTGGCCTCTCTTTAAACAAAAAAATACAGAAATGTTAAATTTACAAAAAGGATTTTCCAGTAAGAACATATTGAAGATAATTCATAGTAGATGCAAATAAAAACATCGAGATACAGCTAGTTATATAAAAAAGTGCAAGATTCAAATATTGTGCCAGGACCAAAAGCCACATAGTCCTTACAGACAAGAAAAAGAGCAATGCCCTGCAAACAAATTTCAGTAACCCTAAAAGGACCAGAGTCCCCGCAACCCCGCAAATATATTAGACACATTGCCAAATAAAGGCAGAAACACATACATTAAAGCAACCGGTTTTGGCCCAGTATTACAGGATATTAGCCAAGCGAGAGAGAGGAACACGATTATAGGTTCGCTCCGTGAACTTTACCTTTGAATACATAGGTAGTTGTGTGGTTAGATTTATCATTAGATATTTAGGTAATTTTGGGTCGAGTTGGTAATCGTAGACTGCGGTGAATAGTGCATTATGTTTGTTTTAGGAATCTTTAGCTGATGATTAGATGATTATATTCAAGATAAGAATGCTTGGCAACATGTTGGTCCCGCTCCGTAGGGCAATCTTTGGTGTGGACATAATCAAATTTGCTAATTTGTATTCCTATTCGTAGTTATTGTATTCTTATGTTATTTTTTATATTTTGCCAGAATTTGACTCACACACGGTTCCGTTGTTGTTGAATTAGGTATTTTACCTATGTTTGGAATATTTGTAAGTATGTGAGAACCATGTTCCTATTTATCAAATTAATGAATTTACCTGTTAGTGCTTTTATTACTTTATACCTGTACGTAGTATAGTGTGTAGTGCTATTTTTGGGTGCATCGTCCTCACATATATAAATTTATTAATGTATGTACATAAGTAAACATTGTAAAACATTTTAAAAAGAGTAAGTATGGAGTTTCTTGTGCGTTCTTCTCCATAACAAGCTACTTTCCGAATGCACGGTAGAGTCAATTTTTATTACTTGTACATTTTTAATTTAGATTTAATGTTTGACGTTCAAAAGTGCCGCTTATTGGCCTAGTTGAAATAAATATATTTGACTTTGACTTTGATGGTTTTATAAGTTTTAGATTTTTGCTTTAAAGTAAATTGTGGCGGACGCACAACGTATTTGAGTGCTCTTCTTTGCCATTATGTTTTTTTCTTTAAGAAGCCTAAGATTTGTTAATTGAACTTACTGTTCTAATAGTTAACATCAATTTGGAGCAAGACCTTTTCGGACTCCTAAAGACGATTTTTTCCATAGTTAATTCTAAGTAACTAACAGTGAATGATTTTTTTTAAACTGAAATATTAAATATGATTAACGGAGCTGTTAATTGCAATTTCTACATTTCATGAGTGCTGAAAAAGATTTAATTTTTAATAAAAGATATATAAACTATATATAGATATATAACTATTTGACAGTAAGCTTGGATGCTCGATTACTAACTTAGAACTAAAATGCTGTGTTTGGGTTGCTTCGTCTAGTGAAGAAAATGTGTTAATTGAAGCTCGTGGCAATGAACTAAAAACAACTAAATAGTAATTAGGTGTTGCACCAAACGAAACAGAACCAATTAGGAATGATGTTTCAAAAAACAATTGGCCGCTATAAAGTCTTATCCCAACTATGTTGGTATTCGGTATCAGTCTAGTTGGATGCAGCTAGATAACAGGTCTTGTTTTAAAAAAAAAATGAACTTATGTGACATCCACCACCAACCCGCATTGGGCCCGCGTAGTGGATTTCGGCCCATTCCCTCTCACACTGTGTCCCAGCAGTGGAAACATTAAGAGGGTGATGATGACCAGTATTTTACATGGCCTGATTACCCATCTGACCTCCACAACCCAGTAACTGGGTAACACGATACCCCTTGGCAGGACGTGTTAGATTGACGGTTTGGTTAATACCCGACTGCCGAAGGAGGGTAATGTGTTTGTTTATCAGTCTATGCATGTAAATATGTTTGTTACTATGTGGCGTTCTAGAGACCAAACGCATTGGCCGATTTTGATGATTCTTACGTCAATCGATTTGTGTTAACCCTGCGAGTGTCAATAAAATTGGAAAAAAAAATGGCGGATTTTGGGCGCCATTTTGTAGGGGTATTTTTTTTTCTTACAAACCGTGTGGGTTATCAAAATAAAAAAAAAAAAAAAAAAAATAAAAAAAAAAAAAAATGTAAATAATTCAAAAAAAATATAACTAAAAAGTAGTAAATATAATAATTTGGTGCTATGTCACTGGAACTTTTTCATTGCTCGTTAGTGTATATAACACTTATATGTTTAAATGTACCTAATTCGAAAAAAATGTTAACTAAAAAGTTACAAAAAAATCACAAAACAGCGGTCGGGCTGCTTAAAAAGCGAACTAAATAGACGTAAACAAGAAGAAAATCATGCTGTGCAGTCGGAGGATACATATTCGCGAGCTGGCTGACCAAAGCCAGATGTATCCTCCGACTACACAGCATGTTTTTCTTCTAGTTTACGTCTTTTTAGTTCGCTTTTTAAGCAGTCGGGTTTTTGATATTTTTAAATAACTTTTTTTTGTATTATGTGGTTATGGTGCGTTTCTATTAAGGTATAGAAAGTTAAATCATTCTCCTGCCTTGCGCCTTGTATTCTTCTTCCAAACATCTCAATTTGCCGTCATATCAATGATCAGCACCTCTGTAGTCATATCGTCTTTAAAAACTATACGTATACCGTTACTTTGGTCTTCCTTACTCGAGAATTTATAATTAGCTAGCTTCTGCCAGCGGCTTCACCCGCGTGAAAGTTCGAAATTCGAAAATTATCCCGAGGGTACATATTCCCGGGTTAAAAAGTATCCTATGTCCTATTCCTGACTACAATCTATATCTGTGCCAAATTTCATCCAGATCCGTTCAGCCGTTCTGGCGTGAAGAAGTAACAAACATACACTCTCTTTCGGCTTTATAATATTAAGTGTGATGTTCATTCGTCATAATATCGCATGCAGCCTTTTAGCTTTGTTTTTGTTTAATATTTCGCAGCTTTCATACTCGACATACATATTTCCTAAAGTATATCAAAAGTTTTTAAGTGTGTCGCCGTTGTTCTAGCATCTGGAAACAAACCTAAGAACAAGAATATTTCGCAATCATTTTCAAAATGACGTAAATTTAATTAACTTTGCATTCAGTATCAAATTAATATGTATGCTCGAAAGATATAATTTACGAGGGCAATCTATTGACATTAAATTAAAATCTGTATTATAATTAGAAAATTAACTTCAATAACAAATATAAAGGCTTATCCTGTCACTTGAAAAGTTCAGTTAAGTTCAATAAAGTTTAGAATTTAGATTATTAAATATATCTAATACTACATTTTCTCGCAGCTTCGTTTCGAGGCCTGGCACAAAGGAACAATTTTTTTTTTAAATAAAAAGCCTATAGTTCTCAGCAATAGTGTAACTTTAAAAAAAAAGAGATGTATAACTATTTTAGGCACAATAAAGTATATTCTATTCTATTCAAAGCTTTCCTACAAGCAAACTAACAATTAACCTCTTTGTTAAGATTGTACACAACATTTTGAGCAAGGTAATAAAATACCATCGTACAGTCTCAGTACCTCCACAAAAAACTTATTACCATTAAATAATTTAAAATTCGAACGCTGACTTTAATCAACCGAAATCGAATGCACCTACGTCGCTATTAAAATGTTGCCGGCTATTTCCTCGACATACGAATCTATCAGCCAAAAATGTTTCGCGCTTCCTATTCACCCTTCCCGCCCTTGAAAACAGACCACTTACTTTTTTTACGTACAGAGCTCAAGCAACGTGCAATGGTATAAAAACTCGCGGCGACCAAACGAGAGCAGTCAGTAGCCTTCGAGCAGTCTAACACAGAAGTGCACGATGAGAGTTCTGGTGGGTTGAAACTCGAGTTTCCTTACTTACAAAACTCTTTGGTGCTTTTAAATAAATAATAATATAGCAAAATTAAAAATTAGTGTTTGCGTGGTTCAGTGTTTGTGATTAGTGATGTGATTCGACATATCGATATAGGAATCGCTTGTGATATTATCGATGTTTTAATCGATCTTTTTCAACAGATTGTCGCCGCCGTCCTCGCCTGCGCCGCAGCCGCACCCTCCGGTCTGCTGGCATCCCCCTACGGCCATGGCCTCGTCGGTCATGCCGGTTTCGTCGGGCATGCGGGTCTCGCAGTAGCCCACGCGGCTCCCTATGCCGTGGCTCACGCCGCACCATTGGCCGTGGCCCACGCCCCGGTCGCCGTAGCCCACGCCGCCCCCGCCCTCCCCACTATCTCCCCCGGAGACATCCAGGGTGCCGCCATCGACGCCCATGTTGAAGCTTCAGACCACGTCCGCGCCGCCGCTGATGCCGCCCGCGAATACCACGACCAGGCCTCCGAGCTCCACGGACAGGCCATCAACGCCGCCGAAGACCACTCTTGGCAACATGTTGACGCCGTGAAGACCGCTGAGGCTCAGTTGGACGGTGCCGCCGCTGGCGTCGCCCCCGTGCTCGCTAAGCAGCTGGCCGGTCACGTTCCCCTGGTGGCCGCCGGGCCCGCCGTGTACGGCGCTCACGGTTACGCCGCTCACGGTGTTGCCCCCGCCCTGGCCTACTCCGCGCCTGCCTACGCATCCAGCCACTCCGTCTCTAGCCAGTCCCTCTCCCAGTCCCATCCCGCCCCCGTGGTGCACGCGCCTCTTGCCGTAGCCCACGCCGCCCCCTACGGTGTTGCCCATGCCGCCCCCTACGCGGTTGCCCACGCCGCCCCCGTCGCTTACTCCCATGGACTCGCCGGCCACGGATGGTAAACTGTGATACAACTTAGATACCAAAAAATAATACTCAATGTTTTGGATTTTGTAAATAAATTATATTAAAAAAATACAGGCTAACAGAGGCGAGGATGTGTGAATAAATGAAATAGTAATTTTATACAATATGTTGTTTCCTTTGATCTGTATCTCGACACATTACATATATACATATTTATTACTTGCCACAAGCTCAAGAGCATTGACTTAGAAATAAAAACAAATCACGAATGAGTTCGTGCAATAAAAATCGATCGAATGGAATCGGTAGTTACTTCGATTATTTAAAACAAATACAAGATAATCGTAGAACAATATTCGATTCAAAATGTCAAGTTCAATTTTTAAGCCGTCGACCTTAGCACAGTAACATTCAATGACTCAATTTATAAATATTTTTATTAGTAAATAACATCGATATTTTTGATACAGTTTTATAACCCAACCCTAATAAAGCGAAATACATTTTCATTACTCACTGGCAGTATAATCTAATACCTTTGCCAAAAAAAACATAAAAGGCAAAGGTAAAACTGCCTGACAGCCAATACTGTGTATAATAACTTTTTAATAACACAAAAAGGTTTTTATAGTCGCCACACCTTATTCTAAACGCGTAATTAGCTTTTTTATGAACTCATGTAAAGGTAGTCAAGGTTATATGTTTATTTTCGACTTCCGCTTCTATATCAGTTACCGTGTTAAATTAATTATTTACGTATATATTTGATAGTTTTTTTAGACACGACGTTGATTTGCTTAGATGAATTTTGTAGAAAACAAATGTCTGAGTAAGGACAAAGGATATGAACGGGGTCAAACATTTAAATATCATGATAACAAGGTAATAAATCAACACGTTTATAATCAAAGATTTAGTATTTAGATTGACAAACATAATTATAGATTTTGTACAAAAATCTGGGATTAAAACAAATTGGATTGTGGTCTTTGACAAATAAGCTAAACCGACTAAGACGATAAGAAATAAAGTTACACCAATATTTTAAAAACATGGCAAGATAAAGCTCATATTTGGACTTTAAATACAATCAACAAAAGATAAAAATTACTCTAGAAGCACTAAGGCAAATGCAAAAAACAAATCATTTTTATGGCGAGAATTTTGTCTACGAAACCCTACCCAGATAAAATACTTTGTCAATTTTCTTTTATTGTTTGTCTTTTTTGAAACCATTGTCAGATAACCAAAGACAAAACAAATTGGCGCAGGAAAGTGAGGCGACCTGATCCCAATAAAGGGACTAAAGAAAGAAGAAGTGAACTATAATTGCATTCATAGGTATCGCAAAAACATTTCCCATTATATAAATAACAACTAAAATAGTTGTACTAAGAAATGGAGCACTCAAAACAAAATGGCTCCTTCCCACAACAATTAGATCCGTTATGAAATCGGCTCGATTGTGGCAACCAAATAGATATAAATTAAACTAAATGGTAAATGCTGGGCTGTAAGGACGTGTGCAGAGTGAAGGAGTAATGTCGTAAAGCTGAACCTACAAGTAGTGTCGGACCATAACTTCTGCTTCGGCCATCTTCGGCCCAACCTTCGGCTCCGGCCAGAATGGGCCAAATTTTAAATTTGGATAATATTAATAGATCCATGTCGGTTAATAAAAACCGGCCAAGTGCGAGTCGGACTCGCGCACGAAGGGTTCCGTACCATTATCGCAAAAAACGGCAAAAAAATCACGTTTGTTGTACGGGAGCCCTTCTTAAATATTTATTTTATTCTGTTTTTTGTATTTGTTGTTATAGCGGCAACAGAAATACATCATCTGTGAAAATTTCAACTGCCTAGCTATCACGGTTCATGAGATACAGCCTGGTGACAGACAGACAGACAGACAGACTGACAGACGGACCGCGAAGTCTTAATAATAGGGTCCCGTTTTTACCCTTTGGGTACGGAACCCTAAAAATCGAAATGACGGTGGTTTGGTTGTTTATCGCCCAGTTTTTTATCGGTAGTTAACTCAACCAATGGTTAAATATGCTAACCAATGTTATGAAATTGCGGTAAAACGCGTTATTTATAAATATTTGGTACAACAAAAAGTCTAATAATTAACTCTTCAACGTATTTAACCATTTGTACCAACAATTGATCAAACAACACGTTTTTCCATCATTTAAAACCATTGGATAGCATATTTAACTATTGTCTGAGTTAACTACGTATTAAAAAACTGGGCCTTAAATATCTTCCATTTATAAGCAGCGCTCCCATTTTTACCCGACTGCCGAAGGAGGGTAATGTGTTTATCTTGTATGTATGTTTGTTCCTATGTGGCGTTCTAGAGATCAGACGTATTGGCCGAATTTGATGATTCTTAAGTCATTCGATTGGTGTTAACTTTGCGAATGTCACTGGCTACTTTAAAATAGGCAATTATAAAAATGACGGATGTGGGGGCCCAATTTGTTTCTTCTTCTAAACCCATCGTGTTGGGTATCAAAATAAAGGGCTTTAAGAGGTGATTTCATCATCTGGTTTAGGTCAGCCAGCTCGCGAATATGTATCCTCCGACTGCACAGCATGATTTTCTTCTTGTTTACGTCTTTTTAGTTCGCTTCTTAAGCAGTCGGGTATTAATTTTTTGAACTAACTTTTTATAGTTTGAGTGGCCGAGATCATTACTGGAATTATTACAATATAACTTTACGTGTATGTAAACTTTAATGTAACCTTTTTTATACCCATAAATATTTTTACTTAATATTTATTTATATTTATTTATTGATGAAGAGCAAACGCAAACGTGTTGCGCCGACCCCAAGTAACATGGGATAAGGGCAGGCAGATGATGATGATGATTGATGAAGAGGTTTGAGGAGCACCAGCTTTTACCACCACCGGCTCTAGAGCCGTGGTCTTTCCCGCAGGAACCGGATATTTATAGGGATAAAAAGTAGCATATGAGAGTCAGCGATAGTGTGCCTTTTCCTCAGTGAAATAATAATTATCGGATGATTTTTTCAAAGTTTTCTTCTATCCTAACGCGGCGTGCGTGTATGACTGGATGTATGTACGTAAATGAAGCAAAAGGACTATGAAAGGATCGTAGCAGGTGGCGTTCTGTAGTTTCTGCCTACCCCCATGCAAAAAGGGAGTGAGTTTATGTATTCCCAGAGATTACCTCGAACAATCATTTTTACATTTATGTATCATTTAAGATGCTGTGCATATGGCGAGTAGTCACCAGTCTTTGACAACGCTAGACATATATGTCTGAAATTAAATTATTTATTATAAAATCTTTTTTAAACACGCTTTTTCTTATTCTTCTCAGCAAACCCTTTCATTTGATACCCATATCATGGCAGTGCACAAAAAATAACTAGTCCGCCATCTTGGGTCGTCCGCCATATTGGATTTAGAATGACGTCCCTTAGCTAACCATGCATTGTCATCCAAACTAAACGTGTATGAAAAATTTAATCGGTGTAGGGTAACTGCTTTAAAATTCAGTTGCAAAATTTGACCCGAACACACTTACATATATACATTGCAAGTTAAATAAAAGCTTGTAAAAACGTACTAGTTTTTACATACCCGATATTGTCATCGGATATTGAATATACAATAGTGTTAATAAATAATACAATAGTGTTAATTTCTTGTCTACATAGGTATCTCTTTGTTAACTATCTCTAAGTCGAAGGTATTGTCTTGGGGATACCCTTTAAAGATTGCTTGTTTAAAACTATAAGTAATTTATTAATTATTACTCTGGCAAGTCTTAACAGAAGCAATATTTATCTCTGGAATATTTTGTTAAAAATTCAAAAGCAGACAACGATACCTAAATCCCTGGGTCTAAAAACAAGATTTTTTCTCAAGAGGTTAATTTTATAAAGTGAGCAATAAGAAATGATTTTATAAAATTCATGTTCCATTTTCAACCCCGTTAGGGTTGTATAAGGAATCAAAGTTTATAATTTTGCCAAAGTAAAATCATATGCACACGGCCCGTAGATAAATATATTCCTTCGTCTTTTTCTGACATGATATCGAACTAAAACAATACAGAATTCATCATCTGCCTAGCCTTTTTCCCAATTATTGTTGGGGTCGGCTTCCAGTCTTACCGGATTTAGCTGAGTATCAGTGTTTTACATGAAGCAACTGCCTATCTGACCTCCACAACCCAGTAACTGGGTAACACGATACCCCTTGGCAAGACTGGTGTCAGATCTTGGGCTTCTGACTAACCGTAACGACTGTCAAAGATCTTCAAATGCCAGCCGGGACCAACGGCTTAACGTGCTTTCCGAGGCTCGGAGGAAACTCGGTATGTTGAAATGGTCACCCATCCACGGACCGACCTCGTCAAGCGTTGCTTAACCTTGAAGATCGACCCGTGCGGCTGTTATTATTTAGCCACGAGCTAAAACAATACAGAAGAAAAAAAAAAAAAAAAAAAATTATTTTTTAATATTACATAATTTATCTAGTAGTAGACTTCGAGCGACAATCTATATATCTATGAACACGTATTTATGACACGATATCTTGCGAAAACAGCCCGATTCAAACAGTAAAACGCGCATAACTTTTTAACGGCCGAACCGATTTTCATCAAACATAGCTCTTTCTTTCTTTCTTTCTTTTTTAAAATACGTTGCCCCACACTAGGAATTTCTTCCTGTATCGTGGGTGCGTTTACAGATATTAGCTAAGATACTGTCACAAGCCAAATTTCGTCTCTTTCCCAACTCTTCCGACGCTTACGTACAATTAAGCACAAAATATTTAGGAAAATTCGGGGACTGCCTTCAAGGACAGGTTCAAGCGCTCAACCATGGCCTCCCGGAGAGACCCGCAGGCTTATTACGTATCTTTTGCAAGAGCAAAACGATAGCGATCAAACGCTTTATGTCATAAAAGTCGGAATTACCTGCAGTGTAGGTATGGTAGGTCCAACACAATCGTTTGCTAATCGCTCGCTGTTTGTCAAATGTACTTATTTAAAAAAAGAACCGCCAACAACTCTAAAACTTTTGTATAGAAGAGCAATTATTGCGCAAAAATCGCTATCGTTTTGCTCTTGCAAAAGATACGTAATAAGCCTGCGGATCTGAGGCCCAGTAGCCGGTGCGTCGGACACGTATCTCTTACCTACAGTGCTGTCGCCTGCATACCAAAAGGGTATTAGCAGAACGTTTATGTGGAGAAAGAACAATGTTGCAGAGAGTACCGAGCCCTGAAGGACCCTGGCGTAAATATCCAGTTAATCTGACTTCGTCGGCGACCTATTCACTTTATAATTTTGTACGTTACTGTACATTGAACAATGAACATATGCGTCGGACGAGTTGGGAAAGAGACAAAATACGGCTTGAGACGAGTTGGAAAACTGACTACATGTACAAAGTGACGTATTATTTTATATAGACCTATTAGAGATAGCGACGAGATAGTGTGACGAGTTGTCATCACAACCGATAAAAGCTAATCCTAATTTAGAGATAGTCTCTTTTTACCCGACTGCCGAAGGAGGGTAATGTGTTTATCAGTCTATGTATGTTTGTTCCTATGTGGCGTTCTAGAGACCAAACGCGTTGGCCGATTTTGATGATTCTTACGCCAATCGATTCGTCTTAATCCTGCGAGTGTCACTGGCTACATTAAAATTGGAAAATAAAAAATGGCGGCTTTTGGGCGCCATTTTGTGGAGATTTTTTTTTTTTTTCCGAACCCATAATGTGGGGTATCAAAATGAAGGATTTTAAGAGGCGATTTCAAAAATATATACATCTGGTATTGGTCCGCTAGCTCGCGAATATGTATCCTCCGACTGCACAGCATGATTTTCTTCTTGTTTACGTCTTTTTAGTTTGCTTTGTACGCAGTCGGGTTTTTTGATTTTTTTAATTAACTTTTTTTATTTATTTTTTTATTTGTTATAGGCTCGCGTTTGACCACTATCTCGCAAACCTACATAATATAGGTCACATAAAAGAGTATGCAGCATAAAATACACTCCTAAAATAGTTGTAAACCACGGTTCAAATCACTAGCCCCTTCTAGACAAGTCTTTAGAAAGAACATGCAAATTTTCGTCTCGAAAAAGCTATATAGTTTTAAATTAAGATACGGTTATTCTAAAATTACATAACATAGGTCAGATGAAAGACTTTACAGCATAAAATATACTCCTAAAATAGTCGTAAACCTAGGTTCGAACCACTAAACCAGTCTAATCACGTCCTTACCTACATTCTAGTCTGGTCCGCCTCACTATATCCTAGATATTATGGCGGCCATATTGAATTGTTACGCCAACAATCAAACTGGAATAGGTGCTATTTACTTTACCTTTGTACATTTAGTTTTTGCTCATATGAGGTCATTTTGTGCAATTTAATTTTAGTCCGATTCTGATTTTGGTAAATTATTATGATTGGTTGATAGTTCTTTCAGACAGTCAACACAGTTAACCCTTGACTACAGTTTAGCTGCCACCTAAAACATTTGAAAGGTCCATCCAGGTCCCAGTAAAAAAAAACTTTCAAGCGCAATGCTGCTTCAAATACAATGTCCCTGGCCCGGGGCCGGCACTGCACTGATAGTATGAACTTTATTAGGCGCGAACATACATCGGAGCACCATAATACCATGAAACAAAGCTAAGAACACTCTCGATAAAGTCACCTTTCAAACAAAAACTAAATCAAAATAGGTTCATCCGTTTAGGAGTACACAAATAAACAGGTACACACATCAAATTAATAACAGCCCTCTTTTTCCGTCGGGGATTATAAATTGTTTGATTTTTATATTCTTGCAAAAAATTATCTCGGCAGTACAAATCCAATTACAAAATATATTTCGCAGATCTTAAGCAGCATTATAGCAATATTGTTTGCTGATTTAATATAAGATGGGCTATATTTATAGTTATTTATAGTAATTTTATATTAATTATAATAAGCCCAAACACGACTAGGATACATTGTTTTATTACGGAGCTCCAATGCCTACCTTCCGGCTTCATCATCTGATCGGTTCAATGGTACCATTTTTATCAGTACCATATATTTATTTGTATTTGCTTCATCATAGTCGCTTAACTATACGAGATATCTTATACCGATGCCATATGTCTTCTTCACCAGTTCCACTTCACCAAATGAAAGTATCATTCGGTGAAGTGGAACTGATGTAGAAGATCTCCGAGTGTTATTGAAAATACCAAAATCACTTTATAATATTTGAGGAGCATAATTTCTTCTTGTTTACATATTTTTAGTTCGCTTTTTAAGCAGTCGGTCATTGATGTATTAAAAATAGGAAGATACGTTACGCGCTAACATCGCGATCAGAAAACCTGGGCTCGGCGCACGACTACATGCACCGAAACTCACACATCTGTATTCAGTGTCATCACCAGTCCCAAACCTACAGTTACCGATAGACAAGGACAAAAAGAGGAGACGGCGCTGTAGTGCGAGCGAAATCGCGTTAGCTGCCGAATGTTAACCGAATGTTTACTATTATGAATGAAATGACACGTATCGTGTCTCTCATGCATGTTTTTAATATCTATCTCGCTCTCACAAATATGGCGAAGCAAACATTAAAAATTATTGTAATTTTCAACAAATTAACATTTTTGACTGTACTTACGAGTGGTAAGTGATCCCGTGTGACTTATTTTTCTTCTTCCTGGTATTATTTAAACAGTGTTTAGCTACACAAAAAGTCATTTTGATGCGTATTTATTGCAAAAAAAAACACAAAAACACTGAAATTATTGAGCTGTGAGATCAACCCTGTGCCGTGCGCGACTGAGTGCCCGCTACGGGCATTCACTTAGTTTAGTAGGACCAAGCGCTGTGTCCAGTACCGTATCTTCCTATTTTTAATACATCAATGCAGTCGGTAGTTTTGATTTTTTGAATTAACTTTTTTTATTTATTGGGAGGTTGGTTAAAATGGATAGAATCGAATAAAATAAATTAATTAATTCAAGATGACTTAAAAAAAAGTGGCTGAGACTGAAGATGCCGCCTAGCCGTCTAATTAATAATTCACAAAGGGTGAAACTATTTGTTTGTTAATTTCGGAAGATAATTTCTGCAAGTACTAATACGAATACGAAAATTATCTTACTGGTAGTGATCTACACTATCGCTAATGTACAGTTCCTGTGATATGTGCCACGCGGGCGAAGCCACAGATAAAGCTAAAGGTTGAGATAGATATCTTAATCATTATAGTGCACAATTTAAGCGCAGTAGCCTGTAATACCATTTACCAACGCTAAGTGCGTATGTTCACAGATTTGTAAGTAGGTTAGTAATGTTCTGAGGTACACACAGCATCCTAATGATAGAACCAGTTTCTTTGTAATCTGACGAGGAGAAAGTGTGATGAAATCGTTACAATTGGAGGAGCGTAATTGTCTAGTTACAAGAGCCTTGCAAAAGCTTAAAAGGCGTAAAATATAAGAAAATGTCTTCTTCAAGGCAGTAAGTGCTACCGCTTTACAAGCAGCACAGGTACCTACCTAGCTATATTTTGTGTTGTACTTCGTAGCACGGCCATGAACGCATTCATTATAGCTTTAGATGGTACTAAATTCCTTTTAATTTGTACTATTTTATACCACTAATTAGAAATTTTATACCTCTCAATTATCGCAGATTTAAAGGTCGTGCTGGAAAGATTCTTTCCCAGCACGACTACGCTAAAATTCCAGCTGGCGTAGAAGTGATGAAACGAGAGCATGCCTAAAAATTTGTACTCCAATTTCATTACTGATGAATTGTCGTAAATTGTGCATGATCGTGCTACGAAGTACAACACTATATTTTGGATTGAAGGATCAAAATGCTCAGGCTTGAAAGAACAAAATTTGTGAGTAGAAAAATACATATTTCAACTATTTAGTGTCCAATATTTATGAAAAGCAAATAAACAAATGCACCTTTGTACTGAGAGAATTTGGTACTGAGCTCGTTTCATAAAATATTTCAAGAATACAAAAAAACCATAGTAGTCCGATACGATCAAAACTAACATTTATAAAAAACATTAACGCCTGCTCTACATAGACCGCAATGACACTTAAATTGGAATGTTGTTTTAAACGCCTGAACGAATAGCTACTGCAATTATAAAAGAGGCCCGTTGCGTTGCCAAAATAGCAAGGCGTTTCGTGGTACGCTATTATTTATTCTGAGGCACGGTCTTACAGACAGTCAATATTTCAAGTCATGAACATTATTTCACTTAGAACTATATGAATAAGAATCATAACACACGAAAATTAAGAATTGTGGAAGAATTAAAGACTATTTTCAGAACCATTAGAAATTCAGTCATATTGAAAGGGCAGTACACGTTTTCCGACCAAACCCTACACGGTGGTCTTCTTCATGATATTTGGGTATCTAGGACCTCTGAATGCCTTTGCCTGCTCTGCCTGTCCTGCGTCCCGGAGCAAAACAGTCGTTTTACCCGCCACAATCGCGGTGCACGGCAACAAATGATCACTCATTCTTCCAAGATTAAACAGAAACACGTCTTACACAATACTCATCACACACAAATAACAAATTACACCATCCAACATACATACCTATCATACGTCACGATCATCAATCACAAACGTCATAAAGACCCATCACAAACACACTAACATTACGTCACAAGATCATTGACCGCGGAGGTCGGCGCCCGCGCATCTTCACGGTTCAAGATCAACGGAAAGTAAGAACGGTTTCGTGGCTACGTAAAAAACGTCACGATTTATTTTAATCGGTTTTTTTTTTAATGTGTTTTATCCTCGTTCGAATTCTAGGCGTTGGATTTTGAATCATCCTCTTATCTTAAGGGTACACTAGTCGAAAATTCTTTCATACAAACGTAGTCTGGCTTTTACTCGACTGTTTGACGATGTACGTTCAAAATAAAAAAATATATAAATTCGTCTCATCATTATCTAGTCCTGTATGGAAGCAGACAAGTAAAAAAAAAAATCACTTGGAAGTTATGAGCTTCGAAAATTCCATATTTTAACACTAATTTTATCGCATCTTTGGACGCAAATAAGTACCATAAGAAGAAGGAAAATTGAAAAACGGCCTCCATACAGGGATAGATTAGTAGTTCAACAATGCAAATAATTTTATTATGAACAGATAGATACATTCAGTCGTATTTTCATGATATCCAGACTCACAAAGGACTGTTTATAAAATTTCGCACGCTCGTTTTCGTTCTAAATCATCATCCATTTCGCTACAAATTTGCAAAAGTGTGTATTCGTACGCGTACTAGCTTCTTACTGCTCATAACAGCATCTATCTGTTCCGCACGTGTTGTCGGTTGATATAGCACGCATTTTAACCCCGCGCACAAAATAGTTCGTGCCGTCGACTAGTGTAACCTTAAGGGATTGTTAAGGGTCTTAAGAGGAACTGTCCGACCGATGGCCTGATTAAGGCTGCGACAATCCGCTGGATGCGAGACGCATAGGATCGGTCAATGTGGCCTAGACCTAAAAAGTTTCTAGACTTGGTGAATTAGGCTACTTAAACATCGTCCGCACATCGTAAGTTCAAGGTCAGAAAATGAGAATCTTAGATGAGTCAGCATTATTATTGTCCTTTTCATATATATTATTTCTTTATAAGAATACTTTTGGATAGCAAAGAAAGTCAGGCTCTAAGCTAGGAAAGGACATCCACTTTCTCTTATTGGTACGATTTCAGACCATACTTACCCCGCAAAAACATCAAAAGTGTAATACAGTCTACGCCCAGATTGGCCTCGAATGCAATCACCACCGGCCACCGGGCCAACTGTTAGGATGTAATCGAGCGATATATCCAGTCCACTGCGCCTGTAGCCAAGTTGACAATCTACAATCGATAACGCTAGTAGGAAACGAATCGATGTATGGGAATGACTGTCACGTGGTCGGACCATACAAATAGTAAGCGCTAACGATTTTAGAAAGAGATTCAATACGAAACGTTTGAAACTTGGCTAGGGGGGCTAGTCTGTAGCCACCCAAGGGGCATGCCCAACCCATAGGTTCAAGGTTATCATTTAATTAACATCTATGTCTAAATCAATATTATACTTGTAGGGAAGACTGTGTAATTGTCAGGAAAAGCCATTATTGCATGGGTTCTTTCGGGCTAGATGTTAAACAAACCAACTTCATTGCTTGTATGTAGGCTCACAATGTAACTAATCACGTTATGTATTGGCGAATAACTTAAACGACATTCCACTATAACACGTAGTTTTATCTACACGAACAATCGGTAACTCTCACTGTTGACTGTATTCTCTTTAGGTTTTCATCACGAATTCACAACTCAATCCAACCAACCCGCCATATTCTCACTCGATCCCTTCTGTCCTTTCCTGTTCAGCGCCAAAAACTAGCGCATAGTGTTAACGTCAAGTTGACATCTGTCAAAGTCATTTGAAACCATAGCGCTCTTCAGAACGTTAACTTAGAAATGCCGACATACTGTTTAAATTGTTTGTTTATTTATAGGAAGTACTGAGACCCTATACAAGTGACAATCTATTAAAACAAGCTGTCACGGCGAACGTCGTACCACCTCAAAAAAAAAAAATGGGAAAATGGTATAACTAACCCGACTTTGTTTTAAGTTTGAGAATAATCGACAACGCCATCTACTCGCTTTACCAGAAACAGTACACAACGCTATGTTCATTTTGGACCATCTTTTGTTTATGTCATGGATCAGAGATGGCGCTCTGTTCGCAAAACGTATGGGAATATGAATTTTCTTATTTTTTTTTGTTTTTTTGTTAATATTTCTGGTATTTTAGTAGATATTCTGTTTTTCGGGGCGGCGATAATACAACTAATCAAATATCATACATATCGACCCAGCCGTTCTCGTGTTATAAATTGAGTAACTAACAACTTTGGTTTATATATTATAAAGAAGAAGGAGAAGGAGGTTTATGGGAACGAAATGAACGCTGTCGAAATGTCGCGTAATCATTTCCTTACATTTTGGCATTTACACCATAGCCATCGTTTATATCAGGAAGCTACTCTGTCGCTGTGTGCCACAGATTTTCAAACGACTTGAAAAACGAGGAGGTTCTCAATTCTACTGTATGTTTTTGTATGTTTGTTACGTACTTCGCCAATTATGAACCGATTTTGATGATTCTGTCCAAGTGTCAAATTTGATCAAGATCTGACTAGTAGTTTTGTTATCCTTAATAATGCGTATTTTCATGGTAATATAGGGTAACAAAACGAAAAAAAATAAAAAAAAGTTTACCGACTACCAAAACAGCATTTGGTTGGGATAAAAAACAAAACACTACAAAGAGAAAAATAACTTTCTTTTCGGAAGTCGGTGTCAAAAACGAAAATAAAATAGGTACCAAAGACACCGACTTCCGAAAAAAAAGTTATTTTTCGCTTTCTAGTATTTTGTTTTTTGTCCCAACCAAATGCTCAGTTCCTATGGAATGGCCACGGGTGCGAAATCACGGGAAAAAGTCTAAGTAAGTGTACTCGTGTAATATAGATGGCTTTCTCATCAGCAAAAATGAGGAACTAACAAAGTTTTCTCCCCTATTTAACTTGTTCAGGAAATGAATTTTGATATTTCCTTTCACTTTCTATAACAAAATACCTTGTGAGATTAAAACTTAAAGAAAAAAATTTAAAACAATAATTAAAAGCACACTTTGTAAACAAGCATATTACAAATTAGATGATTATATCTATATTAATAAAAAGAAAAGTCCTGACTGACTGACTCATCAACGCCCAGCCCAAATCCTTGGACCTAGAAAGCTGAAATTTTGCACAGATTTTCCCTTTATAATGTAGAAGGAAAAAGGAAGGATTTTTCGAAATTCAACCCTTAAGGGAGTTAAATAGAGGATGAAAGTTTGTATGAAACTCTGTCATTTTAATCTGAAATGAATGAGATATGGCATTTATGGATGTGCTGGGAATCAGTTTTCATACCTCGAATACCACTGATACCCTCTGACTATGTCTTTGTCGTGTCGGTAGGATTCAGAAATTGAAAGCAAAGTGGTATTTCACTATTTGTACCTGCCCATGGAAATCGATCCCACGAGACATCCAGAATGGAAGTCCATGGCTCTAGCTATTAGAACACAACGGGAATTCAGTTTATGCTCATTTTATATCAATTTACATGTAATTTTTATAATTCGATAAAATAATAAAGTTGAGCAAATTTTGTAGTATACGCGATCTAAGACGGCGGAGGAAAGCTATGTTTAGATAATAATTTGCAATATTCCGCCAGAACTGCAAAAAACGAAACAACTAAAATCATGTTGTCCACGCAGGCGAAGCTGCGGGCAGAAAGCTAGTTCAAGATAAGAATGCTTGGAAACATGCTGGTCCTGCTCCATAGGGCAATCTTTAGTGTAGAAAAAATCAAACTGGTTAATTTGTATACGATATATTCATAATTATTATAGTAACGCTTTATTTTTATTTATTTTCTTCTCTATTTGTTTAAAAATATTGACTCGCACACTGTTCCGTTGTTGTTGAATTAGGTAATTTACCTATGTTTGCAATATTTGTAAGTATGTGAGAACCATGTCCCTATTTATCAAGTGAAGGAATTTACCTGTTAGTGCTATATTTAGTATAGTAGTGCTGGGTGCATCGTTCTCACGTATAAGAATTTATTAATGTATGTACTTATGTAAATATTGTAAAAAGCCTATATTTTTAAAAGAGTAAGTATGGAGTTTCTTGTTAATTCTTCTCCATATCAACCTACTTTTCCGAATGCACGGTAGAATCAATTTTTTATTACATGTCAATCATCAATAGTGCCGCATAATGGCCTAGTTGAAATAAATACATTTGACTTTGAATATCCGTAATAAAAAAAAAGAAATCATACTGTGAGTTTCCAGTGAACGAATTTGGGCATTTTATTAAGTAGCTATACAAATTAGTAGCTATATTTACAATTATTGCAATGATGAGTCAGTAAAACCATCATAAATTCCATCATAAAGCCCGCACATCTTAAATTCAGGGTCATCAGAAAGTGAACGTCACTGATGAACAGGTTTTATGGAGCGTCTCCAAGTTCTGCTTTAATTGTGACTTCCGCTTTACTGGTGAAATGTTAACCGGGACATTATACTTTTATTTCTTATTGTTTTTCTGATCTTTCGAAGTAGGGTGGAGGTTGAAGAATCTGGTTTTTTAAGCTCTTGGATGTAGGTGCCAAATCTTGCTGGGCATTTTGAATATTACTGGTACATTCATACATGTTAGGTACTGGTAAATTAGATTATCCAGTAATTTATTAGAATTAGGTATCATCATAGCTTACAGGGTTATATCATCATCATATCAGCCGAAAGACGGACGTATTTCGTCTTTCACTCTCTCGTTTATAGTTCAAATTACAACAGAATGCGAGATGTTACAGATATGTAGAGGCTCTATGTTTTGCACAGAGGCGTACAAATATATTTTAATTAACATTGTCGAGATCAAAATACAATCAATTTCAAATAAAATTATATAGAAATGTCAAATATATTACGTTACATGTCATATGATTGTTGATGTTGTTGGTTGTTGTTATGTGATTGTCGATTAAAGCGTGTCTACTACTAGATACATCTATATATATAAAAATTAATCCCTATTTCCCTTGGTCACGGCATCCCGCGTGAACGGCTGGACCGATTTCGCTTATTCTTTTTTTGTTGTGTTCGTTATTGTTAGGAGAAAGTTCTTATGTAGGGTAGGGTAGGGTAGGGTAGATAGGGTAGGGTAGGGTAGGGTATGTAGGGTAGGGTAGGTAAGGTAGGGTATGTAGGGTAGGGTAGGTAGGGTACGGTAGGGTAGGGTAGATAGGGTAGGGTAGATGAATGTTTGGTGTTTTTATGGCAAAACAAAGTTTTCCGGGTCAGCTAGTTATGTATAATAAAAATAAGTCGGGTTTTCCTTCCTGACGCTATAACTCCAGAACGCACGAACCGATTCCGTTTATTCTTTTTTTGTTGTGTTTGTTATTGTTAGGAGAAGGTTCTTATGAAAAAAAATTAAGGAAAAAAAAAAGGTAGGGTAGGTAGGGTAGGGTAGGGAAGGTAGGGTAGGGTAGGGCAGGTAGGGTAGGTAGGGTAGGGTAGGTAGGGCAGATAGGGTAGGGTAGGTAGGGTACTGTAGGGTAGGATAGGGTAGTGTAGGGTAGGGTAGGTAGAATAGGGTAAGTAGGGTAGATGAATGTTTGGTGTCTTTATGGCAAAGCAAAGTTTGCCGGGTCAGCTAGTTATGTATAAAAATGTGTCGGGGCTTTTTAAAATTTTACTTGTTTTGTATACTGAACCCTCCAGACAATGTCGCCTAAGCTTGTTTTCCTTAATATATAAATGGACTAGTCTTATATCTGTGAAAAAGAAAAAAACAAATACCAAAGATGTATTTAAGTCGTAAATAATTTGTTAGTACAACCTTTATTATCTCAAAACTAGTAATTACTAAGGCTGGCTTCCGCAATGTTTTGAATATTTTTGTTGAAATACGTAATTCTTATTGCAAAGGCGTTTTAGGTGCGTATGTAATAGGCGTATTTACTAGTTGTTTTTTTAAGTTTTAATATCAGGTTATCATTTTCAATCACTTCCTCACTGCAGGATATAGGCTCACTCCCAAGTTGTGCCTCAACTCCCAGCTCTCCGCCTTGCGCATCCAGTTTTCCCCAGCTACCTTTTAACTCGACTGCCGAAGGAGGGTAATGTGTTTATCAGTCTATGTATGTATGTATTTATGTTTGTTCCTATGTGGCGTTTTAGAGACCAAACGCGTTGGGTTATTTTAATGATTCTTACGTCAATCGATTCATCTTAACCCTTCGAGAGTTCATCCGTTAGAAGCTATGATGATGCCACAGATAGATACACAAATACACAGGTACACGCGTCAAACTTATAACACCCCTTTTTCCAGCGAGGGTTAAAAAAACGAACGTGATTGACCACAATATGGCGCTCAAAAGCCGGCATTTTTCTATTTTCAATTTTAATGTAGCCAGTGACACTCGCAGGATTAAGACGAATCGTTTGACGTAAGAATCATCAAAATCGGCCAACGCGTTTGGTCTCTAGAACGCCAACTAGGAACAAACATACATACATAGACTTATAAACACATTTCCCTCCTTCGGCAGTCGGGTAAAAAAAAAAGTTAATTAAAAAAAGCAAAAATCCCGACTGCTTAAAAAGCAAACTAAAAAGACGTAAACAAGAAGAAAATCATGTTGTGCAGTCGGAGGATACATATTCGAGAGCTGGCGGACCAGAACCAGATGTATCCTCCGACTGCACAGCATGATTTTCTTCTTGTTTACGTCTTTTTAGTTTGCTTTTTAAGCAGTCGGGTTTTTTGCTTTTTTTAATTAACTTTTTTTTTTGAATTAGTTACATATAAACTTATAAGTGTTATATATTTTTGAAATCGCCTCTTAAAATCTTTTATTTTGATACCCCCACGATAGGTTTGGAAGAAAAATTATTTTTTGTTCCCCACAAAATGGCGCCCATAATCCGCCATTTTTGTTTTTTCCAATTTTAATGTATCCTGTGACACTCGCAGGATTAAGACAAATCGATTGACGTAAGAATCATCAAAATCGGTCAACGCGTTTGGTCTCTAGAACGCCACATAGGAACAAACATACATACATACATACATAGACTGATAAACACATTACCCTCCATCGGTAAAAAGGGGATTGTATACGGTATACATACCGTATACAATCTATATACTAATATCATGAACCAGGACAGGAAGATGATAATAGGCTTCGCTTCTTTAATATACATATAATCCACGGCACGTAAGTTGGAAAGAGTCGTTAGATGCGCAGAAGTCGTTTTTAGGGTTCCGTACCCAAAGGGTAAAAACGGGACCCTATTACTAAGACTTCGCGATCCGTCTGTCTGTCTGTCTGTCTGTCTGTCTGTCCGTCTGTCTCCAGGCTGTATCTCATGAACCGTGATAGCTAGACAGTTGAAATTTTCACAGATGATGTATTTCTGTTGCCGCTATAACAACAAATACTAAAAACAGTATAAAATAAATATTAAAGGGGGGCTCCCATACAACAAACGTGATATTTTTGCCGTTTTTTGCTCGATATTAATAACGGCAACAGGTAGAAACTTGAAATAAACACAGAATGTTTGGTTGTATATTTACTTCAAAAAGTAATAATTAATAAATTAAAATAAAATAAATTAAGGGGGGCTCCCATACAACAAACGTGATTTTTATGCAGTGTTTTGCAATAATGGTACGGAACCCTTCGTGTGCGAGTCCGACTCGCACTTGGCCGGTTTTTTACTTATTCTTATGTTGTATGTCGTTTTGTGACAAATAAACACTTTTTCTTTCTTTCTTTCTTTCTATTTCCCTCCTTCGGCAGTCGGGTAAAAAGGGGGATTGTATACGGTATACATTTGGCCATTACACTTCTAAGGAGACAAGTCTAATATCATGAACCAGGACAGGAAGATGATAATAGGCTTCGCTTCTTTAATACGAGTATACATACTACCAACCGAATTCCCATCTCTAAAAACTGAGCCCGGAAAGCCCTGCGCCTGATTTTATGCATCTTTAATGCTGTTTATTACGTAGGTAGGTGAAATACCTAGCCCAGACCAAAACCGACTAAAAGATCTCTTGTCGCACTTTTTTTCAATTTATTGCAATCATAAAAAAAATGGTCAAGCGGGCAACGTTGTTGATGTTGAGGTTTCGTATCCCTATATAATATATTTTTAAGGTAAAAGTGGCAGAGCGGATTTGTTAAATTTTTAGAACACATATATGGGATTAAATAATAGAAACTTATTTTTCATAAATGAATATGTTTTTCTAGGATATGAGTGACCCAGGTGGGTTTCGGCACGGTTTCTTTGTATGGGATGAGACAATATCTGTATGCCAGTATTATATTATCAGTGCTAGTAGTACGTTCCCATAAGATATTTTTTAACGTTCACGCGGGTAAAACTTTTAGCAAAGCTAGCAATATCTAATTCTATTGTAGCACAGCCGAGCAGGTGTAAGCTCTAATCTATGAATCTACATACAACGTACTACTGCAATACTCACCAGGCACGGGACGTCCACCTACAAGTCGTTGCAATTGCTATCGTAAATCGGAGAGATAAAGTTCAAAAATCGCTGATAGGCATGACATGAGATTTCCCAACTTTACCTCCGAGTCACCAGCATTCTCCGACCAGCTGCTTGGCGGCAGAGATAGATATGATGGTTTTATTACTATTATTATCTCCAGCTCTATGACGAGAAGCTCTACATTTAGCAATTTTAGACAATGGGCCTGTGTTTCAGCGTTTATATATTATAAGCACTATTCTAAAACAGCTATCTAGCAACAATTAAAATTACTGAATAAGCAACGGTCTATGGATATTTTTAAACGACTTTCCAAAAAGGAGGAGGTTCTATGTCGGACTTTTTTTTGTATGTTCACCAATTTCTCCGTCAATTGTGGCCCGATTTTGAAAATTCTTTATTTTTTTTAAGAGTATGTACCCAAATATATATACCCAAATTTGTCACATTTTAATTTGGTGAAAATCTGAAAAAGAACTTGGGAGATATATTACAGAACTCTTCAATAAATGTGGGCAAATCTCTCGGGATTGCTGCAATTGTATGTCTGTTTATTGTTTATACCATTTCATAACATAACATCACGCCAGTACGCTCTAAAGGAGTACGCAGATGTGTACAGTTCACCTTGGTACTCTCTCATTGCACCGGTTATGTTTAAGTTTCATGATATTTGGGTAATCTATTCTAGCATTATAGGTATGTACTTTACTAAAGAACATGCCTATTATGCATGTTCAAATAAAATAAAATAAAAAATTAAACTTTTTTACAAGAAAAAGTCGGTGTCTTTGGTAGGTACCAAATTTTTGTCGTTATGGACACCGACTTCCAAAAACAAAGTTACTTTTCACGTTGTAGTGTTTTTGTTTGGAGGTCGGTAGTATTTTTTTGTAAAAAAGTTTCTTTTTAATATTTGTTTCAGATTATCACTGCAGGGAAATGGACCATACAATAAATGCTTTTTGTTAACACATAAAAAATAAGGCGAAATTATTTGATCCTATTAAATATTGAATTAATATTAATTAACGTTTAAAGGACCATAAAATACTTTGTAAGGAAACACAAGTTTCACCTCTCCACCCAAGGAACCCTAAAATCTTGCACCGTTGACATTTACCCACTCGGACCAGATACCCCGAGTAATGAGTTGTGTACGAAGAATTTACATAAAGAAGTCAAAGCTGTATGTCTGTCTGTTTGTGCGAATAAATATGGCAGTTTATGTGATTATATTAATGATGATAAGGCAGGTTTAAAATGTCATTGTCATGATTTGAGCTTTCAACAAAACCTCTTTCATAAAATTATAGTACCTGGCCGACTGAGCTCTGATCGGGTAAAAATAGAGAAAACGACCTTTTCTAATAATGAAACCTAGCTAGATCGATTTATCGCCCCCGAAACCCCCTGCATACTAAATTTCATGAAAATCGTTGCAGCCGTTTCCGAGATTCAGATTATATATATATCGGAGATAGGAGGGCTATCTTCAATAATACCCTCGGTCTGTGGGCATATCGTGGGTATGCAATGCACAAAGCAGGTAACTTATGCCGTTTTAGAGATAGTTCTTGTTCCAATTTTATCAAAGCAGCGGATTCGGCCACCAATCGTTTCGCTTTTTCCCAACTAAAACACACTTGTTCAAGTTCACACACGCCACTTTAGGCTACTTCTCAACTCTTTTTCTCTAAACTCCTTTTAACTCCCAAAACAGCGCGTCCGCGCGTATCTTTTCTAACTTCACGACCCAATCATGGCGGGAGAACCCACTCAGAGTGCCTCTATGACACTCCTGCTTTTTTATTGGCTAAGAGAATCTCTTCCGGCAAATTACTGCTTGTGCTGCCAATCCAAATCGAGTATTTTGACATAAGAAAAATAAAGTGTTGTCAATCGAATAAAATCGAACTGAGAATTGATCAGAAGCTAAATGTTGCCAATTAAACAAACCTGAAGTAATAAGTTTACAAGCGATATACCTTCCTCCGATACGGCCATCTTGACATTCAAACGGTCCCACGTTTGATGTAAAGCGACGAGCAACATCGTTACTCAATAAAAAAAACAAAAACCAAGAGATAAAAAAATAGGTAATAGGTTAAGTTCGGCCGCTCCTGACCAAATAAAAAAAAATAACGTGGTCGTAACATCTTCCACATGAAACCTTCAATCAACACCTTATATTACCAGCCTACAACAAAACTCAAGTACATCTTTACTCAAGAAAACTGAATTCTCATAGCTTTCACACTGTTCATTTGTTTTCTCCATGTAAATCTAGGTCTCCACACCATACACCGTACACAACCATTGTCGTACTATCGAACCAGCCACCTCACCATTTAGACAACCATATTAACACATTCTAAATGGTTACCGAAGCACCAGAGGTACCAGGTTCCCAACAAACGCCAAGTCGGTCTCGAAGCACTAAGTGTGCCAGAAACCACCCAAACGCCCAACACAACATACCATGTCACATACACCAAACAACAGGTCACCGAGGCCCCAGAGGGACCAGGCTCCCCCAGACAACCGGTCCTCTCGAAGCAACAAGACTGCCAGATACCCATGCCACATATACTAAACAACAGGTCACCGAAGCCCCAGAGGGACCAGGCTTCCCCAGACAGATAACAGGACTCCAAAGCCCCAGAGGGACCAGGTTCCCCCCTGACAAATCCAGCAATGTTTCTTGGTCCCACAGCAATCGCTGTAGCTCCTGATGGTCAACCCAGTGACCACCCTGCAACCATAGTCATCCTGACCAGGCCTCGTAACCCACCACGGTTACAGCAGTCATCTTACTGACCACTCACCTCGTAACCCATCTCGGTTACAGCAGTCATCTTACTGACCACTCACCTCGTAACCCAACTTGGTTACAGCAGTCATCTTTGACTACTCACCTCGTAACCCACCTCGGTTACAGCAGTCATCTCTGACCACTCACCTCGTAACCCACCTCGGTTACAGCAGTCACCGCAGCGACTACTCATCACCGTACAGTCAGTCCTTTGACCATACACACGACCTCACCATTGCTAGATTGATTTGAATCAGTCTTCAACACAATACATTCAGTTACTTCAATGGGTACTTGATCTTTCAGCTTTCCTCTAACTCATCATGAACCAAAGCCTTTAATGCAACACATAGCTGCCACCATTCAGAACTCCAATAACCATAAACAGCACCTCTAAACCAAAATCAAATTTGTTATTTCAATCTTCATTCTCAGTACTGAATACAACAGCAATCTCAAATTCAGGATTTCTTACCCAGCCAAAAGCATATTCAAGAACTCCATTTTATGTTCATGATTTCATACCAAACCCTCAGTGCGATAGGTATAATAACTACCAACATCAAACATTACCAATTTTGCAAACTAAAATTGAAAATGAAATCATGCACCGCATGTCACCGAGTTTACATCTGCGTTAACATTATCTTATCCAACTTGCTCAGATAGCAAATAAAACAAAATTACGTTAGGTATGTTCACAATGACCAGCACAGAACATTCAACAAGTTAGAACACCACAACCATTACTGACAGTATACTTTAAATTCCATATTTATTATTCAAGGTAGGTACTAGCCTACATGACACCACACAATCACACAATTCACAAATTCACACCTTTCGTTAAAGAGATGTTACAATTATTAAAACTTTTGAACAATGTTCAAGATTGTCCGAGGCCAAGCATCGTTGAACAACACAGAACAAGGAAACTATTCCTAGTTTCCTCCAAAAAACAAAAGCTCCTGTACCAAGTAAATCGAATAGAACCTAAGTGTCCCATTCATGGTCCACAATCAACAATAACTTAGCAAATACATTTACCTGCACAGAATGCACGTTCAACTTAAATGCCGAATTAACTCTTGACTCTGTCATCTCTCTGACCCACGAAAATATTCTATGTAAATTAAAATGTTGCCATTTGAACATCTATCTCATCTTCAGCCACAACTTCAGCAGTTATTGGCCCTCGGGCATCTCATAATACCTGAATACGTCTTCTAGACACCATCTACATGTCTAGTTGCACTTTTCATTTGCCATAGTCCACTTAAATAATTTTTATTTGTAGGTAGGTACCGTAAGAATGACATGTAATCAGTTGGTTCATTCTCTACAATGCGATATATAACAACTACAGACATTAACTTTACCTTTATTCAACCGTTGGTAGCAACAAAACTAAACGCCAACTGTATTGGCTATACTAACGTTAATCCTCGTGATGTCTGCAGGTTGTAAGATTGCAAATCGAGTCGACCAACAAACTATTTAACTAAACTTTAACACCGGTTTGAAAATAATCTTGATCATATAACTGTTAACTGAAAGTTATTGCATGTTTTTGCAACAAAGCAAAAGTTAAAAGTCTAATCCTCACAGTGACTCACACTTTGTAACGACTTATTAATAATCTAGTCTTTATCCAGTAATTTATAAGTTAAAAATCATATCACAGTTAAAAGTTATTTGTTTATGTTTTGTCTTGTCCGACTTTTTTCGAACTTTTTCGAATGTTGACACTTACATGTCACTGTCTAATAGAGATGAGTAAGGGATGGCGATCTGTTATCAATTAATCGACGAATCGATTTAAAGGCAAAAAATAAACAAACAATTTTTCAATCGATATCCAGTACTGAATCGATCCAGCGTATCGATATTTCGCCCTAGAATATCGAGATTCGATTTTTCTGTTTTGATATGAACCAAAATATTATTTAAAAATAGTCGAATGTATTACACAAAGATATTTGAATTCAACGTTAACAAAATAAATTTCTTTCCCTTTCACCTGATACTTTAATTTAGTTGTAAAACAATCCCAATCAGCCAAAGATGTGAAAAGATACACTATTATTACGATTTTTCTTTTTACTTTCCATAACTGGATTCACACTTGCATTAAAAATAACAACGCGAATAGTTAGAATGTACGTTATTTTCAAAGAAAAGCATATTCACAAATTTCCTTGAAGATCAAATCAATAACAAACTCAGTGGTAATAATATTTACGGGCAATCTGAAGTGACACCTATTAATAAAGAATGCATGGCTAAAATGCCTAGTATCTTTACTTCTCGATTATCAGTAGTGAGTAAACTAACAACCTATTCATAAATGTGTGTACTCTTGTGACAGCACTAGTGGTCACAAAACCGTATATTGTTCTAACATCATGCAACATAAAATAATGTAATGAAATCTAATTTCTTTCCGTTTTGTTCTCACATTCCAATGCTCCAAGTACATTAGAAAGATGAAATTGCGAAAATCGTTTCATTGTTTATTTTGTTGGTAAATAAAAACGATTAAATACTTGAAACAAAATATTTCAAAGCTTGAGCCCGTCAAAGATTTAAAAGATGGCGTGACATGCACGGACTTCTCATTCTGTCTATGCAAAAATTATTTGTTTGTTTTTAAATTGATCACGAAAAAAAACAACATGCTCGTATTCAATAAGCTAACCTAAGCAGTAAATCACGGCATAATGGGGTCCCGAATCCAATTTCGATGATTATTGAAAGAAACATACAGTATCAATACCATTACATAGATGGCGCTGTTTGATTTTTCTACTCTTTTCATGTAACTTACATTAAACATTTCCATTAAACAACATAATGCAATAGTTATAAATTGCAATTAATGCAACAATTAATTATAAAACTTAGGTACTTCCAAATCCAATACATACTTCGGCTGCCACAAATGTATGCCAATGCACAGATAGTTGAATGCAGATCAAAGTAACATACCTTTAAGCCTGTACTCCCGGAAAGGTCAGGCAGCAGTGCCAACCATGCACATGTCCAGACTCCTAGGTGCTATCAGAAAATATTAAATTGATTGATCACCGCAGCGGCATGTATAAAACCACTAAATTTCCTCTTTCATAGCGCTGTAGACTGCAGGTTGTATGTTGCCTCTTGAAATGGAACCTGAGCTCCACACTTATCTTGTAGCACTACACGCAGCCGGTCACAACAGGTCTTGTGGTATCCACAGCCATGTTGAAGGGCTCAGACGTCCGTGCTATTTGTTGCATATTGTATGAATGGCTGAAAAATTCATGTCTATGAGCAAGATTTCCACAAGCATAAAGTTTTATTGAATCAAGTTGTAGCTTAGGATGTTTGCTCTCTTGCACTGTATTTGCACAAGTGGTCTTAATCTCTTGCGAATTCCGCTGACAGTATGAATCTGGCTGAGTTTCATTTAGCATCATAACGAAAATAGCAATTTATTTTAAATTTTAGCCACTATAAACCAAGAAAAACAATATTGTGGCTAAACTTCATAAGGCATTAGATTGGTACTTATTATTGTCGGAATACTTAAGTTTATACTTCCCTGAACATCACCACCACAGTTGCGTTTCCCAATTATCTAGTCAGGATTGGGCGTCGATGTCATCATTAACTTCATCATTATCTGCAACCCGACTTCGCATATTGTCTAGGATAGGCCACACTATACAGTTGAACTCGGGCATCATGATATTCCTCTCTCTAGTAGCCGGCAAGTTGCAAAACATCTCCATTAGGTAGGTAGGTAGGTACTTCCATGCTAATATTCGCGCACCAAACAGAGCGCGCCAGCCATTACTCGTCTCATTTGGTCCATTATCGCTTTGTGCGTGCATTGTTTTCACTTCCGATATCGGAGATAGGAGGGCTATCTTCAATAATACCCTCGGTCTGTGGGCATATCGTGGGTATGCAATGCACAAAGCAGGTAACTTATGCCGTTTTAGAGATAGTTCTTGTTCCAATTTTATCAAAGCAGCGGATTCGGCCACCAATCGTTTCGCTTTTTCCCAACTAAAACACACTTGTTCAAGTTCACACACGCCACTTTAGGCTACTTCTCAACTCTTTTTCTCTAAACTCCTTTTAACTCCCAAAACAGCGCGTCCGCGCGTATCTTTTCTAACTTCACGACCCAATCATGGCGGGAGAACCCACTCAGAGTGCCTCTATGACACTCCTGCTTTTTTATTGGCTAAGAGAATCTCTTCCGGCAAATTACTGCTTGTGCTGCCAATCCAAATCGAGTATTTTGACATAAGAAAAATAAAGTGTTGTCAATCGAATAAAATCGAACTGAGAATTGATCAGAAGCTAAATGTTGCCAATTAAACAAACCTGAAGTAATAAGTTTACAAGCGATATACCTTCCTCCGATATATATATACAAGAATTGCTCGTTTAAAGGTTTTATATAGATAAAACTAGCTTTTTTGGTACTTCTTTTTTTAAGGTTCCGTACCCAAAGGGTAAAAACGGGACCCGTTACTAAGACTCCGCGATCCGTCTGTCTGTCGGTCTGTTGGTATGTCACCAGGATTGTATCTCATGAACCGTGATAGCTAGAAAGTTGAAATTTTCACAGATGATGTATTTCTGTTGCCGCTATAACAAAAAAATACTAAAAACAGTATAAAATAAATATTTAAGTGGGGCTCCCATACAACGGTTTTTTATCGCTGTTCGACACTGACTTCCGAAACGAAAGTTATTTTGCACTTTTTAGTGTTTTGCTTTTGAATTCGGTTTGTTTTTTTGTGAAAATTTTTTATTTCTTTATTTTTAGTTTTAGTACAAACACTGAAAAGTGAGCAAGTTCTATAGTAAGGTACCTAAAGGATTGACAAAATACCCATAATAACTCAATTTACACATTCGTGCTGTTTGTCGCTAAGGAGTTCTGTTTTATGTTCCATATCTTGAAAACTGCTGAACAAATTTGGATGAAACTTGCACTATTCCGTAAGTTGAGAGATACCTAATCCAATAAAAAAGAATCGTCACGATCCGATACATAGTTTCGGTTAATTGCGTGGACAAACATACATACATACAAACATACAAACACTTATAAAAAATTGGCACACATATTTTAGAAGGCCAGTTATTACATGTGAATACTGGGCAATTCCAACAATATTACTTACATACATACGTGTCGAATTGATAACCTCCTTTTTTTGAAGTCGGTAAAAAATATCCCATGTCCGTTCAATCCAAATCCGTTTAGCCGTTGTGGCCTGGAAAGGTAACACCAATCCTTAATTACTTACTAACTTTCGCGTCAATCAGAGTAGTAAGATTGCCTATTTTGGGAATACATAATTATGAGGCCCAAGAAAAGAATACAAACGTCGGTATTGGTGTAATAGCAGGTCCAGTGAAAAAGATGGCCGTATTAGTTCGACTCCTTCACAAAGGACTGGCCTAAAATAGCAGAAGATCGGGGAAAGTGCGCTTGCAACGATGCGCTGGTAGACTCAAAGCTCCAGAGTCTTGAACACCGACGAGGAGTTGCCAGCTTGTCGGTTTTCTATCGGTTACATTTCGGGGAGTTTGCGATGGAACTGCACAATTTGAGTCCGCCTAGCCCTTTCCATCATCGGACTACAAGACGGCAATGCGCCATCGGTACATGGTGGATATCCCACCCGTACGCACAAAGCGTTTTGAAAATACTTTCATTGTGCGTACAGCTAAGGAGTGGAATTCCCTGCCGGCGTCCTTGTTTCCTGATAGCTACAAGCTACAACCTAGGGGTTTTCAAGTCAAGAGTGAATAGGTTACTTCTAGGCAAGCGTGCTTCACCTTCGACCACATCATCACTTAACATCAGCCGAGATAGTATTCAAAGGCGAGCCAATAAAGAAAAAAAATAAACACAACCTGGAAATATGGCAGAGAGGTCTTTACCCTGCAGGCCACTACAGGATTATAATAATAATGAATCAGTATTCCCAAAAAACCTACCTACAGCAGACCAAAAATTATTTGACCATAGACTAATTACTTCCCATGAGCCAAAGGCCAAGGCATTCATCACCGCATGATCAGATTCCATTTACAAAATAAAACCAACAACTTTTTGCCGCACTTTAATTCATAAAAAGAACACCTAGATCAACCAATGGCAGTGCAGAACCGGTTGATTGCATGGAACTATAATTGGAGCAAAGACATACTAAGTAATGTCTGGTTTAATTTTAAAATGGGACTTAATTAATACCGCCTACAGGATTCGTTGCAATCTGTGTTTGTTTTATTTAAAACTGTGTGGAAAATCATCAAGTGGCTTAACATAAAGGATAAATGATTTTATTTCTGTTAGTTTGATTGTACAAACACTTGTACTTGTCGATCATATTTTTTAAAAGTAGATGAGGCCGGCGTTTCCTATCTGACTACTCAAATGGTCACAGTCTATTTTAAAGTCCAAACAAAATCTTGGTTAGATCAAGTAAAGACCATATCGATTGACGTCTAAAATGGTCTTTTGAGAAAAGAACCAGCCAGATGGACCTGTCCAGTCAGTGCACGCATTTGTCAAAAACCGTGGAACTCAACTCAGAATTCAACATTTCAACGAACA
Organism: Anorthoa munda; assembly: GCA_945859665.1. Classification (NCBI taxonomy): domain Eukaryota; kingdom Metazoa; phylum Arthropoda; class Insecta; order Lepidoptera; family Noctuidae; genus Anorthoa; species Anorthoa munda. The sequence continues at coordinate 20,192,406 of OX243915.1, forward strand.
ATACCAAAGAAAGGGCCCTCTTCAGTAAAAGAAACTGATGGACTAGTGACCTTTTGTTTCCTAGTTCTATCCTACTTTAGGTGGTGTCGGCTTTCCTAAATTTCCAGAACAGTCTTGGGTTGTTGGGTCGGGCAGTTCTTCCTCCATTAGGAATTTCGTCTTGCTAGTACACCACGTGGCACGAGGTTGTCGTCTACCTCTCTTATGTTCAGGAAGTAAAGCTGATGGATTAGTGATGATAAGTAGACTTCAACATCCTCCTGCCCTCATCCCTTTGTTTTGGAAGAATAGCATGCTTTCATTTTCCATGCACCTAAATAGAGCTGCCATGACAGAAGACAGTCACAATAGTCATTCTGGACACTCTCTCTGTCACAATATTCTCTATTTTCCATCCATCGCCTCTCTCGTCCTCATCTTCGGATATTCATTATCATCACTATCGCCGATCACGACTGAGATTCCTCAAATCCCACATACAAACATGTTAAGCCTACAACATTTACCAATCTGCGTCATAGCAATCGATGAGATTTAAAATTCTAAACCGAAAAATATATCCCCAAAAATTTGGACTCGTAAAACTATACGACATTCTTGCCTATTTTTTGTCACCAAATGTGCAACCTATCTAGCTCAAAACCAAAAACAAAACCGAAAAACAAAACACGTTCATAATTAATGATAATGACGCAACGAGTACACGAAAATTATTAACTAAAATGCCAAGATGGCGCCCGCTTGTCAATCGAAGCTTCCTGCATTCTTCGCGCCCTCGCCCGACCGCCCGAATCGGGGTACCGTGAGAGGAAACTGGTTGACGAAAACCATTCTTTAGTGGTGTGGAACTGAGAGGGTTTGAAGTAATTGAGTCAAGGTTTAATTTCAGCGAAAATTTGCGCATAATTTATGGATTTTTATTCCCATAACGTTGCATCAGGGCGTAAACTGTTTTAGGTATATTATGCTTATTTAGATAAACTCGGTAAAAAAAGCAAATTGTGATAGTAGTCTAAAATAAAAGCTTACAATTGGTATAGGTGACGTTAAACGTTTATCCTCAAATAGTGTTAAATCGCAAAACTTAACTGTCTTCTTCTTACAGAATGTCTACAAGAGATATTGCCTGTAATGATAATGCCTATGCATTAGAAAAAGACATGTTTATTCACACAATTGTACACACATAATGAGGAACAAAATCTTCATTACGTACTTCAGAAGACCACAAGTGTATGTAAAATAAATACGACAAAGATGGTTCTTTAAGGACATACCTGCATCGTGCCCCTTTACAAAAACGTGACTAGATAATACATAAATTAATATCATCAACAACCTAAACAGCTTAATTCAATGTAGCAATTTTTTTCGATATTACTCCAAAATCATATTCAAAAAATAATCAGTACGGAACCCACGCCTTGTATTTAAAACATATAACTTTACATGATATTTTTTACTTTACTTGCTACATTAACCATCGGAGTATCCCGTCTGCTCTATATAGTGGTTGTTGTATAAATAGCTCGGGTATGCAGCAGTGGTCATCAGTAGCCATCAGCAGCTGCCAGGGTCAAGAATAATCAAGATGAGAGTTCTGGTCAGTGTTTTTATACTCTTTATAGTTTCCTAAGTGATTTTAGTGAAGTGTAAATACCATTGGTGGATTTTGAAAAAAAAATGGATTTAATATTGGTTTCGGAAAATATCGTGTATCGGTTTTTTGATGATGGATGAGTATTTAACCATACTTAAGACAAAGGATACGTATCTAAATTTTAAAACATTTTGCAGATGATCCGTTTATTTGATTTTTTGGGGAAAGCTATGAACGGATTTCAATATTTTTGACGACTTTTTTATGCAGAATAGTGTTACTATTTGGTTTTTTCGGAAAAGCAACATAGGGATTTATTGGTGCTTTTTTTCGAATGTGTTGCCCTTTCAAGAGATATCAAAAAGCAGTGTCTACGAAATCATGATGCACATGCATATAAATAACTCTTAAGGTTACACTAGTCGACGGCACGAACTATTTTGTGCGCGGTAATAAAATACGTGCTATGTCAACCGACAACACGTGCGGAACAGATTGATGCTGTTATGAGCAGTATGAAGCTAGTACGCGTACGAATACACACACACTTTTGCAAATTTGTAGCGAAATGGATGATGATTTAGAACGAAAACGAGCGCGCGAAATTTTATAAACAGACCTTTGGGAGTCTGGATATCATGAAAAAACGACTGAATGTATCTGTTCAAAATAAAATTATTTGCATTGTTGAACTACTAATCTATACCTGTATGGAGGCCGTTTTTCAATTTTCCTTCTTCTTATGGTACTTATTTCCGCCCAAAGATGCGTTAAAATTAGTGTTAAAATATGGAACTTTCGAAGCTCATAACTTTCAAGTAATTTTTTTTTTACTTTTTTGCTTCCATACAGGGCTAGATAATGTGGAGACAAATTGATATATTTTTTTATTTTGAACGTACATCGTCAAAGAGTGGAGTAAAAGCCAGACTACGTTTGTATGTAAGAATTTTCGACTAGTGTACCCTTAAACAGTTTTTGGGCATATTTTTGTCTTATGATTTGTTTCAAATGCTACTATCCCGTCTGCTCTATATAATGGTCGTATAAATAGCAATGGAAGGTTGCACTGATCATCAGTAGCCATCAGCAGCTTCCAGGGTCAAGATGAGAATTCTGGTCATTGTTTTAACTTGTTTTAGCAGTTTTTACTGACTATTTTATAGTTTTGCCACGGGGGCTCATTGCTAAGAAAGAAAATTTGGTTCAAATAAATCTCACTAGATGGCGCGATATGCGCCTCCATCTGTTATTGAATCTGTGTAAAATTAACATTTTCTGGAATTGAACACAAAAATTGTATGTTCTTGTTTAATCAACTCTCCTAAGTACAAAATTATGGAAAATTGGGCTCTTAATTCACATTTCAGAGATTATTAGACGGATCATTTAAAATTGATGCCAATAGATGGCGCATTTTTTAATTTCTGAGGCATTCCACTCGATTGTTAAAGTTTGCATTTTAACACATTTTGGTGCAAAAAAAACTCTAAAAACGTGCAAATAAATACTAGAAAACAAACCTTCACTGTATTTAAAGAAAAAAACAGTCACGAACCTAGTAAACCCTTTTACTTGCAATTCGCTGCTAACACCATCTATCTATCACCGTGAAACAGAACCGAATGCGTTCGATGTACAAAAAATTGCCAGATTAAGCAGATGAAAAACGCTAGTTACGTCGGCACGGTTTCTTTGTATGGGATGAGGTATCTGTATGCTAGTATTACATTATCTGTGGTTTTGCTGAGTGAAAATGATTTTAACTCCTTAAATTCTCCAATTCTAATGCAATTATTTCAATATTTGTGATTTTGATTGAGGCTTTTCGGGACTTAGGAATTTTATTTTTAAATTTTGCATAAAAAACGTTTTTCAAGATTCATTTGATTTTGGGAATCATGTCAATATTTTTTTATAGATACTTTGTCGCCTCAAGGTTGTGAAAAGTGGCCTTCGTTGATAGAAGAAAGTGCTAATGCATAAGAAGAATTTTATCGATTAAAAATTTTTTTATTAAAAAAATCAAAATACCCGACTTCTTAAAAAGCGAACTAAAAAGACGTAAACAAGAAGAAAATCATGCTGTGCAGTCGGATGATACATATTCGCGAGCTGGCTGACCAAAACCAGATGTATCCTCCGACTGCACAGCATGATTTTTTTCTTGTTTACGTCTTTTTAGTTCGCTTTTTAAGCAGTCGGGTATTTTGATTTTTTTAATTATTTTTTTTATTTATAACATTTTAGTTGACATTTTTTTCGAATTAGGTACATTTAAATATATAAGTGTTATATATTTTTGAAATCACCTCTTAAAACCCTTTATTTTGATACCCCACACGATGTGTTTGGAAGGAAAAATTTTGCCCCCCCACAATATGGCGCCCAAAAGCCGCCATTTTTCTATTTTCCAATTTTAATGTAGCCCATGACACTCGCAAGTTTAAGACGAATCGATTGACGTATGAATCATCAAAATCGGCCAACGCGTTAGGTCTCTGGAACGCCACATAGGAACATACATACATAGACTGATAAACACATTACCCTCCTTCGGCAGTCGGGTAAAAATCAACAAAACAGCAAAATAGTTTATAACCCCTACTTCTTTTTTGAGGTCAATTGACAAGATGGAAAACTCCTGCTATAAGTCTTTTCCTACGACATAATTACTCTTACTTACATCATACTTACTCCTTATAAGATATCAAAAACCACTCGATATTCATAACATTCTAATCAAATACATATTTATTCGCGACCAGTTTTAAATATGCAATAAATAATAAGTTCACCTTCACTATTGATGGATTCTTATGTAAAAATACAGTAGCAAAATGATTAATCTGAGTGTAGTGAGACAGATATTAAGATGCATATATGTATCAATGGTATAGGTAACTCTTTCGACTTAAGGCGCAGATACCCTTAAGTAGGTGATTTTAAAATGAGAATCAGGTCTAAACGGCTAGTCGTATTTTTTTGGAAAAAATATATGTTACATTAGACCATTTTCTTTATAATTTGATCTAAGAAAATTTTGAATTTTATTCGTATAACATAGTGAAAAAAAAAAAAAAACTGTAATTAATTTGTAAACTTATGTCTAAAACGGACAAAAACACGACAATCGCACGAAAACCGCTGGGCTTATTTTAATTAAATCGACACCATCTCAATGACAATTTAATTATCTACGTTTTGACCTGAGGCTTTTTTTAAAGTCTTAAAATAATACGGAAAGTACAAAAAACTACTAAAGTTTGGGTCGCGCGGGTGTGAAACGAGTGCGCGTTTTGTTCCCTCAAGGTCGTTGGCGTTAGTCGTCGTCTATAGCTTAAAATCGACTTTTTCCCTAAAATAAATATTGTTGTTTATCGAATGTTTGGCCTATAGAAACCTAATGATCTACTTGTGGAGTTCCAAAAGGAATCTACAGCTAGACCATGTTCTGGATACTTTGAATCGCAGCATAATGTTCTCTTGGAATAATTTTTGCCTTTCAAGCGCAAGAAACTGCAAAAACATTGTTACGTAAATGGTATACAGAACTAGGAAACGTCGGCAGCCAAAAATCATTTAACAAAATGCCTAAAACAAAACTAGATTACCTTCGCTAATTTGATAATTGCGACAAGCAACTTTACACCTAATCCAATTAACTTCCTGACACAACATTTAGAATTAACATATAAAAAATTTTTTTACAAAAAAATACTACCGACTTCCAAATAATAAAACTACAAAGTGAAAAATAACTTTAGTTTTGGAAGTCGGTGTCTTTGGTAGGTACCAATTTTTTGCATTTATGGACATCGACTTCCAAAACTAAAGTTATTTTTCACTTTGTAGTTTTCTTATTTGGAAGTCGGTAGTATTTTTTTGTAAAAAGGTTTTTCCATTTTTCACTTTTTAGTTGTACCTACCTAATAGGCAAGTAGTTAAGTAAGGTACCTATAATGCCAGAATCGATTACCCGAATATCATGAAACTGAACATAACCGGTGAAATGAGAGTGTACCAAGGTGAACTGTACCCATCTGCGTACCCATTTAGAGCGTACTGGCGTGATGTGATGTTATGAAATGGCAATAAACATACATGCGATTGCAGCAATCCCGAGGGATTTGCCGTTATTTATTGAAGAGTACTGTTGTATACCTCCGAAGATCTTCATCAGATCTTCACCAAATTAAAATGGAACCAATTTCGGAACATATTCTTTCAAACAAAACAAGAATTTACAAAATCGGTCACACAATTGACATCGGCCACAATTGACGGAGATATCGGTGAACATACACAAAAAAAAAAAACAAACAAAGTCGAACATAGAACCTCCTCCTTTTTGGTAAGTCGGTTAAAAAACATGGAAGTCTTTTTTTTTTTTTTTTTTTTTTTTTAAAAAACTTTGCCCCACACTAGGAATTTCTATTGGCGTATTGTAATAGACTTTAACACTATCCATTTAACGAAACTTTTGTCGCCATATTATATTAATACCCAGTATTATATACCAAGATATTGAATTTTCTACCTGGTACCAGGAGCCAGCCAGCTGCTTGCCAGCTTTAAACGACAACATGAGCTAATCTTTTAACACTATATTCAAAAAATCTTTCTTTCCAGATTGTATCCGCCTTCCTCGCCGTCGCGGCCGCGGCTCCCTCCGGCCTCTATGCCCCCGCCATAGTCCCAGTCATCAGAGCAGTGGCAGTACCAGCGGCCATCCCGACCATCTCACCCGGCGACATTCAGGCAGCAGCCATCGACGCCCAAGTTCAAGCTCAGGACCAACTACGAGCCGCTGCAGACCAAGCCAGAGAACGAGCTGAACAGGCAACCGAAAACGTCAACGAGAAAGCTATTACAGACGTAACTGGAGCCAACGAACAGAACTTGGAAGCTTTCTGGTCAGCTGAAGACAAGAAATGGCAAGCAGTTGATGCTTTGAAGAGCGCTGAAGCTCAAATCGATGGGGCTGTCGCCAACAATGCTAATTTGATCGCTAAATCTGCCGTCAATGGTGCAGTAATTCCATATGTCACCGCTATAGGTCCTATCTCACCTATTATACCACCAATTCCTCCAGTGGTTTACTCCCCATACTTAACTCCTTCAAGTTACTCCACCCAGACCTTGATCACTGGTCAGACAATCAAGACTGAGATCAAAGAAGAAAACAAAGAAGCAGCATTGAAGGCAGCTGAACCTATGCAAGCAGCTGAGCCAGTACAAGTAGCCGAGCCTGCACCAGTCGAGAAGTCAGGAGAAAAAGCCGAAGCCACGGAATCGCCCGCTGTTAAAGCCGCTATGAATCTTAACGAGAAACCAGCCCTGATCGCTCAGCCACTATTCTCGACTGCTCAACTAGGTCTCTCTCCTAATGTCTACAGATACGATGTGGCTGTCCCAGCAGTGGGACAGTTGATTGGTCAGCCGATCTTGAAGTATGCTGCCCCTGTACAGCAGATACATGGAGTGTTGACTCCTACGTTTGTGAAGGCTTGGTAAGGAGAGTGACTTGGTGGGTGGATTAATTAAAATGATAATTTTGACGACTAGCTTCCTTGTTTTATTTGGTGATAGACGTTGATTCAACCTACACCCTTTTGATACGAGCTTTGATCACTCATCACTAGATGTTAGAATTGTCATGTTAACAGCCCACTTATTTTTGAGTGGTTTAAATCGCTCAGCGGCATGCTACGTCAAGGAGTTTGTCTATGAGTTACTAGAGATAAAAGTTACAATGCCTCATGTGCTTGTAAATTACATCAGTTACATCGGCACACAAAGCTTTCAAACCGCTATTTAAGTTGTAGGCAATTCCAAGAATTTGTTTATGAGTGAAGTCTCATTAATTGATACCAACACACATAGTCTATCTTATTATACATGGAATTTATTGTATCAATTTGAAGTACCTGGGAAACCGAACTCTGCTCAGGTTAAAATAGAGAAAACAATTTTTTTCTTAAAATGGGATGACATTTAAAAAACCAATAGTAAAAAAAACAAATAAAAAAAAACTAACGAAACGAAAACAAAAAAAGCCTATCAATAGTTGGGGCTCGAACCCACAACCTTGGGTGTAATGGGCCACCGCCTTTAACATTAGACTATTCAAACGGCAACAGCGGCGGCGAAATTACGAACCATATTGCGCGGGCTGTTTCCTTTTGCGTGCAAATACGGCGAAAATGAATTTCCCCAGATATGACACCTAGCTAGATCGATTTTTCGCCCCCGAAAACGCCTATATTGCAATTTTTATCAAAATCGTTAGAGCTGTTTTCGAGAACGTGGGTATATATAGGTACAAAAATTGCAAATATGATAGAATATTATTCCTAAGAAAAACTAATCTAACATCACGACTATACTGCCCATAGTATTAGGCAGAGGTGTACAAAGACCGAAGGAGGAGGCAGAACGCATGAGGGAGACGCCCTCACGCCCCAAGCCACCGCAGGAGACGACCTGGGCGTCGGGAGTCGCAAGCCGATTCCCGGCCGCCGCGCCGTGGGCGCGGGCTTGCGGACGGCGAGAAGCGGGTAGCTCGCCGCCTGATAAGGACCAGGCCCGAGTCGACGGCGCGTTGCGCATCAAAGAGATGTCAGCAAAACTGACTGGGTCCGCTAGGGCTGATGCCTGTCTGGGTAGCGGATAAATTTGAAAAAGAGTTGCCGCGGCCCTGGCTCAAGCAACTGAAGGAACACGGGTGGGTTTTAGTCAGTAAAAATCTGACACGCCTTCCCGCTTCACCCAGAGCGGAAGAAGTCATTGGATGATTTGCCAACCAAAAAAAAAGAGGTGTACAAAGACAAGACAAAAATTCCTATTTCAACTAAGCTATTAAACGGCACTTTTGGACGTCTAATAAAATATAAATTTAAAATTAATAATAATAGATTCTACCGTCTATTCGGTAAAGTAGCTTGTTATGGAGAAGAACGGAGAAGAAAATCCACAACGGACAAGAAACTCCACTCACATTTCTACGGTTACATATATAAGTATAATTATAAGTGACGAGACCATTGCCATTGCCATTAACCGGATATAAATCCAGACTCACCTTAATACATTTATCATCTACTAGCTGTTACCCGCGGCTTCGCACCCGTGGGCGACCCCACAGGACCCGTTTTTGGGAGAAAAAAAATAGCCTATGTCACTCAGGAATAATGTAGCTTTCTACTAGTGAAAGAATTTAGAACATATTCCCGGGATTAAAAGTATCCTATGTGCTATTCCTGACTATAATGTATCTCTCTGTGCCAAAATTCATCCAGATCCGGCGAGCCGTTTGAGCGTGAGGAAGTAACAAACATTGTATGTTTCACATACTCATAGACTTTCGATTTTTATAATATAACAAGCTGACCCGGCAAACTTTGTTTTGCCATAAAAACACCAAACATTCATCTACCCTTCCCTACCTACATTACCCTACCTACCCTACCAGAACTACCGTACCCTACCTACCCTGCCTACCCTAACCTACCTACCCTACCCTACCTACCCTACCTACATACATACCCTACCTATGTAGGTAAGGTAGCATTTTTTTATTTTTTTTTCATATGATCCTCCTTACAATAACAAACACAACAAAAAAAGAATAAGCGAAATTGGTCTAGCCGTTCACACGTGATGCCGTGACCAAGGGAAATAGGGATTCATTTTTATATATATAGATATTATAGTGTGACTAGCATCTGCCAGCGGCTTCGCCCGCGTGAATGTCGAACATTATCCCCAAGGGAACATATGCCCGGGATTAAAAGTATCCTATGTCCTATACCTGACTATAATCTGTCTGTGCCAAATTTCATCCAGATCCGTCCAGCCGTTTGAGCGTGAAGAAGTAACAAACATACAAACACACACACACTCACAAACGCCTTCATAATATTAAGTGTGATAGTGTGATTCATTTATCATCTATTCAGTTGGGCTATAAGAAAACTAATTACCACAATTACTAGACGTGACACTTAGTAAAGTGACTAGACAGGTTATAATCTAAGTAAAAAAATAACCACTAAGTACTTCCCACTCAGTAATAAAAATAGGTTTTATCGTGCTAACTAGTTTGCTTTAAACTTATTTGCAGGCGTAATGGCACTGGAGATTGCGTTGCAAAGTGTACAAAAACAAAGAGTACTGGACAGACACTTACGGTTATGACTTACTCGTATTTTAACCGTAACATAAATTTGCCAGAAAATGTCCCTTCGTTACTTAAATTATGAAAAAAGATGTGTTCAAGAAACAATTAACAATGTAGCGCCTGTAAATATTATTGCTTTAGTTCAGTTAACGTGCGGCACCAAGACTTCAGAATCTGAGCGTCTTTTAAAGGGTGGTCCTAAAGCAGTAAAAGGACGAAACTTATCTTTTAGAGTCTAGCCAACGAAAGTGTGATCTGAAAAACGCGGCAAATTCAAAAAATCTTAATGTGGTATCGCCAACTATACCTCTGGTTAATTGTTTTGTTATTTGTATTTATTATAATTTATTTTTTGATTTTATTGTTTCCGTTTGGTGAAGTGTGACGGAGCCGTGACTGTCATGGATGTGAGTTAAAAAACGAGTGTGTAGATTTGAGCACACGGTGGGCGCAGTGGTTGCGCTGCGTGTCGCGGGTTCGATTCCCGCACGGAACAAATATTTGTATGACCTACAGATAGTTGTTTCGGCTCTGGGTGTTTGTGTATGTGAGTTTATATGTTTGTAAACGCACCCACGATACAGGAAGAAATTCCTAGTGTGGGGCAACGTTTTTTAAAAAAAAAAAGAAAAAAAAAGATAAAAGATTTATTTATTAGTATGTTCATAATATTAACCCAACTAACATTTAATTTATTAATTACTTAATCATCATACTCAAAATCAGAGTCCAAAAATTCAACCTCTAAGGATTCATTATAATTTTTTCCAATACTTCTTCTGTTATGTGATCTCTTTGTTTATATTTATTTTCCACATTTATTACATGGTCCGTCAATTTTTCCAGTCTTCTGCAGTTATTCGACCAAATGAGGAACATTGAAACATAAACATTAGAAAATGTATCATCATATCGTAAATATATAACAATCAGCCAACATGGATCAAGATCACCATGTCATACTAACAATCGCAATCACAGACTTTGACGTACCTTTGACAGCTTAATAATGTTGCCTTATTAAAACTTTGGAAATACCCCAGATCACGCTTTCGTTGGCCAGACTCTATTAAGGTCGTGAATAAAGGGCACATCCGAGAAGAGATATGCAAGACTAGAAACTATAGGCTCATAACTGCTGGTCTCGTTGTAAGACTCATGAAGAGAGTTTTCAACGAGATTGGGGAGGAGTAAGTTATCTAGGGGAGCACAAAAGATCCAAATGGCTCGAAGTGTCCGAGTTATTTCTCGGCCCCTTGACAATATATGATAAGATAAGACAAAGGGCACGTGACATACGTATTAATAGACTGAACTTAAATAAAGTTAAAATAAACTATAAAATCGTGCAACAAACCCCTCCAGAACCTCCCCCCTCACCCCTCATCCGATCACACATCCAACACAGTATCCATCGTCTCAGCTCAGGGTGTCAGGTTTTTTTTTCGTTACGAAATTTCTTGATTAGGTCACCGCGCTCAATCACTCGCCGCGCTCAAAGTCCGCGATAAAAGCTATGCAATAGCTTAAAAAGGTAATGACATTTACAGGTGTCTTTCAATTCATTCGAATTATTTCATCTTGTCACAAGCAGTGAATTACGAATTGAAACCAACAACTCAAAGAATGAACTAGTACACCTGCTGTATATATTCACAAATCATCTTAACTACTTATAATACGAAACCCTTATAGTTTCGCTCTGTCCGTCCGCAGCTTAGCTCAGAGACTCTTAGTTCTGGAAAGCTATTATTTGGCATATACATATTAATAATCAAAAGCCCTGACGAGCGGCCGCTCCTCGGGTTCCGAATTCTGTGAGTTTGTTCAGAAGTGAAGGGTAATCTCTGGCACTTCTACAACTTTTTGAAAAAATCTTTCAACATTTGAAAGGTATATACATATAGTTATAGTTTATCTAACTAATAACTTTAAACTAGCAATCTATATACTCGTATATATATAAATGAATCCCTATTTCCCTTGGTCACGGCATCACGCGTGAACGGCTGGACCGATTTCGCTTATTGTTTTTTTGTTGTTTGTTATTGTTATACTCCATTTACTATAGCATTAGACAGAAGTTAAAAAAGGCTCTTTTAGGTGCACACTTTGTAATAAAAATACAACAAACACTATTACAGTCAAGATTGATGTGGAGTTAAATATAATCAATTTAAATAACAGCTGTCACACTTAATTGCATCTATGTAACCTATCTACCTTTTGAAATTACAAGGCCTTCATTTAATATTATTTAGTTTTTACATAAAATAATGTCGTGTCAATGTTTAAAATCTAAAAGAAGCAGGGGCGGACAGTACCGGAAACGTTTTTCATGTCACTATAACTCAACCAAATCTAAAATGTTACCTGTTCCGTTCATAAGTTGTGGCTGCACGTGTTTTTTTATTTTGTCGGTTTATGATGTCATCTATGCGTCAAATTGCGTAAATAATCTGCAATTGTCATACTGTCATTCGCTTGTGGATACTTGTGAATGCTAATGTTTTTATTATTGTTATTGCTGAATTTTCGTGGTTTAGTTGTTATTTGTTACTGTTTTTCTGTTGTTATTGTTTTGTTATCGTTATTAGTGTTAGTTTTGTGTTGTTTGTACAAAGCGGTACGTTTTGTTGAACTATGGACAGGGACGATCCCGGTGCAGGCCCGAGTGGCTTGCAAGCGCAACTTGTAAGCTCTGTAACTGCTGGTAACGCTGATCAGTGTCAACAGCGAAAAATACGTGGCCCTAACGTTGATCACGACGTTAAAATATTATCTCCCAAGAAAAAGAGAACAAATCAAACACCGCTTAGCACGAAGCAGAAAAAATAACAGTCATAAATATTTATAAAGATGTTAAGGGGTCCAGGCCCGAAGATACTCCTGCTTATAGGACGCAGTTAATTAACAAAACTGCAGAAATTGCAGGTAAGGATCATAAAATTATTATTATAAATAAATGTATTTGAAAGTAACATGCTTTGTGAGGTAATAACATACATTATTAATCTTATTTTATAGGCATATCTCGTGCAACAGTCTATAATGTACTGAAAGAGTACAATAAAGAAGGTCGCCTGCAATCACCCCCTCCTCGCCAACGGAAATACTCAAAATCTGACGATTATGATGATATAACGTGTGGAATACGAAGAAAATCATTATTTTTTCTTTGATAATGAGTTGCCAACGTTGGACAAGATTCTGGAAGCCGTTAATAGCGATGAGTCTTTACCTGATTTTAAAAGAAGCACTTTATACAAATTAATAAAGAACAAATTGGAAGACGGCTTATCATTGGCCATATTGGTAAAACTTGATTTAAATGTATTTCTTTTGATAATTTCAAAATTATGTTATGTTATTATTAATGTGACTTTACCTAATCATTAATAAAATGATCACTCTGTTCTCCGTCACTAAAAACTGGTTAAGTCTTAATGCCTCCCCTCGGAGAAAGATGTTTATGGTTGTAGATTAACCTGTTCAATGACAGTAATGATACAGTTAATTTCGGTTGCTACTTAAAGGTTAAAATCTATTACCAGTGATCAAGTAATCTACGCCACCGGTACACAATTATTGATTTGCTATTATTTCATTTCACAGGATCAACGGATGGGTTTTTGATGGATGGTGAATTAATATTTGAAGACAAAAAGGGTGACGGAGACTACCATTCTGAAATGGATGCACACAATTTTGAAAAGTGGTTCAAATTAATATTATCAAAAGTCGAGAGTGGTACAGTTATTGTTATGGATAATGCGCCATGTCATTCGAGGAAATACGAAAGGCAGATATTCAGGAGTGGCTAAAAAACAAAAATATTCCTTTTGAGGAAAAAGATCTTAGGGCCACTTTATTATTATAGTTAAAATTATGACTTTTGTTACCAACCATGTCAATTAATTATTATAATTTGCGATGACTGATGGTAGCAGTGACTAAATTGTTAAGTGGTGTTTTGTATCCTATTTATTTGATTTATTGAAAACATAATACGGAGATATTGTGCTAAAGTTGTTTTTAATAAACTGATAGTTACAATTTTTTTTTTTCATTTCTTGTACCTATCCAAGCATCGTGATGAGTAGATAGATAGAATACGCTTTATTGTATGCCATACATTGTTACTTACAAAAAAATCACATACATCTTCTATATATATAAAATAAAGTCGTGTTAGTTACACTATTTATAACTCAAGAACGGCTGAACCGATTTGGCTGAAAATTGGTAGGGAGGTAGCTAAGAACCAGGAGAAGGACATAGGGATTTTTATCCCGTTTAGGGTAGGGTAGGGTAAGTAGGGTAGGGTAGGTAGGGTAGGTAGGGTAGGGTGGGTAGGGTAGGTAGGGTAGGTAGGGTAGGTAGGGTAGGTAGGGTAGGTAGGGTAGGTATGTAGGTAGGGTAGGGTAGGTAGAGTAGGTAGGGTAGGGTAGGTAGGGTAGCGTAGGGTAGGTAGGGTAGGGTAGGTGGGTAGGTAGTGTAGGGATGTTAGGGTAGGGTAGGTAGGGTAGATGAATGTTTGGTGTTTTTATGGCAAAACAAAGTTTGCCGGGTCAGCTAGTTATTTATTAAAATTGTTTGAACTTGACTTGAAAATAAAAGGTTTCGTACTCCTGCTTCTGCGAGCCTCTTTTGTCTAATGTTATAATAAATGGAGTATAGGTACCTAAGAAAAAAAAAACTAAGAATAGAAACAACAACCTTACCTACATAGGTAGGGTAGGGTAGAGTAGGTAGGGTAGGTTAGGTAGGGTAGGGTAGGTAGGGTAGGGTAGAGTAGGTAGGGTAGGGTAGGGTAGGTAGGGTAGATGATGTTTGGTGTTTTTATGGCAAAACAAAGTTTGCCGGGTCAGCTAGTTCCTTTATATATGTATCTTAATATATAATATATAATTTGAATCTCGGAAACGGCTCCAACGATTCTCATGAATTTTAGTATGCAGGTTTCGGTTTCGGGGGCGATAAATCGATCTAGCTAGCTCGTTTTCTCAATTTTTTTTTTTTTTCTTTTTTTTTTTTTTTTTTTTTTCGCCCAGGTACTAAATTATTACTAGACAAAGCTAAGCCTAAAAGTTGTATTTAATTACGAGTGGCCCGTAATAAAATAAAAAATTACAAAACAATTAAATAACCTATTTTTTTAAAGTCGATTAAAAAGTAGAAAACTGGACATTTCCAGAAAAGTCGCATTTTCATACATTGCCAGCAGCACATTATATACAGCATGCTACAATTCCATCGTTTAGCATTGTAATACCCGTTAACCTTTACCGGTATGCGGTACAAAGTAATGATCCTTTATCATACAGGGTGCACTATATTTTACTTTTTATTGTTTAAAATATCACGCTGTTTTTATGGGGAGTGGATGTTATGAACGATGGAGATAACAGTTTTATGGGTATTTATTATAAGTACTGAAACATTCTGCTGTTTCTGAAATAAAAAAACTGGACGAGACTGCCGCGGTAAAGCTATTGCATAGCATTTTTATCAACTTATGCAATTATAATTATTTATTTATTTTTTATTTATGCAGTTTTTTTTTTCTTTGATGGATAAGGTCCAGGAAATAATGCTTCTTTAGGGAACCACACAAAATATATTAAAGTAAAAGAACTTCAGTGATTAAGTACACATACACCAACTGGTTATAAAACAGATTTGTTTGCAGATAAAACTAAAAACTTAGTAATTCAAGGTAAAACCGTCTTTCGGCATTCAGACCAGATTCAAAACTGAACTGACCCCCGTTTTCCTTCGTTCTGACATCTCTCGTAAATTTCAAATTCAAAATGTCAATTAAAATATAAAGACCAGAACGAATAAAAACCGGCCAAGTGCGAGTCGGACTCGCGCATGAAGGGTTCCGTACCATGATAGCAAAAAAAACGGCAAAAATTCACGTTTTTTGTATGGGAGCCCGAATTAAATATTTATTTTATTCTGTTTTTAGTATTTGTTGTTATAGCGGCAACAGAAATACATCATCTGTGAAAATTTCAACTGTCTAGCTATCACGGTTCATGAGATACAGCCTGTTGACAGACAGACAGACAGACAGACAGACGGACCGCGGAGTCTCAGTAATAGGGTCCCGTTTTTACCCTTTGGGTACGGAACCCTAAAAAACGATTTACAAAGGGAATGAAAATTATAATGTAGAACGAGCTTAAAGGAGATCTAGTCCATGGTATATTATGTCTATGGCCTCTAAGAAAATAAATTAGACAGACAGATGTCAAGTCAGAGGAAAATGTCAGAATATAAAAGTACTCAATCATTTTCTTTCACTATTTTTTCATCACTTTCTTCATTAACAAATGCACTTTGTTTATTCATATTTAAAACACTTTATACACAAATTTTACGCGTACAGTTATTCACCAGCAACTGCTATTCACTGATGTACATCGGTACACCTATGTATAGATACATATATACCTACATGTTTAATTACGGGGCGCACATGCGGTGAGTGTGGTAGGGATGGTCCGTCACTTCAGGCCGGAGAACAAGATAGCATAACCCCCCCCCCCTAAACTCGTTACCTTCCCCCCCTATTTTTTTTTTACTTCAGTCTAAAAATATCAAAATTAATCTTCTATTAAATCGCGCAACAAACCCCTCCTGCCCCTCCCCCTCACCTCTCACCCGCACACACACTCGGAATCCATCATCCGATTTCGGAGCAACTCGGGGTGTTAGGTTTTCGGGGTGTCAGGTTTATTTTCGTTACGGAATTTCTTAATTCGGTCGCCGCGCTCAATCGGTCGCCGGCGCCGCGCTCAAAGCCCGCGATAAAAGCTATGCAATAGCCTTAAAATATTTTTTTATATATTTGAATATTGCTCATACAAATATGTATCAGCAATGTTTGTACCAATACACAACAATGGGTAAACTACACATATGAGTTTTGTTGAGTTATGAAGCTAACTAGAATCTTATAAACTTTGGATTCCTGAGGCACGGGGTCCCGAAACGTAGAAAGAAAAATTGGTTAAAAACTTCCAATGTGTAAAAAACATTGACCATGAATTTAATACTAAAACAACAAATTAACCTTGCAGCCAACGATCCATACTTTTATAACGCCCACAATAAATGTTCAGTGAAACTAGAACAGATGTTTTAAAGTGAGCTTTAATATTAGAAATCAATAGAAACAGCAAACAAAGCTAATATGGAAGTAATTAATCATTTGTAACCGATATCTTGATGCAATGCGATGTGTTGATGCTAGATCAGCTTTATATGGCTTGAGAATATTAATAGTTATATACTAATAGCCATCAGCCTCGACTAAAACCTGAGGAGTGTCAGGTTGGGTCGCGGAAATTGAAAACCGCGGCCCTGGCTCAAACAAATGAAGGAACAAGTGTGGGTTTTTGTCAGTAAAAGACCTGGCCAGAGCGGGAGAAGTCATTAGATGATTATTCACCCAAAAAAATAATAATTAAAAAAATAAAAATAAGGAAATCAAGGGCTCTTGATTCATAACAGTCCTGCATGACGGGAACCTCGTGAAAACCGAGAAAGATAAGCAAATCAAGTATCTTCACTTGGCTACCGAGGTTGTCGACATGTGGGATGTGGACTCGGCGAACATTGCACCGAAAAAAAATATATGATGTACAGTAGCATGTAAACTTCCACCGAAAATTGGTTTGAACGTTTTTTTTAATACGTCATAAATCGTAAACCGCAATTTACCAAGTACGGAACCCTTCGTGCGCGAGTCCGACTCGCACTTGGCCGGTTTTTTTAATATGTTATATCTCGGGGTTTACAGATTTTCTCTGGTTACTTGGTCATGGCCGCCCTGGATGAAGCGACAACACTCTTAATTGCATTCAGGGAGATGCTGGGGGACGTCTATTCGCTCGCAGCATGTCCCCGGTTAAGAAAAGCTGGAAACACACCAGCTCGACGGACTTGCCCGGAGACTGGCGCATGCGCGGTTCGGGGGGTGGGGTGGAGATGGCCCCTCTGCCTAATTGCGATACAAATGAACTATATGCCTGAAATAGATCACCAAGTATTTTCCCAATGCAAAACTTTATTCATTGCGAGTTTTACGCTTACTTACGTATACGATATAACCCATACATACTAACTAATAAACTACCAAGGCAAGTTATAAAAGTTTGTAAAAAGCATCATTTTATTTTGTCAACGAGGTTTTTCCATGAACTTAGTTCATGATCGCTAAAGACCTGTTATGGGTTCGAAGCGCTTCGGTTTATATCACACTGATATCACGTGAACAAAATGCGATGCATTTCGACCGATTGACCTCTGGGACGGATCTGCCAAATACCAGCTTGATGCACTTGTCCAAAGCTCCAGAGCCTCGAACATCGACGCCGAGTTGCCAGCCTGTCGGTTTTTTATCGGTTACATTTCGGGGAGTGTGCGACGAAACTGCACAATTTGATTCGGCCTAGCTCTTTCCATCATCGGACTACAAGACGTACGGCCATGCGCCATCGGTACATGGTGGAGATCCCTCCCATACGCACAAAGCGTTTTACTAATACTTTCATTGTGCGCACAGCTAAGGAGTGGAATTCCCAGCCGGAGTCTTTGTTACCTGATAGCTATAACCTTGGAGTCTTTAAGTCAAGAGTGAATAAGTTACTTCTATGCAAGCGTGCTTCATCGTAGACCACATCATCGCTTACCATCAGGCCAGATAGTGGTAAATCGCGAGCCTATTGAATTTTCTTAGAAAATACGTGTACGGAATATCTGACCGATATCACCTATCGATGCCATTTTTATTGCGACCCGCATTCAAAGAGCCCTAGACAAGTTACATCCTATCATCGAAAGCATGGCGATAACGATTATAATAAATTATTAAACAAGCTTTTTTCGTAATCTTCTCAACAAACCCTTTCATTTGATACCCATATCATGGCAGTGCACAAAAAATAACTAGTCCACCATCTTGGACCGTCCGCCATATTGGATTTAGAATGACGTCACTTATCTAACCATGCATTGTCATCCAAACTGAACATGTATGCAAAATTTCATCTTAATCGGTGGAGGATAACTGCTTTAAAATTCAGTTGCAAAATTTGACCCGAACACAAACATACACTGCAAGTTAAATGAAAGCTTGTAAAAATGGCAAAAATGTATGGGAATGTCAAACCCTTACATTTTGGCATTTGAACCATTGCCATCGCATACTCTTCTATATATCAAGTGATGGAACCAGGGGCACGTCTGTCGGCTCGCTGCTCCATCACCTGTGTGACGCGTGGCGGCGAGCTGGGAATTCACTCGCCCTACAGTACGCCCCAACCTTTTTGTCCGCTCTGAAGTTGCTACAATGGCTGCGCAGTAATAAATCTCGTACTAAAACACCAGCGGGCCAACCCAGCCAATATGATTTCAGAGAACTGTATTTGCCGACGCCAGGTGCGGTCCCGGGGGTGGGGGTAACAGGGGTCACCAATACTACGCAATACTAGTTTTTGTACATCGCAAATATTGCCGAAAAGAATTGCAATGGTGTTAAAGGACCGACAGGACATAATCCATTTCCAGCATTTTTGTCTGTTTAGTTGTGCACGCATCACGTAAAATGTACGAAACCAATCTAGATAACTTTTATACATAAAAATTGTGCGTATCTGAAGTATTACTTAGTTTTTAGGGTTCCGTACCCAAAGGGTAAAAACGGGACCCTATTACTAAGACTCCACTGTCCATCTGTCTGTCTGACACCAGGCTGTATCTCATGAACCGTGATAGCTAGACAGTTGAAATTTTCACAGGTGTTGTATTTCTATTGCTGCTATAACAACAAATACTAAAACAGAAATATTTAAGTGGAGCCCCCATACAAAAAACATTTTTTTTTGCAGTTTTGTGCGATTATGGTACGGAACCCTTTGTGCGCGAGTCCGACTCGTACTTGCACTTTTTTTTTGTGTCATCGTAATCGGTTCACTCTATCAAAAGATAAATGAATTTAAAGTGTGAAAAGAAGTAAAATTATCACAACACTCGAAATTCAGATACTCGGACAGTTGAACGCCATATTCGATTGATGGCGTTGAGCATTTAACGACATTTTCTCCGCGGAAGAATGACCCTAGAAAAAAAATGGTAGGTAGGTAGGGTGGGTATGAATGTGGGGTAGGCAGTTGACGTGAGCGAAGCCGCGGGCACAGCTAGTATGTCTGATAATAATTCATTTATCAGACATACTCCTCACATATACTTTAAAAGTAAATTATTATCCTTCAAGCTCGTTGCCTCGCCTTTATGTCAGTGACCTACATCTGACTGCGAATATGTACAATCTGCACATCATATCTTATAGGAGTGTATTCTTTGGCAGAATGAACGCAATATTATGTTGAATAATGTACAGGCTACCTCAGGAGTTGTTTACTATACGGACCTTGTGCAAACTAGAACAAATTTCCGTGCGTTCAAGCGTTTTTCCTATTGGAATCAAATCACAATGTTAGGACCCATAAATATTAATGCTAATTTTTATCCGTGGTGCTAGGCAACTGGGATTATCGCAATTGTAAACGATCCTTTGTGTCTATTGGCCTTGTTTGTTCTGTCTCCTGCTTGGTATGGAGGGAAGTGGAAATTTGTATTTTTTCCTACTCATCCGTTATTATTTTCTGATTAATTTCGTTGCGGGATCCAAGATAGTTAAATTTATTCTTTTCGCTTTTCTGGTGGTCGCCACTGTTGATTCTGGCTTTCAGGAGCTGCAGTGGTTTGGAAATAGTGCGGTGGAATAGCCAAAAAAAAAACACCCATATCAAACACAATAAAATTGATCCATTCAAAAATGAAGCTGCCAATATATTAAATTAGAATTCTGGTTTTTTTTGGATAATAGGCGTTCCTATATTTATCAAAAAACAATTACATTCTAGAGTTTTTCAGAGACCGCAGATCTACGCTTAGACAAAGCATTATTTTGCTACTAGCTTCTTCCAGCGGTTTCGCCCGCGTGAATGTCGAAAATGTTCCCAAGGGCACATATCCCCGGGATAAAATGTATCCTATGTGCTATTCCAGACTATAATCTATCAGCGTGCCAAATTTCATCAAGATCCGTCCAGCCGTTTGAGCGTGAAGAAGTAACAAACATACACACACTCACAAACTTTCGCCTTTATAATATTAAGTGTGGTGGTCTTGGCTAATCTTTACCATGAGCGCTCTAGATACCTAATCTTCTATAATACAGAGCATGGAACAGCGGGCACATCTGTTGGCTCGCTGCTCCACCACCCTAGTGACGTGTCCCGCGCGGCTAGCTGGGCATTCAGTCGACGTACTTGCCGGAGCCAGGCGCGGCAACCCCCGGAGGTGGGGGTTGGCGAGGGCCCCCACCGCCAACCCCACACCAGACACGAGACTATTACGTGTTCGCAATAGCCAAAAGTATACTCAATAATATGAAATCAATTCTAGAGAGTGAGAGCAGTCGCGACTTACAAGTTGTAGGTCGTGGGCTCTAGCCCAGGCAGGCGCTTTATTTTGTGTAAATTATTTCATCACTAAACGCTCTCAAAACGGTGAAGGAAAACATCGTGAGGAAACCGGCATGTCCTAGAACCAAAAATTCGAAGACATATGACATCCACCAACCCGGCACTGGGCCCGCGTGGTGGATTACGGCCCATCTCCTCTCACAGAGTGGAGGCCTGTGTCCCAGCAGTGGGAACATTAATAGGCTGATGATGAATTCTAGAGTCAAATATCCTATCATTTTAGGAGACGCACAGGACCGATCGCTGTGGTAATACCTTGGAGAGGCCTATGTCCAGCATTGGATTTATTTCGGCTGATATGATGATGATTTAAAGGCCTTCATTTCTTTATTAACCTGCCCAATAAGTGATGGGCATTATTCAGAAAGCCCGGTAAATTTTATTATTTATAATGTCCTTTATTCAATTATCTTTCTTATTAGTTACATTTTTAAATATTTTTACAAAACACGTACAAAAAAGAAAACATTAAAAAATATAAAAAATAGAGGCCCACCGGTATCGGGCACAGGGTCCAAGCTACCGGCGGTCAGGGCTCCAGAGAGAGGAACCTCCTAACAATACGAGCCGTGTCCAGCAGTACTGCTTTCTGGATCAGGCCCTTGACCCAGCCGCCTAACGAGAGCCTCCTAAGGTGTTGGTCGAGGCTCGTGGCTATTAAGCCATTGGCTGACACGACTATCGGTACAATGATCGCTGTGTCCACATCCCACATGTCGACCACCTCGCGGGCCAAGTCAAGATACTTGATTTGCTTATCTTTCTCGGCTTTCACGAGGTTCCCGTCATGTGGGACGGTAATATCAACAATCATTGCACGCCTCTCTATTCGGTCCACCACCACTATATCAGGCTTATTAGCGATAATAGTCCTGTCAGTGATGATGGACCGATTCCAGTACAATGTGATATTGTACTCTTATTTATAATATTATTAATATTATACTCATTATGTGCTTCTATTTGTTTACTGGTAAATTGCCGAAAAGCAAAAAAACATTATCTGCCTATAATTATGTGATTTGTATACTTGACACTAGATGGCGTTGAATGTGTTTAAAAAAAATTAAAATGTATTTATTGCTTTTCTAACAATTTACCAGTAATGAAATTGGAGTATATAATGAGTACATTTTTTTAGGAATGCTCCCGTTTCATCAGCTTCTATGCCAGCTCGACCTGTATATCTGCGATAATTGAGAGATATAAAATTTAAAACAATATATCACGGGAATTTACCGCGATGATTTAGATTATTTATCATCGCGTTAAATTCCCGTGATATATTGTTTTCCATTATGAAACGCGAAAGTTTTAAAGTGAGGTATAAGATTTCTAATTAGTGGTATAAAATAGTACAAATTAAAAGGATTATATTACCATCTAAAGTTATAATGAATGCGTTCATGGTCGTGCTACGAAGTACAACACTTTTTAGGGTTCCGTACCCAAAGGGTAAAAACGGGACCCTATTACTAAAACTCCGCGATCCGTCTGTCTGTCCGTCTGTCACCAGGCTGTATCTCATGAACCGTGATAGCTAGACAGTTGAAATTTTCACAGATGATGTATTTACGTTGCCGCTATAACAACAAATACAAAAAACAGTATAAAATAAATATTTAAGGAGGGCTTCCATACAACAAACGTGATTTTTTGCCTTGTTATGGTCGATATTAATAACGGCAACAGGTAGACGCTTGAAATATTCACAGAATATTTAGTTGTATATTCACTTCAAAAAATTATTATTATTAAATTAAAATAATATAAATCAAGGGGGCCTCCCATACAACAAACGTGATTTTTTGCCGTTTTATGGTCGATGTTAATAACGGCAACAGGTAGACGCTTGAAATATTCACAGAATATTTAGTTGTATATTCACTTCAAAAAATGATTATTATTAAATTAAAATAATATAAATCAAGGGGGATCCCATACAACAAACGTGATTTTTTGCCGTTTTTTGCGATAGTAGTACGGAACCCTTCGTGCGCGAGTCCGACTCGCACTTGGCCGGTTTTTATCATATTGCCTACTAATACTGGTTATTTTTCAAATTGTCTGGGCATTATGAATATTACCGTATTAAGCACTTAGTCTATAAAATATCCAGCAGTAGTCAGCATAAAGCAACCTTGATAGAAATCCATTTTACCGAGTTCCTGAACCACACACAAAGATCATGTTACTAACAATTACGGCAAATTGCTCGGCTTAGTCTAGTCTAGGTAATCCAGTGGCTAGCAACTATTTCCTTGCGCCAAGCCCACATCACTTGTCAATAAATTATAATTATTATTAGTAATCTATGTATCTATTACGAGAAATACCTGATTTTAATTGAAGTTCACGCCCTGGTACAGTGTGTTGTTTTTACCCGACATCCGAGGGAGGATAATGTTTTTATCTGTCTATTTATGTATGTATGTATGTTTGTTCCTATGTGGCGTTCTAGAGACCAAACGCGTTGGCCGATTTTGATGATTCTTACGTTAATCGATTCGCCTTAACCTTGCGAGTGTCACTGGCTACATTAAAATTGGAAAATAGAAAATTGGCAGTTGAACTCCATATTCGATAGATGGCGTTGTGCATTTGAAGTCATTTTCTGAATGGCGGTGTTAAGATTCTCTGCGAAAAAATGACCCTAGAAAAAAAAATTGAATGTAGGGTAGGCAGGAAGGTCAGTTAGGGTTAATAGGGTAGGCAGTTGACGGGAGCGAAGCCGCAGGCACAGCTATTCACCAATAAGGTCTATGTATGCCCTTCCAGGACGTCCCCTCCCGGCGTTTCCACTAGCGCGGGAGGCGTTGATAGAATTATAAACTTACAGATTTCGATTATCAGCAAAACTACAAACAAAAGTTTTGGATTTATTCTAGTTTTTTTTTTTATATTAGATACTTTTCACAAGTTCCTATACTGTAGGTAATTCCGAACTAAGCCAATCCGTCAATACCAATCAAATGCGTCATATGTTCAACACACCTAGCTACACCCAATCCTCATACAAACAAAAATGCCAAAGTCACTCGCAAAAATAGGACACTTTAACAACTGACTAAGTCAAGGTCAAATACTTACTAGTATTTCTAAAGAGTTGTAAATGTGCTCGCGAACTGTGAAAGACATGTTTTGAAGCACTAATTAAAATTAATATGCAGTAATTATGATAGTTAGTTTTTTCGTTTGAACTGTCATTGGCATTGGTTTTTTTTTTGGTAAGAAATTGTGCAACATTCATTTTTGGCTTGTCAATTAGTTGAATGCCTTCAAGTGTGCATATTGTATTTTGCATTCTAATATTTTTTTTTTTGTAGGTCGACTAAGGCCCAGTTTTTTGATCCGTAGTTATTTGATGAAACAAATGATTTGAAATTTCGGTAAAAAGCGTTTATTCATCAATTGTTAGTCTAATAATTGTGAAATAATTAACTCACTAGCTTATTTCAACATTTTATAGGCTAAAAAAAGGTCAAATAAGTTAGAGAAATAATGATAAAACCATTTGTTAGACTAAAAAACCGGCCAAGTGCGAGTCGGACTCGCACACGAAGGGTTCCGTACCATTATCGCAAAACACTGCAAAAAAATCACGTTTGTTGTATGGGAGCCCCCCTTAATTTATTTTATTTTAATTTAATAATTATTATTAACGGCATCCTGAAAACTGTAGCTGAGAGCTTCGGCTCTCCGATTATGCAGCAGTTTGTGCGGAGGTTGATTGTTACTAACACTAGGTAATAAGTTTTTCTATGCTACTAACACTAGGTAATAAGTTTGTATATGTTACTAACACTAGGCAATAAGTTTTTATATGTTACTAACACCCTATGGATCTTTGCGTCCGAAATAAAAGTTTCTATTCTATTCTATTCTATTCTATTATTTTTGAAGAAAATATACAACTACATATACAGCCTGGTGACAGACGGACAGACAGACAGACAGACGGACAGCGAAGTCTCAGTAATAGGGTCCCGTTTTTACCCTTTGGGTACGGAACCCTTAAAATTATGCAAAATACTTCAATTGCGGAAGCCGGTGTCAAAAAACGAAGAAACAAAAATTGGACGGTGTTCCAACTTTAGAAATTGATGATATTTTTCACTTTGTAATGTTTTTGTTAGGAAGTCGGTTGTATCTTTAACATTACAGGTAAAATGAGAGTGTACCACGAACTGTATACATCTGTGTATAACCCTTTAAAGCGTACCGGATTGATGTTATGTTATGAAATGGCGTAAACAATAAACAGACATGTGCGATAACAGCAATCCCGAGACAATTTGCCGTTGTTTATTGAAGAGTTCTGTTATTTATCTCCGAAGATCTTCATCAGATCTTCAACAAATTTAATGGAAAACACCCGCTTTGTAATAAAAAAAGAATCATCAAAATCGGTTCACCTAGTAAAAAGCTTTGAAGTAACAAACATTAAAAAAAAATACAGTCGAATTGAGAACCGCCTCCCATTTGAAGTCGGTTAAAAACGGTTTTTATCGAAATTTTAAACAATTATCTACCTACCATGTTTAAAAACATTGGTTGAGCATGATACATCTGGTTTTGGTACAGCCAGCTCGTGAATATTTTTCCTCCGACTGCACATAATTATTTTCTTCTTGGTTTTTTGATTTTATGAATTAACTTTTTAACCCCCGACGGAAAAAGAGGGGTGTTATACGTTTGACGTGTGTTGCTATGTATCTGTGTGTCTGTCTGTGGCATCATAGCGCCTAAACGGTTAAACCTATTTTGATTTAGTTTTTTTTTTGTTTGAAAGGTGACTTTGTCGAGTGTTCTTAGGTTAGGTTAGGTTTAGCCGTTCAAAAGTTATTCGCATTTTACTCTTTGAATCTGGAACTTTTCGCAAGATATCGTGTCATTATTACGTGTTTCGATAGATTGTCGTTTGAAGCGTGTCTGCTACTAGGTATATTTTAAATAGTTTAATCTTGTTTTTAATTTGTTCTTTGTGCATAACGTTGTACTGTATAAAATGTTTAGTCCAATAATAAAAATAAAATATTATTTTTTTATTTTTTATTATTGATAGGCTCGCGCTTGACCACTATCTCACCTGATGGTAAGTGATGATGTGGTCGACGATGTAGCACGCCTACCTAGAAGAAACCTATTCACTCTTGACTTAAAGACTCCCAGGTTGTAGCTATCAGGAAATACAGACTCCGGCAGGGAATTCCACTCCTTAGCTGTACGCATAATGAAAGTATTCCCAAAACGTTTGGTGCGTATGGGTGGGATGTCCACCATGTACCGATGACCCATCGCCGTAAGTCTTGTAGTCCGATGATGGAACGGGCTAGGAGGAATTAGTTCATGCAATTCCATCGCACACTCCCCAAAATGTAACCGATAAAAAACCGACAGACTGGCAACTTGGCGCCGATGTTGTAGGCTCTGGAGCCTAGACTCGACCAGTATCTCATTGCCGATGAGCCTCTTGACCCATTTTTCGATCGACTCTAGTGCATCCAGCTGGTACTTGGCAGATCTGTCCCAGAGATGAGAGCAGTACTCCATGCGTGACCGAACAGAAATATCAGATTATTATAACATCATCATTAATACGGGGGTAAACGTATACCTCAATACAGCTAACATTGACACCTCTTTAAGCTCTGCTGACCGCAAAACTTCCAAACACGGTAACATGAGCCAAGCCCCACGCCCCAGTTAGACTGCTACGTTCCATTGTGTTCTTACCGCATACTGCCACAAACGCCAGCGCGAGCGCATTGCAATTATTTTCCATTTAGCTATCAATAAATCGCAGCCTTTCAACTCTTTGAGTTGTTATTAGAGATAGATTAATTTAGAAGCATGGTCTTGCTTTATTTAATTGAAGTTGGTAGTCACTTTATTGGATACAAGCTGTTCCCCGCGGCTTCGCTCCCGTGGACCATTCCACGGGACCCGTTTTCGGGATTAAAAAATAGCCTATGTCACTCAGGAATAACGTAGCTTTCTATTGGTGAAAGAATTTTTAAATCAGTAACATAGTAATCCATTTTTAGGGTTCCGTACCCAAATGATAAAAACGGGAACCTATTACTAAGACTCCGCGATCCGTCTGTCCATCTGTCTCCGTCTGTCACCAGGCTGTATCTCATGAACCGTGATACCTAGACAGTTGACATTTTCACAGATGATGTATTTCTGTTGCCACTATAACAACAAATACTAAAAACATAATAAAATAAATATTTAAGTGGGGCTCCCATACAACAAACGTGATTTTATTGCCGTTATTTGCGATAATGGTACGGAACCCTTCGTGCGCGAGTCCGACTCGCACTATCTAATTTGGTGTCTTAATTTTTGTGTAAAAGAACATAACCTTTTTTTCTCATGAAAAGGTTATGTTCTGTTCTTTTACACAAAACCTTAACACACAACAAACCGAAAAGATTAAGTATTTTGGAAAGGGACTGCCTCGTTGAACGAATGCTACGTCTGAGCCTGCGGTCCTAGGTTCGATTCCAGGATCGGGGAAAGTGTTGTTGTGTTTTTAAAACAACAATTTATTTTATCTTGGAATCTGAATATATGCCGAATTGTGCCTAATTGATGGCAATTATATTGTCCCCCATTATAGCTAAACATAACGAGCGAAATCTTACTTCTTATCTTACTAAAACAGTAAATAGTCAGGTTATAATCTCAGACTTAAACGCACAAAACGACTCACGCGCAACGTTCAGCACGATCGCGTTCACCTGCTCGCAGCTGGCAGCCACATCTTTAAGACACGTTCATATTTATCATTAGCACGGCAAGCTGTAAGACTGTGTCAAGAGCAAAGGAAGCTGTGGACAGCAAAAGGCGGCTTTGATTGAATAATCAATAGCTATCTAGCTATGTCACTTTGTCTAAACCCCAGGGATTCACATCGTAAAAAAATTATTTCATACACCTCTCTAATTGTTCTCACCTCTTGGACGGATCTGCCAAATACTAGCTTAATGCACTACAGTCGATCGATATACGGGCCAAGTGGCTCATAGGCAATGAGGCACACAGGTGGAAAAAATAAGGTCCAGAGTCCTGAACATCGGCGCCGAGTTGCCAGCTTGTCGGTATTTTATCGGTTGCGTTTCGGGGTGTGCGATGGAATTGCAAGATCTAATTCCACCTAGCCCGTTTCATCATCGGACTACAAGACGTAAGGCGAGGAGCCATTGGTACATGGTGGATATCCCACCCATACATATATATATTTGGAAATGCTTTCACAATGCGTACAGCTAAGGTGTGGAATTCCCTGCCAGAATCCGGTTCCCGATAGTTACAACCTAGAGGTCTTTAAGTCAAGAGTGAATATGTTAATTTTAGGCAATCGTGCTTCACCGTCGACCACATCATCGCTTACCATCAGGTGAGATAGTGGTCAAGCGCGAGCAAAGTCCTCATACATATATACTTTTAAATAGCTGAATTTAAGAAAGATTTATTTTGATTCTAGTTAGCTTTGCTAGTAATATTTTTAAAATTAATTGTCATGAATATTTACTATGAAGGGGTATATAAGAAGAGCTATCACGAGTGACGGCTCTATGTATAGTACAGGGTTTCCCAAACTGTGCGTCGCGACGCCCCAGGGCGTCGTGGTGCTCTCTCACGGGCGTCGTAAACGACAAAGTACAGCTGTTGGAATTATGAGATATATGTAATACGAGCGAGAAACTACAAAATACTACTCGATAAATATTAACAAGTAGGTACCTACTATTGGATAAAAACAGTGTAATTCAATTTAAGAGTAACGTAATGTATCCCATGATTATCCAACTCTGGTACTGAAGATAACTAGTACCGCTGGATATGTCCTAGTACGGATTACAAGGGACTATAGTCCTCTCACCAGGTGAACCAATGACCTGGTGAAGGTTGCAGGGATCCGCTGGTTGCGAGACGCACGGGACCGGTCAATGTGGCGACGCATGGGGCAGGCCTATGTCCAGGAGTGGACGTCTTTAGGCTGATATGATGATGATGACCGATTACATACAATTGAGAAAATGAAAGGAGAGTAACCTTTTTCAAAATTTGCTCTGATTTAAAAAGTTATGCTCAAAAAACGAGCTCATTGCCTACTGTTTTTTCTAACAATCAATATTTTATCAAGCAACTGCCAGCCAGTTAATACCAATACTCAAGTACAAGGGCGTCGCAAAAAAAAATCACTATATAAAGGGAGACACAGTATAAAAAATCAAAAAACCCGCCCGGATACATAAGAGAGAAGGATACATCTCGTATTAGTCAGCCAGCTCGCGAATATGTATCCTCCGACTGCACAACGTGATTTTCTTCTCGTTTACGTCTTTTTAGTTCGCTTTTTAAGCAGGCGGGTTTTTTGATTTTTATAATTAACTTTTTTTATTTATAACTTTTTAGTTTTATTTTTTATTGGGACAATCCCACCGCACTATTCCCAAACCACTGCAACTCCTGAAAGCCAGAATCAACAGTGGCGACCACCAGAAAAGCGCCGAGGCAATGAAGCTCGACGAAGTCCCGGAGAATGAATTTAACTGTTTTGGATCCCGCAACGAAATTAATCAGAAAAGAATAACGAAGTAGGAAAAAAAAATAAAACCACTTCCCTCCATATCAAGCAGGAGACAGAACAAACAAGGCCACTAGGCATTCGAATTAGGTACATTTAAACATATAAGTGTTATATATGTTTGAAATCTCCATTAAAAACCCTTCATTTTGATACCCCACTCGAAGGGTATGATAGAAAAAAATTGCAACCTCCACAATATGGCGCCCAAAATCCGCCATGTTCTTTTTTTTTTAAAGGCACTTAGCTAAGATCACTTGGGCGGTCAAGACCTTCTAACGATAACTTAATTATAAAAATCCGCCAAGTAGTTTCAAAGATATGAGGTAATAAAGAATATTACATACATACAAACATACAAGATACGCGCGAAAAACATAACCCTTTCCTTGCAGCCGGGTAAAAAAGATTGGGAAGCCTTGGTATAGTAGATGCATCCTCCGGAAGTCCTCGGCTGCCCACTACCATTCCCGTATTACTTTTCAAATGGTAAAACATAACAACATGTCCGTAAAAAAAAACCCGACTGCTTAAAAAGCAAACTAAAAAGACGTAAACAAGAAGAAAATCATGCTATGCAGTCGGAGGATACATATTCGCGAGCTGGCGGACCAAAACCAGATGTATACTCCGACTGCTCAGCATGATTTTCTTCTTGTTTACGTCTTTTTAGTTTGCTTTTTAAGCAGTCGGGTTTTTTGATTTTTTTAATTAACTTTTTTTATTTACAACATTTTAGTTATTTTTTTTAGAATTAGGTACATTTAAACATGTTATAAATGTTATAAATTTTTGAAATCGCCTCTTAAAATCCTTTATTTTGATAACCCACACGATGGGTTTGGAAGAAAAAAAATTTTTTTTTCCCCACAAAATGGCGCCCAAAAGCCGCCATTTTTGTTTTTTCCAATTTTAATGTAGCCAGTGACACTTGCAGGATTAAGACGAATCGATTGACGTAAGAATCATCAAAATCGGCCAAAGCGTTTGGTCTCTAGAACGCCACATAGGAACAAACATACATAAATACATACATACATACATATATAGACTGATAAACACATTACCCTCCTTCGGCAGTCGGGTAAAAATACCAGGCCCACTCCAATAACACTTATTAATTACAACTGCGGTTAAATGAGAGTATGTCAAGAGCAAATAATCGATTTTGTTGAGCCAGGTCGTCAGGTACGGCCTACGGGTAGTTATGGCAATAACTGCTTATTATATCACTCATAATAAAACATGGAACTGGTTTAAATATAGACTTTTGTGTTCCCTCGTATTATTGCAAACCCAAAATCAAGTCGGGGGGGCTGCCTATTGTAGCTACGTTGCGCGCGCGTATTAAATATACTATTTTATTCGTAATAATGGAGCTCGTGGCTAAATAATAACAGCCGCACTGGTCGGTTAAGGTTAAGCAACGCTTGACGAGGTCGGTCCGTGGATGGGTGACCATTTCAACATGCCTAGTTTCCTCCGTGCCTCGGAAAGCACGTTAAGCCATTAGTCCCGGCAGTTATTTGAAGATCTCTGACAGTCGTTACGGGTAGTCAGAAGCTTGAGGTCTGACACCAGTCTTGCCAAGGGGTACCGTGTTACCCAGTTACTGGGTTGTGGAGGTCAGATAGGCAGTCGCTCCATGTAAAAACACTGGTACTCAGCTGAATCCGGTAAGACTGGAAGCCGACCACAATATAGAAGGAAAAAAGGCTAGGCAGATTGAGATTGGTAACAACAAAAAAATTACCTCAGGGAAGGTGATGAGGTTGTTCAGGGTCTGGGTGTTTATGTATGTGAGTTTATATGTTTGTAAAAGCACCCCCGATACAGGAGAAATTCCTAGTGTGGGGCAAAGTGTTTATAAAAAAACCGGCCAAGTGCGTGTCGGACTTCGCACATTTAGGGTTCCGTACCAAAGAAAAATCTGATTTACCAATATATTGGTATTTGTTAGTTAAGTATACGCAATAATAAACATTATCACCAAATTTCATGTTCGGTCAATGGGAAGTTAGAAAAGTCTTCCGCACAAAATTGTGTGACAGACGACGGACGACATGAGTGACAGCAATAGGGCTCCGTTTGGACCTGTCGGGTACGGAACCCTCAAAAAGAAAAAGAGTTTCGCTAACAACTAGTCTCTACGAGTAACGGTATACTTTTGAGCAGGGGGCAAATCCGCTACCTGCTAGGTGCCTTTACTGGGCACTTAGGAACCAACGACATGCTCATGAAGATGGGTCTAACCGCGACACCAATGTGCAGGTTGTGTGGGGAACATACGGAACGCATGGAGCACCTTCTGTGCACATGCGATGCACTGGCTGGTAAGCGAATGAGTCTACTAGCGGTTGGATATCCAAAACCAGAAGACTATAGACTCATATCTCCTAGTCTCGTTGTAAAACTCATGAAAAAGGTTTTCAACGAGATTGGGGATGAGTAAGTTATCTAGGGGACCACAATAGATCCCAATGGGTCGAAGTGTCCGAGATATTTCTCGGCCCCTCCATAAGATAAGATAAGATAACGGTATACTTTACATGTATGTTGACATACCCTGCTTAGCCCCGGTACTACCCTTGTGGATATCTAATATTTTGACTATCACATAAACTGCTTTAACAAGTTTGTGTTCTTATGAGAGGCAAAGGATGTCTACAAAGGATGACAAGCACCATTCCAGATTCATCTGCCATCATCTGCCTAGCCTTTTTCCCAATTATTGTTGGGGTCGGCTTCCAGTCTTACCGGATTCAGCTGAGCTGTGTTTTACATGGAGCGACTGCCTATCAGATCTCCACAACCCAGTAACTGGGTAACACGATACCCCTTGGCAAGACTGGTGTCAGATCTCAGGCTTCTGACTACCCGTAACGACTGTCAAAGATCTTCAAATGACTGCCGGGACCAACGGCTTAACGTGCTTTCCGAGGCACGGAGGAAACTCGGAATGTTGAAATGGTCACCCATCCTCGGACCGACCTCGTCAAGCGTTGCTTAACCTTGAAGATCGACCCGTGCGGCTGTTATTATTTAGCCACGAGCTCCTCAAGCACCATTCAGATTGATAGCTTTTAATTATTCTGCATAGTTGACCAAGTCAAAAAACCGGCCAAGTGCGAGTCGGACTCGCGCATGAAGGGTTCCGTACCACTATCGCAAAAAAACGGCAATAAAACACGTTTGTTGTATGGGAGCCCCACTCAAATATTTATTTTATTCTGTTTTTAGTATTTGTTGTTATATCGGCAACAGAAATACATCATCTGTGAAAATTTCAGATGAAAATGACAGACAGACGGATCGTGTAGTCTCAGTAATAGGGTCCCGTTTTTATCCTTTGGGTACGAAACCCTAAAAAGTGTTAATATTTTCCTTCAACTACGATTTAATTAAATTGTTCTCAAATTAGTCATTTAAAATATTTGCGTACGTGAATACACTCGCGAGCAATAAAAAGTTCCAGTGACATAGCACCAAATTATTCCTAAACGGGAAAGGCTAGCTTAATGACGCCGTCTGCAATATTGAAGTACATTTAACAGCGCATCAGAACATTACAACTACAAACATAAATATTGTGTTCAAATTTTAAATTAAATGTGAAAAATTAAATTAAGGTGTTTCTCGGCATTTTGTGGGTGGAACTTTTTCATTGCTCGGCAGTTTATAATCAACTACAACCAGCCAATAGCATGTTGAAAGTCCAACAGAGGACATTGTTATCCTATGGAAATATCCATTCAATAGTGATGCAATAATATAAGAACACGCCAGTATTTCCCGATAGCATAGGCAGAAATATATGTTTAGTACCTAGACCCAGATATCCCCGATTATGTTTAAGACGACGACTAACGCCAACGACCTTGAGGAAACAAAACGCGCACTAGTTTCACACCCGCGCGACCCAAAATTTAGTATTTTTTTGTACTTTCATTATTATTCTATGACTTTAAAAAAAGCCTCAGATTAAATTGTCTTTGAGATGGTGTTGATTTCATTCAAATACGCCCAGCGGTTTTGGTGCGATTGTCGTGTTTTTGTCCGTTTTAGACATAACTTTACAAATTAATTACACTATGTTATACGAATAAAACTCAAAATTTTCTTACATCAAATCATTAAGAAAATTGTCTAATGTAACATATATTTTTCCAAAAAAAATCGACTTGCCATTTAGACGTGATTCTGATTTTAAAATCAGCTACTCAAGGGAATCTGCGCCTTAAGTAGCGGGCAACACTGACTTCAACCTTGTACAAATTCAGAGTACGGGCTTTTATTGATAAATTTCAGAAAAAAAAAAACCAAGTAACAACTTTTCCCGACCCGGAAACCGAACCGAAAACCTCATGCTAAACATTCAGCAGTAGCGTTTGCGAACACTGGACCATAAAGGAGTCTAAGATAAATCACATGACACTAATATTATAAAGACGACTGGTCGGGTCTGGAAGAAATTTGGCACAGAGGTAGATTATAGTACATATGATAATTTTTATTCCGGCAATATGTTCCCTCGGGATAATTTTCGACTTTCACGCGAGCAAAGCCGCTTGCAGAAGCTAGTAATACAAATATTCTTAAACATAAGTAGCGAGATGACTTAGACGTTTACTGCAAGGGCTGGTTCGTGATGGATCAGGAAAATAATACTTGGGCAGATTTGGGGGAGGGTTTTACCCAGCAGTCAGACAGTATAGTGTAAAACAATAAGATCTTGGAGGAATAAGAAGTCTACTATTATGTTTATAGACACAGCTTCGAACAGCGAATACTAGTTAATAGGTACTAACTCTATTAAGACGCAGGTTATTGTAGTGGGCACTTCTAGAATGGTTTCAAAGATCGACTGGACTACTCTTCCCCAAGTTCTTTTTGACAGTTCAGTTATTCCAATCAGTGAGAAAGTTAAACTTGGGGATTTTCATCGACAAAAAGTTTTCATGGACTGCCCAACAAAGGAAGGAAAAAGGAAAAGGAAGTTAGCCGCAAGTTGTTTGCATCTGCTGCAACTTTGAGGAGGCTGCGGAATTTTCTTCCGAGTGCCACCAAGATTGCGCTCGCACAATCTCTTCTTCTTCCCATCCTTGATTATGCTGATGCCAGTTATCTTGACCTTACTCAAGAACAACTCGATAAACTTGAGCGACTTCAAAATGTTTTAGTAAGGTTCATATTTGGTTTGCGCAAATATGACCATGTTTCCGAATTCCGTGTAAAGCTCAAGTGGTTGCCAATTCGCCTTCGCCGGAATGCTCATATTCTTTCTCTTTTGTACAATGTGCTTTTTACTCCTTCCACCCCTCTTTACCTCAAGGATCGTTTTCAGTTTATCTGCGATTCCCACACGAAATCTCTTAGGTCATCAGTAAACTTGCGACTTAAAATGCCTATGCATTCCACTACATTCTTGGATAAATCATTTACTGTCCAGGCTGCTCGTTTGTGGAATGCATTGCCTGACCCAATAAAACGTGCTCAGTCATTGCCTGTCTTTAAAAAACTTATAAAGGAACATTACCTGTCTCTGTGATCCTGTCCTTGTTTAGGCTGTATTGTTGTCTTGTTTTTGTAAATTTAGATTACTTAGTATGTATGTATTTATGTATCTATTTTAGTAGTTTGTTTTAGTACCTAATTTTACTTAGTAATACTTTGTTTGATTGTAATTTGCACCAAGTGCAACCCCATGTCGTGTCCAGGCTATCTCTATCCATTCAGGGTTGCCTGGAAGAGATCGCAGAGCGCGATAAGGCCGCCTGTTATATGTTTGTTTTAATTTTGATGTTTTTATTTTTTTGTATTGTTTCATCTTGGTGTACAATAAAGTGTAAAATAAATAACGTTATCGGTATCTGCGATAAAATCAATATACCCATAAAAGAAAAATAAAGCGGCACATATGTCAATACAGGTCATAATTTCATACATTAATACAATAATAATATATTTAACAAAGGAACTGTCATATATGTGATATACGACTATTTTTTATTATTGTTGAGTGAACATTTATTGCACTTCCCGTCTACAGCGTTTGTTATACCGTAGTTGTTAATTTTTTATGTTATTTCTGTAGTTAATAGAGTAGGTATTTATGTACCGCGAGGCTATAAAAAAAAATTCAATAATCCCGACTGCTTAAGAAGCGAACTAAAAAGACGAAAAGAAGAAAATAATGTTGTGCAGTCGAAGGATACATAATTTTAATTAAACAGATAAGTGTTATATATTTTTACCCGACTGCCTATTCCTATGTGGCGTTGTAGAGACCAAACGCGTTGGCCGATTTTGATGATTCTTACGTCAATCGATTCGTCATAATCCTGCGAGTGTCACTGGCTACATTAAAATAGGAAAAAATAAAAATGGCAGATTTTGGGCGCCATTTTGTCGGGAATAATTTTTTTTTTCTTCCAAACCCATCTTGTGTGGTATCAAAATAAAGGGTTTTAAGAGGCGATTTCAAAAATATATAACACTTAAATGTTTAAATGTACCTAATTCTAAAAGAAAATAACTAAAAAGTTGTAAATCATCAAAACATCTGGTTTTGGTCCGCCAGCTCGAGAATATGTATCCTCCTGCAAAGCATGATTTTCTTCTTGTTTACGTCTTTTTAATTTGCTTTTTAAGCAGTCGGGTTTTTTGATTTTTTTAATTAACTTTTTTTGAAATCACTTCTTAAAACCCTTTATACTTACGCCCCCACAATATGGCGCCCAAAAGCCGTCATTTTTCTATTTTCCAATTTACGCCA
The DNA here is from genome assembly GCA_945859665.1 of Anorthoa munda. Classification (NCBI taxonomy): domain Eukaryota; kingdom Metazoa; phylum Arthropoda; class Insecta; order Lepidoptera; family Noctuidae; genus Anorthoa; species Anorthoa munda. Next base: position 20,229,129 of record OX243915.1, read on the forward strand.
TCCTATGTGGCGTAAATTGGAAAATAGAAAAATGACGGCTTTTGGGCGCCAAACATACATACATAGAATGATAAACTCATTACCCTCCTTCGGCAGTCGGGTAAAATGGGGAGGCTGAACACTTTTTCTTTATCTATCTATTATTCTTTATATTATAGCTTAAGCAAGAAATATGAGAAAATGAAAGATATTTTTCCCAGCTGTGGGAAACTAAAAAAAAAACTGGCCAAGTGCGAGTCGGACTCGCGCAAAAAAATCACTTTTGTTGTATGGGAGCTCCACTATATATTTATTTTAATCTGATTTTAGTATTTGTTGTTATAGCGGCAACAGAAATACATGATCTGTGAAAATTTCAACTGTATAGCTATCACGGTTCATGAAATACAACCTGGTGACAGACGGACAGACAGACAGACGGACCGCGGAGTCTTAGTAATAGAGTCCCGTTTTTACCCTTTGGGTACGGAACCCTAATGAAAGATTTTTACCCAGCTGTGGGAAACTTAAAAAAAAACATTAAAAATTAAATTGATACAATTTAATTTTCAATGTTTTTTTATTCTTCTCTGTATGAAACATTGAGCAAAAAATTACTGTATTACCTTTAAAAGCCTATGTTTTCATACATCAAAATAGCCAAAATAACTATGTTACTAACAGACTTAACTGTTCATAACAGCAAACATCAGTCAACGACGAATATTCAAATACCAAACAATTTGCATACAAAACTAACGCATCCGGACATTTCGCAGAACGTCTTATTTCACAACATACCCGCAGTATTAGCCAAGAACGAAAGTGATACACTTAAGTTCACTTGTTCATTCATTCCGTTCACGATTTGAACGAAATCGGGTGACCGGGACAGTATGTTATGTAATTGTATGTGATTTGAATTTAGTTTTTGGTAATATGCAAAATTGGGTAGTAAGCGTATAACTTTTAGCGGAACTTTACAGGGGAAAATGCTGGTGGTCAAGGCCAGTGCGACATTTTTTATTCGCAGCGCCGCTGTTGGATTGCTCAGACACTTTTTTATCCGACTTACCAAAAGGAGGCGGTTCTATGTTCGACTTCATGTTTTTTTTTTATATATGTGTTCTCCGATATTTCCGTCAATAGAAAACCGATTTTGAAAATTCTATTTTTGTTTGAAAGGATGTGTTCTGAAATTGGTCCCATTTTAGCTTGGCAATGATCTGATGAAGTATTTCGGAGATATACAACAGAACGCTTCAATAAATAACGGAAAATCTCTCGGGATTGCTGCAATCGCATGTCTGTTTACTGTTTATACCATTTCATAACATAACATCACGCCAGTACGCTCTAAAGGGGTACACAGATGTGGACAGTTAACCTAGGTACACTCTTATTTCATTTGATCGGTTATGTTCGTTCCGTTAGTTTCATGATATTCGGGTAATCTATTCTGGCAATATAGGTACCTTACTAAACTACTTGCCTATTAAGTAGATACTACAACCAAAAAGTAAAAAATAAAAAAAACTTTTTTACAAAAAGTTTTTTTCTTTTTCTTATTTGGGAGTCGGTAGTATTTTTTTGTAAAAAAGTTTAATTTTTACAAAAAAAAAACTAGGCACTGTATATTTATTTATTTAGACTTTATGCACTAAAGGTACAAAGGCGGTCTTAATGCCTTAGGCGTTGTCTACCATTCAACCAAGGGTGGTGAAGAGAACATGGCAGGTACATTGGTTCAACAATAAAAAGAAAGTTGTTATTAATATACTAAAAGGTAAAATACACGTACATAACAGAAAAGAAGAAATTGAGATGACTCTCCTTAGTTGTGTTGAAAATAAAACCGCAATTTTCGCTTGAACGCAAACCGACTTGTAGCCGTCCCGTAGGCTTATTACGTATCTTTTGCAAGAGCAAAACGATAGCGATCAAACGCTTTATGTCAGTCGGAAATTCATGCAGTGTAGGTATGGTAGGTCCTACACAATCGTTTGCTAATCGCTCGCTGTTTGTCAAATGCACTTTTTAAAAATAAAACCGCCAACAAATCTAAAACTTCTGTATTGAAAACCAATTATTGCGTAAACATCGCTATCGTTTTGCTCTTGCAAAAGATAAGAGCAAAAAAATAAGCCTGCGGATCTCGAGAAAGCGCGTTCCACAGAAGAATGGACTGAATATTGAAGGAAGAGTGAACAAAATCAGTAGGTGGTATGGGAAGGACAAAGCAAGAGTAGATTATTGGAAGAATGCAGATTCCGAGCATGCGAAGAACATAGATATTGAAATTTAGACATAAGATAGGAAGGAGGGGTGGGTGGATTGAGTAGGGAGAAAAGCGTGGTCAAAGACTAATGCTCACTTTTCTCATTTCGTCTTGCTATCCTGACACCTGCACCTATAAGTCTCTTTTCACACGCTCCGGTTGCCTACTAGCCTGTGCCGAGTACCCGGAGGCGAATGTATAGCCATGGACGCCGGTACGTGTGAAAGCTAACATACATGCCGATACACTTCGCCGCCGGTTACCGGCAGGCTTATTACGTATCTTTTGCAAGAGCAAAACGATAGCGATTTATTAATAATTCTTCTTCAATACAAAAGGTTTAGAGTTGTTGGCGTTTTTATTTGAAATAAGTGCATTTGACCAAACAGCGAGCGATTAGCAAACGATTGTGTAGGACTTACCATACCTACACTGCAGGTAATGCCGACTTTTATGACATAAAGCGTTCGATCGCTATCGTTTTGCTCTTGCAAAAGATACGTAATAAGCCTGCCGGGTAGCCGACCCGGAAAACCGAGCGTGTGAAAAGGGACTTAGAATCAACGCCGACGAATCCCCGTGACACGTGTCATTCATCATTACACGACATTAAAACTGTCATCACTTGTTTCAGCTTTTATTTCGGTCATCAGTCACCACACCCACACCACCTCTCTGAACTCCGGTTTCGATAGTGTTATTAGGTTTTTTAATCTTTATCTGTCCTATTAATTTATTAAATACCCGGCAAAGGTATTTAAACTTTGTTTTTAGCCCCTGACGAAAAAAGGGGGTGGGTTATCTGTGTATCTGTGTGTCTGTCTGTGGCAACATAACTCCTAAACAGATGAACCGATTATGATTTAGTTTTTTTTGTTGGATAGGTTACTTTGTCGAGAGTGTTCTTAGCTATGTTTGATTGGAATTGGTTCAACCGTTCAAAAGTAATTCACATTTTACTCTTTGAATCTGTGTTTGTTCGCAAGATATCATGTCATTATTACGTGTTTCGATAAATTGTCGATTGAAGCGTGTCTACTACTAGGTATATTATATATAGTTTAAAAAGGATGAAATAAAATTAAAATTAAAAATTCCCCGATTTAAAAATCTCTAAAAAGCAAAAAATAAGCCTCGTACTCGCGTCGGGGAACCGCTAAGTAAATAAAATAAACTGCTGTAAACGCCGAGGCCTTCGGCTCGCCCCATAACACATGTACCTACCTAACTTAAACGCTCCTTGCGAGATGTGGGTTTTCCTAACATATTCCTCTGCGTACCCCTTCGGAGACGACAGGCGTAGTGTGATGTTATATTTAAACTCTTTAAATCGCAACGATCATCATTCTAAAATCAATAGCATCTATTTCAGCACCAACGCCCTATACAGCGCGCAAAAAATGGCGCCTATGTCAATCAAAAGTTTTTGTTAACTTGAATGTCAAAGACACGATTGATAAAGAATAAATTAGCTGCATTTTTTGTTGACAACTTCTATTGTAAACACATCAAAGAGTTTAATGTCAATGGTATCCGGATTTAGCCGTTGTAATGATCTTCAAGGACATTTAGCAACCTCACAATGAATAAATTTCAATAGTTTGGCAATTGTATCAGGTTCGTCTAACAACGATTATTATAAAGAAGTAAAATTAAGACTGGCCACCGGAAAACCTAAAAAAAGATTCTAAAAAACTCATTCTGTCTGTCGGTTTTGTTATGTTTCGCTTCCCTTTTCGCTTTACTTACTTTGCACTTTAGTCTTCTGTTAAATAAAAATATATAATATACTAGCGGTCGCCTCGCGGTTTCACCAGCGCAGTTCCCATTCCCGTGGGAATACAGGTATAAAAAGAAGCCTATGTCACCCGGGGATAGTGTAACTACCCAACGGTGAAAGAATTTTTGAAATCGGTCCAGTAGTTTTAAGTTTATTCGTTACATACAAAAATACAAATCTTTCCTCTTTATAATATTACAGTATATATATAGATTGAATACGAAAGCAACAAACAACAACAAGCATTCCTTTGCCAATCTGATAAAAAAAAATAAGGTCACTAGACGTCCTCAAGGAAGCTGCAAACAGATTGATATTACAACTCTCTTTTAAAATCCAGTCCAATTAATGGGTTCACCTCATCTATACAAATAAATAAAATTGAAGTGCAGTCTGTATGTAATAGCAAAATAACAACGTTATATTGAATGCACGTGAAAGTATATACGGTACTAACAACAAAAAAGCAATTTTTAAGATTTTTGTCTGTCTGTCTGTTTGTTCCGGGTAATCTCCGAAACGGCTGGACCGATTTTGACGGGACTTTCACTGGTAGATAGCTGATGTAATAACGAGCAACATAGGCTACGTTTGATCACGAGAAAATTCATAGTTCCGGCGGGAAACTAAAAAAAATAAAATATTGTTTTTACGAGATTGACGCGGACGAAGTCGCGGGCTAGTGATATATAAACTGATACAAAAATAAATTATTTTGATGATCGGAGTTGGAATGCTCCACTACATATTGGTACAGGTCTAGCCAGAATAAAAGGTCACGTAAACATTTAATAATTTGTATGATCGCAGGGCGGTGACAATTATTTAAGAAGGTGCAAGGCCGTGATGAATTAGGCTGCGTTCACACGGCATTATCCTGCACGTTTTTTTGCAGTATACGTCTTAACGTACGAATAGTGACCATACAACGTACATAGATCCATTCACATGTCGATTGTACTGCAAAAAAACGTGTACCGCTTAAACGTTTAAACGCATACTCAACGGACTTGTCAAGCAAATCGAATGAACTTTGACGTATTCGGTTCGCAGTGGCATATGGTATAACTTTGTCTCCTTCACACGACACGATGTCATACGTTTTTTATCGAATAGCAACCGAGTCCAACCAGTCGAGTTAATAACTTTTCAAAACTTTCAATAGACATTCGAAAGTAATTAAAAAACATTTTTTCATCGTTTCAAAGATTTTCGAATATTTTTTTTAAATATGATCGTACGCACAGATTCTTGATTAATAGAATGTACCCAAAACCTTCTGTTTTGTCGGCGGCGAGACCGTTGGCGCCTTCGATACCAATATAAAAGTACAACCAAGCGTGGATCCATCAGCGACGTCTACTCACTGTGACAACTGTGTGGAAACTGCGGCTATTCGTTTTTACACGAAAGAAAATTTACCATAGAACACCCGGTTGACTATACGTTAAAAAAACGATCACGAAAAAACGTGCAGGACAATGCCGTGTGAACGCAGCCTTAAAGGGCACAATTGTGGTGATCTTAAAATCGACTGTTAAGTTTGAATACCTGCATTCAACTGTCAGGTCAGGCAATATGTTATACAGGCAATATTTTCAGGAGCAGCCTGCAGGCTGGATGTACATTCTTTCAATCTAATGGGTCTTCACATCACGTTGGTAGTTACAAATACAGAGACAGATTATAGTCAGGCATAGCACATAGGATAGATTTATTTTTATCCTGGGAATATGTTCCGTCGGGAGCAGTGGTGGCCCAGTGGAATCGGCCGCGACTTACAAGTTGTAGGTTCGAGCCCAGGCAGGCGCTTTACATTATGTAAATTATTTCATCATCACTGCTCCCAAAACGGTGAAGGAAAACATTGTGAGGAAACCGGCATGTCCTAGAACCAAAAATTCAAAGACATGTGACATCCACCAACCCGCACTGGGCCCGCGTGGTGGATTACGGCCCATTCCCCTCTCACAGAGAGGAGGTCTGTGTCCCAGCAGTGGGAACATTAATAGGCTGATGATGTGATGTGATGTTCCGTCGGGATCATTTTGGACTTTCACGCGGGCGAAGCTGTTGGCAGAAGTTAGTACTTCTTTAAACTATATAATTTATCTAGAAGTAAACGCGCTTCAATCTACAATACATCGAAACAAGTAATTAAAACACGATATCTGGCGAAAATACCCCGATTCAAACAGTTAATCGCCCATAACTTTAGAACGGCTTAACCGATTTTCATCAAACATTGCTAAAAGCACTCTCAATAAAGTCAACATTCATACGAAAAAAAAAACAAAATCGGTTCATCCGTTTAGGAGCTATGATGTCACAGACAGATAATAACGTCAAACTTATAACACCCTACTTTTGACATCGATAGTATAAGTTTTTATTTTATTCTTGCTATGCTGCCTGTTCTCAAAACGGTGAAGGAAACCGGCATGTCCTAGAACCAAAAATTCGAAGACATGTGGCACCTACCAACCCGCACTGGGCCCGCGTGGTGATTTACGGCCCATTCCCTCTTAGTGCCAACTCTTAGGCAAAGGCCGTGCTTCCTCCAACCTGTAATAAGTTAATCTTGAATGTTTCAATGTAAATAATGTTATCCTTAATACATCCGGCAGTGTATAGATCTACATTGTGCCCACGATTCAGAAGGTCGCCGAGAACGAAAGCTGATGAAATACTAGCCACGTATTGCGGGAAGTGGGCGCGTTCAGAGGGGAGGGGGGCAGGTATTCACACCTTTGTAAGGTATCGGGTGCAAGTACTAAAGTTTGGACATTTATGTCAATTAAGTAGGAAATATTCGCCGTTCAAAGTTGAGACAAGATCAGGCAACAGCATAAATGGTGCGCCAAAGAAAAAACCGTATACGATCGTTTAACATTTACGCTCCTTGTACACACACAACACTACAACAAAATAAACTCGACCATACTCACATACCAAACCAACCAATTCCACATTACAATAACCAATGCATTCCTCTTCAAAAAATACAGAAAAAAATCTTCCATACAAGCGACTGACACGTGACACGTCCATCTGCAAAACGCAAATGACAGCAATTAAAATTCTTTATCACTCAGTCGAGACAAACTCATTCCTTTAAATACTTATTTAAAGCCAGTACATGTTTTTACTAATTAGTTGAGTGACCAGTTAATTTTGAACTGCGGTGCAATTTGTAAGTAGAGTAAACGATATGATCCAGCCCAGCACTGGACAGGAATAATGTCGATGGGGCCAAAAGAGGCAACTGCGTACCAGAACCGCTGCGTTGGAAGGCCTCCCACTAAGTGGGACGATGTTTTGGTTGAGGTTGCGGGAGGGGATCCGGTGGATGCGAGACGCACGGGATTGATCGATGTGGCGCTATATTCTGCAATGGACGTCTTTGGCTTAAATATTTTAAAGATTTTAGCAGAAAGACGTCGTCATAAAATTGACGGATTCAGGCGACGATTCCCTTGAGTAGCTGATTTTATGAGAATTATGTCTAAACGGCTAGTCGTAATTTTTTGGAAAAAAAGTATATGTTATATTAGACTATTTTCTTAATAATTTGAGCTAAGAAAATTTTGAGTTTTATTCGTATAACATAGTGTAATTACACGACAATCGCATCAAAACCGCTGGGCGTATTTTAATGAAATCAACACCATCTCAAAGACAATTTAATTATCTACATTTTGATCTGAGGCTTTTTTTTAAGTTATAGAATATTAAGGAAAGTACAAAAAAAACTACTAAATTTTGGGTCGCGCGGGTGTGAAACGAGTGCGCGTTTTGTTCCCTCAAGGTCGTTGGCGTTAGTCATCGTCTTAAGTTGCCATTTCATCATCATTTCAACCTGGAATCACACAACGCTTGCTATAGGCTACGTCTTCCTTCTCCCATACTTCCCGGTTTCATCCAGATTCCAGAGCAGTGGTGGTCCAGTGGTATCGGACGCGACTTACAAGTTGTAGGTCGTGGGTTCGAACCCAGGCAGGGGCTTTACTTTGTTTCATCACCACTGCGCTCAAAACGGTGAAGGAAAACATCGTGGGGTAACCGGCAAGTCTTAGAAAAAAAATTCGAGGATATGACATCCACCAAAATGCGCGGCCCGCGTGGTGGATTACGGCCCATTCCCTCTCACAGAGAGGAGGCCTGCACGCACAACGGACCAAATGCGAGTTTAAGTGCGGAAAAGGGGTCCATCTATCCTATCCTATCCCAGTTTCATCCCTCATCCAGAAGCTTCCAGCGACTGACGGTATCGTCAACCCAACGCGCTTTAGGACGACATCGCTACCATTGGCCCAACCGTGACCACCATTCGGTCAAAGATTTTCTCAATCAGGTCATCAATCATCCTTATGTAGATTGTTATTTATAACACTGGCGCCAACAATATACCATGTTACACTGGCCATAGCAAAAGAGTTATAACAATTTAAAACGCAACGTAACTGTTGTCCTTAAAACTAATTGGCTGGGTTTCCTTATATCACACCGTCACGGATAGATAACATTGATCGGTATGTGAATAGTGTGCATAAAAACACGCCTGCATTCGCCGAAGAGTTAAGCGGATAATATATACCTACAGTACACACATATGTCACCAGTAGGGTTGCCACCCGTACTTTATAATAGAGTATTGTACGTTATTTCATGTAATTGTACTCTATACTTTACGAGAACAATAAAGTACACGAAAATAATTTATTTCGCATGATTTGTTTTTTTTGGGATTTTGAAAAGTTTAGTCGTAAGTATTTTTTCGTTAAACAAAATTTATCGATTGGTGCTGAATCGATGTCGCCACTCGCCAGCGCTACATCACTTATGCATTTGTTTTTAAAAAAAATCTGAACGCAATCCAACCTCATATTCAATGTCAATGTCATTGTCACAATTTCTAATTTGTTTTTACCCGACTGCCGAACTGCCGGGTAATGTGTTTATCAGTCTATGTATGCATGTATGTATGTAAGTATGTATGTATGTTTGTTCCTATGTGGCGTTCTAGAGACCAAACGCATGGGCCGATTTTGATGGTTCTTACGTCAATCGATTCGTCTTAACCCCGCGAGTGTCACTGGCTACATGAAAATTAGAAATTAGGAAAATGGCCGTCCTTGGGCGCCATATTGTGGGGGACCAAATTTTCTTTCATCCTATCGTGTGGGGTATCAAAATAAAGGATTTTAAGAGATGATTTCAAAAATATATAACACTTATATGTTTAAAAGTACCTAATTCGAAAAAAAATATAACTAAAAAGTTATAAATAAAAAAAGTTAATTAAAAAAATAAAAAACCCGACTGCTTGAAAAGCGAACTTAAAAGACGTAAACAAGGAGAAAGTCATGCTGTGCAGTCGGAGGATACGTCTGGTTTTGGTCAGCCAGCTCGCGAAGATGTATCCTCCGACAGCGAACTAAAAAGACGTAAACAAGAAGAAAATCATGCTGAGCAGTCGGAGGATACATATTCGCGAGCTGGCTGACCAAACCACATATATAATTATTATGATTCTTTGGATGAATGAATTTTCAACAGCCAATCACAGCATATAACGCGTGCTTGACAATTTGTCACATTAATTCTGCGATAATTTAAGGCCTTAAACTCGGCCTTAAGCATTTGGGTTTTTGATATTTATATCAACTTTTTTTTACATGACCTAAACTCCTTTCGCGATAACATTTCAATCAATCAATCAATCAATATTTATTTGTGAACACAGGTATTACAATAAAGGTCTTATGTTTACATTTCAGTTGCTCTATGTCCTACCAATGAAATTGGTGTACAAATATATTAGGTTTTTCAGTAATAAATCTCAATCTATACAATACAAAGTCAAGTTCGAGTAGTTAATGTCTATTAAATGTAGGTATTATTTATAAGTAATTAATCAATTATAATTTATTGCACATGCATGTCAATGGTAAATTATATTAAGATTTAGTCACGTCATATTTTATCATATTGTAAAAAATGTCAATTAAAAATATTATTATTTAATAATTAATGAATTATAATTTATTTTTACATGCATGTCATTGGTAAATTATAATAAATAGTAATGTCATATTTTATCATTTAAAAATTCTTCAGTAGAGTAATATGTCTTATCTATTAGAAATAAATACAATTTACTTTTGAATTTGCGGATATTATCTTCATCCCTTATACATTTTGGTAATTCATTATAGACCCTTGGAGCCATTACAAAAATACTATTTCTGTATAGTGCAGTATTAGATCCGACTGTTTGTAACCGATCACAACGGCGCTGACTAGCGACTCGAGCAAATTTATGTAAATTATTTTTGACGAACATACACGTTTCATAGATGTACAACGACGGCATAGTTAATATTTTCATATTTTTAAAAAACGGCTTGCAGCTGTCTGTCATCTGCAAATTATATATAGCTCTTATGCACCTTTTTTGGCACTTAAATACCATATCTTTACCCGTGGCATTGCCCCAAAATATAATTCCATATCTCAATGTTGAGGCTACAAGACCATGATACGCCGTTAAGACTGTTGCTCTATTGGCCGTTTTACTTAACATGTGCAAAGCGTAGGAATGTTGGTTTAGCTTACTGCATACTTTGTCAATATGTGAATTCCATTTTAAGTTGTTTTGTATGTTTAGTCCAAGAAATTTAGTCACATTTGTTTCATTAATAATTTTGTCCTTATATTTAATATTTAAGTCTAAATTGTGATTTACTCTTTGTTGAAATTTCATTAATACTGTTTTATCAAGATTTATAACTAAATTATTATTTTGTAGCCAATTCACAACTGACAATAAGGTAGAATTAATCTCAGCCTCTAATGTGCTTGCCTCATCAATATTAAAAAGTAAAGTACTGTCATCTGCGAACATTGTCATAGGATAAAGTGATACTGATGGAAAGTCGTTAATATAAACAATAAATAGAGGCGGCCCGAGTACGCTACCCTGTGGTACTCCATAATTTACTGTTCTTTGGCTAGATTTATAAGTTACTTCGTTTTTTTTAGAAATTCCACTAATTGTCGTTATTTGTTGCCTATCACAGAGATAAGATTCTATTAAATTCAATATATTTCCTCTTATCCCGTATGCGTTAAGTTTACTTATTAGTATTTTATGGTCTACGCGATCAAAAGCTTTTGACATGTCCATATAAAGCGCCAGAGTAGGTAGCCTCTTATCCACTCTGCCGCCAACCATATGTAAGAAATCGTAGATGGCCATGTCAATAGATCTGTTTTTCCTAAAACCTTTCTGGTTATCAACGAATAGGCAATTTTTCTCAAAGTATGAAGTAAGTCGATAATATATTGCTTTCTCGAATATTTTTGAAAAAATTGGTACTAACGCTATAGGTCTGTAGCAGGACATATCTTCTCTGTTGTCTTTCTTGAAGAGAGGCTTTATAATTGTTATTTTTAATTTTTGACATTTGACGTTTAAATTAGCCCATTTTACAGCCCGTTCAACCGATTTTAACTTCTATTGCGTTGATAATACGACATATGGTAGCTGTAGTAAACAGTTGGTTTTGGTAACAGGTTTATGCTTTTTATGTCCTCCTTATGTTTACGGAATAGAACTCAAAATCGGTTGAACGGACTGTAAAAAGATATGTAAACATGTCTAATGTTATTTCAAATGGAGTATAGTAGGCATTGGAATTTTCTGTGTCACTCCCACTAAAAAGAAGAATTTACTCTATAGTGGATAGGGAATACGCTAAGGAAATAGGTAATACAACAGTATGTAAAAAATCTAGAAGGACAAAGCCGAGGAGGCTCATGAATAGATGAATAGCTCACGCCCATGTGATACTCATCGAAATTAGTGTTGCGACAAAACATAATGCAAACATTTGGTGACGGTGTTAACATGAGACATGGTGACGTAGGAAGATACTGAGGGCTTACTGCGAGTTTTGTCTCACGCTGAATTGCGTTATCGTAAACATCAATTTGTATTGAAATTGGATAAGCGCCGTCTGGTGACGGTAAGGAGTAACCTCTTTTTTTTTGTATACATTTTGACATAAAGAGATCGTTTACGTTAACGCGAGTGAGCGTGAGTAGAAACTCACACTAAGCCCACTGGTATTAATAATAGAGATGACACTCTTCAACGCAGGACAGAATGAGAGAAACAAACGTTTCGCACCGACCCCAAGTAACATGGGACAAGGGCAGGAAGGATTTTTTAAGACGCTTTTATCAGCTTGGTATGTATGTATCTATATAACGGAATCTTTGAACGTGATTTTCACCCCCTTCAAAACGTCGGATTAATTTGAAACTTTGCACACCTATCAAGGACCGATGACAATGCAATAATTTAAATAGTTTATCCTATTATCCTTACCAGGATCTTCAGAATTAGAGATTGAACTAAAAAGTAAAAAATAAATAGGAGTTGAAAAAACACGCTTTAATAGAAAACCAAACAAAAAAGTAGAAAATAATTTTCAATAAATTTTAATTATGAATAGTGTGATTAACAAAAACAAATATTTTGTAACGGATAAATAAAATTCGGGCAGAGCTTTGTTCAGATCTTGTATTCGCAATCGAAAGAGACAAGTAACACAGAGACTATCGCTGCTACCCCGTCTGGGGCGCAGCGGGCGGGTATTAGGCAGAGACAAATAAATGACTGGCAATAGCTTATATTAACACATCCCCACTCTTGACATGGCTTGACTGAAGAGGAGGCTTCAATATGGCGGCTTAGCTTCGGCGGGCATTGGTCGGTTGCATGTAGGCTGACGTCACATCCGTAACAGTTTTATTGTAAAAAAGCGTCGGGTGCTTGATGTCAATTGTTATATTATTTTTTGACAGATATTGGTAAAAGTAGTGTCATTTTGAAAATATCTTAAAAAGCAACCCACACTTTTTTGTAATATAATTGTTTTGTTAATCACACTATTCTTATTATAAATTTATTGAGAATTATTTTCTACTTTTTAGTTTGCTTTTCTATTACAGCGTGTTTTTTTTGTGGTTTCTTTTTTTTTATTATTATTGATAGGATCGCGCTTGACCACCTAATGGTAAGCGATGATAAGGTCGACGGTTATGCACGCGTTCCAGGAAGTAACCCACTCACTCTTGATTTAAAGATCCCCATGTTTTAGTGGATAACAGACTCCAGCAGGGAATTCCACTCTTTAGCTGTATGCATAATTAGTATGGTAAAATGATATATTTGGTATTTCACCGAGTTGGGTACGGTGTGAGTAGCATCCGAGCGGATTCCTCTCGCCTTAAATGTCAGTACATACTGTGACAGTATTTTTTCTCATCTGAAATATCAAAAAGCTTCCTGCTCCACCCAGGTGATCAGCTGTTTGTTATAGAGTTACTATGGTGTAGAGTGGACATGGTAGTTATGTATATGATTTACATGTGTTTAGAACAATTTAAGAACAAAGCATAGTGTGTTTTCTTAAGTAATAGATTAGTAAACAGTCCACGACTTACCCCAGATTACTGAATTAAGGATTTGTATTTGAGTATTCATTTTGTCATTAAAGTAAGGCATGTTTGAACTCAAAATACTCCATTCAGAAAAGGCCTTGGAATTTGAAAAAAAATACCGAAACCGACGGTTCGCCGCTGTGTTGCCAACTTGATAGGAAAATATGTAAAACATGTTTTTTTTTTTTTAAACGGCGATCATTTTATACCTTCACAATATTAAGTTGTGAAATAACATAAACTTTAAATTCTTGCAGTTACACGAAGTGACACAAAACAGCGGCATTATGACTAAGTGAGATAATTTGCATCACGATGACATTGTACGTATTACGCCCATTTTTTGGTCAATGCTCGGCATACTAATCAGTTGGTATTTCCAAATATAGGGCAACGTGGCGATAGGTTTGATAAATGTTAGTATCACGAAACGTAAGTATTTAAGTGACATTTTAACTACCTGGAAACTACTAAATGGAAATCTGGTGAAAAACATCCTGAAAGAAGGCCTTATGATAAGCTACAAAAGGCCTGTTTTTGTTTCTAGATGGCATCCTAGATGGCGTCATTTTACAATCGAAATAATATAGTACAAATAAAAGTTAATTAAAAAATCAAAAAAGCCGACTGCTTGAAAAGCAAACTAAAAAGACGTAAACAAGAAGAAAATCATGCTGTGCAGTCCGAGGATACATATTCGCGAGCTGGCGGACCAAAACCAGATGTATCCTCCGACTGCACAGCATGCTTTTCTTCTTGTTTACGTCTTTTTAGTTTGCTTTTCAAGCAGTCGGGTTTTTTGATATTTTAATTAACTTTTTTTATTTACAACTTTTTAGTAATTTTTTTTAGAATTAGGTACATTTAAACATATAATTGTTATATATTTTTGAAATCACCTCTTAAAATCCTTTATTTTGATACCCCACACATTTTTTTCCCCACTAGCCAGTGACACTCGCAGGATTAAGACGAATCGATTGACGTAAGAATCATCAAAATCGGCCAACGCGTTTGGTCTCTATAACGCCACATAGGAACAAACATACATACATACATACATAGACTGATAAACACATTACCCTCCTTCGGCAGTCGGGTAATTAAGACCCTATCTACACATTCTAAACCATGTATTGACTATATTTATAAACATTACATGCAAAAATAAATCCTTTCTGTTCATGACGTAAATTGCATCAACATCTCGATAGTACGACAACGTGTTTCCAAAAGGATTGAAAGAGTACCGTTATTCCTTTTATGATCTAGAATTTGCCATATTTTAGAAGCAAATTAACAATATTTAGGTCAGTCACCTCCGGTTCGAATCCGGTTGAAATATCTGGTAAACAAATGCATAAAATACACACTGTCTGGCGGAGGATTAAAAGCTGGCAAAACATGTTTTTGAAAAATATGCTAGAATATTTAAAATATAGATCCACGATACTTAATTAATCTTAACAAAGAAATATCAGTTTAATAGCTTGTAACTATGAATTGATGAATTATTTCATCAGCTTTTTTAACGTCCTCTGATGAACATGACCCTCCCACAACTACATCTTTGGCAGACCCACTGATAAATAAAATACCTACAGTAAAAAAGAACTTACCTAAACTAATGTATATTTCAACAGTCTTTAGAGTTAAAACAGAAAAGGTTGACAAGTCAAGAAGGGAACATGGTCATTTTTAGGGTTCCGTACCCAAAGGGTAAAAACGGGACCCTATCATTGAGACTTAGCGGTCCGTCTGTCTGTCTGTCTGTGTGTCTGTCACCAGGCTGTATCTCATGAACCGTGATAGCTACACAGTTGACATTTTCAGAGATTATGTATTTCTGTTGCCGCTATAACCACAAATACTAAAAACAGAATAAAATAAATATGTAAGTAGGGCTCCCATACAATAAACGTGCTTTTTTTGCCGTTTTTTGCGATAATGGTACGGAACCCTTCGTGCGCGAGTCCGACTCGCACTTGGCCGGTTTATACTTAATAATCTGATTCCTAAAAAAGGTGTATCTTCCTCTGACTTTGAGTCAGTGATTCTCCGCAGTAACAAAGTCAGCTTATCATCTTTTCAACCCCCGACGGAAAACGAAGGGTGTTATGAGTTTGACGTGTGTACCTGTGTGTATGTGTATTTGTGTAATTATGTATCTGTCTGTGACATCATATCTCCTAAACGGATGAACCGATTATGATTAAATTGTTGTGACTTTATCGAGAGTGTTCTAACCTATGTTTGATGAAAATAGGTTCAGGTCTTCAACAGTTATGGGCTTTTTACTGTTTGAATCGGGGTGTTTTCGCAAGATATCGGCCATATAATTACGTGTTCAATAAACTGTCGATCCAAGCGTATCTACTACTAAATAAATTATGTAGCATATAATAAAAATGAGTCGGAGGTTATTTAAATTTTTACTTGTAGAGATGATGTTTTTATATTTGACGTAACCATCTTTAAAAACCACCCTCAGGTAATGAAGAGACTTAGGCCACCCTATGCTTCGGTACGTTGGTAAGCATGCAGCACTGGCTGACGAATCCTTTTTTTTATTAATAATTAGCTTGAAAACATTTAGGCACAGACCATCTTGCCTCCCTTTTCTTTCATATCCTCACATACTCTATCCATCTTTTCTTTGGCCTTACCCCCCTCTCCATCCATCCTACACACCAAAAATAAATATCAAAACCCTTTCACCTAATGCATTTCATCTGCTAAATACCATTAAACACGAAATATCGGTACTTGCATTATATGTAGGTAATATCATTTTGATAATTATAACCCTTGAATCATATTTTATAACGTATCCCAAAGGAAAGAGAAGAGAGCATAATCTTTGACAGAAACCTCCCATGTTGCATCATTCATTCATTATCATAGAAAACTGGGTGAACCCTAGCAACAGATAAAATAATTCGCGCCTAAATAAAGAAATCTGGATTACATCAGTCATTTTTCTCCCAGGTTCTAAAAATTCAAAAAAAAATCATCAACGAAAAAATACGTAGTACGAATAGCATCAAATAAATGCGCGCGAAAATGAAAACATTGACGTATCGGCCATTTATCTTCCCGCGTTCCAAAACTTCAAAAATTGAACATCCGATACGTCACCATCTTTTTTTTAATTTATTTTTTGAGACCTTGTCCGTATCACTGCCCCGCCTAGTCTAATCCTTCATAGTATTATAACAGGTACTTCGCTACACTTTCAATAACACTATACGGCGGTTGTACTTGTATAAAAGACCGGCGTAACACCACCAAAGCATTCAGTAGCTATCCTGCAGTCAAACAAGAAGTGCAAGATGAGATTTCTGGTAATATTTTATTTTTTATTTCAAAAATAGTGATAACAGAACGTTTTGAAAACGCTAACAGTGATTATCTTTAAAATTGATTAGTTTTTAAATAGCTTACATTTTTTAAATCACTAAATTCCAATTGGTAACATTACAAACGCAATCCTTAATTATTGTTGGCTCAAATGTTAAATTGGCGCCAAAATCTTACTTCAACATTTTCTTGTTCTATGTGTCAAAGTTACCCGAAAAGAGCATTTTTTACCAGACCAAGGAAGTGAATCAAACAGCCTATCATTACGTTCCGTTACAACTATTAATTTAATGATTTAACTAATTAAAACTTGTCTTATTAATAAGAAAAAGCTTAGAATGTAAATTTTTCCTATTTATCTTTTTAATGAACGTAAACTATGCTTACACGGATAATAGATCTTCCATTTATGGTATTTTAAAAGCTCAAGACCGCATTACTGTAATACCTTTGCCATCCATATTGATCCAATTAAGAGTAACTAGCAATTTCAATTAGTATGACAAGGTTGCATACCGAATAAATTAAAATCTTAGACCTTTAAACCTGTTTCAAGTAATGTCACTTGTCTTGTGAAGACAGATATAATTACTTACTTAATTTTTCATTCCTTTTCAAGCACTTTTAATATATCAACTTATCCATGTTTCACGATATCTCATTGATTACACTTCTTTCCGTCTCCGAATCGAAATTAACACACCCTTTCTAACTAGACCGTTATGTCCCACAGCTGGGCAAAGACTTTCTTTCTCCTCTTACACACACATCTTTCAACTGCCATTGGAGGGCAGTCCTTTCAGTAGGCGTTACATTCGTCCCTCCATCTTTCAACGTTCAAAAAGCTGTCCCAAATACTTTGACAAATATCTCACTTCTACCTACTCAAACCACTCAAAATCAACAATTCAATAAGCCGATATACGTTTGTATTTCATATCTTATCCCCCGCAGTGACAAGCTATTCAAAATAATGTACCAACATTAAAATTATTATTGCAAAACGACAATCATTCGGTCACATTATCATAATAGTTGTCTATGACTAAGCATTGTTTATCTGTGGCGCTACAATATGCGTATAAAATGTCAATCATCTGGTTTATGGTATTGAAAGCAGGTCTAATTTATCGAGGGATTATATTACGTGCTATGGATATGTCAATTTGTTTAACGCATTAGAAAATAAATATGTTTTCGTTAAGCAGATATTTGATGAAGTAAAAATCTGTATACTCGTACATTTAAATCATGGTTAGATAGTTCTTTGGCAACATGGTTTTAACCATTGTGTTATTTTATGAAAAATAATATTAGCAACGGTTTTTACTTTAGACATGTGTAAAAAGTCCTCATTATCTTACTGCCCTTGTTCCATGAATTGTGTATTGTTTTCCGTATGTCAAAATTAGAAAATTACCGCCAATTAAAAAAATAGTGTTGTAGTCATGTTATACGCTAACTCTTAAGTAACTTAGTAATAAATCAATTAAAACTAATTTTAAAAAAAACTTATTTCCCACGATACGTAATGAGATATAATCAATTAAATTAAAACGCAATTAGATCTTCATGTCAATACGTCGAATCCACACAATAAACTTGATGGATGTGGGAAAAGTATGAATGACGTTTGATTTACGTATCGTCGCGTGATTGGCTGCAATTGAAGTTTTTTCTTACTAATGCATGATCGAGTAGAGAACAATTATATTTATAAAAAAAATCCATTAGGCGTCATTCTATTGGTTTGGCGTTTCTCTCTGGAATCGTTGAAAATATAAAGTTAAACATGCATATATGATCAGGTAGGGCTCGCAATTTCTGCCTACCCCATTGGAAATAGGCGTCTATTATCTGTATATATATATAGGTAAAAGACAAATAATTAATAAGAAACACCAATTTAGCTGGAAACAAATGCCGAAATCTAAGAAGGCTGTGACAAATTTTGTCATTTCCTCATTTTTCACTAATCATATGCCATTTAAATACTAAGAGACAAATGTCTAGATAAATGTTAATATCCTGTACTTCATGCATGTCCAAGTGTTTCTTGTAAAACGTTTAAAAAAGCGAATTAATTCTTCAGTAGCTTCCTAGGCTAGGTGACACGTATTAAATGGGAACGTGAAGTGGTGACACGCGGTTGTACCATACACTTTTGCTCATAATTTAAGAACAAATATCGCCACGCCCTTTATAGGTAACTTCCGTCTTCATAGCAACAAAAAAATATCTTCTATAAATAGAAAATCTGATCTCATTCTTACACAACCCAATCAAATTATTCAATATCCAATCAGCGCACGTAATAACAAAAAATTACATTATGTCAATCACATTCCATTCCACGCAATGTCATTATCAAGGCCACAGATAAAAAAATCAGACCATAAACGATATGTAATTATTTTTTGAGGTGGTAGCGTTTTTTGTTTGTTTGGCAAATATGGATGTAATTAATTCGTGGTGTGCATGCGAAATTGCGATTTGGTCGAGGTTCAGTGATGATTAAAATGTGGAGGGCGAATGAACTTGAAAAGTTGACACTAATTGGATTTATATATTTATCTGACCAATAAAAAGATCTTAACATTTTCTTTAGCTTTTCTCAATGTCATCTTTTTGCCCCATAATTGGCTTATAATATTCCTACTGTTCGGGCACACTCTCTGTGAGTGGAAACGGGCTGTAATCAAACTCGCGGGCCCATTGGAGCTTAGAATCCTCCTGCCCTTACCACAATTATTCGTGGTTTATAATATCTTTCACACAATCCATGCAGTTTCTTTGGTCTATCTTTAGTATTCCTGATTCATATAGCCATCAAAATTCACAATCAAAACTCGCCTTATTAAACATCCAGACTAATATTTCCATACAACAACGCAACAGCACACTACTTTTCACACGTCCAATTTAGCACAGCACTACGCTCTACGCACAATATGTCATAACGCACGCGTGGTGTCAAGGTCTCTCATTCAAATTCAGAATGCAGGCGCATCATTGTTGTGTTATTATTGAATCATGCGTTCCGTTCTATTGTTTAACCGATGCATATTTGGAATTTGAAGGTCGCGAGGAAATAAATTTAGTCAATGAATGTCGTTGTAAATTGATTGAGATTGGTAAATAGTTGAATGTTGAGGTAAATAGATTGGAACGTTGACTATAATTTAAACATGGATTTGCAAAAGTTAATTTTAAAAAGACATACCAAAAACAAACAACTGGAAAAATTCATTCAATGAATAAATCAATAGGCTTGTCATGAATAATTTAGCGTAAAATAAGTCTTACAGATTTAGTGACCATTTCAAACAAACCTAACCAAATCGATTCTTCCGTTTCTTTACACGCACAAAACTTAACATGGCGTCCCTTTGTCTTCCAAATTCAAATCCGTCAAACGCTGTCACGTAAAGAAAATTTTAGGCCAATGTCAGAAACCATACAGCCTAAACTATCCGTTATTGTCCAACATGGCGACTTGCGAAATATTTAGACTAAAATATTTAAGGCGTTGCCCTGTTCTAGAACTGCAAGTAGATAAGGTTTATTACGATACGACTATTGTAATTGTAAATTGAGGTTAGGTTAGGTTATTTTATAAATAAGGAATTGGTCGAACCAGTTTTGAATTAAGTACCTTTATTATTCAAATGTTAAGGACATCGGTAACGATTCAAAGATTGTTATCTCTTGAAAAGTCTTGAAAAGCGAGATAGTTTATTAAAATTATGTCCAAAAAATGAATTTTCGTAATTAGATCAGAACTTAGAGAGATCCTTAACAAACAATTCTAAGTCTTTTTAATATAACTTCAAACAACTATTTATTTCTAGAGAAATCAGTTTTACCAGACACACAACAAAATTGTTTAAAAATCACATCACATAGTCAGAATCATCACCTAAGTACGCGAACTAAAAAAACCGTTACCCAGAAACTTAACTAAACAACTTTTTACACAATACCAACTGTTGCATGGTTCCTGTTAACCGATTAACAGAATTAACATCAACTGTTTGTTTCGAAACTTTAAACGTTGTGCGAAAAAATAAAACAGACTGGCAACAAAAAAGTTGCCATGTAAAATATTTATGATGATTAATACTGACGCTAAAGCTAAAAGGAGATTTGTTACACCTCAATGACAGGTTTGGAATTGAAATTGACACCTTGAATTATTGATGTCTATAATCATGTTCGTGTTAGTGAATAAAACATGTTGATATGATAGATGATGTACTTACAATGATCTCTCAATTGATTTATTTTGATAGCTTAATTGGTAGAAAATAGTGAACTGCGCATCAACTTGGCATTTTGATCATGTACTTATAGGCAATAACGTATAACTAAATTATAAGGTATAAAGTTTATAATTTGACTTCATCGATCATTCTGATCAGCAACAAAAAGTCGCAAACATTCGCTCAAATGTAGCCAATCTGTTACTCCAATGCTAATAGAATTTTGTCATATCAACTTTTTTCGGTTAATTTCATTACTCGCTACCAGCAAGCAATCATTTTTTTACCAATATAGTAATGAAAAGAAATAACTTAGACGGTCATTATTCGGCCTAGAAAAAACAGGAAACGCGCAACGCCGTATGAAAATGCTCCTGTATGAAATTAGTTCGAACATCCATATTTAAACGCAGACCTTTACACACTGGACAATCATGGCCCATCACCATAGGCAAATACGAGAAAAAATAAAAGATTGAGCGTTCCCTATCCAGGAATGAAGCGAAAAGGTCAGAAAAGAGTGAGAGATAAAATGAGCGTGTGGTCATTTATATAATTCTAATTCAGCCCCCATCGCAGGCCCCAGCAGATGAGTTGTACACGGAGACGGCAATTATTTCGTCCATTTTGCAACGCCCATCACTGAAAAACGGATATGCACGACCAAACCCGTTATTAAAACGTTAACAAGTAGCTAACTTGCTACTGTAACAGATAACTATAACAACGGAAGCACGCATTGAGTTATTATAACTGATAATTATTTCCTAATCCGCATACGTTGTACCAAGGCGTTAACGCAACGTTATAAAACTTAGCGAGAACGAATGCTAATGATTTCACGGCTTGTTTCATCGCTAATTATCAGTTTTCTTCGTTATTAACATATCATGTTTATGATCTGATAATAGATTTCAGTAACACGTTTTTTGAGCAACGTTTGATTAATGATTTCATTGCTAAGGTTTGTGCGTAAATGAGAATTGATGATTGATTAATTGAGCACTAAAAACTACCACTAAACCGAGTGTTTGATATTTAAATACACAAGCATTATTATTGCTTTAATCGAGCCACAGGCAAATGATTTGTTCATAATGCAATTCAACTTCGACTAGAAACTTTCCGGGAAATAAATTCCTGCCACCAAGAAACGTACTTATAACCATATCTACCCAAAAGCACAAATACTAAGCATTCCTTGTTGACAACATATTCCTAAAACCACACGCCCTTAACCATAACTTCTACAACTGAAGACTTAAAAACTCTTTTCTAAAACTGTACTATCTTCTTCCACAGATCGCCTTTGTCGCCCTCGTCGGCTATGCCTCCGCCAGCGTGCTCAGCCCCTTAGTCTACGGGGTCAACGCTGGTGATGCTCAAGCTGCCCACATCGACGCAGCAGTAGCCGCCCAGGACAATGCCCGCGCTTGGGGCGAAAGCCAGCAGCGCGCCGCTGAAGCCGCCGTCCAATTCAACACTGAGGCACTACGTCAAGTTGCTGAAACCAACCGAGACCTCCACGAGAACGCTTACTGGGGCAACCTTGCCGCTAACCAGAACGCCGTCGCCGATGCCCAGTCCCGCGCTGCCGCTGTGAGCGGAGTTGCCGCTGGTTATGGCGGTCTTGCCGCTCCCTACGGCATTGCTGGCGTCGCTGCTCCTTGGGCCGTCGCTGCACCCGCCGCTCCTTGGGCCGTCGCTGCCCCCTACGGCGCCCACGGACTCGCCTACCGCGGCTGGTAAACCAATAACCGATTCCAATAACCGTTGTTTTAAAAATAACCGTATTTCAAAAAAATACTGTTGTTTTTTTTATAACTGTTCTTGGTAGCCCCTTTGTCGGTTGTATCTGGTAACACTGGCGATGTGTTTTTTATGTTGTTAGTGTTGCCAGGTATTGGTTGGCTAGGGTTGTAACACCACCGCTCAAATGGAATGAAACATGCTCAAACGAACTAAGGTCTCATATAGTAACTCTCTTTGTAAATAAAAGATGCCATCACTGCCAAAGTGTAAATAAACACGTTTTTACAAAACAAATGCGAGCTATTTGATTTGACCTCCTTCTCCACATAACGCTATGACCTCTGTGGATCCCATAGAGTACACACAAAGTAAAGATTGCAAAAAAAAGTTAATTAAAAAATCAAAAAACCCGACTGCTTAAAAGCAAACTAAAAAAAAGACGTAAACAAGAAGAAAATCATGCTGTGCAGTCGGAGGATACTTATTCGCGAGCTGGCGGACCAAAACCAGATGTATCCTCCGACTGCACAGCATGATTTTCTTCTTGTTTACGTCTTTTTAGTTTGCTTTTAAGCAGTCGGGATTTTTGATTTTTTTTATTAACTTTTTTTATTTACAACTTTTTAGTTATTTTTTTTAGAATTAGGTACATTTAAACATAAGTGTTATATATTTTTGAAAACGCCTTTTAAAACCCTTTATTTTGATACCCCACACGATGGGTTTGGACGAATTTAACGCCATTTTGTGGGGGAAAATTTTTTTTCCCCCCACAAAATGGCGCCCAAAATCCGCCATTTTTGTTTTTTTTCCAATTTTAATGTAGCCAGTGACACTTGCAGGGTTAAGTCGAATCGATTGACGTAAGAATCATCAAAATCGGTCAACACGTTTGGTCTCTGGAACGCCACATAGGAACAAACATACATACATACATACATATATACATACATACATACATACATAGACTGATAAACACATTACCCTCCGTCGGCAGTCGGGTAAAAAAAAAATGTCTCATCAAAATTGTAAAATTTTCTCAGTTAACCTCATTTGACAGAGTTGATCATCATACAATGTACTAGCATACAAAAGAAAACGAACAATCCAACCCTCTCTGAGATCGAGCAATCCAACACTTTCTGAGATATTTATTTATTTATTTATGTATTCTTTATTGTACACCAGAAAATACAGTAACAAAAGAAACTTAAAACTAAAAATATACAACGGGCGGCCTTATCGCATTCCGCGATCTCTTCCAGGCAACCTGGAATGGACAGTGATTGCCTGGACATGACATGGGGTTGTCAGGGGTGTAACAATATTAACTAAATACGAATCCTAAATATCGCCGATTTCAAACTATCTTCCAGTGCTAGAAAGCTATATTATCTCTAAGGCTCAGTTTACGAGTAAGCCAGTAGTTACGGGCATTTTCGAGAATTGTTTTTGGCTCGTATTTAGTTTGTATGTTACACAATTTACATAAAGTTCATTATACTGAATTATTATATACTATATACTGTAAAATTCGCTTCCATTCCATTCCGCGCTAATGTAAATTGAGCCTTAATTCAATGGGTTAAGCCCGAAAAAAAGGGCGGTTCTTGTGTTAGTAGCTAGCTTCATTTTTTACTTGACAATTCAAAAGTACCTAATGATTTTGATATTGAATAATCAAGACTCGGGTACGGCCCTGGTCGGAAATATTAACACTTTTTATACAAACTAAAATCATCAATGAAGTTTCTATTACATCTTCACATAGCTGAAACTTTAGATCCAAATCAGGTAAGCATGAATAAATCTGTCAATTGTTATAATGTCTAAAGAATATAATTTATGATGCGCACTGAGTCTTCAATTCATCTCACTTTTCTTTCATCAGTCCATACAAAGGTTGTCTCTAAGACATTGTCTAATGCTATAAGACTGCTTTTTAGGGTTCCGTACCCAAAGGGTAAAAACGGGACCCTATTACTAAGACTCCGCGGTCCGTCTGTCTGTCTGTCCGTCTGTCACCAGGCTGTATCTCAAGAACCGTGATAGCTAGGCAGTTGATATTTTAACAGATGATGTATTTCTGTTGCCGCTATAACTGCAAATACTAAAAACAGAATAAAATAAATATTTAAGTGGGACTCCCATAGAACAAACGAGATTATTATTGCCGTTTTTGTGCGATAATGGTACGGAACACTTCGTGCGCGAGTCCTACTCGCACTTGGTCGGTTTTTTAAACGTTTGCCCTGTACTTTCTATGTGGTGTACAATAAATTATATATTAAAACAGTTCTATATAAAAATAATAATCGAATAAAATCAAACCAGTTTACTAATATATACTAACCTATTGAGATTTAAACTAATTATGATACATTAATCTGTCAGACATAATGTACTTCGACATAAATCGATCAGAACTAAAGCATAAACCTTGGAATGGTTCCTATTTAATACATAGTAATATACAAGGGCGGATTTAGGGGGGGGGGGGCACGGGGGCACGTGCCCCCCCTAGACGGTATTTTGTGTACTGTGGAGATTCCATCACAGTACATACTTAGAAGCAAATCAAATTACAGAGTTGTTAAAATATATGAATAAAATAACAGAAATAAACTATTCACCACTGCACTGGAGGTTGTCTTCAAGGTTCTAGACTGGAGAGGCCGATTCGCCGATGATAAAGCTGTCATGGAGGACCCCAGTACAACGCTCGATGACCTCAGTAGAGCTTCCGAAAGAATGGGTCCAAAAATGTACATAGACAAACCAAGGCGATGTTGAGCGCTCATGTCGCACCGACTCCTATCAAGATCGGTGGCTCCACAGCCGAAGCCGTGGACGACCATGTCTATCTGGGACAAATGGGCCAGTTAGGCAGGTCCAATCTCGAGAAAGAGGTCAACCGTCGAATCCTACTTGGCGGGGCAGCATTCGGGAAGCTGCGCGGTTTCTTATCGTCCAACTTACCACAGTGTCTCAAGACGAACATATGGCTCTGAGACGTGGTCGCTCACAATGGGCCTCATCAGAAAGCTTACAGTCACCCAAAGGGCAATGAAGAGGGCCAGGCTCGAGGTGTCCTTGCGGGGAACCGATCACGTTTCCGAATATTTTTTGGAGGAATTTCATTTTACCGAAAACAATTGACCGATGTCTTTTTTGCTATATGCATTATTTGACATATTTTCAGATCATCGAAGTATCATGTGGCATATGTATTATTTTACCGAACTACATTTCGCCGATTTACAAAATTTCTTTTTGATTTTGGCCGAAGCCTCTTTTGAACTTTTTTCATTTGCCATATTTCACCAAACCGAAACAACATGTTAGGGAATATTATTTAGTCACAAATATATAGCCGGTTACTTGGTAGCATTTTCAATTTAAAATTGAAATAGTGTCATAAAAGTCAATATGTTGTGCTACAAAATTTAGTGACAAAAAAGAATCGCTGCAAAATCGACTTCACGCAGCCTTGTCTGTGTTTTCATGCAAATGATTTATTAATAGCTGCCATGCATTAGACATTTTTATTATTTAATTATTTCAAAGAATTTGTCCAAGAGCGAGCGAAGCGAGCTCGAGAATTTAGGGCACCCCGACACGGATAGGTTAAGTTCGAAGGAAATGACGGGAGGTGAAGTGAGCGAGCAAAGCGAGTGAACTTAGCTACCGTCATCTCCTTCATGTTAGGTTACTTTAGACCCTGCAGACAGAAATAGGAGCCCCGCGGAGCGGGACTCCGTCGACATTCTTTTTTCCAGGTCGCTGTTTTAAACATTTGTATTCGCCCACTGTTTCTCTCTCACTTATTATTTTGATATGCGATTAAATAAAAATATTTCGGACAAATGTTATTTCGGCTAAATGAAACTTTTTTTTTTTTTTTTTATTATTATTGATAGGCTTGCGCTTGACCACTATCTCACCTGATGGTAAGTGATGATGTGGTCGAGGATGTAGCACGCTTACCTAGAAGAAACCTATTCACTCTTGACTTAAAGACTCCCAGGTTGTAGCTATCAGGAAATACAGACTCCGGCAGGGAATTCCACTCCTTAGCTGTACGCATAATGAAAGTATTCCCAAAACGTTTGGTGCGTATGGGTGGGATGTCCACCATGTACCGATGACGCATCGCCGTACGTCTTGTAGTCCGATGATGGAACGGGCTAGGAGGAATTAGTTCATGCAATTCCATCGCACACTCCCCGAAATGTAACCGATAAAAAACCGACAGACTGGCAACTTGGCGCCGATGTTCAAGGCTCTGAAGCCTAGACTCGACCAGTATCTCATTGCCGATGAGCCTCTTGGCCCGTTTTTCGATTGACTCTAGTGCCAGCTGGTATCCAGCTGGTATCCAGCTGGTACTTCGCAGATCCGTCCCAGAGATGAGAGCAGTACTCCATGCATGACCGAACTTGCGCTTGGTACAAGTTGAGCAACTGTTCTGGCGTGAAGTACCGTCCCACCTTTGCAAGAATCCCCAACTTTTTGGCAGCCAGTTGAGCTTTTGCCTCGATGAATGGACCAAAATTGAGGGTCGATGTCAATGTAACGCCAAGAAGTTCAAGATGGTCCGTTATCGGCACGGTCACATCACGGAAAGAAGGAGCCGGGTGGAATTGGCTCCTTTTAGCGGAAAAAAGACACGCCTGGGTCTTAGTAGCATTGAACCTGACCAGATTGGCATCACCCCACTCGGAGACTGCCTCCAAGGACAGATTCAAGCGCCCAACCATGGCCTCCCGGAGAGACTGGATCTGAGGCCCAGTAGCACGCGCGTCGGATACGTATCTCTCAGCAACAGTGCTGTCGTCTGCATACCCAAAGGTGCCGGGTTTTAACAGATCATTTATGTGCAACAAGAACAATGTTGCTGAGAGTACCGATCCCTGAGGGACCCCGGCATTGATATCCAGTTGGTCAGATGAGCGGCCATCAATAACCACTCGTATAGACCGGTCCCTCAGGAAGTCCGCGATCCAATCGCACAGTCCACTGGGCAGACCGAATGAAGGAAGCTTACCAATAAGGCTCTCGTGCCAGACCCTGTCGAAAGCCTTCGAGATATCGAGGGAGACGGCAAGCGCTTCCCCGTGCTTCTCGATGGCCTCACTCCAGATGTGAATGGCATACGCTAGAAGATCCCCAGTTGACCGATTTTGGCGGAAGCCATATTGGCGGTCACTGAGGATGTCGTTAGCTTCTAGGTATGCCAGGAGCTTGGAGTTGATATGGTAACTTCGGTAAAACTGGTAAAAAGTTTTTAGACCAAGTAAAATGTTGGAGTAACGAAAAAAATCGAATTGATAATAGGTCAACTGAGACAGTGGCAGACGTGACTTCGATGAAGTAAAAAAAAAACGAAACGATAATAGTTGTAAAGTTTTAGGTGAAATGAAATTCGGTCAAATGTTGATCGAACTTATGATAGGTAACCGTCTTTGCGTGATTGAATCAGAAATGTAGAGATCTGCAAGAGAACCAGGGTTATCGAAATAGCCCGAAGAATTGCCACACTTAAGTGGCAGTGTGCAGGGCACATTGCTCGCAGAACAGATGGCCGATGGGGCAGAAAAGTTTTGGAGAGGCGACCGCGAACCGGAAGACGTTGCGTTGGAAGGCCTCCCAACAGGTGGACCAAAAACCTGGTGAAGGTTGCGGGCATCCGCTGGATGCGGGACGCACGGGACCGATCAATGTGGCGACGCTTGGGGGAGGCCTATGTCCATCAGTGAAAATCTTTCGGCTGATATGATGATGATGAACAGAAAGAACATGAGTGAAACTCTTGTCTTTCATAACCCTTCCTGTACATACTTGAACTTGTACACACACACTTGTGTTGACAGTTATTGTTGATTTTTTTGCCTGTCCGCCCCTTGTGCCCCTCCCAGAAAAATTCCTGGATCCGCCCTTGGTAATATATATACCTATTACAGCCTATTAAACTTCCCACTGCTGGGACACAGGCCTCCTCTCTGTGAGAGGGAATGGGCCGTAATCCACCACGCGGGCCCAGTTCGGGTTGGTGGATGTCACATGTCGTCAAATTTTTGGTTCTAGGACATTCCGGTTTCCTCACGATGTTTTCCTTCACCGTTTTGAGAGCAGGGGTAATGAAGTAATTTACACAAAGCACAGAATAATAAAGCGCCTGCCTGGGCTCGAACCCACGACCTACAACTTGTAAGTCGCGGCCGATAGTCAAGTAAACTATCTATCTATCTATATATATATAAAAGGCTATGTCCCGACTGACATATCAACGCCCAGCCTTAATCACTAATGATAGAAGTTTGAAATATTGAGAGGATATTCACCTACAGTATAAAATTAAGACAGGACTTTTCGAAATTCATCGCCTAGAGGGATGAAATAGGGGATGAAGGTTGGTATGGTCATATTTATTTACTCTAAGACTGTCTGGGAGCTACGTTAGATTTTCCACAACTGTCCAGGAGACCAGAATCCGGAAAAAAAATTACCGCTGCATGAATCATGAGTCTTAAACTCTCTGGATACATATTCGCGAGCTGACTGACCAAAACCAAATGTATCCTCCGACTGCACAGCATGATTTTCTTCTCGTTTACGTCTTTTTAGTTCGCTTTTTAAGCAGTCGGGTTTTTTGTTTTTTTTATTTAACTTACAATACTAAACTTTTTTTATAAATATTATGAATATTTTTTTTTTTAATAACAAGCTTTTATCTTATTCTTCTCAGCAAACTCTTTAATTTGATACCCATATCAAGGCAGTGCACAAAAAATAACTAGTCCGCCATATTGGATTTAGAATGACGTTACTTACCTAACCATACATTGTCATCCAAACTAAACGTGAAACCAAAATTTCATCTTAATCGGTGGACGATAACTTAGACCCGAACACACATACATACATACATTACAAATTAATAAAAAGCTAGTAAAAAGCAATAACCAACACCTCCTATGTCGACTTTTATATCAGTCGTTGGTAGACACAGCACAGAAAATTTGAAAAGGAACCGTTTGTCCTGGTATGGTTATGTGATGAGGAGAGATGAGACGCATATTACTAAAAGAGTTATGAATATCAATGTGGATGGATGGAGAGGGAGAGGAAGGCCAAAGAAAAGATGGATGGACTGTATGAGGAGTGATATGAAAGAAAAGGGAGTCGCTAATAACGTGGCAGTGGACAGGACGGTGTGGAAGAAGGAATCGTGTTGCGCCGACCCTAAGTAACATGGGACAAAGACAGGAAGATAATGATGGTAGGGAGCAGCCGAAAAGTCTCACCAAGGGGCTTCGTGTTAACAAGTAACTGAGTTATGGAGCTCAGATCTGAACACCACTAATTTGCCTGGACCATGTTCAAAAGAATTTTTAAAATCGGTCCACAATTGACGGAGATATCGGTGAAAAAAAAAACGTAGTGTCAAACATAGAACGTCCTCCTTTTTGGTAAGTCACTTAAAAAAGTTGGCCGAGGCATTGGAAATGTTTTATTTCATTATTAAGTAAATTTGTTCATAAATTGTGTGTAAAAATGTGGCACGCTTGGTTTCCATACAGATGGAGGAACTTATGTTATCGATGCCCAAAAAATGGTTTTACACCCAGACAACAACAATCAACAAGAAACGGTTTTTGACACCCAGACAAAGTCAGTCTATAAGTGTCTTAGCTACAGTGAAATCCATCCGAACCAATCCGAACTCAAGATCCGAGAATCCGAAATCGAGTGTCGAGTTCTATAAGAATAGGGTGATTCCAAATTAGGAATTAGAATAGAATTTAAATTGATAGAATTCAAATCTAGTGTAAAAATTGAAAGTGGGCGTAATTTCGTTGTAATAAGTTTTCGTTGATAAGTAGGTAAAAAACTAACTAAAGGTTGAAAACTATAAACCATTTTAATAAAACAAAAATAAAAGACAAAAATGTGAACCACTCCAGATCCACATAAAAACAACTTCCTGAACTAAAAATATCGTTCAAAATACCACGAAGAACAAAGAAGTTAATCTGGCATATTTCGCCAAGCCCTGTTCAGAAAAGGCAGGTCATTATGACCTTTAAGGGAATGATAATAAGAGCCAATTAGGTCTGTATGTGTGCGGTGAACAAGTTACTTGATATCTAGACTGCCTTGGTGAGGGCGTAGGCTTTTGTTGCTCGGATATACGGGTGTGTTAGGTTGGCCAACTTGTTGGATGTCCAACAAGATGTTTGTGTTTGTTTTAGTTAGTTGATCAAGTTCTGCTCCGTACCCAAAGGGTAAAAACGGGACCCTAATACTAAGACTCCACTGTCGGTCTCTCTGTCTGTCTGTCTCCAGGCTGTATCTCATGAGCTGTAATAGCTAGACAGTTGAAATTTTCACAGATGATGTACTTCTGTTGCCGCTATAACAACAAATGCTAAAACCAGAATAAAATAAATATTTGAGTGGGGCTCCCATACAACAAACGTGTTTTTTGTCGGTTTTTGCAATAATGGTAAGGAACCCTTCGTGCGCGAGTCCGATTCGCACTTGGTCGGTTTTGTAAGTTATCTATGCTTTGCCATTAGGCGTACAAATGTTAGTATAAATTTCAATTATTTCACATTTGTACATTTTCATTCATCACATACAGTTTCATTTCATATTGTATAAATCATGTGTTAATTAGATGTGTTTTGAATAATAACACGGGGTCTCATTGCTAAGAAAGAAAATTTGGTTCAAATAAATCTCACTAGATGGCGCGATATGCACCTCCATCTGTTATTGAATCTGTGTAAAATTAACATTTTCTGGAATTGAACACAAAAATTGTATGTTCTTGTTTAATCAACTCTCCTAAGTACAAAATTATGGAATATTGGGCTCTTAATTCACATTTCAAAGGTTATTAGACGGATCATTTAAAATTGATGCCAATAGATGGCGCATTTTTAAATTTCTGAGGCATTCCACTCGATTGTTAAAGTTTGTATTTTAACTCATTTTGGTGCAAAAAAAACTGTAAAAACGTGCAAATAAATACTACAAAACAAACCTTCACTGTATTTAAAGAAAAAAATATTCACGAACCTAGTAAATCCTTTTACTTGCAAGTCGCTGCTAACACCATCTATCTATCACCGTGAAACAGAACCGAATGCGGTCGATGTACAAAAAATTGCCAGATTAAGCAGACGAAAAACGCTAGTTACGTCGGCACGGTTTCTTTGTATAGGATGAGGTATCTGTATGCTAGTATTATATTATCTGTGATAATAATATCTTATTGAAGAAGGTTGTATTGTGAGATGAAGCAAAGGCGTCAGGAACTTTGTTCCGCAAGAAGATTTAAACACACCCAAGAAATCTTGCTTGGCTCGCCTTTCTCCGCACCCGTATGTCCCAAAGTACATTTGGACGAAATAATTTATGAATGTAGATCACCTTGGCGACCGTACAGAATGAATAAACAACATCTCATTACGCACGTATTATTAGCATATTAAATATTTGCAAAGGCTGTATTTATATCTCACACTTCCTCTATAAATATTTAAATGTAACGAACAGTGGCAATATAAGTAGGCTGAATGTGTGTTACCTTTGCTTTACTGTGACTGACGTTAGCTGGCTGTATGGTTTTGGACCTTTGCCTTTGAACATTTTATTTTATTTTGACAGGCGCGACTGTCAGGACTCTGGACTTAATTCTTGGCGGCAAAAGTAACAAACTGTTTATTATTGTTTATGATAAATCGAATCAAATGGACACAAGTATCACTCCGTTGTATTTCTTTGTTCAAAATCTACAAAATTAATTAAAATATTAATATTGATTAGCAGATAAGCAAACAGGACATCTGCAACGCTAGAGGGTTTAATACAACGTTGTCTAGCAACGTTGACAAGTCTGATATGTCTGTAATTAGGGCATATAAATAAAATTAATTATATTATAGTGGATGGAACGAGTATAGACATGCCATAATGGTCAAATCAATGGTTGTCTGTGGTAACTTGACGTTTGCATTGTAAATTAAAAGAAAACATCTTGAGCACCATCAAAAATAATCTAGAATTACTGAGAGGCTTGTTTTTGGATAATATTCAACACTTTGGAAAAGGCAAGCATCAACCACTTTGTCAAAGGTAATTACCAAAAATCAAGTGAAGTGAAAAGAGTCTTCTTGACAAGATTTTATATTTGTGATAGCCCGTCATGTCCATTTATGGACACCAAAGAGGTTTGCAAGAACGTAAGTCTGCATACCGCAAAGTATGACGAAAAGTTATCTATTATACAAGACTATCTATACTCTATACTAGTCTATATATATAAAAATGAATCCCTATTTCCCTTGGTCACGGCATCACGCGTGAACGGCTGGACCGATTTCGCTTATTCTTTTTTTGTTGTGTTTGTTATTGCTAGGAGAAGGTTCTTATAAAAAAAAAATAAGAAAAAAAAAATTGTTACCGTACCTACATAGGTAGGGTAGGTATGTAGGTAGGGTAAGGTAGGTAGGGTTGGGTAGGTAGGGTTGGGTAGGTAGGGTTGGTTAGGTAGGGTAGGTAGGGTGGGTAGGGTAGGTAGGGTAGATGAATGTTTGGTGTTTTTTACGGCAAAACAATGTTTGCCGGGTCAGCTAGTAATATTATAAAGGGGAAAGATCTTTTTGTTTGTTTGTTTGTACCGAATAGGCTCCGAAACTACTAGACCGATTTAAAAAAATCTTTCACCAATAGAAAGCTGAATTATTCCTGAGTGACATAGGCTTATTTTTAATCCCGAAAACGGGTCCTGTGGGGTGGCCCACGGGAGCGAAGCCACGGGCCAGTAATCTATACTAATATTATAAAGAGGAAAGATTTTTTTGTTTGTTTGTTTGTACCGAATAGGCTCCGAAACTACTGGACCGATTTAAAAAATTCTTTCACCAATAGAAAGCTACATTATTCCTGAGTGACATAAGCTATTTTTTAATCCCGATAATTCCGTGGTCCACGGGAGCGAAGCCGCGGGGAACAGCTAGTCTATTATACAAGATTTCGTGCTATACGCAGAACCATTGAACAAAATTATCAGCTGTCGAAACATGACTCCAACAGCATTATCCTATCTAAATGCTCCACAATATTGGAATGAACATAGCCATGTATCAATGACTCAAAGATCAACACATTACATAGATAACTGACCATTGTAGTATTAAATCTAAATTGTCTAGCTAAACTGTAATTCCGAAATGCGTGTTGCGGTGGAAATGTGATAGCAGTGGAATTCTTAAACGACCGTTAGAATTTCATGGATTGCCTGAGGATTGGAATGAAAGATAACCGGACTGAGTGATAAATTGATGACGTGTTGGTTGGCAATGGAGAAAGGAAAAACAAAAGCCAACCCATGTGGGCCTAGTGCAGGAAGATGATGATTTAATCTAATACCTTTAAACGAGCAATTCTTGTATATATTTATATAGACTGAATCTCGGAAACGGCACCAACGATTTTCATATAATTTTGTATGCAGAGGGTTTCGGGGGCGATAAATCGATCTAGCTAGGTTTCATTTTTAGAAAACGTCGGTTTTCTCTATTTTCACCCACTACTACACTATACTATACTAGAATGAGCATTTTAAGAAGTGTCTGTATTGTTTATACGATAGGCTCTGAAAATCACTAAAAGAATTTTGTGTCCAAGCAATCACAACAGTATTTAATTAAATCTCATCATTTTATCAAACACGTGTCTTTTGTTGAAGGTCTACTAAAATAAGTTGTGATTAATTTTACTTTTACTAGATTAAACCAAAAAATTTAAACCGGGTGCTTTAGCTTGTCATACCATAATAGGCACACCCACATATTTTGTTTTTTGTGCTGGTATCACAAAAACATATCTGGTAAAGTCTGGCCAACGAAAGCGTGATCTGAAAAACACGGCAAATTCAAAAAATCTTAATGTGGTATCACAAACCTCTAGTTAAATGTTTTGATACTTGTATTATTTGTATTTATTATAATTTATTTTTTGATTTTATTGGCTCCGTTTGGTGAAGTGTGACGGAGCCGTGACTGTCATGGATGTGAGTTAAAAAACGAGTGTGTAGATTTATTTATTAGTATGTACATAATATTAACCCACTTAACTTTAATTTATTAATTACTTAATCATCATACTCAAAATTAGAGTCCAAAAATTCAACCTCTAAGGGTTCATCTGTATCTGCATCATCATCTACACTTATTATACATTTTTCCAATACTTCTTCTGTGTGATCTCTTTGTTTATATTTATTTTCCACATTTATTACATGGTCTGTAAATTTTTCCAGTCTTCTGCTGTTATTCGACCAAATGAGGAACATTGAAACATAAACATAAAAAAGGGTATTATCATATCGTAAACTAGCTATTGCCCGCGGCTTCGCTCCCGTGGACCACCCCACAGGACCCGTTTTCGGGATAAAAATAGCCTATGTCACTCAGGAATAATGTAGCTTTCTATTGGTGAAAGAATTTTTCTAATCGGTCCAGTAGTTTCGGAGCCTATTCGGTACAAACAAACAAACAAAAAAATCTTTCCTCTTTATAATATTAGTATAGATATAGATATATAACAATCTGCCAACATGGATCAAGATTACCAAGTCATACAATACACAGACTTTGACGTACCTTTGACAGCTTATAATAATGTTGCCATATTAAAACTTTGAAAATACCCCAGATCACGCTTTTGTTGGCCAGACTCTATTACCCAAATCCTAATTCCAACTTGCACTGCAACACAATACATAAACGTGGGCAAACCGGTCCAAACAATACAAGGCTGTGAACCACGCCTAGACGAGTCTAGACTTGTTATTGTGGTACCTAGGTAGCCTAGGTTACCTGGACAACTGGTGCGTAACACTGAGATGATTTTGAATTAATTGAGGGCATTGCTGAATCCCCACACAGAGAGGAGGCCTATGTCCCAACAGTGGGAACATTAAAACGCTGATGATCAAGATAAATGCTGAATGATCTTTTGTGAGGAAGAAGTTAAGTTTAAGTTAAAGTGCAGCTTGGAAGTTTTATTCCCTTTCTTTGTATTTTTAACCTAAACCTTTTTTTTAACTCCACCAATATTAGATATTGCTTTGTTTGAATAATAGTAATGTTTCATCTAATATAGGAGTAGTTAAGGATATTATGATTTATTCACATTAATAATTCGTTTACTGCCACACTCAGAAAGGTTCATTAAATTAGTCCTAATGTGTACTTAACTAAGTATCATTAAATCCGTTAATTAACGATACATCCCAGAGACATAATTTAAGGGTTCATTAGTTAATGAAAATTTTAAGTATCCGTAGGGTTATGTATACACATTGAAAGCATGTAAATAAGTAATATTAATGAAAATAAGTTCTTTTGCTTATCGTTTTTAATAAAAGGCAAAGCGATACAGCTGTTTTCATATAAATAAAGCAACCGGACCCGTTTTACCCGACTGCCGAAGGAGGGCAATGTGTCTATCAGTCTATGCATTTATGTATGTTTGTTCCTATGTGGCGTTCTAGAGACCAAACGCGTTGGTCGATTTTGATTGTTCTTACGTCAATCGATTCGTCTTAACCCTGCGAGTGTCACTGGCTACATAAAAATTTGAAAATAGGTAAATGGCCGATGTTCGGCGCCATATTGTAGGGGACCAATTCTTTTTTTCTTCCAATCCCGTCGTGTGGGGTATCAAAATAAAGGGTTTTAAGAGGTGGTTTAAAAAAGATATATCTTATACGTTTTTTTTGTTTAAAAATAAACTTAAAAGATGTAAATAAAATAAAAAATTCAAGAAATCAAAAAATCCGACTGGTTTTGGTCTGCCAGCTCGCGAATATGTATCCTCCGACTGCACATCATGATTTTCTCCTTGTTAACGTCTTTTTAGTTTGCTTTTCAAGCAGTCGGGTTTTTCGATTTTTTGTTTTTCTGGTATCATTTATAGCTAACTGTCAATGTTATAAAGTGTCAAGGTTATAAATTGTTTCATCCGGCAAAAATAAAATTTCGTGTTGTAAATTTTAATTACATATTTTTCATAATATATTATTAGAAATTTATTGTTTCTTTATTACCTATAGAATTCATCTTTCTGCCCTTGACCCATGTTGCTTGGGGTCGGTTAAGAATTTAATATAAAGAAAAAACATTTTAACCAAAGATATTTTTTTTATTTTATTTATAATAATTTTAATTTTATTTGATAAATAATCAAGGAAAACCATTCATCTAAAGATACGCACCATAAAAACGAATTCTCTATTAAAAATAAGAATATAATCTCAAACGTAAATGTCAAAATCAATCGTTAAAAAGTTAAGTAAGGGTTTTGCTATACTTAACTTTAATTGTCATTAAGGGACGTTATGGAACCGTTAACTGTCTCTGAGAGTGTACTTTTTTAAATCTTTACTAAGGAACGACTTAAGTAAACGTTAAACGTCTCTGAGTGTGGCAGTTACTCTCACATTGGGACGCCATACAACAATGATAGAATTATACCAGAACATTTTGTAAATTAAACATACAGCTGTAACGCCCGTAGATAATTTAAGATTCCGTATTTATACGTCAAACCCACCGCACTATTCCCAAACCACTGCAACTCCTGAAAGCCAGAACCAACAGTGGCGACCACCAGAAAAGCGCCGAGGCAATGAAGCTCGACGAAGTCCCGGAGAATGAATTTAACTGTCTTGGATCCCGCAACGAAATTAATCAGAAAAGAATAACGGAGGAGTAGGAAAAAATATAAATTTCCACTTCCCTCCATATCAAGCAGGAGACAAAACACAAGGCCAATAGGCACAAAGGGTCGTTTACAACTGGGATAAACCCAGTTGCCTAACAACAGATAAAAATTAGGTTTAATATTAATGGGTCCTAACATTGTGAGCTGTTTATACGTCAGTTGGTTGTATAAAAAAAGTTATTTATTTATTAATATTTCATGCAACATGAAGGTACACAGGCGGATTTTTTGTGCTTCCTACCTACCCTTTAAAACACTTCCAATGTATTAAAAGTCAGCTTTTTTAGTACGACGGTGTCATTCTAAACCCAATTAAGAACAATTAAACATTAGGAAATGCCAAAGACCCTTCATATCAAGCAATATCTCTATTTTTAGTATATACTGTAAACAATTTAATAATTATTTAAAAAGACCTAGAGGGAGACATCCCTAAAATCAAATATGAAAGACAAATTAACTCTATTATCTTAGTTTATAGTTTATGGTAAACGCCCACTGATTTATGCGTCTGTAAATTTAAAGGAGCCTGATAGAGAACAATTTATTTACCAAATTAGATAGGTAAGTTAAATTATACCTGGAATGCACAAGTATGCTAGTATTATTAAAACTTGATTTGCGCTGTCGCCGTCGCCGCGTCGCGCCTAGCGTAAATGTCTTTTGTTAACTATATTTATAAATGAAGCGGTTTAAAAATTTTAAAGTAGATAAATTAATATTGTCTTTCGATGAAAAATGTGGAAAATATTTCCCTTAAGGTTAGACTAGTAGATCTACTAGAGATCTTTCTTCCAAACAAACGTAGTCTGGCGATTACTCCACTGTTTGACGATGTACTTTCAAAATAAAAAATGATATCAATTTGTCTCATCATTATCTAACCCTGTATGGAAACAAAAAAGTAAAAAGAACATGTATATTTGAAAGTTATGAGCGTCGAAAGTTCCACATTTCAATACTAATTTTAACGCATCTTTGGGCGGAAATAAATACCATAAGAAGGAAAATTGAAAAATGGCACTATACAGGGATAGATTAGTAGTTCAACAATGCAAATAAGTTTATTTTGAAAATATACATTTAGTCGTTTTTAGGGTTCCGTACCCAAAGGGCAAAAACGGGACCCTATTACTGAGACTTCGCTGTCCGTCTGTCTGTCTGTCTGTCTGTCTGTCTGTCACCAGGCTGTATCTCATGAACCGTGATAGTTAGACAGTTGAAATTTTCACAGATGATGTATTCCTGTTGCCGCTATAACAACAAATACTAAAAACAGTATAAAATTTATATTTAAGGGGGGCTCCCATACAACAAACGTGATATTTTTGGCGTTTTTTGCTCGATATTAATAACGGCAACAGGTAGGACACTTGAAATATTCACAGAATATTTAGTTGTATATTCTCTTCAAAAAATAATGATTATTAAATTAAAATAAAATAAATTAAGGGGGGCTCCCATACAACAACCGTGATTTTTTTGCAGTGTTTTGCGATAATGGTACGGAACCCTTCGTGTGCGAGTCCGACTCGCACTTGGCCGGTTTTTTCATGATATCTAGACTCCCAAAGGTCTGTTTATAAAATTTCGCGCGCTCTATTTCGTTCTAAATCATCATCCATTTCGCTACAAACATGCAAAAGTGCTAATTCGTACGCGAACTAGCTTCTTACTGCTCTTCTGTGATAACCAGTATCTATCTCTTTCGCACGTGTTGTCGGATGAGATAGCATGCATTTTATCCCCGCGCACAAAATAGTTCGTGACGCCGACTAGGGTTAAATCTTACCAACATCGTTCCGTAAATTATGCTTTTGAATGGCAAACAAGTTCGCTGCCCATCCGATTTTGAGTAGTCACTGACACCTGTTCTAAGAGCAGTCGTGGGCCAGTGGTAAAGGCCTCGGTTGTGGGTTCGCACCCAGGCAGGCGCTTTACTTTGTGTAAATTATTTCATCACCACTGCTCTCAAAACGGCGAAGGAATCGTTAGAAAACCTTTACAGTCAAACGTTTTGTGTAGGAAACCGCAATAACCGGCCAAATGCGTGTCGGACTTTAGGGTTCCGTACCAGATCGTCGGGAAAAATGAAGGAAATTTAAAGAAAAAATCAGATTTATCAATATATTGGTATTTGTTAGTAAAATTTACGTAATAATAGGTCAATGGGAAATAAAAAAAAATACTCGGAAAAAAAATTCTGTAAAAAAAAAACTGTCGTTGGTGGCTTCTCATTCCTTTGTTTTCCAATATTATGTAAAACAAAAAATACAGTATTTATCTGCGCAATGAGCTCTAAACACCGATACCCCACTCGATGGGGTATATCAAATTTTTGTCTTCGCGCCCCCCCCCTTTACTTGTACGGGAGACCCCCTTAAACACATTTAAAAATATGTTTTGACAATTTGTATGGCTGTGGGTCAACAAGATACTTAATACTGTGAAAATTTTAAGACTGCAGTTACAAACTTTTGGCTGTAAAACCCGTGTGACAGACAGACGGGACGTCAGCTGTCGAGTGGTAAGATGGCGGTAAGCTAGCTTACAGCGCGTTGTCAATGTAAAGTATGTCTACAGAAAACGCCCTGAAGCTCACATTTCAATGAACATTATTTTTTCCGGGTAGGAGCGGTGTCGTATAAGTCGGCTACGACCTTTAATTGTATTCACCAGTTTGGCAAAAGCCTTGTCAATAACAGGAACCACGCATCTATTTTCTTACCTTCTCACAAA
Source organism: Anorthoa munda (assembly GCA_945859665.1). Taxonomy (NCBI): domain Eukaryota; kingdom Metazoa; phylum Arthropoda; class Insecta; order Lepidoptera; family Noctuidae; genus Anorthoa; species Anorthoa munda. The sequence continues at coordinate 20,269,594 of OX243915.1, forward strand.
ACAAATTCAACCGCAATTTTAAACTATTTATATTAATTCCGTCTCCAACACAGCCATTTTACGCAAATAATAACCATAGTTTTTTTACCGGTGTATGCCTCTATCTTAAACACAGCATCTGCTATGTTCCGCTGCACTTCTGCACCTATAGAAGCTCCCAAGCCACCTACCTTTAGCCTCAACATGGCCCTTCAGCTGTTCGGCCTTCGCTTGCAGTTTAGTCTGCATATTCTCCGCACCCTCCTTCATTTTAGCCAGTATACCTGCACAAACATTTGACCGGTTAGATTTCATCGTCGTTTTGTGTTGCAAATATATAAAGACCTTATATCTATATCTTCAATTAATGGTAGAAGCGGATGAAAGATCTTGGGAGAACGAGTAGAATTCTACTGAAGACTTAAAACATACTATTGTACAGGTCCCGTCACGTAAAAAGAACGCTGGCCTTGAATCTGCGCAGTGAGCGATTTATCGATCAAACTGGTGGTATGAAGGGGGCGCGACGGGGGAATGCCCGCCAGTGTTTCTGTGCGCGCACGCTATTGGTTCGTCAGTTGACTCATGCTTCCCGCGCAGAGATCACGCTTCGTTCGCTGCCAAAATACAGTCGCACACACAACTTTCTTTGCACGACGATTGTTTTTAAAAATGAAGGAATGAAAAATGATTAATTGATTTTTTGATTTTATTTATTATTGATGATAGTATCTATTATTTTATGAAGAAAGAAGTTGAGAAAGGAGCAGTTGATAATTTATAATGATAAGATATTTATAATAATAAGATCGAAATAAGAAATAATGCTCAAGTAAACATTATCTAATTTAAATCCAACCTCTTCTAAAGTACTAAGTAGCTAGAAATTACCTATTATGATTCTACAATAAAACAATTACTCTTATATTATAAAACAATATCCTAGTACTTTAGAACGCGACAGTATCCATGCGCAGACACATCCCCTCCACTGTCGCTCAGCGTTCTTTTTACGTGACGGGACCTGTAGCAAACGTTCTATTATATAGTACCCTCTATCTTTTAATAATTTTTTAAAAGTAATTTTTAATAAAGTCAAGAGTGAATCCCATCATCATCATCAGCCTATTAATGTTCCCACTGCTGGGACACAGGCCTCCTCTCTGTGAGAGGGAATGGGCCGTAATCAACCACGCGGGCCCAGTGCGGGTTGGTGAATGTCACATGTCTTCGAATTTTTGGTTCTAGGACATGCCGGTTTCCTCACGATGTTTTCCTTCACCGTTTTGAGAGCAGTGGTGATGAAATAATTTACACAAAGTAAAGCGCCTGCCTGGGCTCGAACCCACGACCTACAACTTGTAAGTCGCCGCCGATACCATTGGGCCACCACTGCTGCGGTGAATCCCAAAATGTATAAATCAAAAAAACTGTGGCGACTACTCCTACACAATGGCACTTTACAGACTAATTTATTTAAGTTTGCCTTAAGTAGAATTTTAAGCATATTTATGTAAACACACTTAAACATATAACTCTATTTTACCGGGTCATGTGATTTTTTAGGGTAAGTAGGGTAGGGTCGGGTAGGGTAGGGTAGGGTAGGGTAGGTAGGGTAGGGTAGGGTAGGGTAGGTAGGGTAGGTAGGGTAGGGTAGGGTAGGTAGGGTAGGTAGGGTAGGGTAGGGTAGGTAGGGTAGGTAAGGTAGATGAATGTGTGGTGTTTTTATGGCAAAACAAAGTTTGCCGGGTCAGCTAGTGTAGTATACAAATAAAAGTCTTATTCTAAGTAAATACCTACCATGTTTATCTTTTTCTTTCAATATCCTTTCCATGTCTCCAGCTTTATCTTTGACACGTCCAAAGAAGTCTATTATCCATTAATGTAAGCATGCGTAGAAATATATTGTTTATTACAAGATTTTATAACAATTCGATTATACATTTTTAGTCTTTCAACAATGAACTTTATTCCGTAGCACGTATTGTTCATATTTCTATCAGTTATAAGTCACTTACGTGCGATTTAAATTTCGTGTATGAATTTAAATCTCATGTAAGTGAACTGTATCATGTTCTTATGAGAAATAAAGATTTTTAAACCTGTTTTTTTTCGTTGACAATATTTACCATTCCATAGTAAAACTGACACACAGGTTTTCAAACTTCATATTCAAATACACAGTTCCAAGACAGGTATATTTTTGGCAGATTTGTTCATTCGATAAAGAATTATATTTGTATAGAGATAAAGTCGATATTTCTGTTAGATAAAAGTCTAACGAAAGTGTGGTTTTTGCCAAAACGTTTGTCGTTCTGAAGTGAACTTTACCGTTATAGAAATAAAGTTGATAGTAATTAATCACCTGATATTCTTTTGGTGGCGTCAGGACTTGCCGACTGCGTCAGGGCTGCTACCTTCATGTACTCGCTCGTTATCAATCCGGCGGCCTAAGGCAAAGGTAAAATAGATGATATATAATTATATTTTTGGTTCCATTTCCTCGGAATAATGTCTCTAAACCTAGTTTTCTGCAACTTACAAAGTTTCTCTAGTTTCAAGTTTCCCCAAGAGGCATTTCAAGAAGTCATTAGGATTGTTACAGTGGTCAATCTTGGTAAATCCTCGAATTTCTATACATGTGGAGATGCAATTTAGTGACGGTGGTTTGGTGGTTGACGGAACTTATCGTCTATGGAGGGAAATTTAGTGAAGGTGGTCGTTGGTTGACCGAGTGTATCGTCTATGGAGAGAAATTTAGTGACGATGGTGTGGTGGTTGACCGAGTGTATCGTCTATGGAGAGAAATTTAGTGACGGTGGTGTGGTGGTTGACCGAGTGTATCGTCTATGGAGAGAAATTTAGTGACGGTGGTGTGGTGGTTGACGTAGTGTATAGTCTATGGAGGGAAATTTAGTGACGGTGGTGTGGTGGTTGACGGAGTGTATCGTCTATGGAGGGAAATTTAGTGAGGGTGGTATGGTGGTTGACGGAGTGTATCGTCTATGGAGGGAAATTTAGTGACGGTGGTGTGGTGGTTGACGGAGTGTATCGTCTATGGAGAGAAATTTAGTGACGGTGGTGTGGTGGTTGACGGAGTGTATCGTCTATGGAGAGAAATTTAGTGACGGTGGTGTGGTGGTTGACGGAGTGTATCGTCTATGGAGAGAAATTTAGTGACGGTGGTGTGGGAACGAGCGGAAAAGACGTTTACGACGAAATGGAATTGGCATAAATAAAGCTAGTACAGTGATATTCAGGCGCTTGATTTTCCACATACATATATAAGTCTAAAATTCTCTCTAGAATGGCTTTCGGCTGAAATTATGAAGATCCTATAGCACCCTATAAGCCCAAGACTAAACAGTCAACAACTTCAAACAAACATAATTAATAACAAAGGATATTTACCTCCAAACTAGCAGGACTCATGGCAGAATATTCTTCGCTGAGGAGTTCAACTATCAGACCCTCGATATCGAAGAATAAGATGTGGCTCTCAGGATCTGGGAAATAAAACAAAATGGTTATTTTCGTGTAAATACGGTCGGCTTTATAGTCACATCGAGACCCGAGCCCTTCGATGAAGTGTATCCTTCATCGAAGCCCGAGCCCCAGAAAGATGTCTGTCCCATAACTCTATAGTATGACTGGTTGTCAGTTTTGTGGTTTCTGACCAAATGTTTCAAATGTCTGACAATAATAGGGATGTTTCCTGGGTAGAAAAATGATAATTCTATTTAGTCCGTCAGTGACATTATCAAATAATATTAGACCCGTATTTTTTGCTTTTGATAAAGCAAATCTATATCTATAAAAGAAAGTCGTGTTAGTTACACTATTTATAACTCAAGAACGGCTGAACCGATTTGGCTGAAAATTGGTAGGGAGGTAGCTAAGAACCAGGAGAAGGACATAGGATATATACTTTTTTTTGCCGTTTAGTGTAGGGTAGAGTAAGTAGGGTAGGGTAGGTATGTAGGTAGGGTAGGCTTGGTTAGTATATAATAGCTAAATAAAAATTGACAATGATAAAAAAGCGCATCAAAGTTCAGGAGTGAAGGCTTGTGACGTCACTTTGTCAGTAAAAAGTGTAGTACACCGTGACGTCACACCACAATATTTCAGCACACTGTATCGTCGTAGTTTTTTGTTTACGAGGCAAAAGAAAAATACGTATCCGATATTTTTAGGTTTTTAACTGACGGACTAAATAGATATTTTTTGTTAACTACCCTAATTTTGTCATTGGACATCGTTTTACCCATTTTTAGACATGCAGTCGTTCCATGTAAATACTGGTAATCAGCTGTATCCAGTTGGACTGGAAGCCGATCCCAAAGTAATTGATCAAAGACTTGTCAGATGACACAAGGGTGATATACCAGGCCTGCAGCAGTTATCCTAGACATCCATGGTTGTAACAGCACTACTATATTAGATCTTAGCGTCTCGCGTTCGTATTTCTAAAGATGATGCCCGACATAGTAGTGCCCGGCAGATGACACAAAGGTGCTGTACCAGGACCGCAGCCACTACAAGAGATGTCTCACTCACCAGCAGGGTTACTCCGGAACCCTTGCACAGTGAGCTGCGCTCTCCTGGCGCGCGCCGGCTCGGCCAGCGGCCCCGCGTTGTGTGCTGCAGCGTGCTGTACCAGGACCGCAGCCACTACAAGAGATGTCTCACTCACCAGCAGGGTTACTCCGGAACCCTTGCACAGTGAGCTGCGCTCTCCTGGCGCGCGCCGGCTCGGCCAGCGGCCCCGCGTTGTGTGCTGCAGCGTGCTGTACCAGGACCGCAGCCACTACAAGAGATGTCTCACTCACCAGCAGGGTTACTCCGGAACCCTTGCACAGTGAGCTGCGCTCTCCTGGCGCGCGCCGGCTCGGCCAGCGGCCCCGCGTTGTGTGCTGCAGCGTGCTGTACCAGGACCGCAGCCACTACAAGAGATGTCTCACTCACCAGCAGGGTTACTCCGGAACCCTTGCACAGTGAGCTGCGCTCTCCTGGCGCGCGCCGGCTCGGCCAGCGGCCCCGCGTTGTGTGCTGCAGCGTGCTGTACCAGGACCGCAGCCACTACAAGAGATGTCTCACTCACCAGCAGGGTTACTCCGGAACCCTTGCACAGTGAGCTGCGCTCTCCTGGCGCGCGCCGGCTCGGCCAGCGGCCCCGCGTTGTGTGCTGCAGCGTGCTGTACCAGGACCGCAGCCACTACAAGAGATGTCTCACTCACCAGCAGGGTTACTCCGGAACCCTTGCACAGTGAGCTGCGCTCTCCTGGCGCGCGCCGGCTCGGCCAGCGGCCCCGCGTTGTGTGCTGCAGCGTGCTGTACCAGGACCGCAGCCACTACAAGAGATGTCTCACTCACCAGCAGGGTTACTCCGGAACCCTTGCACAGTGAGCTGCGCTCTCCTGGCGCGCGCCGGCTCGGCCAGCGGCCCCGCGTTGTGTGCTGCAGCGTGCTGTACCAGGACCGCAGCCACTACAAGAGATGTCTCACTCACCAGCAGGGTTACTCCGGAACCCTTGCACAGTGAGCTGCGCTCTCCTGGCGCGCGCCGGCTCGGCCAGCGGCCCCGCGTTGTGTGCTGCAGCGTGCTGTACCAGGACCGCAGCCACTACAAGAGATGTCTCACTCACCAGCAGGGTTACTCCGGAACCCTTGCACAGTGAGCTGCGCTCTCCTGGCGCGCGCCGGCTCGGCCAGCGGCCCCGCGTTGCCGGCGGGGCCGCTGTGCTGCAGGGCGGCCAGGCCGCGCTGCGTGGCGGCCCGCATCGCTGTGAGGTTGCGGTGGCGGAGGCCTCTGTGGGAATGATAGAAAATAACAAATATAAGTAAGGGAAAAAAGAACTATATAATTTGAATGAACATCGCGTTTAAAGATTTTAAATTTTTGCTATAGCATAGCATAATCAGCCTTTTATAGTTCCCACTACTGGGACACAGACCTCCTCTCTATAAGTGGAAATAGGTATTATTCCAATACGCAGGGCCTGCGTGGTAGTGGATGTCACATGTTTTAAATCATCATTAAGGTAATTTAATAAGGTATTGAAAAATAGGTATTCGATTTGTGTTTTAAAAAACTTTTTTGCAAAAAATACTACCGACTTCCAAATAAAAAACTAGAAAGTGAAAAATAACTTCATTATTGGAAGTCAGTGGCTTTCGTAGGTACCAATTTTTTGCTCTGTGGACACCGACTTCCAAAAATATATGTCAGATCCAGGTATATAGGACCATGATTTGATCTACTTAGTGACATACCGCTGTTAGATTATAGTTATGGGCGCAAAATTTGGGATACGGGTAAGCTAGAGAAATATCTCCTGTAACTTGTACTACTCTGGACTTAAAAGGAAACACAGGCAATTCCCAGGCAGCATGTTGTCACGGCCATGTCCGAACGATCACTGTGGCTCTACAATGAACAATATCGACACCATACCACCTAGACTCCACCCAGTACCAAACAAGGTACTTGTGTATCATTTTAAGTAAACAAATCATGATATGATCCGACATATAGTTATTTTTCAAGTCGGTAGTATTTTTTTGCAAAAATGTTTTTTTTATTTTTCACTTTTTAGTTGTACCTACCTAATAGGAATGTTGTTTAGTAAGGGACCTATAACGGCAGAATATCATGAAACTTGAACATAACCGGTGAAATTAGAGATCTGCGTACCCCTTAAGAGCGTACTGGCGTGATGTTATGTTATTTATTTATTTATTTTATTTATTTATTTATATATACAGCCATGCGATTGCAGCAATCCCGAGAAGTTTAACGTTATTAATTGAAGATTTATGTTGTATATCTTCGAAGTCTTCACCAAATTATAATGGGACCAATTTGGGAACATACACTTTTTACACAAACAAAAAAGGATTTTTAAAATCAGTCCCCAAATAACGGAGATATCGATCAACATACATAAAAAAATAAATAAAAAAAAAACATACATAAAGTCGAACATAGAACCTCCTCCTTTTTGGTAAGTCGGTTAAAAATAAATTGACATTATAGTTGACTAAATTGTAATCAAACTCAACGAATTAACTTCGAGGGAACTTGGTACACATTTCATCTTTTATTAGCTAAGCCGTTATCAATCTTGGATATGTTTTACATTTACGTTTTGGGTGCATAGACTTTACTTGTTTCTGGATTTCGCTTTCCGATGTGCGTGAAATGGTGCTCTACTGTTTCAGTAAGAGATTGATTGGCTACTGTATCATCATCATTTTCATTTCAGCCGAAAGACGTCAACTATTAAACATACTATAGGTCTCCCCCAAGTGTCGACCGGTCCCAAGAGTCTCGCGTCCAGCGGATTCTCGAAACCTTAACTAGGTCATCAGTACACCTAGGCTACCCGCCTTCAAATGCAGCGACTTCCGTTACAATGTATTTGCAGCTTCTCCATCGGGGCAATCGCACCCAGCAGATTCTCGAAACCTTATTTAATTACCTATGTATTTATATTTTTTTTAATTGTTTGTTTTACTCTAGACGCTTTTACGTGCACGTCTTTTTACATCGTTCTCACATATATGTATTTTTTTCCAACAAGAAATGATGTAACCAAATACTTGTAAAACACTTTTTATTTTAAAAGAGTAAGTGTGGAGTTTCTTGTCCATTCTTCTCCATAACAAGCTACATTTCCGAATGGACGGTAGAATCAATTATTGTTACTTTTAAATTATAATTAATTTTTGACGTTCAAAAGTGCCGCTTAATGGCTTAATTGAATAAAGAAATTTTGATTTTGATTTGATTTTGATTTTCTTAAGGGCCTACATACGCTTTAGTGCCGTAAAACGGTAACTTTCTAAAGCATACTCCATAGTAACGGCTAGGTTAAAAGGTTTGAAAAAAACATATATTTATTATTGATTCATGTACATAATTTTTAACACAAGGTTTTTTCGTGTAATATGATAGTTGTGTAATGTAAGTACGTGTAATGTAATACATTTACTTTAAAAAAAATTTAACAACACGATATTATTTCGCAACTTTTGGAAACTCCTCCAAAACGACCTGGATGTTTAAAAATATTTTTACACAGAAAAATTTATGGCTGAAATTTCTTAATAACTAACATAGCATATGTAAATCAAATAACATTTTGCAACCAAAACTGTTCAAAAGGAGTTTCAATATTGATATTTAGGCATCGAGCGGGCGAACGGCCAGTACTGCGTTAACATTGGGGCGTATATAGCGTCTTAACTAGGTCATCGGTACACCTACAAACGCAGCGACTTCCGTTACAATGTATCGCAGCTTCTCCATGTGGGCAAAGATATACGACGCGAACTGCACGTCCTAAGATTGTTTAAGAAATATTTCATCCTCCAAAAAAATCCGTGCCTTAAATCAAGCTCACCTAAAGAAGTGCACAGCGGGATTAGCCAGGCCGTCGCTGGATCCAGTGGAGAGCGAGCCTCCGAGGTCGTCCGCTAAAGCCTCGTCACACGCCTCCAACACTTCTTCAGCTATCATACCTGGATACACAAAAAACGGCCAATTACTACTTTTTCTCATCGCCCGCGGCTTCGCTCCCGTCAACCAACCCACAGGACCCGTTTTCGGGATTAAAAAATAGCCTATGTTACTCAGGAATAACGTAGCTTTCTATTGGTGAAAGAATTTTTTAAATCGGTCCAGTAGTTTCGGAGCCTATTCGGTACAAACAAACAAACAAACAAAAAAATCTTTCCTCTTTATAATATTAGTATAGATTATTATTATATAGAGTTCTTTACTTTTCTTCTCTTTTAAGAGAGTATACGACCTTACACACGGGCCAGGACCAAGTGTGTGAGGGGAAAATTAAATTGAAAAGGTAGATGATAATGTAGAGGAAGTCAGGAACTTCCGGGTTATGCGACAAGTATTGAGAATGGTGGCTTTTTGGAGCATATATAGTGTGTGAGAAAGCATGTGTAGAGTGTCAAGACTTTGCGTGAGAGCTTTTGGTATTACACCGGTAGATGAAAGTACTATAGGGACTATGTGGACGGTTTGTACTTTCCACTGGGTTTTAATTTCAATGGCGAGTTCTTGGTACTTACTGAGTTTTTCGGATATTGTTGATTGGATGTTGTGTGAATTAGGTATAGCAATATCGATTAGGTACACTGTTTTATTTACTTTGTCGTGTACAGTGATGTCAGGTCTATTATAATGAAAAGTTTTGTCTGTAATTATTGTTCTGTCCCAATAAATTTTCTGATTTCTGTTTTCTAAAATTATTTCAGGTTTATATTTATAATATGGAATCATCTCGCCAATAAAATTATATTTGTGTGCTAGGTGTTGGTGTATAATGGCGGCAACTTGGTCATGCCGATGTTTATAATCTGTCTGTGCGAGAGATTTACAGGCCCCTGTTATGTGTTGTATGGTCTCAGAGGCACTGTAGCAATGTCTGCATGTGTCAGTCGGTTGATTAGAATCTTTCATTATGTACTTTCTGTAATTACGTGTTGCAATTATTTGATCCTGGATTGCAAGCATGAAACCTTCAGTTTCGGGAAACAATTCACCTCGTTTGAGCCATTCGTTCGACTTTAATTTATCGACGTGTGGCTGGCTCAGGGTAGCTCGGTGTCTTCCGTGTAAAGCTTTTCCAGCCCATGCTGCAATTTTTTGCTGTATGCTTATAATAGTTTCATTAATTTGAGTGTTTTTATTTTGCAAGTTGAGTGGTGTAAGTTTTTTATCTGCTTCTGTTACATTTTTATGTAGTGGTGAATGTTCTGATTTGTTATGGAAGTAAGACCTGAGTGAAAGTATCTGTTTGTTGTGTAAATTGTGTATGTCAATCAATCCTCTTCCTCCTTCTTGGCGTGGTAGAGTAAGTCGCTGTATGCATGATTTCGGGTGGTGTTTTCTATGTTTGGTAAGGAGAGTATTGATTGTTCGTTGTAGTTTTTTTATATCGGTTTTTGACCATCGTATAATTCCGAAAGAGTATGTAAGGATGGGTATTGCGAATGTGTTGATAGCTTTAATTATGTTTCTGGAGTTTAGATTACTTTTTAAGATTAGGTTAAGACGATGTGTAAACTTTTTGAGCAGTTCTTGTTTTGTAATATTTTATTATTATTAGTATAGATAAAGAGATAAAGTTTGTGAGTTTGTTTGTTGTTGGGGGTAATCTCTGGATCTACTGAACCGATTTTGAAAATTCTTTTACCAGTAGAAAGCTACATTATTTCTGAGTGTCATAGGTTATAATATATTTAAAAATTTATTAGAGATCCTTATGAAAATTGCAATAATGTAACCCAATGTAGCAAAATTTGCCTGTAAAATTCATTCTTAAGCTGAGAAAACTATTGATCATACATAAAAAATATTAGGTAGGTAGATAGGGTAGGCAGGGTAGGCTGGGTAGGCTGGGTAGGCAGGGTACGCAGGGTAGCCAGTTGACGGCAGCGAAGCTAAATTTATTTTTATAAATACTACTAACAAGGCTAAAAGATCTATCCTAAACTGCCCTATTACTACCTAATCCAGCATTTTTTTTCACCTGCAAGGATCCTGTATAGGTAACCATGCTTTTTACCTGACCAAAATAGGGAAATGTCAACTGTGAAATATGCGCGCTATAATTTCACCTGTTGATGTTGTTGGTGATGGAACTGAAACAATGGAGTTCCTTTTTCCTTCAGCCAGGCTCAATCTTGGCAGATACACGAACACAGTCCTATCAGAACATCCGACCACCATGAGGAGTTCTTACCATAACCCATCAAGTGGGCTTAGTTTTATTGGGGTTTTCCGTCGGCAATTGTCTGGAGTTTGGAAGTCGTTGAAATCTCCGTACCTTCAAAACCACATGGTGCCCCGTATCCTGCGTCTGATCTGTCCCCGGTTGTGGCTACACTTACGAAGGCCTGTTTCCAACAGTAGATGTCTCTCAACTGACATGATGATAACTCACCATGACATGCCCCATGTCTATTTGGTACTCCATTTTGAACTGGTAAGGGGTGCCTAATAAAATACTGGAGTTCGAATGCATCGGGTTAGAATGGACCCCGAACTCAACGTAGCTAGGCAGATGATATCATGATACCTTCACTAAGAAGATACTATAACTCACCATGAAAAACTCTATCCACATGCCCCGTTTCCATTTGCTACTCCATTTTGAACTGGGAAGAGGTGCCTAATAAAATACTGGAGTTCGAATGCATCGGGTTAGAATGGACCCCGATCTCAACGTAGCTAGGCAGATGATATCATGATACCTTCACTAAGAAGATACTATAACTAACCATGAAAAACTCTATCCACATGCCCCGTTTCCATTTGCTACTACATTTTGAACTGGTAAGGGGTTCCTAATAAAATACTGGAGTTCGAATGCATCGGGTTAGAATGGACCCCGATCTCAACGTAGCTAGGCAGATGATATCATGATACCTTCACTAAGAAGATACTATAACTCACCATGAAAAACTCTATTCACATGCCTCGTCTCCATTTGTTACTGCATTTTGAACTGGGAAGAGGTGCCTAATAAAATACTGGAGAACGAATGCATCTGATTAGAATGGACCCCGAACTCAACGTAGCTAGGCAGATGATATCATGATATCTTCACTAAGAAGATACTATAAGTCACCATGAAAAACTCTATTCACATGCCCCGTCCTCATTTGCTACTCCATTTTGAACTGGGAAGGGGTGCCTAATAAAATACTGGAGAACGAATGCATCTGATTAGAATGGACCCCGATCTCAACGTAGCTAGGCAGATGATATGATACCTTCACTAAGAAGATACTATAACCACGGGCACAAAACGAGAAGAAAGAAAATTTGGTTCGAATAAATTGCACTAGATGGAGTGATAAGCTTCGAATTATTATTGAATTTTGTAAAATGTTAAGATTTTCTAGAGACCAGCATAAAAATTATGTTCTTGTTTAATTAAAATTAAAACTCAACTAAGCACAAAATTAAAAAATATTGTGCTCTTAATTCACATTTCTTCCTTCCTTCCATTATTTGAACCTGATTTGAACGTATCATTTAAAACTAATGCCAATAGATGGCGCAGTTTTAAATTTCTGAGGCATCCACTGGATTTTTTAATTTATTTTGAAACACATTTTGATACAATGAAACTGTAAAAACGTGCAAAAAAATACTATAAAACAAATTGTCGCTATATTTATAAAAAAGTATTCACAAACCGAGTAAACCCTTTTACTTGCAAGTCACTGCTAACACCATCTATATCCTTGGAACGGAACCGATGCGATCAAATCAAATCAATTCTTTTTTATTTCACATAGGCCTACATGGGCACTTATAAAACGCCGACAAAAGGTGCACGGTTCGGGTTAGTCGTTTCCTGTGGATAAGAACCGGCAAGAAACTCCACGAACCGGCAAGAAACTCCACAAAGAAACTTCTCAAAGATCAATGTTCTAAGAAAAATAATCATCTTAATCAGAAGAAAAACGCTAGTTACGTCGGCACGGTTTCTTTGTATGGGATGAACCATCTGTATGCTAGTATTATATTATCTGTGCTATAACTCACCATGTAACACTCTATCCACATGGCCCGTTTCCATTTGCCACACGAACACAGTCCCATCAGAACAGCCGACCACCATGAAGTCGTCTGCTGGCCTCCATTTGATGGTCAGCACTGGGAAGAGGTGTCGGGAGGCTAGGGTCACGCATTTGCGTTCTGTTAGACCTGTTGGGAGAAAGTTAGTTTTTAAAGTGTTTAAAGAGAGTATCAAATTTTTTCGGCAGATACTGTGAAATTGCAAAGATACCTATGCCCAGCATTGAAAGAAAAAGAAAGAAATAAAAAGTGTTTATTTGTCACAAAACGACATACAATAATATACTTAAGCTAAACCCTTAAAATAGTATTAGTAGAACTTAAATTAAGTTAGTAAAGACGAGAAATAAATCAAACAATGATAACAAACAATTATAAACACAAAAGAAATAGGGTGAAAAATATAGTAGTAGGCAGATGCATGTCGTGATTGTGGCAATAAGGCTTCCACTCAGCATAATGCTGTACCGTGGGGGACCCACAGCACGGCGCTGATTTTCAGTGGTCGCCTAGGACGTGACGTACGGAAACCATATCTGTTGTGTATGTTAATATGTGTGCATTGGGACACACACACTACAACCCCGGGTAGACGGAAGAGTTTTCTTCGATGTACACGAGCCATCCAAGACTTACCGCCTATAGTGAGGGGCAGGTTGTGGAGAGAAGTTCACCTACCACCACCCGACTTCTTAAAACTCCAGGAACACCTGCCACCTGGACGTGAACTGCAGTGGCCTATATGGAAAACACTCAATCGTTTGCGTTCCCAAGTAGGCCGCTGCAAACACAATTTGGCAAAGTGGGGTTTTATAGACCCGTCTGATACCCAGTGTGAGCGCGGTGCCCCTTTGCAAAATATGGCACACATGCTGGTGTGTCCCAAGTGCCCATACACCTGCACTTTGGAAGACCATATGCTCGCCACTGACGCCGCAATCGGCGTGGTCACCTACTGGGCCCAAAATTTATAAAGAGTTTCCCATCGACTCGAAAAGAAGAAGAAGAAGCATTGGGACAATCTTATATATATAGAAAAATGAATCCCTATTTCCCTTGGTCACGGCATCACGCATGAACGGCTGGACCGATTTCGCTTATTCTTTTTTTGTTGTGTTTGTTATTATCAGGAGGTCTATATGAAAAAAAAAATTAAGAAAAAACAATGGTACCTTACCTACATAGGTAGGATAGGTATGTAGGTAGGGTAGGGTTGGTAGGTTAGGTAGGGTAGGGTAAGTAGGGTAGGATAGGGTAGGTATAGTAGGGTAGGGTAGGGTAGGGTAGGTAGGGTAGGGTAGGGTAGGTAGGGTAGGGTAGGTAGGGTAGGGTAGGTAGGGTAGGGTGGTAGGGTAGGGTAGGGTAGGGTGGGGTTTAGTAGGTAGGGTAGGTAGAGTAGAGTAGGTAGGGTATGGTAGGGTAGGGTAGGATAGATAGGGTAGGGTAGGTAGGGTAGTGTAGGGTAGGGTAGGGTAGTGTAGGGTAGGGTAGTGTAGGGTAGGTAGGGTAGGGTAGGGTAGGTAGGGTAGGGTAGGGTAGGTAGGGTAGGGTAGGTAGAGTAGGGTATGTAGGGTAGATGAATGATTGGCAAAACCAAGTTTGCCGGGTCAGCTAGTATAGATATAATAAATAAAAGTGTATTATCATTGCACGGCAGTTTTGTTACCTATGAAACATTTTGGCTTGTAATAATAATAAATTAAACTTACTGAGTAAAGTCACGCTGTGGTCCGAAGCGACGGAGCAGATACATTTCTGAATACGGGGCTGCAACAAAACATTCCATTTCAAACATTTTTTTTTCGATACCTCACCAACGTCTTTATAAGCAGGTAATCTTTGGAAATCATGTACCTATTACAAAGATATAAAGCAAACTACTACAGAGTGATAATTTTTTAAGGCGGAAATTTGTAATCGAACCGTAAATATGTTTTTCCAATAAAAAAAAATGTTTTTCTAAACAAGCTTTTTAGCTTACCGTGCATTGTCATCCAAACCGAACGTATATGCTAAATTACATCTTTATCGGTTGAGGATAACTGCTTAGAATTCAGTTTCAAGATTTGACCCGAACTTACATACATACATTGCAACGTAATAATTAAAAAAAATATTCATTAAAAAATCTTAAAAAAAAGGTTAATTTCTATTCTTCTCAGCAAACCCTTTCAATTGATACCCATATCATGGCAGTGCACAAAAAATAACTAGTCCGCCATCTTGGGCCGTCCGCCATATTGGATTTAGAATGACGTCACTTAGGTAACCATGCATTGTCATTCAAACTAAACGTGTATGCATAATTTCATCTTAATCGGTGGAGGATAATTGCATTAAAATTCAGTTGAAAGATTTGACCTGAACACACTTACATACATACATTGCAAGTTAAATAAAAGCTTGTAAAAAGCTTATATACAATAGTAAATGAATAAAGGTTTGGATGTATGTGGAACCTACTTTGAAAAGGGAGGACCCTCCGACCAGATGTGGTTTGTGTCTGGTCTGGGCAACTTCCCGACGGTCGTTGTCGGGCACTTGCCCAGACCAACAAACAAACAGCAGTAAAATGATGTGATGATGTGATTTAAAAAAAACAGTATTCTCGAACCGAGTACAGGTTTATCCACACATATCAGGGCCGTGCCAGGGACGTGGACGGACCGTGCCCCGTCAGGGGCTCAAAAAAATATCGTTGGGTACATTTTATATGAACTCATTCACACACGTCCGGGCACGGCCCTGATATGTGTGGATAGACCTTAAACCCTTTTACTTGCAAGCCGCTGCTAACACCATATATATCCGTGGAACGGAACCGAACGCGATTGATGTTCTTAGAAAACTAATCAGTTTAATCAGACGAAAAACGCTAGTTATGTCGGCACAGTTTATTTTTATGGGATGAGACATCTTTATGCTAGTATTATATTATCTGTGCCGCTACTAATGATTGAATAGTTCATACTCACACTACAATTATGTGGCGGTACAATCAACTGTGTGATTTCACCGGCATGCACACAAAATCTGTGCAGCAATGCACCGCTGAACAGGTCCCAGAGACAAACTGCGAAGTCTATGCCGCCAGAGACCAGGTGGGCTTTGTCGTATCTGTTGGGAAAATAGCAAAACATTAAGTATAAAGCTTCGATTCAAGGTGAATTTACACAAGTCTATTGACGTACACCAGCCAGAAATTCAGATTCCTGTCAATAAAGACGGTAAAAAAAACTAACGACAACAAAGTAAAATGCCAAAATTTATAATACCCCCGGCACATTTTTATTTCATGCTACATAATTTATCTAGTACATAGTAGACACGCTTCGATCGGCAATCTATTGAACACGTAATTATGACACGATATCTTGCGTAAACACCCCGATTCAAACAGTAAATCGCCCATAACTTTTGAACGGCTGAACCGATTTTATTCAAACATACCTAAGAACACTCTCGACAAAATCACCTTTCAAACAAAAAAATCAAAATCGGTTCACTCGTTTGGACGATATGCTGCCACAGACAGACACACATATGCACAGATACACAGCAACACACGTCAAACTCATAACACCTCTTTTTCCGTCGGGGGTTAATAATCGTGGATCTGGTTTTGGTTGAGATTTTTTATATGAACCAGCGGCAATGTTTAATGAAGCTGCTCTACGGTTCACGTACAGGCAAATTGCTAACGATAGGCTCGCGCTTGACCACTATCTCACCTGATGGTAAGCGAAGATGTGGTCTACGATGGAGCACGCTTGTCTAGTAGTAACCTATTCACTCTTGACTTAAAGACCCCTATATTGTAGCTATCGGGAAACACAGACACCGGCAGGGAATTCCACTCCTTAGCTGTACGCAAAATAAAAGTATTCTCAAAACGTTTAGTGCGTATGGGTGGGATGTCCACCATGTACCGATGGCGCATCGCCGTACGTCTGGTAGTCCGATGATGAAACGGGCTGGGCGATGGAATTGCATGATCATGCAATTCCATCGCACACTCCCCGAAATGCAACCGATAAAAAACCGACAAGCTGGCAACTCAACGACGATGTTCAAGGCTCTGGAGCTTTGACTTAACCAGTGCCTCATCACTGATGAGCCTCTTGGCCCGCTTTTCAATCGACTCAAGTGCATCAAGCTGATATTTGGCAGATCCGTCCCGTCGCTACTCGTTTTATTTACTTTTATAATTATAATTATATAGTTGACGAATAGCTGCCGTAGCGCTATTACCACGGATTAGCATCCAACGGAACTTTCGTATAACTTTTACCAGTGGTGTCTCATACCGTACAAAGAAACCGTGCCGACGTTCTGTACTGATTATTCTGATTATTTTTGTACATCGATCGCGTTCGGTGCCGTTCCGTTCCGTTCCACGGATATAGACGGTGAACTATCTATCGCCGTGAAACGGAAGCGAAGCGATCGATTTACAAAAAAATATCGGTATAATCAGATGGAAAACGCTAGTTACGTCGGCACGGTTTCTTTGTATGGGATGAGGCATCTGTATGTAGTATTATATTATCTGTGCTTTTACGAATAAACTAAATTATAGTAAAGTCGGTGGTTTTCGTCAACTCACACCCAACAATTCAATTGTAAGTGATTCACTTGGTGCTATTCACTTCTTCTGCCTGTCTGCCTACCCCTTTCTAACGTTTAAGAGGGGCAGACATCAAAACTTCGATCTGCTAATGTCTGGTATATCAAGCCATTATAAAATAGTAGTTTATGCAATGGTCATATAATAGGGGTTATTAAAACACGAGCGTAGGTTTATCACATGAGGCGAAGCCGATTGTGATAAACCACGCGAGTGTTTTAATACCTAATTATATGCCGTTGCATACACTACTTTATCTTCACTCATACAGTTGAAATAAAACAAAAGTGGAAAGGGAAAAAATATGTGGTATGGCGGGCAATTTAGATTCTCATTGCGCAGCACGCGCATCCACAGACAACTGACAATGACATGAGCCCATACGCGCCAGTTAATTAAAAAGTAAAAGTGTGCTATAAAAATTAAAAAGTTATTTTATGATGCAGTTGTTTGAAAATCGAAGGAAAATGTTGAACTATAATGGTTACTTTTTTATTTTTTCCTATCCACAAATATAAAGTACGTGTTTATACAATACTAGCTGTTGCCCGCGACTTCGTCTGCGTAGCATTAGTAATTCGAATAGCTTATTTTTATATCGCGGCATAATATTGTAGGTTTTCCATACAAACTTCTACCCCTCTTTCCACGTAAAGTATTATGTATAAGTATGATTTCCGGGATAAAAAGTATCCTATGTCCTGCTCAGGTTCTCAAAATATCTCCGAACCAAATTGCATCTAAATCAATTCAGAGGTTTAAGCGTGAAAATGTAGATAGAGAGGCAGACAGAGTTACTTTCACATTTATAATATTAACTCCGCCCGCGACTTCGTTCGCGTGATTTCGTATAAATTTATACCTCCTTCAGATGACTTTCGTCCCCTAAAAACTTCACAAACCCGTTTTGCCCCATTGGTGGTTGAGTAATTAACAACTCCAATGTTACTTATTCACTCGCTTCTTCTCTTTTTTATTTTTCGTTTATGTTAGTTAGATTGCTCAGTAAGATTCCTCAAAAAACCTTTAACATCCCTTAACCCTACAAGGAAGGTTGGGGGAGGGTGGCTTTAAAAAACATATTATGTCAATTTTGTTTATTTACTTTATCCCCAAACCCCAAGGAATGAGATTTTTCATACAAACTAATACTCAAAGTTTGACAGTTCTGGAGTGGCAACTACGTACCGGGAAACGCAAAGTAGGAAGTTTGATCTGGTCAAGGCTGAACGCGCGACCGAGTCCGAGTCTGGTGTATGCGAAACGCACAGGACCGATCAGTGTGGCGACGATTGGGGAAGGCCTATGTCCAGCAGTGGACGTTTTTTGGGTGAAATAATGATGATGGTGTCAGTTGTTTTTATGAAAATTCCTTCTTCGTGCTCCCCTAGATCCCTACATCAAAAACAAAACCTTGTCCAGTAAGATTCTTAGCACGGCTTAACACCCGCTTAGTCATATTGCGGGGGTAGTTAAGAACAAATTATAATGAGAACCTTTTATTGTTTACTTAGTTTGGTATTTATGTCAAATTTCAAGTTTAATAACCAAAGCCATAAAATTCTTCAACAAAACTTTATCACCTATTAGATCATATTTTGGAGGAAGTTTCGAAAACCTAATACTATCAACCTTTATTGTTAGTAAACAATAAAGGTTGGTATTTTTATTTATGTTAAGTTTCAAGTTTATTAACCCAAGAAATAAGATTCTTCAAAAAAACCTTAACACCCCCTAAATCGTCTTTTGGGGGTAGTTTCAAAAACTAATAATGTCAATCGTTATTGTATACTATGTATTATTGTTGGTATTTATGTAAAGTTTCTGAACCCAAGAAGTAAGATTCTTTAAAGACACTAAATCGTCTTTTGGAGGTAGTATCAAAAAACTAATAATGACAACCTTTATTGTTTACTTAGTTTGGTATTTATGCCATGTTTCAAGTTTATTAACCCAAGTAATAAGATTCTTCAAAAAAATCTTTAACACCCCCTAAATCGTCTTATGGGGTAGTTTCGAAAAATTAATAATAACAACCTTTATTATTTATTTAGGTAAGTATTTGTACAATGTTTCAAGTTAAGTAACCCATGAAATAATATTCTTCCATACAAACTTCAACATCCCCTAAATTGATTTGAGGGGGTAGTTTCAAAAAACTATTAATGTCAAGCTTTATTATTTACTTAGATTACTATTTGTGCCAAGTTTCAAGAATATTAGCCTAAGGAATTAGGTTTTTCATACAAACTTTGCTGCTCTTTTTCACCCCCTTAGGGGAAGTATTTCGATAAATCCTTTCTTATCGGATGCCTACGTCATATATAGAACACACCCTCCAAGTTTTAGTTCTCTACGATCAGCGGTTTAGGCTGTGCGTTGATCCGTCAGTCAGTCATTCAGGACAAAGCATTTTATATGTATAGATTTTTCGAATTCGTATTTGGAACATTACGTTGTGAGTGTAGATAAAAATATGTTTACCTTTGGTGTACATGATGTGGGTAAAGCAAGCAGTTGACACGGCCATTATGACCAAGCAGTAACTGATGGGGAGGCCAATCTGTAACAATAATTAGAAAAATGTAAATAATATTTATTTTCTAAAACATGCTTGGAAATTTGAGCATTATTTTGACAACCTTCTTCGAGATAAATCGAAATTGCTGTACTGGCCAAATACATGCGAGCAGCGGCCGGCAAAAGTTGTATGAAAATCCATATCTGTCGTGTTTAGCGACCAAATAATTACATAGTAAACTCATATCTGTCGTGTTATTTAAAAATGGAACGATCTTTTACTCCGAATCATGGCAACCAAGGAGGTAACTTATCAAAGGTTTTATTTAAATTTCGAACTGGCTTGCAAATAGAACGGAAAAAAAAAACAAAAGAACACTAACGCGGGAACAATTATTGTTGTTCGTCATTGATTTTGACAAAATTGAGTTTTAATTTCCGCGCATTATTTGAGAAAAGTACTATACAAGCCTTGGCCACAACTAGGCATTGATGGATTTACGTATGTGAATTTACACGTTCGTCCATCACTGACTCTTTTGCTGGCCGCTGCAGTAATGTACTATTAAATCAATAAACTGTATCATATTACTGGCTCAGGGATGATGCCTTGCAGCATGGAGAGATGCCTATCCGACCTCCTCGGTACCAGGACTGCAGCAACTATCAAGAGATGTCACATGGTAAAGGGTCTTTCAACAAGGACGGGTCGATGTTAAAATTGAATAAAACAAGATGTGTGTGAGATATTAACGAAATTTATTTTTTATTTAAAAGGCCCATTTATGCCAATTATGGATGGAATATGACATCGTTCAAATGTCCGCCGCGGCTTCGTATGGTGGCACGAATCCGAGAGGTCCAATTTTTAATGACTCTGCTGCATAGATCGAGCGAGCGCTACAGATCAATGATAAACAATTTAATTTGGCTTGAATTGAAAAATATGGACGTGAACGACATGTGGTTCCAGCAAGATGGCGCTACTTGCCACACAGCGAACGACACAATCGACATTCTGCATGAACGGTTTGAGGGTAGAGTTAGAGTTCCGCTAGACTTTTTCTTGTGGGGTTTTCTGAAGTCGCAGGTCTATGCCAATAAACCACATTCGACCGTTGCCCTGAAAGCCAACAAAACGCAGGCCATCGCTCGGATTCAGCCGGATCTATGCAGCAGTCATAAAAAATTGGACCTCACACACATCTTGTTTTATTCAATTTTAACATCGACCCGTCCTTGTTGAAAGACCCTATATATTTGTACTAAGCGACTACACATAGAAGCCTGTAGTCTAGGTAGTTGTCACAAGGGTTATGTCCCACTCCTCCTTTATTCTTTTCTGATCAATTTTGTTGCGAGATCCAAGACACTTATAATAGTCACAGTGGATCTCTGTGTCTCTGAAGTTGGCTCTGACAACCATTGCGCAAGAAACATTTTGTCATCGATTATACTGCATAGAGTAAGCGAGATAGGACGATGCGACAAACGTTAGCGAGTGAAAGAGACAGTTATACAATGCTAGCTTCACCTTCAACATTGACACAAAAATAGCTACAGCGCAGGCTCTTGCAGCCAATTCATTCAGATCCGTTGTGAGTATTATACATTCATTCTCCGGGACTTCGTCGAGCTTCATTGCCTCGGCGCTTTTCTGGTGGTCGCCACTGTTGATTCTGGCCAGCGACCACACAGCCCCTAGACGCCTAATAACAGGCGAGCGATGTCTGTCAGCACATATGACTAAAAGTTCATATACAGGTAATACAGGTCACCACACGACAATTTCGAATTAGTAGCGACCACTTCTGTGAGCCGTAAACACTTCCGCGTCCGTCAACAAAAAAAATATTTCATAAATATTATAATGGCCTCTTGAACAATACGTTGGTATGGTAACAACATCCAGACTTCAAGTTTACGGAATAACATTTCATTGATAAGTTAATAGTTATATAAACATACTTAGATTTATTTTCTGATATTATTTGTCGGAGTTCATATTATACTGGTCACGTTTGTAGGTGAAAACGTCCACCACATGTTTGGGTCTCTTTCTTTTTACAGTCATTTTTTCGCTATCTCTTCTCCTCTATAATTTCGTAAATAGAACTAGTGATGCACCATATCCTATGTGCTATTCCTGACTATAATCTATCTCTATGCCAAATTTCATCCAGATCCAAGATCAAATTTCATCCGTTCAGTAGTTTTTGCGTGAAAGAGTAACAAACATACATACATTCATCCTTACAAACTTTCGCATAATATATATAATATTAGTAGGATTACTATATTTAAGAACCAACAACCGAAAAAAGTTTGTTTCCTTAAGAATTGTAATATTTCTTTTTTTTAATTTTAACATATTATTTTATTACTAAAATGTTAAAACGCCGTATAATTAATAATAAAGAAGGTAATTTTAATAAAATAATAATAAGTACAAATACTATTTATAAAATATCGATACCTTCCTGGTTTTATTTAAACCTGTCCCACCCTTAATGAGGTGCATGACCTTGGTAAGGGACCAATCAGAGCACAGTACCCCCGTGCCTCATACCTCAGTTAGTTGACAGAATTGTTTTGATGTATTAGATCAAGCATTAGGCGTCTAGTGGCTATGTGGTCGATGATTCTGGCTTACGGGAGTTGTAGTGGTTTGGGAATAGTGCAGTGGGATTGTAAGGGTTATGTACCAGGACTGCAAAACAATCAAGAGATGGACTCACTCACCAGCAGAATTCCTCATATCCCCTTGAACAATAATAGTTGGGACAAACCCACCGCACTAATCCCAAACCACTGCAACTCCTGAAAGCCAGAATCAACAGTGGCGACCACCAGAAAAGCGCCGAGGCAATGAAGCTCGACGAAGTCCCGGAGAATGAATTTAACTGTCTTGGATCCCGCAACGAAATTAATCAGAAAAGAATAACGGAGGAGTAGGAAAAAACATAAATTTCCACTTCCCTCCATATCAAGCAGGAGACAGAACAAACAAGGCCACTAGGCACAAAGGGTCGTTTACAACTGGGATAAGCCCAGTTGCCTAGCACCACGGATAAAAATAAGAATTAATAATTAATGGGTCCTAACATTGTGAGCTGCTATGTTTGATTCCAATAATAGGTATGGCAAAAACGCACGGAAATTTGTTCTAGTTTCCATAAGGTCCGTATAGTAAACAACTCCTGAGGTAGCCTCTACATTATTCAACATAATATTACGTTCATTCTGCCAAAGAATACACTCCCATAAGATATGATGTGCAGATTGTACATATTCGCAGTCAGATGTAGAACACTGACATAAAGGCGAGGCAACGAGCTTGAAGGAAAACAATTTACTTTTAAAGTTACCATGCCCTGTGAGAAATTGGGCAACGCAGTGATCCACCTCCAGCCACGTCCTGGCCAGCCGAACGCGAACGGATGGAAAGAATTGGTGGAGATGTCGGCCCTTGATGGAATTATCCCACCTACATTGCCATTCGGATAAAAGTTCCTCCCAGACGTCAATAGGTGGTTTAAATAATCTAGAGATTTTCTCACGATCACTCCGCGTTAAAAAGTTCGCGTTAAAGTGATTCTTACCATCTAGTTGCTGATGATTCCCATGCAACAGTTGCAGTTGCACGGTGTGCGTTGCGTTCACAATGACTATAGAGCCATCTTCTCTGCCGACCACCAAACGGTTAGCGGCTAGTAGGTATATTGATGCGGTTAGCTTTATTTCTGGAACAAATAGAACTTACATTAGAAACTGTTTATTGAGGAGCTCTTACTAAACGATAAAAAATGGTGAAAAATAAAGAATTTAGGTTAAACTAAAAATAGATTTTAAGTAAATTAGTGTACACGAAATCCTCAAGCTGTAAAACTGTTAAAATATTAATTTTGTTAACCAAATTAGGCCACCATGAGTAAGCTTACTAACTCGGAGCAAAATACCCTCCACTCTGTGTTAAGTTTTTCGTGCAAATGGGCATTAGATAATGCATTATAATAAAAACCACACAATGTTTTTTAATCGTTCGTCGGTTATTTTTAGGGTTCCGTACCTCAAAAGGTAAAAAAGTAACCCTTATAAGATCACTTTCTTGTCCGTCTGTCAGTGTGTCACCACCGATTTTCTCGGGAACGGGTGGACCTAGCGAGTTGAAATTTATAACAGATACTGAGGACTATAGTCCCTATTAGGTGTATAAAAATAAAGGTCCTGAGTCAATACGATATGAGCAAAGTACCAAAATTTGCCTTAATTTTCAACATATTTTGTTTTCATAATTTTCCCTTTACTTGTGTTGTAAGACCCTGCTTTTAACCAAAATTGACAATTCTAGGTCAACCGGAGGTAAATTTTGGTATTTACAAGTTTTAGCGAAAGTCTAAATTTGCCCATATCTTTATAATTTAGCCACCAATAAAAATGATACCAATTTCATTATGGCGGTATAATGGGTAGATATGGAACCCTCGGCGCACGAGTTCAATTCGTTTTTAGGGTTCCGTACCCAAAGGGTAAAAACGGGACCCTATTACTGAGACTCCGCGATTCGTCTGTCTGTCTGTCCGTCTGTCACCAGGCTGTATCTCGTGAACCGTGATAGCTAGACAGTTAAAATTTTCACAGATGATGTATTTCTGTTACCGCTATAACATCATCATCATCATCATATCAGCCGAAATAACAACAAATACTAAAAACAGAATAAAATAAATATTATAGTGGGGCTCCCATCTTATCTTCTTATCTTATGGAGGAGCCGAGAAATAACTCGGACACTTCGACCCATTGGGATCTATTGTGGTCCCTAGTGGGGCTCCCACACAACAAACGTGATATTTTTGCCTTTTTTGTGATAATGGTACGGAACCCTTCGTGCGCGAGTCCGACTCGCACTTGGCCGGTTTTTTTTTTATCTCGGCTTTTGGTTTAAATCTAAGGTATACGCAGGGTGACTGGAATTAGCTGGATGAGAGAGAGAGATCCAAGGATCATTTTAAATGACGTGCTATTAGAGTGGCCTGCTATAGGCTCAGAACGATGAAAATTTAATACTTGATACTGGAGGCCTAGACAAAATACTTTCCGTATACGGTACGGAATTGGGTGTCTACTCCCTAAGCATGTTACGGGCGTTTCCTACTTCATATCACTTAGGACGCATGATTATTTCGGGGCCCAAACTACTAATGAAAGACAACACAATTTGACAGTTGTGTTTTTACCCGTCCGAAAAATTTAATCATTACGGAGTAGGGTTTTCGCCGAAGTTCCGGAGTACTTTCTTACAGGCTCATAATTTAGTTGACGGAGTTAGGGAGTAGACCCACTGAACGTGAGCGGCGACACTAGAAATTCGCGGAAAGAAAGTCTTAAGCGCCGTGTAATACCCTAGTCCCTTAGGTCGTTTGTTTACGAGGCACCGCACGACACGATTTTTAACACACGATACACATACGGCATACGGTCTGTCGTCTGTGCATTTGTTCACTAGACATGATTTAGCAACGACACTGCAGTGCTCTTGTATTGTTTTATAAGCGCGTGAGTTGCAAACCACGCGTGAGTCGTGCGGTGTGGTGTGTCGTGTCGTCAACAAGTTCATACCGGTTTTGATCAGCCGCTAAATCATCATAGCGAAAAAGCCGCGACGACATAGCGGCATCGACGACATAGCCGAAATAACGTATCAAAATCGTGTCGCGTGTGGTGCGGTGTCGTGCAATGAACAAACGGTCCATACAAATATATGGAACTCTGAATCGTGGCCTTACGCATTCGAGTCAAACCACTTCGATCTCAGTGGCGCATGACATTATGTGTCATTTCCGCGGGTCATCATCTGCCTAGCCTTTTTCCCAACTATATTGGGGTCGGCTTCCAGTCTTACCGGATTCAGCTGAGCACCAGTGTTTTACATGGAGCGACTGCCTATTTGACCTCCACAACCCAGTAACTGGGTAACACACGGTACATATTGGCAAGACTGGTGTCAGATCTTAAGCTTCTGACTACCCGTAACGACTGTCAAAGATCTTTAAATGACAGCCGGGACCAACGGCTTAACGTGCTTGCCGAGGCACGGAGGAAACTCAGTATGTTGAAATGGTCACCCATCCATGGACTGACCTCGTCAAACGTTGCTTAACCTTGATGATCGACCCGTGCGGCTGTTATTATTTAGCCACGAGCCCCTAGAGTAACTCGTCCTTTCCGCGGGTAATCAATACATTTTTATGTTAACGTCTGACGTTAACGCTACAGAAGTTTTTTGTCTAGGCGTACAGATCATCAGAAACACGTCACTCCAAAAAAACATATGCTATTCTGGTTATCTCTAAAACTTGAGTGTTATATAGAAGAGAGTTTGTTAGACACAAGCATTTCCGTCATACTTACTACTTTGTACTGTTTTCTTTCTTCTTAGCTTTCCTAAATGGTAAAATAATATCAATACATATAATAAATCTGTAGAAAAGTCGTTTTTGTACATGGAACAATTAAAAAAAAATAGCCAGGGTGTTAACTCATCACATGACCATACCAGGACAAACGGTTTCCTTTCAACTTTTCTGCCATTGGCGCCACTTTCAAACTGCCTCTAATATACTCATTTCTCACTTTATCCAATCTCATCACGCCGCATATCCATCTCAACATTCTCATCTCTGCTACATGCAATCTCCTTTCATCCATCTTTTTCACAGCCCAACATTCTGATCCATACAGTATGACTGGTCTAATCACGTACTTGTAGATTTTCCCCTTTAACTTGAAGGGCATCCGTGGGTCGCAAGTTGTTCCAGTGACCTGTCGCCATTTCATCCGTCCTGAGTTGATCCGGTGCGTTACGTCTCGGTCTACCTCGCCATTCCCTTGGACCAGCGACCCTAGATACCGGCAGTCGGAGCAGATTGGTATGGGCGTTCCAGCGAGAGCTATGGGCACGGAACTGGAGAGACCGCCAAAATCGCAAAACAAGTATTCAGTTTTGCTTCTGCTCAATTTCAGGCCAACACTCTCCAGTCTGTGCCACCACACCTCCAATCTGCTCTGGACCTCTAGGCCACTCTCGGCAACCAGCACAATGTCATCGGCAAACAGCGCACACCCGGGTGCCTCTTCCTGTATGTCCGACGTCAGAGCGTCCATTATCAACAGGAAGAGGTAGGGACTGAGAGCCGACCCTTGGTGCATGCCGACTGCCACACTGAAGCTGACAGTATTGCGCACTGTAGACCTAACTTGGGTACTGCATCGACTGTACATCGCTCGAATCAACTCTACATACTTTCCAGCCACTCCGTTCTTTTTAAGGGCCCACCACAAAACCTCACGAGGAACCCGGTCGTATGCCTTTTCGAGGTCAATGAACACCATGTGCACTTCTGTATTTCTCGCACAACTGGCGGATTGCGAAAATGGCATCCGTTGTACCCCGACCAGGCATAAAACCGAATTGGTTCTGCGATATTTCACTCTCTTCTCTCAGCCGCCTTTCAATAACTTTCTCCCAAGCTTTCATACTATGTGTGTGTTGAATCATGGATCACACTTAACTATAATTTTTAACCGACGAAAAAAAGGTGGAGATTCTCAATTCGATATGTATTTTTTTCTTACTAACCTTGTTCTTCAGGATGGTTCAGCTGATCCAGTATACCGACGGGACTGGGGTTCATATCCTCCCACGCGATATCCAGACTTGTCATCACTATCGGTGCGTGCGCTGTAAACAATAATATAGGATTTGCTATAATTTTGGAGTTTGTTGTTTATTTTTAGAGCAGTACGGATGGTCAGCAAAATAAATAGGACTTTTGTACGGAGTTTTCATATCATTATGTAACTGGTAGAATGATACTGAACCTGTTACCTCTCGAAAAAGCGCGCGTTGATTGTGTGTATATATATAGTCTGTGGTTTTTAGTCTGAACTTTTCTGATAAATTGTTGTTGGAACTTATTTGCTTATAATTAAGTAAGCTCATCAGGTAGTGAAAAAAAAATCGTTCGTGTCTCGCATAAAATGGCTTTATTTTAACACTCGCATGTAGCTTTGGACGTTCGCCTTCGGCTCACATCGAAATAGACTACATCGCTAGTGTTAAAATCTCGACTTTTTATGCTCGACACAAAATTTACTATTGCCTTACAGTAGTACGTACGCATGCAGTTTCGTAAATTAAAAACTTACTGAAAATGTAAAATTTGTAGTCTGGGTAGGTACGTAAGTGCCAAAAAAACTGGCAAGCTTTCCGGACTCGGAGTGGCAAAAATCGTTTGTTTGGCGTCGATCCGTGAGCTGGGTTTACAGATAGCGCCTCAGTTTATAGAGCCACCCAGTCCGTAAGTGACAGTTAAAGATGCGCATGTCCAGTATCTTGGCCTATCCCTGTACGGTGGGGCTTCGAAGAGCATTTCGAGCACCTGTTCCCCCGCATTGGTAGGCCAGGGGGTGCTGTGCATAGACTGCTGCCAAATCCCGAAGGACCTCAAAAAGAAGTTCGCCGCCACTATGCGGGTGTAGAGCGGTCGATGGTATTTTAAGGAGCACCTGTTTGGTAAAAGAAACGACGCTTTCCGACGCTGCAGGCCTAAAATCAACAACCTGCAGACCACCACACGGAGACCACCCCGCGGAGATGCAATCGACGCTGTTTGCTACTGACCCTATGATAATAACTCACTTGGCATGTGACGCGGAGTGGGCATGGCAGCGTCATCGACATTCCACACGGAGACCACCCCGGCAGAGTCGCCGCGGAGAAGCAAACGACGCTGTTTGCCACCCACTGAGGTTATCACGAAGCGCATTGCGGGTGGGCATGATAGCAGCTGGAAACAAAAGATATATTAAAACTACAAGAATACATTTCAGTTTAGTAGGTTATTACGAAAGATAGACGGTCATATAATAGGGGTTATTAAAACACCAGTGTGATAATAGTATCACACGAGTTTTATACTTAATTACATAAAAATTAAAAAGTACGTCAGGTTCAGAACTTAGTACGTGGGTTTCCAGCTATCCACTTCGTTGTCTCACTCTTCTTTTCACCACAACGTCACAATGCAAGAAAGAACAGAAAATGTAATGAAGTAAACTATACCTTATTATCAGGATGAGCAAGTAACCCAAACAGTACTGGACTGTCATGGTCTACTGTTGGACCGTGGAAACCTTTGTGATCCGGTACCGAGCTATAACATAACGATTATATTGTTTAATACATCAAACACAATTATATGTCTTCTGGGTACTCAAAAAGTGGGTATTTTGGAAAAGGAACAACATCACACTTAAAATTTGACATTTGTATTAGGTACCACGCTACTTACAGTGGAAGTTTTTTATTCCGTGTCTTATAAGAAAACCAGAGCCTTTTAACAATTCAAAAAAAAATCTAACTTTAAAGAAGCAATATACATTCGTAATATTATTCGTTATTAAGGGTACACTAGTCGAAAATTCTTCCATACAAACATAGTCTGGCTTTTACTCTACTGTTTGACGATGTACGTTCAAAATAAAAAATTATATCAATTTGTCTCATCATTATCTAGCCCTGTATGGAAGCAAATAGTAAAAGAAAAATTTACTAGAAAGTCATGAGCTTCGAAAGTTCCATATTTTAACACTCATTTTAACGCATCTTTGGACGCAAATAAGTACCATAAGAAGGAAAATTTAAAAACGGCCTCCATACAGGGCCACATAATAGATTAGTAGTTCAACAATGCAAATATTTTTATTTTGAACAGATACATTCAGTCGTTTTTTCATGATATCCAGACTCCCAAAGGTCTGTTTATAAAATTTCGCGCGCTCGTTTTCAGTCTAAATCATCATCCATTTCGCTACAAATTTGCAAAAGTGTGTATTCGTACGCGAACTAGCTTCTTACTGCTCATAACAGCATCTAGCTGTTTCGCACGTGTTGTCGTTTAATATAGCACGCATTTTAACCCCGCGCACAAAATAGTTCGTGCCGTCGACTAGTG
Source organism: Anorthoa munda (assembly GCA_945859665.1). Classification (NCBI taxonomy): domain Eukaryota; kingdom Metazoa; phylum Arthropoda; class Insecta; order Lepidoptera; family Noctuidae; genus Anorthoa; species Anorthoa munda. The sequence continues at coordinate 20,299,355 of OX243915.1, forward strand.
TACCCTTAAGGTCACTATTCCGTGTCTTAGCCATGGGACCTAATACCATAAGAGGGTAGAAAAGAGTAAAATTTAAAAAATAACACTTGATATTGAATTAGAATACATCATAATATTTTATAAACATTTAAAATGTTACAGATTAAATACTTATTTCCTTTACCAGTTCAGTTTTGGGAAAAAATATCACGCCATACACTTTTAAAGGAAGGCAGAAAATACAAAACTATACCCCGGCTTCTAAAAGCCTTTCCAAATGTATCCGTTGTCAAATCTCGTGTTAACTTATGTGATAGTATTTTTATTATATTAACCAACACTCCAAAAAGGAGGAGGTTCTATGTTTGATGATACCTATTTTTTTAATGTATATTCACCTCTTATTTTTCAATCTTCCTATTACAAGAGCTAACATTCGATTTGACAGAGAATCGCTGACTATAATTCATTTAAAATAACATTAATGATTTTAATAAGCCATTTTTAAAGTCCGTTTAATAAATTTTATTGCGTTAGCTATATGGCAAGTGGCAGCTGTAGTTGATTTTGGTATCCAATTTATGCTTTTTATGTCATCCTTAAGTTCACGGAATAGAACTCAAATTCGGTTGAACGGGCTGTAAAAAGGATTTTTATAATTATCTAATGTTATTTCAAATGGATTATTAGATTATTCAGGTTTTCAGAAACCAGGGTAATTCTTAAAAACCTTACATACTCCTTTTACTTCATATTTTTTTTTACATCTTTCCACTCAAGCCGGTTGCTAGTACTACGCACCTTATTTTTAAGTAACTTACCTACTTTTAAATAAATATTTTTAATACACAAAACGATGGATATATATGATAGTGCAACGGCAAATGAAAAGTAATACGCTCTAATTTATTTATAATAATAAACAAATGTTTTTATTTAAATATTTTTAAAACAAAATAAAAAACAGGGCTTTAAATATATTACGGACAGACTAAGGTATTGTCATACTGGAGGCGATAACATTCAGCTTTATAGCTTCAAAACTAAAAATGCTGATTTCGACTAATGCAGGCATTCGTTAAACGTTTGCGTTGAATATGTAGTGGGATACCATTGATGTATTAAAAAGAGGAAGATACGGTACTGGACACAGCGCTTGGTCCTACTAATCTAGTGAATGCCCGTAGCGGGCACTCAGTCGCGCACGGCACAGGGTTGATCTCACAGCTCAATAATTTCAGTGTTTTTGTATATTTCTTTTTTGCAATAAATACGCATCAAAATGACTTCTTGTGTAGCTAAACACTGTTTAAAAAATACCAGGCAGAAAAATAAGTCACACGGGATCACTTACCACTCGTAAGTACAGTCAAAAATGTTAATTTGTTGAAAATTACAATAATTTTAAATGTTTGCTTCGCCATATTTGTGAGAGCGAGATAGATATTAAAAACATGCGTGAGAGACACGATACGTGTCATTTCATTCATAATAGTAAACATTCGGTTAACATTCGGCAGCTAACGCGATTTCGCTCGCACTACAGCGCCGTCTCCTATTTTTGTCCTTGTCTATCGGTAATTTTAGGTTTGGGACTGGTGATGACACTGGATACAGATGTGTGAGTTTCGGTGCATGTAGTCGTGCGCCGAGCCCAAGTTTTCTGATCGCGATGTTAGCGCGTAACGTATCTTCCTATTTTTAATACATCAATGTGGGATACATTATAATTATTTGCCTCCACGAGGGGCAATGCATGAGAAGCGCACACTGGATAGTCAGCGTAGCTAAGCTACTCATGTGTCGTTCAAAACCAATGGGAAATAGCGAAACAGAAAATAGAATAAACAAGTAACCCAAGGCAACCAAATTAAAATTTTAGAAAAAAACTACTTTGCACTTTTGGATCGTCATTGCTTATTTGCTCCAAAATCAAGCCTTCTATCGTAATATTTGCTTTTGTCAAATAACTAAAACCCGAGGTGTACTTTTTAGGGTTCCGTACCCAAAGGGTAAAAACGGGACCCTATTACTAAGACTTCGCGATCCGTCTGTCTGTCCGTCTGTCTCCAGGCTGTATCTCATGAACCGTGATAGCTAGACAGTTGAAATTTTCACAGATGATGTATTTCTGTTGCCGCTATAACAACAAATACTAAAAATAGTATAAAATAAATATTAAAGGGGGGCTCCCATACAACAAACATGATATTTTTGCCATTTTTTGACCGATATTAATAACGGCAACAGGTAGACGCTTCAAATATTCACAGAATGTTTAGTTGTATATTTACTTTAAAAAATAATAAATTAAAATAAAATAAATTAAGGGGGGCTCATATACAACAAACGTGATTTTTATGCAGTGTTTTGCGATAATGGTACGGAACCCTTCGTGTGCGAGTCCGACTCGCACTTGGCCGGTTTTTTTGTCTTAGCCTATGTGGAAACTAAGTTTAAACTAAAATCCCTGTCACGAGAAGCTATAAATTTTGTAAACACACACAGACGCGTTCCAGTACCGCAAAACATTAGACGACAGCGCCTTATGTCGCTAAAATATAACCCGACCAAGTGAAATTACTGGTTAGTTTCGTATTACACGTGTGTTACTTTCGAGTTGATTGAATTGGGATTATTTGTTGTTGATTAAATTGTCGCTACGTAACATAGTAGAAGTTCTTTATTTACAAAAATTATAGCTTCTCGTGTCGGGGACTTTACACGCAGTTTTAGTTTTACATACGCTTGACGAATGCTTGCGCTAGATAAACATCAGTGGTTTTGTATTTTTTACCATATAACTGCAATCGCCAAAAAAAACTAGCCAACTATATAAAAAAAAAACTTAAAACAAAGCCTTCATAAGTGCTAGCAAAAAAATAATCGTCTATCTACATACAAAATACAATTAAAGACAGACAAACATTTGTGCTGACCTACTGATAGCCCGGCCTCGAAGTTTGCTATAAAAGAAATGTTTATATCTTCAGATATTATCGCATGGTATATAGCTTTTAATATAGCTTAAGGTTAAAGCTTTTGCCTTTGAGCAGTTAGGATTTTTACTTTTTTAGTGGACGAGTGGGGTTATTCATAAACAATGGTTTTTTTTCTTAATTCAATAACAAAATTTGCCGTAATATTGGAGAATTATTTAGTCTCGTGTGAAAAAATATTGACCCCTTTTTTTCTTTTAACACGTAAACATAAAGTGACGATGATATAATGCGTTGAAATATCGTGTGACGTCACGCCGCTAGTACACTTTATACTGCCTTAGTAACGTCACAAGCCCCCACTCCTGAACTTTGATGCGCTTTAAGTTTACAATTTTTATGTTTTAAGTAAAAAAAATACGTGTCCAATATTGTTTGATAATCTCACTGACGGACTAAATAGAATTATCATTTTTCTACCCAGGCAACATCCCTATAGCACAGTAAAAATATACAAACAGTACGGAAACTACCTACAAACGCTCGAAACGGCACACTCACACAAACATACGCACCGACGAGACCATTAAGGCACTTCTGCAGTGCTGTCAGTAGTGCGAGCCGCTTAGGGCCGAGCGTTTGCAGGTAGTTTCTATACTGTTTGTAGATATATTCTGTGCCTATAGTCCCGGGAATTTTACAGTGTATTTTTTGCATGTTTCTTTATACCAAAAAAATGCATTGTTTTTCACTTAAGGACAAAATGAAATATTTAGCTATACATATTTCTTCAAAATAATTCCACATTGTTTATGTAAAACCCTTTAATATCCAAATAAACATCTATAACATAGGCATATAGTGCTCCAATGAGAATCTAATGATGATAACACTGTAACCAATGGCATGCCAATTGAAACTAAACGCTTAGTGTAAAGTAATAAGGTGTATATTTGAACATATGCTTGAACGAGTTAGTTTATATCCAATTTTAAAGTTAATGCCGACCATTTCAGAATTTGATTTCTTGAGGTAGTTATCGATTAACAGGTAAATAAGATCAACTTGTGAAGAATTATATGAATTGTATGTACAAGTTTTTTTTATTTTGTAAGCATCTCGGGAGATTTTATTAAGTTCACAATTTTTTTAAAAGAGTATGTATGGAGTTTCTTGTGCATTCTTCTCCACAACAAGCTACTTTCCGAATGCACGGTAGAATAAATTTTTATGTAACGATCAAAAGTGCCGCTTGGTGGCCTAGTTGAAATAAAATATCTTTGTCTTGTGTTTGTCTCCATATTTTTTTGACATAAATATTCGATTATTTGCCTATTATATTGAAGTACGTGGACGACCGAGCTTTGCTCGGGTGAAAATAGAGAAAACAACGTTTTCTAAAAATGAAACCTAGCTAGATCGATTTATCGCCCCCGAAACCCCCTGCATACTAAAATTCATGAAAATCGTTGAAGTCGTTTCCGAGGTTCAGGTTATATATATATATATATATATATATGTATATATGAATATAAATGTCATTTATTAAGAACAGAATGTTGTTGTAAGTTGAATTACTTCTTTTCGATTAATCTTCAAAATGAGATATACTTAACATTTCATTCAAGTGTTGCGTTATATATACATCTTATCCAATTTTTACTATTAATTTTTGATTAATTTAGCAATTCGTTGCTATCACTGACAGGATATTTGCTATCTCAAACAATATTGCAATCAAAATATTTTTATTTTAGAGAAGACACAAAATATTTTTTTTATCGCTTGAGATCGCAAACACTAGCTTAGTTAGCGTACAAAAACTGGCAAACAATCCTTATTAGCCAATTCTGAAACTTTACATTTGCAATTAAAATTTATCATAAGTCAGTCAACCAGAAATTGTTAATATTAAAAAAAAACAGTACAAAACCAGGGACACAAACAGTCGCAAAAACTAATCAGTTAATTTACTGCATGAAATTTACCCAAAGAGTTATGAAGTACCATAGTCAAGGAGCCAGTTATATCTTTAAACATCGTCAGAGTTAGCATTATACCAAGCTACGGAAAGAGTCAATAAATCTTGTTCTAGCTATGAGCTAGAAATCTTAAACCAATTCAATCATAGTCAGTTTTAGATAGTCAACGAGTATTCCTGTTTTTAGCGATTATCAAGGAGTTTATCATCTAACATAGTCAAAGAGCCAGTAATCACTTACTTGGCGGGCAGTCTATACAGATATCCCTTGCCCTCCGTGGAGCACACAAGTACTCTGTCGGGTGCCAGGAAGTCGCCCGACATCCAACGCTCGCCAGATGGCGCCTGTATCGAGCAGAGGACTGAGAAGTCACCTGGAATGGATGGTAAAACACTTTAGAATAGAAAACACTAAATAAATCTTTTTACACTACCTTGTCTATTAATTAACACATTGCCTAAGAAATTCGTTTCCAAATATGAACATTTAGACACAAGATTACATAACAACAGTTACGAAAAATTTTAATAAACAAAATTACATAATAACAGTTACGAAATGACTTTTGTATGGAGTTTTGATATCATTATGTAACTGGCAGAATGATACTGAACCTGTTACCTCTCGAAAAATCGCGCGTTGACTGTGTTTATATAGTCTGAAGTTTTTAGTCTGAACGTTTCTAATAAATTGTTGTTGGAACTCATTTGCATTTAATTAAGTAAGCTCATCAGATAGTGGAAAAAGAATCGTTCGTGTGAAATGTACTATTTTTCAGTCAACACCCAAGTAACACATAAGCAAGATAAAAGTACACATTTTGCATATTATACAGTTGAAAGATGAATATACTTTGTATAAGAGCTTTGGGAATAGCCAAATGCTGAATTAGGTTGAGTTCGGACCCTTAAAATTCTTAACGCTTAATAAATTCTGTATTTCTGTCCTTACCTTCTTAACGCTTAATAACCAGTCACCGTAGGATTATTATACAGACGTTATTTAGCATTACGCGTTTCAGGTTGCTTAAAGCTGAAAAACAGCCCCGTCGGTAGCATTTGTCTGAATATCCATAATCTGTATTGCTATTATAAAAGCATTACTAAGCTATTAGCGTTTGAAACAGCTCAATGCTGAATAAAGTATCACCTTCTGAATAATATTGTTACATAATTCTATTAAACAGCTTGATACTGAATAATTGCTTTTATTTTATCTTCAAACTGGATAAGATTCTATGTTTTACTAATTATTCAGCTGCTGAATAAATAATATTATTTATGTTTTTATTAAGCTTTTTCCTGTTTAATAGAGAGTTTGAAACTAACTTATTCAAATTAAAGACCATATGTATGTTGTTATAGCGCCCATAGCTTAATACCAGCTTAATTAAAATATTATTGACCGTATTTATTTTTTGCGTTATTTAATATGAATCGAAAATCGTGGAAAAAACGTAAGAGAACTGGTTACATCAAAAGAAAATTGTTAAAAGAATATTTAAATATCAGCAATAGTAAATGTCCAAGTGTTTCTGGTCATCAAAAGATTTATGAAAATAGTTTGAACAAAACTGAACCCGGTCCCAGCCAGCATGCGTGGTTGCCGTGCAATGAAGAGGGTTCCGTCCCCCAAAAAGTCAAACAGCATTGCGATTCACACAAGATGAGAATGCATCTGATGGCAGTGTACAAATATCGAAGAAGAACAATGTAGATACATGAAAAATTTGATATTTCGAGAAAAATTTGAAAATGGGCTTTCGAAAAAAGATCACACAAGTAGCACTAAAGGATTTGGCAGAAATATTAAATCAAAGATTCCCAGACATTTTACCTAATGATCCAAGGACAATTTTAAATACACCGAGACAAGTCCACATAAAGTCTATTGAGCAAGATGAATACTGGCACAATGGCGTCATTGAGACACTTAAAAAATATTGATTAACACAAACATTTTGCCAGAAAACATATCACTGAATATAAACATGGAAGGTCATCCAATTTTAAATAGTCCTTTAGAAAGAATTTCGGCCAATTTTAATAGAAAAAGAAATTATTATTTTATTAGCAGAAGGTATTACAGTACAAGAAAATAAAATTTACGTTGTGATAAGATATTTTATTTGCGACTCTTAATTCTCCAACATGCACATAAATTTCTTCAAGTATTTTCATGATTTTGTCTTGACTCTCCATAATATGTTGTGGTTTCGCGTATATATTCTTGATTCCTTCTAGAGTCTGTACGTCTGGTGTCCATCAGTGCCAAGTGACAGCTGCACGGCTACGTTTTCAATTTGCCTTGAGGTTCAGTTCAGTTTTCAATTTGACAGTTTCGGGTGGCTTGATGTACTGGCGTTTGTACATAAAACAAATAACAAAACACGGATTAAACAAGGGCCCAGTCCACACCACACACGCGAAATCTATAGCAGATTTCGTGTGTGTGGTGTGCACCACATTTTTAATCATAAATGAGATTTTCTCGAAAAAAAAATGCAAGCAAAGACGCTATAATTTTAAATGTAATGAATTCAGTGAAAGCCGGGCGTGAAATTCCACAATAGAAAAGGTTTTTGTTAAATCGATTAGAGAACCCTAAAAATCTGAATAATTTAGAAATGTGATCAACTATATAATTGATATTCAGAAGTTAGTGTACTGAGACTACTTTTTTCAAGTTATAGCTTAGTAACAAGGCATGTGTGCACTTTTATTCAGCATTATACACCAAAACAATCGATCGCCATTAAAAATCTTTGTAATATAAACTTTCACGGAATTTACGAGATATCAAAATGCTTAATCTTACAACTACAACATTTTCAACTCGATTCAAATTATTTTGTTGGATTAAAATTGCTAGTATTAGCTATTTCGTCACAAGTACTTTTGTCAGACCTATTATGTATGTATGAAAATACTATTTACTATCTATTATCTTGATTATTAACGCGGCGCTTAATAAATAATGAAAAAAAAACATACTATTCACGACAAAGTTACTTGCGCACTAACAATTAACATATAGCAGACCTCGAGAATTTGTAAATTAAAATTTACTTACCGATTTTATAAGTTCACCATGTCAAATCACATTTAAATTCGACATCGACATTAAAATATTTAATCCAATTGAATTATTTTCACAATTTGTATGAATATTGTTTGTAAAAGTGTGAACAATAATTTAAATGCTTAATAAATTCTGAATACAATAATCAATTCGATTAAGCTGAGTAACTCAGTTGTAAGAGCTTAATAAAAGCAATGTGAGCTGTTATTCAAAGGTTATTAAGCTAATTGAAACGTTATTAAGCTCCTACTCAGGTCTTGCTCAGATGTTATTCAGCGTTAAGCATTCAAAATTGGGGCCCTTTTTGCTTGAATAACAGCTGAATAGACAGGTACTCAGACGTTATTCAGCTTACTATTCAGCTTATGCTCTTGATGATTGCTCTTACTCAATATTTATTCAGCACGTTTGTGTTACTTGGGCAACTATCAGACTTGCAGTATATAAAATCCAATTCGAGAATTTTCGAAACTGTATCAGAAAAGTAACTGCATTACCAAAGGCAATGGAGATTGGGTTGCCATTACCATAAAGGGAAAACACAGAAATGTCTCAAGCGCAACAACACAGTTACCTTTGGCGGCACATATAGGTAGTATAGTTCTCTCCAAACTTCTTGACCGCCCTGTTGTTGAAGTTGGCTACAATGGCTGCGCAGTAGTAAATCTCATACAAAAACAGCACCGTTTCGTGTCTCGCGCATGCGGTAAACCAACTTCAGGGCGGCCAAGAAGTTTGGCGAGGACTATACTTGGTGGTACTTCAATAAACGAGTTTATAAAAATAATTGTCAAAATATAGGAAAAAGGTGTTTTAGTCAGATTGCGACTGTCAGCCCAGTGCGGATGGATTGCAGACCACTCCCTTTCAGAGAAGAGAGTGAAGCGACCCGTGTCCCATCAGTGCGAACATTACAGTATGAATACAGAAGAAAATAACTTACCAGCATCATAAATCTGACCATACTTAGCACAGACGGTCAGCATAGTCCTCTGGTTGTAGGTGAAGCAGTTGAGGGAGAGTGCAAACAACAGATCTGTTTGGTCGTTCTCGTAGTTATTGCTATAGTTAAACTCACCAGCATCATAAATCTGACAATACTTTGCGCAGGCGATCAGCACAGTCCTCTGGATGCATACACAGCAGTTGACGGGGAGCGCGTTTCGAACAACGGATCTGTTTGGACTAATTCTCGTAGATAGGCTATATTCATTAGCATACCAAAGAAGAACACTTACCAGCATCACAAATCTGACAATACTTTGCGCTGGCGATCAGCACAGTCTACTAGATGCATATACAGCAGTTGAGGGAGAGCGCGTTTCGAACAACGGATCTGTTTGGACTCATTCTCGTAGTTATTGCTATAGTTAAACTCACCAGCATCATAAATCTGACAATACTTTGCGCAGGCGATCAGCACAGTCCTCTGGATGCATACACAGCAGTTGACGGGGAGCGCGTTTCGAACAACGGATCTGTTTGGACTAATTCTCGTAGATAGGCTATATTCATTAGCATACCAAAGAAGAACACTTACCAGCATCACAAATCTGACAATACTTTGCGCTGGCGATCAGCACAGTCTACTAGATGCATATACAGCAGTTGAGGGAGAGCGCGTTTCGAACAACGGATCTGTTTGGACTAATTCTCGTAGATAGGCTATATTCATTAGCATACCAAAGAAGAACACTTACCAGCATCACAAATCTGACAATACTTTGCGCTGGCGATCAGCACAGTCTACTAGATGCATATACAGCAGTTGAGGGAGAGCGCGTTTCGAACAACGGATCTGTTTGGACTAATTCTCGTAGATAGGCTATATTCATTAGCATACCAAAGAAGAACACTTACCAGCATCACAAATCTGACAATACTTTGCGCTGGCGATCAGCACAGTCTACTAGATGCATATACAGCAGTTGAGGGAGAGCGCGTTTCGAACAACGGATCTGTTTGGACTCATTCTCGTAGTTATTGCTATAGTTAAACTCACCAGCATCATAAATCTGACAATACTTCGCGCAGACGATCAGCACAGTCCTCTGGTTGTAGGCGCAGCAGTTGAGGGAGAGTGCGTTCAAACAACGGATCTGTTTGGATTCGTTCTCGTAGATCGGTTCCGATTGCTTGTTCTCGTGTCCTAAGAGGGACCAGACCTACGGAAGAATTGTTCAGGAATAAGTGAGAGGTAATTTAATGAAAATTCTAAACTCAACGTTTGCTAACGTGCGATAGAGCGCACTGCGCAGTATTCTAGGGGTCAAATTAACCGACCATAGATGAAACACCATATTGTGCTCCAAAACAAACGCTACCTCCAAAACCTAGGTTGCTCAAAATGTCGCAAAAGCAATGAGATGTTACCAATAGAGACGTCATACACATTATAACACTATTTTGTTGACATCGACACTTAATTTTGGCCCATACATTGAGGCAAAGGCTCAACTGGCTGCCAAAAAGTTGGGGATCCTTGCGAAGGTGAAACGGTACTTCACGCCAGAACAGCTGCTTAAGTTGTATCAAGCGCAAGTTCGATCTTGCATGGAGTACTGTTCTCATCTCTGGGACGGATCTGCCAAGTACCAGCTTGATGCTCTAGATTCGATCGAAAAACGGGCCAAGAGGTTCATCGGCAATGAGGCACTGGTCGAGTCAAAGCTCCAGAACCTTGAACATCGTCGTCAAGTTGCCAGCTTGTCGGTTTTGTATCGGTTGCATTTCGGAGAGTGTGCGATGGAATTGCATGATCTAATTCCGCCTAGCCCGTTTCATCATCGGACTACAAGACGTACGGCGATGCGCCATCGGTACATGGTGGACATCCCACCTATACGCACTAAATGTTTTGGAAATACTTTCATTATGCGTACAGCTAAGGAGTGGAATTCCCTGCCGGAGTCTGTGTTTCCAGATAGCTACAACCTCGGGGTCTTTAAGTCAAGAGTGAATAGGTTACTTCTAGGCAAGCGTGTTACAGCGTCGACCACATCATCGCTTACCATCAGGTGAGATAGAAGTCAAGCGCGAGCTTATCTATGATAAAAAAAATAAAGAAATAATAACATGACGATATTTTATTTTTGCTACCTACATAGAACTTGGAACTTTATTTCTATCACTGAGTAGATTAAAAACGATCACAGAGATTTAAATAGGACCCCGTTGTCAGAAAGAGATAAACATACTGTTCAAACGTACGTCCGTGTCGCGGCCAGACGCTGGACGGACTGAGTTGACTGAGTTCACTCAAGCTGGTCAGCTTGTGTTTGTATTGCCGCACAGATGTCGGTAAAATTTATCTTCCTCAGTGTATACATAGCATCATTGCAGAAAAACCGCGGAATGAACTAGACCTAATTAACCACCCATGGTCTACAGAACTGCACGATGCATTTTGCTAATAATAATAATAAAAAAAAAGTTTATTGTGTCTAAAAATAATACACAAACAATTTTGTGATTTGGAGTCTTCATTTAAGCAAATAATGCCTGTATTAAAAGACTCCGCTCCTTCACAACACTAATACTTTCATTGTACGCACAGCTAAGGAATGGAACTCCCTTCCGGAGTCTTTGTTCCCTGATAGCTACAACCTTGGGGTATTTAAGTCAAGAGTGAATAGGTTTCTTCTAGGCAAGCGTGCTTCACCGTAGACCAACATCGCTTAACATCAGGCGAGATAGTGGTCAAACGCGAGCCTATATTATTATTAAAAAAAAAAGCCTCTGGACCAAAAAAAAATTTTCACAAAAAAAATTACCACCTTCAAAAGCAAAACACTAAAAAGGGTTAAAGCAAAACCCTTTTTAGTGTTTTGCTTTTATAGTCGGTTTATTTTTTAATATTGTTTTTTTTTTATTTCTCTCTTTTTAGTTATAGTACACCGGTACCTAAAGGATTGACAAAATACATATAATAACTTAATTTACACATTCATGCTGTTTGTCGCTAAGGAGTTCGGTTGTATGCTCCATATCTTGAAAACTGCTGTGGACCGACTTTGATGAAACTTGCACTATTCCCTAAGTTGAGAGATAGTCAATCCAACACATACAAAAATGATCACGATCCGATTAGTAGTTCCGGAGAAATGTTTGGACAAACATACATACACACATACACTTATGAAAATTGGCGTTGGTGTTTAGAAGCCCAAACACAGTAACATATGTGAATATTGTGCAATTCCAACAATATTACATACATACGTGTTGAATTGATTACCTCCTTTTTTTAAGTCGGTTAAAATAGGTGGAATGCCTTAGTTTAAGTGGGATGGACACAGACTGTCAGTAACCTATAATATATCTCCTCTTGTCTCGCTCCTACGTTTTATGACTGCACCTTTAGTGGGCCCTATCAGAATATCAGCGCAGTGTTATTTTCTTTTTAATATTTATTTCGTTGCACATGCTGAGATAGGAGCCTTTTTGGTCTCGCACGGGTTTATTTATTTTTTATTATTGTTTGTGTTTTTCTTATCTCGTGTCTCCTTTGCGGGTCACAAATAAACATTTTTTCTTTCTTTCTTTTCAACTTTTAAACATGTTGCGTTTAGTATTGAATTTAGATGAATATGGGTAAAAAGAAAACTTACCTTAACTGTCCCAGTTATAGATATAGCAAGCACAACATCATCTTTTCTTGAAGAAGGACGGAGGACCTGAAATTATTTAATAGTAGTTTATGCAATGGACATATAATAGGGGTTATTAAAACACGAGCGTGGGTTTATCACATGAGGCGAAACCGAATGTGATAATAATAACACGCGAGTGTTTTAATACCTAATTATATGTCGTTGCATACACTATTTTATCTTCACTCATACAGTCAAAACAAAAGTGGAAACGGAAAAAATATGTGGTATGGCGGGCAATTTAGATTCTCATTGCGCATGACTGCACAGCGCGCGCATCCATAGATAATGACATTATTTTCCTACATTAATTCAATGAGCCCATGCGCGCCAATAAATAAAAAAGTAAAAGTGTGCTATAAAAATTAAAAAGTATTTTATCTACACTCACAACGTAATGTTCCAAATACGAATTCGAAAAATATTGCATAAACACGTACTTTATATTCGTGGATAGGTAAAATTAAAAAAAAAAACCATTATAGTTCAACATTTTCCTTCGATTTTCAAACAACTGCATCATAAAATAACTTTTTAATTTTTATAGCACACTTTTACTTTTTAATTTTCTGACGCGTATGGGCTCATGTCATTGTCAGTTGTCTGTGGATGCGCGTGCTGCGCTATGAGAATCTAAATTGCCCGCCATACCATACCACATATTTTTTCCTTTTGCACTTTTGTTTTATTTCAACTGTATGAGTGAAGATAAAGTAGTGTATGCAACGGCATATAATTAGGTATTAAAACACTCGCGTAATATTATTATCAAATTCGGCTTCGCCTCATTTGATAAACCTACGCTCGTGTTTTAATAACCCCTATTATATGACCATTGCATAAACTACTATTATGATGCAGTTGTTTGATAATCGAAGGAAAATGTTGCACTGTAATGGTTTTCTTTATAATTTTACCTATCCACGAATATAAAGTACGTGTTTATACAATATTTTTTGAATTCATATTTGGAACATAACGTTGTGAGTGTAGATTGAAATTTGAGAATTTAACGCGATGATTTAGATCAACGCGTTAAATTCCCGTGATATATTGTTTTCAATTATGAAACGCGAAGGTTTTAAAGTTGATAAAAATATATTAATAGATATACACGAAATTTGTAATGCAAAATGCATACATCTATGTATAAATAAATAAAAATTAAGTTTCTGTTTATAATATCAAAATAAGAGCTTTTTAGTCAATGCATTTGAAAGTATATATGCCATGGACCAAGTAATTAATCAGGGCAGTATGTATATTGTATAATGCCCGGGCATTATGAATCTTATAGTCAAGTCAAATCGGGCAATGTAATGAATACTGTTTTAAACTTCTATATTTTTATCACATTGTCTGGTCATTATGAATATTGCTACGTAACGGTTGGACAATTTGATAATTATGGTAAATTTATTAGTCCAAGAGCGAGCTAAGCGAGCTCGGGAGCTGAAGTGAGCAAGCAAGGCGCACGGCTGGCGCAGTGGTTGAGCGATTGACTGCTGCGCTGCGTGTCGCGGGTTCGATTCCCGCACGTAACAAATATTTGCATGACCTACAGATAGTTGATACGGCTCTGGGTGTTTGTGTATGTGAGTTTATATGTTTGTAAACGCACCCACGATACAGGAAGAAATTCCTAGTGTGGGCAAAGATTTTAAAAATAAAAAAATAAAAAGCTTGCGAACTAAGGTCCCGTCACCTCCTTCATGTTATTTATTTATTTTGGGAAAACAAACAGTTACACAAAAAAAATACAAAAGACAAAAATTAAAAAAACTAACAAAAGTAACATATGTGTAACCCACAACGTTATCCACATCTTAATTATATAATATTACCAATGCCCAATGTTAGGTTACTTTAGAACCTGCAGACAGAAAGAGGCGCAGCCGGGCTCCGTCGACTTTGCCCGGGCATTATGAATAATGGCGTATTAATCACTTAGTCCATAACATATACGGTACATAACATAACAAAAATACTATATTTTTTTGTCTGTCTGTTTGTTCCAGGTAATCTCCGAAACAGCTGGGCCGATTTTGTCGGGACTTTCACTGGCAGATAGCTACATTTATTTTAGAAAAAGAATTATGTTTCCGTGAAATATAATGGACTATGTTTCTGGAGATTCAGTAGAAGAAAATAAAACTTTACATGGCTAAAATATATAAATCAAATATCTTGATTTGGCTTAAAAGTTTTTGGAATTACTCAACGAGGTTTGCTCCACTGTAGGAAACTTTATCACTTTTTTAATGACGCAATAAGTAACTACTCACATGTAAAGCAGAAATCCAGTCTGGATTCATCTTAGAACTTAGAGAGAATAGAATCTCTAGCGAGAATGGATCCATGATGAGAATCTCGGCGTAGTACCCGTTGCAGAACAGACGTAAATCCTCACTGTTGCACATGTGATATGCCTGAAAAGTATACAAAACAATTTTATTATAACCAAGGGCGTCGCCAAAGTTGCAAAATGTAAAGCAACCAAACCTACTTACGATAGAGCGATCGTTCAGCAGCCTCAGGCGACTAAAAACCTGGCTAAGCACTATGGGCGAAAATCGCCTCAATGGTCTGGCCATGATGAGTATGCACAGAAAACTCATTCATGGAAAACTACAAGAATTTCGTAATCAATTGGTCGAAAAGTTTTCAAAAAATCGTTATTACTACAATCGCTGTAGATGTAAGGATCGATGTGCTCTCGACTTTAGCTAAGTTAAGTTAGCTAAGACTAAGTATGAATTGTATACTTTTCTCATTCTCCATATCAACTTGTCCCCTCCTTGGCCATCGGCTGGCGACGCCCTTGATTATAACTTCAAGGATACAATAAAGGAGTATAAGTAGTCAGCACGTAACTTGGCAAGGTTTTGGCTTATTGGGGGTAAAATCGCGCATAATGCGCGGACTGACCAACCACCATATAGAGCGAACGGAGCGTGAACGCAACTCGATTGGTCAGTCGATCTTTGTGTCAACTGATCAGCCAATCGCGCGCTCAGAGCGGTGCTAAACGTTCTCCGCGTTCCGCTTGGTAACCAAAGATACCTAAAAAAACCGGCCAAGTGCGAGTCGGACTCGCGCACGAAGGGTTCCGTACCATTATCAAAAAAACACGTTTGTTGTATGGGAGCCCCACTTGAATATTTATTTTATTCTGTTTTTAGTATTTGTTGTTATAGCGGCAACAGAAATACATCATCTGTGAAAATTTCAACTGTCTAGCTATCACGGTACATGAGATACAGCCTGGTGACAGACAGACAGACAGACAGACGGACCGCGGAGTCTCAGTAATAGGGTCCCGTTTTTACCCTTTGGGTACGGAACCCTAAAAACGACTTGTGCGCATCTAACGACTCTTGCCAAGTTACGTGCCGACAACTTATAAGTGAAAAAAATCTGCGGTAACGCTTTTATGTATGATTTTGACCCTTATTAGCAACACGATAATGTTGCTTTACTGTTGCTTAGTTAATAAATACAGGATCCAATTTTTATCAAAAAGATTTTTTGGATTCCTTGTTAACTAATACCTATATTCAAAAAAAAAACAAATACCCGACTGCTTAAGAAGCGAACTAAAAGGCGTAAACAAGAAGACAATCTTTTTTTCTTCTTGTCGGGTATTTTGATTTTTTTAATTTACTTTTTTTATTTATAATAACGTTTTTTTTTTCGAATAAGGTACATTTAAACATATAAGTTATACATATTTTTGGAATTACCCCTTAAAACCCTTTATTTTGAAACCCCCACACGACGGGATTGGAAAAACATTGGTCTCCGGGAGACGCGTCTCCCACAATATGGCGCCCAAAATCCGAAATTTTTCATGCCACAGATAGATACACAGGTACACGCGTCAAACTTATAACACCCCTTTTTCCAGCGAGGGTTAAAAAAACGAACGTGATTGACCACAATATGGCGCCCAAAAGCCCCCATTTTTCTATTCTCCAATTTTAATGTAGCCAGTGACACTCGCAGTGTTAAGACGAATCGATTGACGTAAGAATCATCAAAATCGGTCAACGCGTTTAGTCTCTAGAACGCTACATAGGAACAAACATACATACATACATAGACTGATAAACACTTAACCCTCCTTCGGCAGTCAGGTAAAAACAGGGTCCCAGGGGACCATTCTTCTCACATTCTTGGATGTCGTGGCCCGCATACACCGTCACAGTAAAAATATACAAACAGTATGGAATCTACCTACAAACGCTCGAAACGGCACACTCACACAAACACACGCACCGACGAGACCACTCGGGCACTCCTGCGGTGCTGTCAGTACTGAGCACCGCGACGAGACGAGTGGTCACGTATGTTTGTGTGAGTGTGCCGTTTCGAGCGTTTGTAGGTAGTTTCCATACTGTTTGTATAATTTTACTGTGACAACGTTCTGATTGGTAGTTTCTCAGCGGTCTCAACCAATCAGAATGTTATATTTGCATAAACTGAGTTTAGTAGAACTAATCGCGATTAGTTTTATTGGTGAAATCGGCCCTAAATGCATTAAATAATACAAACCTGTATATTAGTATGAATCTGTAACAGTTTGACGCTCTCCCTGCATTTACCATCAACCAGATCCCAAGTACACATCTCTCCCGCTTCTGATGAGGACACTATAAAGTTGTTGTCCTGAAAATAGAAACACAATCAATTATTATTACTAGTTCTGTAGTTTCTGCCTATCCCCATGGAAAAAAGGTGTTGTATTAAAGGTTTAGCACTTAAAGGTCTATCCATACATATCAGGGCCGTGCCCGGGACGTGTACGGGACGTGGACAGACGTGACGGACGGACCGTGCCCCGTCAGGGGCTCAAAAAAATATCGTTGGGTACATTTTATATGAACTCGTTCATACACGTCCAGTTCATATAAAATGTACGTACCGATATTTTTTTGAGCTCCTGACGGGGCACGGTCCGTTCACTTCCCTGGCACGGCCCTGATATGTGTGGATAAACCTTTATACGGTCAAAACCGTTTAAAATGACACTGAAGTGACAGTTCAAATGCTGCCAATAATCGTTTTATATGTAGATAATTGCACATTGGTCAAGATCTGCACATTTCGTCATAATATCCAGTATGTCATTTTAAGCGAAGTCGAATCTTTTACATAATAGATGAATTATATAATTCACATCACACATCACATCATCAGCCTATTAATGTTCCCACTGCTGGGACACAGGCCTCCTCTCTGTGAGAGGAGAAATATATAATTATTTTAAGGAAATGAATCCAAAGATTGCTGGAAAACTGCCCAGTAGTGTGACAATATTTCAAATACACTTTATGTAAAACAATCCTAAAAACACACCTGAATAATCGAAGCTCTTGACAAACAAGTAACCGGAGCCGTATGTCCAACCAGCAGACATCTCGGAGTCATCTTCAAATTATCCGGGTCGACCTGCCATATGCAGATCTGTCCGTCATAGCAGCCGGTGACGAGGGTCTTCTGGTCTCGGGACAGGTAGACGGAGGACACGCAGTGGGTGGGGGCGTGCTTGCCCCATAGGACTACCGGTACTATGAGGTTTG
Source organism: Anorthoa munda (assembly GCA_945859665.1). NCBI lineage: Eukaryota > Metazoa > Arthropoda > Insecta > Lepidoptera > Noctuidae > Anorthoa > Anorthoa munda. The sequence goes on from OX243915.1 coordinate 20,317,570, forward strand.
TGCCCGGCATGGCTATGGAGAATAAAATAAAAATTGTGCTATCAAATTTATTATTTATATTGTTTATAATATTTTATAATGTGTTGAAAGAATCTTAGTAAGAATCCTAGCTAGGATGTGAACCTACTTGTTTGATTTATTAACAAACATAGGTACAGATAAAGAAAATAAATGATAAAAATTTCATTTCAGACATTGCCAAAGAAACAAAAAATAAATTATTTAAGCGTAAATTATTTAAGCACTACCTTAATTGTTTGCATTAAGTACCTACTTACTTACCTACAATTCTAATTTTTAGCACTTGCTTAATTATGTACCTACCTAAGTAAGCGATTATGATTGATCCCGCGGTCAAACTGTATATGCAGTTTAGTGGGAGTGTGCGTAGCTTATAAGTCTACTCTGTATTTTTAATAAAATAGTAAATATGAAAGTCTGGATGTTTCACACTTCAACGGCAAACAGATTTGGATGAAACTTGGTACACTAATACAACAAGATCTGGATTAGGACATAGGATATTATTTATCACAGTATTAAACTCCATTTGCTATAAAATTAGACATTTAAATAAGCCCATTTTACAGCCCATTCAACCGATTTTGACTTCTATTTCTTTGGTGTTACGACAAAGGGAAGCTGTAGTAAACAGTTGATTTTGGTAACAGGTTTATGCTTTTTATGTCATCCTTATGTTTACGAGATAGAACTCAAAATCAGTTGAACGGACTGTAAAAAGAGTTGTAAAGACGTCTAATGTTAATTCAAATGGAGTATAGGTACCTGTGAAATAATTTCCAACCAGTGCAAGAGCAAAGCAGCTGAGAGAGAGAGAAGAGAGAGCTTGTTTTAATAAAGTTATGGTTTAATTTTAAATTGTTTGTTGAAAGAATCTTAGTAAGATGCCCAGTTATGTGTCTAGTTCATAACAAGCAAAAAGTTCAAAAACTGTATCCCGACTACAGACCTTTTTAGGGTTCCGTAGCCAAATGGCAAAAAACGGAACCCTTTTGGATTCGTCATGTCTGTCTGTCTATCTGTCCATCCGTATGTCACAGCCACTTTTTTTCCGTAACTATAAGAACTATGCTGTTGAAACTTGCTAAGTAGATGTATTCTGTGAACCGCATTAAGATTTTCACACAAAAATATAAAAAGAACAATAAATTTTCCATACTTAGAACTGAAACTCAAAATGTTTTTTTTCATCAAACCCATACATGTGGGGTATCCATGGATAGGTCTACAAAATTGATATTGAGGTTTCTAATATAATTTTTTTCTGAACTGTCGCGAGAGACACTTCCAAAGTGGTAAAATGTGTCCCCCCCCCCCCCTGTAACTTCAAAATAAGAGAATGATAAAACTAAAAAACATATATGATGTACATTACCATGTAAACTTCCACCGAAAGTTTGAACGAGAGTATAGAAGAGTAAGTAGTTTAATTTTAATACGTCATAAATCGTAAACCGCAATTTACCAAGTACGGAACCCTTCTTGCGCAAGTCCGACTCACACTTTGTTACCCGGGCCATAATAGCAAAATGATTCATCAAAATCGGATGAATAGTTTAGGCGCTACGGAGGAACATTCATAAATACAAACATACATACATAGACTGCTAAAATCATAAACCTTCCTTTTGGCTTCACCATATTCGGGTAAAAAAGGATTGATTTGCTTATGAATTTAATTGGGTCATCTTGTGTAAATTTGTAAGCATGTATTATGTGATTTAAAAGATTTGGTATGAATAATTAAACATGTGTGTAAAATGGTAAGTCCTCTACCATATTATATTAAATTATGTTATAACCTATTCCTACGTTGCATTACTAATGCAGTTTAGGAATGACCAATTTCCAGCAGTGGAAAGTATAATAATATTATCACTCTTTAATGTTGTAACATATCAATCTAAAAATAATTTATATATTTAGCTAACCAACAGCAATACATAAAAATATTTTACAAAATATTGTGTGTTCCAGTTTTTTATGGCTATGGTTTTTCAACTTTTTCTCCAGTATTGAACAAAGGTCCTATGTCACAAATGAAAGAAAATTAAACAGACTGTAGGCAAAAATTACCTCTAATAGGTACTACAATTGCATTTTACCTGTCAGTTTTTATTATGTCTATCAAAAATGAAGAATACATTATGAGATTTTATTACAGCCATATTTTTTTTTAATGAACCTATAATTTTTTGCAATACAGTTTGCAGACTAAAGGCAAGGCTTTGATCTGCCCCTTTCTAATACTTTTATCAGCCAAAAGATGTATATTGAATAGTCTAGAAATGCCATGTAAGTTATAGGGGAGAAATCTAGGAAAATAATACCCAGTAAAGGTAATAAATTGGAAACATAACAATACAAAAAAAGTAATATCTGGTGTGAAATGATTATCAATAAGAGATTTTAGTAATCTCTACATTTTAAACCAATTTACAATCTGTTACAGCACTCAAACAGACAAAAAATAAACATTTATTTTTCCATTACACTTGATGCCTAATAGGAGATGCATAATGGACACAATCATGTGACAATACATATTTTACATAGATACGTTAGGTAACAGCATAAATAGCACACAAATGTACCGCGAAGATGTTTTGTTAGCATAACAATATGATAAGACACTGCTTTCGAGGATCATCTGCTAAAACCCAAGGACAAATCAATTTATTACCTGCCTAGTACTCTTAGCAACCGATAAAAAGATTTTAACAGCTTCCACACTGATAAACGTCCATGGAGGCTACCAAAACTTGCACTGAAATGCACTTAGACAATTTTAATTTAATAAAAACACGATCACTGCGACAAAAATCAATCGTCCCTACTGTCAATTTTTTGACAGCTGGTAGGTTTTTTTTCATTTTCTTTTGACGTTGACAGCTTAAATATCGTAATATTGGCAAAGATGTCGCCCACATTACCCTGTTACACGTAATGAAAACTGTATTAACGAAAATAACTTTTTTTATTTAAACTGTAATTTGATTGAGTTTATAATTCAGTGGCTCATATTCCATAGAATGTACAATCATAAACAAATATTAACTGGTATAGTAGCAGAAACAGAACACTTATAATTTCCAAAACTGACAAAGGAGGTCTAAACGCAGTACAAAAGAGGTGTGCGATGAATTTTAAAACTCGAACAATATTTTACGCAAATCGCAAACTGACAGTAATTTTCGTTACTACAAGAAATGCTGATATTTTATTTACATTTTAAATTCAACAAATAAATAACTTAAAACAATGACGGATGTTAAAGCAAAAAATATTCGTAAGCAGAGCATGAAAGAAGATAAAGTCGATTTAGCCGCTAAAATCGACGAAACTGACGAGATGAAACTCAAAATGCTGGCTGCTTTAGACAAACCCGAGCCTGGTGATAGTCTGTACCCACCAGAACTAAATGCTCATTTGCTTGAACAACTTAAAGTAGGTAAAAGTTACATCTTATATTACTAATAGTATAAATGTGATAGTTTGGATGGATGTATGTTTGTTACTCAATCACGCCAGAACGGCTAAACGGATCTGGATGAAATTTGGCACAGAGACTGGAATAGCACATAAGCTTTTTATCCCGGGAATATATTCTCTAGGGATATGGATTACGATTTCCGCTGGCATAAGCTTGTACGTGTATAATATATACCATTATCTAAGTTTTGATTATCTTACATCTACTTTCAAGAATCTCTAGATCTAAGAAGTACTACTAACGAAGACTAGACTATAGAGTAGCAAAGCTATGGTTCTTAATTCTATCGACGTTTTTATGCAGTTTTTGAAGCTCCAAAGTATTTACATAGCTTTACAGATCAATAAACGGCATCCAAGTCCCCATGTTAGTAGTACGAAAAGCGTAAACAAAGATAGGTACGGACCCGTACGGTATCAAATCACATGTTCATTTTATAAATGTTTCAGGTAATGACTTGCGACAACAACGAACTACGCAAATGCGTGTTCCTAAAAGATGAAAACTTAAAAGAGCTAACCAAAACCATAGCCGATCTAAACCAACGGATACGCGACATCATTTCTGGTACTGGCCCCGCCATATCCTCTAAATCCGCTGGGATCATCAGCGCTAAGATAACTGAGCTCTGCAAACAAAACCGCCACTTGGTCGCAGAGTTAGAAGGCTATAAGACAAAGAATGCAGCTTTAGAACGAAAGGTCATGCAGCTTGAAATCCTGAACAAGGAACATGAGAAATTAGACATATGCTTGTGCAAAGAGGAACCGATAGACGCAAGCCCAGATGAGCTGAAAGAACTCAACAGCAAACTGTCGCTAGTCAACAAAAAACTTTATGACAGTAAGAACAGAAATTTGGAGCTCAAAAATGAGATTCTGATGGCCACGAAAATTCTGCAGAATGAATTAGGAGATAAGTTTACGAGTATCAAAGAGTTGCAGAATGATGTGGCTGGTTGGAAAGGCAGAGCGCAGCAAATATTGCTGCTGCAGGCTAAAGTCAGTGAACTCGAGAATAAATTGAATGGAAAGCCTAAGCTAACAGACTCGCAGTTGTTTGATGTCAAGAGGAAGGATCAAAGTCAGGTACGGGACTTTCTTTTTAGTGCTCGTTCACACAGAGGTCCGTTTTACAGGTCCGCTTTATTTATCTTATACGTTTTTATTCGGCGCTGACGTATGTATGTAGTTGTATGAGCGAGCTCACACACGTGACGTTAAAAAATACTGATCCCTTTTTTTGACAGTTGGTACCTGATTAAATATGGTGTGAATATTACCCCCAGTAGCGACGGATCCGTTAAAATGGTACTGTAAATGCGGTGTGAACATAACCTACAGTAGCGACTAGCGACGGATCCGTTAAAAACGATTCTGTGTGAACGTACCCTTAGCAGGTCGATGATAATTATTATGACTCTTCTTTCTTAGCTAAATCCCTTGTCTGGCTCAGTATGACCGACTTAGCTATTACTTATAGCTTAGGTTTAGACTGCTGGCAGATGCAAAACCCTTAACTTGATTGGGGTTTTTGCACACTCACACCCCTAGATCTGTTGTGATTCTTCATCTTAACGTGCTCCGGATAAATTATTTAAAAAGCAGACTTCAATTAATCACACCTTATTACAAAACAATTCTATTACTTCGCACTATTTTCCTTATCCGATCACTAGTAATGTAATGTTTTCTTCGTCTATACGTTCTGTAACTTATATGGTGTACATAATAAAGAGTATTCTATTCTATTCTATTCACTCTGTGTCGCTTCCAAATCGAAACTGATCCGTTTTTTTGACAGTTGGTGCCTGACTAAATATGGTGTGAACATTACCCCCAGTAGCGACGGATCCGTTAAAATGGTACTGTAAATGCGGTGTGAACATAACCTACAGTAGCGACTAGCGACGAATCCGTTAAAAACGATTCTGTGTGAACGTACCCTTAGCATGTCGATGATAAATATTATGACTCTTCTTTCTTAGCTAAATCCCTTGCCTGGCTCACGTCCCAGGCTATGGGACCGTTTTTTGTGTGTGAGCGATATTGTTCTGTGTCACTCCGCTCATGTAACAACAAAGCACGCGCCGCGCGCGGCTTGTGCCCGTTGTGTGAATTTAATCGCATGTGGAGTCATGTTTGTGTGGCTTACAGTGTACAAAATCAAAATCAAATGTTTTTTATTTCACATAGGCCTACATGGGCACTTATAAAACGTCGACAAAAGGTGCACGGTTCGGGTTGGTGGTTTCCTATGGAGAAGAACCGGCAAGAAACTCCACGGTTAATCTTTTAAATAAAATTGGTTTGTTTTTACAATATTTCCATGTTACAGCATTAGTGCTTAGTTAAGGGGGTACAACGTAGGCCCGACAATAAGTAGTAAGAAAAAAAATGTAACGAGAGAAAGAGTTAACAAATGTTAACAAGCTTCTAGAAATCTAGAAGGCCTACATGTTCACACATCCACAAAACAATCGGTAAAAGAAGCTTTACAAAAATAAAAATAATGTTATATCATGAACAATCCTCAACGAGCTAGCCATAGTACATGGCGAGTAATTCAGCCAGCCCGTTGAGGATCACTAGCTCCACGTCCTGGCCCTGCCTGATGGCCTTGATAAGGTCCATCAGCAGTTTGATGGCGCAGGTGGTGAATTCATGTCTCGGTTTGGTGCTGGGTTTCTTATATATTTGCCGCTACTGAGTGGGCGCGATGCTTGGGCGGCGCTCGCCGCCTCAGAGTGCCTCGTCCTCCTCTGGCTTCTTGGCTCACTAGGTCTGGAGTCAGCAGCGGCAGGATTGACCTGTGTCGCCGGCTGTGCCTTGTGTTTGGCGGAGTAAGGCGCCCCATTTGTTGGATTCTCAGTAGCGGTGGGGGGTTGGGGTTTCTTCCCCTTCTTCCCCCACCGCTTGTTATTCCTCCGCCTCCCGGAGGGGGCATCCTGCCTATTTGTAGGCCCGAACTGACTGAACTGACTGGACTATCCTGACCGCTGTTTATATAGCAACAAAGATGTTTCTAGAACGTTCCATACTGTTCTACATAATTCGAGAATCTTCCAGAACAATCGACTTTTGAACTTATTTTTCTTCCAGACTATTCGGCTCGAACATTCTAGAAAGTTCCATTCTACACGAGCTTTCAAGAAGATAATTTCCGCTATTCGATACTAGATGGCGCTACTAGTTATTACCTTGTTCTTCCTCTCGTCACTAGATGGGGCGTTGCCGTAGCTTGTAGCATTATTTTAAAGCCAATCTGCAAGTAAAAACTCGAATCCTTCCAGTTATTTCCGTCTGGACCTGACGCCATGCCGTTAGGGTTTCACTTCAGCTATTAGACAGTGAAAATAGGTACCGTAGACTGGAAAGTAAAAGATCTGATGTCTAATCTAACAGATTATTCGAGAGATAGAACAAAGAAGAAAGAAAGAGATTGAACAGGCAATGAAGGACATGGAAACCCTAAAAGAAGAGAACCATGATCTAAAGAGAAAGCTGGAGGGTGCCAGATGCAGGATTCGAAATTTGGAATGCGACGCTACAACGATAAGACAGAAGATGCAGACTTTCGTTGAGAAAAGCAGCCATGATGACTTGTTGGTAAATGAGCAAAGGGTGAGTAGAAGTTTGTTGAATTCAGCCTTTTTTTCTTTTTTTTTTCTCTGTATGGCTTCGCACTGTTTGTGCATTCAGCCAATACCACGTCAGGTTGCTTTATTATTAAACTAGCTGTCCCACGCGGCTTCGCTCCCGTCAACTGGCTACCTACCTACCCTACATATATGAATGTTGCGTAACTTTAACCGCTTACGCAGCGCACGCAACGAAAGCTCTCAGAAAGGATATTCCTTTCCCGTTTTTGCAACATTTTTCATTTATGCTCCACCCCCATTGGTCGTAGCGTGGTGTTATATAGCCTATAATCTCGATAAATGGACTATCCAAAGCAAAAATATTTTTTCATTTCCAACCAGAGATTAGCGCGTTCAATGAAACAAACAAACAAACTCTTCAACTTTATAATATTAGTATAGATAAAGGAGGGGACAACAAATAAATAAAAAAATTGGAGCATAATAAAATATTAAATAGAGCAGTGGTGGCCCAGTGGTATCGGCCGTGACTTACAAGTTGTAGGTCGTGGGTCCGAGCCCAGGCAGGCGCTTTACTTTGTGTAAATTATTTCATCACCACTGCTCTCAAAACGGTGAAGGAAAACATCGTGAGGAAACCGGCATGTCCTAGAACCAAAAATTCGAAGACATGTGACATCCACCAACCCGCACTGGGCCCGCGTGGTGGATAACGGCCCATTCCCTCTCACAGTGAGGAGGCCTGTGACCCAGCAGTGGGAACATTAATAGGCTGATGATGATGATATTAAATTTAACGGAATTTAGGAAAGGATGGATATATAGGATCAGTATATTTTAATGGTAATGGTAGTAGGTAACAAGTACCTAAATAATGAGCAAATTTCAATGACGAAATTTACAGCTTAATATTGTTTAAGGTGATGAATGAGGCTAAACATTTATACACATGAAAGATATTTGTACACAGTAAAGAAAGTATTGAGGTAGGAAAAGGAATACAAAGGGACAAGTGGTTACAGAGAAAGGAAGAACGGTTAAGTAAAGGACAAGAGAAAAATATGTGATCTAAGTCACTTACGTCTGGGGGTCATAATTAAAAGTTACTTTTTAGGGTTCCGTACCCAAAGGGTAAAAACGGGACCCTATTACTAAGACTTCGCGATCCGTCTGTCTGTCTGTCCGTCTGTCTGTCTGTCCGTCTGTCTCCAGGCTGTATCTCATGAACCGTGATAGCTAGACAGTTGAAATTTTCACAGATGATGTATTTCTGTTGCCGCTATAACAACAAATACTAAAAACAGTATAAAGTAAATATTTAAGGAGGGCTCCCATACAACAAACATGATATTTTTGCCGTTTTTTGCTCGATATTAATAACGGCAACAGGTAGACGCTTGAAATATTCACAGAATGTTTAGTTGTATATTTACATCAAAAAATAATAATTAATAAATTAAAATAAAATAAATTAAGGGGGGCTCCCATACGACAAACGTGATTTTTATGCAGTGTTTTGCGATAATGGCACGGAACCCTTCGTGTGCGAGTCCAACTCGCACTTGGCCGGATTTTAGTTTTTTTTTTTTCTTTTTCGGGTTCCGTACCTCAAAAGGTAAAAAAGGAACCCTTATAAGATCACTTTCTTGTCCGTCTGTCTGTCCGTCTGTCCGTGTGTCACCACCGATTTTCTCAGGAACGGGTGGACCATAGACCTACGCATCTGGTATAAATTTCAACTTGCTAAGTAGAAAATTATACCAGATGCGGAGGTCTATAGTCCCTATTAGGTGTATAAAAATCAAGTTCCTGGGTCAACACGACATAAATATATAAGCAAATTTAGATATTCGCGAAAACTTGTAACAAAATTTACCTTAATCAACTTTTTTATTTATTGCAATTTTCCCTTTACTTTTACCTAAACTTAAAAACAAACTTAAAGCTTTTAACCAAATTGACAATTCTAGGTCAACCGGAAGTACCCTATTGGTTTTGGGTCGAAAACCTATAAGGTAGTTCCCGTTGACCTATAATCACGATTTTTGGCAAAAAGTAAGGTCTTCCAGCACAAATGGAAAAAATCGAAAACAAAAAAAAAATACCTATATAGTAAAAAAAAATATTTTTTTTTAATCTGGTGGTATAATGGGTAAGTACGGAACCCTCGGCGCACGAGTTCGACTCGCACATGACAGTTTTTCCTTTAAATTTTTGCCCCACAGGAATTTCTCTTGTATCGCGGGTGCGTTAAAAACATATAAACTCACATACACAAACACTGAGAGCCGGAACAACTATCAACAAGTTATGATCACTCACTGATGACCTCTTCTTCTTCCTTCTCTGGTTCCATTATTTGGGGTCGGGTCTCCTCACTTTCCTGCGTCAACTGCGTGTGCTATCACTGATGACAGATATTTTTATTATTAAGTACTACTTAATGCCCAAATACATGAATAAAAACTAATCACAAATCAGATATTAATGAGCGTATTACAAAAACTAGATATTAGTATAATTTCATTTTGAGGGTAAATTAAAAATTCTTGGTCTGTATTTTTAATCTACCCTCAGGTTAGTTCGATATTAAGGCTTAACACGGATTGCGATTTTTATTCGCGCGAATAAAATTCTTGTAGTGTTTTTTCCGCGCGATTTTTTTACCGCAATACGTGCAGCTTCATACAATTCCATAGGTCACAGAATGGGCGGAAAAAAATCGAGCGAATAAAATCGCAGTGCGTGTTAAGCCTAAAATCAAACAAAACATAAATTTTTAGTTTGCGCGAACATTCCAATTTCCTTTGCAGATTTTAACCCTGTGTGTAGTGGGCACCAACAACTTATTCCTCTTCAATTCACTTGCAGAATCAAATCAAAACATCAGAGGTGTACTATCAGGAAATCCTGAAAGAAAACACAGCTAAAATGAATAAGATGAACAGCGAAATCGGCGAATACCAGAAACACACGAAAAATACCGCTGCAAAAATAGACGCTTTACGTAAACAAGCAACTGAGAAAGCAACCAAGATCGAAGAACTGAGAGCCCAACTTTTGAGATATGAAGAATGCTCTCTTCAAAGCATATTCTTCACTCCAATGAAAACTGCAACAGACAACGAAATAAAAAAGCTATCTGAATTAGTCGTAATCCTAAACTCGAGACTAGACACCGAAAGGCGGAAATGGGATGAACTAGAAACCAACAACAGGAAATTGAAAGAAAAGAAGAGGCGTTTAGAGAGAAAAATCTCCAGTTTGGAAGACGAAATAAAATCGCTGAGAGATTCCAGAAAAGGATCGAGGATGTCGAAGACTTCTATTACCAAAGAACATAATTTCGACCTCAATAATGGATCTTCGATAGTTGGTAAGAAGCTGTCTACCAATGAAGGGACCGGTGACAAGCCTAGTGATTCTGGAACAGGTTCTGAAGAAACTGGAGAAGAACTTGATAGAGACGATTTGAAATATAGGCTAGAGTTGACTGAAGAGAAAATAAAAATCTTAGAGGATAAACTGAAAATGATGGAAGAAGAAAAACAGTACGATTACAACCATTTGACTGAGATGATACAAACTTCAAAACAGTTGTTCAATGAAGCTCTAGCGGTGCTCCAAAGAGAAAAATGCCTGTGTTCGTAGTTACTTTATAGGTTATTTATTTTTCGTTATTTTAATTACATAGTTTTGAGTTTCATTTTGATCTTTTATTAAAGTTACTCAATTATTGCTGGAATCTTCATAATCAAAGCCCGGTGCGCCAAGTGCGAGACCATGTGGCAACATTTTACTGGTTTTCAATGGTAGAAATATTTTGTTACGTTGGCCACCCCAACCGCCGCCATTTGTCATTTTTTGGCATGCGCGTACGGAGATGCTACGAAAATCGTGCTCTTGAGTGTTTTCTTACAATACCGAGTTTTGAACTTTGTTTGTGAATCGTGAAAATCCGTGTTGCTCTGTGAAATATCAGTGCTTGAATATATTTATTGTGTTTTTGTGTTAAAAACATTCATCATGAATAAAACTTGCGCAAGGTGTGAGAAAACAGTTTATCCGACAGAGGAATTGAAATGTTTGGACAAGGTAATTTTCACTTGTATTCCTTTTAAAACCTATTATAAACCGGTTAACTTTTTTATTGTATATTTTTACGAGAATTGCGATAGAAATACCGATTTGAAAACTGGTCATTGAATGTAATTTTCGATGTTCTAAATTCAACGGACTAACTTTTTTCGTAACTATTGTCGTGTGCCGGGCACATCAATTCATACAGCCGGACGCGTGACTCATTAAATTATATAAATTGCTGCTGATATCATTGTGAGCTCTATATAATACCGCATCTGTACTTGCATCGACCTTTTTACCTAATTAGAGTCGTCTTGGGCAATTCGCGACCTTGTGTCACGTTATTGTATCGATTGTATTCAAATGATATCTCTTGGAAGAATGGAGTTAATTCTTTTGCCAATTAGCTGAATGAGATGAGATAATATTGGCGACCATACCATTCCCGAGAATTGTTTACACACTCAATTTAATTTTATCGTTTGATATTGCTTGCCTAATAATATCTTTGAAGATAAGAACTGAAATTATGTATGTACTTTAGTCTCATAGATTAGATTACAAATCTTTTGAATGTCATGAAAACTGATTTTTTGCAAAAAACTTGAAAAAGTTTTAACATTCTAAATCCAAAATCTTCTGCAAAATAAATCATTAACATAGCAAGAAAAGTTTGGCAATCTAAACATTTGATTTCAAAGTTTGTCCTACAAACATAGACAATGAGTTGAATGAATGCCTGTCTGTTGTTTATACTGCAAAATTCATTGGAGGTGAAAACAACCTGTTTGGAACACCTGTTTTGAAGACTGGTATTGCCATTGAGAATTTTTTTGTAGGATTTTGGTCACAATTATGTACTAGAAAAAAGTGTGAAATTCATTGTTTAAATAATTTCACTTTTCAAACTATCTCATCTCTCAGATAGACAATCTTATTATTTAATGATGTGCAAGTTAACTTAAATTCAAACTTAAGGTGGTAAAAATATAATTTCCCTGGTTGTACATTTCATATAAAGGTAATCTTTATCGAACTTAAGGTTTCCTATCCTTTGATTACTTTATAACAAACTTCAATAAAAGCAGGATTTTTTCAATTTGGTTGTATTTTAATATTTTTTAAATAAATTATACAGCAAGTATAAAAGAGTTCATAACTTCTAAATCATTGATCTTCAATATCAGATAGTTAAAAGAAAGATATTTGAGTAGGCTGATGGTCATTTGACCAGTCTATAAAAAGTGCACATTTATGGGTCCTACCGTTTCAGGTTCCATCAACACGGTTAGATATTTTATGAGCTAAGAATGTGCTAATTTCAATATCTGGTTTGCAAATTAAAATATTTGTTACATGAGGTGTTTTTGACCTCTAAAAAAATAACTTAGCCAGGAAATACCTTCAATATGTTTTACCTTTTACCTATTTTGTTGAGGCTGGCTGCCTGTCTAACTGGATCCATATTTTACATGGAGTGCTAACCATACAATACCTATGTAACCACCACAACCCAGTCATAGTTCTCGCCAAACTTCTTGGCCGCGCTGAAGTCGGCTACAATGTCGGCGCAGAAGTAAATCTCATATACAAACAGTACTGTTTCATGTCTTGTGCATGCGGAAAGCCAATTTCAGGGCAGCCCAGAAGTTTGCTACAATGTCGGCGCAGTAGTAAGTCTCATACAAAAACCATACCGTTTCGTGCCTCACGCATGCGGAAAGCCAAATTCATGGTGGCCCAGAAGTTTGGCGAGGGCTATATTTGGTATTTAGCATAAAATATCTGTAGGATTTTCATAGAATGGGCAATGCTGCTAATTTCCCGTGTGCTATTAACAATATAAAAGCGGTTTTGCAATAATGATTGACATTCATACTTTGACGTATTTCTGTGGTTTTCTGGTAGTGCCATATTCAGTTATTAATGTAGGTTGAATATAAAATTCGTATGTATTTACCTTATTAAGAATTTATAACAAAGTGGTTTTACATAACTTTTTCCATATTCAATCCCATCCTGCGTACCTTAATTTTGGTTTATTACAAGTTATCCTTGTTTAATTACTCATAAGGTGAAGTCATGATTAGGTCATTATAATATCTAATAATATTTATGGAAAATCCATGAGGTAAATACTATTATAAAACTTTTAATAGTCCATGGCTAGAGTCAAATTCATGTTAACTGTTGTAGAAGGATAATTTTTCATCATTTGCTAAGTAGGTACTGCAAGGTGCTATACTATCTTATAAAATAAAAGTCAAAGTTATTTAATTATTTCTGACAAAAAAAATCTGACACCAGGTTCTGCCAAGGGTATTGTGTCATCCAGTTACCAGGCGGTTGAGATCAGATAGGATAGGCTGTCAAAATAGGGATTTTTACCTGCATCTAGTTAGACTGGCAAATTGATTTAGACTAATTGTACCTAAAATAGACTTAAATGGCATCAAAAATTCCTCTGTATCGCTGTCTACTGGTAATGTGCCCAAGACACTAGATAGCTACATTGTATGAAAATAATCACATTTTACCCATCTTTTCTTTAAAAATAATGATTGTGAAAAAAAAGTTAAGTATAGGTAGGTACTTATTTGTATTATATTTGATCCTTTTATTGAAACAGAAAAAAAAGAAATAATATGGTACTGATTAACAAGCTCAAAGGAAGGATAAAAAACCGGCCAAGTGCGAGTCGGACTCATGCACCAAGGGTTTTTTACCTGTTTTGTAATATGCCTGAATCACAAAATAAAAAAAAACATGATACTGTATTTTTATCATATAATCTCTGATTTTGCACTAAGTGGACAAGCCCAGTTTCACTTGTTAAGAAAAAATTGGGTTACACTGATAAGAACAAAAATTACCTCAAAACAAATTAGTATCTCTATCTTTTACTTTATTACTGATAAAAGAAAAAAAAATGTATTGAACTGCCTCTTAACATTCATAAAAACATTAAAAAAACGATAATAATTTATAAATTCAATTCTCAAAAAGATATGATTCCGGCCAGGATCGAACTGGCGGCCTTCTGCGTGTAAAGCAGATGTGATAACCACTACACCACGGAACCAGTTAAGTACACGTTCCAAATTCACGACTACGTTGTACGCTCGCTTTCGTTTTTACATTGAGACGTTACGTCATACGGCACTAAATTGTGTGTCTATAATAGTGATTGGTATTCAGACATGCAACGTGTAATCATGTTTTGTTCGTGTCATGCGATGTTATGTTGAAATATCAAATGCTTTGTTGATAAGAAAGTGCGGGTAGAATTGAATGTTTTTTTTCGTAATTTAATTTATTTTAAACTTTCAATGCATAAAAATAATAAATGTTCACCATCGGTATTAGGAACACGGGTCCTAGCTAACGCCGCCACCGGTCTGGACGAACCTCTTAACAATACAAACCGTGTCCAAAAGTACGGCTTTCTGAATCAAGTCATGGATAAACCAGCTGCCTAAGGAGACCTAAGCTAACCTAACCTAAGGTTTTGGTCGAGGCTCGTGGCTGTTGACACGACTATCGGTACAATGATCGCTGAATCCACATTCCACATGTCGGCAACCTCGCGAGCCAAGCCAAGATACTTGATTTCCCTATTTTTCGGGTAACAACTGGAACCTGGCCTGAGGGTTTTTAAATCAAGAGTAAATAGGTTACCTCTAGCTACAGCTAAGGAGTGGAATTCCCTGCCGGAGTCTGTGTTCCCCGATAGCTACAACCTGAGAGTATTTAAGTCAAGAGTGAATAGGTTACTTCTAGGCAAGCGTGCTTCACCGTCGACCACATCATCGCTTACCGTCAAGTGAGATATTGGTCAAACGCGAGCCTATCAATAATAAAAAATACCTATTCAATATCTACCTATCTTCGTAGGTATCTGACGTGAACGTGATGTTTGCGTGTTTTTCATAGTAGCGCCGTGATTTCTTAATTCACAGTGTAGTGCCAAAACACGCGGTTAGCAATGTTCTATTTCATTGCTCAGAATAATTGTAGCAAAATTACGTTGAAAACCTTAATTACTACTTTTTTTTGCGAGTTTTACTTTGCCTCTGCAAGTTTGTATTGAATTACTCCAGCTTTACCAAACTTAAATATTTGCTCTTGCAAGGCCTTAAAAGCCAAAAATATGTGGCGAAAGTCTGTTTCCACCCACGAGATTTCCGTTTGGCACAAAAATCTGTAAACAAACTTAGTAGCATCTACTTTGGCCACGTTCCCTAGGACCATGTTCCTTACTTGTCAAACAAAACGTTGTAATATCCGATTTCCGATACCTTAATAAGGCGAGTTGTCAGTTATTAGATAATCTCTACGCTCTTCGACAAAATTGCTATTGGAAAAATAAAAACATTCCTAAATATTAGTATCTGTTGCGAATGAGGTTAAAGAGTTACAGGTAGCTTCTTCCTGTCCATTATTAATGTATACTTTACGAACATGGATAACTAATATTAATGTGAATGAAATAATTATAGTAAATTTAGAATCAATAAAAAAATGTAAACGTTCATACGATAGTAACATATTAAAATATGAAGTTATTAGTGAGTTAAATACAAAGTATAGTGGTTGGTTTCACATATTTACAGATGGGTCGAAGAGCGTAGAAGGTTATGGGTCTGCATATTATATACCTAATATAGATATAAGCACTCAGGATAATTGTTTTAAAATAAGTGAACCTACATCCATTATGACGTTGGAACTCATTGCAATCTCAGAGGCTTTGACTTATATAATTAATCGTTCCGAATATAAAAGTGTTGTCATTTGTACAGACAGTAAAAGTTCATTACAACATATAGCTCGATGCGCCTCTGGCCACAGAGGTGCATCGATAGCTTATGTTATTTTATCTAAAATTGATGAAATTACTATAAAAGGCATCCAACTGAGGTTGCAGTGGGTTCCATCGCATATCGGGTTGCGGGGCAACGAAGAGGCTGACACGTTGGCGAAATTAGCAGCTAGGAATGGAAAAGAAATACATATTATATTAGATTATTCAGAATTTTTACCAAAATTTAAAAATATATGCTATGATTATTGGAAAGAATATTTTAATAAACGGTCGTTAGAGAAAAGTTTATGGTATAAAACCATACAGTGAACCTCTTCGCGTGCCCTGGTTCATGAATAGTGATGCTAGAAGAAAACTTATTGTTACTGCTCTTAGACTCAGATCTGGACACATTCCATGCAAAAAATTTGCCTTCATGATGAAGAAAATCGCTTCACCCAATTGTGAAGAATGTGGAGTTGTCGAGGACCTACAACATTTATTGATGGAATGTGTCCAATATGAGTCCAGTAGAAATAATTTAGTAAGATCCCTGAATTTGAACAGAACTGATGTAGGCATGTTCCATACTATTCTATCTCAACCAAATGACGATGATGCGAAAGATTTGTTCAAATTCATGGCCCACGTGTTGTGAAAGTACAATGTCTTAGGATACGATGGGACTGACATACGCTATGCGTAAAAGACCCTTAAATAAATAAATAAAGAGAAAATATGCTCAGCTCATAACATATTATGGTATCAATGAATAATAACAACACATTGTTATGTAACCAGCTATTAAAACTTAAAATTTATCGCAACATTGCAAACGAATAAAGCGTGAAAGTGCACCTTCACAGACCATAGACACATTGTGACGTAGAAAATGGCGGTAATTAGCCTCCATTTTTGACAGTTACGACTTTGACATAACTTTTGCGAGCGAAAGTTGCTTTCGTAAATCTAAATGTAGCTCGATTTCGGTTTTAGGAAGCGCTCTGAAAGCTAATAATTTACTCTTGAAATGTAAATTCGTTAAACTTAGGTTGGTATGTTTTCGGTCGGATTGTTAAGATGAAGATGAGTGATGACCCATTTAAATTGGGACAATTTGCGACATGCCGCCCAAATGTCCGTAGTGTCCCAATCGGGCGCCAAGTAGGACTTCGTCTTACTCCCTTCTGTGATTAAAAAATATCTGTTATTAGAGCAGTCCAGGGTTATTGGCACCCTTGTCACTTTTACTGCTAAGAACCTATATGCCTCCTTCCTTTTTACCCGTGCTTCCCTGAAATGCACGTGCGAGGTAAACAATTTCATAATTGGTTGAACATTCCTGAGTCTCCCTAAAGTTCTAAAATACATGAGCGCACTCAACAATAAAATTTATTAAAAAAAAATTTTTTTTAAGACATGCTCTTTTCGTATTCTTCTCAGCAAATCCTTTCATTTGATACCCATAGCATGGTAGTGCACAAAAAATAACAAGTCCGCCATCTTGGGCCGTCCGCCATATTGGATTTAGAATGACGTCACTTAGCTAACCATGTACCTATTGTCATCCAAACTAATCGTGTATGCAAAATTTCATCTTAATCGGTAGAAAAAACTGCTTTTAAAATTCAGTTGCAAGATTTGACTCGAACACCCTTAATAATAACATGAAACTTGAATATAACCGATGAAATAAGAGATCTGCATATCCCTTTCGAGCGTACTGGCGTGATGTTATGTTATGAAATGGTATAAACAACAAACAGACATGCGATTGCAGCAATCCCGAGAGATTTGCCGTTATTTATTGAAGACTTTTGTTGTATATCTCCGAAGTTCTTCATCAGATCGTCACCAAATTAAAATGGGACCAATTTCGGAATATACTCTTTGAAACAAAAAAAGAATTTTCAAAATCGGTCCACAATTGACGGAGATATCGGTGAACATACATAAAAAAAAAACATAATGTCGAACATAGAACCTCCTCCTTTTTTGGTAAGTCGGTTAAAAATAAGTCAAATGTTTCAAGAAGTGTAATGTCTGAGTAATAATCAATTTAAACGGACATTATAATTTAACCTGGGTCAGTGAGAACTTTACGTAACTTTTTAAAACTCAATCCGTGTCGAAAGCGTACATAAAGTTATCTGAAAATCTGTAATTATGAAATATTTTGTCGATAAAATGTTCAGGAGATTGGGTCAATTGCTCTTTTAGTTTTAACGATGCGTAAAACAGTAGAAAACTAAATACGGTACAACTAAAGAATTATGTATTTTTTTGTTTTAAAGCACTAATCTCTGAAAATAAAACTCAGTTGTAAAATACTTGACGATGGCTACAAATTCTATAAGCTACATAACATCACGCTATCGCCCTAAAACCAAGCAAAAATAAAAAAGAAGTCAAAGAAAGCTAACAGAAAACAAAGTTGTGGGGGGGCTGGTAACACCGCGGAACACAGTTTGAAATAAGTCAGAGCTAACATTTTGAAACGGTGTTGAAAACAAATACTTCAGATTGGTTCAGCCATTTGGATTCATTAGTGCCAATGTGAAGAAATTCTTAATCTATTGTGTTGTGGGTCATAGTCGTTTGTTATTTGCCAATTAAAAAACAATGTGTGGTTTTTCATTAAGTTTTTTATTACTTTGAACACTGATTACATGTTTTGCGTGTATAAATTACTAGTTGTCCCCCGCAGCTTCGCTCCCGTCAACTGGCTACCTACCTACCTCTCTACCCTAACTAGCTACCCTACCTACCTACCACCATACCTACCTACTCTACCTAACCTACCCACCCTACTCTACCCTACATACCTACCTATATACTATTTAGAGTACCTTACCTACCTACCTAACATACCCAACCAGGTAGGGTTGTCAACCAAACTTTTATTTTTTACAAAATGTAGCCTGTGTCCTTCCTCAGGATGCCATCTATGCCCTCTTAAGGATAATGGGGCAAACTATTTAAATTATTGCATTGTCATCGGTCCTTGATACGTGTGCAAAGTTTCAAATTAATCCGACGTTTTGAAGGGGGTGAAAATCACGTTCATAGATTCCGTACATACATACCACGCAAACAAAAGCGTGTTAAAAATAAAAACAAACAACAATGAAATATCGATATCTACGCGGCAGTTATACTCATCTCACAATACTCCAGACATACATCATCAGGTTGCATATGCGTTGGAATCATCATGTCAGCCGAAATACGTCCTCTGCTAGACTTAGGGCTTCTCACGCGTCACCGCATTGACTGGTCCTGTGCTACACGCATCCAACGGACTCCTGCGACCCTCGCCAATTCATCGAGTTGAAATACATACATAAACTCACGTGTCTTTCTCATGGGATTAGGCAGAAATTAAAGAAAGCCATCTACTACGATCCATGCATACTCCTTTTGTATGAAAGCACGCCAGAGTACTGTGCACCTGGCCTCCAAATAAACGCTAATACTTCCTCTTTAAAGATTGCAAAATGTTTGTATTTCCATTACAAGTTTAGCCCAAAGCAGTAAAAAACTACACTCATTTCAATATCACGCATAAATATGAAATTCTCCAAGAAATAGAGCAGAAAAACCGAGATTCATGAAATATCTAGTTCACGTTTGCTGCTTTCGTAAATATTGTTTACCCACATTGTGGACATAGCAACTACCAAGGTCGATTGATAAGAGTATTATGTAAATAGAGATAGCGCTCAATATAAGAAGCTGTTGCCGCTATATGGTTGCATAATGCTGATAAATTTTAATGGGATCATTTGGAAGAGTTTGTTCGGGTTAGCCGCTTTCTAGAATGGATTTGTCAAAGAAAATGAAAGAGCGTCATTTCTTATTTCTTCAGATCGGGCAATCAACCGGTAAAACTGATTACTGGGTTTAAACTCATCTGTAGCTCTTTATCCTTAGGAGCTACGAATTGCCTTGGGTTCCATTTTCAAATATCCTCCGTACCTTTCAAGCATACATATCTAAGGGTCAGGTTTATATGCAAAAGTTTGCATTTTCACAAAGTCAGCACTTCAGCCCTGTTAACTAGTGTCGTCACCAAACAAAACAGACTAAAAATATTCGCCTTTTGCGGAACCTGTAGCATACTTAAACAGAAGGGTTGGCCTCTTCCGTATAATATTCCACGGATTCGCCCATTCACCGCCAACACGTCAGTTCAACGAAGCTGACTCATATTCGTTCGTCACAATACAAAATAAAATTGGGCTATCCCTTCATTTTCCGTGCCGTTTTCTGTCCCTATCCAAATTCGGTCTCATAATGAACATATGCCTCCCCCAAACTTTGACAATGAACAGTTGCAATGTTACCGAGGGGAAACGTGTCTATTAATCTTTATCTAAGGGTGATGGGGGCTATTCTTAGTTAGTTTAGATTAGAACGTGGCTGTTTGGCTTTCTAAATTTTTGGTTTACGATGTTTTCCAATTGGAATAACGGAACGGTCAAATCTCTGGACTAGAATTTTGTAATCAGTGACTAGATTTTAAAATAATTCCATTATTTCAATAAACTTTTTCCAACTCTGTTTTGGGACGGCTTCGAATCTTATCAGTTGCAGTCTGAATACCAGTATTTTACACGCAGCTACTGTGTCTCTAACCTCATGATACTCAGTTAAGTACATGGTAACATGATCCCCCTTGGTCAACCCCCATGTCAGACTTCTTACTACCCCGGAATGGATGGTCACCGATACACGGACAGACCTCGAGAAGCGTTAAGATCGACCCGTGCGGCTGATATTAGAGATACAACAAACTACGGCAAGTTAACTGGATAATTTCCAGCCAGTCGCATTCTCTCATCACCCAACCATATCAGACACCAGATAAATCCGTTGATTTATACCCGGCTTAGTAACGTAGTATGTCAACATTTGCGAGCGTTGAAGCGACAAGAGTCATTGTGCCCGTGTTTAGAACCATGACGGAATGACGGTAGTAGGATGACCATGCGTACGCGGTTTGTGGGACATGGAGGAAGTTGAATGCGGGAGTGAAAATGTGGTTTTAATAATGAATCAGTAGTCCACCTGAAAATACCAAAAATAGTGTTTTCCTCCTTTTTGAAGGTCATTATGAAGAGCAACGCGCGTGCAAAGTTTTTGTGGTAGCAAGCTTACCGTTATATACTTTAAGTGCCTGTTTTTTTTTTCACGGTGAGGTAGGTCCATTCGTTACAGCTTTTCTTGTGTAACATAATATAAATACCTATTACAGACTAGCTTATCCTATGGATTCGTTCGTATGGCCTCCTACAGGGACCGTGCATTTTTGGCACACTCCAAACCAGGATGAGCTCCCGTTGAAGTTTCTTCATATAGACCAATAAGCCTTCTTCCGATATTGTCTAAGCTGTTCGAGAAAGTACTGTTACATTACAACGTTTGGCTCCCATACTGGAGGAGTAAAATTCCATTCCTGAACACCAATTTGGTTTCCGGGCACACCATGGAACGACGGAACAAGTGCACAGAGTGGTTCACACAATCAGACAATCACTGGAGATTAAGCAGTATTGTTCTGGTACTTTTCTTGACATACAACAGGCATTTGACCGAGTATAGCACAAGGGCCTCTTTTGTAAACTTAAAACTTGTTTACCACACCCTGCATACATGCTGTTCAAGTCTTACCTGGAGGACTGGGTGTTCCAGGTTAAATCTGGAGACTGCCTGCGCTTTAACCTATAGAAGCTTGAGTACCCCAAGGGTCCTGTCCTGTACATGGTTTACACAGCTGACCTACCCACCTCAAAGCAAATTATGCTGACGACACCGCAGTACTTTCTTGTGATAAAGACCCTATCAGTGCATCCACAAAGCCCCAAGAACACCCGGATGTTATTGAATCATAGTTGAAAAAGTGGGGAATCGGCCAGTGCTGCCAAGTCTGTCCACATTACCTTCGCTCTAACAATTGGGGAGTGCCCAACAGTTACCCCTTGATTCTCCGACTGCACAGCATAATTTTTTCTTGTTTACAGCTTTTTAGTTCGTTTCTTTTTTTGTTTTAGTTTTTTTTATTTTTTGTTTACGTTTTAGGTATAATTTTTTTACATGACTTTTAAACATATAAGTGGTATATATTTTTGTAATCACCTCTAAAACCCTTCATTTTGATACCCCGATAATCGATGGGTATGGATGAAAAAAAAAATTGTAACCTCCACAATATGGCGTCCAAAATCCGCCATGTTGCTTTTTTTGTAACGGCACTTATCCGAGAACACTTGGGCAGTCAAGACCTATCTAACGATTCGTCTTAATTATGAAAATCCGTCAAGTAATTTGAATGATATGAGGTAATTAAGAATATTACATACATACAAACATACACACATACAAGATACGCGCGTTAAACATAACCCTTTCCTTGCAACCGGGTAATAAAAAAGTCTGTTCTGCCAGACAATCCCTTCATAAACAATTTTACCTCCTTATTTGGTCAGTTCTTTAGCTGCCGAACTTATTTATCTTTATCCGTATCACAATTTGAAACAACCCTCGATTTCTTAAGAGTTGAGTATTTGTCATTCTCTTTTCAAATAGTATCCTGTCTAAAGTAGGATTTGACACGTTAACCAAATACTCCTAGAAACTGGCCCTGTGTAGTTTCGGGACCTATCCAAAGTTATGAACACTTCATGGTGTCACTTTGTCATCGGGCGCTCCTACGCCTCCTACAAACTATTATTGATTTAATAATTCAATTCGGAGCACTGTGTCGTGCGGTCACTGCGCAGCTCCAAGTTATAATTGTACCTTCACGACGTTTTGAAGAATAAGTGGCAATAGAATTATAGGGTCTCCCAAATCTGTCAAAAAATATAGGTAGGTACTTGCCAATAGCGGTCACTGTCCTTTCCCTAATATCTTTTCGTAGGAACCCGAACAAAAACCATGTACTGAGCGGTTCTTTTTATGTAAAAAAATGTTGAAGAACACGATACAATTATGTCGATTCATGACGGCTATGTATTTCCGTTTTTAACCGACTACCAAAAAAGGAGGAGGTTCTATGTTCGACATTATGTATGTTTTTTTTTTTTTTTTTTTTTTTTTTTTTTTTTTTTTTATGTATGTTCACCGATATCTCCGTCAATTGTGGACCGATTTTGAAAATTCTTTTTTTGTTTGAAAGATTATATTCCGAAATTGGTCCCATTTTAATTTGGTGAAGATATGATAAAGAACTTCGGAGATATACAACAGAACTCTTCAATAAATAACGGCAAATCTCTCGGGATTGCTGCAATCGCATGTCTGTTTATTGTTTATACTATTTCATAACATAACATCACGCCAGTACGCTCGAAAGGGGTATCCAGATCTCTCATTTCACCGGTTATATTCATTTTTCATGTTATTCGGGTAATCTATTCTGTCGTTATAGGTACTTACTTAACTACTTCCCTATTAGGTAGGTACAACTAAAAAGTGAAAAATAAAAAGCTTTTTTACAAAAAAATACTACCGACTTCCAAATAAGAAAACTAGAAAGTGAAAAATAACTTTATTTTTGGAAGTCGGTGTCCATAACTTAAAAATTTGGTACCTACCAAAGACACCGACTTCCAAAAATAAAGTTATTTTTCACTTTCTAGTTTTCTTATTTGGAAGTCGGTAGTATTTTTTTGTAAAAAAGCTTTTTTTTAAATTAGGAATGTGAATAAATCTATCTTTGTTGGCCCTACAAAACGAAACAACTGTATTAACCCAATTGAATTCAGAGAATAAGCTATGTCATCTACATGCATTCATTTTATTATATGTTTTTATCTTCCAAGAACCTTTAGAATTCTTCGGCCTACAAAAACACGAAAGAGTTTTGCACGGTTTTATGCAAAGAATACATTACCTATCTTCTTTAGCCCTTGGGTATATATATCGATACTTTGAGCAAACCCGCCACTCAATGATCCAATAACAGCGCACTGCAATCACCAAACTTTCTGCCAAGGGCAATGCCTCTTTTCAACACACTTGGTGAGAGAATTATGGGAAGATAATTACAATAGAAAAGGGAGCAGCTCGTGGCTTAATAATAACAGCCGCACGGGTCGATCTTCAAGGTTAAGCAACGCTTGACGAGGTCGGTCCGTGGATGGGTGACCATATCAACATACCGAGTTTCCTCCGTGCCTCGGAAAGCACGTTAAGCCGTTGGTCCCGGCTGTCATTTGAAGATCTTTGACAGTCGTTACGGGTAGTCAGAAGCCTAAGATCTGACACCAGTCTTGCCAAGGGGTATCGTGTTACCCAGTTACTGGGTTGTGGAGGTCAGATAGGCAGTCGCTCCATGTAAAAACACTAGTACTCAGCTTAATCCGGTAAGACTGGAAGCCGACCCCAACAATAATTGGGAAAAAGGTTAGGCAGATGATGAATTACAATAGAAAAGATTTCATAATATTCCAATTATATAAACGTAAATACTCCATCAAAAAGAAGCCCTGACCTTATTCCCAGCTAAACAACTCCTTATAAGACGAGAACAACGGCCATAAACCCGGCTACATACAGATGGCCGTCTCAATATAGAAAGTAGCAAGTAAAGTATAACTGTGACCCGTTCGTGGCGCCTAAGGTTAAGCGCCGGTCGGTTGCACAATGTCTTTAATCTTTTGTTTAGCTAACGCCGGTTAATACTACCCGTTCTACTCTTATGTTTAGGCAAAAGTCGAGGATACGAAGGTCAAGTTACATTCTACAAGTGATGACTGTCAAAATGTTTAAAATATATGACACATTGACCAACCATAATGTTACCTAGATTGACCCGCAGATTTTGGAATTTTCAACAGCGGTTATCGCTTGGTTGCACGTTACGAGTCCAGGAGCGGGCTAGTGCCAATACAGATCAAGAGAGCACGATAGGTAATGGTACTCACTAACACCACAGTATAAATATGGACGAACAGTATGGAAACTACCTACAAACGCTCGAAACGGCACACTCACACAAGCAAGCGCATCGACGAGACTCCTAAGCGGCACGCACTACTGACAGCATCGCGACAACCGCGTTTGTAGGTAGTTCCCGTACTGTTCGTCCCTATTTATACTGTGCTAACACTGCTCTATCTTGGCACTCTTTTGCCATTGTAATCAGTACATGCTGTTCATGTAACAAGACCTTACGATAAAAAGATCAGCAATGCCAGTGAGGTTTAACACCCAAGTATTGACACTGCCACCAGCAGTGCAGTCTTTGTACTCAATTTCACGGCTTAATGAGCTCTATTGAACAACTTATAAAACGCTACAATAAACGGTAATTTCCTATCGCAAAAATCATCAAGCATGGCAGTGCTTACCTTAAGGAAAAATACACTGTTTTGTCCCCTTGCCTCACACTCAATCATGTAGCTTCTCTGTCTCATGATAGAAAGAGAATTTAGTATTCCTCATGGCTTTAAGATTTCTGTCTCAGTTTAGTTCGCATAGATCTAATAACGCGTTACAGATGGTCGTCACAATATAAAGTAGCAAGTAAAGCATAACTGCGACCCGTTAAGCCCTGAGGTTAAGAGCGGGTTGCACAATGCTAATCTTTTGTTAACCTACGTTGGTTTTGTCATTCAATTACGGATTTATTGTGCAGCTTCACTTGAGGCCAAATCACACATTGAAAGTGCTATGTTTCGGAGTCGTGTCGTGTTTTGACCCCTATGCGTTGTCATATAAGCATGGATTGATCCATTGATGGGTTCTAGGCATCCTTTCCTTTCTGTTGCCCGATTCTGTGCGTCCCTCAATCAGTTTTTAAGCAAGTTATGCGTTATAGGCGTCCATAAAGTTGTAATCATCAGCAGTGGTGTCTCATCTCATACAAAGAAACCGTGCTGACGTACTGTACTGATTATACTGATTATTTTATGTACAACGATCGCGTTCGGTTCCGTTCCACGGATATAGATGGTGATCTAACTATCGCCGTGGAACGGAACCGAAGGCGATCGATTTACAAAAAATAATCGGTATAATCAGATGAAAAACGCTAGTTACGTCGGCACGGTTTCTTTGTATGGGATGAGGCATCTGTATGCTAGTATTATATTATCTGTGTCATCAGCTAGCCGACTTATCAGAACACCATGAAACGACTGCTTATCCGCCCTCTACAAACCAGGTTGTTTTTTGCTGGTCTATTTGGTCCCAATTTGAGCTAAGTCCTTGCTCCACTCCTTCCCTCGTTGCCAATCCTGGAGAATCGAAAAAGCTTGCTTTCAAGTTCAAATCATATTAATTTGGTATCCGGAAGCTGAAGCCGAATGCTAAGATCTACTTAGCATCCAAATACGTAATTAATATGACTGGTATGAGATCCAGATGTAGCATTCGTGTGAGCTGTATACACGTTGAACTGAAAATAAAAGAATCGTGAATCAGCTGTTCAAATTGCAAGCTGTTTAAACGTATACAATGTTCGATGTTAATAGCCATTAAAAGTTTCTTTGTTAGGACATGAAATATGTAGAATTTTTTAGTTTTTGCGTGTCTTTTAGGAATACACTTGCATTATGCGTTTAGCAGAGGAGTGGAATAATGCCGGAGTATGTATTTCCTGGTAGCTATACCTGACTGTATCTTCTAGCCAAGGGTGCATCATTGCCGACCACATCTGCGCATACCGTCAGTTGAGTTAGTTCTCAAACGTGAGCCTGACAATCATAGATATATTAAACAAGGAGATATGCCCGGTAGACGAAAATATATCGGAAACCTGTGTCTCCAGTTTGCCCCTACCACACGGCAACTACTACACATGCAGTTCAGTAAGGACAATATAAAAACAATATTTATTTAGTTAAAACTCCATGCGTATAGGAACAACGACTCTTTTCAGACGAAAGCAGGGGCTAACTCCTATATGGCTTTCTAGCAACAAATAACCTTGCATTTAAAGATTTTTTTGGAGAATAGACCGAATTATTTCTGTCGTATTAATTTCGAAATAGCTTGAAAAATTCTACCATTCGTGTGGGGTCGGGTTTGTTGGAGCGAAAAGCGAATACTGGATCTCTTGGCCACACATGACTGAAATAAAACATTTCTATAAAAGCCAACGTTATATCATTTCTCATAACTACCCGTTCACCTTAACCTAAGTTTACCTCAACCTTATACGGTGCGCTCAACTCCACAGTAACAGTTAGTCACTTTTATCTCGGAATCTAAGTAAACTGTTCAATTGAATGCTGCTGCGGTGGAAATTGGGTCAAATCTGTTACTTACAGCTGTATGGTATAGAAAATTATTTATGTCTTTGTCATTATGGCTTCTATTTTTCTCTGTAGGTACGTGAGTAGTGCCGTGTTTCTGACACGAAAATATTAGTAAAATAAATGTGACATATTGTGAAAGGTGCGCTAGCGTTTGTAATTGTTTGAATGATTTTACAACACCCAATCGCATCACTTGACTTGCGTTTAATTTTTAACGCGTCGATAATTACTTACCAGAATCCGGCGGTAGTTTTTAGGGTTTCGTACCCAAAGGGTAAAAACGGGACCCTATTACTCCACGATCCGTCTATCTGTCTGTCTGTCACCAGGCTGTATCTCATGAACCGTGATTGCTAGACAGTTGCAATTTTCACAGATGATGTTTTTCTGTCGCCGCTATTACAACAAATACTAAAAACAGAATAAAATAAATATTTGAGTGGGGTTCCCATACAACAAACGTTTTTTTTTGCCGTTTTTTGCGATAATGGTACGGAACCCTTCGTGCGCGAGTCCGAATCGCACTTGGCTGGTTTTTGCTATGTTTCAAGTCATTAATGTTGGTAGAGGAGGGTTTGACATTGATAAATAATGATGCTGATTGCTTGGCAAGCAATCAGCACTCCAATTGCGTAACACACTTTCCATCACAATCCTCGGTATTTTGAAAGAAATTCTAAATCCATTTTGAACGAGTCCAATACAGCTTCGGGGTGTATACGACGTCCAGTCTCGCGAATAAGAAATTAATTGTTTATGAACTTTCCAAATTATAAAAGAAGTAGTATACCTACTATTCTTGCAAGGAATTATTCTAAAGGGACTTTCAACAAGGACGGGTCGATGTTAAAATTGAATAAAACAAGATGTGTGTGATATATTAACGAAATTATTTTTTTATTTAAAAGGCCCATTTATGCCATTATGGATGGAATATGACATCGTTTAAATGTCTGCCGCAGCTTCGTATGCTGGCACGAATCCGAGAGGTCCAATTTTTAATGACTCTGCTGCATAGATCGAGCGAGCGCTACAGATCAATGATAAACAATTTCTTTTGGCTTGAATTGAACAATATGGACGTGAACGACATGTGGTTCCAGCAAGATGGCGCTACTTGCCACACAGCGAACGACACAATCGACATTCTGCATGAACGGTTTGAGGGTAGAGTTAGAGTTCCGCTAGACTTTTTCTTGTGGGGTTTTCTGAAGTCGCAGGTCTATGCCAATAAACCACATTCGACTGTTGCCCTGAAAGCCAAAATAACGCAGGCCATCGCTCGGATTCAGCCGGATCTAAGCAGGAGAGTCATTAAAAATTTGACCTCTCGGATTCGTGCCACCATACGAAGCCGCGGCGGACATTTGAACGATGTCATATTCCATCCATAATGGCATAAATGGGCCTTTTAAATAAAAAATAAATTTCGTTAATAACTCACACACATCTTGTTTTATTCAATTTTAACATCGACCCGTCCTTGTTGAAAGACCCTTTAAAAATCATCATCAAAGCCAAAGTTACCTATTCAAGCAACGGCCTCGCAGATTCCATGGGAACATTCTACCAGTGCAACATTTCCTCACCCACAAAGACCGGACCGTACTATACGGTAACAAGCAGACTACTTAGATAACAATAGCATCTGTAATGGCTAGTTAGCTGGCCGACGCCGACGGTCAAGTACAGTAAATTGACCTATTTACCTCCTCGGTTAGACGTACAAATTGCACACTGCGCAGGATGATCGCTCTTCGGGATTGTGCGGGTAGTCACGAGTTGGTGACGTCAGCATTGGAGGACTGTCAAACTTATGTCACAGATAATATAATACTAGCATACAGATACCTCATCCCATACAAAGAAACCGTGCCGACGGATATAACTAGCGTTTTTCGACTGCTTATTCTGGCAATTTTTTGTACATCGAACGCATTGGGTTCTGTTTCACGGTGATAGATAGATGGTGTTAGCAGCGACTTGCAAGTAAAAGGGTTTACTAGGTTCGTGAATGTTTTTTTCTTTAAATACAGTGAAGGTTTGTTTTCTAGTATTTATTTGCACGTTTTTACAGCTTTTTTGCACCAAAATGTGTTAAAATGCAAACTTTAACAATCGAGTGGAATGCCTCAGAAATTTAAAAATGCGCCATCTACTGGCATCAATTTTAAATGATCCGTCTAATAATCTTTGAAATGTGAATTAAGAGCCCAGTATGCCATAATTTTGTACTAAGGAGAGTTGATTAAACAAGAACATACAATTTTTGTGTTCAATTCCAGAAAATGTTAATTTTACGCACATTCAATAACAGATACGAGGTGCATATCCCGCCATCTAGTGATATTTATTTGAACCAAATTTTCTTTCTTAGCAATGAGACCCCGTGCTTATGTAGTTGCTGGTTGGCTTGTACCAGGCTGGTTGACTTGTTGGTTAGTCAGAAGGTGACGTAAAACTATTGAGATTAGTCTAAGCATGACCCTTAACATTGTTGATCATTCTATCATCATCATCATTTCAGCCGAAAGACGTCCACTGTTGGACATAGGCCTCCCCCAAGCGTCGTTACGTCTTCCGGTACGCGGTCGCCACTCCAGAACTTTTCGGCCCCAACGGCCATCCGTTCTGCCAGCAATGTTTCCTGCCAACTGCCACTTAAGTTTGGAAATTCCTCGGGATCATTCAGAGAAAGAGACAAAGTGACTGTGCGGCCAATATCTGTATCTTGTCAGTTGTAGTGACGAAGGAGACACTGCAAGCAAGTGTCGTGACCCAATCAAAATTCTAGAAATAGAAAACTAGCCGCACGATCGCTTTATCTCTCTCACAATTTTCCAACCGTATTCAATTTATACATTTTTTTTTTGTCGGAATCCAATGACTTCTCCCGCTCTGGGTGAAGCGGGAGGGCGTGTCAGACTTTTACTGACTAAAACCCACCCGTGTTCCTTCAGTTGTTTGTTCCAGGGCCGCGGTAACACTCTTTCAAATTTATCCGCGACCCAGACAGACATCGGCCCTCTCGGGCCGATGTCATGCTGTCATGCCAATTTTGCTGACATCTCTTTGAGGCGCGCGTGGAACACTACGCGCCGTCGACTCGGGCCTGGTCCTTATCGGACGGCGAGCTACCCATTACTTGCCGTCCGCAAGCCCGCGCCTACGGTGGCCGGGAATCAGCTTGCGACTCCCGACGCCCAGGGCGTCTCCTGCGGTGACTAGGGGCGCGAGGGAGTCTCCGTTGCGTCTCCCTCACGCGTTCCGCCTGGATAGGGAAAATGTGTAGAATTGGCAAAAGTAAAGCTTCTTGTCAAGGATACTTATTGTGATAGGTCGTTATTTTATTACGGTATGCAATCACCAATCAGTCTGCCAAGCTGCAATAGCTACTCTGACAGAGATAATCATGATCGCCACAATTATTTTTATTTTTTTATTTGTTATGGGTTTGCTCTTGACTCTAGTCTAGGTCAGAGGTGACAGAGACAAAGTCGACGATGTAGTGAGCTTACCCAGAAGAAGCCTGTTCACTCTAACTTTGAAGAGATTCGTATTGAATGCGTTCGGAAACACAGACGCAGGTAGTGAGTTCCACTCATTCGCTGTGCGCAGTATGAAGGATGTTTGGAAGCGCTTGGTGCGAATTGGTGGAATGGCAACAAGGTAAGCATGGTAACATGCAGTGCGTCTAGATGTCCGATCGTAGAATAATGAAGAAAGCATGGTACAATACATATAATCGAAGTAAGTAAAAACTTATCACTGGAGAACGTAAATAGTCCCAAGTTCCACACTAACACCACGGTACTAACACCGACACTCGGCCCTTCCTCAGTAAGTGTCATAATTAAAAAGTAACACGATCCCAAGAGGAAATGGAAAGTTAGTCCTAAAACTGGGGCGAGTTAACTGGGCCAAAGAAATCTGTGCACTCCTATTTTATAAAATGAACCAACAGAATCTCTGAGGTGTGCTGTGCGTAGAAGAATTTGAGGGCTATTACGTGGTGTTAGCATAATTAAGGTGAGGCGGTAACACATAGTGCTATGCTTACTTTCTGATTGATTGACAGTCTTCTTGACAATCCAAAAGAAAAAAAAAAAACATTGAAAAGCTGTTTTTTTAAAACAAACTTTTTTGTATTCTTCTCCCTTTTATTTGATACCCATATCATGAATGTGCACAAAAAATAACTAGTCCGCCATCTTGGGCCGTCCGCCATATTGGCTTTGGAATAACGTCACTTTAACTAACCATGCATTGTCATCCAAACTAAACGTGTATTTAAAATTTCATCTTAATCGTTGGAGGATAACTGCTTTAAAATTCAGTTGCAAGATTTGACCCAAACACACTTACATAAATACATGATCATCATCAGCCTATTAATGTTCCCACTGCTGGGACACAGGCCTCCTCTCTGTGACAGGAAATGGGACGTAATCCACCACGCGGGCCCAGTGCGCGTTGGTGGGTGTCACATGTCTTCGAATTATTTTCTAGGACATTTCCCTTAGGCCGGTTTCCTCGAGATGTTTTCCTTCACCGTTTTGAGCAGTGGTGATGAAATAATTGACACAAAGTAAAGCGCCTGCCTGGGCTCGAACCCACAACCTACTACTTGTAAGACGCAGCCGATACCACTGGGCCACCACTGCTCGCACCACATACATACATTGCAAGTTAAATAAAAGCTTGTAAAAAAAAGTAAACGTTGTAAAAAAAAACTGTTTTTTTTTCAAATATTTAATAATTGCTACTAGGCAAGCGTGCCCCATCGTCAAGGACATCATCGTTTACCATCAGATAAGATAGTGGTCAAACGCGAGCTTATTAATGATATCTTTTTTTTTTACCCGGTTGCCGAAGGAGGGTAATGTGTTTATCAGTCTATGTATGTATGTATGTTTGTTCCTATGTGGCGTTCTAGAGACCAAACGCGTGGGCCGATTTTGATGGTTCTTACGTCAATAGATTCGTCTTAACCCCGCGAGTGTCACTGGCTACATGAAAATTGGAAAATAAGAAAATAGCTGTTCTTGGGCGCCATATTGTGGGGGCCCAAATTTTTTTTTTCTTCCAAGACTATCGTGTGGTGTATCAAAATAAAGGATTTTAAGAGGTGATTTCATAAATATATAACACTTATATGTTTAAATGTACCTAACTCGAAAAAAAAAAAACTAAAAACTTATAAATAAAAAAGTTAATTAAAAACCAAAAAACCCGACTGCTTGAAAAGCGAACTAAAAAGACGTAAACAAGGAGAAAATCATGCTGTGCTGTCGGAGGATACATCTTCGCGGGCTGGCTGACCAAAACCAGACGTATCCTCCGACTGCACAGCATGATTTTCTCCTTGTTTACGTCTTTTTAGTTCGCTTTTCAAGCAGTCGGGTTTTTTTTGGTTTTTAATTAATTATAGTAGGTGTTTCTTAGTTCAAGTCTCACCGTAGCACTTAGCAGCAAACTATAATTCAAGAAATACTGTTATTTTGCAGTACTCAGTCACACTTTTGCATAGTCCACCGTGAAGGTTATGATTCATAAGTATGACAAAATACATATGAGGTAACCCTCATGTCGGTGTGGCTTAAATGGCATCACTGACATGGCACGTTAATACGCCCTGGTGCAATATGGGCTGGTAAATATTTTTAATGTAAACATTACTTAGATATAGTCGTTGACAATGACAATAAACATGTGCTAAAAACAGCAGAAATAGACTAACCATCTGCCTTTACATCGACAAGTGAGACTGGTGACTTTAATTCAAATGTAGAATTATTCCAGAGGCCATCCATTAAACTCTAAAAAAAACTTCTGCCTTTACATCGACAAGTGAGACTGGTGACTTTAATTCAAATGAAGAGTTTTGCCAGAGGTCATCCATTAAACTCTAAAAAAAACTTCTGCCTTTACATCGACAAGTGAGACAGGTGACTTTAATTCAAATGTAGAATTATTCCAGAGGCCATCCATTAAACTCTAAAAAAAACTTTTGCCTTTACATCGACAAGTGAGACAGGTGACTTTAATTCAAATGTAGAATTATTCCAGAGGCCATACATTAAACTCAAAAAAAAAATTCTGCCTTTACATCGACAAGTGAGACAGGTGACTTTAATTCAAATGTAGAATTATTCCAGAGGCCATCCATTAAACTCTAAAAAAAACTTTTTTGCAAAAAAATACTACCGACTTCCAAATAAGAAAACTACAAAGTGTAAAATAACTTTATTTTTGGAAGTCGGTGTCTTTGGTAGGTACCATTTTTTTGTGTTATGTACACCGACTTCCAAAAATAAAGTTATTTTTCACTTTGTAGTTTTCTTATTTGGAAGTCGGTAGTATTTTTTTGCAAAATAGTTTTTTTTTTAGAGTTTTATGGATGGCCTCTGGAATATTTATTAAAAAAAAAACATACATAATGTCGAACATAGAACCTCCTCCTTTTTGGTAAGTGCGGTTAATAAGATACATAAGTCTAATATGTCTGTTGTCTGTTACCCATAATAATAGATTAAAAAGCAAAAAATAAGCCTCATACTCGCGTCGAGGAACCGCCAACCTTTACAGCAGTTTATTTAATTTACGTAGCGGTTCCCCGATGCGAATACGAGGCTTATTTATTGCTTAGGATAGAGGTTTTTAAATCGGGGGTATTTTAAATTTAATTTTTAATTCACGCTTTTTAAACTTGTATAATATACCTAGTAGTAGATACGCTTCAATCAACAATCTATCGAAACTCGTAATTATGACATGATATCTTGCGGAAAAACCCATATTCAAAGAGTAAAATGTGAATTACTTTTGAATGGTTGAACCGATTTCAATCAAACATAGCTAAGAACACTCTCGACAAAGTCACATTTCAACCAAAAAAAAACTAAATCTAAATCGGGTCACCCGTTTAAGAGCTATGATGCCACAGACAGGTACACAGCAACACAACACACGTCAAACTTATAACACTCCTCTTTTTCAGTCGGGGGTTTAACAGCATTCTAATGAAACGAAAGTTCTGCACTGAATCGACATTGATTTAAAAAAAAGTTAATTCAAAAAATCAAAAAACACGACTGCTTGAAAAGCGAACTAAAAAGTCTTAAACAAGAAAAAAAACATGCTGTGCAGTCGGAGGATTCATATTCGCGAGCTGGCTGACCAAAACCAGATGTATCCTCCGACTGCACAGCATGTTTTTTTTCTTGTTTAAGACTTTTTAGTTCGCTTTTCAAGCAGTCGGGTTTTTTGATTTTTTGAATTAACTTTTTTTATTTATAACTTTTTAGTTATCTTTTTTAAGATTTAGGTACATTTAAACATATAAGTGTTATATATTTTTTAAATCACCTCTTAAAACCCTTTATTTTGATACCCCACACGATGGGTTTGGAAGAAAAAAAGTAATTTGTCCCCCGCAATATGGCGCCTAAAAGCCGCCATTTTTCTATTTTCTAATTTTAATGTAGCCAATGACACTCGCGGGGTTAAGACGAATCGATTGACGTATGAATCATCAAAATTGGCTAACGTGTTTGGTCTCTAGAACGCCACATAGGAACAAACATACATACATAGACTGATAAACACATTACCCTCCTTCGGCAGTCGGGTAAAAAGCATTAAAGAACAATCTAAATGAGATAATCATTTCTCCATTATCGAAGTTTATCAGAATAGACGTATTATTTCTATGAAAAAAGAAGGTTACGTGTTTTTCGAGGATGCTCTGCAAAATATCTGTCTTACAGCCCCTTTGAGCAATACAAGCGTGAAGTTATGTCATAATAGGCAATTTATTCAGAACACATGCCAATAATACCATCGACACAACGCATCAATAACCGGAAATCACATAGCGACACTACAAAAGAATTCTGAACCAACTTAAAATTCAACTCATCTAAGATCAAACTTCGTAATATTGCATAACGAAGCCAAAATTAAACATAATCATGTTTCAACGGAAACGGCTCTGTTTACATTAAGGTTACACTAGTCGAAAATTCTTCCATACAAAGGTAGTCTGGCTTTTACTCCACTGTTTGACGATGTACGTTCAAAATAAAAAATGATATCAATTTGTCTCATCATTATCTAGTCCTGTATGGAAGCAAAAAACTAAAAAAAAAAATTACTTGAAAGTTCCATATTTTAACACTAATTTTAACGCATCTTTGGGCGCAAATAAGTACTATAAGAAGAAGGAAAATTGAAAAACGTCCTCCATACAGGGATAGATTAGTAGTTCAACAATGCAAATAATTTTATTTTGAACAGATACATTCAGTCGTTTTTTCATGATATCCAGACTCCCAAAGGTCTGTTTATAAAATTTCGTGCGCTCGTTTTCGTTCTAAATCATCAACCATTTCGCTACAAATTTGCAAAAGTGTGTATTCGTACGCGAACTACTGCTGCTTCTTATTGCTCATAACAGCATCTATCTGTTCAGCACGTGTTGTCGGTTGATATAGCATGCATTTTAACCCCGCGCACAAAATAGTTTGTGCCGTCGACTAGTGTACCCTTAAGAGTTATTTGCGAGAGCGTCAGCATAATTTATAAAGTGGTCCATTTATTTTCAGGGCTATTATTAATTTAACTCCCTGCTTTAGAATTAGTTTCATTTGGGCACGCGGTTGGTAGCTTTGCGGTTTCCCGGACGAATTAGACTGTCGTCGACATGTTTAAGCTTACGTGACAATGGCAACTTTGGTACCTAATTGGTTTCAGGAAGTTGAGTAAGAAGCTAAGGAGTGCAATTTCACGCTGGCGTCTGTTTCCTGATAATAACCTGGGGTTTTTACCCGACTGAAAGGAAAGGGTTATGTTTTTCGCGCGTATCTTGTTTGTATGTAATAATATAATGTATGTATAATGTATGTATGTATCGTCGACCACATAATAGCTTACCATCAGGTGAGATAGTGGGCAAACGCAAGACTACCTATGATCTCAAGTGCTGTGTATGGAAGGATTTACTATGCCGTACCCTGGAGTCCCAGGACTGAGATATTAAATTGACTTGAATGTTCCTTCAAGTCAATTTAATATCTCCAATCAAGGAGTCAAAGTGAAAATATCGATGTAGGGCAGGAATACAAAAATAAAATCTAAGTTCAAAAACTAAAACCCGACTACTGAAAAATCAAGCTCGGAAAGGTATGAAACAAGAAAATATACCCGTACATTTGCTGTGGTCGTATCGTATGCTATCTAACGTAACAAAACAATACATTCTGCAAAGTAAACAACAACACACACACACATGACGGGGTGGGGCGAATTTTTTTTTTTTAGTTCTTAACTTTGTGCCCTCTAGAGGGCGCCATATTCATTTTAATGTGACATCACATAGCCTGACATCGGTGGTGGCCCAGTGGTAACGGCCCCGACTTACGTTTCGTAGGTCGTGGGTTCGAACCCAGGCAGGCGCTTTACTTTGTGTAAATTATTTCATCACCACTACTCTCAAAACGGTGAAGGAAAACATCGTGAGGAAACCGGCATGTCCTAGAACCAAAAATTCGAAGACAGTGACATCCACCAACATCCGCACTGGGCCCGCGTGGTGGATTAAGGCGCATTCCCTCTCACAGAGAGGAGGCCTGTGTCCCAGCAGTGGGAACATTAATAGGCTGATGATGTTGATGACATAGCACACAACCAGCGGACAAACAAGACGCTGCCAACAACACCTCATTTGTCAAATTATGAAAAGTAGTTTAGAAGTTATGAGGGAACAGTTGAACATACATAACCCTCCCTTTTGCTTCGCCGTAGTCGGGTATAAACAAGCGAAATATATTAATTTCATTCGGCGTTGTTGCTGTTGCTTATTCTTCTAATTTACCTGTTTTATTACCCGCCTACGGCTACCGATTCGTTATTATGGCCCGGGTAACATAGGCTAAAAAAAAACCTTGTCGGGTTTCAATTTTTATTTAGCTTGTTAGTTCTCTAAATCTTATTTAGCAGCCTCTATTTCCAAATCCTTTAAAATCCTGCGAAGTATTTGCAACAACTACAATAAAAGCTATTTATAAACCATGACTCATACAGCGCTCCATTTTATTCTGCCCGTGGTATTACGTTGTTAACTATTGTCTGCTTTCGAACGAACTGGGTCAGGATAAAAATACTGTTTACCTTAGGTTGTGTGTGCTTTGTCGTGGCCAAGTGGACTGGAATCACTGACTGTTTTAAGGCCTGGCTAAGCAGTCCTTGGCAAAGTAGGGTCACAGATAATATAATAATAGCATAGTAGGGTGTAGCACCTCGATCTCCCTGGGTATAGTACCTGCAAGATAACAGGGTTGATATGATTTAAATCACTTGATTTAAATCAGTGATTTAAATCGCGATTAAAATCAGTGATTTAAATCGCGATTAAAATCAAGTGATTTATTTAAAAACATCAAAGATTTAAATCAATACTTTTTAATGCGACCAAATCAGCCAAAAATGAAGACTGGTGCACAGCAAAAAAGAAATAATTAGGCACCAAGAATAAAAAAAAAATTGGATTTGAAGAACTTTTTGATAATTTAATAATATTTTTGAAAGTAATACTTATGTTTTTTGTTAATTTTATTAATAATTAAAATAAACAAATATCATGTTGTTTTTTTTTTAAATAAATAACTGACTTCCAAATTAAAAAAGATCAGAATGTAAAAAAAAACAAAAAAGTCCTATTTAAATCAAATTAAATCCGACTTTTTTGTTTTTTTTTTATAAAAATCGTGATTTTTATCAACCCTGCAAGATAACGATAAACTTGTCTCCGTAGAGGTCGTAAAGGATTCTTTTGGTGTCTGTCAAATTGGGCAGCAGGATCTTGGACGTGGTGTTAAGGACGTAACCCAGCCAGATATACGAAAAAAAAGTTCCGTAGACCGTGACCGCTAATCTAATTGATAAGATTGGAGCGTCTTCGAATCTAACGCATGGTCAGTAGCTATCATTGCAGATAAAGCCTATCAAATTGATGATTTCATTATAGGATCGTTATTCTACCAACCAGCAATTTTGCAACACCTGAGTGTAACACCATCTCAGTCATTGTAGGTGTCCGAAAACGTCCATGATCCCTTGTTATTGAAAAGCCACAAAAACTATCTAAAAACAGCAGTTTAAAAAAGCAGCAGTTTACGACTGATTTCACAACAAGAAAACCCCTCATGTGTTGTTTATATACGACTTGGGTTGTCCTCTGAGATGTATTCAAACTCAAACAAAACAGGAATCTTACTAGTACATCACCTAAATATGTGCCCAGAGATGTTGGTATTGATAAGATCCTAAATGGCTCTAAAATCAGCAATTACCAATCCATTTTGAAAAGAGAATCTTATTGCACCATCTACATAATTATTTGGTTGTATCCAAAAACGTTCAGAAACTCTTGGTAAGCATCAAAATCGCTCTAAGATCAACAAAAGTTAAATTTTGCATTGAGAAAACCCCTGTTTGTACTGACTCTACATATGACTTTGACTGCACTCTGAAACGTATTCATGCTGGAACAAACACAGTATGCTCTAATCGGCACGGAATGCATGTGTATTGTTAGTTAAATTGTTTTATTATGCGCTGTGAAGGTGCCACAACACAACTTGGCAGTAGTGTTGGCCATTCATTAACGGCGTTGGACTCCGAAAGGATAGCCCTTAATGGATGAGTCCTTTGAAACAAAAAAAGGTTAAAGGTTGTTAAATTTTCTGCAACATAAATAGTTTTCATTTAAAAGGTAGCCCAGTCCTTAACTCGCGTCTCGTGGTTGAGGTTGTGGGTTGAAATCCGGGTAAGTAGTAATGTGACTTTTACAAATCTATACTAATATTATAAAGAGAATAGGCTCCGAAACTACTGGACCGATTTAAAAAACTTTCACCAATAGAAAGATACATTATTCCTGAGTGACAGGCTATTTCTTAATCCCGAAAACGGGTCCTGTGGGGTGGCCCACTTGAGCGAAGCCGCGGGGAGCAGCTATTTCATATCAGGGATGTAACGGAGGTAGTTTTATCGGAACCGAAGGCGGAGTCGGAGTTTTTAAATTTGCTTTATCGGAGTCGGAGGCAGGATCAGAAGTGGAGAGAGAGAATTTTTATTTAAGGACAAATAAAACATTATTTAGCCAATTTTTTTTTTATTTCAATTTTCAATTATAAAATAAAACACAAACAATGAAAACAAACCTGTTTATAACAGTCGACACAGGCCGCCGCCGCCGCCGCTATGTTATGCTTCGACCTCCGATTAAAACCTTCGATTTAAAAGTGTCGGAACCGAAGGTGTAATAATAATCGGCAGTTCCGACTTAACGGAACCGGAGTCGAAGCTCCGTAACAGCCCTGGTTCATATATACTTTCCAAGTTTATCTTATTCATCGCTAATAACGGTCAAAGAAAACATCGTGAGGAAACCTGGACTTGTCGTTAATGTATGTTTGAAATAGCCAACCCATCTTGAACAAGCGTGATGATCAATAATTGTCTGCATGAGAAGATGCCATTGCCTTGTAGTGGGACTGGTATAGGCAGTTTTCATAGGAATTTGATTCCTTGCTGGTAAGACCACAAAATATCTGGCTGAGCTGGCTACAAAAAGCTGAGTTGATTGGACTGCGATGTTTCACCTGCCCCTAACTTCGAAGGCCATTTCCCACCACGAAAAAAAAAAACAATCAGTACCAAAAAACTCCCGTCTGCAACGAACATTGTACACCCGTCGCATCCACAAGCGCTAATCGACGCAGAATACTGGGTATTGTTGCCTAATTGTTGTATTATACGCTGTGAAGTGGGCCAACGTTTGCGAAAACTGCGCTTGCACAATGTCCGATGGACTGTGGGGTTTGGTGGCTCAATATTTTAGATGTGACTGGTATGATATGAACATGTTTGTTTCCCAAAAACTACGTAGATGTAATTTTAAAAGTAGTTTTATTGACGAATAGTATTTATGGTTGCAAGTTTCACTTTCGTTTGCACGTCGATTCCCAGGTCGGGCTGTTGTTGGGGTTTCCATCTGGAATTTCTTAATATAATGGCAATAGGCTCGCTACCTATTATAGGGGCCTTGAACATAACTGAGAATTCAGCCGTGTATTTTGTTATGTTTATACCCGACTGCCGAAGGAGGGTAATGTGTTTATAAGTCTATGTATGTATGTTTGTTCCAATCTCTCGCCCTAGAGACCAAACGCATTAGCCGATTTTGATGATTCTTACGTCAATCGATTCGTCTTAACTTTGCGAGTGTCACTGGACACATTCAAATCGGAAAATAGAAAAATGGACCAATTTTTTTTTCTTCCGATCCCATCTAGTGGTGTATTAAAATAAAGGGTTTTAGAAGGTGATTTAAAAAATATATAACACTTATGTGTGCGTAAGTGTGCCTAATTCTAAAAAAAATGTTAACTAAAAAGTTATAATTAAAAAAAGTTTTTCAAAAAATCAAAAGACCCGACTGCTTAAAAAGCGAACTAAAAAGACGTAAACAAGAAGAAAATCATGCTGTGCAGTCGGAGGATACATATTCGCGAGATAAGCAAATAATCAGTATGAACTTATTCTAGACCAGCTGAATGCCTATTAAACATCCTAAGTGATTGACCCGTTCAGCATCACACATATGATAATTTAATTGAAAGAGTAGCACGTTATGTTGAGTACATTACATACGATAAATTAATATACAAGCTATCAATTGAGGAAAATTGCTTAACAATGGGGATGTGAACGCAAAGCTTAGCAAAGATGTCGCTGGCGGCGCAATGGCCGCTGTCAAATAGTTATTGCTTTGTTTACATCACGTTTTTTCGTTATTTTTTGTGTTTATACTGGTCTACCATCGTTATTGATAATATGTATTGTCCCTGGAAGCTTAAGGAATTGACAACAAACTAAAAAAATGAGGAGCCAGGATAACTGGAAAGAAACCAGATCTTATTGAGAGTCAGACTTTTATATAATAAAATATTTTTCATCGGTCTTATGTTCTAGATTTGGCTATTTATTTAGTTGTAACGAGTTATTTCTTACTTGACTCATGGTAGGAAAATTTACAAAAAATGAGAGAACATTACTTTAATGTGTTGGTATTCTTTACGTTTTAGGTTAGACATTTTATTTTATTTCCGGCAATCAAAACCTGAAACTTCTGAAGGCCAAGCATATGACATTCCTGCTGTAGAACTTTATCAATACGTTAATAGTTAGCTCCACTATTCCGCCGAAGATTACCAAGTAAAATAATCAGAGTTACTTTGATAGGTACATAACGAGTGTACCCCATTGTTGCGAAGTTCACATAACATAACCTATAAATATGTATAGCCTTTTCCCAGTTTTTTTTAGCGTTGTATCTTTGGGCAACAAATGAACACCGGGTTTGGTACATCCTGGTATAGCACATAGAGGCATATTTCGAGAAAATTAAAATTTACCGAATGTTACAAAATGTATGGATTTGACAGCTTTCAATAGCCATAGCGACGATCCGCCACCTATCGTGAAAAAATGGCAGTTCACATCCTCATTGTTGTACAAATAGGTACTTGGATTGTTAGTCTATTCTGTTGATAGTTAATATGTCACCGTAAAAACTTTGGTGAAGTTTATTATTCCTCCTTCAGCTATAAATAGCCGGTTCACTTCACCGAAGTTTTCAAAGGTGAGATGTTGACGGAATAGCATTACTCCACCAGGATTACCAGCACCACAGATAATATAATACTAGCATACATATGCCTCATCCCATACAAAGAAACCGTGCCGAAGTAACTAGCGTTTTTCGTCTGATTAAGATGATTATTTTTTAGGGTTCCGTACCCAAAGGATAAAAACGGGACCCTATTACTAAGACTCCGCGGTCCGTCTGTCTGTCTGTCTGTCCGTCCGTCTGTCACCAGACTGTATCTCAAGAACCGTGATAGCTAGACATTTGAAATTTTCACAGTTGATATAGTTCTGTTGCCGATATAACAACAAATACTAAAAACAGAATAAAATTAATATTTAAGTGACGCTCTCATAAAACACACGTGTTTTTTTTGCGATAATGGTACGGAACCCTTCGTGCGAGAGTCCGACTCGCACTTGGCCGGTTATATAAGTACTTCGATCGCGTTCGGTTCCGTTCCACGGTTATAGATGGTGTTAGCAGTGACTTGCAAGTAAAAGGTTTTTCTCGGTCCGTGACTATTTTTTTTTCTTTAAAATACAGTGACGATTTGTTTTATAGTATTTTTTTGTACGTTTTTACAGTTTCATGTCAAAATGTGTTTCAATACAAATAAAAAAAATCTAATGGCATGCTTCAGAAATTTAAAACCACGCCATCTATTGGAATCAATTTTAAATGACCCGTTCAAATAATCTTGGAAATGTGTATTAAGAGCCCAATATTCCAAAATGTTGTGCTTAGGAAGAATTGATTAAAAATGAACATAAATTTTTATAATAAATTCTAGAAAAATAATAATTTTACACACAATTCAATAACGAATTGATGCATATCGCGCCATCTAGTGACATTTATTTGAACCAAATTTTCTTTGTTAGAGTTGGGACCCCGTGCCAGCACTAAACTGCTATTCTGTGAACAATTCGGTGGAGTGAATATAAAGCGAATTGACAATCTACGACCCATGATGTACTTTACAATGTTACCTAATCATTTATTTTCTCATTTTCAGGTATGGCACAAAGGCTGCTTCAAATGCCAGGAGTGCGGCATGACACTCAACATGCGCACCTACAAAGGATATGGAAAACTGCCATACTGTGAATCGT
The DNA here is from genome assembly GCA_945859665.1 of Anorthoa munda. NCBI lineage: Eukaryota > Metazoa > Arthropoda > Insecta > Lepidoptera > Noctuidae > Anorthoa > Anorthoa munda. The sequence continues at coordinate 20,360,667 of OX243915.1, forward strand.
GAGTATTTTGATCATTATTAAAAAACCTTACCGTTAATTTGCAGCGCATTTATTTCCCCTAATTGCCACAAGCTTTGATGAAGTTTCAAAGGCAGGTGTTAAATGACCATCGTAACATCACTATATAAATTACTAGCTGTTCCCCGCGGCTTCGTTCCCGTGGCCCATCCTACAGGACCCGTTTACGGGATTTAAAAAACGTCACTCGGGAATAATGTAGTGTATATGTATAATGTATTCTACTAGTGAAAGAGTTTTCAAAATTCAGGTTCAGTATATCCAGAGATTACCCCCTTACAACCTCACAAACTTTACCTCTTTATAATATACTAGCTGACCGGCAAACTTTGTTTTGCCATAAAAACACCAAACATTCATCTACCCTACCTACCCTACCCTACATACCCAACTCTACCTACCTACCTACCCAACCCACCTACCAACCCTACCCTACCCTACCCTACCCTACCTACCCTACCCTACTGGAAGCCAACCCCAATAGAGTTGGAAAAAAGCCTAGGCAGATTGATTTTATTCTCCTTCTCCAAATTATAACCCTTCAGTTAAAAATTATACACAAAACAGTCACCACAAAGTTTCACTTTCGATATTCGAACCAACAATAATATGCAAATTCTAGCCATTACCTAATGTTAATAGGTTCTGACCAGCCTATTCAAAGCACGCACGCTAAGCATAAGGTCAAGGCCGCGGACACGTTTTATTAATAGCTTTTAACCGACTCGTGATGTAGTCGAAGTTAATTTTAATTTTGGGTGATTAAGTACTCGTAGGAAAATGGGCACGGTTGGTTATATCCCTAGACTACACCCTTTGATAGTAAATTAAGGGGAGAGAAATTAAGTGGGGCTCCCATACAACAAACGCGATTTTTGTGCCGTATTTTGCGATAATGGTACGGAACTCTTAGTGCGCGAGTCCGACTCGCACTTAGCCGGTTTTTGTTTTGTATACATTTTGACATAAGAGATCGTTTACGTTATCACGAGTGAGCGTGAATAAAAACTCGCACTAAGGCCTCAATTACAAAATGCAAGTAGAGATTTCCTGTAAAAGGTTTACTTTCTCAGACGTCACTTCAATATGCCTTTACAGAAGAGTGCTATTTTAATAAAAAAAGTTAATAAAAAAAATCAAAATACCCGACTGCTTAAAAAGCAAACTAAAAAGACGTAAACAAGAAGAAAATTATGCTGTGCAGTCGGAGGATACATCTGGTTTTGATCCGCCAGCTCGCGAATATGTACAAATTTTTTAGTTATTTTTTTTTTTAATTATGTACATTTAAACATATAAGAGTGATATAGTTTTGAAATCGCCTCTTAAAATACTTTATTTTGATACCCCACACGACGGGTTCGGAAGAAAAAATTTTTTTGTTTCCCCACAAAATGGCGCCCGAAATCCGCCATTTTTGTTTTTTCCAATTTTAATGTAGCTAGTGACACTCGCAGGATTAAGACGAATCGATTGACGTAAGAATCATCAAAATCGGCCAACGCGTTTGGTCTCTAGAACGCCACATAGGAACAAACATACATACATACATACATAGACTGATAAACACATTACCCTCCTTCGGCAGTCGGGTAAAAACAATCTAGATGTGTCCTTTGTTTGTTTGCAAGTTTGCCTACGTCAGAACAACATGACTGGTAAGAATGAAATACGTGAATCACTGAACAACGACGCAACTTTTAGGTAGGTATACAAAACAACTGAATTTACGTCTGTTTTCTCAAAAACGACGTCAATTCTTGTAATAACGGATATTATGTTTATGAACACTAAAAATGTAGCAGGATGGAAGAAATCTATCTCTTTAAAAAAAATGTGGTTGTTTAAAATATTCCATAAAAATCTGTTTTGAGTGACTAATTCCTGGGCAATGCGCTGGAATCACATTGGTAAGCGGGCAGGCTGACTGACTTTGTCTTACCACCATCTTCACGTAAAATCACTATTCCAGCCATTATAACACCTTCCGGATGTTGATGGGGCTGCCGCGTTTTTGTAGCGCGTCCGGCATGTTTGCCGACGCGGACGTTGATAGTTTTGCGGCCATCATGCGCAAGAGATGCGCATCTCTGCTACGCCGTGTTCGCGCCAGCCCCAACACCATTCTTAGAGCGTTAGCTGATAGGTGGGACTCTCCGATCTTGGGGCGATGGATACGACTGCACGCAGTCAAACAGACATTCCCCGGGATCGGCGTGTCTCGCACAGTTTAGAATAAATGTTACTAACACTATTTTATAAGTTTACATTGTTACTAACAAATATGGAATTGTTTAAAAGTGATTCTGAAATAAAGTTTATTTAATTTTTTTAAATTTAATTATGAAAATGTCCAATTCCATAAATTGACATCTATTTAGGTAATGCCACATAATCGGGATAACACTAGTTTCCTCATCATATTCCTAGACTGATTGATGATCCCCTGATTCTCATTAACTCTTCGACGGCGAAACCAGATTGTATATTTATGTGTCGTTACTCATAGCAATTACTGCTTACTCACAACACACATAGTTGTTACGCTAGACTGCGTAATGTGTGAATCATGCTCCTGCAATGGCAAAGAGTTCGTTTTGAGTCTTATTTTTGTAAACGAACATAAACAGGATGCCTGTAACCCACGCAGGTTTAGGCAGATTTTGCTAGTTATGTTTACCTCGCTAGTTATGTTTACCTCGCTAGTTATGTTTACCTCGCTAGTTATGTTTACCTTGCTAGTTATGTTCCTAAGTTCGATTGACAAGCCAGGTAAGGTGTGTGCTTGGATGAATGCTCATGCATACTGCACTACCACGGGGAGATAGTGCAGTTATGTGGGACTCCAACGGAAACACGGGTCACGCGTTAGCGCTCACCGCGAACCCGCTGCGGCTGTCCGTCACTGGACCCTCCTCGGGGGAGTATCCCCATCACCGGCGCACCAGAACACACTGTACGCCGTGTCCACCCCAGGGACCAATCTAGCACATGGGCGCCAGACGACACCGTGTATGGCGCCCTAGATCCCCTTGTGACGGGTCAAGGTCAATGGCCCCGCCACCTACCATTTTTCGGCCGCAGGGGTTAGGGAGAGCGGCCATGCTATACTGACACTCCTCGAGAGTGGCGCACCGCAATACCGGCACTCCTCTCCCGCCACGGCCTCCAACCCTGCGGCCGAAAAATGGTAGCCGTGATTTCGTATGGGACCTGGGACGCTCCATACGACATCGCGGCCGGCCAGGCGGCACCGCAGCCTACTTGTTGGCCGCTACGTCGTCGGCTTATCTTTATTTTATTTTTTTACTATGTATAGGCCTGTGTTTGACCACAATCTCACCGTGGTCAGTGATGATGTGGCCGATGGTGGTAAGCACACAAAGCCTAGAAGGGAACTGGCTCTCAAGTGCTGCTGACGGAACACACCGGAAGGTGCTTGGCGACAGATTTTCAACTTGAGGGTGGTTGCCAGCCAGGCGGGTACTACAAAGTACCCTACCACCGTGCAAAAATCGGCAAAAGCCCTGACGAGCGGCCTCTCCTCGGGTTCCACTTCGCTTCACCGTGGGTGACCAAGCCACGGCTACTGAGCCCTCCGCCTCGACAATGCGGGAACCCACCGGGGGTAAGGTGTTATTGGCCTGGTATGGAAACTTCAGGAATTTCTGTCTGATAGTTTTCCTGTTGTAAATCAACATTGGCAGCTGCCCATTGCTTGCATCTTTGCTGAGCGCGATTCTAAGCCACTCTCGTCCGGCGAATATCTTCTGTCTCGGCTATCTGGTATCTCGATTTGATTGGGCACTTTAGCGAATTGTCTTTACCATATCGGATTTGATTCTTCAGCGAAACTCTTTGAATAGCGCCAATACTTGGTCTTTTGTAAAGATCCAAGAGAAAGTCTAAGATAATTTTGACCCAAACTGAGTCATATTCCTCGTGTTATTTTCATTGCTAGAAATAAACAAAGAACAATGGCGAAATTTTAGCTGACTTTAATTTGAGCGTCTGAAAGTGAGTTATATACGAAAGACATTCTATTAATTGTCTATGTTTTTTAAAGTATAATTAGGCCTGGTCCAAAATAGATAAAAAAAATAACATAATAAATAAAACGTTATTTGATTTTTTAGTTCATTTCTTTAGCATAGTGTTGCCATTATATATTTTATCTGTTAAGTGGCAAGTAGTAACTATATTAAGAAATAATATCATTATTGTATTTATTGCAGTAAATGAGTTAACAATACAGTTTATGTCTAAGTGTAGATGTTCAGCAGGTAGGTAAGAATATTGTGGTTGGTAATGATTGGCAAAAAGACTAGTACCCAAGTCTAAAAAAAATATAGCTTGGTTGTTGACGGCAACCTTTTGATACACGTCAAGGTCACTTAGTTTAAATAAATATACTCTTTCCAAAGAGTATACTACACATTTCATGCTAAAATAACTAGGTAAGGGAAATACTAATGCGATATTCCCCTTTTACTGCCACGAAATTGAATAATATTACCTATTAAACACATTATTAAAAGTTACCCAGACATAACCTACAAAAGTTTATGACTGAATATCTATGATTATCTACATTCTCGAACAAAAATTCTTGCACAAACTAATTCAGAACATCACCCTGAGTTAAACCAGATATTTTTCATTTAAAGACTTTTGAATTTAATCTCAGCTAAAACAATGTATGGGCACCTGCCATTGTTCTTTGGAAAGCCTATCTTGTAAGTTAATGGAGAAGACCAATGACACATTATTCAATGTCAAATTCAATAAGACATTGGTTACTGTGATCATCACGGTTGTCATATATTAATACTCGTACATCACGCTGTGAACATACCTTCTAATCGCATTTACTTCTTCAAAATGGATAAAAGCTTGTCCAAGCTAATCTCCTTCTAAACCCTAGAAAGAGTCTTAACTCGTTATGAAATACTAAGAATACAATCCCGCCCGTGTTATGGGGTTTCCCATCGGCATTAAAGAAAAACTGTATAGAAAATCCTATGCCATATTTAACTCCTCACCAAGGCCACCTAATCTAGACCCAGTTGTGGTTGAGCAGTAATTGAAGATGTCCGTTGTCTCTCAGCTGATGGATGTAAGATTCTTATTAATTACAATCTCCCACGGTTTCGCGCCCTTGGAATATAGATCGTAAATCTTTCGGAAGAAATTATCCAATTTATAGTGAAAACCGTATCAAAATCGGTTAAGTAATTAAGGAGAAATAAGCGCCCATACAGACATATAAAATTATCGAATTTATTTTATACTATTTGGTGACTAGTGGAGGGAAGATTCCTGCTGTGTGACGTAAGACCGCGTAACATGCAAACAAACATGTTTGTTACGTGTATTACGTCAAAACGGACTGATTCCAATGCAAATGACTGACTGGTCAACAACTTGTTAGTAATTATGCAACGAGACGCATATTTTATCCCGCTATGAGTTGGGTTATGGCGTTAAATCCAGTGTCGATATTTTACACATCAATACCTATTAACTGGGCGACCGAGCTCTGCTTGGGTGAAAATAGAGAAAACGACGTATTCTAAAAATGAAACCTAGCTAGATCGATTTATCGCCCCCGAAACCCCCTGCGTACTAAATTTCATGAAAATCGTTGGAGCCGTTTCCGCCATCAGATTATATAAATACAAGAATTGCTCGTTTAAAGGTATTCGTGAGCTAAATAATAACAGCCGCACGGGTCGATCTTCTAGGTTAAGCAACGCTTGACGAGGTCGGTGCGTGGATGGGTGACCCTTTCAACATACCGAGTTTCCTCCGTGCCTCGGAAAGCACGTTAAGCCGTTGGTCCCGGCTGTCATTTGAAGATCTTTGACAATCGTTACGGGTAGTCAGAAGCCTGAGATCTGACACCAGTCTTGCCAAGGGGTATCGTGTTACCCAGTTACTGGGTTGTGGAGGTCTGATAGGCAGTCGCTCCATGTAAAACACTGGTACTCAGCTGAATCCGGTAAGACTGGAAGCCGACCCCAACAATAATTGGGAAAAATGCTAGGCAGATGATGAGATAGACTGCCTGGATGACTCTTCCTCGAAAGTTTCTGGGTGATTTTCAGACAGCCGTATTATAAGAAGCCGCAATAAAATTTTGTAGAAAAGAGAGAAGGCTATCTATCGAACGCGAGCATATTTTAGTAACGACTGCGTCATTGGTATTGTGGTCTCTAGCACAACTGCTGTGCATAAGATTTTATTGCGAGGTTGAGTCAAGTGTTATTCGGTTATTCCATTAGCAGTTTCTCAGTAGCAGTTCAGTATTTGACAAATTCAATAGACTCCTTTCCAATATAAATAACATGGGTATTTAACACTAGCTGACCCCCGGGGCTTCGCTCCCGTCAATTGGCTACCTACCTTCCCTACTTACCCTACCCTACCCTAACCTAATCATGTAGTACGTTATCTCAGCGCACGCCAAAGAATGAATTTTATATGCAACATTTAGCTACTTTGGGTTACATTATTGCAATTTTCATAAGGATCTCTTATTCATAAGGATCTTATTTTTTTTTGTAAATATATTATAGCCTATGACACTCAGGAATAATGTAGCTTTCTATTGGTGAAAGAATTTTCAAAATCGGTTCAGTAGATCCAGAGATTACCCCCTACAACGTCACAAACTCACAATTCACAAACTTAACCTCTTTATAATATTAGTATAGATAACTGCTGAAATATGAGTGCTAGTCACGTAAGGTGCCTGTACCTTCGGGGAATAAGAAAAAAACAAAAGGATATTCAATTCATCTAAAGTGCACACTTGCGATATTATCTATGTATGTGATAATAAAGAACTAGATTTTTAGCAGAAGTAACGACACTCTAGTATCGATAACTTTTTCGCATCCCTCCGTCTATTATGAGGTCTGCAATTCTGCATTTATTAGTACTTTACGTCTGTTTGACATCAATGGGCGGGCTCTAGATAGCTGTACTTAGTATGTACAGACCTTGGCCTGATTCTCATAGTCATAGCTAGACACCGAAGAAACCGCCTATTAGATATAGAGAAACGCGATTGCAGGATGCATGTGACTGAATTGATAGACAAATAACTGCTGTGATGATCAATGAAACACATGTGACTAAATTAGTCTATACTAATATTACAAAGAGGTAAAGTTTGTGAGTTTGTGACGTTGTACTCTGGATTAGAGATGGGTCTAAAATTAATAAGCTGCTAAATTAACACTGCTAAATATTTTTAGTGTCAACACTTGTTAAATAAATTCTGATTTAACTGCTAAATTTAACAGTGACAACTCGCTAACACGACGGGGGTATTTTTTGTAGTAGAGCGTAATAAAATTTATGGCAGGGTTCAAAATTGTAAAAATCTACAGCTGCGAAGACTTTCTAAGTTTCTACACATATCTTCCGAACAGCTGTTTAGCAATATTTTTGGTAATTTTTCAAGCAAAACAAAGGAAAGGAAAGGACACCATGGTGTTACGTCTCAATTAAGGAACAAAAACCAAACAAAAAACGAAAAATTTGTGTTCAGTCAGTTCAGTGTTGAGACAGAGAGATTGTTATTTAGTCGAGTCGATTTATATAACTGCTAAGTGCTAACTGCTAAATGCTAACTGAGTTCGGAAATGTTAAATTTAATTTGTGAGTGTTAAATAAAGACTGATCTTCGTTACGATTACGAAGTATATTTACGTGTTTGTTATATATGTAATGAGATGAGTAGGTAATGAGTGTTGTGAGTTTAATTTAAATTGTTTGTGTATTGTTTACTTTTTAAAAATAATACTTTTTAATTGCAATAGTAGTTTGTATGATGATTCTTAAACAAAACTTATGAATACTAAAAAAAACAGCTATAAAAAAAGAAATCGTTGTAAATAAATTGATTCTCATTTTAAATACGCCAACAGAAAAAGTTGACAGTCCTAAGTCTGTTAAAAGTATGAAGGAAACTAGAATTAATTATGTTAACAATCGCTTGTGTTTAAATTTAGCAGTTGCTAAAAATAACTGCTAATTTTAACTGTTAATTATTTTTAGCATTAGCATTTAGCAGTGTTATTTTGTTTCAACGTTTAAGCCCATCTCCACTCTGGATCTACTGAACCGATTTTGAAAATTCTTTCACCAGTAGCAAGCTACATTATTCCCGAGTGTCATAGACTATAATATATTTTCAAAAAATTTAGAGATCTTTATGAAAATTGCAATAATGTAACCCAAAGTAGTAAAATGTTGCATTTATAATTCTGTCTTTGCCGTGCGCTGAGAAAACTATTGATGATACATAATAGTAGTTTATGAAACTGTTGCATAATAAGGGGTATTAAAACATGAGTGTGTTAGGCGAGGTTTTTAATAGTATTCACACGAATGTTTTAATACCTAGTTATGTGCAGTTTCATACACTACTTTATCTACACTCATACATTGGGATTGAATCTACTAAATACCTTTTTTGCATTTTTCATGCCATAAAGAAGTGATAGCATTTATCATATAATTTTCTCGTCTTTGCTGGTAATAGATATGAGTAATTTCCTTCGCCGCATCTAAAATTTAAATAATATATTAATATAATATAAAATTATTAAGCAAGAATAAAAATCGCAGTGCGTGGCGGGCATTGTCATAAAGAAAATGGAATCAAATCTTTTGAAATAGGTACCTACTATAAAAATGGCATTACAATAAAATTATGGATGAAAACTCCTTACCCTCTTACAAATAAACGCGGCATAAAGTTATACCAAGTATAAACCTATGAAAATGTATGGTTATACCTTTGTTATACCTGGTATAACTTTATGCCGCGTTTATTTGTAAGAGGGTTAGTGGTTAACTTCTTGGATTTTTCCTGTATCGTAATAGAAAAGAAATTATTTTGTTAGAGAAAAAGTGTTATAATAAGATTCTATTTTTAAATTTCGGTATTGTGTTTATAAAGTATGTCAATATTAACTCGTTTTGAAGTTTATAATTCGAATATTACTCTATGAGAGTAGATAAAAATATGTACTACATGATTAGGTTAGGGTAGGTAGGGGTTAGGTAGGTAGGTAGGGTAGGTACGGGATGGTAGGTAGAGTAGGGTAGGGTAGGAAGGTAGATAGGTAGCCAATTGACGGGAGCGAAGCCACGGGGGTCAGCTAGTTATTAATAGAAGTAAAAATTTAAAAAAGCCCCGACATATTTTTCTTTCATACTACATAATTTATTTATAGTAGACACGCTTCGATCGACAATCTATTGAACACGTAATTATGACACGATATCTTGCAGGAGCAGCCCGATTCAAACGGTAAAACGACAATAAGTTTTGAACGGCTAAACCGATTTTCATCAAACATAGCTAAGAACACTCGACAAAGTCACCTTTCAAAATAAGTTAATCCGTTTATGAGCCATGATGCCACAGACAGATACACACAGGTACACATCAAACTTTAAACATCCCTCTTTTTCCGTCGGAATAAATGAGGTTGGAGGAAGTGGGAATTGAAGGTTGAAGAAAAGATGTAGTGAGGAATGACTTGAATGATTGACAGGGGAGAACGTAAGAAGAAAATGTGGTGCGCCGACCCCAAGTAACATGGGAGAAGGGCAGGAACGTGATGTCAAGGGATTAAGTTGATGGTAGTAGTGGGAAAGCAGGGTCAAAGCAAAAATTTATGGATTGTCTTTGTGTGAGGAATGACATGAAATAGACTGTTGACACGGGCAAATGGAAGAAGAAAACGTAGTTTGCCGACCCAAAGTATAGTTCTCGCCAAACTTCTTAGCCGCACTGAAGTTGGTTCCGATGCGCAAGGCGCGGCGTGGTGCTGTTTTTGTATGCAATTTACTACTGCGCAGTGCGCAGCCATTGTAGCCAACTTCAGGGGGCGACCAAGCAGTTTGGCGAGAACTATAACATGGGATGGTTTTAGTTGTAGTGTATACTAAAACATGAGGTCTACAAGACCACAAAAAAAAGAACCAGTCGGTGTTACCAGTCGGTTATAAAACAAGTGGGGTAACCGTAGATCAAAACATTATAATAAACATAGATAACCAGACAATGCTGCCGATAAGATTACAGAGTCACTACATCAATATTACATTATTTTTACCGATAAGAATCAAATTCAGCTACGTAGGTATGTAATTTCGTGTTGTAAATCATAGGAAATGTCCATTATTTGCCAATATCCTTTAAACAATGTTTCCTTACGAAATTTTCCTTAAGGCGCAGATACCCCTCAGTAGCTGATTTTAAAAAGAGAATCACGTCTAAACGTCTAGTCGTAATTTTTCGGAAAAAAATATGTTACATTAAACCATATTTTTAATAATTTCATATTTTTATTTTAATCGTTTTGTTTATCGATACCGAACATCCTCACGAAATTCTTAGACCTTTATTAACACCTTATAATAATAGATAATTATGGATATAATAAAGCAGTGATGGGCAAAGTACGGCCCGCGGGCCAGCTCCGGCCCGCGAAACCATTTAATCCGGCCCGCCGACGGTCCTTCGACATGAATAGTATATGGCCCGCGATAATTATCTTTTGACGGTCCAGAAGTATAAAGTAGATTCTATTTAGTAGAATAATAGACGCATAGGTGAAGGTAGCGCAGTATACAACGGTAAACCAGTGTCTTATATGTAATGAAGAAGCAGTGGCGGTCGCCATTTTAACACTTAACATGCTAAAACCAAATATGCTTTGAAGAATGACGCAGAAAAAGGTGAATGCGGAAAACCTAAAAAATAACAATATCTGGTCAAAGAAATATGTTTAAAAAGCAAATTCCGGCCCTCCTCTGAAATTTCTTAAACTTTCTGGCCCCCATTAAGAAAGTTTGCCCACCACTGTATTAAAGTAACATCTCTGTCTAACCCTTTGGTGAATACAGGCGGTAAGTTATATTTTACTGCCTCGTTGGTCGCAAGCGCTGCCGCTGCGCGTGAGGTCCTGGGCTCGATTCCCGAGTCGGACAGAGTGTTATTGGGTTTTCCATCTGGAATTTCTCAGTGGCAGCCCGGAGTCTGGATGTGTACCCGGTTGATGGCGATAGGATCTATTACACATCACAAAAACAACTGGCGAAATTTGGATGTGCTATAGGTGCCTCTGTAACTCTTCTTATTTTTTTCTTCTCTTTTTGTTTAAGAAATTGGCTCGCACACTGTTCCGTTGTTGATGAATAACGTAATTTACCTATGTTTGCAATATCTGTAAGTATGTGAGAACCATGTTCCTATTTACCAAAAGAAGGAATTTACCTGTTAGTGCATGTAACACTTTATATCTATACGTAGTATAGTAGTGCTGGGTGCATCGTCCTCACGTATATAAATTTTATGTATTTAAATGTTGTAAAACACTTTTTTTTAACAAAAAAAGAGTAAGCGTGGCGTTTCTTGTCCGTTCTTCTCCATAACAAGCTACTTTTCCGAATGGACGGTAAAATCAATTATTATTAATTTTATAAATAATTTTTGTCTTTGTCTAAAGAGCTTGAAAAAACATTAATTATAGTATAAAAATGTCCTTGACCTTACCCAACATTCGTGTAAATTGCATATTACAAAACATTACGCAAATAATTATGAAATTTTAATCAGTTTGTAATTGTTTTAATTAGCATACTCGTGTTGATACTAGAATATTAGCATACAATGTTTCGTTGTGAATCATATATTGGTAACGGTCAAGCTATTATGATCTTCTTAGAGATAGGCAGAAGTACTGTTAATAGGCATAATTTAACTATACTTATTGTATGGGCTCTCTGTCATGAGGAGTCCGACTCCTCAGTCTTGCGCAGCTTGACTTGCTTGTGATGGGACTCGTCTAGGGAACTACCACCACAATCCTTGGGCGCTACAACCGTTTGTGGGTATTGGCCTCCTCAAAGATATTCTTACATTTCTCTCTGTCTCTAGCCTCCCTTCGCCGAGATGTTTTTTCTTCTTATGCGCCTCAAATCTTCCTCGAAACAATCCTTTCAACGATTCCTGGGTACTCTTCTGGTTCTCTTCTGATTATACGTCCATTTGGACATTATTTTAACAGCTCTAGTGATACTCATTTTTCGCCGGGGTGGTTTTAGCGAATACGAAACTCCCTGGTATTTTCCTCATAAGTCCAGGTGCCTTTTGAAGGGTTTGCCACAACAAAATAAAAAGATAATGGGCCGTTATCCGCCACGATGGCCCAGCGCAAGTTGGTGCATGACAAAATTCTTAGAAATCGATCTCAATTTAATTTGTCACTAAAATATTACCAATCAATCTACAAAATCAAAGTGCGTGACTTTGTCATAGTGAATGAAAGTTGTTCGTTACAAATTATTCACACTTTTACCGTCTAGATCGCGGAAACTATTGACTTTTTGCTAACGCCGCGATTTTTACGCTTGACAGCAAATACTTTTATAATTACAGCGAGTTATCAATTATGTGTTATAGATCGTTTTATGAGAAAACACTGGTTATATTTGTATTGCTTCGAAGTAAAATATAAGGAAAACCAGACTCTTCAGAATAAAAGCAATAAAAGACATGCGTAGGTACGTCATACAATCAGAAAGACGTCATATGCTGAACATAGGCAAGCATTGTCACAAAGACTAATCTCTGAAAACGTCACAAATTTTAGATGTAGGCAACCGCAAACAACAATAGTTCTTGCCCTAATAACCAAAAGCACCACAGTGTTGAGACATATATATAAATAAAGAAGGGTGTAGAGCAGTGGTGGCCCAGTGGTATCGGCCGCGACTTACAAGTTGTAAGGTCGTGGGTTCGAGCCCAGGCATTATTTCATCACCACTGCTCTCAAAACGGTGAAGGAAAACATCGTGAGGAAACCGGCATGTCCTAGAACCAAAAATTCGACGACATGTGACATCCACCAATCCGCACTGGGCCCGCGTGGTGGATTACGGCCCATTCCCTCTCACAGAGAGGAGGCCTGTGTCCCAGCAGTGGGAATATTAATAGGCTGATGATGTGATGTGTAAGAAGTCATGACGAGGCGTTTTGGGGGACTGTATTTTGTATTTTTGTGCTCAGTCTAATATAAATTTTGATTTTGACCATTTCAGTTAATTTTCCTCATAACTAAAACCACCATTTAAACATTTCCAGACATGTACCGAAAGCGAAGCACACGACGATGGCGGAGACGCCCGAACTCAAACGAATAGCCGAGAACACGAAGATACAGAGCAACGTCAAGTATCACGCCGACTTCGAGAAGAGCAAGGGGAAATTCACACAGGTATGTTTTTTATTGATTAATATGGCCAAAGGTCACTTATTCTAACTACGTAGTTAACACGCTAACAGACTTCACACAATACTTCCTAGCTTCAGGCATAACCAATTAAACAATACTCTTCCTTTAGAATAGAATATAATAACAATTAACAAAAAAAACCGGCCAAGTGCGAGTCGGACTCGCGCACGAAGGGTTCCGTACCATTATCGCAAAAAACGGCAAAAAAATCATGTTTGTTGTATGGTAACCCCACTTAAATATTTATTTAATTCTGTTTTTAGTATTTGTTGTTATAGCGGCAACAGAAATACATCATCTGTGAAAATTTCAACTGTCTAGCTATCACGGTTCATGAGATACAGCCTGGTGACAGACAGACAGACGGACCGCGAAGTCTCAGTAATAGGGTCCCGTTTTTACCCTTTGGGTACGGAACCCTAAAAACTAACAATTTGTTGGTATGACGCAATAATTCATAACATATCAAGGCCTGTCCGTGCCTCGGAATGCAGTTTAAGCCTTTGGTCCCGACTGCCATTCGAAGATTGTTGAGAGCCCAAACGCCGACAATAATTCTCCCGAGGGGTTTTAAAGGGTGTAATACTGATATTCCGCTTCAGATGATGAAATAGCTGGGATAGTGTTCTTCTCTGCTTGTTTCTGCTTTCAAATATCTATCACTTACCTACTTGAGGCACAATGAGTTATAACATGATAGTTTTAGAAAAGAGGGAGAGCAAAGAAAAGATGGATGAATGGTTTGAAAGATGCTTAACAGTAGTTGTAGTAGAGCTCTTTGTATAGGAGCTCGTCCATGGATGTACAACCACTATGGTTATCTATACTTGTCTGCCGTCAATCAGCGTAGCTGTGTTCCGGTTTGAAGGGCATGAGTACCGGTGTAGTTCTGTAACTACACTGGCACCCATTCCTGGGTATGAGACACATTTTAGCTTTGTCTTAGAGATGAATTATAGGAAGCATGATAGAAAGTTACAGACGCGAGACGTGTGTAATACACGAGGCAAGCACATGTCTATATGAAAACATTTCTATAGACAGCTTTCCTCAGGCATTTCGAAAATGAAATATAATTACACAAAATGTATATTTCCCATAATTGCAACTGTCCAAGGCACCCCTTCAACAGTTGCACTAACAAAGACACAGCTATGACCTTCAATCCAGTACAAATCTTACTTACAGGTCGCAGATGACCCCGAAACCCTCAGGATCAAGGCCAACACCAAGATCATAAGCAACGTGGCGTACCACGGGGAACTGGAGAAGAAGGCTCAGATGGAGAAACAGCGGCAGATCAACGAGAATGGAGAAATTGTTGGTGAGTTGGTTACCAATGTGTGTTGGTGATGTTGGCTTCAATTCTATGTTGGTTGATGTTGTGTGGTTATGTTGGCACTTTGTGTTTTGGATTGAATCTGGATATTTTTTTAAGATATAATTTATATCTTCAGTATTTCATGTCCATTTACTCGCTTTACTTGGGACTTAAGGGTAAAGCAGAGGGCTGAGACTACAAATCGATACGAAGACGCTTTTTCATAGATTTTTTTTAATCTATGAAAACGCTTTTGTCACATTGTTACGTCGCACCTGTCTGTGGGAGCCTTGAATGTTAACTAATAAAATGTGGGTACTTTTACATCTCTCCTTATTTCCTTCGAAGAGTACAAGATCAATTTTGTAGTCTTTACAACCATTTAAGAATATTTTCATATTTGAGACACCCATAAAATTGAACAGGAACTAAAAATGAAGTAGACAGTCATGAGGATTGCTGAAATGAGTGAAAACTTAAATCTTTGCAATAACACGTCACATTAGCATGTCGATGACGCTGTCACATTAACATGTCGCTGACGTGAACCCATAAGTTTTGCCCCTGCCAAAAAGCGCACAAAACAAATAAATACTTTAATATCGAATTAATAATTATTTTAACATTTCATAAACGGGTAATCTCATGTTAAAACTCATTAATACTTTTTTAATGACTTCTAAGGATCGTTAACACATAATCCCATCAATAAGTGATTATGGATTATCCAGATTCATTCCGAGCGCATTAAAAATCGATTCACATTGAACAATATAGTTGTGATCGTTAGAGCAAGACTAATCCATATTTAAATTGATATATCACTATAATTTCGAAGCGGAATAAAGCAAAACAGTGTGCTGGTGCCTACACTTATGTATGGCAGCGAAGGTTGGGTATGGCAAAAAAGACATGAAAGTAGGATTAATGCAGTAGAAATGCGTTCCTTGCGAAGTATGTGTGGTGTTACTTTAAATAATAGATTGAGGAATGAGGTAATAAGACAACGTTGTGGTTTAAAAGAAGATGTAGTGACTAAAATTTAAAAGAGTATAGTACTCGCCAAACTTCTTGGCCGCCCTGAAGTTGGTTTACCGCATGCGCGAAGCACGAAACGGTGCTGTTTTTGTATGAGATTTACTACTGCGCAGCCATTGTAGCCAACTTCTTGGCGGCCAAGAAGTTTGGCGAGTACTATATGTTAAGATGGTTTGGTCATGTTGAGAGAATGAATGAAAGGCGACTAACGAAAGGTATTTACATGGCAGACGTGAATGGAAACGCCGGGAGGGGACGCCCTAGAAAGGTATACCTACATAGACCTTATAGGTGATGTTCTTCAGAAAGGCCAGGTGCGCAGTACTCATAACCGGCGTGTGTATGACTAGATGTATGAATGTGAGTGAAGCAAAAGAAGTATGTAAGGATCGTAGCAGGTGGCGTTCTGTAGTTTCTGCCTACCCCCATGGGAAAAAGGCGTGAGTTTATGTATGTATGTAATAAAGCAAAAATATAACTCGTCAATAGACTTCGGAATTAGGCCATTAAGCGGCACTTTAGAACGTCAAAAAAATTATTAAATTTTTAAGTAATAATAATTTATTCTACCGTCCATTCGGAAATGTAGCTTGTTAAGGAGAAGAACGGAAAAGAAACTCCACACTCACTCTTTAAAAAAAAAAGTGTTTTACAAGTATTTGGTTACATCATTCAACTTAATTTTGGTGACATCCACCAACCCGCACTGGGCCCGCGTGATGGATTACGGTCCATTCCCTCTCACAGAGCGGAGGCATGCACCAACTATTATTTATTCTGTGCCTGCACGCACAACGGACCTAATGGACCTAGGACCTAGAGGTGATTACAAATATATATATGGAGGTGATTACAAAAATCATGCTGTGCAGTTGGAGGATACATATTCGCAAACTGGCTGACCCCCTGATCGTTCGACTGCACAGCATGATTTTTCTTGTTTACAGCCTTTTAGTTCGCTTCTTAAGCAGGCGGGATTTTGTTTTTTTTTAATTTACATTTTTTTTAGTTTTGAGAACTTTTTTTTCGAATGACATTAAACATATAAGTGGTATATATTTTTGTAATCACCTGTAAAAACTCTTCATTTTCATACCCCACTCAATGGGTATCAAAGAAAAAAAAATTTGCAACCCCTACAATATGGCGCCCAAAAATCCGCCATGCATCTTTTTTTTAAACGGCACTTAACTAAGAACACTTGGGCGGCCAAGACCTATCTAACGATGTCTTAATTATAAAAATCCTTCAAGTGGTTTGAAAGATACGAGGTAATTAAGAATATTACATACATACATACAAACAAGATACGCGCGAAAAACATAACCCTTTCCTTGCAGCCGGGTAAAAAGACAGTTTACTTGGTCTTTAAAACTATGGAGAAAATAAAATTTTAATAGTCTTGCTCTAACGAATCCATACTGATCAAAACGACACAGTTGTCATATTGCACTATCACAATCGTATCAATTTGGTTTCATGTCAAATCATAAGGTTTTATGACCATAATCTTGCTAACTTTCATTATATCGAACTGTTTATCGGAAAAATAACATTAACATTGAAAACGTTTAGGTTCTTAATATAGAGTCGAGTTTTCAATCTTCAGATAACTTTTATCTGAGGAATAAATATTGTAGTGTGAGTCCAGGAGCGGCCTTAACCGCTGCGAGGCTCCGGGCGGGTGGCAGATATTTGCGAGGCCCTTGTCCTTTTTAGATGAAGGGATGCATGATATATGAGAAATTGTAAACTTGGCTTTTATTGTTATTAATACTTTATTATGTATTAGAGTCAGGGTTTCTTCATAGAAAACGATCTTCTTAATAAAATATACTTTTATTGGAACACTTTCTAGTTAAAAAAAGAAGACATAGTTTTATAATGACACAATCATAGATGAAACAAAATAAAATAAACCAGCGTTCCTAAATTTAATATCCGCTGATCTAAGAACGAACAGTGTTGTTGACCTCTGATAAAATAAAGTTATTTTTTTTTATTTTTCTAACACTATGAAACTCTTAAACGGCTAACTTTATTTTATTGTTACGAATAACTGTGTGCTAAGGATAAAATTGTAAACGTTTTGGGTTGTAGCGCGAGGCCCCTGTTCGCCACCCCCTAAGGCCGCCACTGAGTGTGACAGCTGTTGTATGGACAATATGTCAATATTCTTAAGATAGATTTATCAACAGATTAAAAAGTCGACCTAATCTACAGATTTATAATTATTGATGGTCGAATGGTCGCACGCACGACTGTCGAGCATGCATGGGTGACATGGGTCCGATCATCGAGCATGCAGCCTTATTGCGTAATAAATTCAAAGGCAAAGCAAAGAGTATGAAAAATCGTCCAACCACGTAGACGGAAATCCACATCGCGTCTTTCATCTCGCAGTATGCAACATTTATCCGGTTTCTACTAGCGTTATTATTGTAGATTGTCAACTTGGCTACAGGTCCAGGCTCTAGATAAGTGGCATTCGGTGTCAGTGAAGGCGATAATCGAAATGTTTACGTAAATGGATTGTCACGTGATTTGTAGATATCGCTTGTCAATCCCATACAATTTTTCCTTTTTACAAGCTTTTATTTAATTTGCAATGTATTTATGTATTTTTCATTGGGAGCAGTGGTGGCCCAGTGGTATCGGCCGCGACTTACAAGTTGTAGGGTTCGAGCCCAGGCAGGCGCTTTACTTTGTGTAAATGATTTCATCACCACTGCTCTAAAAACGGTGAAGGAAAACATCGTGAGGAAACTGGCATGTCCTAGAACCAAAAATTCGAAGACATACGACATCCACCAACCCGCACTGGGCCCGCGTGGTGGATTACGGCCCATTCCCTCGCACAGAGAGGAGGCCTGTGTCCCAGCAGTGGGAACATTAATAGGCTGATGATGTGATGTGATGATGATGTATTTATGTATGTAAGTTCGGGTCAAATCTTGCAACTGAATTTTGAAGCAGTTATCCTCAACGGATTAAGATGCAATTTTGCTGACACGTTTAGTTTGTATGACAATGCATGGTTAGCTAAGCGACGTCATTCTAAATCCAATATGGCGGACTAGTTATTTTTTGTCCACTGTCAGGATATGAAGGGTTTGCTGAGGAGAATACGAAAAATCCTTGTTTAAAAAAAAGATTTTTTAATGAATGTTTTTTATTGATAATCGTTATCGCCACGTTTTTGATGGTAGAATGCCACTTGCCTAGGGCCTCAGATAGGTATCGGGAGCAGGAAGTAACTATTTTTCTGTTTTAAAAAGTCAGTCGGTCATTTCATTTATGTAAAGGAAATACCTTCACTAACCATGCTGTATTTGACCGAAAAGCCAAACTGGTCCTGATAATAATAATACATTTTTACTAATTTCCTTATATTGAGTTATTCTTTAATTAACGCCCTATTAACTCTATTTTCCTCAAAATAAATTATTAATGAAATAATGTGATATTTTAAACTCCATGATAATGGTAACCTTAATGTCAATTATATTCATTGTGTTGCGATGTTGTCAAGCAGAGGATTTTCGAATTTTTCAAACATAATGAAGCATAAAAAAATGCCTTTTTTTTTCTTAAGAAAACGTTGCGCCACGCTAGGAATTTCTTCCTGTATCGTGGGTGCGTTTACAAACATAGAGCCGAAACAATATCTGCAGGTCATACAAATATTTGTTCCGTGCGGGAATCGAACCCGCGACACGCAGCGCAGCAGTCAATCGCTCAACCATTGCGCCAACTGACAAACTTTTGATTGTTGCCAAAAATTGAGGTTCATTTTGGTCAAGACCAGAAAATCAAACCCCACCTTACGCTCGACAGCCACACGTGCAATCATAATCAATCAATACGACTATTTATTTAAAACTGAAATAAATACAAACAATGTTATTTTGCCGAGCACCCCACCCATATGTTTCTAACTCTCCCTAGAACTACCATCGGACAACTATCACCAGCAAATAGACAATTACGAACGGGAAATGCTGCCTCCGAACATGCCACCACCGAACCTGCCTCCCAAGAACCACTACCAGACACCGTCGACCCAGTACCAGACGCCGTCGACCCAGTACCACCCTCCACCGCCCCAGCAACAACCACAACAACAACAGGTTGTACACCAACAACAGCAATCTGTGGTCCATCAGCAACAACAACAGCAACCACAAGCGCACCAACACAACAGACAGTACCAAGAGCAGTACTACAAGCCAAAAGAGGAATACTACCCTCAACAACAAGAATATCAGGGTCAATACTACCCTCAGTATCAGAGTTACCCGGCTGCACCACAGTCGCAGCAGCAAAGTCAACAGCATAAGATTGGGAGGATCCAGGATTATGATCCGATCAGTGATGGACCCAGGGTGCCTCCGAATACGCAGAGGGCGTCCGCTACGCTTATTTATAATAGCACTAGTGATGGGAAACGAGGTTTGTTTGCATTTTTTTTTGGGTATTTGACAATCTTTTTTGGTGATGAAAAGTTAGAAATTAAGAATTGAAGATTAAAACTTAATGTTGGCTCGACGAGTCGCTACACCTGCACTACACAGTTAGTTGAGCAAAGACTATTGATGAAAATTGTCCAATTTATTTGTATCAATTTTCATTATTTTTAGTTACTGAGCACGCTATGGCGAAAATTATGAAAAACATAGTCAAATATCCAATCTTAATATATTTTTTTTACTATCTAATCGCTTTTTTATGTTGGCAATTCTTCACTCATTTTATGTTTCTCATTATTTTTTGTGTACCTACACTAAATGTTTTGGTTTTGGGAATGTTTTAAATAACGCTTGTTTGTTACGAATACTTTGTGTTTTATAAAAAAACAACCTTATGTATATACCGTAACCGTATATAGGATGGGGAAATATTAGACTTAGATCCACTTTCTTTATCGCATTTATGTTAAATGCGCGTTGACTGTATCAGTTAATCGCATCACTTGACTTACGCATTTAATTGGGGCCTACTTTGATGAAATTCCTTGATACCTTCCCAAGAAGATTTATCTATATATATATAAATGAATCCCTATTTCCCTTGGTCACGGCATCACGCGTGAACGGCTGGACCGATTTCGCTTATTCTTTTTTTCTTGAGTTTGTTATTATTAGGAGAAGGTTCTTAGGAAAAAAAAAACATGGTACCGTACCTACATAGGTAGGGTTGGGTAGGTAGGTTAGGTTAGTTATGTTTGGTGTTTTTATGGCAAAACAAAGTTTGCCGGGTCAGCTAGTCTTAAATAAAAAAGAATATCTCATTCAAAGCGTCTTTATAGTAGCTTCTTACAACTCAACAGTTCCTTAGAGACAGTATCCTATCCTAATATCTTCACGCTGTACCCTCAGGTTCTCACCAGCAACAAGGGCATCAGCAGCAACAGAGTCGTCAGATCGGTCGTGTGACAGACCTGGATCCTCTCGCCAACGAACTGCCCAGGCAGCAGAGTGCCAACCATCATAATCAGGTAAATAGACATCACCACTGCTTTCAAAACGGTGAAGGATAACATCGTGAGGAAACCGGCGAGTCCTAGAACCAAAAATTTGAAGACATGTGATATCTACTGTTTAATACAGGCTTTCGGGTCACAGCCAAGAGGTTACGCTGGGGCCCATAAAAACGTTGCGGCTCTTGGATCCTATCAGGCCTATACCCGTGTAACCACGGTTCGTGGCAGCGGTCGCTAGGTGCTGTTCCTTGAGATACTGGTT
Source organism: Anorthoa munda (assembly GCA_945859665.1). Taxonomy (NCBI): domain Eukaryota; kingdom Metazoa; phylum Arthropoda; class Insecta; order Lepidoptera; family Noctuidae; genus Anorthoa; species Anorthoa munda. The sequence goes on from OX243915.1 coordinate 20,382,110, forward strand.
CCTGTCTGACAGATGGAAAGTGGTACAATTGTAGTAGAACTTACCTTTGATCCTCCACGCACAACGGACCAAATGGGGGAGACTAAGTGCGGAAAAGGGAGTCCCTACTACTACCTTTGATCCTCATGGTGATATTCTGTGCTCTTTCAATTCCGTGCTTGGCCGAGGGTTTGGTAGGGGGAAAATATATATAATATTAAGGAATACGGGGCGTGGTCTGTTAGTATTCTCTGCAGACTTCAAGACACGCTGCCGACAAAAGCACCTGCTGCGCGCGAAATACACACAAAAACGAATGCACGGGCGAAGAACTACACCACTCGCGAATGGCGGACGCTTTTACAATTATGCTGGTTTGATTATTTAACGATTACAATATAATCAAACGAGAACCCGGTATCGCGTCGCACGCGCTTGGTCACGAATTTTCTAGTCAATTCACGAATGTCAACTCAAGCAGAAGCTGTCAAATCGAATGACAACGAGCTGACACGGAGTTGCAACAAACAGAGGAACGAAACGTTATGTGCCGAACATCTACCAACCCGCATTGGGCCCGCGTGGTGGATTACGATCCGTTCCCTCTTATATAGAGGAAGCCTGTGTCCCAGCAGTGGTAATATTACTGGCTGTCTGAAAGAGATCGTCCTGTGCGATAAGACCGCACATAAATTGTAGGCTGGTTTTTAATCCACGACGGAAAAAGAGAGTGTTATAAGTTTGAAGTTTGTACCTGTGTATTGGTTTATGTCTGTGGCATCATAGCTCCTAAACGGATGAACCGATTTTGATTTAGTTTTTTTTTTGTTTGAAATGTGACATTATCGAGAGCTATGTTTGATGAAAATCGGTTCAGCCGTTCAAAAGTTATGGGCGTTTTACTGTTTTAATCGGGGTATTTTAGCAAGATATTGTGTCCGAATTAGTGTTCGATAGATTTTTGATCGAATCGTGTGTGTACTACTAGATGAATTATGTAGTTTAAAAAGAATGAAATTTAAAAAAATTGTCGGGGGTTTCGAAATTTTTATTTTTACTTGTATTAGATGCTAAAATCTAGAAATATAATTACTTAGTACGCGCCAGAATATTGCACACTTTTATTCAATCTATACTAATATTATAAAGAGGTAAAGTTTGTGACGTTGTAGGGGGTAATCTCTGGATCTACTGAACCGATTTTGAAAACTCTTTCAGCAGTAGAAAGCTACATTATGCCTGAGTGTCATAGGCTATAATATATTTTGAAAAAAAGTTAGAGATCTTCATGAAAATAGCAATAATGTAACCCAATGTAGCAAAATGTTGCATATAAAATTCATTTTTTGGCCGGCGCTGAGAAAGCTATTGATGATACATAAAAAATATGTACTACATGATTAGGTAGCCAATTGACAGCTAGTTTAGAAATAATTATCTAAACGTTTTTATTTTTTTTTCAGCGAGTATACGTCGCCATGTATGACTACGAAGCGAGTGACAGCGATGAGGTAAGATTGTACTATTATTTCTATGAATGATAGGACCAACATATAACACTTACCTACGCGATGCAGTAAGGTGAACGCACACATAGACGCGCCGCACTCGCCGCACGCGCCGCAGTCATCGCATTTTCTCAAGGCCCCGCGCTATCCGCGCCGCACTCGCCGCACGCGCCGCAGTCATCGCATTTTCTCAAGGCCCCGCGCTATCCGCGCCGCACTCGCCGCACGCGCCGCAGTCATCGCATTTTCTCAAGGCCCCGCGCTATCCGCGCCGCACTCGCCGCACGCGCCGCAGTCATCGCATTTTCTCAAGGCCCCGCGCTATCCGCGCCGCACTCGCCGCACGCGCCGCAGTCATCGCATTTTCTCAAGGCCCCGCGCTATCCGCGCCGCACTCGCCGCACGCGCCGCAGTCATCGCATTTTCTCAAGGCCCCACGCTATCCGCGCCGCACGCATCGTATCCACTTCTGTTCATCTTATTATATCAATATTTGCCATACTGATACTGATCACGTCATCCGCACGCGCTGGTGGAATCCGTATACCTACAGCATTTTGCTGTAATGCGGCTCGTGCCGCGCGGATAGGCGCGAGATGCGGCTGACGTCATGATCTAAAAATAGAAAACACTCTGTCACGCACGGCGCGAGGCTGCATACGATTTCATATAAAGACTAGCTGACCCTACAAACTTTGTTTTGACATAAAAACACCAAACATTCATCTACCCTAGGTAGGGTAGCTGAATAAATAAAACATTCATCTACCCTACCTACCCTACCCTACCCTAACTACCCTAGCCTTACCTACCTACTATAGGGTAGCCTATTGTAAATCTAAACCATCCGGGGCGCCACCCAAACGCATAAAAAAAAAACATTCAAATCGGTCCAGCCGTATAGGGGTTCAGTGACATAACACGTACAGTAGAATTATAATGCGATGACTGCGGCTCGTGCGGCTTCTGCGGTGCGCGTTCACCTTTAACAAGCTATGCTTCTAACTAAAATCATTCTGTTGGGACTACTAGATTAAAAAAATCTAAAGTAATATGTGACTTCGTTGGTCTAATGATCTCAACCCTGAGAACCCGGGTTTGATCAGGGCGGCCAAAGTGCCTACAAAACTGGAGTCATGGTTAGAGCTAGTTAATGGCAGTATGCTTACTTGTAGTCAGTGGCCTTGTAACATATTTGTCTAAAAGTGGGTGAACTATAATTTTCATTCTGCCTTACCTTTGGAGATAGAATAGAATAGGCGTGATTCATATTTGTCTAAAAGTGGGTGAACTATAATTTTCATTCTGCCTTACCTTTGGAGATAGAATAGAATAGGCGTGATGTTATATTATAACTAAGTTGTTCGCTATACAGTTAAATACGTACGGCTATTAATTGATGCAAAACACACACACACACACACATTGAAGCAATTCCTATAAGTAAGGCATTACTTAAAACGAGTTTAACAGCCAATGTAAAGTTCTGTAAAAAAAACCATTGTGATAATGAAAATAAAATTATTCATTACAAAATCTTTTTTCGTATTATTCTCAGAAGACCCTATCATTTGATGCCTATATCATGGCAGTGCACAAAAAATAACTAGTCCGCCATATTGGATTAAGAATGACGTCACTTGGCTAACTAGCTAACCATGCATGCATCCAAACTAAACGGGTATGCAAAATTTCATATTAATCGGCGGAAGATAACTGCATTAAAATTCAGTTGCAAGATTTGACCCGAACACACTTACATACATATATTGCAAGTTAAATAAAAGCTTGTTATAATCTTATTCTAATTGAAACTAATCTCCCTTCCAGGTATCATTCCGCGAGGGCGACCTCATCTCAAACGTGACGTCGATCGACTCCGGCTGGATGACCGGCCAGGTCCTGCGCACCGGCCGCACCGGCATGCTGCCCGCCAACTACGTGGAGCTGGCGCCCTCCAACTGATGGTGGTCCTGGCACACGGGGACCGGGGATCAGTTGAAGAAATTGGTTGTGTCGTTGTAGGTGCGGGCTTGAGATGCGTTGTGGAGTATGGTTGTGTTGTTTTAACAGAAATTGCCGACAAAATTGTAACTGAACTAAGGTTAAAACTGTTTTACAGTCGCAAAGACCGGAAATGTGCTAACAGGAGGCATGCATAGGCGCTATGCAAGCCTCCTGGCAGTGTATTTTGTCTAGCATGTCGCCTAGCGTTTAAAAATAGTAAAAAGCAAGAATGTGTGTGAATGTGTCAATGGGCTGGTGGTGCGTTTAAAAATAGTCAATGGGCTCTATGCTTATATCATTCTATCGACGTAAACATTAAAATGTCCATTGGGATAGATCACGTGACATTTGGGTAGTGTCTGTCAGTCTCGAACATTTTTTCTAGGACCTCTTACTGTAATCTATATTGTTGTAAAGCAGGTCGTTATTGTACCTGTGAGAGTAAACTTGTATCAACAAAAAGAACACTGTGATGCAAAATCAGAGGTAAAAGAAAAATATTCATCAAAAAATCATTTCTAAAACAAGTTTTTTTTCGTAATCTTCTCAGCAAACCCTTTCATTTGATACCCATATCATAGCAGTGCACAAAAAATAACTAGTCCGCCATTTTGGGCCGTCCGCCATATTGGGTTTTGAATGATGTCACTTAGGTAACTATGCATTGTTATCCAAACTGAACAAGTATGAAAAATTTAATCTTAATCGGTGGAAGATAACTGCTTTAAAATTCAGTTGCAAGATTTGACCCGAACACACATACATACATTGCAAGTTAAATAAAAGCTTGTAATAACTGTAAAAAGATTGTATGACCGACATCATAATTGATTTACCACTTCTGACTTCTTCTTACTTTACTGACTGGATAATAACAACCATACTTCACAAAGTAGATGCCCAAGCAATTCTACATAGTTGTTGAAAACCGTAAACAAATAAAAATATGCTGCAAATATAATGCCTTTTAAATAACGAAGAAAAAGTAATAAAAACGTAACAAAATGTGCCTTTAATATCATATTCACGAATTAAACTTTTAAATTGTAAAAGCAATAATATCATGTTTATACCTGAAATAACTCAGAATTTTTGGCACTTTTATATCGTAAACCTAATCCAAATTACTACACTCAGTAGAATTTATATTTAAATTGTAACTAACTTTTTCGACTAAGCAAAAATATGTTTAACCAATGGCTGGACCAATTTTGGAATGCCAAAAGAAATTTCGGAATAACCGCGAGAATTTTTAGCTTTTTATAAATTGCCACTAGCATTACACTATGTAAAGATTTTTTATGTATAAATAATAAGAAAATAAAATATACTTTTTGCGAAATTATTTATAATATTAAGATTTAAAAAAAACACGGGGATTATTTTCACCACCTCTTGGAAAGTTGTTAAAAATCATTCAAATTCGTACTCAATGCTTCTTTTTAAGGGGTGGTGTAATTAAAAAAAACTCCGCATTTTTCTATTTCATATCAATATGAAATAAATTCGATTTTCTACAAGCATGAATATTTTAAGAGTCTGAATTATGACTGAAGTAAAAAAACTTATGTAAAAGGCTGTATCCACTGCTGTATAGAGGCCTTAAGTTTTATATAACTTTTTAGAAATAAAATAACGTTAAAAACTTGATATTAAAGAGTATTTAAACTACTTACTTGCTTTTTCCATTAAATTCTAGCCTAAAATCTTAGGCTACTAAGTTTTAGCAGTTTTAAAATATTTATTTTTACTTTTAATAATTTTAGCGAACAAATTCTGTATTTGTAGACTGTTCTACTATATGCATTTTACACCCATTCCAATTTTATTTCTAAACAATTTGATGCTTTTAAAATCATTCCGATAACTGAGAAACTTTTTGAACCTAAAAAGTTAAGACTCACAGCGATAATTATTGTTTATCTTTCTTATTTGTATTTTAGACAAAAATACAATTTCTTATGACAGAAGGTGGCTCGATTTGCCAGAACAGGCATTGCTTTTTTTTAAGTATTTATATTTTACTGCATAAGAAAGTATCGGGCACTTTTTCTACAGAATTTTTAGCTCTTAAGTTGCTATATTCTGTACTTTCTGCCTACTCTCATGGGAAAAAAAGGCGTGAGTATGGTATGTAAAATCTAAAAATTATATCTGGTTGCTAAATCCATGTAATAAAAGATCCAGTTGACTTACGCTAAGAGCAGTTTCTGAATTAAGTATTTGAGTTAGCAATGTGTCAAATCCCAATATAATGCAAAATGTTACGGATTTTCAGATGACAAAAACTCAACTTCAAATTCCTAATTCAGAAATCTTATGATCCTCAGAAATATGTCCAATACTATACATATGAAATTATGAACTATTGTTATAACTTTGCTGAGAATTAACATAAAAGTACCTGGTTACTAACGCAGGTCAAATGCATGTAAATACACCTTTTTAGTTTTAAAATATATTATGAGTTGAATAAGAACACGTACGACACGAAATGTAAACACCTGCATAATACTAGGCACTGTTTTATGTATAACATTCCATTTTAAACATTTTATGACAATAAATAAGATACATGTTCTAGAACCGGTTAAAATGTTTATTCACAGGTATTTGCTTCAGTTACTTTGTCCCATATTCTAAGTCAGTTCCAGCAACAAGCTCCACTCGACTCAGTATCGCAAATATGCCCTCGATTAAGTCAATAAATCACAAGATATACCGGTTGATTTGGACGAGGTTAGACAACATGACTTGGAATATGAGCCTGAGATTACTAAAAAATATGATCTATGAAAATTGCAAATACATATACATAGTCACTAGGGTATCTGGTAATCATTTGAGACTGGGGTAACGTTAAATATTTGTTGGGGTAGCATTAAGCCCTTGGTAGGGCTAATTTTTACCCTAACTGGGGTCAATTTTGACAAGCTGGTTTCAATTTTGACTCTAGCTGGGGTCAATTTTGACTCTAGCTGGGGCATTTTTAAGTCTAGCTTTGGTCAATTTTGACTCTTAACTGGGGTCAATTTTGACTCTAGCTGGGGGCAATTTTAAGTCTAACTGGGGACAATTTTAAGTCTAGCTGGGGTCAATTTTGTCTCTGACTGGGGTCAATTTTGTCTCTAACTGGGGTCAATTTTGACTCAAGCTGGGGTCAATTTTGACTCTAGCTGGGGGCAATTTTAAGTCTAGCTGGGGTCAATTTTGTCTCTAACTGGGGTCAATTTTGACTAGCTGGGGGCAATTTTAAGTGTAGCTAGGTTCTATTTTGACTCTAGCTTGGGGGCAATTTTAAATCTAGCTGGCGTCAATTTTGTCTCTAACTGGGGTCAAAATTTTGACTCTAGCTGGTGGCAATTTTAAGTCTAGCTGGGGCCTTTAGGATTTATAAATTTGTTCATAATTGGGGTAAAACTAGCCCTGTATTGGGGTTTAGGTAGCCTTATAAGGGTAAAATATAGTCTGCTAATAGGTTAATAGTAGCCCCATAGGATAAATAACGACCTTATTGAGAAATTTAAGACCCATTGTTTTAATTATTCCCACAATATAAACTGTATATTTTTCTAAATAATTTTAAGTCGCTTCAGATGTTAGCCTGTTATAATAGGTACCGATAACTGCATTGTTAAACTAACTGTTATGTCTTTTAACCATCACAAATAAACGCTATATATTATATAGGACCAGTATTAAGTTACAGTGCCTTTTGTAATATTTAATAAATTTTATAAGCAAATCTTATGGTTTTATTTGATTACATTTTGAACACGGAACTCAAATCACGGTCACGGACGTGTACTGCATAGTGCATAACCGTCCTTGATAATTATAATAACAGATTTATTTTAATTAATGCTAACATGCAATCATGATTTTCTAAATTTATGTAGTAGTTTAGTGCTAGCTAATAAGGACCGCAAACGAAGGCATTCTCCAATTTTGTGTGATTGAAATGATCAGGGATTTTAATTTTGATAACAAAAAAAATATCGCTAATGTATCGAAATTTGTCGCCAGATATCAGAATTAGTCGGTCACTGGTTCAAAAGTTAGAAGGGTGGTAGGTGGCCAATCTGGGGAGCATCTCCACAGCTTGGCCACATTAATATCCCAAAAACTAGGGCACCCGGTGAAGAACTTTTTTCGCTAGTTTGTCGGTATTTTCGCCAAGTCACAGATTTAGTTGGGTTCTTAGTTTAGAAAATGTATTGGGTTAATTTTTTTGGATTCCATAGTCGACAAGGAACCCTTAAGGTTTATCCACACATATCAGGGTCGTGCCAGGGACGTGGACGGACCGTGCCCCGTCAGGGGCTCAAAAAAATATCGTTGGGTATCATCATCATATCAGCCGAAAGACGTCCACTGCTGGACATAGGCCTCCCCCAAGCGTCGCCACATTGACCGGTCCCGTGCGTCTCGCAACCAGCGGATTCCCGCAACCTTCACCAGGTCCTCGGTCCACCTGGTAGGAGGCCTTCCAACGCAACGCCTTCCGGTTCGCGGTCGCCACTCCAGAACCTTTCTGCCCCATCGGCCATCCGTTCTGCGAGCAATGTGCCCTGCCCACTGCCACTTAAGTTTGGCAATTCTTCGGGCTATGTCGGTAACCTTGGTTCTCTTGCGGATCTCTACATTTCTGATTCGATCACGCAAGGAAATTCCGAGCATAGCCCTCTCCATTGTCCTTTGAGTGACTGTAAGTTTTCTGATGAGGCCCATTGTAAGCGACCACGTCTCAGAGCCATATGTCATCACTGGCAACACACACTGGTCATAGACTTTCGTCTTGAGACACTGTGGTAAGTTGGACGAGAAGATACCGCGCAACTTCCCGAACGCCGCCCAGCCGAGTCGGATTCGACGGTTGACCTCTTTCTCGAAGTTGGCCCTACCCAACTGGATCGTTTGTCCCAGGTAGACATAGTCGCCCACAACTTCGAGTATAGAGTCTCCTACCTTGATAGGAGTGGGTGTAACATGGGCATTCAACATCACCTTGGTTTTGTCCATGTTCATTCTAAGACCCACTCTTCCGGAAGCTCTACTGAGGTCATCGAGCATTGTACTGAGGTCCTCCATGGTCTCAGCCATAACCACTATATCGTCAGCAAACCGAAGGTGAGTGATGTACTCGCCATTGACGTTGATGCCTAGCCCTCTCCAGTCCAGAACCTTGAAGACATCCTCCAGTGCAGCGGTAAACAGCTTCGGAGATATGACGTCTCCCTGTCTCACACCTCGCTGCAGAAGGACTGGTTCCGAGGTCTGATCCTGAAGTCGAACTGACATGGTGGCGTTTTTGTATAAACACTTCAACACTTCGATGTACCGGTAGTCAATTTGGCACCGTTGGAGAGACTGCAGTACAGCCCAAGTCTCGATCGAATCGAAGGCTTTCTCGTACTCCACAAACGCTAAACAGAGAGGCAGGTTGTACTCTTCGGTCTTCTGTATAACCTGCCGCAGTGTATGTATGTGGTCTACGGTGCTGAAGCCTTTACGGAATCCGGCTTGTTCGGGAGGCTGGAAATCGTCAAACCTGCGCGCGAGACGATTCGTGATGACTCTTGAAAACAGCTTGTAGACATGGCTAAGAAGTGTGATGGGCCTATAGTTCTTCAGTAAGGCATTGTCACCCTTCTTGAAGAAGAGTACCACCACACCCCTGCACCATGCCTGTGGCGTTTTCCCTTCGAGTATGACGGAATCAAACAGCTTCTGAAGGGCCTTAAGGATTGGTTTTCCACCCGCCTTCAGGAGTTCGGCCGTAATTCCGTCGTCACCCGGTGCCTTGTTGTTCTTAAGCTGTTTCAGAGCCATCCTAATCTCATACAGGCTGACGTCCGGAATGTCTTCGGTATAGTGTCGGGTCAATCTAGCTCTAGGGTCATTCGCTAGATTCGCGACGGGTTTACTGGTTGACGTGTACAGCTGCTCATAGAATCTCTCGATCTCCCTCAGAAGCTCTGGTTTGGCGGAAACGATCCTGCCATCATCGGTCTTCAGTTTCGTGAGCTGGCTCTGCCCTATAGACAGATCTCTTGCAAAGACCTTGGAGCCCTTATTCCGCTCAATCGCGTCTTTTATACGCTCAGTATTAAAGCGGCGGAGGTCGCTTTTCAAGGACTTTGAGATCCGTCTATTTAGCTGCCGGTATTTCACCGCATCGTCTGAAGACTGCAGGATCATCTCACGCCTCTCCTTCATTAGCTTGAGAGTAGGATCAGAGAGTTTTTTGTTCCTATCTGTACGGCGGGTCTTGAAAAACTTAGACCCGACTGTATGGACAGCTTCCACGAACCCATCGCTGTAATCGTCCACGGAGCTTCCTAGGCACTCGAAACGATTCTGGAGTTCGAGCTGAAAGTTCTCGGGGTTTTGGACCTGGATCTGTGCTGGGTGGAGCGTGGACTTCACCAGTCGAGACCTTTCAAGTTTAACATTAATGTTCAATGTGCCTCTTACCATGCGGTGATCGCTCCCGGTTTTCACCGAATTGATCACAGAGACATCATTGAACACTTGCTTCTTGGTTGACATGATGAAGTCGATCTCGTTTTTAGTTGCACCATCGGGGCTTTGCCAGGTCCACTTCCTGTGCTCACGCTTTCTGAAGAAGGAGTTCATCATGTAGAGGCCCTCCTTCTCCATAAAACTGGCCAGTAGGTGACCCCGGTGGTTCCGGCGTCCAACTCCAAATTGCCCCACTTGCAGCTCATCCACGTCTCGTTTGCCGAGTTTTGCGTTGAAGTCCCCCATGACAACGGTGAAGTGAATTTTGAAACCATGCATGGCTCTAGAGATATCCTCATACATGGTCTCTACCTCGTCGTCGGGGTGTGCCGAGGTCGGGGCGTAGACCTGTATGACCTTCAGCGAATATCTTGCGGATATTCTGAGTATAAGGTACGCCACCCTGGTCGACACACTCTCGATCTTCACCACGTTGTTCACAAGGGACTTGTGGACGATAAACCCGACACCACCCTGGGACTGTCGGTCACCCTCTCGGAAATAGAGCAGGTTACCGGATTTGAGTATTATCGAGTCCTCCCCCCCTCTTCGGACTTCAGATAACCCTATAATACTCCATCGCAACCTACTCAATTCTTCCTCCAGTTCGGCTATCTTCTCGTCGGTCCGGAGTGTTCGCGTGTTATATGTTCCCAAGTCCAGTCGTCGGTGTTTATTGGGGTAGCCGGGTCCACTCCGGGGATTCTTAGCACCCCTTGCCACGCCATCGCCTCGACCGCTACCGTAGCCGAGGGTAGACGGGCTGCCGGGCACTCGGGGCCGTTTTTTCTTTGTGCTGATCATTAGGATTGGGGGGTTTTGCCATAATCGCCACGCTTGGCAGGCGGGTTGGCGATCGCAGTTTGTTGATAAAGTGCACAGAGAACGCTGCTGCCCATTCTCTGGTGTGTCCCTTAGTCGCCTCTTACGACACCCACGGGAAGATATGGGATGGTGAAATTCTTTACGCCCGTCACCATACGGAACGTTGGGTATATTTACCGCGTTTTTTCGCGTACCATCGTTGGGTATATTTTATATGAACTCGTTCACACACGTCCGTGCACGGACGTGTGTGAACGAGTTCATATAAAATGTACGTACCGATATTTTTTTGAGCTCCTGACGGGGCACGGTCTGTCCACGTCCCGGGCACGGCCCTGATATGTGTGGATAGACCTTTATAGTTTCGCCATCCGTCTGTCCGTCCGTCCGAAGCTTAGCTCAGAGACTCGTACTAGAAAGCTATAATTTGGCATGGATATACATATTAATTAAGTACGCCGACAAAGTGATAAGGGAGTGTTTTTTTTTTCTAGTCTATCGATCGTCTATCGCATGATGTGGGGCATCGTTAGATAGGTCATTTAAAAATATTACCTGTCTGTAAAAAGCATTTTTCGATTCAGGGATCCGTTTGCGTAAAATTAATCTTTAAATCGCAAATTTTTCTTATAGTCAAGTTGGTGTCCCCACTGCCAGCTAAATGGTTGATTTTGGATATGTGAAAAAAATCACGGCAGTAGTATATTAATGAAATTAAAAGGTTTTACCAATTTTGTATATTGATGTATGGGGACAACAGTTTTTGAATGGCAAAGTTAGTTTTGTCCCTTGGTTAGAGCAATGTTCGGTGCTTTCATTGTTTGTGAACGTTAGTACCTAATGTTAAATATTTATTTTGGTGAATGTAGCTGTTTTTACTTTACCCTTTGTGCGCGAGTCAGACTCGCACTTGGCCGGTTTTTAAGGTTAAGCTCAAACAAAACTGAGAATAGTGCTGTATTAGGTCAGAGTGTAGCAGCTTGCTATTCTAGCTTGGAAATCTAGGCACATGTAATTCGGGCATAACTAAGGATGCGGCCCCAAAATCATCATCATCATCTGTCTATAGCAGTCCACAGCTGGACATAGGCTTCTCCAATTGCACGCCATTTGCAGCTGCTATCAGCCACCCTGCGAAGATCGTCACTCCACCTAGCCTGAGGGCGTCCCACCTTACGTTTACCAGTTCGCGGTCTCCACTCAAGAACACGTTTACCCCAATAGTCTACGACTTATATGGCTGGCGCATTGCCACTTCAGCTTGCTTATTCTGTGAGCTATGTTGACAACTTTGGTTCTCTGCCGGATCACCTCGTTTCGGGTTCGATCCCTTAGAGAGACTCCGAGCATAGCCCTTTCCATAGCTCGCTGAGCAACTTTGAACCGATGAACCAGACGTATTGTGAGTGTCCACGTCTCGGCCCCGTAGATCATAATAGGTAGGACGCACTGGTTGAATACTTTGGTCTTCAGGCTCTGTGGAATACGTGACGAGAAGACTCGACGAAGTTTTCCAAACGCCGCCCAGCCCAGCTGTATTCTTCTATTAGCCTCCTTCTCAAAGTTGTTCTTACCAAACTGCAGTGTTTGCCCGAGGTAAACGTATTCTCGAACAACTTTGAGAGCACCACCATTGACCACAATCGGTCCCGGAGTGACGTGTGAATTCAACATAACCTGGGTTTTGTCCAAGTTCATCCTGAGACCGATGCGTGCAGAAGAACCAGCAAGGCCGTCCAGCATTAGCTGCAAGTCATGCAGTAACTCTGCCATTTTGACGATGTCATCCGCAAATCGCAGGTGTGAGATGTACTTGCCGTTTATATTAATGCCGCGTCCTTCCCAGTCCAGCGTCTTAAACATATCCTCCACCGCGTTGCTAAATAATTTCGGGGAAATATCGTCCCCTTGTCTAACCCCTCAACGCAGTGAGATATGCTTAGTTTGCCGTTTCTGACTTTGGACGGTCATTGTTGCGTTTGAATAAAGACATCTCAGCACTTGGATGTATCGCCAGTCCACTTGGCGTCGCTGCATAGACTCCAAAACAGACCAGCAGCCGTATTGAGTAAGTGCACAATGAAGTTAAACTCTATCCAACCGACCAAATCGGCCAATCACACAAAACGGAAATCCACATCGTATCATTCATCTCGCATGTGATTGGTCGGTTGGATAGAGTTTAAATTCTTTGCGCACTTACGCAATACGGCTGCAGGTTTTGATAGAGTCAAAAGCCTTCTCATAGTCGACAAAAGCAAAACACAGGGGCCGATTATATTCTTCGGACTTCTGTATAATTTGCCGCACTGTGTGGATGTGGTCTATGGTGCTGTATCCTCCTCGGAACCCGACCTGCTCCGGTGGTTGAAACGCGTCGAGTCTTCGCGCTAGACGATTCGTGACGACTCTCGAAAACAACTTATATACGTGGCTAATAAGCGAAATGGGTCTGTAATTCTTCAAATGGGTCTTGTCATCCTTTTTGAAGAATAGAATGACCACGCTTCTGGAGTACTCCCAGAGAACAGGACAGAATTGAAGAGCTCCCCAAGCTCTTTCAGTACCGGACGTCCTCCCGCTTTCAGTAGCTCGGTAGTAACCCCGTCCTCGCCCGGGGCTTTTCCATTTTTATGCTATTAGAGAGCCGCCTCGATTTCATCTGAATGCGGCCCCATATCTATATACTAGCTTTCTGCCCGCAGCTTCGCCTGCTTGGACTACACGATATTGGCTGTTTCGTTTTTCCAGTTCTGGCGGGTTTATTGCAAATTATTATCCATACATAGTTTTCCGCCCGCGTCATTTGCTCAACTTTATTATTTTATCGAATTATAAAAATGACGTGTAAATTGATATAAAATGAGCATATACTGCACACATAGCACTGCCTTCTTGTTCTTATAGTTAGAGCGCCGGACTTTCATTCCGGAGGTCTCGTGGGATCGATTTCCACGGGGAGATACAAATAGTGGAAGACCACTTTGCTTTAAATTTCTGAATCCTTTAGTTATATCCCATTCATCAAATTCAAAAAGAAGCAGTGAGTTAAGGGGAACATTTTTACGAGGCTGTGTGCACGGGTTGGGGGGCATCCGAAGACGCGAAGTGAGGACGCGAGGTCTTTCCCAACATCCGTCACACGATCAACAGCTGCTTGAGGATTAGGTTCAATTTTTAATAGGTTTATAGAGGTGTGGGTGTTTTTTTATAGTTTGTAATGACCTTAGTTTTATTCCAAAGTGTCTTAATATTTGTTTTTACCCGACTGCCGAAGGAGGGTAATGTGTTTATCAGTCTATGTATGTATGTATGTAAGTATGTATAAATGTATGTAAGTATGTATGTATGTATGTTTGTTCCTATGTGGCGTTCTAGAGAACAAACGCGTGCGCCGATTTTGATGGTTCTTACGTCAATCGATTCGTCTTAACCCCGCGAGTGTCACTGGCTACATGAAAATTGGAAAATAGGAAAATGGCGGTTTTTGGACGCCATATTGTGGGGACCCAATTTTTTTCTTTCTTCCAAACCTATCGTGTGGGTTATCAAAATAAAGGATTTTAAGAGGTGATTTCAAAAATATACAACACTTATATGTTTAAATGTACCTAATACGAAAAATAAATTAACTAAAAAGTTATAAATAAAAAAAGTTAATTAAAAAAATCAAAAAACCCGACTGCTTGAAAAGTGAACTAAAAAGACGTAAACAAGGAGAAAATAATGTTGTGCTGTCGGAGGATACATCTTCGCGAGCTGGCTGACCAAAACGACGTATCCTCCGACTGCACATCATGATTTTCTCCTTGTTTACGTCTTTTTAGTTCACTTTTCAAGCAGTCGGGTTTTTTGTTTTTTTTTTTGCCCAAGAAATTCGTTTAGAAATATGAATATTTAGACACAAGACTTTAAAATAAAAACGAAAAAAAAACAAAATTACATAATAATAGTTACGAAATGACTTTTGTATGGAGCTTTGATATCATTATGTAGGGTAGAGTGGTAGCCAATGAACCACCAAAAGTTTGAAGAGCTCTAGCACAGTGGTTATTGCAGTCTAAGAAAATATTTTTATCTCACCACATAGGTAATTTAATAAGCTACCACATTGCATTCATAATTTTGGAATATATTACCTATTTCCTGAATTATATAGGGTTTTTTTTAAAACAAGGTAAATGGTTCATAGTGTACCAGTAAGGGTACGCGAAGAACCGGGGGGGTGGGACTAAATGATCCAGGTGGTACACAATGAATAACAGTAATAGATAAACCGATAATTGTTTGTTTTAAGTTGAAAATGAATCAAATCATTCTGTATTCATCCAACCGCTAGGTACGACTAACCCAAGTGTCCCTGGGGGTGCCCCATACAGCATGTGTGCCTTGATAGTTTTATCTTGGAAACATCATAGCTGGAGGTAATGCCTTGCCAATCGCATTTACAATACAGCAAGTTGTAACCAAGATTCCACGTTCCCCACTGGTGACTTTACAGACACTGCGTCCTTTAGCTGCCAGAAAATTATGGGGTCGTTGCACAGGTGTGGTAGAAGTTTCGACAACATTATATATTCGGCTTCCATTAGCAAAAGATGGAGAGCGACTTAAAACTTCTTTCATTCAATTTTAGCCCGTTCTTTTTATTAAATGCTGTAACTAGCAGCTTTTGCCATACTACAAGCCTCCGGTTTTCCATTGACAATTCAGGATGTCTTGCTCTAAACACCCACATCCAATCTCAGCCTGCCACGTCATGGACTTTCCACGATGGCGGCATTTCAATTTTGTTAATCACTGCCATTTGGCAATTCTGCGTCTTTAAAGTTGGGCCATATAATTTATGTGCACAATCCAATAAATACTTCTTGATACTGTTTTCTCTTTCATCATTATAGTTTTGCTTGCATCGTGATTCGTAATGCAGCTCCATGACGGATTGTTGTGGTATTTTTCAATGTATCTTCAGTGTTGGATAGGGCAGATTTGCTGCTTCGGCTGCTTTTCTAATACCTACTCACAGTGTTTTATAGACCCAAAAAAAGTGACATCGGCTTTTTATTGACTATTTCTACTTAATAGTTTATTACAAATGCACGAGTAGAACTCCCATGTGTCAATTTTGTGTCGTTGATTTTAAAAAAAATCGTAAAGTTTTCGTAACCTTGAAGCCCAAAAGATCAAAAAAAAAATCGTAAAAAATAAACTGTACATAATTGAGCTTTATTCATATTGCAGGTTTATTAAGCAATTTAAGGAGAAAATTATCCCGTATTTATGTAATCAAAAACGATAATAGAACACACGAAAAAAAATGTTTTACCGAAATCACTATTTATTTTTTTATTCATATTCTAGCTCGAAGTAGAACCTCTGTCTAGTACAAATAGATTGCTTTTACTAAGGTTTATCACCCATAAAAATATTACTTTCAACTTGGGCCTAGGTTTCGAGAAATTGATTTTTAAGTACCGAGGTCAAAATTCTAAATTTAGGGGTGTCACAAAGGTCAATTAATATTGGCGTTTTATAATCAACTAAAGTTAATCATAATTTAGTTTAAAAGTATTTATGACTTATCGATCAAAGTGCACGTTGCAGATATAGTCTATTGAATCGTAAACAACAACACCCATGATAACACAGATAGGTTAAGTAGAAGGTAATCGCGGGGACTCTTGTGTATATAGACAGACAGGGATATATTTTACTAGAGTGAATTTTTTCAAAGTGTGAAAAGGTTAATGCTGTTTTTAGTGTTTCTCGTCGCAGATAACGTCAATATACGAGTCGTTAACATGTCTTCCACACGCCTACAGGTACATCAAAGTTGGTTCGATCCTACATCGCTGAAGCAACTTTTGTACGAGTCAAAATCAAAAACTCAAAATATTTTTATTACAACTTGGATTAGTTGAAATAAAAATATTTATACATTTTTATTTTGACTCGTATAAAAGTTACTTTTGAATTTTCAGCAAAAATGAAGCTAACGGGACTCCGTGACTCTAGCTTCATTTTTGCAGACAATTGACAACAAACAAACAATAGGGACAGTTGTCAAAAGAGAAATCTCTGCCATCAATTGATTAAATAAAATAATTGCGTGTATTAAATGGAATAAAATAAAATAAGCCTTTATTAATACTATATAACTATAATTAGTTTTAGTGAGAATATCGTGTTCCCATCGGAAAAAATGGGATTTAGAATTACTTTATTATTATTTAATTAAATTTACTTCGTTGGTTATATATTTTGTGTACAATTTCACGTGAAAAGTGTTTTAAAAAAAAATTTTAGAATTATACCATTATAGAAGATAAAAGACCTGCCGATTTTATGTGATAAAAACTAATCGACACAAATGGTCAAAATAGAGACAACCCTAACACATATTTTTGAAAATCATTTTCTCAAAACCTAGGCCCAAGTTGCAAGTAATATTTTTATGGATGATAAACCTTAGTATAAGGAATCTGTTTGTACCAGACAGAGGTTCTACTTCGAACTAGAATATGAATAAAAAAATAAATACTGATTTCGGTAAAACATTTTTTTTTGCGAGTTCTATTATCGTTTTTGATTACTTAAACACGGCATAATTTTTTCCTTGACTTGCTTAATAAAACTGCAATACGAACAAAATTTAATGGTGTACAGTTTTTTTTATACGATTTTTTTTTGTTCTTTTGACCTTACAGGTCACGAAAACTTTGCGATTTTTAAAAAAATCAGGTAATCAAAATTGGCACATGGGAGTTCTACTCGTGCATTTGTAATGAACTATTAAGTAGAAATATCCAATAAAAAGCCGATGTCACTTTTTTTGGGTCTATAAAACACTGTGCTACTCAGTCCCGACAAATGTTTGTCTATTCCTTTTTGAATAGCTGCTGCTGTGTGATAACCCCTTTTCGCACTTGCCGCCCTTATGTGTTTCAACCCATGCTGAAATCAAGAAATAGTACCTACTTAATCACATCAACAATCAGAGGTTGACTGGAATAATACTCCCCACCTGTTTATATGTGACAAATATAACATACAATCAGTGTTACCTACACAATAGCATTAGGCAAAGCAATTAGATGTAGTACACAATGAACCGTGGTTCATTGCTCATCCAGTAAATGTGACTCACTGCGTACCCATCCCCTCTTAGGAAATTTTAGGGATAAGTTTTACACAGTAACGGTTGAGTAGTAATTCCAAAAAGTAGTCTCATACAAGCGCAAGGACCCACATTACACATACAATTCACTCATAGTTTAATAAGAGTTAAAATAATAAAGTAATTACAAAAAACTTACGATTTTTTCGTCCTTTTTGATAAACAAAACACAAGGACGCGACGCACATATGCGTTTGTGGCGACTGGCGGCCGGCGACTAGAACTAGATCAAACTGCATGGCACGGCAAGCGAGTCGTTAAATGTTTTTTGCACGAGCTAGCAAAATCGCGTATTGCCTGTGGGTAGTATGGTTCATACGGTACACGCGGTTCATTGGCTTCCCTAACTGGCAGAATGATGTAGTGGTATGGTAGTGGTAGGGACTCCCTTTCCTGCACTTAGACTCCCATTTGGTCCGTTGTGCGTGGGGCTGTACTGGCTAACACAGCCAGCCTAGCTCCGTCCAAAAGCACAGAAGCTTCCTGGGAGCTTCAGGCTTCACGGAGCAACCTCACTGTTCCGAGGATTTTTTCGCGTTGAAATGCCACGGCCTCGCATTCCAGGATTTTGTGGGCAGCTGTTTCTTCGGCGTTAAAACAGCCCCTGCAAAGTGGACTGTCCGTAGCGCCTATGTTGAATAAATGTTTGTTAAGAAGGGTGTGGCCCGATAATGTCCCTATAAATAATTATTTTGAGGTTATTTCTACTCAGGCTAAGGAGTTTTTTAGTAAGACGTGGGTGTACGTTTGGCAAAGCCATTTTCGACTGTCTACACAGTCTGTTGCCCGTGACCATCTGTTGTGTAGTTCTGTTGATCTTTGGCGAATCCACGTACGAAATTGCGAGAAGGGCAAGGGGATAAGTGGGTACGGGCCTAGCACTAACATCTTGGAACCTCTTTTCGCAAGTTCGTCTGCGGCATCATTGCCTAGGGATCCACTATGCCCCTTGATCCACTGGAGGGTGATTCGATTGGATTTCGATAGACTCTCCAGGGCGAGGTGGCACTCAAAGATAAGTTTGTTGTTAGTTAGTTTGTTTTCTAAAGCACGGCCAGACTATCAGATAGGAATTTGAGACCGTAGTTCTGGATGCCTAAACGCTTTACGGTTTTTGCAGCTTGTGTCAAGGCGACACATTCACATTGAAATATCGAACTGTGTGTGCCTAGCGGTATGTGAAAGTTAATGTTGAGGTCAAGGGAGTGGACGCCAGCACCTGAACCGTTATTCGTTTTCGAGCCATCTGTGTAAATTCGTAATTCATTGGCTCCTGACTGATCCCTTTCTTCCTCTATTTTTTGTATGTTTTAGTTTTTGTTGAACATAGGTTGTTTTTTGAATTCTGTCACACGGGGCAGCGATGATAGGTATAGGTACTCAATCGCCCGTTCCAGGATTTTAGCGTGTGGACTAGTGAGTTTATTGCCCCATATGCCTAGATGCCTGGCAGAATGATACTGAACCTGTTACCTCCCCAAAAAGCGCGCGTTGATTGTGTGTATAAAGTCTGTGGTTTTTAGTCTGAACGTTTCTGATAAATTGTTGTTGGAACTTATTTAAATTTAATTAAGTAAGCTCATCAGGTAGGTCTCTTGTCCACACGTTTATTCGGCGTAAAAATACACGGTTAATTCGCCGTGTGTAGGCACGGCTGTCAGTGTTGTATGGGTCACTGTGAGAGCTTGTTGACAAACACGATGGCGCCACGTCACGGCACCGCCGCCGTATGCACCGTGCGTCCCACTCAGCGCGCTGCGTCTACGCACAGCTAGATTTTCATCACTGTTGTATCGCAGCCTATGCGAGCGTGTCGACGGTATCAGGCGTTTTAACGTTTTCGGCAGAAAAATTTGTAGTGAGCGGCATGTCTCAACGTCCTGAAGTTGGTTCACCGGATGCGCGAGTCACGATATGGTGCTGTTTTCGTATGAGATTTCCTACTACGCAGCCATTGTAGCCAACTTCAGGGCGGCCAAGAAGTTTGGCGAGGGCTATACACGCTTGCACGTTTTAACCGCACGGCTAACGCGCCGTACGGTTAATAATCGTTCGTGTCTCCCATAAAAAGGCTTTATTTTAATACTCGTGGCTACATCGCTCGTGTTAAAATCTCGACATTTATGCTCGACACGAAATGTACTATTTAGCTTTCTCTAACTCATTCCATTCAAACTCAGCCTTTAGGTTAAGTAATATAATGCTACAGTGGTTTCGGTAGCGATTGTAGGTGATTCTTAGGATGACATTATCAGGTGACGTTTTAGTGTGCATGTTATGTAAATCGCGATTACGAATGCACCGCATGAGACCAGGCGTTATCCATGGCTTAATATTTCTATATTTTTTATTTTTTATGTTTTTTTTTACTAAGCCCTAAATAATACCGATCAATTCGTATGCGGCTACATTCGCATCGCCAATACTCATGACATGAAAGACTTGAGAGGTCCGTGTCTTCAATTTCCTGAACCAGCTTAACATAGTCCACTCAGGAAATAGTTTGTGTTATCAAAATCCCTGATGGTGGCCAAGCCAGAGTCAGGCACACCTCTGCGCCCCATCTAGGGGAAGTCAAGTAAATCATATATTACCAACAAATACCAATATATTAATACACTAGACTTTTTCTTTAAAATTCCCTATTTAGCAGTTTGGTACGGAACCCTAAGAGCGAAGTCCGACACGCACTTGGCCGGTTTTTTTTTTAACATCACTTATCTAAGAACACTTGGGCGGTCAAGACCTATATAAAGATGTCTTATAAAATCCGTCAAACAGTTTGAAAGATATGAGGTAATAAAGAAATATACAAACATACATACAAGATACGCGCGAAAATCATAACCCTTCCTTGGCAGTCGGATAAAAAGGATGTAATGTTAGTGATGTTAGCTGCTTGTCAAGGAGTTTGTATATCAAAAAAACTCAGAAATGCGTCTTTTATACATTTATTGACTATATACTTCATACATTGACTAACCTAGATCATGCAACATAATATCTTATTTTAACACTATAATTATTATAACTTTATAAAATCTTATAAAATAATCTTTAAATCATAATACTCCGTGATGCAACAGCGCGAACCTCTGAGGTCGTGTTCAGGCACTTTTTAAGGCACCATTTTTAAATAAGTTTCAAGTTGTAGGTATGTCTATTGCCTACCCCTTTTAGGTAATCAAGGCGTGACGATATAAAGGTGTTGGATCGTCCAATCACATTGTTAAAATCATACTATCTCCAATAAACTCGATTTGAAAATAACCTTGAAACTTATTTGAAATAAAAAAATATCATTTACCTATAAACATGCAGATCGCCGCTTGGCGCTATATTAGATATATCTCAATAACAAATTATAATCTGTGATTACATAACAACCGAATTAAAGCTAAATAACATAATATGGTGTGTAGCTGCCTGTTTTGACATCCATTTTGTGACGAGACCTTTATATTTATGTTTGTATGTGGTTCTGTCTGTCTTTTCACAACTACAATTCGGCGGTGGAGGAGGAGGAGGAGGAGGAGGAGGAGGAGGAGGAGGAGGAGGAGGAGGAGGAGGAGGAGGAGGAGGAGGAGGAGGAGGAGGACGAGGAGGAGGAGGAGGAGGGGGTGTTAAGAGACCCATCCAAACACCGACTCGGCAAGCGTTGCCTTTGAAGATCGACACGTAAACATGTATTTTTTTTATATTGCACAGTATATTTGGAATATTTGAGTCCAAAAATTATCATTTTACAGCAATCATTGCCGATTTACAATAACTGATGTTTCAGGTCTCGCTCACTTTATAAACAATAATCAACACATAAAACCCTCCCTATCCTAAAACTGGCGGATGACCTGCAATTTCATTGCACAGAACTTAGTTTTGATGTTCTTTAGAAATGTCAGGAGTAGTAGTGTTCAAAGTAGCTATATGTCAATAACTTGCTTAGTGCTATAAGCTTTATATTTTAAGTCGTTATTTTATACGCTTTATTATAACGAGTTTTTTTATAACGCACAAGCGCGGGGCGGGCATGAATAACGCAAGCGCGCTGACTGTTAACTCGCAGCTCCTACCCTAGCGTTGGCATCGTTGGACAGACAGCATGCTTAAAAATATTACATCGCGTTTGTGAATTTATTACGATAAAATGGAGCAGTATAAAATAAACAATGAACTTTCCTTCATACCTTCCAGGCTTAGGACTGTGTATAATTATAGATTAAGTGTTACTATACAATAAAGTATGTTAGTATGTTAAGCAATTATAGGCGTATTTAAAAGTTCAATCAATCGTCCTTCACAATTTTACTTAGTCAATATTACGTTATGTGTCCTATCACTGCTTACGCTTAAAAGCTCAAAGCAAATTACCGTAGATATATTACGTGAGCCGCGCGGGATCGCAAATTACGCGTGCGACCGTACGCTATCACTAGCATGCAACGACTGGCCGGCGACCGCCGCGCCGTCGCGCCCGCCCGGCGCCCGCTTCTTGCTTTAGGGCTTATTACACTACACGGTATTCAGGGCCCTGAATGCCGGGTCACTAAATCATTCCGAAGCAATAAGGTCGATATTATGAGAACCCTAACTCCCTAACAGTTATTACACTACCCTAAATTAGGATTTAGGGCTCTGAATACCGTGTAGTGTAATAAGCCCTTTTATATACGTTTTTGCGTTGCGCGCGGTACTTCGTTATAACGAATCTTCGTTATAACGGATTCAGCAAATAGCGCCAAGTGAGTGCCACGATAGCGTTTGCTTTATGCTATGTTTAATAAGCACGCTGCTTTAAGTTGCTTTACGTTATATTAACCACCACTAGTCAGGAGCGTAGAACTCGCAACTGGAGTGCGTATTTGATATTAGTCGTAAACGAAGCAAAAGCTGTAGTTTCTGCCTACCCACCCTACCCTCCTGGGAAAGGTTTATTGTTCAAATGATACAGGTCTATCGCCAAGTTATAAACTAAAGGAACTTCCTCACTGAGAGCATTCACTTGTAAAGAGCATTCGACGTCGACTATTCGAGTGGTGTGGACGTTGAGCCGAGCGTTACAAAGCTTACACGCAAGCGCGAACTTCGGCCGGTGTGGACGTCGCAACGATTTTCGCGGAAAAAGCTCGCATTCGAATGTTCTCGCAAATAAAACGCGCGAGCATTCGGATAATGAAATGAATGAGTATATATGTAGGAATATTACTAGCCGTTTCTAAGCCAGGAACAGTTCCTGGATCTTCCGTATTTGTGACCTTGGTCAATCATATTATCGAATGAATGACATTTAACGAGATCGTATTCGAATGTTCCACGCTCACAAGGGAATGTTCGACTCGAACGTTGATCGTTTTGCTCAGTGAATGCTGGTACGATTGCAAATGCTCACAAAATAATGCTCCCAGTGATGACTTTCCTTAATGTGCCATCTGCACGAATTTACAATACGGAATTATTAACATAATCAGTTCTACGGTAATGTAAACAAATTATTTTATAAGATTAACTTTAGGCACATTGTACTTGAAAAAATATTAAATATTTTTTAGTATAATTTATAAATTGTTTACATTATTGTAAAAGTAATTAAAACTATAATATAGAGTATTTATTATAACGTAACTAAACATAGTATGGAGATAACTATACATAATTTTCTTAAAAACTATACAAATATAAGAAATACAGTACCCAAGGTTTTAAATACGACACATCGAGCTTTGGATAGAGATACACATTGAGAGAAAGAGAAGATACTCTACAACACCTGAGTTTTCTAGAACTCGATTTGTGATATTTTTGGGTACCGAGTACATAATAATCTAGATTTTTGAGTAAGAATGATTAATGAGGTGAAAATTAATGACAAGAAATACTCCATGGCCCCTGCATTCAAAACATCTTTCCTTTTTAATTCCTTCCATTTTTTTCTCATTCTACAGAACTTTTCAAAGTTCTAAGGCAACTGCACCTTTTCACAAACAACCTTTTTGTCCAATCCTTGAACAACCATCTCTCTTTTAACAGCTAAAGTTCCAACAAACGTTTTCCACAAACAACTTTGTTTTGTCCGATTAGGCCGATTTCAGCCGCACATTTATTGCGAAACAAAATTGCTCAGCAAGCATATTGCTTCCAACATGAAAACACTCCGTATTCATGTTTTACAAAAGTTGTTGGCAACGATGTTGAACAACTCTGTTTCCAATGAATATGTAACATAAATGTAAATTTGAAGACATGAGACATCCACCAACTCCCAATGGGTCCACATGGTGGATTAAGGCCCACTCCCACTCACAGAGAAGAGGCCTTTCTTTGTCCCAGCAGTGGGAACATTTTTATTATACATACAAGTCATAAATAAAAACGATACATTGATTGTCAACATACATCAACACGTGAAAGTCATTATTCACATTTCAAATCCTGGTTTTAAATTTCTTTCAAGAAACTTTTATTTGGAAATAATCTCATTTTTAATAACAAGTTACCCTTTTGTCCAACGTGTGGTAATATTATTGTGGCCTATACCCACCATTGGGCAAAGCTGAATTATCTTATAATTATATTTTTACATTTTGTCATCCTCCCTTATAATATCAATACATTTCTTGATAAACTACTCGTCAATAGGATTTGTAAAAATATGTCGGTAAAATTAAAGATTGGCCTAAAACTAGTAACTACTATATATTTTCACAAAAAAGAATCATATTTAGGTTTTTTACGTATAATGGTGACGTGCATAAGTCTAAGGACTAAAATATCTATTGACGAGTAGCAACCATCTTTACACAAAGCAGAGAATCACCGCGCCAGTAGCGATTGCTCTTCCACGGTTTTAGCTCTGAGCGCAAATTTGACATTCACAGGCATTGTCAGGGGTTGTTAGTTTCTGTGAGCGCTTTGACAATGACACTGCTCGTTAAAAACACCGTTTGTAGCATCGGCCGGTGCGGTGTCACCTTGCTCATCATCTTCGCCTTTTTCGTTCTAATTGTTGTTGGTAGCGCACAGCAGCAGCGCACTGCAGTCGTCCAGCCTCTCGAGCCTGTAGGTGGAGTTATCCGGCATGTGTCGGACGAGGTCGTCCGTGAGACGGACGCGAGCCCCGTTCGGGCCCGATACTAACACGGTCTCGCATTCCTGCGGAGAAAAAAATGCTAGGTTAGTATCTTAGATTTGTCATCAAGTTTGGCAATTAAAGTAGGTTTTGCCATTAAAGAAGGTTTGACACATTCTAAATTTAAATTCTTAATTTAGGAAACTAAAACCAAAAAATACAAAAAAATAAAAATTATCGCAAAATTAATGTGACAAATTGTCTAGCACGCGTTATGTGCTGTGATTGGTTGAATGTATTTTCAACAGTCAATCATAGCAGATAACGCGTGCTTGACAATTTGTCATATTAATTTTGCTTCCCTAAACTCGGCGTAAGGGCCAGTTGTATGATCCAGTTTCCTGGTACATGGAAAAGTAGCTCACTTCATTATGAAAAATCTGCCGACACCGCTGAGGAATACAGGCTAATCGTCATCATCATTTCAGCCAAAAGACATCCACTGCTGGACATTTGATGAGGCCCACTCTGAGCAACAGCGTTTCGGTCCCGTATATAATCACTGGCAACACACACTGGTCATAGACTTTCGTGTTGGGACACCGTGGTAAGTTGGACGAGAAGCTACCGCGCAACTTCCCGAACGCTGCCCAGCTTTTGACATCTTACTCGAAGTTAGACCTACCTAACTGGACCGTTTTGCCCCGGTAGACATAATCGTCCACAACTTCGAATGTACAGTCTCCGATCTTGATAGGAGTGTGTGTTATTACCTTGGAAGCGTGCACCAGCGTGTTCAGCTTGTGCAGCAGCTCGTGCGCGCGGCACGCGTGCAGGTACAGCGCACTGTAGATGTTGGTGCCGGCCGGGCACACGTACACGGTGAGGCGGGGCTCGATGCGTCTGTGAACAACAGTATTGTTAGTATTGCTTGATATTGTATTCATCATATGGTCTAGAGTCTAGGAGCTCATGACTAAGTTAAAGGTCGATCTTCAAGGTTAAGCAATGTTATCCGAGGTTGGCCCATCCATTCATAAGCACGACAAGCTCTTGGCTGTCATTTGTAGATTTTTTGACAGTCGAAATCTGGTGCAAGAAGTTTATCTCTACATGAAATCGTTTAATCAAACTGTAGTGAGTTTTTACCGGGATTATTATTAATCAGTGGCGTAGCTACCGTAGGGCTAGGTGCCCCCCAAGTTCAAAGGGCCCCTTGGCCTTCATGAACGATTGCTGCTTTGCTTATATTATTTAGTATCAAGTAGCTTTGCTCTATTATACCCTACAGTGGGCGATAGCTAATAATGAAAAAGTTTTGCACATTTAAAGACTTAAGTTTATTTTAATAGGGCCCAAACTTCATTTTTGCCCCGGGGCCCTATGTTACAAAGCTACGCCACTGTTATTAATAATAGTTTTAATTATCCTGACTATCCAATAATTTCAAAATAGCACGTGAGGTGTGATAGTGGTGTTATTCAACTCTACCTACCCCTATCGGGGATACCGGTGTGATGTTTTTGGCACTGTGACTTACAATAATGATAACTGGCTCGATTTAGAATGTTGTTAATAATATAATTGTATCTGATATCTATTTGCGGTCGATTGGAAGAGCTCCAAATTGGCGCTTTAGCAAATGTCACTCAAGTAGAAATTGTAATCGCTATGTGGTAGATTTATAACCTTAGATAAAGTACCTCTAGATTTCGCCATAAAATGAGCTTGATTGATAGAGCGAGATCGCTAGTTGGCAGCCCCATGTAAATAATAAGGACAAAAGATTATTTTTTGTCTTTGTCACCATGGCCGGTTTCTGTTGTTTGTCAAACTTTAATGTTATGGCAGGTTTGACAAACAAACTCGGTTTTGTTTGAATTTCTGTGATTTCGTGGTATTATATGTTAATTGAGACTTGGAATTGGGTTATTTATAGATAATAAGTGTCAGTGCGATGGTGGGTTGTAGTGTTCTTGTTCTTGTTGTTACACCAGAACTAACTATTGTTGTCTCATGTGCGGCCACGCCATGGCGAAGTCTATAGGTACTTTATCTAAGTTTATAACATTTAGCAACTCTGGGTTTGATAGCCTGGTGAGAATGTTAAATGCATTTTATTCACTGATTTGTATCACACGACAAGTTTCTGCTAGCGGCTTCGCTCGCGATAATATCGAAAATTATACCAACGGAACATATTCCCGGGATAAAAAAAATAAAGTTGTCGCACATTGTTTCTTTCTCAGGAGCGATCAGTGGTGAGCGCGACTCGGTCCGTGTCACAGTGCTTATTGTGTTCACGTCAAAAGTGTATACCGAGTACCGTCAGCATGGAAACTAAGCGAAGACGAGTTGTTCATAGTGAGGTAAGGTGACAAAGGTCGACAGACAATATTTTTTTATTTTTATTGGATACTAGATGACCCGGCAAACTTTGTTTTGCCATAAAAACACCAAACATTCATCTACCCTACCTACCTACCCTACCCTACCTACCTACCCTACCCTACCTATGTTGGTAAGGTACCAATTATTTTTCTTTATTTTTTTTTTTCATAAGAACCTTCTCCTAACAATAACAAACACAACAAAAAAAGAATAAGCGAAATCGGTCCAGCCGTTCACGCGTGATGCCGTGACCAAGGGAAATAGGGATTCATTTTTATATATATAGAAAAAAAACTGCGCCAACCGTGCGCCCATATTTCAAGACGGGTAAAAGTATTCTATGACCTGGATTAGGAAATAGGACTTTTTAACTGCCACACGGGCGAAAAAGACGACAAGAGTTGGTGATGAACATTTATTTTTGTTAACCTACTCTCGTTTTCCTTCTTCTTCTTGATTTCTGGCCCCAAGTTTGCTCCGCAACGTGACCAAATTTTAAACTTACTTGTTTTACATACATACATAAACTCACGCCTTTTCCCCATAGGGGTAGGCAGAAACTACAGAACGCTACCTGCTACGATCCTGATGAATGTGAGTGAAGCAAATGGAGTATGTATACTTCTTTTGCTTCACTCACATTCATACTGAACGAATGTGAACTGACTGAATGCGACTGAATGTGTGCTGACTGTGTGTATTGACTGAATTTGTTTTTTTTTTTCTTTTGCTTCACTCACTTTCATACATCTAGTCATACACACACGCTGTTTTACGTATGAAAATAACTAGGTAAGTATACTTACTTGGCATGCAGAGCGTTGAATAGACGGATACCATCCGCCAAGCCGCAGATCTGTATGATGTCATCGCGGGACAACCTGAGCACAAACAGCAAAATATAACAATTATAAATATTCGAATGGCTTCGTAAAATAATCTGTTGCTAAAACAAAACTTAATTCTCTGGCTAAATTCATGAAGAGTTATTTGCGAAAGTACAGATACGAGAGAAATACTTTTGAGGGTCCAGTATTCACAAATATTATCTTATATTATATGTTGCAATGGTTCTTTTAATAATTAGTATATTATTGCTTTTCGATTGTACTTGTAAGTGATTTTATCTTTCATATTAACTAAAGTTAAAATACGTTTTCAAAAGTTTTTTTTTTTTTAATGTTACACTAAAAAGCAGCCATTCGCTCAACTACTGCGCCAACCGTGTCATACTATCAAAGCAAGTCCAAGGTTTATTTATTTTGTATGATTTGCCAGTAGGATACCAAACAAACCTTAGCAGATCAGCTCCCGAGAAGTTAGTGAAGGTGGCCGCGTGGTGGGCGAAGCGTTGTCGCGCCAGCCACGCCTGCGTCTCCGATGATGTGGCCTCCTTGGACAGCCCCGAGTTCTGTGGGGAACACTAAAATTTACACACGTATACTTATTAGGATAAATAAACTCACAAGTGCTATGTTATGACGTTAGTTAAATAATAAACAATAGTTAAACAATCACTGAATCATATATAACTCATGTGTTCAGAACAAGAGAGTGTTAATTCTTTTCTTCTTCTTTCTTTAAAAAAAATATTTAACCAGACTAGGGACTTCTAGTAATTGGGGGCGAGCCCATTGCCAGCAACTGGGCACAAGTCCAGACTCCGGCTGCTACTGGGAAATTACAGATGGAAAACCCCAATAAAACTTTCCCCAACGCGGGAATCGAACTTAGGATCTCACTCACTAGACGACGAGGCAGTTATTGTCAAGGGATCCGTGTTGGGAGGTATCCGTGTGTGTGGGAGGTTGAACGCAGATAATAATAAATCATTCTGCCTCACCTTTACCCTATTTTTTTTTTAATATTAGCCAGTATCATTTGATACCCATATCATGGCAGTGCACAAAAAATAACTAGTCCGCCATATTGGATTTAGAATGACGTCATTTCGACGCTAACCATGCATTGTCATCCAAACTAAACGTTTATGCAAAATTTCATCTTAATCGGTGGAGGATAACTGCTTTAAAATTTAGTTGCAAGATTATACCTGAACACACTTACATACATTGCAAGTTAAATAAAAACTTGTAAAATAGTGACCTACCGGTATCAGGAACCAAACTACAGGGCTCCAGAGACAGGAACCTCCTAACAATACGAGCCGCAACCAGAGATACTGCTTTCTGGATCAAGCCCTTGACCCAGCCTCCTAAGGTGTTGGTCGAAGAAGGTCTGATATCTTTACTATACTAAGATGAATGTCTAAAGTCCTTACCTTTTCAGGATCCTCGGCGGGTTGCGGCAGGTCGGGCAGTATGGCGCCGGGCGAGTGGCACGGCGGAGAGTTCACTTTCACGTCGTTTGTTCTGAACACAAACATTTATTCATTAGAGTTAGAACTTCTTGAGACCATTGACACCATTACAAAGGAAAAAAAAACCGGCCAAGTGCAAGTCGGACTCGCGCACGAAGGGTTCCGTACAATTAACGCAAAAAAAAAAAAATCACGTTTGTTGTATAGGAGCCCCACTTAAATATTTATTTTGTTCTATTTTTAGTATTTGTTGTTAAAGCGGCAACAGAAATACATCATCTGCGAAAATTTCAACTGTCTAGCATCACGGTTCATGAGATACAGCCTGGTGACAGACAGACGGACAGACAGACAGACGGACCGCGGAGTCTTAGTAATAGGGTACCGTTTTTACCCTTTGGGTACGGAACCCTAAAAAATAAACATGCCCTCTTTACGTAAAGTGGGGATGTACAGGAACCCTTTTTATTCATGATTTTAATTTACCACTTTATCGGCGTGATTATTAGGCGATTATCACACTGCCACGCATCACGCTGCATGTTGCGTGAAAACGCATGAAAACGCACCTACGCGGGTACTTGCGTGCGTTTTTTCTATACAAAAAACGCATGCAAGTACGCGCGTAGGTGCGTTTTCACGCAACATGCAGCGTGACGCGTGGCAGTGTGTTAACCGCCTTAATATGTATATCCATGCCAAATTAGGTATAACTTTCTAGTACTAAGAGTCTCTGAGCTAAGCTGCGGGACAAACGGACGGACAGACGGACACGGCGAAACTATAAGGGTTCCTTGTTGACTACGGAACCCTATAAAAGAGAAGAGTGGCCTAGCGTAGTTCCGATCTATTCCAAGTGGCATTTACGGTTCTAATTTCGTTGTTTGACTATAAAGTAAATAAAGCCCCAAAGGTCTAACGGTTGTGAATGCCACAGGATGCTTGTATTTTTGTCTGCTTATTAACCCCTGACGAAAAAAGAGGAGAGTTATAAGTTTGAGGTGTGTTGCTGTGTATATGTGTTTGTCTGTGGCATCGTACCGTCCAAACGGGTGAACCGAATTTGATTTCGAGTGTTCTTAGCTATGTTTGAATAAAATCGGTTCAACCGTTCAAAAGTTAAGGGCGTTTCACTGTTTGAATCGGGGTGTTTTCGCAAGATCGAAGCGTATCTACTATGTACCAGATAAATTATGTAGCATGAAATAAAAATGTGCCGGGTGTATTTTAAATTTTGAAATTTTACTTGTTTAATTCAACTTAAAAACAGCAAGATCTGGTTCCCAAAATCCACTGTTTATCCCACATTATAAACAATGCAGCGAATTGCGGATCCTGCCAAATTCTATATTTATGTTATTTGCAAACGGCCTTCGGATCTCTGACCGACATTACACTATGTCTGATGTGTGTTTTTATTTACACTTGGAATTTGCAAAGCTTGCGTTTTTGTTAAACTTTTATATTGGTTATTTTGACGGGTAAAATCTATATGATAGAAGTAATTAGACCTTTCTTTTTCTTATTAAATTGTTCGGATACATTTAAACTAATATTACAGACGTATATTTTATTGTTTATATGAGGTAATTACTGATCAGATTACAAACAAGATGAATTACAATTTTTTTAAACCCCGAGGCTTCTTAACCCATGCTTTTTAGGGTTCCGTACCCAATGGGTAAAAAACCCGACTGCTTAAATAACGAACTGCTCAAAAACCCGACGCTTTTTAAGCAGTCGGGTTTTTTGGTTTTTGAAATAACTTTTTTTAACACTAAATAACTTTTTTTTTTATAACTTTATAGATACCATATTTTTAGAATTAGGTACATTTAAAACCCTTTATTTTGATACCCCACACGATGGGATTGAAAAAAAAAAAAAGAGTTTGGGCCTCCACAATATGGCCCTATTCCTAAGACGAACCGTCTGTCTGTAACCAGGCTGTATCTCATGAACCGTGATAGCAAGACAGTTGAAATTTTCACAGATAATGTATTTCTGTTGCCACTACAACAACAAATACTAATAACAGAATAAAATAAATATTTATGTGGGGCTCCCATACAACAAACGTGATTTTATATGCCGTGTTTTCCGAGAATGGTACGGAAACCTTCACGCGCGAGTCCGACTCGCACTTGGCGGGTTTTTTTAAACTACACTGTCGATTGCCGATCGAAACACGTAATTATAACACGTGACGATATCTTACTAAAATAAACCGATTCAAAGAGTAAAATGAGCATAAGTTTCAAACGGATTTTCATTAAACATAGGTGAGAATAAGAACACTCTCGACCCCGATCCCGATTTTGATTTAGTTTTCTAACTTAACTAAATCAAAATCGGTCCATACGTTTAGGAGCTATGATGCAACAGACAGATACGCACTTCAAACTTACAACACCCTTATTTTTCCGTCGGGGGTTAAAAATATGTCATTGATAGAAAGCAGAGTACTATTGGTCAGAACTTAAGATTACCTTCTGAAAATGATTGTCACAAATTCATTACAATTTCATCAATTAACGCCTTTTTTCCATGGGGGTAGGCAGAAACTACAGAAGCCACCTGCTACGTCTAGATAATTCAAGTTTTAAACCTATTTATTGGCAAAAGGAGCGTTTTTTATTAGGGTTCCGTACCCAAAGGGTAAAAACGGGACCCTATTGCTAAGACTTCGCGATCCGTCTGTCTGTCTGTCCGTCTGTCTCCAGGCTGTATCTCATGAACCGTGATAGCTAAACAGTTGAAATGTTCACAGATGATGTATTTCTGTTGCCGCTATAACAACAAATACTAAAAACAGTATAAAATAAATATTAAAGGGGGGCTCCCATACAACAAACGTGATATTTTTGCCGTTTTTTGCTCGATATTAATAACGGCAACAGGTAGACGCTTGAAATATTCACAGAATGTTTAGTTGTATATTTACTTCAAAAAATAATAAAATAAAATAAATTAAGGGGGGCTCCCATACAACAAACGTGATTTTTATGCAGTGTTTTGCGATAATGGTACGGAACCCTTCGTGTGCGAGTCCGACTCGCACTTGGCCGGTATTTTTTTATATAATCTAGATAAAGCTGGTATGTAAATATTAAAAATACTCACTCTTGGCAATACGACGGCTTCATTTGATTGTTGGAGGCAAGAATTGCTGAAACAATACAATCAGTAAATTAATTATGAAGTCAAAGAGTAATCAAAATACATAATTTCAGAACATAAACCGAGTTAACATTTTCAGCATATTCATTTAGCTCTTGTCAATTTATTCATGTCATAGAACCTCAAATTCGAAGGCGTCCACCAACCCTCACTGGATCCGCGGATCTCACGGTGTTTAAGGGTACACTAGTCGACGACACGAACTATTTTGTGCACGGGGTTAAAATGCATGCTATATCAACCGACAACACATGCGGAACAGATAGATGCTGTTATGAGCAGTAAGAAGCTAGTTCGCGTACGAATACACACTTTTGCAAATTTGTAGCCAAATGGATGATGATTTAGAACGAAAACGAGCGCGCGAAATTTTATAAACAGTCCTTTGGGAGTCTGGATATCATGAAAAAACGATTGAATGTATCTGTTCAAAATAAAATAATTTGCATTGTTGAACTACTAATCTATCCCTGTATGGAGACCGTTTTTCAATTTTGCTTCTTCTTATGGTACTTATTTGCGCCCAAAGATGCGTTAAAATTAGTGTTGAAATATGGAACTTTCGAAGCTCATAACTTCCTAGTAATTTTTTTTTTTACTTTTTTGCTTCCATACAGGGCTAGATAATGATGAGACAAATTAATATCATTTTTTATTTTGAACGTACATCGTCAAACAGTGGAGTAAAAACCAGACTACGTTTGTATGGAAGAATTTTCGACTAGTGTACCCTTAAGGGCGATTTTCCACTGAGGCAGAGTTCGATCGCCGGTCGTCCTGTGGCCCGAGAGGCCAGTTTCCCAGTAGTGACAAATTTTATCAGCATAGGTATTTAGTTCTTGTGTCCTCCCGATCTTTGAAGTCTGAGATCTCAAGTCAAGCACATGGTCAGGCTCACAGTGAGTTTGGCTAGACCTAGGTAAGAAAGTAGACTCACCATTGTGTGGTAAAACCGGCTTGTTAACCGCTATTGGGCTTGCAATGGACTTGGGGGCCACACTGCAACAAAGAAACAATTGGTTTAGTAATCAACTCATGTCAATAGGAATTCAATTAAGATTTAAAAAGTCTATTCCGTAGACAGCTGCGACGCGTGAATGCCTTTTCATGTCTTTTTTTTTAAATGAAGATGGAACAATATTTATGAAAAAAGTTGTCGCATCGGGACTTTCTGTGGGAACCTTTTCACGTAGAAATATTAATTGATGTATAATTCACCAAAACCTTACCAAGAATAATCCTGCAGACAGGATGTAACAAAAATATTTTAATAATACTACCTACAGACTCTCTTCCGCTACTGCAAGTTTCGACTCATTGACCGATACCCTTGGTGACTTTGTGCGTCAGAGCTTTAAGCAACCGAAACGTAACTTATTTAACGTATGTCACATAAATGCTCAGTGTGGCAAGTCATTATACCGATCTCTTCGACACCTTTTCTGATGCCAATGTCCACGCCGTTCTGATTTCTGAGAGTTGGCTTAAGCCTCATCTTCTTTCTACGACCTATCCTCTTCCAGGTTTTATTCTTATCCGTAATGATAGGATTGGTAAGGGAGGAGGAGGTGTTGCTATTTATCTTCGTAGCGATTTTCCCTACAAAATCGTTGCGTCATCTCCTTCATTATACAGTGCTTCTGTTGAGTACCTCTTTTTGGAGATCTACATCAAAGGGGTCAAAACCCTACTTGGTGTTGTGTACTGTCCGCCCGCTGTTGACTATTTCCTCAACCTAGCCCTGTAGCCCTGTCTATCTGTCTACCTTTTCACGCTTAAACCGCTGCACCGATTTAGATGAAATTTGGCATGGAGATAGTTTGAGACCCTGGGGAGGACATACTTTATCGTATATATATATAGCTTTATCCCGGAAATCATGCGTAAGGGGGTCGACAGGGGGGATAGGAGTTTGTATGGTGAACTAATAATTTCTTAAGTATGGCGGTCCACATCATCATCATATCAGCCGAAAGACGTCCACTGCTGGACATAGGCCTCCCACAAGCGTCGCGACATTGACCGATCCCGCGCGTCCCGCATCCAGCTATTCCCGCAACCTTCACCAGGTCATTGGTCCACCTCGTGGGAGGCCACACACCTATAATATTATGGCACGATATAAAAAATAGGTTAATCAAATTACTAATGCTACGCAGACGAAGTGTCGTGCAACAGCTAGTCTGCCATTAAAAGTTCTTCGAGAACAAAAAAAAACAAATTTTAAAATATGATTTTGCTACCATATTGAACAATATTGTATGTAGAATTTTCCAACCCGTGGAGTATGTACCACTCTACAATGGATAACAGCACTTATAAATAGTACGGAAAACAAATATGATTTAATTCAGGAAGTATACTTTGCTGATAATAATAGGTACACTTATGTGTTCTAATCTAATTGTGGTAGGTACATGTGCCGTGATAAGAAATAAATTGCTTGTGGGTTTGTATTGTTGCTAAATGAAGGAATGAAAAACATTTATTGCCAGACTTTAACAAAATTAGTTTTAGACAGACACAATTTCAGTTCCAAAGCACACTATTTTGACAGTATGGCAAAAGGTGCGGACTCGACAGATGTCGAACAGTCTGCAGCATGGATACTATGCTGGTCAACGCTGATTTTTTAAATTGAAATGGATGGTAGAATACTTTTGTTTTGGTATGTACTACGCAGGACAGTCTAAAGTCTGGATATTTAAACTAATATTATCATCATCATATCACTCAAAAGACGTCATCCTCTGCCCTCACCCAAGTGTCACCACATCGATCAGACCGTTGCGTCTCGCATCCTAATCATTCGGATTCCCGCACCCTTAACGAACATTATAAAGAGCAGCGTTGATAAAAATCACGATTTTTTTATTAAAATCAAAAAAGTCGGATTTATTTGATTTAAATCGGAAGTATTTGATTTAAATCGGATTTTTTGTTTTTTTTAACATACTGATCTTTTTAGGGTTCCGTACCCAAAGGGTAAAAACGGGACCCTATTACTAAGACTTCGCGATCCGTCTGTCTGTCTGTCCGTCTGTCTCCAGGCTGTATCTACTGAACCGTGATAGCTAGACAGTTAAAATTTTCACAGATGATGTATTTCTGTTGCCGCTATAACAACAAATACTAAAAACAGTATAAAGTAAATATTAAAGGGGGGCTCCCATACAACAAACGTGATATTTTTGCCGTTTTTTGCTCGATATTAATAACGGCTACAGGTAGACGCCTGAAATATTCACAGAATGTTTAGTGTAATATTTACTTCAAAAAATAATAATTAATAAATTAAAATAAAATAAATTAAGGGGGGCTCCCATACAACAAACGTGATTTTTATGCAGTGTTTTGCGATAATGGTACGGAACCCTTCGTGTGCGAGTCCGACTCACACTTAGCCGGTTTTTTTAATTTAGAGGTCAGTTATTTATTTAAAGAAAACACAACATAATATTCGTTTATTTTAATTATTAATAAAATTAACAAAAAACATAAGTATTACTTTAATTTTTTTATGAAATTATCAAAAACTTAATCTCAAAGCCAATTTTTTTTTTAATCACAGATGTTTTTTTTAATTTTTATGAAATATGAACAAGGAAAATAGAATAGATTTTAAATTAATAAGGACATACAGCCATTTGGGTTTTACTGCAGTCGCAGTCACTTACTTTATTTATATTCTTAGATTCGTAGATGTTTTTATTGGCCTTGTAATTTTTCGAATTTAATTTTTGTGCCCAATCTATTTCTTATTTTGCTGTGCACCAAAGTCATCATTTTGGCTGATTTGGTCGCAGTAAAGTATTGATTTAAATGAATGTATTTTTTTTTAAATCATTTAATTTTAATCGCTTTTTAAATCACTGATTTAAATCATATTAACCCTGATAAAGAGATATAGTTCTCGCTTCAACTTCTTGGCCACTCTCGTTCGCTACAATGGCTGCACAGTAATAAATCTCATACAAATAAATGCTTCCTTTTTACCCGACTGCCGAAGGAGGGTAATGTGTTTATCAGTCTATGTATGTATGTATTTATGTATGTATGTATGTATGTTTGTTCCTATGTGGCGTTCTAGAGACCAAACGCGTTGGCCGATTTTGATGATTCTTACGTCAATCGATTCGTCTTAATCCTGCGAGTGTCACTGGCTACATTCAAATTGGAAAATACAAAAATGGCTGCATTCGGGCGCCATTTTGTGGGGAAAAAAAAAAATTATCTTCCTAACCCATCGTGTGGGGTATCAAAATAAAGGATTTTAAGAGGCGATTTCAAAAATATATAACACTTATATGTTTAAATGTACCTAATTCTAAAAAAAAATAACTAAAAAGTTATAAATAAAAAAAGTTAATTAAAAAAAACAAAAAACCCGACTGCTTAAAAAGCAAACTAAAAAGACGTAAACAAGAAGAAAATCATGCTGTGCAGTCGGAGGATACATCTGGTTTTGGTCCGCCAGCTCGCGAATATGTATCCTCCGACTGCACAGCATGATTTTCTTCTTGTTTACGTCTTTTTAGTTTGCTTTTTAAGCAGTCGGGTCTTTTGATTTTTTTAATTAACTTTTTTTTGTTAAGTGGAACAGGTCACAGGAGCGATGGTTCATGGAAATGCCATGCACGCCATATTAAGAAGCTACAAGAACATAAACTGACAGAAAGACCCTTTATATATAGTGGTTTATGGCTTTGGAAGCACGCTAAACAGCTTTTAAGGTCTAAGGGCCCAAACACAAAACTGCGAATTGACGCAATGCAAACGCAGAAAATTAGATTTTTACGATGCGATGTCGCACCGCAGTTTTGTGTTTGGGCCCTAATACCCAATATTTCTGGCCAGTGTGATGTTGGCTACAATTGCCTGCTAAAACAGCTGCGCGCCATGCCATGGGCATCGGAAAGCCTACGTTCAACCCGATCAAAAAAATTTAAGATTACAGTGTAGTTCTCGCTAAACTTCTGGGCCGCTCTGAAGTTGGCTTTCCAATGCGCATGGCACGAATCGATGCTGTTTTTGTATGAGATTTACTACTGCGCAGCCATTGTAGCCAACTTCAGGACGGACAATAAGTTTGGCGAGAACTATACTTGGGGTTAGCGCAATTCGTTTTCTACTGCCATTATGTTTCTACCTTAGATAAAGTACCTATAGATTAAGCACTGGCGTGGCCGCACATGAGACAGCAATAGTTAGTTCTGGTGTTACAACAAGAACAAGAACACTACAACCCACCATCGCACTGACACTTATTATCTACAAATAACCCAAATTCCTTGTCTCAATTAACACATAATACCACGAAATCATAGAAAATCAAACAAAACCGAGTTTGTTTGTCAAACCTGCATTGTATTAAAGTTTGACAAACAACAGAAACCGGCCACGGTGACAAAGACAAAAAATAAT
Source organism: Anorthoa munda (assembly GCA_945859665.1). Lineage (NCBI taxonomy): Eukaryota > Metazoa > Arthropoda > Insecta > Lepidoptera > Noctuidae > Anorthoa > Anorthoa munda. The sequence continues at coordinate 20,420,512 of OX243915.1, forward strand.
CTTTTGTCCTTATTATTTACATGGAGCTGCCAATTAGCCATCACGCTCTATCAATCAAGGTCATTTTAAGGCTTAATCTATAGGTACTTTATCTAAGGTTTCTACTCTGTCTACGTTTCTATACCTGTCTGCCTTTACGCTATCAATCATTCATTCTCGTTTTCATTCATATCACACATACAATCTATCTTATAATGTCGCTCGCTGGATAGATAATGAATACTGTAGTTTAAGACGACGACTAACGCCAACGACCTTGAGGGAACAAAACGCGCACTCGTTTCACACCCGCGCGGCCCAAAATTTAGTAATTTTTGTACTTTTCTTGTTATTATATGACTTTAAAAAAAAGCCTCAGATCAAAATGTAGATAATTAAATTGTCTTTGAGATGGTGTCGATTTAATTACAATACGCCCAGCGGTTTTGGTGCGATTGTCGTGTTTTTGTCCGTTTTAGACATAACTTTACAAATTAATTACACTATGTTATACGAATAAAACTCAAAATTTTATTTGATCAAATTATTAAGAAAATGGTCTAATGTAACATATATTTTTTCAAAAAAATTACGACTAGCCGTTTAGACGTGATTCTCATTTTAAAATCTCTCTCTACTCAGGGGTATCTGCGCCTTAAGGAAATGTTTGATAGTAAATACTATCTCTGTTATCTGTGCAGCTATCAAGGTTGTATGCAATGTTGGTGCATTGTTATCTGATTCTACTCCAGTGTAATGTTTTCTCTTTCAGACGGTTAATTTAATAGGATTGCAATGGCTGTTGATGGTTGGACCAATAGATAATTTATTAATATTTTAAAAATAATTGTAAAGAATTTATCCATCTAGAAAGGGTAAATAATGCAACCCCAGTCAATAAATATTTTCGAAATCGGTCTACAATTGACGGAGAAATCCGTGAAAATAAACAAAAAAAAAAGCCGCCCAAGTGCAAGTCGGACTCGCGCACCGAGGGTTCCGTACAAACCTCAGCTTAAAGGTATTGTAGACCTGAGTATTTGATATGAATTTCAATTTAATACCTCCACGCGTTCATTAGGTAACTAAAAATTTACGGTTTTCGCAATTTTTCCTTTATCTGTGCTATAAGACGTTGCTTCGTACCAAATTTCAAGATTCTGAGTTCACGGGAAGTACCCTGTAGGTTTTGATTCCCTTGCGAGTGTCGAAATATTGCGGAAATTTGCGGCATAAACAGCTGTATCTTTTGATTGCGTTGGCTTAGAAGTTTGATTTTTTCACAGCTTTAAGGGACAGTAGACTTGAGTATTTGATATAAATTTCAGTCTCCAAGCGTTCCTGAGAAAAAGGGTCTTGACAGACAGACAGACAACAAAGTGATCCTATAAGGTATCCGTGTTTTCCTTTCGAGGTACGGAACCCTAAAAACCAAAGTCGAACATAGAAACTCTTCCTTTTTGGAAAGACGGTTAAAAATATATGTTACATTAGACCATTTTTTTCTTAAAAATTTATTCTAAGAAAATTTTGTGTTTTATTTGTATAACATAATGTAATTTATTTGTAAAGTTATGTCTAACACGGACAAAAACACGACAATTGCACCACCGCCGGGCGTATTTTAATGAAATTTACACCATCTCAAAGACAATTTAATTATCTACATTTTGATTTAAAGCTTTTTTTACAGTCATAGAATAATAATAAAACTAAAAAATTTTGGGTCGCGCGGGTGTGATACGAGTGCGCGTTTTGTTCCCTCAAGGTCGTTGGCGACTGTCGTCGTCTTAAGGAACATGGGACAAGGGCAGGAAGAATTTCAATGTAAAACATTGAAAACATCGAGTCAACTAAATAGATTTCGATGTTTGGAACACATGTGCACCAACATAGCCTGGATTAGGACAAAGAACTTTTAATCCCAGCAGTATATTCCTTTGGTATTATAATACACTTCCCATAAGGGCGGAGCCCCTGGCAAAAACAAGTTCATTAATATAGTAAGTGGTCCTTAAAGAAGCCATTACTCAACATACCAAAACTAAATGCTAGGGCTTCAGATGCGTAGTTCGTAACAATAATAGGCCAGAAATAAAGCTGACAAATAAAAGGTCAAATACATTGAACTCAAGGGTCAAATCAGAAGATGTGGGTCAAATTAGTATTTAGAACATTTTGTAAAGTGGTAGATAAATATTTGGTTGTTTTAACCAGACCATTAGTATCGAAAGTACTTCAGAAGGCCAGGCACCCTCGGTGAGACAGTAACACCAAGTCTTTGCTTGCCTTCCTTGAGGAGCTAGGGTGGATCGAATAACCTACTTATACTATACTACTCATATGCAAAATATGTGCTTGAACGTTGAGTTGTGGACACCAGATCGACATACATACAACCAGAGTGTATGAATGTCGATCTGGTGTCCACAAGGTTAGTTATTTTTTGTGACAAACCCACCACACTATTCCTAACCACTGCAACTCCTGAAATCCAGGATAATTATACTGACTGGTAACCGCCAAAAAAGCCCCGAGTCAATGAAGCTCCATGAATCTCAGAGAAACAATTCAACTGTATTGGATCCCGCAATGAAACTAATTGAAAAGATCTAGGATAGGTTTAATAAGATTGTTGGCTTGGCAGACAATTGCATTTCTTCTAAATACTTTTCTACTTCTATTCTCAAGCATTTTAGCAAGAGTTCTTTAAGCCAAGGTTAGTTACCTCTGCTATAATTAAGTCAAATTATGGCTGTTATGTTTGGTGTTAGATGTTGGTCAATACTATACTGTGATTTTTAATTTTGTGGACCAAACTGACAGCTGCCAATGACCTTATTATTTTTAAATGTTGCAAGCGCGGTGCATAGTGTTGTAGGTAAGGCTCAATCATAAGTGATTCATCGAATCGATGTGACATGACTCCTCAATTTATTTTTACTAATTGGTGTAAATAAATGTTTTATGAATATAAACGTAATATATTTAAATATAACAGTATTCATACACATTGTACATGAACTTTTATTGTGTTAAATATGAAATCAACAATAAAATAAATGCGATCAATAAAATAAAGTCTGACATAAATGACTAGAAACTAAATAAGGGCCGCTGGTTTCAAAACAATTTTTTTTTACCGTGAAGTGGTTACATTTTCGATCTACTTCGATTTTCGATTAACTTTCGATCACTCAGGATAGTTAGGGTACGACACTATTTTTATGGGACGATAAAGTGACAACCCCCCAAATGTCAGTTTAGTCCACGAAATTAAAAATCACATTATAGATTGTTGTTATTTATGTTATTTGTGTTTAGAAGGCAGCAATTCAAGTAATACAAAATACGAGTATTTCTGTGTCTTTAAGTTGGCTACAATGGCTGCGCAGTAGTAAATCTCATACAAAAACAGCACTGATTCATGCCTTGCACATCTGAAAGCCAACTTCAGGGCGGCCAAGAAGTTTGGCGAGGATTATATCTGTAGATAAAATACCTATGTAGAACTAAAAAGGATGAAATTATTTACTACATATCATTCAAATCAAGTGCCAGTTCTCCCCTAAGAACTTTCAAAAAGATCAAAGGGATGCTGATATTTTGTATAATTATTCAGTAGTGTAATGTTTATAACCTTATTTAATATCATTATATTGTGAGTTTAAGAAACCAGTTCCTAAATCTGCATGTTACCAGTTTGGAGCAGAATAACACTTGTCATTGAACCACACAAATATTTGAACATAAACCAAAACAAACTGCCTGTAAAATGTATGTCTGTTTATTCATAGAAGTACTTTCAGCATTTGATGGTCTATCATTGGTCTGAGGGTCGTCTAGTACCTAGAGAATAGCTAAATTCTGGTGTCACTTCTGTAGAATTCAGTTAGCATGAGTTGAAGTGAGGTATTTTGACTTCCAAGTATTACATAGTACATAACTCACAAATGAGCACGTATTTGTAAATAGAGAAATAACCTAAAATAGTCCTCTATCTAACTCAATTGGCATCCGCATTACAAATGAATTTACCTTGTGCCTAAAAAAACAACATTAAAAAGTATATTTACACCAATCTCGGGCGGCGGGCGGGTCTGACGTGGACGTTAGCTGCATTCAGCCTCCTTGCGAGTTCCCTGTACGTCGCCGGGTCAGCATCGATTTCGACCTCGGCTTTTAAAAGGGAGAATTTCATCCGCCATCCCTGGGCTTCGACGCCGTGCACAAGCCGAGCACTGAGCACAACCCCGCGGCCCAGGTGCCGCGCACTCAGTCTTTGCTCGAGTACGAGCATATTACTCGTCAGCTATAGTCCTGTCTCGTTAAGTTAAAGAAGATGAATGCACCAGATCCAACACGATACGCCCGCCCGCGTGCAACCACCATAGCTGGCCTGCAGTTCGCTTCAACAACCATTTGTCACGATTATATTCCCACTATGTACACCACACCACAACACTAGGCTGTAAAGTCCTTTTACTGTTCGTAGCACCTTTTTACTTGTCCAACATATTTGATCAGTCAACTGCCCGCAGAAAGCGATACGCGAAAGGCGATGATCGTTTCGGCAATGCGTTATTGCACACGGGATATAACACCGGTTTGATGTTATGCAGCGAGAAATTCAACGATAAATCAGCGGAAAAATAAATGTGAATAATAGAAACAAGAAACAAAGGAGTACGCGACAGACGGAGGAGCGCGAGCAACTGGGCGTAATGGCCGCTGATTGGTCGCGAGTGTGGCGCGCACCTCGATTGGATCAAAACCGGTTGGAATCGGTTCGTAGAGGCTGCGGCCGGCTCGGGTCGGTGCATCGTGTGCCGCCGCGCTAGTGCTGTGACATGTATGTTTATATCGTAACGATTAGTTTTTTTTTTTTCCGTTTTTGGTTATCAAAGCTATGGAAGAAACATTTTATACTTTACATTTTCTAATGAAATTACGGTCAGTGGGTCGTCTTAGTGGCGGAATTCATGGCCAAGATATTTTTAAATTATTGCACTCAATCCACACTGCCGAAGTGCCGAGTGCTATTAATTTAAAACTTAGACAGATCGGCAACAAACCGGATATAATAATCTCTATATTCGGTTTCGCCCAATTGTGTGTCAATTCATTGCAAACTCATGCAATCCGGATTTTGCTACTCGAGTTAGTTTATCGCTGGTTTCCAAGTATCATCTAAAATTAGCCTGATCTTATTATTAGTCATGTAAATACAAAGACTTTATTTTAAAGCGTGTCGTTATTCAAATTATTCAAAGCGTCGACTTTAACTGAATAACAACACAATAAATGAACTAAAAATAGCTGAATGGTTGAGTATTCTGTTTACCGTATCTCTACAATCTAGACGAGTACTTCTTTAATGTAATTTAGATTTGGCAAGTGGGCATGAATCATGATAATAATAATGGTAAACTTGCGGGTATTTTATGTAGGCATTGTGTACGGCACTTTTGTAAGCCACCTTGCAAGAAATCAAATAGCAGCACACTATTTGATGTCTTGCAAGGAGGCTTACAAAAAAGTTAATTCAAAAAATCAAAAAACTCGACTGCTTAAAAAGCGAACTAAAAAGCCGTAAACAAGAAGAAAATCTTGCTGTGCAGTCGGAGGATACATCTGGTGTTGGTCAGCCAGCTCGCAAATACGTATCACAACACAACACTTTTTCTTTCTTTCTTTCTTTATCCTACCGACCGCAATACTAGAACGGTTAACTACAACTCATTTTAGTGCAGTTGCTTGTAATTTAGCTTTAATGCCTGCCTTATCATGACATTTATTTCTAGGTTGTTAGGCGAAGTCATTACCCTACCTCAATTTATTTCGGTGCAAAAGTTGAAAGAAAGAAAACATTTATTACTAAACAATGTAGGCATATGTACAATCTCCAAATCCAAACCAAACTTCTATAACAGTCGTCCCTTTTCTAGATATATGATTTTTCACACAGTCCATCCATCGTTTTTTGGTCTTCCCATACTGTTGTAGTCATCCACGTCCATACTGAAAACTTTTCTCACAACATTTTCATCACGCCTCCTACGCGGAAAAAATTACAGAATAAAAAATCCAGCTGTCAATGAATTTGGGTTTCCTTGTGCCAATTTCATTCAAGGTAAATAAAAATTGTAGTGAATCTATACTATCAATTCGATAAGCCGTTTCTGTATCATTCTGTTGACATACAAATAAACAAAACTTTCCTATTGATAAGTTCCTGATAACGATTTGATATCATAAGTATTACTTACATAATACTAAATACTTCGGTTCGGTTAACCTACCGTGCATCAATTGAAAGTATGCCAAAAAGATAGATAAAACTTCTCACTGGCAAAATCCATCAACCAGCACTGTGCCGGCGACGTGGTGGATTAAGGACCATTTGCTCTCGCAGAGAGAAGTACTGTGTTCCAGTATTGGCAACATACTTAGATTGTATGCTTTTAATTTGGGATTATTGGAAAAGATAAGAAAATGAAACTCTAAATAGAGAAGAGGGAGAAGCGGTAGGAACCCACTTCTCTATATAGGGTAGCAGGGTGAAAGCCTCCCTTCCCTCCAGGTTAAGGGCCCCAGCCAGGGCACTAGTAGCAAATGGAAGAAAAATAAACCAGCATGAAATAATATTAGACTTATGTAGTCACACAGCACTATACAGTGATAATAGAGCCACGTAGAACGGTACCGGACCTAACACAACGTCGTAGAGTTCTTCCGTCATCGTTACGATACGGTAGACGTAGAGATAACTAACTACTGAAAATAGTTTCACGGTTTCTTTTCACTGTAATTGGTGTGAACACTGGAGTTTTTGTTAGATTAAAATTCAGATTTAGCTAGTTTTATCTTGTTTTAAAAGAAGATGCATTTATTTCTAGGAATTATTTGCTTTTCTACGTGCTCTTTTAAATTGTGTTCATTACTCAGCACAATATTATTCCGAAGGAACATTCAAGAGTTTATAACTAACGGATTAAATATAATAATTTGCCAAAGGTTTTCGGGTACTAAATACTAATTTATCTACAAAAAATACACTATTACTACAACTACAGGCATCCATATCGCACATTCGCATCAAGAATAATATGAACGAAGCGAGGGGTGCCTGCTAAAACCACTGTTGGGTTGGTTTGTTCTGGTTAGTGCCACCTTCACACGACTTTGTAGAAAAACTAATCGGTTACGCTTTTAAGAGCGTGAGCGGTGTGAATAAGAGGTTAACTGGCTGTTTAGATGGCCGTTTATTGTGATACAATATAGGAAAAACAGTTTTTTTTAAATTTTTTTCTGTAATTGGAAGAGGAGTTAGTACTTGTCTTCTTTAATAAGGGACGCATGGGAAAGTAATGCATGTTTTTACCAATACTAGGAAACACAGAATTCAACGTGAAAAAAAAGCATGCACCTAAAGGACTGGTGGATTTTTAATTCTCGTCAATAAACCTAGGATCAAAACTCAACAGTGCGCTTTTATTTAGACACTGAGATGGCTTCTAGTTTTAGTGAAAAAGGCATATTGCCAGATACTACGAATAAAAATAAAATTATAGTTTTAGACGATGTTTTATTCGTTCACATACATATTGTTATTTAATACCGGTTCCAATGAAGGAGAACACAAGCTGTATAAACCGTGTGTTTACTGAGGCTTTTACCGTGGAAAGAAATTTAGGTATGTACTTTGTATGCGTTTCTTTTACAAAACATATAGTTGTCCTCTCAGTAGTCACCCTATTTTTAACCAAACCATCTTTTATCCACATCCTCCATTCTTCCATCATCCATCTATCATATTTCATTCTTTCTTCTATCGTTTCTTTGATCTTCCCCTTCTCAGCCATCCACATTCTTACTCAAAACATTCCCCATGACATTTTTTTCAATTCGCCATCACACGCTCGTATCAATAAAAATTGTCAACAAATCTCAAGTCCTAAAATCACCGTACGTGAAAACAGCTCGTAAATGCATTTAAAAATAAACATTACAATTTCACTTCGTATTTAACACCTTTTCAACAATCTGCAAACAATTGGCGGGTTTCCAAGAAGAAATAGCGGGGTTATTGCATCTCGGAGAAACTACAACTGTTGCAGCATTTTTTATTACAGCACGGTGTTATGTTGTGTATGCGAAAACAACGTTAATGTATTATTACAACAAACGAGTATTTCGGAGAATCTGTTTTGGACAGAAATAAGCTGTTTTGATGTTCCTGATGCAAATTTTCAAAAGAGGCATCGAAAAGGCATCGTATTTTCTGATCATAACAACAAAATTGGACAAAAACAACAACTTAACAGGTCATTTTTAGTAGAGGACGTTTTTCTAAGCTACAAGGTAAAATTGATTTCCTATTAAAAAGGAGAAAATAGATGAGTTTTTCGAACGATGTTTAAACATAGGACAAAGCCATTAAGCTGCGTATTAAGAACGAAATATATTTATATTACACGCAGTCATAAAAAGGAACATTTAAAACTATTTTTTTTAAAGATCCGTACGAAACCAAAATGGCTCCTATCTCAGCATAACGCTGCGATATCTTCATACATAGCAAAATATTTCAGCCAGAGCCAAAGCAACCGAAGTCTTGTTACCAAGTGACAAGTAGATACGCGTCTTTTATTGCACACGGGCGGCAAATTGCATTTATTACTTGTAAACTGGATTCGAGCTGAAATTTGGTCGGTGATTTGCAGTTTAAGTTGCCTTCGAACTCGGTAAATTGCAATTGTTGAAACCTATTAGTTTTAATTCGGGTTTTATAGTGTTTTGAAATCTTTTATTATTGCTGCCTAATTTTGCCCGGGAATTCACTACCGTAGCCTTTCCAACAGGAATCCTGCATTTTTCTGCGATAAAAAGTAGCCTATGACATTCAGCAATACTGTAACTTTTCGAACAATGAAAATCATCATCTGCCTAGCCTTTTCCCAACTATATTGGGGTCGGCTTCCAGTCTTACCGGATTCAGCTGAGTACCAGTGTTTTACATAGAGCGACTGCCTTTCTGACCTCCACAACCCAGTAACTGGGTGACACGGTACCCCTTGGCAAGACTGGTGTCAGATCACAAGCTTCTGACTACCCGTAACGACTGTCAAAGATCTTTAAATGACAGCCAGGACCCACGGCTTAACGTGCTTGCTGAGGCACGGAGGAATCTCGGTATGTTGAAATGGTCACCCATCCACGGACCGACCTCGTCAAGCGATCGTCGAACAATAAAATAATTTCGCATTTTCAGAGATTACTTCCTAGTTCCTAGAAATAAATAAACGATTTTGGCTCTTTATAATATTAGCCTACATGAAGAAACAGATGTTATTTTAACGATGGGGTCTGCATTTCATTCTGCTTGCGAAATAATAATCCTTTATTGCATTCAAACTGTTTTCAGCGAAGCCAAATATAAATGAAAACTACATTTATACATCAGCAATGCACTAAAGTAGAACACCGGTATTGCATAAACTGCAAACCATGAAAGTCAACGACCTGAACAGGCCCTGTATTCTAAATAGGTTACTACAGCTGAGCGCTCACCAATAAGAGCTTTAGAAGAGGACAGAGATATAGTGCTATGCAGAAACAGAATTGTATTGCGTTTATACCTTCAACTAAATTCTTTACTGTTGTTTTTTCTCACTTCTGAAATCTACTCTCTCCTATATTCTAAGTAATTTCCTCCACACCACTCAAACTCGATTTAAAAATATCAGTTACAGATCATCAAAATTAGATTCTACCTTCATTTGATAGGTATATGTAACGGTGGAACCAACCAAAAATGCCGCAATGGTCGTACAAAGGCCACGCATCAAAAACCAATAAATCAGCAGACAATACAATTGAACATTACACAACTCCGGCCTGGCGACCATTCATCCTGCCTCAAGACGAATCCGAAGCAGTTACCGACCCCATTACAGCAAATTGTACCCAACTATATTTAGAACGGATAGATGCTCGCGACACTTGGAACTCGTTTAAACCGGATTAATAAGGATGTAATGATATTGGTCAGTTTTGTAACCTTTGACTCTGAGTGCATGGTTGTAGGCATTGGGTGTTATGTGTTTTGAAAATTACTTCTTATAATGATATAGAATTAAATATTTGGAGTTTGGATAACATGAAAAAATAAACTAATTAACTCCAGCAGCCTTATTGCGTAATGAATTCGGCAAGACAAAGGGCAAAGAGTATGAAAAATCATATACAGAATACATATTAGCGAGCTGGCTGACCCCCTGATCCTCCGACTGCAAAGCATGTTTTTTCCTTGTTTACAGCTTTTTAGTTCGCTTCTTAAGCAGTCGGCTTTTCGATTTTTTAAGTATCTTTTTTTTATTAGATAATAACGGGGTTTTAAACGATATAATTCATTCTTTTTATTTTTATTTTACAACTATAGTTTTCACTGCTCAAATGTTTAATTTCAAAGGCACTTAGATTTTCGGCGGTCAAGACGTAGGTATCTAATAATGTCTTAATTACAAAAATCCGTCTAAAATATCGTCTATCCGTCAGTAATAAAGAATATTACAAACATTCATACAAAATTACAAACATACAAGATACGCGCGAAAAACATAACCCTTTCCTTGCAGTCGGGTAAAAAGCATGGCGTGCAACTGCAACTGTTCATTACATAACATAAACAACAAAAAACATACACGCAATTCTAGTAATGACTTAAGACACGTCATTTCACACTAGTACCAATTGCTATGCAAGTCGGCTAGTCACGCTTGTCACACAATACATGAGACATCAAGGGAGGCAATTGTCCGCTATTTGTACAATCAGCATACTAATTGTACCTAATAGGGACAGCATTGAATTAGCGTGCAGCGTACGGAATTAGACGTAGGGTTATTTTTGTACCGCTAGTGATGTTGCGATGTCGATAGTTTTCTTTTTTGCGGAAATTACCGGTTTTTGCTGAGTATGTCCGAAAATTGAATTATTATGGTATTACTTATTATTGTTACTATTTTTATATAATGCAAAAGACAGAATAATCTCAAAATGAACTATTAATCTGACTCTGAAAATGACACCTACATAAAGAACCAACAGATTTTCCACTCATAATTGCCAATTAGGCGCAATTTAGCACATTGAACAAAATGTGAAGTCTTAAAATCTACCTAAATTACTATAACAGCTGAAAAATTTCGTTTAGATTGAAACTAAACGAACTGATTCAAATTGATGAGTTTATAATTACTGTATTATAAGTACCTACCTATTCAAATTATTGTGTTTTTTTGAAACATGATATTTATCATCAAATTGGCTAATTAAAAGTACTAAACTTTGGGACTCTTGAGACTAATAATAAAAAAAACCGGCCAAGTGAGTGTCGGGCCACGCGCAGTAATAGGGTTCCGAAGTTGCATAATAATGCGGACTAAAAATAGGGTTTTGTTGTTGTTACATGAACATTAGAACGGTTTCAGCGGCTCACAAAGTCTAAAAACGGGCCCACATAGGTGATGTTTTTTTTTAATCAATTGAAGAAGGAGTTATAAAATCCAACTTCGCAACTGAAGTTAGAAAAATATTATCTATTTGAGTACCACCGCGGGTGCGAATTGCGAAAGGAGCCGATACGAGCGTGCGTTAGAGCCACGGGGAATGGCATAGTTGGTTCCTAGATCCTTGCGTGCACGCTGCACGTGGACTACGGACTGGTACTGCCAACGACTCCGGCCACTCCAATGCGTTATTCGAGCTTAAACATTATTAATTTAGAAATCATTATTATTACGGATGTTATGATTTTATTTTTGTATATTTTTACATGGTTCATAAGCATATATTTACTATCTGTTTTACAAAGCTAACAACGTTATTTAAGTAATTTTTCAATGGCATTTGTACAAAAATTTTACTGTGCCAAGTACATTTTATAAGTTGGTCGACTATTAGACCGATAGCGCTGGCTTATTTTGATGCCATAAGTTTAAAAAATTCTAAAGTTGCTTATTTTTTGCCTGTGGATACAGTCGTACCTATGTAGCTTATTTTTGCATTTTGTGTCACATCTGTTACTTGCATTTACAGTAATTCGATGTTTTGTGGTTGATTCTTTTTATTCTGCTTAAAACAGGCAAAAAAAAATTAAAGTTTAAAATAATTATGGTATCTTATCTAGGATAGCTTGTGGAGTGTGCAAACCCAATTTGTGTCATATTTGCCCAGTGCAAACTGACATACAGTACATTATGTATAAAATAGTGCAAAAAAAAATTACAATTTATGAAATAACTATTTCCTTTCTTAGATCACTTACATATGCCTATTAAATAAATTTGTGCCAAATTAGAGCACGGAATTTTGAGATTTTAATTTATTTTGTTTTACAAAGCTACAAACGCTTCAAAAAAATATTACAATCATTAGAGTTCACATATTCAATATCATAAATGCATGAATAATCGACATTGTAAATTTGTGTCATTTTAATGCACGCATATGTATTTAAATGAATAAAACACAAAAACAATGGTTGAGGTGGAAGCGGGCGGAGGCGGCCAGGCGGCATACGCACGCACACACGTTCGTTCGGTACGATTTCTTCTTAGATGCGAAGCGTTCATAAATAAATAACATACCTATTATATCGAATATTGATTGACATTTATCTCCGCTACGTAATGAACAAATGTGTAACCTATAGAGATAAACATAATGACGTGCGAATTTTGTACAAAGCACGCGTCTGCAATCTTATTACCTACGATTGTCAATGGTCCATGCTTAGAAGACGGTCAATATTTTTTTTTCGATTGACGCTTTAATTCGCTTCGAATTTGAACCTGAAAGCAGTAGGTAGATTGATATGCCGATACCTACCTACCTTTTTTTTTCGTTATACTGCTTCTCAATATCCCGCGCCCCGCTTCGAGTAAGTAGTGTACAGTCAGCAAAACAATTAGTACACGAAGTAAAAAAAATACTAGATATTCTTGTTGTGTGGTGATAGTGATTATGTATAGTTTTATTTAATCACGGTCCCTAAAATAGTCTGCTTTTCCGACATCCCTTATAATGCTCGATACTATGAACTTTAATAATCCCCTTTCATTAACCACATATCGATCCCCAATATGAATAACATTGTAACTTTAGTTACACATTGCTACAACTTTATGTCATAAAATCATCAAGAACAGACCTTTTCGTCTGCCTCTTAACCGTATTTCTATGAGTAAGAGTAAGGTAAGAACTCCTTTTGTGAAATGAATAATTGCATTGTAATTATAAATCTTCTTCTTCTTTTCGTGTCGATAAACTCAAATTTTGACTCAACTATTCTCAAATTTTGTCTGACCAGTATGTAGCCACCTGGACCGCTCTGTCATTTGCCACGTTCAGGTCCTGGATGGTGCAGGTGGCTGGGCACGAAGGGCAGACAAGGAGGTGGGGCATATCCTGCGATGGGGCCCCACACTGGCACTGTGTTTGAGATGGGTCTATGAGACACCATTTGGCCAGATTTTTTCTGCAGCGACCAACCTGTACCCGCAATCGGTTTAGGGATTTCCAGATTGGCCACGGCAGCTCGTGCCCAGGGGGCAGATGCTCTGCCGGAGTGATGGAGTATGGAGGGGCAGGATGTATGTTTTTCCACAGTTTACACCTCTCGTCAGTTGCGCTGGCTTCCAAGGAGATCGTATGTCTCAGAAAGCTTTTGCGGCTTTTTAGGCGTGCAGGTTGGAATTGATGTTCATATAAGGGGTGGCGACTGTCCCGTTCCTGTTTACCCTTCTCGATGCGGCTGGCCACTTCGCGGCGAACATCTGGTGGAGCTATGCCCGCCAGTGGATACAACATTGCAAGCGGTGTAGGTCTCAAACAGCCAGTTATGATGCGGCAGGTATCATTTAGCGCCATGTCGACCTCTCTAGCGTGGGCGGATCGATACCATACTGGACACGCGAACTCTCCGGCAGAAAAAGACAGACACAGGCCAGAAGTACGGAGAACCTGCGGAGATGCTCCCCAGCCCGTGGATGTTAGGCGACGTAAGACGTTATTTCTAGTCCCGACTTTTAGCTTAGTTTTTAAGCAGTGGAATTTATATGTCAAGGACCGATCCAAGGTGATGCCCAGGTAGCGGGGTTGGGGGCAGTGCTCTATGGCAACGCCTTGCCACGAGATGTTGAGAGACCTGTTGGACTGACGGTTGCGTAGATGGAAAACACAGGATTGGGTTTTGGATGGGTTTGGCCTTAAGGCATTTTCATCATAAAACTGTCCAAGTGTTTCCAGAGCTTCCGTCAGACTTTCTTCGGCCTCTTCAAAACTATGTGTCTGGGCGGCAAGAGCAAGGTCATCTGCATATATAAAGCGTTATTGAAGTATACTTGTAGATCAAATTCCAATACACAAAAGTTTTGGTAACAAGGGTTTCTTTGTGATAAAGTCATTTTAAACAGGCCTATTTATATTTTAACCATATTGGAATTTTAAGTTACTATTCTAACCATATATTGTTTTTCTTCTTAAATCTAAACACTTATTTGAAATGTTATCATTGTAAAGAAAGATGCAGTGTTGACGTCGATAATAGGTTTTTAGTTCATCATTAATGGTATCAGCATAAATAGTCTTGGAGAAAAACTAAGAGTAGGTATGTAATAAAAATGTTTTTAGACTTATTCAATATTACAGATATATGAGTAAGTAGAATAATAAAAAAAAAGTGTGAAGAAGTAATTGCAAACGAAAGGCGTGATAAGCATAAGGATAGGATAGATGGACCCTCTTTTCCGAACTTAGACTCCCATTTGGTCCATTGTGCGTGTAGGCCTCCTCTCTGTGAGAGGGAATGGGCTGTAATCCACCACGCAGGCCCAGTGTGGATTGATGGATGTTACATGTGTCAGTTTTTTTTTACTTTAGTGTTTTGAGAGCAGTGATGAAATAATTTACACAAAGTAAAGCGCTTGCCTGGGTTCGAGCCCACGACCATACTTGTAAGTCGCGTTCGTTACCACTGGGCTATCACTGCTCTATGTTCTACTGTCCACTGGGTGGACAATTTGCAATAGGGGGAATTCATTTTTTTATATTAGGTAGGCTTGCGCTTGACCATTACCTCACCTGATGGTTAGCGATGACGTGGTTCATGATGAAGCACGCTTGCCTAAAAGTAACTTATTCACTCTTAACTTAAAGACTCCTAAGTTGTAGCTATCGGGCAAAACAGACTTCGGCAGGGAATTCCACTCTTTAGCTGTACGCATATTGTACGTATTACCAAAATGTTTATTGCGTATGGGTGGGATGTCTACCATGTACCGATGGCACATCGCCGTGCGTCTTGTAGTCTGATGATGAAACGGGCTAGGTGGAATGAGATCATGTGATTCCATTGCACACTCCCCGAAATGCAACTGATAAAAAACCGATAAGCTGGCAACTCGGCGACGATGTTCAAGGCTCTGGAGCTTTGACTCTACCAGTTCCTCATTGCCGAAGAGCTTCTTGGCCCGTTTCATTATCAACTTAAGTGCATCAAGCTGGTATTTGGCAGATCCTTCCCAGAAATAAGAACAGTACTCCATACATCAACGAACTTGCGCTTGATACAATTTGAGCAACTGTTCTGGCGTGAAGGACCGTCTCACCTTTGCGAGTATACCCAACTTTATAGCAGCCAGCTGAGCCTTTGCCTCAATGTATGAACCAAAATCGAGGATCGTGTTGAACGTTACGCCAAGTTGCTCAAGATGGTCCATTATCAGCTCGTTTACACCTCAGAAGTAAGGAGCCCAGTGGAATTGGGTCATTTTAACAGAGAAAAGACACGACTGGGTTGTAGCAGCAAAGAACCTGACCAAATTGGCATCGCCCCATTTGGAGACTGGCTTCAAGGATAAGCTCAAACGCTCCACTATAGCCTCTAAAGTACAAGGATGGACAAATACCTCTCAGCAACAGTGCTATCGTCTGCATACCCAAGTTTTTAGCAGATCTTTTCTTTTTTTTTTTTTTGGGACAAACCCACCGCACTATTCCCAAACCACTGCAACTCCTGAAAGCCAGAATCAACAGTGGCGACCACCAGAAAAGCGCCGAGGCAATGAAGCTCGACGAAGTCCCGGAGAATGAATTTAACTGTCTTGGATCCCGCAACAAAATTAATCAGAAAAGAATAACGGAGGAGTAGGAAAAAACATAAATTTCCACTTCCCTCCATATCAAGCAGGAGACAGAACAAACAAGGCCACTAGGCACAAAGGGTCGTTTACAACTGGGATAAGCCCAGTTGCCTAGCACCACGGATAAAAATAAGAATTAATAATTAATGGGTCCTAACATTGTGAGCTGCTATGTTTGATTCCAATAATAGGTATGGCAAAAACGCTTGAACGCACGGAAATTTGTTCTAGTTTCCACAAGGTCCGTATAGTAAACAACTCCTGAGGTAGCCTCTACATTATTCAACATAATATTACGTTCATTCTGCCATAGAATACACTCCCATAAGATATGATGTGCAGATTGTACATATTCGCAGTCAAATGTAGAACACTGACATAAAGGCGAGGCAACGAGCTTGAAGGAAAACAATTTACTTTTAAAGTTACCATACCCTGTGAGAAATTGGGCAACACAGTGATCCACCTCCAGCCACGTCCTGGCCAGCCGAACGCGAACGGATGGAAAGAATTGGTGGAGATGTCGGCCCTTGATGGAATTATCCCACCTACATTGCCATTCGGATAAAAGTTCCTCCCAGACGTCAATAGGTGGTTTAAATAATCTAGAGATTTTCTCACGGTCACTCCGCGTTAAAAAGTTCGCGTCCGTGGTCTCTCGTGCGGAATAGTACATTGCAGCACGTCGCTGCACTTCAAGGTC
This sequence comes from Anorthoa munda, assembly GCA_945859665.1. NCBI lineage: Eukaryota > Metazoa > Arthropoda > Insecta > Lepidoptera > Noctuidae > Anorthoa > Anorthoa munda. The sequence goes on from OX243915.1 coordinate 20,437,402, forward strand.
GACCGGAAGTACGCCAGCAAGTACCGGTAAGGCCTCAGTACTAACCGTCCTGTACGCTTTGCATGAGAATATCAAAGCCAAACGCTGACTCTGAAGCAACTTACGTCGCACCGCCCCTATGGTGGCCCTATCAGCCCAAACTGGCGCCCCATAGCAAATACAACCCAAGTAAGTAGCCCCATAAATAGTTTTTAAAGTTAAAAAAGACAGACCCCACGTAGATTTAGATATTCTCGTTAAGGAATAGAAATTTTTTTTTGCTTTTTCACCGACAATTTTAATATGATCTATAAATGCAAAATTCCTCTCTAACACGAGACCAAGATAGCACACGGACTGCTTCCTTTTTACGGGAACGTTATTAAATTTAATAGTAGGACACGATTTAAGATTACCCTTCAAAATGAGTTGATAAGTTTTGTGCGGAGCAAAGGTCAGGCGGTTTCGATCGCCCCACTGAGATACCAATCGTAGGCAAGTGTCAGCCAAGTTCTCGAGTCCAGCTCGAGTACTTGATTGAATGAGCAGAAGAGCGTCGTCCGCGTAACCGGTTAATGAACAGCCGCTTGGAAGAGGAATCGCGAGGAAATCATCAAAGCCTAAATTCCATAAAGGCGGACCAATAACCGAACCCTGAGGACATCCCATGGTGAGAGACTTCGACATGGAATGATGGCCGAGTTTGAGTTTCGCGGAACCATTTAAAAAGTAAGAGTTAACTAGATTATATATATTTCTATAGCAGCCCCGAATTTTCATTTTAAGTAGTAGCATTGGCCAACATGCGTTATCAAAAGCCCCAGAAATATCTAGAAAAATCCCAATTACGTACTTATGTTCAGATGTATTAACTATTTGCCTAACAGTAAGGGCCGCATCTACGGTAGATTTTCCAGTAGTGAAACCGAATTGATTGTTATGAAATTTTGGTCCGTCCGGTAGCAAACGTGGAACGATAAGGCGCTCCAGGAGTTTTCCCAAAGATGGAAGTAATGTTATGGGCCGGTACGACTTAGGGTCGTCCGGGGGCTTGTCGCCATTTTTCGGGATGATTCGTATAAATCCGCGTCGCCATATACGAGGAAATACGCCCTCAGCAATACAACGGTTGTAAACGGTTAAAATCGCATCAGCGGCTGTTTTACACGCTTCTATAATCATCCGATTAGATATTTTATCTTCACCCGATGACTTGTTGAGTGGTAACCTCTTGACAACGTTTATAAATTCGTCAGTGGATGGAAGGTCTGACGCTGGTGATTCAGGTGGTACAGCTGCCCACGTTCTGATCTGTTGATGGTAGTCGTTGTCATTAGCAAGTAAGTCATCAGGTATAAGAGTATTCAGCAAAACTTCAGTTGTTTCCTCAATACTGGTGGTGTGTTTATTATTTACTTTAATGTTCTGAACAAACGCGAGGTCGACTGATCGATTGGCTTTAAACTCATGATATAAAGGAGACCACGGACCTTCTTTATCTAATTTATCTACTATTTTACGCAATAAATTACCCTTAGATTTTTCCACCGAAGCTCTGTAGCGGGACCTGGCAACTCTAAACGTATTTAACGCAATAGAAAGAGGGTCACTGGTGACCTTACGTTTTTTAAGCTTGTTAAGATGTTTACGCGCTCGGCGATAACCTTTACGCTGTCCAGTTAGGTAGTCACACCACCAATCACATCTACGTAAATATCCACGACCAATGCCATTTAGCAGATCGTTTATATGCAGCAAAAATAATGTTGCTGAGAGTACAAACCCTTGAGGGACTCCGGTATTAATATCCAATTGGTCCAACGAGCACTCATCGATAACCACTCAAATTCTGCAATCCAATCACATATACCATCACCAGGCAAACCGAATAAAGGAAGCTTACTAATTAGGCTTCCGTGCCAGACCCTGTCGAAAGCTTTCGAGATGTCGAGGGAGACGGCAAGCGCCTCCCTGTACCTCTCGATTGCCTCACTCCAGATGGGAATGGCATACGCTAGAAGATCCCCTGTAGAACGAGTTGAGCGGCAACCATAGTGGTAATCACTTAGGATGTCATTAGCTTGTAGGTATGCCAGGAGCTTAATATTAAGCACACGTAGAAATGGGTCTGTAATTGGCCAGATTAGCACGACTGTCCTTCTTGGGCACGGGCTGTACGTTAGCTTCCTTCTAAGCATTCGGCACTTTTCCAGTTGCATACGAAAGGCGAAATAGACGTGTCAAGATGGGAGACAGTTCGAGCGCACAAGTTTTAAGGACAAGTGCTAGTATTCCGTCGGGGTCACTAGCTTTATTCAAGTCGAGGTTGCCCAGCACTCTACGAACGTTCTTTTGATGGATGCGAATGTCTGACATATGTCTCACACCTACCAGGAGAAAGAAAGGGCCGCGCATCACCAGAATGCAGACGCAAAGATGCCGCAAAAAGAGGCAAATAATTTTGCCTTCTCCTCAGCGAAGCGGGCCAGCGACCTATCACCCGCAGAGTGGTGGTAATGAAGGATGGCAGAAGTTCGACTTAACCGACTTACCCAGGGACCACTTGCTGGGTAAGAAGCAACTTATGTCCCTATTCGGCCGTTGCAACACCTTTTTGCAGGACTTGACAGCGCTGTTGAAGGTCTTCTTTTCTGACATACGTGACTCGCAACCCAAGGTAAACTATCGACACAGAGTATCGGTCTGTATCTGTTGTCAGCAGAAGGTCCAAGCAATTGGCCGTGTGCGAATCAACATCCCCCGTTGCCGTTGCCCCCTGAACCAGCTGGTTGATTAGCGCTAACGAAAGCTTATTTATCTCCCCTCCAGCATGATCGCTGCACTGGTGTAAGAAAAAAGACTTAAAAAAAAAATATTAGCTCTTCCATAGCAATTAACGAAAAGCGAATTTATTAGCTCTTCCTTAGCAATTAACATGTCTTTTTTATCCGAATGTAACATTGACACGCATGTAATTGTTGCTTACAATAATATTTGTCAATGATTTTTTTGTCGGTATAATTGGTAATCGTACAATAAGATACAATAATATTCACAGAAAAAATCTTTCTTCAAATACCATCATGACCCCAGTGTAACGGTCGTTACAATGCTTTTCATATTAAAAATTCTTTACAATCTGTACATTGTGACATTGCAAAAATCATACTTGCAGTGGTTTTATCAAAACTGAAAGAGCAATTAAAATTAGTAACAAGAAACCTAAATGCTATATTGAGTTACAATGTTAATAATATTGGGTGTCGATATAACACATTTATTATATTCAACCTCCATTTTAGTCTTTCATAGCTTCATAACTAACTTTTAAGGCCCACGTGCGCATAGTTAGTTGCTAACACTAGGTTAAATTGACTGTTTGTTATACAATATTGTCAATTTAACCTCGTGTTAGCAACTAATTCTGAGTTTAGTTTTTAGTGCAAGTGGGCATTAATCAATCAAATACATTATAAATAACGTACGCACTTGTTTGTTGCAACTTGCAAAGACCTAATGTAAACAAATAAAAGCGCCGCGAGTCTGGCTGGCCAGCAGGTACCCGCCGCGCGCGCCCGCTCTTTTCTCTGCGCTCGCCCTTCGTGCGAAGAAGTCTAGTATTTTTTATTTAAATAATAAGATTTCGTGGATAAAAACGACACAAATTATGAATAGTGTTTTCTTAAACCATAATAATCAAAAACACGTAAACTCTAATAACTTGTATTTTCTTTTGTGTATTTTACAGGGTATTGTAATAAAAAAAAAAAATATCTATAAAAGCCGTGGATGAATTCGACACAAAATATTTTAACCAACAGATATCAGTACTCTAAAACGAGTAACACTTATTTAACCTATTGTAATATTCTTTTAGAGCTAGTTGGGCGACGTGTTAGGTACTGGTTAAATATTAGGATTCCCGTGGACAAGGATGACACAAAATGCCTATGTACATCAGTTAATACTTCGTTATTATCATGGAAGTAAAATTATTATCTCTAATTTTCTTTTCGACCAGTATTGAACGAAAATACAAATACCTAAATTTCTACCTATGCAAGTACCTAGGATGACACAAACTTAGGTATTAGGTTGGGCAAATGGTCCGGAAACTATATGCGAAACACGAATAACTTTAATATTTTTGAAACCTCAAAACCTAGCGCTATCGGTCTATATTACTCGTAAACTTGTAAAGCCTGTTATGATTTCATTTTTGTATATTTTTACATGGTTCGTAAGCATTATATTTACTCTGTTTTACACAGCTATCAACTTTATTTAAGTAATTTTTCAATGGCATTTGTACAAAATTTTTACTGATCCAAGTACATTTTATAAGTTAGTCGACTATTACTCGTAAATTTGTAAAGCCTTGTTACCCGTTTTCATTTTAATTTCGTTATATTTACTACTGTCGTGAATTTTTTCACATAGCCAAGAGCAACCATTTCGCTGGCAGGGGGGGGGGGGGACACTTGACTCTAACATTTACGCAAACGAATCTCTGAATCGAAAAATGGTTTTAACAAACTCATAATATTTTTGAATGGCCTATCCAACGATACCCCACACAATGGGATAGATGAGAAAAAAAAAATACATCCCCACTTTACGTCTATGGGAGGTACCCGAAAAAAAATAAATTTTCATGATTTTATGTTACCACTTTGTTGGAATTATTAATATGTATATACATGCCAAATTATAGCTTTCTAGTACTTAGATTCTCTGAGCTAAGCTGCGGACGGACAGACGGACAGAGCGAAACTATAAGGGTTCCTTGTTGACTTCGGAACCCTAAAAATGAGAAGGTATTTTTTTGAAGCTCAACGCTTTTCTGCCACTCTGCGTTTCGCTTGCTCTTTACAGAAGTGGTGGTAGACCTACAGTAGTTTCGGCCGAGAAAGAAAAGAAGAGAAAAAATGCCTAGTTGTAGATCATAGGTTTATACCCTGACAGTTTAGTTTGTCTATATGATTTCATTATTATTATTATTATATACTTTATTGTACACCAGAAAAAAACATACAGGACAAATGTTCAAATACACAAGTGTACAATGGGCGGTCTTATCGCACTAGGCAATCTCTTACAGACAACCTTTGGATGGACTGAAACATAGGAGAAGAATTTAGGGCTGTCAGTGCTGTTCATCATCACCACTCTCAAATAGTCGAAGGTAAAATCGTGACGACGCGACATCTAACCGGCCAGAACCAAACATTGGAAGACTCGTGATACTCACTAATCCGCACTGGGCTCGCTTGGTGGATTACGGTCCAGTTCATCTCACAGTGATTTACTATCTACAGATTCTAATGCCTCAGCTTAAAGTTTTACGCATCGGATAGTCAGTAAGTAGTGTTGAAAAAAACATATAGTCGAACACAGGACCTCCTCCTTTAGGGTTCTGTAGTCAACAAGTAACCCTTATAGTTACGCAATGTCCGTCTGTCCACCCGTCCGCAGCGTAGCTCAAAGACTCTTAGTACTAGTAGTTTTTGGTGTTTATAATTAGTTTTTTTTTTTTACCTTTTAATCACACCGACAACGTGGAAAAAATAAAAAAATGGACCATCTTGAGCTCCTTGGCGTTACGTTGACATCGACTTTCAATTTTGTGCCATACATTGAGGCAAAGGCAAAAAGCCAAAAAGCTAAAAACCTAAAAAAAAGCTAAAGCTGGCTGCCAAAAATTGAAATCCTTGCAAAGGTGAGAAGGTACTTCAAGCCGGAAAAGCGGTTCAACTCGTATCAAGCGAAAGTTCGATCATGCATGAAGTACTGTTCTCATCTCGGGGACGGATCTGCCTAATACCAGCACTAGAGTCAATCGAAAAGCGGGCCAAGCGGTTCATCGGCAATGAGGCACTGGTCAAGTCAAAGTCGAACATCATCGCCGAGTTGCCAGCTTGTCGGTTTTATTTCGGGGAGTGTGCGATGGAATTGCATGATCTAATTTCACCCTGCCTGTTTCATCATCGGACTACCTGACGAACGGCGATGCGCCGTCGGTGTATGGTGGACATCCCACCCAAAATGCCCTGCTGAATTCCTTGCCAGAGTCTGAGTTTCCCGATAGCTACAATCTAGGGTTCTAAAAGTCAAGAGTGAATAGGTTTCTTCTAGGCAAGCGTGCTTCATCGTCGACCACATCATCGCTCACCATCAGGTGAGATAGTGGTTAAGCGCGAGCCAAAAGACAATAAGAAAAATGTACTCGGAAAAGTAAAAAAATATATATTCGTTCGAGCAATGTGTGTTTTTATTGTTTATGCACTTCAGTATTTTTACCAAATTATGTTGTTGAATGTAGCTGTTTGCACAAAACCCTCCTTGCGCGAGTCCGACACGCACTTGGCTGGATTTTTATACATGGAGCAAGTACCTATCTGACTTCCACACATCACATCATCAGCCTATTAATGTTCCCACTGCTGGGACAATCCACCACGCTGGCCCAGTGCGGGTTGGTGGATGTCACATGTCTTCGAATTTTCGGTTCTAGGACATGCCGGTTTCCTCCCGTGTTTTCCTTCACCGTTTTCAGAGCAGTGGTGATGAAATAACTTACACAAAGTAAAGCGCCCGCCTGGGCTCGAACCCACGACCTACAACTTGTAAGTCGCGGCCGATACCACTGGGCCACCAATGCTCTCTGACCCCCACAACCCAGTTATAGTGCTCGCCAAACTTCTGGGCCGCCCTGAACTTGGCTTTCCGATGCGCAAGGCACGAAACGGTGCTGCTTTTGTATGAGATTTACTACTGCCCAGCCATTGTAGCCAACTTCAGGGCAGCCGAGAAGTTCTAAAACGTAACATTGCAAAAACATGCACATTCCTTATAAATTCACACGGAAATTAATTCGCCTTCACGCAACGAGCTGAAGTTGTATGACCTTAGCACATGTGCATGTTGTGCTGTTGAGTAGTATGATTGAAGCTAGGCTGCGACCTGGACTAAATAGCGGTCATTGGGAACTAGGTCTCCACTGGAATTTATAGAAACTTCTACAGTTTTGAAGATTTTTAGCGGTTCTAAGTGAGAAGAAATCGGAGTTAGATTAAAACTAATTCTAAAAGAGAAAGTATGTATGTATGTTCCTTATAGACTCCGAAACGGCAGGACCAATTTCTAAAATTTTTTCACCGTTAGGAAGCTACACTATACCCAGGTGACATAGGCTACTTTTTATCCCTGTGTTTCCACGGGAACGGGAACTATGCGGGTGAAACCGCGAGGCGTCCGCTAGTATTATATAAAATACTAGCTGTTGCCCGCGGCTGTGCGCTCCTGTGGACCACCACACAGGACCCGTTTTCGGGATAAAAAAATAGCCTATGTCACTCAGGAATAGCTTTCTATTGGTAAAAGAATTTTTTTAATCGGTCCAAACAAGAAAATCATTCCTCTTTATAATATTATTATATTCTATATATATATATATTATATTAAATATATTATAGTATATAGTATAGATAAAAATATATATAAAACAAACTTTTCAGCTGTGTATTGTCATCCGTATATGCAATTTTTTTGTTAGAAAGTTACATCATTACTAAACTTCTGTATTTTTATATGTGGCCTCAAATATTCATTCGCCGAAAAAGACTTATGGCTACCGAAAAGTGAATAAAGAAAATTTTCAATATATATCTTAAGTAGAATAAATCAGGTGATATTTCGAAATTCAAGCTTTTTTGATCGATTTTGAGTTCAGTCCCACATTAATCATAGCTAATCAAAGGTATTTTTAGGGTTCTGTACCCAAAGGGTAAAAACGGGACCCTATTACTAAGAGTCCGCGGTCCGTCTGTCTGTCACCAGGCTGTATCTCATGAACCGTGTTAGCTAGACGGTTGACATTTTCAAAGATGATGTATTTCTGTCGCCGCTATAATAACAAATACTAAAAACAGAATAAAATAATTATTTAAGTGGGGCTCCCATACAACAAACGTGATATTTTTGCCGTTATTTGCGATAGTGGTACGGAACCCTTCGTGCGCGAGTCCGACTCGCACTTTGCCAGTTATTTTCACCTAAAATAATAAGTGTGTTTAGCTATAATCCACATGATAAAATCTCGCACTTTATGATGTGGATAATGACTATACACACAAGTATTTGGGTTAAGGACAGATTGCTAAAATTGTGCTGATAAAAAGTTGTCCTAGATTTTATTGCTAATCTCAAGTTAAAAATAATGAATCATAACATAACGAAGGCGAAAAATAATAAGATATCATTGATCCTGTCATCTGTTTTAAACAGGAAAATAAGAGACTGGCGTCAAAATCTGATACCGCCACAGATGAGCGCATTACAAAATCTACGTTCAGTAAGGCGGTTTACACACGGCACCGCGCACCGCCGCGGACGCGATGGGGAGAGCACCGCTCGACCCGTGCGGTCCGGCGGTGTACGTCACTGGATTGTGAATTTCGGATAGGTTCCATGTAGAATACTAGAATTTAGCGGCATCTAACGAAGAAGCCGATGATTGAGAAATAGTACATTACTACAGCGGCCAGCAAAATAGGCATTGATGGACGAACGTGTAAATGTGGGCCGAGGCGAAGCCGAGGCACACATACGTGAGTCCATCAATGCCTAGTTGTGGCCAAGGCTTGTATAGTACTTTTCTCAAATAATGCGCGGAAATTAAAACTAAGTAGTACCTAGAACTCATTTTGTCAAAATCAATGACGAACAACAATAATTGTTCCCGCGTTTAAAGTGTTCCTATGTTTTTTTTTCAATAAACAGCGTTCTATTTGCAAGCCAGTTCGAAATTTATTTATTATTTTTTTTTTTTTTTTTTTTTTTACTTTGCCCCACACTAGGAATTTCTTCCTGTATCGTGAGTGCGTTTACAAACATATAAACTCACATACACAAAACAAAAAAAACCTTTCATAAGGTATCTCCTTGGTTGCCATGTTTCGGAATAAAACATCGTTCCATTTTTAAACTACACGACAGATATGAGTTTACTATGGAATTTATTTGGCCGCTAGACACGACAGATATGGATTTTCATACAACTTTTGCCGGCTGCTGCGCGCATGTATTTGACCAGTACAGCAATTTCGATTTATCTCGAAGAAGGTTGTCAAAATAATGATCACATTTCCAAGCATGTTTGAGAAAAGGCTATATCTAGATGGTGATGACTTGATCATGCTTACGAAACAAATGGCATATTGTAACTGATTTCTATATCACCAAGTTAAATCATTAGTTCTTTGCTATTGTCCTATTAATTGTCTCACGCTCACATGATATCAATTGTTATTTATTGCTCTAAATAAATACATGGGCATGTGACAATGATTTTATGAATTGCAAGCTTGACACTTTGGGTTAGGGGTCAAATTGGTGTAAAGTAATTTCTTTAGTTAAACTCTTTCGCATTTACATCAACGAAAGTGGGCCGATTCATAAATCGCTATTTAAATTATCACATACTGATGGAATGTGTCCGTAATCGGGCTGAGAGACAAGCAATATTTAAAGACCTGGGTATGTGTGAAGCTAATGTGTGTTGTGAGGGATTTTATCTTACCCAAATTCAAAAGAGGCTGGAATGGTTTATAAATTAGTCATTTCTTTATTTGGTTAATGAATTATTCTAGCCTTTTATTACTTATGTATGTATCCAAAGCAATTATAAATGTATTGGTTATTTTTAATTTTACATAGTAATGTTGTAAAATAGTTATAAGGCTACGATGGGGCTGACATAAACCTCTAGTTTAAAAAACCTCTAAAAAAATAAAAGACATAATAAAAAATAAAAAATAAATTACTAAGTAAACATTCTATAAGATTATGAATTTTATTCTAAGATCTGTGTGTTTTCTTTTGTTTATACAAATGTTGACCTTATTCGCTTTCGTAATAGGGTTTATATTCGTATGCACTAAACGTTCAGTTTATTCTAAGGATTAGGGATTATTAGAATTCATGCCATTATCATCAGAACAATGTAAGCATTATGGAAGGATTTTTGCAGATTCATTTTTTTATACGGGTGAAACGGTAGTTTTTTTTTTTTTTTTTAAAACGTTGCCCCACACTAGGAATTTCTTCCTGTATCGTGGGTGCGTTTACAAACATATAAACTCACATACACAAACACCCAGAGCCGAAACCACTATCTGTAGGTCATACAAATATTTGTTCCGTGCGGGAATCGAACCCGCGACACGCAGCGCAGCAGTCAATCGCTCAACCACTGCGCCAACCGTCCCCCAAATTGAAGTTTGTATGAAAGGAGTAGATTAATTTTTATCGATGAGATGATGATTTTGCAATAGACTTGGTCTCCTACTGCCCCCCTAGCCCTAGCAAGTTCCAATTGTTTCGTATCGAATCTCTTTCTACAATCGTTAACGCCTTCTATTTGTATTGTCCGACCACGTGACTTAACGTTCAGATGTGTCATTCCCATACATTGATAAGTTTTCTACTAGCGTTATCGATTGTAGATTGTCAACTTGGCTACAGGTGCTGGGCCCAAATAGTTTGACCAAATGTACCATCGAAACGATAAAGAAAATCGATGAGAAGGCCCATTTCCCCTAACCCCCCCCCCCCCCTTTTTGACCCTATTTCTTTTCTGTTACAATCAAAATGTGGGTAGTATATATTATCATTTTTTTATTTATTTCTCGTCTTTACTAACTTAATTTAAGTACTACTAATACTATTTTAAGGGTTTAGCTTAAGTATGTCGTTTTGTGACAAATAAACACTTTTTCTTTCTTTCTTTTCCATTGGGTAAACGGCTTGATGCTACTTATTTAATAGATGGATGGATGTTTATTACTCTATCACACCAGAACAGCTGATCGAATCTAGATGAAATTTGGCACAGAGATAGTTTATAGTCTGGTATAGTGTAGACTACTTTTTATCCTGATAAACTAGGTCACGGGGTCCCAGCGCTAAGAAAGAAAATTTGGATCAAATAAACATCAATAGATGGCGCGATATGCATCGATTTGTTATTAAATTGTGTGTAAATTTTTTTTTTTTTAGAATTGATCATAAAAATTGTATGTTCTTGTTTAAACAACTCTCCTAAGCACAAAATTATGGAATATTGGGCTCTTAATTCACACTTCAAAGATTATTTGCACGGATCTTTCTAAACTAAATCAAAAACGGTTCATCCGTTGAGGAGCTATGATGCTACAGACAGATACACACATATACAACAACCAGCTTGATGCACTTGAGTCGATTGACAGACGGGCCAAAAGGCTTATTGGCAACGATGCACTGGTCGCCTCAATGCTCCAGAGCCTCGAACATCGTCGCCGAGTTGCCAGCCTGTCGGTTTTTTATCGGTTACATTTCGGGGAGTGTGCGACGGAACTGCACAATTTGATTTCACCTAGCCCTTTCCATCATCGGACTACAAGACGTACGGCCATGCGCCATCGGTACATGGTGGACATCCCTCCCATACGCACAAAGCGTTTTGCTAATACTTTCATTGTGCGTACAGCTAAGGAGTGGAACTCCCTTCCGGAGTCTTTGTTCCCTGATAGCTACAACCTTGGGGTCTTTAAGTCAAGAGTGAATAGGTTACTTCTAGGCAAGCGTGCTTCACCGTCGACCACATCATCGCTTAACATCAGGCGAGATAGTGGTCAAACGCGAGCCTAAAGATTATAAAAAAATAAAATCGTCTGGGTTTAAAAATACAAATAATACTAGGTGACATCAAAATACAAAGACGAAATAAAAGCGAAGTGTTTTTGGAATAATCCAATAATACTCGTACTTCGACAGTAAATTAAGTGTCGCCTTGTCTTAGGAATAACGGGCTTCTCAGAGCTGATATGCAAGCCCTAAGTTATTGCTGCTACGTATTACACTTATCACTCTAATAATATTATAAAGGCGAAAGTTTGTGAGTGTGTTTGTATGTTTGTTACTTCTTCACGCTCAAACGGCTGGGCAGATCTGGATGAAATTTGGCACAGAGATAGATTATAGTCAGGAATAGTACATAGGATCCTTTTTATCCAGGGAATATGTTCCCTCGGACTCGAAAATGTTCGATTTTCACGCGAGCGAAGCCGCTGGACGAAGTTAGTCAATTCAGATAAAACATAATATTCTTAAGTAAGGTATTGGTGAATCAATTCTCAACTAACGAAGACGCAGTACAGTATCTATCACCAAATTCCAGAGATCTATAAAAAATAAAAACAACTTAGCACTAGAACTTACCACAGTTCAGGTGAATATGGTGGGGATGTGGTGACCAAAGATGGCGGCGGCATCAGCGCGTCGTTTGACAGCTGTCAACAAAATACACTACATCAATTTAGTCGGTTAAACTATATCATCACAGCCTCTAAATAGGGGATGGCAGAGATGTAGGTACAGTCGGGGATATTAATTGTTTATCACATCACCTTACGGTTTAAAATTACTTGAATTCCATAAACAACAAGCTCTATATGATTATCTATCACCTGTTCAGTAAAGGTATGTTCGCATGCTGTGTGCGCAACATCTGATTTTTTGCCATAATATAGTTGGTCCCATTGTAAAAGTTGGTCATATTCATGACTGCTTTTCTTTTCACACCTTTTTGGCGGCTAAATCAATTGACGTCCGAATAGTTGCGCAACCCACCATAAAAATAATAATAATAGCTGGTTTGAGGGGAGACTTGCAAGAGCAAACGTGCTCGGAGGAAGAAAGTTAACCCAGTAAGATGCTGGGATCTTGACCGTACTTCCGGGATTGTCCTGATAGCTGTGGCATACCTCTCCACTCCAAACTGCCGTATATGTTGCTCCCTTGGCGATACGTCACTAAAGTGCTAGACACCTTTTATGGGGGGTCTATTAATTTAGTGTGCAAGTCACCCCCTGCCATTTTATAGGCGTGTAGATCAACAGTGGTCAGGCAGGGGTCAATAGTCCTTCTATAGTTTTAGGTAATTGACCACAAAACTTTCCAAACCCATATATATAGCACAATGTGTTTTGTCTCCATATTCTGCAATAGTCCTGCACCAGCCGGGGATTGTCCTTGGATGCTCTTGCGTAGTGACTAGTGCAGTGATGGGCAAAGTACGGCCCGCGGGCCAGCTTCGGCCCACGAAATCATTTAATCCGGCCCGCCGACGATCCTTTGACATGAATAGTATGTCTTATATGTAATGAAGCAGTGGCGGTATTTAAAGGTTTTAACTTCGCTCGCCATTTTAACACCAAGCATGCTAAAACCTTAGATAAAGTACCTATAGATTAAGCACTGGCGTGGCCGCACATGAGACAGCAATAGTTAGTTCTGGTGTTACTACAAGAACAAGAACACTACAACCCACCATCGCACTGACACTTATTATCTATAAATAACCCAAATTCCTTGTCTCAATTAACACATAATACCACGAAATCATAGAAAATCAAACAAAACCGAGTTTGTTTGTCAAACCTGCCATTGTATTAGAGTTTGACAAACAACAGAAACCGGCCACGCACGGTGACAAAGACAAAAAATAATCTTTTGTCCTTATCATTTACATGGAGCTGCCAATTAGCCATCTCGCTCTATCAATCAAGGTCATTTTAAGGCTTAATCTATAGGTACTTTATCTAAGGCTAAAACTAAATATGCTTTAATGAATAACGCAGAAAAAAAGGTGAATGCGGAAAACCTAAAACAAGCAATATCTGGTCAAAAGGCTTCTACACTGGCTGGATATATATAATTCTGGCCCGCCTTCGAAATTTCTTAAACTTTCTGGCCCCTCACTAAGAAAGTTTGCCCACCACTGGACTAGTGCATACAGGGATAATCGCCGGTAGGTGTCCATTTCACTACATGTCTAACAAAGCCACTGCAAGTTGGTTTCGGCCCCTGGTAAGCCTTTCTAAGGACTGGGACCCTAGGGTCCCGAGAATCTCAGATTGCAATAATAATAATTTTGGTGGCAGGACTACCATGGCGTTCCAGTACAATATTTTCGTAAGGGTCTCATGACCACATAAATGTTTCCATACCGTAGTAAGGACAGTAGCTTCACAGCCAGGCTGGTACTTCTCCAGGTCGGTGCGAGGTCGTCTCATCACCTTCTCCCGGTCTTGCTTGTGTTTCCTATCGGCGCCTTTCAGTTTGAATACCTGGGGACAAAGTTTAGGATATATAATAACTGATGACTATGATCAAAGGTGCTATAATCCCCGGCACGTAAGTTGGTAGTGAAGCGGGACGCGTCGAACGTTCCGAGCGCGCGATTGATTGATCAGTTGTCGCATGGATCGACTGACCAATCGCGTCGCTTCCACGTTCCGTTCGCTCTATGTGGTGGTTGGTCAGTTCGCGAAATATGCGCGAACTTATCCCCACTACGCCACCTTTAACCTTGCCAACGTACCTACATTTGCCGCAGCCGGGGACTATATTCTGCAGTTTCTGCCTTTCCCCCAGTACCGTCTTTACCATAAGGGCACACGGGGCCCGTGCCCAGGGCCCCCATCCTCAGGGGGCCCCGAAGGGCCGACAACCGACAATTTCTCTCACATTTATTCTCATAACATATGAACTCAAAATATAATGTTTTCCAATATTTAAAAAAACAGAGCAATCAGCGGATTTGAATATCTCAACCTTACTTAACCTAATAAAGTCATATAAATGAGAAGGAACTTCCAAACGTTGAAGTTGTTACAAGAACATTCCTTTACCTAATGGTTACCAATTGTAGTGGAGAGCGTTCATTTTCGCAGCATAAGAGAATAAAAAATGAATTGCGAACAACAATTTTACAAGAACGACTAAGTAATTTGTCAATTAAGTGCATAGAAAGTGATATCCTTCAAAAAATTTACTTTTAGGATATAATAGAAGATTTTGATAAACAGAAATCCCGAAAGAAACCACTATCGTAATCGTAACCAAACACCCAGCAGCATACTAATATCATTATTGACATATTCTATTATATATTTGATTACCCATAATAAATAGAAGATCATAGTAGAAAAATGTTAGTATAATTCGTTTTCTTTACTTTCTAAAAGGGCCCCAAATTCTTGTGTGCCCAAGGGCCCCAGCATAGATAAAGACGGCGTTGTTTCCCCGTGAAAAAATGCGTGAGTATATGGACGAATGATTGAAAATTATACTGAGAAAAGGAACTGGCAATAGATTTTTCAATGGAAAAGACTTAAAACATCATCAACAACATCCTTTTCGCAAACAGGGTAATAAAGATGCATAAACAGCACCCACATTTTGTCTTTATAATCATCAGCCTATAGATGGCCTATAGCAAAGCGAAAGCGAAAAGCGAAGCGAATGGCGTGCAAACGGAGAGGCATAGGGCTCTCCAATTGCACGTAGTTCGCTTCGATTTTCGGTAACTGTCATCTAGCTGCTACCAGCCACCCTGTGAAGATCGTTGCTCCACCTAGCAGTGTTGCCACTGGCAGATAGTCAAATATTACATGAGTCATCTCATAAAGTAAAATCTTCATAAGAAAAGTTACATTACCTTATTTTATGTGGAAAATGACACTAATACGATCACTCGCTCGCCGGAGTAAGAGGGATGGAAGATTTAGAAATACACGTGAGTGAGTGAATGAATATGCAATACGTCAATTTTTGTGTCTCAAAATCAGATGCGACAACACGACGAACGAAAGCTTTCTTAGGCGTGTTCCGTTTCACGAATATTTTTTGTTTGCTGGAAAATATTTCGGTATCTAATATATATAAATCTCGTGTCACGATGTTTGTCCGCGATGGATTCCTAAACTACATAACCGATTTTAAATTAAATTGGCACACCGTGAGCAGTCTGGTCCAACTTGAGATATAGGGTAGGGTAGGGTAGGGTAGGGTAGGGTAGGTAGGGTAGGTAGGGTAGGGTAGGTAGTTAGGGTAGGGTAGGTAGGGTAGGTAGGGTAGGTAGGGTAGGTAGGGTAGGTAGGGTAGGTAGGGTAGGTAGGGTAGGTAGGGTAGGTAGGGTAGGTAGGGTAGGTAGGGTAGGTAGGTTAGGTAGGGTAGGGTAGGGTAGGGTAGGTAGGGTAGGGTAGGGTAGGTAGTTAGGGTAGGTAGGGTAGATGAATGTTTGGTGTTTTTATGGCAAAACAAAGTTTGCCGGGTCAGCTAGTTTTTTATTAAGTTCCAAAAGTTATGTAAAAGTTACATTTTGAGTTGTGTTACATGGAGGTTATATGAGAAGGGCAAAAGTAAAGTGCAATGTAACAAAAGTTACATTCTGGCAACGCTGCCACCTAGCCTGATTTTATCAGCTGTATTCTAAATAAGTCTAATTGGTGTCGAGCCTGATCAGATAATATACTTGCAAGTTATTGTATAAGACTTGACATGCACTCGTTTACGAGGGCAAGGTCCTTTTTGTTATGCGAGCTATGTTACAACTTTTTGTTAAGCAACTGCTTGTTTGTACCAAATAGGCTCCAAAACTACTGGACCGATTTATAAAATTCTTTCACCAATAGAAAGCTACGTTATTCCTGAGTAACATAGGCTATTTTTTAATTTCGAAACCGGGTCCTTTGGGGTGGCCTACGAGAGCGAAGCCGCGGGGAACAGCTAGTTATCTATACTAGTCTATACTAGTATTATAAAGAGAAAAGATTTTTTTGTTTGTTTGTTTGTTTGTACCGAATAGGCTCCGAAACTACTGTACCGATTTAAAAAATTCTTTTACCAATAGAAAGCTACGTTATTCCTGAGTAACATAGGCTATTTTTTAATCCCGAAAACGGGTCCTGTGGGGTGGCCCACGGGAGCGAAGCCGCGGGCAACTGCTCGTTTAATATATTTGAGTACCTATTGAGCTGTGGTAAACAATTTTTTAATAACATGAAAATTCTCTTCAAAGTTTTGCTCCCATTCACCCTTGAGGTTCTATTCACCCCGTTTAACCCGGTAGTTGTTTTTACATTATTCATAGGCTTGCGTTTGACCACTCTTGCCTGATGGTAAGCGATTATCAAGTCAGCAATAGAGCACACTTTCCCAGGAAGTTACCTATTCCTTCCACCAGCACATCTCAATGGCTGACCAGATTTGGATGAAACTTGGAACACGGGTATACCATAACTTAGCTTAGGACATGGGATACTTGTTGACAGTTATTTACCTTGATCTGACAGGCAGCGGCATGCAACCTCGTGTGTTCGTCGCTGGCGAGGTAGGTCTCCACCTGGATACGGAACGGGACTCCTTTCTCGCCGCCATGCTTCTTGGCTGTGAACTCTGTTGATATGCAGTTCACCTGGGGACACAAAAATGTAGATTAATAAATAAATTCATCTGCCTACCCTTTTCTCAACTCTTTTGGGGTTGGTTTCTAATCTAAAAGGATGTAGCGGATTTTCAGTATTCTACATGCACTATTATGACTGCTTATCCAACTTTCCCAATCCATTAACTGAATAACACGATAACCTTAGTCACACAGACTGGTCACAGATAATACAATACTGGCATGCAGATGCCTCATACCATACAAAGAAACCGTGTCAACGTAACCAGCGTTTTTCGTCTGATTAAGATGATTATTTTTATAAGTACTTCGATCGCGTTAGATTCCGTTGCAGTGTTAACAGCAACTTGCAAGTAAAAGAGTTTACTTATTTAGTTTTTTTTTTTTAAATACAGTGACGATTTGTTTTATAGTATTCTTTTGCACGTTTTTACAATTTCATTGTAACAAAATGTGTTACAATACAAATTTAAACAATGGAGTGGAATGCATCCGATGATCCGTTCAAATAATCTTTGAAATGTGAATTAAGAGCCCAATATTCCATAATTTTGTACTTAGATGAGTTGATTAAACAAGAACATACAATATTTATGTTAAATGCCAGAAAATGTTAATTTTACACACAATTCAATGACAAATCGGTGCATATCGCGCCATCTATAGAGATTTATTTGAACCAAATTTTATTTCTTAGCGCTGGGATCCCGTGGACTGGTAGAAATTCAGGTTTTAGACTAACCGCATCATTGTACGTCTTTGAGAACCGGTACCAACAACGGCTTGACCAGGCAAGTGGTATGTATTGAATAGTAATGCAAAAAACCTCTGTTTCCGCTGCGGCAGTACTGTACGCTTTCTTATACCCGTTACATAATACCCGGAATAATATAGCACCCTGGGTCACCCTGCCATAATGTACCGTTTGTCCGTGTCCGTTTGCCCAAACGGACTAGCAATTTATGAAGAGTACCAAAGCAGAGCTGGGTACAAAAGTGGCAAAACTAATCTTTAACATATAATTTACCTTCATTTATATTTGAATACTGATTAATAAAAAAATAATACTTTAAATATTTATTTTCATAGTATGTACACTGCCGCTTCTGAATCCGTTTCCGTTTCCGCAAAAAATACTTGTTACATCTGTTTCCGTTTTTAACCTAATTCTTCCGTTATGACATCCGTTTCATCACTAGTATTGAATAATCATCCATCTATCAAGCGTTGCTTAACCTTTAAGATCGACGCGTGTGGCTATTATTATTACTCATGAGCCTGAACGAGTATAAGGAACAGTGTTAAGATCTTTATCTACACTCATAACGTAATGTTCAAAATATGAATTCAAAAAATATTGTATAAACACGTTTTTTTTTCGTTTATAGGTAAAATTAAAAAAAAATACCATTACAGTGCAACATGTCCTTCGATTTTCAAACAACTGCATCATAAAAAAACTTTTTAACTTTTATAGTACACTTTTACCTTAAAATTTATTGGCGCGTATGGGCTCATTGACTTGATGTAGAAAAATAGTGTCATTGTCTATGGATGCGCGCGCTGCGCAGTCATGGGCAATGTGAATCTAAATTGCCCACCATACAATATATTTTTTCCGTTTCCACTTTTGTTTTATTTCAACTGTATGGGTGAAGATAAAATGGTGTATGCAACGGCATATAATTAGGTATTAAAACACTCGTGTGATACTGTTATAACCCACACTCGTGTTTTAATAACCCTTATTATATGACCGTTGCATAAACTACTATTGTTCTCCATAGTAAAGGACGGTCCACCAGCTACTGCCACGTGGTTGTTCTCAGACTGTTGTTCTTAAGCAAGTTGATGTTGTAAGGCGATGATAGCTCAGTGGTAGTGACGTCGGATACCGAGACGAAGGTCGCGGGTTCGAATCCTACAATGAGCTTGAGCTTTCGGTGAAGGAAAACATCGTGAGGAAACCATAGCACGGTGGTAGGGTACTTTGTAGTACCCGCCTGGCTGGCAACCACCCTCAATTTGATAATCTGTCGCCAAGCACCTTCCGGTGTATTCCGACAGCAGCACTTGAGAGCCAGTTCCCTTCTAGGCTTTGTGTGCTTACCACCATCGGCCACATCATCACTGACTACGGTGAGATTGTGGTCAAACACAGACCTATACATAGTAAAAAAAAAAAAAAAAGTTGCATGGATAACTTTGATTGCGCAATGTAGGATTTGTGTGACGTCATAGATGGCGCCACTGACTAAAATAAATAATTATTATAACTTACTTTGATGTAAACGCCAACATCCTTGGTTGGGTCCCAGTAAACATGCAGCGAGTTCAAGCAGGCCGGCTGCTCTACACGAATAACGCCATAGGACAGAGGCACGTCCACCTGAATTTAATAAAGTAAAAAAAATATAAATTAAACAAGTTACAAAATGTATGTGATATTTTTTAAGCTTTGAACTATTCAAATTCAGGGGTATCCCGAGTAGGATTCTGTGCACTTCGTTTTTTTTTATAATTAGTTATTCAGGGGACTATTCGTGGTAGATTGAAAGCATCTGGCGATAAAAGTTAAGGTAGACTTCCGAGCGAAGCTGCTCTGGCGTCACTAACACAGTGACAAAAAATGTATGGGGCTCCAGTAACAGTGATTAGACTCGAACGCGTAAACGATGGATACATGGCGGTTAGGATCTTCTTGCCGAGAATTTCCTAGCCGCTTTGCTCGGAAGTCTACCTTTAGTGCAGTTTTTTTTAATATTCGGTAAGCCTGCTCTTAACCACGATCTCGGCTGATGGTAAGAGATTGATGAGGTTATGCCTTCAAGGGTTTTTTCAGTCTTCTTGATGGCAATCGGCTATAATAATCAGGTAATATAATGTTCTTTTTCCACACTTTTATGTAACAAAGACTTTTATGTGCCTAAGAAATTCGTTTCGAAATATGAACATTTAGACACAAGATTATAAAATAAAAAAATTACATAATTACAGTTACGAAATAACTTTTGTATAGATCATTATGTAACTGGCAGAATGATACTGAACCTGTTACTTCTCGAAAAAGCGCGCGATGATTGTGTGTATATAGTCTGTGGTTTTTAGTCTGAACGTTACTAATAAATTGCTGTTGGAACTTATTTGCATTTAAGTAAGCTCATCAAGTTGTGGAAAAAGAAACGTTCGTGTCTCGCATAAAATGGCTTTATTGTAACACTCGCAGGTAGCTATAGAAATTGACTACATCGCTCGTGTTAAAATCTTGACTTTTTATGCTCGACACGAAATGTACTATTACCTCTACAATCCTCTCCCCAGGCCGCTCGTTGTGCCACTGCGCGATCTGCTCCCTCTCCATGTATTGCAACCGACGCTCGTGGAAGCAGATTTTGATCACACTCTGTAGGGAAATAAAAGGTGTAGAAATTTAAAGAGGATTAGTATCAAGGAATGAAGTAAGTGTATTATATAATCTATACTAATATAATAAAGCGGAAGAGTTTGATTGTTTGTTTGTTTGAACGCGCTAATCTCTGGAACTACCAGTCGGGCTTGAATAATTCTGTTTACTTTGGTTAGCCCATTTATCGAGGAAGGCTATAGATTATATATCATCGCGCTACGACCAATAGGAGCGGTTGTAAAAACGGTGAAAATTTATTTCTTTTGAGAGCTTCCCTTACGTGCGCGGCGTAATAGTAGTTTATGCAATTGTCATATAATAGGGGTTATTAAAACACGAGCGTAGGTTTATCACATGAGGCGAAGCCGAAGTTGATAATAATATTACACGACTGTTTTAATACCTAATTATATGACATTGCATATACTACTTTATCTTCACTCATACAGTTACAGTACAGCAATAAAACAAAACTGCAAACGGAAAAATATTTGGTATGGCGGGCAATTTAGATTCTCATTGCGCATGACTGCACAGCGCGCGTCTCCTTAGACAATGACAGTACTTCAATGAGCACATAAGCGCCAATAAATTAAAAAGTAAAAGTGTGCTATAAAAATTAATAAAGTTATTTTATGATGCAGTTGTTTAAAAATCGAAGGTAAATGTTGCATTGTAATGGTATTTTTTTTTAATTTTACCAATCCATGAATATAAAGTACGTGTTTATACAATATTTTTTGAATTCATATTTGGAACATTACGTTGTGAGTGTAGATAAACGGTATTTACGCATCAATCATGTATGTAGGGTAGGGAAGGTAGGTTGGTTGGTAGGTAGGGTAGGTGTGCAGGTAGGTAGCCAGATGACGGGAGCGAAGCCGCGGGGGACAGCTAGTTATGTATAGTACTACAGTAAGTCGCCCTTGGCACTGATATTATAATATTAGCATAGAGAGGGCTTAGTGCGAGTTTTGTCGCACCGTTTTCGGGATTAAAAAATAGCCTATGTCACTCAGGAATAATGTAGCTTTCTATTGGCGAAAGAATTTTCTAAATCGGTCCTGTAGTTTCGGAGCCTATTCGGTACAAACAAACAAAAAAATCCTTCCTCTTTATAATATTAGTATAGATTATACTTATTTTAAAACCTACCATTTATCCTAAGTAATAATTTCATAATGATATTTCGTCTAATTCAATAGTATATGAAAGTAGCTAAGTACATAAATAAGTAGATAGCCTAGCCTAGGAAACTATCTACTAGTTTTTTAAAACGCGAGCGTTGGCATTGTCGAGGCGGGGGGGCTCAGTAGCCGTGGCTTGGTCACCCACGGTGAAGCGAAGAGGAACCCGAGGAGGGGCCGCTCGTCAGGGCGCCTGGCGATAAGCCGACGACGTAGCGGCCAACTAGTAGGTTGCGGTGCTGCCTAGGCGACATCGCAACTCAGGTGGGCCGCGATGTCGTATGGGGTCTCCGATACTTATACGATTTCAATCAAATATTCACTAATCGCACGCTTACTAAAACCACAGATAATATTATACTAGCATACAGATACCTCATCCCATACAAAGAAACCGTGCCGACGTAACTAGCGTTTTTCGACTGCTTATTCTGGCAATTTTTTGTACATCGAACGCATTCGGTTCTGTTTCACGGTGATAGATAGATGGTGTTAGCAGCGACTTGCAAGTAAAAGGGTTTACTAAGTTCGAGAATGTTTTTTCTTTAAATACAGTGAAGGTTTGTTTTCTAGTATTTATTTGCACGTTTTTACAGTTTTTTTTGCACCAAAATGTGTTAAAATGCAAACTTTAACAATCGAGTGGAATGCCTCAGAAATTAAAAAATGCGCCATCTATTGGCATCAATTTTAAATGATCCGTCTAATAATCTTTGAAATGTGAATTAAGAACCCAATATTCCATAATTTTGTACTTAGGAGAGTTGATTAAACAAGAACATACAATTTTTGTGTTCAATTCCAGAAAATGTTAATTTTACGCACATTCAATAACAGATAGGTGGATACCGAGGTGCATATCGCGACATCTAGTGAGATTTATTTGAACCAAATTTTCTTTCTTAGCAATGAGACCCCGTGCTAAAACCATCACACCGTTCGTGACTGTTTGCGACTGTAGTGTATCGAGTGTTGGCTGAACTCGAGACGCGTAGAGAAGATTTAGATATCATTACCGTGTTATCGGTCCACGTAGAGGGACGCCTTAAAACGTCTTCGGATTGCTCCTATTGGAGTTATGAAATTAAACATAACACTATACCTTGAGTATCTTGCCCTTATATTGCGACAGGTCTCCCAACTTCTTGAGTTTGATCTCGTAGGGCTGGCCCTGGTTGAGGTAGGTCAGCGTCTCTTCGTTCTGTTTGGTGGCTATGGATGTGGCGGCCGCTAGGACGTATTGGAATCTGTTGAGAAAATAATTAAGAATAAGTTAAATGCATTAGATGGCTGCTGGAGACCGCTGGGTGCGAGTGCCATACAAATATTAGTACAGTCATCATCATCATTATCATCAGCGTTTTAATGATTCCACTGCTGGGACACAGGCCTCCTCTCTATAAGAGGGAATGGGACTTAATCCAGCACGCGAGCCCAGTGCAGGTTGGTGGATGTCACATGTCTTCGAATTTTTGGTTCTAGGACATGCCGGTTTCCTCACGATGTGTTCCTTCACCGTTTTGAGAGCAGTGGTGATGAAATAATTTACACAAAGTAAAGCGCCTGCCTGGGTTCGAACTCACGACTTAAAAATTGTAAGTCGCGGCCGTAACCACTAGGCACCACTGCTCTCATTAGTACAGTGCGGGCATCGAACTCACGACACGCAGTGCAGCAGCCAATCACTGTCTCCGCGCCACAACCGTTCCGTGCCTAGTGTCGTAACTACCTACCCTACCCTAACTACCTACCCTACCACCCTACCACAACAATAATTTAGTTATTAATCTCCAAAAAACTAAAATCATGCACTTTTACCAAAGAATATCTGCGGGCAATATGGATATCAACTACAATGGTCACACTTTAGAAAAAGTAAACATTACAAAATTTCTAGGAATCATAATTGACAGTCAGTTAACTTGGAAGTCACAAGCGGAAGATATATGTAAACGTTTAAGCACTACCGCGTTTATGTTGCATAATTTATCAAAAAAAGTAAATTTACCGACAATATTAGTGGCTTACCATGGTCTAGTAATTTCCACCTTAAGATTTGGTATAATATTTTGGGGTCACTGTAGTGAACGAGAAAGCATTTTCAGAGCTCAAAAGCGCTGCCTAAGAGCTGTCTTTGGTCGTAAAGTAACAGATAGTTGCGTACCTATATTTAAGTCTCATAAATTATTAACCTTCCCATGCCTTTATATCCTTGAATTGGCAATATTTGTAATAACAAATCGAAGTCTATTTGCAACTTTAATAGAAACTAGAAAACGAGGTACAGCTATGAGGTCTCAATACCAGAACCTATTGTGCACAGGCGCCTATAAAACAAGCTTATTAAAAAGGAATGTCATCTGTATGGCTCCTGCAATCTTTAATAAAATACCTGATAAACTAAAAAACTTACCGTTGCAAAAGTTTAAAAAACATTTCACAGAATTACTTGTAGATAAATGTTATTATTCTGTGCAGGATTTCTTAAATGATAATTTTAAGTAATGTCTTTTATAACCTTTAAATTGTATCACATTTTGCATGCTATATTAAGGCAGAATGTACATGGATCCTACTTTATAATGTAACAACTTATCTTTATGTACCTACATTCTAAGCAAATAAAAACCTATTCTATTCTATTCTACCCTACCCTACCTACCCTACCCTACCTACCCTACCTACCCTACCCTACCCTACCTACCCTACCTGCCCTACCCGCCCTACCCTACCCTATCTCTCAAGTTGGATCGAACTGCACATGGTGTGCGAATTTTATTATAATCGGTTAAGTGGTCCATTGAGGACAAACATTGTGACACGAGATTTATATATATTAAGATAATATGCTGGTATTATACTTGGCGTATTTGTACAAATATTTGCTCCCAATCTCAGTAACAAAATGAACTTTATTTCAATAAAGGTAAGGTTCACTTTGAATTACCAAAATTTCGCAAATATGCCAAGTGTAGTGCCACATAACGTACACAAAGTTGGTGCTTTATGGCTGCAACGCCAAGCTATGTATCCATCCAAGTGAGTGCTAATGAAGTTAACATTTTTTTATTTTACTCTGTCAGCTGCATGCCTTTCTTATTAATGCAGTTTTTCTATAAAGGACACACACTTTATAGAAAATCTGCGTTAATAAGAAAGGAATGCAGTTCATTATTCTCGACCTCTTTTTTTGTTTATTATTTTTTGGGTGGTAATCATCCAATGACTTCTCCCGCTCTGGGTGAAGCCGGAGGGCGTGTTAGACTTTTACTGACTAAAACCCACCCGTGTTCCTTCAGTTGCTTGTGCCAGGGACGCGGTCAAATTTATCCGCGACCAGACAGATTCTAGACCCCTATTGTTGAAATTTTTCGAAGTTTTTATTCCTTATATCTTTAGTTATCATCGAATAAACTGATTTTAAAATGATAAATCCTAAAATGTTTAAAGATCACTTTACGAGATTAAAATATTTATCTTATTGAGTTTAGCTGAAGAATGGAGGATATATGTACCTGGTGTCATCTTTGAAACTAGCATCGGAGCGGGCCTGTATTGGGGAGTGCAGAAATCCGTCCAGAGATCCCACGGGAGAACACATCAGCAGGCCTGCATCTGTAAGTAGATTTATTAGTAAGATTTTGTAAGTTAGTTGAATGTCACTTATTTACATCATCTACATCATCAGCCTATTAATGTTCCCACTGCTGGGACACAGGCCTTCTCTCTGTGAGAGGGAATGCGCCGTAATCCACCACGCGGGCCCAGTGCAGGTTGGTAGATGTCACATGTTTTCGAATTTTTGTTTCTAGGACATGCCGGTTTCCTCACGATGTTTTCCTTCACCGTTTTGAGAGCAGTGGTGATGAAATAATTTACACAAAGTAAAGCGCCTGCGGGCCCGGTCAATGTGGCGACGCTTGGGGGAGGCCTATGTCCAGCAGTGGACGTCTTTCGGCTGATATGACGATGATGATGATGAAAGCGCCTGCCTGGGCTCGAACCTACAACTTGTAAGTCGCGGCCTATACCATTGGGCCACCACTGCTCCCTAACTCACTTATTTACATGATAGGAATATTTGCATGACCAGAGACCATGGCTCAAAGTGGTCTCCAATAGGAAGATTGAATGCGGAAAGCGTTGTTTAACCGTGTGACGAGACTTTAAAAAAAAACCGGCCAAGTGCGTGTCGGACTTCGCATATTAAGGGTTCCGTACGAAACCGCAAAATAAAATTGGTTGTAATAGGAAAAAAAACCGGCCAAGTGCGAGTCGGACTCGCGCAAGAAGGGTTCCGTACCATTATCGCAAAAAACGGCAAAAACCTCACGTTTGTTGTATGGGAGCCCTACTTAAATATTTATTTTATTCTGTTTTTAGTATTTGTTGTTATAGCGGCAACAGAAATACATCATCTCTGAAAATTTCAACTGTGTAGCTATCACGGTTCATGAGATACAGCCTGGTGACAGACAGACAGACAGACGGACCGCGAAGTCTCAGTAATAAGGGTCAAAGGGTAAAAACGGGACCCCCGTTTTTACCCTTTGGGTACGGAACCCTAAAAATGAGGGAATTTCAAAGAAAAATCTAATTTATCAATGTATTGGTATAGTATTTGCTGGTAAAATATAAGTAATAATAAACATTATCTCCAAATTTCAAGTTCATAGGGCAGTGGGAAGTTCATCGAAACAAAATTTTGTAAAAAATGCTGACTTTGGTGGCTTTTCATTTCTTTGTTTTCCAATGTTTTTGGAAACAAAAAATACAGTTTTTAATAACTCAACGAGCTCTTAATAACTATACCCCATTCCCCCCTTTGACTGTATGGGAGCCCCCCTTAAAAACATCAAACAATATTTTTTGTCAATTTGTATGGCTTTGGGTCAACAAGATGCGTATACTGTGAAAATTTGAAGATTGCAAACGCTTGGCTATAAAGGCTGTGTGACAAGACGGACAGACACGTGAGTGACAGCAATAGAGCTCCGTCTGGACCCTTCGGGTACGGATCCCTAAAAACGCTGTCTACGGTCTAGGTCTACCTGAAGTTTATTAATATTCTTATTCTTCGTTCGTGTCAGTAAGGTGATCATACTAATATTATAAATGCGAAAGTTTGAAAGAAAGAAAGAAAGAAAACATTTTTATTTGTGACCCGCACAGGAGACACGAGATAAGAAAAACACAAACAAAAAAAAATACCCGTGCGAGACCAAAAAGGCTCCTATCTAAGATGTAAGTATGTTTGTTACTCAATCACGCCAGAACGGCTGAACTGATCTGGAAGAAATTTGGCACAGAGATAGATTATAGTCTGGAATAGCACATAGGCTACTTTTTATCTTGGTATAATGAAGACATTCGAAAATATTCGATGCGAATCAAGCTGACTGCAGGTTAGTAGACAAATTCTTGATGCAGTATATCATTGTAAAAGGTGGGTACTCACTCTTGTTCTCCTGTGCATTCGGCGAGTGATACCCGTTCATGGGTATCATGGTGCCAGGAGGCATGGTCGGCTGGCACTGCATGCTTTCAGGGCTGCCTGTGATGGAGCATAAACAATAATGACTTAGGTATACCATTGCAATTTAAACCTTATGAAAATATTAATAAAACTCGTTATTATCTAAGTGAAGTATAACTTATGTTAGTAACGATCTAATAACTAAAGGACTAATGCATGTGTCAATTAAGGCGTATTAAGTCTTCACCACAAATACGCGCTATTGAAATTTTTATTCAGTTTTTTTTGACTTGATACACGCGGAAAATACGCGTGATGTTATATTTATTTATAGTAGGAAATAATTTATGGCTTACTAGCTGTTGCCCGCGACTTCACCCGCGTCAAACTCGTAAAAAATATTTTTATATTTTTTTAGTTTCCCGTCGGAACTAAGTTTTTTCTCGTGATAAAACGTAGCCTATGTTACTCGTTATTACATCAGCTATCTACCAGTGAAAGTCCCGTCAAAATCGGTCGAGCCGTTTCGGGGATTACCCGGAACAAACAGACAGACAGGCAAAAATCAAAAAAAATGCTTATTTGTTGTTAGTACCGTATATACTTTCACGTGCATTCAATAAAACGTTGTTATTTTGATATTACATACACACTTCAATTTTATTTATTTGTATAGATATGTAAAAATGTAGCAAGATAACTCAGGACTCTATGGCTGACTAAAGAAGAGGCCTTTTGACTATCTGTTTAAGAATCCATACTTATAATAATATTATATAAGCGAAAGAAACTCTGTCTGTTTGTTAACTTTTCACGCTTAAACCACTGAAACGATTTAGATGAATTTTCGTATGGAGATAGTTTGCGACCCTGAGTAGGACCTAGGATAGTTTTTATCCCGGAAATCATCCTTAAGGCGGTGGAGGTTTGTATGGTGAACTAATAATTTAGCAAGTAAGGCGGCCTAATATTAGTGCGCGATATAAAAAAACCGGCCAAGTGCGAGTCGGACTAGCGCACGAAGGGTTCCGTACCATAATCGCAAAAAAAAAGTTTGTTGTATGGAGCCCCACTTAAATATTTTTTTATTATGTTTTTAATATTTGTTGTTATAGCGGCAACAGAAATACATTATCTGTGAAAATTTCAACTGTCTAGCTATCACGGTTCATGAGATACAGCCTGGTGACAGACAGACTGAAAGTGGAGTCTTACTTAGTAATAGGGTCCCGGCTTTACCTTTGGTACGGAACCCTCAAAATATGCTATTTGAAGTACGCTACGCAGACGAAGTCGCGGGCAACAGCTAGTATTTATAATAAGTACGTTAAATAAAATATTGCCTCCCTCTTTGTCTCAATTAGTCACAAGTTTATAAACAAGCGAGACAATTGTACTAATCTACATTATAACCTTTTTTGGGTTGTAGATCAATCGAAGACAGATGTTTAAGCTTTATTATTGTAACCAAAAACACTTATTTTACAAACTTTCCTTGCAAGATCTAGAACACATAATGCCATCTATCAACAAATAACGAAACTACTCTGTACTTTAGTTCCTAGATTTCAGCAACAGATGGCACCACTTATACTACATCATACCCATTACTTTCGTTCTTAAATGCTAATAATAGATGGCGACACTTACCATGCTGTACCAACATGGTCCCATTGTGTGGAGGTGACTGCTCGCAACTACCCTCTTCCATGGGATCGCGGTTATTGTCAACAACCATGCTGGTAATCTGTGTAAAAAGTAATAGGATAACAATGTAGGTGATTTTGAAATGAGCATGAAAAAAGACGGTTTAGATTTGGGATCTTTTGGCTAGCATAGAGACCGTGCAGGGGAGTAAAAACATCATCAAATTTAGTCTGGTGGTCGCCCAGTTTTCGAAATTCAACCACACTACATACATAAAAATATGCTCTTCTCTCTATACTTTGCAATGCCAATCTGAAACTCCTCCGTGCGCGCAATATGCTTTAAAAGGGATATAAAGTAGTCTCTTCACGTATTAATATAACTAACCGACTGGTGAATGTATATCGCACAGAGTGGAAAGTGTCAGATACAGTCCACATTATTTCATTTATTCTCAGATCAGTTTGGATATATCATAAGATGATGCCTGTATTCCGCAAAAGGTTGTGGAGAGGTGGACCTACAGTACACCCACATTTGGCCAGTTATATTTAAGTCCCATGTAATCGGGCGGATCTTTTGTCATCAACTGGCCAAAAATCCAGACACCAGGCTTATAGTTTTTTACTGTGTGTAATTTCACTGTGATTCTATTCATTTTGTATAATCCCCCGCACGTATGTTGGCAAGAGACGTTAGATGCGCAGAAGTCGTTTTTTTATACCTAAAAACGAGTTTCTATTCTTTGGTAGTGAAGCGGGAGCGGGAAACGTTTAGCACAGTTCCGAGCGCGCGATTGTTTGGTCAGTTGGCACAAGGATCGATTGACCAATCGTGTCGCGTCCATGTTCCGTTCACTCTATATGGTGGTTGGTCAGTTCGCGGAATGTGCGCGAACTTACCCCCACTACACCAAAACCTTGCCAACTTACGTGCCGGGCACTATATGCCATTTAGATTTTGATAAACTGATGAAAATTTGAATTCTTTAAAGGTTTCAATTTTCATATTTGGCGTAATCTTTCGTATTTTTATGTCAAAATATCAAATTAACCTTTAGTTCTGTTCACATTTATTGTTTATGTTACACGATTAATTAGTTTTTTTTCTTATTCGTAATATCAGAGAATGTAAACAATTGATAACGTTTCTGTCTGAATGAACAATAATGAAGTATAGGCATGACAAGACAAATTATATATCGCTTGAAAAAAATAAATCAAATAAATAGTCCCCACGTGATAGAATTGCAAACCTCCAAAAGTATAAGAAACACAGTATGATGATTCTATCTCATTCTCTCGCACGTTAAACCGTATAGATGTATGTGTTTGTCTCTTTTTAATTTCACTTTTTCGTTTCATCGAGTTTCAAATCACAACGGGGATAAAGAAGTTTTCCCTTCAAAAATGCACAGTTGAATAAAATAATATCTTTTCTAAACTAATATTATATTTGTAAAAGGTAATCTCAGGAAGTAGGTATTGATCCGATTTCGAATATTCTTTCACTGATGGAATGCTATACTATCTTTGAGTATAGCTGGCTTTTTATACCGGAAAAAAATTTGGTCCCTGTGGGATATGGAAGTGAAAGTGTGTGGGATAAATCTGATACGTAAAATTAACATAGCAGAATAGATTTTAATGAACACAAAAAAGCTATTATGGTTTGTATGACCAAGCAATAATGCAGGCAAATAAAGAAACTATAATATTTAACCAGTTTAGAGAGATTTTAGAATACAGATAGAATATTGGAAGCCGTGGCAGGCATTATGAGGTGAAAATTATAAAAAAAAAGAATTAAGATTTTGGAGTACCTAAGTGGTGAAACGAAACATTCCAGAATAGAACAGGATTTGAAAGATGGGTTGCACAGAAAATTGGTTTAATTCTAGCAAGTAAGTAGGTATTTCAGCACTAAGAAGATTAAAATATCCACCTCCCATATATTCTTGAAATCCCTGTCAGTAACAGCCTGTCCTTGCTGTATCTCTGTATATTCCGCACTGATCTGAGAATTAGAAAGAAAACCATGGTCTATCAGCAGTCGGGATTATGATACATTTTATTTTGCGAAATGTAGGCCAGAGAGGATGTGTTAACATAGAGTATGTAGAAGTGCATGTCTCAGCATAAGGATCTGCTAAAAATTTAAAAAGAAATGACTTACCGTGATACAACACATGCTTTTTCTGAATATCATTGATACGGTAGGTCAGGCTGAACAGCCTATTTAAGAGATCAAAGAAATATGCAAAACAGGCAGTGGGTTTAACATAAACAAAGCTCACATGATTAAGAAGGAAGTAAAGGTGGAGACGTACACAAAGCTCTAGAACAAAAATATAACAGAGACGTAGGAAGTACCAAAGAGATACCCTCAGAGCACGGAGACGCCTCGGCGGCCCCTTATAGCGACACTTACTATACAAAGAGCTGACGACGAAGGCGGCGATTTCATGCTTTTAGGCGACAGCAATGGAAAATATTATAATAAAGACACGAGAAGCAAAACTTTTAGTAACAGCCGCAAGTCAGAACTGGAAAAGAAAACAGACAAAAGCAAAGCTGCAATATAATTTTTTGTTGTTTACCTGTCTTTCATCAGGTCTACGCGCAGGCCAAGCCCGTCGTGGCGGGGAAAGTACGGCGCCTCCGCCATTAGGCGAAAGTGCCTCCTGCTTGAACACAGCCAATGAGGGCAGCGACAGCAGCGCCTCGCTACGGTGAGAAAACGTACTACACGGTGAGTTTTTTGAGGGTTCGATAAGAGATGGCGCTGTTTTAAAATATGTAGTCTTTTTGGGTAAATGAAGGAACTGCGAGATTTTCTGGCGCAATATTAATATTCTACACATATTTGCATTTGTCAGTCACTAGAAACTCAAATTAAAAGTTGTGTGCAGAAGCATTGTAAAATAACACAGCAAAAACCAACTCTGTTTGGCGCCAGAAATACATAGGATCATATTATATTACGCTAAATATAGCGATACAGCTGAAGAATCGTGCTCGAAACTAAACCCCAATAAAAATGAGCGCAATAACAACAGCACTTCGGTTGGCGTAACAAGACAAAGTATGTATTGATTCTTTAATGGGTTTTAAAAAACAAGTGGCGCTGCTCACTTCGTACCAAAAGCACCCGTTACGTAAGCAGCGTCTTTAGTAAAGTTTGATAATTTTGAATAATAGATGGCGCTGTATAAAATTTTAATTTGTTGTCAAGTTTTAGTGATACTCACTTCATAGACAGCTCTCCGGGCAGGTCGAGGTCCAGGTCGTTGACCTGCCAGCCAGGAGACATGTGCGATGACGAGGAGCTGGTGCCGCTGCCGCCCATGTCACTCAAGGCAGCTGGTGGAATAAGAGGCAAGGTTTGAGTAAAGAGTTTGTTGATAGTACTTTCATTTTTGTTTGGAGTTTGTGTTAACAGTAAACGTTACAAACAGGATTTTGAGGTTTGGTGGTATGCTAATAGAAGGAAACAAAAGGGTACGACAACAAGTGTCGATTCGATGAACATATGTTTAGCATATGAACCTAGAATAGATGGAGCCATTAGTAAAGACTTTGTTATAATATTTTCTAGTAAAATTGCTTAATGTGACAATATACCTTATTATAAAGGGAAAGTCTTTGATTTATTTGAGCTGGTTTAAGTGAGATCATGTATTTGTCTCAAAGACAGTAACAGTTTTAAGTCCTGAAAATTGTTAGGTGACCAAATGCTGCTTGAGCAAATAGATATCGCAATTATTAAAAAAAATACGCGAAAATTTTGAACGGTGTCCATATTATTCAAGTATGGATGCGATTCGATCATCAAGGACATCGTCATCTAATAGAAAGTTATCGTCAATAAGTACCCTAAATTATGAATGTAACAAATCTCTAACAATAACAAGTGAACGTGTAAGCTTGATGAAATGCTCGCGTATCCGGAATGAGGTGGTTCGATTTTATTGGCTTATGACCTCCGATATATCTTGTTTACTCTTAGCAAGCGTTTCGTGTGGCGTTATCTTTTGGGAGATGTTTGGGGCTCACTTGCGAATAGGTAAGTAATGAGTTCTTGAGTCTCGTTGGCAACCTAATATACGTAGTGGAATATCTAACTAAGCGCAGCGCTGCCAATGAATGCGAAAAGCTACAATCAGATACAAGCAAGCCTTTCGTTATGGGCACGCTCAGCGCAAGTTGTTATTGTACTTTTTTTTAATATGCTTTGCTTTTACTCGTGTGTTTTTGCTGTTGTGTCTGTGTTTCTATTCTATATTCTTACTAGCTGTCCCCCGCGGCTTCGCTCCCCTCAACTGGTTACCTACCCTACCCTATCCTACCTACCTACCTTACTCTACCTATCTACCAACCTACTAACTCCTACCTGTCCTGTCTGGGGTTCAGTAATTTGCAAGAGGCTATCCTAGACAGATAGCTGGATAGCCACAACAACAAGCATCTTTTTGTTGTTGTGGCTTGTTACAAGCTCCGTCCCAAGTCCTAGCCCACATTCAAATATCAATAAAGCCATTCAAACATACGTTAAACAATCCAGTACTCTTGTTATCTTATCGTATACACTTTGACCGCGCGAGTAATGAACTAGATGTAACTACTTTGAGTATCTGTTTGAGTTGAGTCTCGTATTAATTTAGTTCGATTTTAATGATGATGTTTTTGGTGGTAACATAACGCCTGTATTCGCCAAAGGGTTAGGCAGCTGTGCTGGTTGTGCATCTATTAAAAACTAAAAAACAACCAATCTACAAAGCAAAACACTAAAAAGTGCAAAAATTACTTTCATTTCGGAAGTCGGTGTCTTTGGTACCACTTGTTTTTATCGTTTTTTGACACCGACTTCCGAAAGAAAGTTATTATTGCACTTTTTAGTGTTTTGCTATGGAGGTAGATAATTTTTTTGAAAGTTTTTTTTTTTTCTTTATTTTAAGGGCTTGATCGCTGAGCGATAACGTCGCCCTGTAACATCAACATAATCACTTACTAGCTAGATATAGTTAAAATTATCTATTTTAAAACAAAAAATGCCAGTTTGTACAAGATTCTGGCTTGATCCGATAAAGGGCAAGCCAGAATGGAATTATACTCTCCAATATCGCAATTATATATGGGTCCAAGTAAAGTAAATCTTAGAGCTCCATTCCGGACACACTCCATCAAAACGTGTTGTACATCTTCGACTACTCCGCATTCCTCACAGTTGGGTGACGTAACCTTTTTCATCAGAAAACTAAACTTTTTTGATGGAATATGACCGGAACGAAGTCTTAATGCCATAACTAAATCTCTTCGACTTAACATATTTTGGTCAATCCACTTTATACACTGGGAGCTGTGGTTGGATGGTCTTATACCAAATACCCTTTTCTGTTGACCTCTGGTTAAAATATTCACTCCATACATCTGAACACTGCTGTTTGATTATTTTGATATAATCAGTAAAATGAGGACGGATATTTACGGGATAAAAAAGTTATTTTTTATGTTTTGAGTTCTCTCTTTTTAGTTTTAGTACACCATCATTAAAAATTAAGCAAGTCCAACCAAATACCTATAATAACTCAATTTACCCATTCGTGCTGTTTGTCGCATGTCGAGTTCGGTTGTATGATCCGTATCTTGAAAACTACTAAACCGATTTTAATGAAACTTGCACTATTCTCTTTGCTGAGAGTTACTCAATCCATCAAAAAATAATGAGCCGATAAGTAGTTTCGGAGAAATGCGTGGACAAACATTGATACACTTATGAAATTTGTCACACGTATTTATTAGAAGCCCACATAGAATGACATATTATGTGAATATTGTACAGTTCCAATAATATTACATACATACGTATCGAATTGATTACCTCAATTTTTTTGAAGTCGGTAATAAATTTTGTTGGCGAAATGAGGGTGTATTCTCTCATTTCGCCAGATATTTTAAAGTCCTATACGTAATGGGCGAATATATTGCCATCAACAGGGCACAAGTCCAGACTCGGGGGCGGGTAGGTCGCCCTATGCTCTAGTCCCGCTATGCTCGACTCGAAAAATACCTAGGTACTAAAAAGTGCCGCTATGCACGCAATTCTTCGATTCTACGTGAACAATGGAAGGTACAGTTTGAAAGAAAAGTGTTTGAATTGAGCACGAAGCTGAAAAATATTGAAATTAAACTGAAAATCGAAATCTTAGTTAGAAATATTTTCAGGCTAAGTTTCTCTTTCACGGCAAGACGTTTCGTTTTTCACAGTTCTATGGAATGGATGGACACTATGTTTTTTAAATGAATGATTGGTTAAACAAAATATTATACTGTAACAGTTTTCTTCATCACTGCCCGCAAATGTGATTTTGTGCATGCCTGCACTTTTTAGTAGGTTTTTTTCGAGTCGAGCATAGCGGGACTAGAGCATTGGGGGATTAACCGCTCGAGAGTGGTTTTGGTAGTGTTGCGACGTTTTTTTATTAAAGAGGATGCGGCTTATAGGGCTATTTCTGTATCTTTTAAAATATAGAGAATAACTATCGGGTTGTAGCTATCGGCGAATTCAGACACAAGACAACACAGAAGTCAAGAGTGAATGACGTAAAACGATATTCTGTACTGGTTCGTCAAATTGCAACCGGACCATTGGGCCGCCATTTAAAGATCTCTGCAGCATGTTCAGCTATTGGGCTAAACATGCTGCAGAGGCACAAAGGGGACCAAACTCTAACGAAGCGAACCTAACGTGCCGCCATTTTTATTTAGTCATGTGCCCCTAGAGCAAACGTCCAAATTATCGCGATTTACAAAAGAAGTACCTATCTACTATGCAAGAAAATAAGATGATTTCATCGCTCAGAATATTTTATATCTGACTTGGTACTTGTAATAATGGAAAATTCCCATTGTCACTATCTCTGTAGGCACTGGTACCGAGTCGAGATTACGTAAACTACAGATAATTACCATTCTGCCACTAAAAGTACCACTAAAGAACATGTAAATGTTTCGGTTGCTACCTACATTCAATCGCTGAACTTTTAGAGACACCCAAGTGATTATAAAATAGGTTAATTGCCACCAATTAAATTGTTGAAGCGAATTAATTGGTATTTTAAACATAACGACTTGTTTTAAATGTTAATAGTAGTAATTCCGAACCATCTAGCAAGACTCGATCTCATATTATTAGCATGCCATGGCTGACCACAGTCATCACTCTCTGAAAAAACTGACCCGCAATGGCAAAGAATAATTTATTAATAGATGCCCTTAATGTTGCACTGCTAGTAATAGGCTCTCCTACTCTGTTCCTTATCGAAGAAGGCTAGCTGACGCTGAAGGATAGTCCTGACGTCACAGCGTGGTAAATTATAATGAGAATTGCCTTTTCATTTTAGCCCTAAACAAGAATGGAAACGCCGGGAGGGGACGCCCTAGAAAGACATACATAGACCTTATAGGTGATGTTCTTCAGAAAGGCCAGGTGCGCAGTACTCATAACCGGCATGTGTGTATGACTAGATGTATGAATGTGAGTGAAGCAAAAGAAGTATGTAAGGATCGTAGCAGGTGGCGTTCTGTAGTTTCTGCCTACCCCCATGGGAAAAAGGCGTGAGTTTATGTATGTATTCCCTAAACAAGAGTAGAATTCTCTCAAAGGTGGCTAAAAGTTAAAAGCAGCAGGTAGCAGTGGCAATAGCAATGACTAATCCATATGGCAAGGGTTATAAGAGTAACTATAGCATTTGAATTATGTTACAAAACGGTAAGACAAAGAGTTGTCGTTTTCTCATTCCTAAAAAGTGACTTGCTGGAAGTACTTCTTTATTATCAATAATAATAATTAGCGCATAATTTCAACGACCCGCAGGCCTCAACGATTCACTAAATATAATAAAAGATTGCATCATGTTGACAGACGTAATACAAAATTAAGTAATTCCAAAATGTTTTTTTTTGCGTAAACAAAGACATCGGCAGCCTTATTGCGTAATGAATTCGGAAAGAGCAAAGGGCAAATGTGATTGGTCGATTTTTCAAACTCTTTGCCCTTTGCTCTTTCCGAATTAATTACGCAATAAGGCTGCTGGACTCTCAGGTCAGCTCGTTGTAGTAGCAGCAGCTGTAATAATAAAATAGATAGAGGGCCTAAATAAAGAGCAATTTAGGCCTTTATAGTTATGAGTTACAAGCAAATGTTGAAAAATAAAAAGTAAGAAAAAGGTGGTACCGTAAGCATTATACGTGATGCTGGCAAAAGCGTGAGCTCCAAACTCGGTGAATCTCCTTCCCTCCCTTGCTTCTCTTGCAGCGAATTGCAACACCGCAGCAGCGGAAACCCGCTCCTGCTGCGGCGCAGTGTCCTCAACCATGGCCGACAGCTTGACGTTTCACACCAACAGATGGCGCCACCAGTCTATTAGCAGTTTCGCAACTTTCCTCTAGATGGCACCTCAATTTCGTATCCAATAAGTTCCACTTGCGAATGTTTTGGGGGTAACACTACTAGATGGCGTTACTTTCGAAGAATTAGCTTAGCTTCCTAACAACAGAGGGCGGTAGAGCCGGATGTATTTTTTCGTGAATTTATCTACACATTGATGGCATATCACAGCCGGAATTGGTTTTTCTAGTCACTGTCAGAAGTACCAATTGCAAAAAACACATTTAAACGTCCATGTACATGACTGGCTGACTATAATATTTCTGTGGTATTTTGTGGCGCACCGAAAGTGTTCGAGTGTCATTTTATTAAAGAAGATTTTATGGCACTTCACTCTCCTTGAACTTATTGTCCTGTATTCACTTCACTTGTTGAACTTTTGGTCAGGGTTCTTCGTTGGAAACATTATAACGGTTTAATAGAATACTGCTTTATACTAGCCCGTAAATTAGGTACCACTGCTGAACACAAAAGTCAGATAAGCAAATTGTCTACTACCAAGTTTTATTCTGCAAGCTTCTTGCGTAATTTTCGGTGCAAGTTCTAAGCGAAAGCACAGATAATATAATACTTGCATACAGATGCCTCATCCCATACAAAGAAACCGTGCCGACGTAACTAGCGTTTTTCATCTGATTATACCGTTTATTATCGGTAAATAAACGGTATAGTGCCGACGTAACTAGCGTTTTTCATCTGATTATACCGTTTATTATCGGTAAATAAACGGTATAGTGCCGACGTAACTAGCGTTTTTCATCTGATTATACCGTTTATTTTCGGTAAATAAACGGTATAGTGCCGACGTAACTAGCGTTTTTCATCTGATTATACCGTTTATTTTTGGTAAATAAACGGTATAGCTTTCGGTTCCGTTTCACGGCGATAGATAGATCGCCATCTATATCCGTGGAACGGAACCGAACGCGATCGATGTACAAAAAATTATCAGTATAATCAGTACAGTACGTCGGCACGGTTTCTTTGTATGGGACGAGACACCACTGATTTAGGTAATAATTAAGGGGATTAGTGAAAACAAGTATTAACCTTGTTAGTAGACAGTTTTGCAGTTGTTATTATTTTTACCATTCCCAATTATATTCACTACACTTTTTGCAAGATGTTATTGTCTCAAGAATTGATTACAAACTGACCTGAGATCAATTAGTCGATTTTAGTCTGAATAAATACACAAATATGCGATAATACGTGCTGATTGTGATGTAAGGTTCACGCGTTAAACTTTTGCAGAATTGCACATTACGAAACGTGCAAGAGAAACATAATGTCTTTATTATACAGTCAAGAGCGCCTAGACAAAGTGCGATTCTGTCACCGATAATTATTATTTAAAAAAAACCGACGAAATAAGGAACTGAAAAGCAGAAAATAAAAAAACTTTTCAGTTTTCTTAATTTCTACAGGATCAGTTCACAATTGAAAATTCAGTGGAAAAAATGTCAATAAATCCTTTTATTACCCGACTTCCGAAGGAGGGTAATGTGTTTATCAGTCTATGTATGTATGTTTGTATGTTCCTATGTGGCGTTCTAGAGACAAACGCGTTGGCCGATTTTGATGTTTCATACGTCAATCGATTTGTCTTCACCTTGCGAGTGTCACTGGCTGCATTACAATTGGAAAGAAAATAGAAAAATGCCGGATTTTGGGCGCCACATTGGGTGAACAAAATTTTTTTGCTTCCAAAACCATCATGTGGTGTATGAAAATAAAGGGTTGTAAGAGGCGATTGCAAAAATTTACAACACTTATATGTTTAAATGTACAAGAATATTAAAAAAAAATAACTAAAAAGTTATAAATAAAAAAACAAAATTTAAAAAATAAAATATCCCGACTGCTTAAAAAGAGCTTTTTTGATTATTTGAATTAATTCTATTTTTAGAGGTGGATTTTATTTTTAAAATTTAAATGCGACCAACTTTGAACCATACTCTATCCAAAAAAAAAATATTTTTGATATCGGGCCACTCTATAAAAAGTAATATACATGTCGTATTGAGAAAATCCTCCTTTTTTTTCGTCGGTTAAAAAGTCAACAAAAAGCCCCAGACACTTTTTTATTTCATGCTTTAATAAACTACATAATTTATCTAGTAATAGACGCGCATCGATCGACAATCTATCGAACACGTAATTATGACACGATATCTTGCGAAAACCACTCGATTCCACAACATAATCTTCTTAGAATTTTCAAAATCGGTCCACAGTTGACGAAGATATAACCGATATCAAATAAAAACAAAAAACAAATTGAAGTCGAACATAGAACCTCCTTTTTGGAAAGTCGGTTAAAAATAATTAGTCATATTTAAACTCCTCCACATAATGACTCAGCAATTACCTAGCAAATATTCAAATGCGACGGGTGGAATCTTTAGCAGCGCGTGCGACTATTTACAAATTGCTGTTTACTATTTAGCATACACAAGACGATATCACCAATTTTGTGGCAGAAGAGTAAGACATAACAAATGCGACGGAGATGCTGCCTCGTTGGCCACTGCCATGCTTGCATGTTCGATGCCTGAGTCGGACAAAATATTATAGGGTTTTTCCACCTGAAGTTCTCAGTATAGCCCTCGCCAAACTTTTTGACCGCCCTGAAGTTGGTTTACCGGATGCGCGAGGCACGAAACGGTGCTGTTTTTGTATGAGATTTACTACTGCGCAACCACTGTAGCCAACTTCAGGGCGGCCAAGAAGTTTGGCGAGAACTATAACAGCCGAAGTATAGATTCGATTGCAATAGGATCACCCCTCATAACATGGGACTTAGATATTCCCTGTGAAATGCGGGGGTAGTAGCCTTTAAAAAAATGTTCCTTTGCCTAACCTGTTGGGGCATGCAGCTGCACATTTGGATTTCGAGATACCTGTTTCTAAGTTGCAACTCTTCCGAAAGAGTTCAACTCTTTACTACTCTACATGGCTCCCCTAATTTATAATGCTTTGCCGAAGTCAATTACCCAACTACCCTTCAAAAAATTTTGTTCGGTACTACGGAAGTGGTTGTTGCAGGAATGTTTTTACTCGATTCAAGAATTTTTTGTAAAATATCCCTGTAATATTTTTCTTTTTATCTGGCATCAAAATACAGGCTTAAGTAATTATTTAAGTTATGTGATAATATGTAAAATGTATTGTTTTATTTAATATGGTAAAAAAGCTTTTTATTTTTCACTTTTTAGTTGTACCTACATAATTGGAAGATCAAACGAACTTACCTGAAGTGAAGTTCGATCTTAATTATCCTGTCTTCGTCGAAGAGATTTAAATCTTGACCATGTAGTAGCTTGCCTACGCTTCGAACACTTCGCACAAGTCTTTAGAGTATAAGAAAGAGAAAAAACATTGTCTCCCTCTAATGCACCTTGTGGCGCGCCGTCTAGGCGACACCTCATTATCTTTAGAGTAGAATGGAAAGAAAAGCAGCAACATTGATCATACAGGGGTACACCTATTGGGTTAGGGAGGGACCTTAAATCTCTTCGACGAAGACAGGATAATTAAGATCGAACTTCACTTCAGGTAAGTTCGTTTGATCTTCCAATTATCCTGTCTTCGTCTTCGAGATTTAAATCTTGACCATGTAGATGTTTAGAGATCATGATCTATGTTGCAAAAAAAAAATCCGTACCAAAAATTTTAAAGTAAAATAGAAAATAATATTTATTTACTATCCATAAAATGATAAACATTAGAATGAATCCTACAAATAACATTAATCAACAAAATTAAATTATATTAACAAAAAAGATGTCCAATTTTAAACAATTACATAATATTATGTTCCTATTCTACGTGACTGAGTCTACGTGAAAAAAGTCTAACAGATTTGTACTTAGCGATGTTTGGTCGATTATAGAAATTAGCAAAACCGCTGACTGAGCAGACCAACCAGCGGACTTCCTAATGGCGTCTATACTTAATCCCGCATGAGCGGTTGCCGAAGTCGAGGCATGCCTCGTATTGTGAGCAGTAAAATTGGAAGTATCGATGCCACTTTCCAATAATGACTGCTTAAACCAGCATCCAAGGGTCAAGGACGCTGCCCTAAGTGGCTTTTTAAACATTTAAATCAGATGCTGATCTGAATCTGATCTAATTCCTGAAGTTACTTATGTAAGTCGGAGGCTAGACAAACTCCAGGTCTCTGATTGAAATAAGGTAGATTTATAAAGAACCAAAGAACCAATTCTCGAAGTTTTAATCGGATTACTAATAGTGATTATAAATCGATTTTGGAACGTTTTAATATCTAAAAAGTTTTTCAAAGGCAAAGTTTGCAGTCTTTGCCCAGTAACTAATGCTTACAGAGTAACTAACTTTTTACTTAGCGTTTCTAAACTATCTGATTCATCATTCTGAATGTTTTCAAAATAATTTAAAACTATACTAGGATCTCTCTCATGTAATATCATAACGAGGCAATACTGGTTTTAATTTGAAAACGCCTTTAAAAATCGCCTCAGCCTACTGTCTTCGCTTATTTTTTGTGTAGATATCATAGAAATTGCTGATTTATGACTATTCAAAGTGCCATAAGATGATCCATTTTGAAAGCAAATGGTCAGAAACTCTATTACGGAAGGGTTACATGACAACAACTAACATTAACATTGTAGAAATCAATATTTCCTTGTATACAATAATTCCACCACAGTTTGAGACTTGAACTGTATTGTGAAATAGTATTCTGAGATGGACGAAAACTAAAGCTGATTCGGGAACGTGTTGTCTACGGAAACCTTCCCGGATAACACACAAACTGCCAGGAAAAGATGACGATGCAGAGGGTGTATTGATCTGAAAGGAGAGGGAAGGGGATATTTACTTGGGGAAAATAATATCATCTCTTTAACACAGAGTAATTTGAAA
This sequence comes from Anorthoa munda, assembly GCA_945859665.1. Classification (NCBI taxonomy): domain Eukaryota; kingdom Metazoa; phylum Arthropoda; class Insecta; order Lepidoptera; family Noctuidae; genus Anorthoa; species Anorthoa munda. The sequence goes on from OX243915.1 coordinate 20,479,746, forward strand.
AATGGGTACCACGGCTGAGACGGCCATAATGGAACGACTATTATGCCGGTCGCCTTATCAAGTATAATCTTCCTTAAGGTTTATAAAATTAAAGAAAACGGTGGAAAACGGTAGTAAAGAAAAATTGTGACCAATCTAACGTGAGAGCATCGATATTGTAAGCGAAAGGATCTTGTTTCTTTGATACTTAAACAGAACACTTCGTGTTTACGCGAGAAGCACTTAAATATATGTTTGGCTAACCAAATGTATAAGTTATTTGTATAAACTCTTTAGATCCTAATCCCCGGTCTCTATCAATATTGAGTTTTCTAGATTCAGTATCAGCTTTCACATTTGATGAAGTGTAAATATATGATGCTAAAATGAACATATTTCTTTCTTCACACCACTTCTAAATCATGTTTGCTACCTCGTTTAAGTACTTGTATTGAGTCCCCTCCCCCCATTCTGTTAAAGTACGAAATAGCGGTAGTGTTATCAACGCGTAAAATAATTTCACCGTTTCTTCTATCCTTCGCGAATAATTTGAAGCCTAAATAAATTGCCAACAATTCCAGATAGTTTATATGATTATTTCGCTCTATGGTATTTTGGCCCGCCCGTTTTTTGAGAACCACAGGCTGCACCCGAACCTGTTAAGGAGGCTTCTGTGAAAGATCGTATTTATGGTGACGGAAGTAGATTGACTTTTGATAAATTATCTGGTAAACTTCGGAATGCATCAATATTGGCATTGTTCTTAAGCAGCGCCATATATTTAATTATTTCTAGAGCCTTGGTAAATAACCAGCTGTATGGAATAGCTGGACATGCTGCAGTTAGAGTGCCTAGTAAACGAGCCAATTCTCTTATTTGAAGTCTTCTTGAATCTGATAACCAATTGACTCCTTTAAGGATCTTGTGTCGTTTTGAATTTGGTAATTGTAAAGTCACGAAATTAGTCTAAAATAAAACCTAAAAATTTACAAGCCGTTTTAGGTACCTATCAACTTGCTAAACCCTAATTTTGTTAAAAAACTTATACTATTCATTGCGTTTTCTAGGCAATCACTAGGGATTTTTTCTATACACAAAACGTCATCTATATACCGTACTGAAAGGAACCTTTTAGACCTTAGAAGAGTCATAACTGGTTGCAATATTTTTGTAAAAATATAATTCGCGGAACATAAGCCAAAGGGCAAAACTATGAATTCATATAAATGTTCCCTAAAATAAAAACGAAAAAATAAATTTGAATGGCTATCATGAATAGGAACTAAGAAATAGGCCTCCTTAAGATCTATATTAATCATGTTACAGTCTTTAGTAATGAGTTTGGTAGCCGTTCAATACATCTTCAATTTTAAAATGTTCGGTATGTACATATTCATTTAATTTCTTATGATTTAAGATAAACCTACTAGCACCGTCACTTTTAGAGATTAAGTCTAAATCATTGCTGACCAATGACTGGTTTACAATTCTTAATGGCCTTAAATTTTAAAAGATGTTCCATTTCATTTTCCATTGCTACAATGTGGGTAATTTTGTAATTATTTATTAGATTTTTTAATAAACGGTAACGTGTAACCAGACACAGCATCTAAAATGAATTGATCATTGGTGAAGTATTGCCTTTCACTAAAATAGTATTTTATTTGACCAGCGAGTACATGGGTTTGCAGCGGCTTTCAGTGTACCGCGGTGCTCGGGTCGGCCCAGGCGCCGGCTGGGGTGTACGCGCGGACTTTCAGTATATTAAAATGTACTCTGTGTAAAATGTACGCCCGAGCGACGACGCATGGAGGATGGTGGCGCTCGCTTGCGGCCCCGGTATGCGTAGTGCGCTTATGACGTCGTTTGTTTCGGCCTACCGGCTCTGGATGGGTACATCTGGCCGCTGTGCTGCTGTTGGAACCGCACTCGGGTCTATGGGTCTTTTTGGTTTAAATTGACAGTCGATGCTTGAATTAACTGGCTTGTATTTTTTTATATTTCTAGAGGTTTTGACTAGATCGCCCAGGTTTTCTCCAAATATAAGAGAATAACTTTTCTTATCCTTAAAGGGATCTATTAAAGATTTGTCGATCATTGTAATAATAACTGACCGACGGGTATCAGTGTAGTGGGAATCAGCTAGGAGTTGTCCCACATCGTTCAGAGTACGGATGATATCTGGAATATCTGGAGTTTACTTTAAGAGACATGTCACAGCATAACCTAAAGCTGATAGGGCTTTTTCGAACTGATCTTGCTTGGCAAGCAGCCGCTTGTCCCTTAATTTACAGGTCTCGACTACCATAGCGCCAATTGCCGGGTTTAGAGCAGGACCTTTAGCGTGGGGAACATTTTTTGGAAAAAAAGTGTTTCTTTAAAATCATCTCTTTAGTTTCGTTTTTTAAGTCACATGAAAAAAACTTTGAAATCGAGTGGCTAAGTTGCTGCTGAAGGTCATTACCGTACTCAACGATGTCAATATCGGAGTCACCAAGGGCTTTTAATAATTGTGAGTCAAAATTGTCCGACCCAGCTGTTTTATCCTGCGGCGTTGTCGCGGGGCTTATGTCCGTTGAACAGGGATCAGCAGCGTCCACGTCGACAGTTGTAATGATACCATCTCCGATCTCATTTGAATGGTCCCAGATTTCAAGCACGCCTTCAGATTCGGCGGGAAACGACAAGTTGTCGGGTGGATCCAGCTTGAGATGTTCTGGTTACCATTATGTACTTATGATTATTATATCAATAGCGAATAAATATACTGCTATAGCTTATATGGTTTAGGTACGCCATGAATGCATGAGCGTTATTTTTTAGTAGGCAACAGCCATAAATGTTCCTTTGAACGCACACAGAACAAACTTATAAAAGTTTCTTAGTAGGTATCCGAAGAATACAACGGATAATTACAATACGTACGATTTCCGATGAATGCAACGGTCGTACTTATATTAATTATTGACAATATATCATCCGAAGAATACAACGGATTCAAAGAAAGAACATAGTGATCCCAAAGAATACAATGGGTACACAAAAATCACCTTGAGGGTAGACCTCATCTTCGTCGTCTGAATATATAATCCTCCGAGCACTGCGTCGATTCCCTTGAATTTTATCTTCGTACTTTTTCATCCTCCTCCTCCATCTATCTTCTTTGGTTTCATCACGATTACGCTTAGGTATCCTTAAAACAAACCGTAAGACCGCTTCAAAGTTTTATTTTTATTTTATTTTTTGTTAGGTGCTTGTGCAAACGCCGTGAGCGCACGGACAACAATGAGGTGTCGCCTAGACGGCGCGCCACAAGGTGCATTAGAGGGAGACAATGTTTTTTCTCTTTCTTATACTCTAAAGACTTGTGCGAAGTGTTCGAAGCGTAGGCAAGCTACTACATGGTCAAGATTTAAATCTCGAAGACGAAGACAGGATAATTGGCAAGTTGTTTAGTAAGGTAGATAACGCCAGAATAGATTACCCGGATATCATGAAACTTCAACATAACCGGTGAAATGAGAGATCTGCGTACCCCTTAAGAGTGTACTGGCGTGAGTTATGTTATGAAATGATATAAACAATAAACAGACATGCGATTGCAGCAATCCCGAAAGATTTGCCGTAATTTATTGAAGACTTCTGTTGTATATCTTCGAAGTTCTTCATCAGATCTTCACCAAACTGAAATGGTACCAATTTCGAAACATACTTTTTCAAACAAAAAAAGAATTTTCAAAATCGGTCCAAAATTGACGGAGACGGCGTGAAAACACACAAAAAAAATAAACAATGTCGAACATAGAACCTCCTCCTTTTTGGAAAGTCGGTTAAAAATGGAAGTGTGTAGTATATAGATATATAATTATGATTGAAATAATATTTAAAATTTTAATAGTAATAGTAATGTAAATTGAAAATGTATGTAAGAATTTGATTTTGCATGCCGTTAAATCGGTGAGACATGTAGCACTATGCAATGGAAATGAACACCTCTGTAAACACCATGTTTTTAGCAAATAAATATTCTATTCTGAATATATGCGTGATGAGGTAGGTACTTCGTAACGGAATCTTTTGGAGCGCGTACTATTGACCAATTAGTATTTTGCAAAGACATAAGATAACACCATTTTTATGGCAGGCGAATAAAACAACAAGAGTGACAGATACGAAATTATGCAAATAATCAAGTATGCTTTAGTTAGATAAATATATGTTACGACAGATGTGATAATTGAACGTGATATCATAATACAAATTGTGTGCGAAAATTCTTAAATTGGAATCTATAGGACACGTTGATTCTGACATAACAACACCATCCCTGTAGGAATTACCGCAGGAGAATTGATTGGTGGACACCGAAATTTCGCCAATGCAATTGACCCTAATATTATCGTCTCTAAATAATGTGATAGAACATGTACACTCCGGGAATATTCCCTGTAGACTACGGGAAGTTCTCTAACGTTAAAACCAAATTACCCGAGAAGGCTATCGAACCCCAGCAGCCGTATTGTGTAAGTGAATACGGCAACGCAAAGAGATTGACCGCTATCCAATCGACTAATCACATACGAGATGAATGACGCGATGTGGATTTCCGTCTGTGCGAAGTGGATGTCCGTTGGCTAGACCAACGAGATAGTCAATAATGACGTTACTGCTAAGGTCTATACTGAGGATCCAATAAAAACTAACTAAATATCACAAGATGTTCTGATCAGAGACTTGATCAGTCGTTCTGAAACAGAGAACGGAGACGTTTCAGTGGCTGATGTTAGAGACAGTATGGACAACACTTTTCATACAAAGCAATCGTGTCAGTAAATGCCACCGCTTACTCATAGAGACTGACGGATCTTATCAATCTTCTTGCCGAGTCGATGGAAAACTCCTCAAATATTTTGGGACCAGTAGGCAGCCACTGAACAATAACTTTAAACTGAACATAAAGATCAAACTGGACACGATCTACCTTCGTAGTATTCTGGAGTGTTTGGTCAGAGACGTCCTAGATGTCGCAGTCTAATTAGATGAAAACTGCAAGATGCTCTTCACAACGCAAAATACAGAAGCGGATGGCGCAATGGATGGTGTTTCTATAACAACCGGGGAAGCACAACCCTCAGTAATGAAGAACACGATGCTAGGAGATAAACATATATGCCTTACCTTAACATAATATAACTCAACAGACAGCACAAGAAAGAGTAGTCACTCAAACCAAATATGAACAACAAAAGATGCAAATGTTTGTCCATTTTATTGTACAAATTGTCACATTTGTCACAGCGAAGCGAACACGTCACGAATATTAGCACGATCTTAAGTAAACTTTATGTTGTTTATGGTAACATTTTTACTAAGATCTAGGCTCTAAACAGGTGATATTCGATGGTGTCGATGGTCAAAATGGTGTATTTTGTTTCCTGGTAGACTCCTTTCCAATTGCAATTTAAATTACTAACTTAGTTTTTAAGGGGAACTATATTTCATGTCACCAAAATTTACATTTGTCATCAAGTTGTATCACCTAATAAATAGATCTATCGCCACGAAATATTTTCGTTCTCAGATAAACAAAAAGTGTTCCCAGGTATGAATTATCAAATTAATGTTAATATATATGTAAAATAAGAGATGGATTAACAATAAAATGTTTTTTTTTTTTTTTTTTTACTATGTATAGGCCTGTGTTTGACCACAATCTCACCGTGGTCAGTGATGATGTGGCCGATGGTGGTAAGCACACAAAGCCTAGAAGGGAACTGGCTCTCAAGTGCTGCTGTCGGAACACACCGGAAGGTGCTTGGCGAAAGATTTTCAACTTGAGGGTGGTTGCCAGCCAGGCGGGTACTACAAAGTACCCTACCACCGTGCTATGGTTTCCTCACGATGTTTTCCTTCACCGAAAGCTCAAGCTCATTGTAGGATTCGATCCCGCGACCTTCGTCTCGGTATCCGACGTCACTACCACTGAGCTATCATCGCCTTAAAGTGTGTAAATCATCGCCTGTAAATGTTAGTGCATTAGATGAATATAAACTTCGTTCTTATCATAATAGTTTTATTACTTAAATAATTGGTTTGTGCTCAGAATGGTAGATCTCGGGAGCAAGCGAAGCGAGCTCGGGACCTTAGGGCACCCCAACACGGACAGGTTAGGTTCGAAGGAGATGACGGGAGCTGAAGTGAGCGAGCAAAGCTAGCGAACTCAGCTCCCGTCATCTCCTTCGTGTTAGGTTACTTTAGACCCTGCATACAGAAATAGGAGCCGTCGACGAGGACAAACCTATTATAATACATACAATAGTAGTTTATGCAATGGTCATATAATAGGGGTTATTAAAACACGAGCGTAGGTTTATCAAATGAGGCGAAGCCGAATTTGATAATAATATTACGCGAGTGTTTTAATACCTAATTATATGCTATTGCATACACTACTTTATCTTCACTCATACAGTTGAAATAAAACAAAAGTGGAAAGGGAAAAAATATGTGGTATGGTATGGCGGGCAATTTAGATTCTCATAGCGCAGCGCCATACGCGCCAGAAAATTAAAAAGTAAAAGTGTGCTATAAAAATTAAAAAGTTATTTTATGATGCAGTTGTTTGAAAATCGAAGGAAAATGTTGAACTATAATGGTTATTTTTTTAAATTTTACCTATCCACGAATATAAAGTACGTGTTTATACAATATTTTTCGAATTCGTATTTGGAACATTACGTTGTGAGTGTAGATAATAGTAGTTTATGCAATGGTCATATAATAGGGGTTATTAAAACACGAGCGTAGGTTTATCAAATGAGGCGAAGCCGAATTTGATAATAATATTACGCGAGTGTTTTAATACCTAATTATATGCCGTTGCATACACTACTTTATCTTCACTCATACAGTTGAAATAAAACAAAAGTGCAAAGGGAAAAAATAGTGGTATGGCGTGCAATTTAGATTCTCATTGCGAAGCGCGCGCATCCACAGACAACTGACAATGACATGAGCCCATACGCGCCAGAAAATTAAAAAGTAAAAGTGTGCTATAAAAATTAAAAAGTTATTTTATGATGCAGTTGTTTGAAAATCGAAGGAAAATGTTGAACTATAATGGTTTTTTTTTTTAATTTTACCTATCCACGAATATAAAGTACGTGTTTATACAATATTTTTCGAATTCGTATTTGGAACATTACGTTGTGAGTGTAGATAAAAACATTTATGTGGTACTAGACCCTATATCGCCATGATTTTAGGTGATTTATTGTGGAATTGATTTTATATTGTTTGGTGACTACATTTTGGTGACAAATCTACTATTTTGCGGGCAAACCCTATTATTTAAGAAACACAAAACGAATTAAATTGGCGATAGCTTAAATGACACCCGTTTTTAAGCAGTAACATATGGTGTGGAGGCCTTGCCGGTGATTAAAGAACGAGATAATGCGTTCACGAACAGTCCGGCTAATGCACCATGCTGACTTATTATGTTCTTTATGCTGGAATGTTTTTTTTTTTTTTTTTTTTCTTTGTGATAAGGTGGTAGGGTATTTTGTGTATGATTTTTTATTTATCATTGGCTAATTGAAGATCGGTCGACAAGAAATTTTGCCATTTGGCAGACACTGGTATGTGATCTGGGGCCCGGGCTTTAACTTCTTAAGTTATGTGAAGACATTGTAAATATTTTGAGGTTAGGTTAAAACCTCGTGGTATAGGAGCAATGTCGTCAAGAAGTTTAGAGGACAATTATATCGACTTTATATCCAACTATTGCGTTTTGCGAATAAGCTACCGAAACAAGTGGATCGGCAATTGTACAATAAAAAAAGTAAATTTAAAAAATCAAAAGACCCGACTGCTTAAAAGGCGAACTAAAAAGACGTAAACAAGAAGAAAATCATGCTGTGCAGTCGGAGGATACATATAGCCAGCGAGCTGGCTGACCAAAACCAGATGTATCCTCCGACTGCACAGCATGATTTACTTCTTGTTTACGTCTTTTTAGTTCGCCTTTTAAGCAGTCGGGTCTATTGATTTTTTAAATTTACTTTTTTTATTTATAACATTTTAGTTATTTTTTTTAGATTTCGGTACATTTAAACATATAAGTGTTATATATTTTTGAAATCACCTCTTAAAACCCTTTATTTTGATACCCCACACGATGGGTTTGGAAGTAAAAAAAAATGTTGTCCCCCACAATATGGCGCCCAAAACCCGCCATTTTTCTATTTTCCAATTTTAATGTAGCCAGTGACACTCGCAGGGTTAAGACGAATTGATTGACGTAAGAACCATCAAAATCGGCCCACGCGTTTGGCCTCTAGAACGCCACATAGGAACAAACATACATACATACATACATAGACTGATAAACACATTACCCTCCTTTGGCAGTCGGCTAAAAAGAAAGACGCGACTGGGTCGAACGTGTCAAACGCTACTATAATAACAAACTTTCAGGTTAAAGTACCGAATCACATATCCGAAACCGAAACCGTATGTATGGCTTAATCCCTCAGTGACTCTTTGATCAGAAAAAATTCGATTCGTTCCAGATCATCCCACGATGTCTGTTTTAGACTGTAGTCAAACCACATATCTAATCTAACTAATCAACGGTGGACAGCAGAAAGTCAGTGAACAAAACAAGACAGACCTTGCCATTTTTCATAGTGATTTCGAAGTCCCGCTTTAACCGCCGAACCAGATAAGCTTGATGCACTAGATCTTACAGGGATCGCTCGCATGGCAGCTAAACGCAGGCAAATCAGAATGTGTACAGACAGCATCACCTTATCTTCTTTAACCTATAAATCGCTCTGCATCCAGTATGGCTGGTCTAAGGCCGTAGGGTCATGCAGTATCACGTCTTTATTGCCAACTGTAGCGCTGCCGGACACGCGCGGGGTCAGAGGTGGGATAATGAGTTTCACTATCTGCTTTTTGAGGAGGATATTGGGGTTGGGTAGTGTTAAACAATATGAGGGTTTAACCTACACAACGTTAGAGGCAAGGGCGGCGCAACAGCCAAATTGTACTAGTTTAAAGTCCCATGTTGGTAGAAGACACACTCCGAGTTTTGCCATATCAGACTCCGAGATTCCTATTGAGAATTACCAAATAGCTAAATAAAAAACTGTGTTCGTTGCTCCTGGTAACAATTACTAACCCCCTCCCTCCCCTCGGGTTACAGAGAATATTATAGGTATTTAAAGAAACAAGTAACATTTCTGCTCTATCCGGGAATCGTATTGAGGAGTGATCGCTAACTATGACTAGACCAGCAAGACATGGAATCACTTCCAGGGAAAGAAGTCAAGGGAATAGAATAGGGTAGCAAGTAGTGGTGGAATCGACTTTGTTTCCTTTAGAAAGTGCAATCCATTGTGACAAGAAGAGTGTGTCTAGGTAGACTCCACAGACAAGCACCTATAGCACAGCCACACTTGCCGGCAGATATGTTTAATGGCCTACATTCAACAGTGGGCCCTATCAGAATATCAGCGCAGCGTTATTTTCTTTTTAATATCGTTGCACATGCTGAGATAGGAGCCTTTTTGGTCTCGCACGGGTTTATTTATTTTTATATTATTGTTTGTGTTTTTCTTATCTCGTGTCTCCTGTGCGGGTCACAAATAAAAATGTTTTCTTTCTTTCTTCTTTCTTTCTTTACATTCTTAATTCTTTATTGTACAACAGAAACAATATTCAATACAATATGATAATAAAGTACATGTACAAAGGCGAGCTTAGATCACATCCGCTTTAGTTAGAAAACGGTTACTTTCTAAAGCATACTCCTAAGCAACGGCTAGGTTAAAAGATTTGAAAAAAAATATATATTTATTATTGATTCATGTACACAATTTTTAACACAAGGTTTTTTCGTGAAACTAATAGTTTTACTTAAAAAAAATAATTAACAACACGATATTTTTTTCGCAACTTTTGGAAACTCCTTCAAAACGACTTGGATGTTTAAAAATATTTTTACACAGAAAAATTGATGGCTGGCATTTCTTCATAACTAACATAGCGTATGTAAATCAAATAATATTTTGCAAACAAAACTGTTCAAAAGGAGGTTCAATATTGATATTTTGGCATCGAGCGGGCGCACGGCCAGTACTGCGTTAACATTGGGGCGTATATAGTGCCTTAAGTCCCATGTAATAGCGGGCGAGCATATCGCCATCAATGGGGCACTAATGGCCCGAAGCCCGATGAGGCTACTACTAAGAAATTCCAGATGGAAATATCATTTAACCCGACCAGGCATAAACCAAGAAGCTCATCTCATCAGTAGCACTACTACAAGATTTTTTACGAAGTGTAGGTAATATAAAAAAAATCTTTTTTACAAAAAAATACTACCGACTTCCAATGAAGAAAACTACAAAGTGAAAAATAACTTTATTTTTAGAAGTCGGTGTCTTTGGTAGGTACTATTTTTTTGCGTTATGGACACCGATTTCTAAAAATAAAGTTATTTTTCACTTTGTAGTTTTCTTAATTGAATGTCGGTAGTATTGTTTTGAAATTTTTTTGTTATACTTTTTATTTGTACCTATCTAATAGGAAAGTAGTTTAGTAAGGGACCCATAATGCTAGAATAGATTACCCCGAATATCATGAAACTGAGCATAACCGGTGAAATGAGAGTTCTGCGTACCCCTTTCGAGCGTACTGGCGTGATGTTATGTTATGAAATGGTATAAACAATAAACAGACATGCGATTACAGCAATCCCGAGAGATTTGCCGTTATTTATTGAAGAGTTCTGTTGTATATCTCCGAAATTCTTCATCAGATATTCACCAAATTAAAATGGGACCAATTTCGGACATACACATTCAAACAAAAAAATTATTTTCAAAATCGATCCACAATTGACGGAGATATCGGTGAACACACATAAAAGAAAAAGCTTACATAATTTCGAACATAGAAACTCCTTCTTTTTGGTAAGTCGGTTAAAAACTCAATCAAAAATCGTGACACAAGCTTCATAAGATGATAAACAAAACCACAAGTTGTGATAACAGGCTGAAAGGCGATTAACTAATCAATTACTGCACTAATTGGTGCTGATGACTTCGGTATACCTAGTAACTGCTTTGTTGCCTACTTCTGTATCCATCATAATCAGCATAGGGACCGTCCATTAATCACGTGAGCCCGTGACCCCCCCCTCCCCCTCTCTTCCAAGAAGAGGGGGGAGGGAGGGGGTTTAGCAAAAGTCACAAAATATCACAAGGAGGGAGGGGGGTGTAGTAAGATATCACGTGTAATTATTTTTTCGTCAAACGCGCGATTCATAAACCGAAAAGCGGCGTGTAGTGTTATTGCGCGTGTAATATTATTTTTATGCCGGTGAAAAACAACCTGCAACCTTTATATCTAGACATTTTTGTCATGGTCCTTAATTTCAGAATAAAATAAGATTAAACTTTATACCTGTATTATAAGATAATATTCTAAAAAAATGGGTTAGTCTTAAACCTCACCACGTATCACCAAGAGGGCCGGGGGGAGGTTAAAAATGCTAAAAATAGATCACGTGATTAATGGACGACCCCCTATAATGACCACTACTGAATATGGACACACAAGGCTACGGAACCCTAAAAATGAGGTATAGCCTTAAATTTGCCGTCGTATGTCAGTACTACCCAGAATTTGATCCTTAATAGCGACACTATCGGATCGTGTAATAGCGGATAATATAGCGAGTGTATTTGTTCAAAATTAACGGGACCTGGTGAAGAATATTGAGTTTTCAAAAAGCCAATGACGAATTTTTAGTTTTCATCAAAATCGGCTCCGAGACTCCTTTCAGTGTTTTTCGCTTTTCTATATAGTTTTTTTTTTTTTTTCTAGATTTCCTTAACACGTTTAGTAATGCCATAGTAAATAAGGCCATATATCAATACATTCTGCTAAATTTAGTTTCTGTACGCCATGGGTATGGTTTCCATACAAAAACACCCAAGTAGTGAATGTTCTTTAATCCATCTTCTGGGTGAGTAATTATTGATATTTATTTATGGCTTATGTTTAACTTACCACCAGATATAGTAACATATAACAGACAAAAATAGTAAATGATCACCAAAATTAAACCCGCATCTTATTGTAAAATTATAACCAAAGTTTTAACATCTCGCTATCCTGTTTAGGCAAAATGACTCCAAATAAATCATTGTTAACCCAAAAGTAGTAAATGATCACCAAAAGTAGTAAATGATCACCAAAATTAAACCAATGACCAAAAAGATTATAAAATTTCTGGGAGCAACTTGGAAGTAGCGCTCGCCGGCCGCTGCCGCGGCACCGCTCGCTTTGCTCGCTCGGCTCGCGCGCGGTTGGTCACAGTTCTAACCTAACCTAACCTATTTTACAACATTAAATAGCGCAATAATTTGCTATTAAAATTTGGTGATCAATTTACTAAATTTAGTGATCAATTTACTAAATTTGGGTTTCATAGTACAATTTTAGGTAATAGAGGTTATGGTCACAAAGTAATTTTAGGTGGTCATTATATTTATCCCCTTTATTTATTACTAGCTGTTGCCCGCGACTTCGTCCGCATCAAACTCGTAAAATATATTTTTATTTTTTTAGTTTCCCGCCGGAACTATGAATTTTCTCGTGATCAAACGTAGCCTATTTTACTCGTTATTACATCAGCTATCTACCAGTGAAAGTCCCTTCAAAATCGGTCCAGCCGTTTCGGAGATTACACGGAACAAACAGACAGACAGACAGACAAAAATCTTAAAAATTGCTTATTTGTTGTTAGTACCGTATATACTTTCAGGTGCATTCAATAAAACGTTGTTATTTTGATATTACATACAGACACTTAAATTTTATTTATTTGTATAGATAGATAGGCTCGCGCTTGACCACGATCTCACCTGAAGGTAAGCGATAATGTGGTCAACGATGGCGCACGCTTGTCTAGAAGTAACCTATTTTAGAAGAAGAGTGGCTTTCCAATAATAACTTTATCAGTGTCAAAAGTAGCACATGACGTTCACATAGCAACAACACGTAAATATACTGATTTAAAAGTTTAATAGGTTACGGATAACAACTAGGAAATGATGATGACTTGTGACCAACATATTAAAAAAAAACAGCCAAGTGCGAGTCTGACTCGCGCACAAAGGGTTCCGTATAATACATTCACCAAAATAAATAGGTAACGTTCATAAACAATGAAAGCACTAAACATTGCTCAAACGTTGGGGCAAAATTAACTTTGCCATTCGAAAACTGTTGTCCCCATCAATATACAAAATGTTTTACTTTTCCAAGTACACTTTATAAGTTGGTCGACTATTACTCGTAAACTTGTAAAGCCTACTTAGCTGTGATAGTTTTCCTTTTAATTTCGTTATATATACTACTGCCGTGAATTTTATCACATATCCGAAAGCGACCATTTGGCTGGCAGGGGGCACTAGACTCTTACAAAAATTTGCCATTTAAATCTTAACGCAAACGGATCCCTGAATCGAAAAATGGTATTCACAAAACCGTAATATTTTTGAATGGCCTATCGAACGATACCTCCACTATGAGATAGACGAGAACAACCCCAGTTTACCCTTTCTCGGCGAGATTAATAGTATGTATATCCATGCCAAATTATAGCTTTCTAGCACTAAGAGTCGCTGAGCTGAGATGCGGACGGGCGGACGATCAGACGGACATGGTGAAACTATAAAGTTCCTTCTTGACTACGGAACCCTAATAAGCAAAACAAGTTACCAAACATCCATATATAAACAGTTATAATATGAACATTATATTAGGATGTAGAACACCTAAAGAAGTTAACAGGCGACTGGGATGGACTGGATGCAACTTCGGACCCATTTATTTTTAGAAGAGCATCGTTCCAGACGAAATTGTGACAGCGATCAAATTCTAGCTGGTGACAGGGATGACTATACATTACCCGGCCAGGGGCAGTTGGAAGAACATACAGCCGACTTGAGCTGACGTAACATGATAGTGGTAATCATAGCAGGAAAACCTTTAATTCGTGCAAACCTGATTGAAGCTCCAAATAATAGTACATTATGGTACAAGTGTGTAATGTTGGCGATTACCGCTGAGGCGCCATTGAGGCGCCGTGCCGTTAGGTGAGGGTCTTAAGAGAGCCGAGGATAGTAATCATCATAACACACGTGTATCATACGACGTTTTTAAACACACTTGTGTAGAAAATAATACAAAAAAATAATTTTCAACAGTGAAAACAAGTTGTGAAAAAATTTTCGCAATTCCGGGCAAAAATAATCAGTTTTCCTATGCGCGCGAATGAGGTTTCTTTTTTATTGGCTTTTCGCGGATAGCGTTTCAGCCACGTAAAATGGGGAATTTCAAGTTTTCTTTATTACAGAGAAAACAAAAGTTATATTTGAGTGAAAGTATGATTTATTAGAAACGTACAAGTTGAAATTATCTATTTAAATACGAAGTTGCATGAATGATGATTAATTAATTTGTTGTACTTTTGAGCACGATATTTTTTGTATCGAGACTTTTTTAAGAACAAAGCAACCCAACCAATTCAATTTAAAAAAATATTCTATAACTCACTTGTGAATAATAGCAATGTAAAAGTCACAGTTTGATTACAGGTCTCATTATGTGCCTAATTGCGGTGTAATTAGAGCCACTTTATGAGCAAGTGTGTTGAAAAACTCTTCAGCATCTTTTCAGCGTGTTTATGACATATATATATATAGTTTAGTTAAGTTAAATTGTTTGTTTGGACCAGTATTCAGCTACGGTATCACCATTTGCCGACGCAGTCATTAGGTCTTCAAGTTTACAGATGACAGGGCATGTGGCGCAAGATGAAAGCAACTTATGGGAGTAGGAATTCCACGTTGGGAGTGTTATGGCGCGTTTACTTTAGACCAGCCACCGTATACGGCGACCATTTTCGGTTGAACCGGATCGGTTAACCGAATTGGGCTGTTTACATTAAGTCGGGCACCGAATACAGCGACCGTATTCGTTTAAGTCGGCGGTTTACCGGATTCGGCGACCGCATTCAGCCATTCATTAATTCACAATGAGTGGCGCGTTTCAATAAATCAGCCGTGTTCGGTCTGCGGCCGAATACGGCTAACCGAAAATCTGTTTACACTAGTCGGTGACCGAATAATGGCGGTGGTCGAATACGGCTATCCGAAAACCCGTTTACACTAGTCGGTGACCGAATACGGGCTGCAACCGAATCGGTCAAAACGACGAAATGTAAATGAGCCATAAGTCCACATATTCTTAACACGCAGTGAGCAACGTGCTCGCTTCCTACTCAGTCAGTATGCAACGCAATATCAAAATTACAAACTTCATCCTGTTAAACAAAAAGTGTAGTGAAACAATAATTGAATATTACGATATTTGCCAACTTAAACTATATTATCTTATCTAAAGATACCATTAATTTCTTTTCCAATTAAAATCCATACAAACACACCATTAAAGTTTTAAAATCACTATATTTTTCGACTTTTTCACGACACAGCACTTTTAGACGTACGACAATAAAAACGCAGAGACGTTTGTAGTTCGCGACGCTTTGTAAGAGACTGTTTTGTGTATCACAATTCATAAGTCATTAGTATATTATCAGTATTTTGTTCAAAGATTAATTTTCTATGATGGTCAAGTATTCTGCCTAAAACGAGTGTGCCTCTGTGAGGTTATCGACCATCAGTGGGTATGATTATTGTCATTTATATTTTAGATTGCAACACCTTTCTTCTGTGGGTTTATCCTTGCTAAGGGGAAATAAATAAATTAAAATTTTAGTCATGAGTGAATAGGTTTCTTCTAGGGAAGCGTGCTTCACCGTCGACCACATTTCACGTCGACCACCAAACTTGTATATGCTGTATAATAAGCTACAATAAGTTTGTAGAATATAAATAAATTAAGAACTCATCATGTGATAGATATAAAGACTGTATAGAGAATAAGAATTATGTAAAATTGATCTTAGATTAAAGATGAGTCTCCAAGGTCTCGGACTATGTCCGGGGAACCTCCCTAGTTCGCAGAGCGTCGATTGGTAGGCGCCGCATTAGATTAAAAAAAAAAATCATTTCATCGCTGACCATCAGCTGCCGAATCAATGAAACTCGACGAGTCTCGGCAAAACAAAGGTCGATTGGTAGAAAATACCTAAGGCATTAAGCCGCCTCTGTACGTATGTGTGCATGAAGTATCAAATAAATAAAAACGATTCAATAGTCTTGGATCCCGCGGAACAGCGGAGTAAGAAAAATCAAGTCTCCTAAATCTTATATTGACATGGGATAAATAATTACGTCAGTGCCAAGAAGTTACAGGGGTCATGTTCGCCAATAAAGATAAAAAATATCATGCAAATATACTACTAAATAATTTACAAAATAATTTTATGTGGAAAAATATCTCAAGGTAAGTTAGGTAGGTATGTTTTTGTGAACTTGCCCCGTGATAAAACGATAAACACTTGAAAATGCATGTGAATTCGTAATGACTATGGGGTGTCTAGCGTTCAAGCTGAATATCTCTTGGTTTACCGGCTGAACGCCCAAATCGTTTGACGGCTAAGTAATGTTTGTAGGCGAAATTCGGGCTTTAGACGTCGAGTTCCGGATACCTACCTAAAACATACATATATTACCTCACACCTTTTTTCCATGGGGATAGGCAGAAACTACAGAACGCCATCTGCTACAATCTTTACATGTTCCTTTTGCTTCATTCACGTTCATACATCTATACATTATATCGCACGCCGGTTATGAGTACTGCGCACCTGACATTTCTGAAGAACATCAAAAAGATCCGTGTACGTCCTCCCAGCGTTTTCATTCATATCAATACTAATATTATAAAGAGGTAAAGTTTGTGAGTTTGTAGGGAGTAATCTCTGGATCTACTGAACCGATTCAGATGAAATTTGGCATGGAGATAGTTTGAGACCCTGGAAATCATATAGAATAGGTTTATATTCCCTTGGGATGATAAAACAATTTTTACCAGAAGCTAGTCTACAATATAATAAGCAGTACCTTTGTACTTTATTATCTTGATGTGTTTTCTGTATGTGTTCACTGTGTGTACATTAAATAATAAAAACAAAGTGTTTTGCATTAGTCTTGCACAAACCGGGGATTGCCCTTGGGCAGTGCATACAGGGATAATCGTCGATTGGTATCACATATCCTGATACATGCCTAACAAGGCCTCTGCGTGTTTGCTTCGGCCCCTCGCACGCATTTCAAAGGACCGGGATCCCAGGGTCCCGAGATTGTCAAAGTCATCATCATCATCAGCCTATTAATGTTCCCACTGCTGGGACACAGGCCTCCTCTCTGTGAGAGGGAATGGGCTGTTATCCACCACGCGGGCCCAGTGCGGGTTGGTGGATGTCACATACCTTCGAATTTTTGGTTCTAGGACATGCCGGTTTCCTCACGATGTTTTCCTTCACCGTTTTGAGAGCAGTGGTGATGAAATAATTTACAAAAAGTAAAGCGCCTGCCTGGGCTCGAAACCACAACCTACAACTTGTAAGTCGCGGCCGATACCACTGGGCCACCACTGCTCTTCTGTCAAAGTAAATAAATAAATAATAAGTACGAGGTATTGAAAGTGATATGGCTTACATCTAACAAATGTTATTCGTCTTTGCTTTAGCACTATTATAAAATGTTTTTTTTTATATTATGTGGAAAATGTCGCTGGGTGCACATTTGTTTTTATTCATGCTAAATTCTATGTATTGCTTTAGTGTGTAGTCGTTTGTTTACCCAAAAAAAAAAAAAAAACTTTACATTAACCAAGTTGCTGCTAATATAACTGAATCGTTTCTATGCAATGTAGGCACAATACCTAGACCAGTCTAGACTGTCCCATCTACAAAAATATAATCTTTGCACACTCATCTCTGATTGGCAGTCTTATATCAACAAATGTCATGTGTCGTTAAATACAGAAGTTTGTATCAGTTACGTTATATTTTGATAATAATATTTAAACATTTCATTATATAAATTTGTAGTTAAGTATACTTGTATTTATATTTAAAGACAATTTTAATCCATCTCCATTAACTCGAATATCGGTTTTAGTACTGTGTATTTTAAGTTGTTTTTTGACTGACCATTTGTAATAAAAGACCCTAAAAATATTAGTTTGCAATAGAAATCTTACTAATCTTAATATCACATCACACTAATATTAACAAAACCGGCCAAGTGCGAGTCGGACTCGTGCACGAAGGGTTCCGTAACATTATCGCAAAAAACGGCAAAAAAAACACGTTGTTGTATGGGAGCCCCCATTAAATATTAATTTTATACTGTTTTTAGTATTTGTTGTTATAGCGGCAATAGGAATACATCATCTGTGAAAATTTCAACTGTCTAACTATCACGGTTCATGAGATACAGCCTGGTGACAGACAGACAGACAGACAGACGGACAGCGAAGTCTCAGTAATAGGGTCCCGTTTTTACCCTTTGGGTACGGAACCCTAAAAAGGCGAAAGTTTGTATGTTTGTTACTTCTTCACGCTCAAACGGCTGGACAATTTGGCGCAGAGATAGATTATAGTCTATAATAGCACATAAGATACTTTTTATCCCGGGAATATGTTCCCTCGGGATGATTTTCGACATTCACGCGGGCGAAGTCGCTGGCAGAAGCTAGTCCTACTAAGCCTACTTCCTACTTATAATATTAAAAAAAGTTAATTAAAAAAATTAAAATCCCGACTGCTTAAAAAGCGAACTAAAAAGATGTAAACAAGAAGAAAATGACATGTTCGCGAGCTGGCTGACCAAAACCAGATGTATCCTCCGTCTGCACAGCATGATTTACTTCTTGTATACATCTTTTTAGTTCGCTTTTTAAGCAGTCGGGATTTTAATTTTTTGAATTAAGTTTTTTTATTTATAACTTTTTAGTATTTTTTTTTGGAGTTAGGTACATTTAAACATATAAGTTTTATATATTTTTGAAATCACCTCTAAAAAATAATTTGGAACCCCACAATATGGCACCCAAAATCCGCCATTTTTAGGGTTCCGTACCCAAAGGGTAAAAACGGGACCCTATTACTGAGACTTCGCGGTCCGTCTGTCTGTCTGTCACCAGGCTGTATCTCATGAACCATGATAGTTAGACAGTTGAAATTTTCACAGATGATGTATTTCTGTTGCCGCTATAACAACAAATACTAAAAACAGAATAAAATAAATATTTAAGTGGGGCTCCCATACAACAAACGTGATTTTTTTTGCCGTTTTTTGCGATAATGGTACGGAACCCTTCGTGCGCGAGTCTGACTCGCACTTGGCCGGTTTTTCTATTTTCAAATGAATCGATTGACGTAAGAACCATCAAAATCGGCCAACGCATTCGGTCTCTAGAACGCCACATAGGAACAAACATACATAGACTGATAAACACATTACCCTCCTTCGGCAGTCGGGTAATAAATGCGGAAGTTTGTGAGGATGGATTGATGTATGTATGTATGTTTGTTACTCTTTCACGCAAAAACTACTAAACGGATATTGATGAAATTTGGCACAGAGATAGATTATAGTCTGGAATAACACATAGGGTACTTTTTATCCCGGGAATATGTTCCCTCGGAATGATTTTCGACATTCACGCGGGCGAAGCCGCTGGCAGAAGCTAGTATAATATTACAAAAGCGAAAGTTTAGATAGATGGATGTATGTTTGTTACTCAATCACGCCAGAACGGGTGAACGGATCTGGATGAAATTTGGCGAAGAGATAGATTAAAATCTGGAATAGCACATAGGCTAATTTTAATCCCGGAAAAACGTACGGTTCCCCTGTGACAAATTGCGACTTTCACGCGGGCGAAGCCGCTGGCAGAAGCTAGGTTGAACTAATTCAAGATAATTTCATTACATCACCAGTCACACACTCAACTATCGACTTTAGCCTTGTGTATTTTAAGTAGTTTTTTGAGTGACCATTTGTATTAAAAAGGCAAAAAGAAATTATTGAATTTATTACATAGTTGCAATGGGATTTGAGCTTTGTCCTGTACGATATACTTAGAGTTTGTTTATCTAAAATTTTAAAACTATTTCTACAGCTAAATTCAATGAGGGCTTCTGAAAACGGAAGCCAACTGGTGGGCATCCCCGCGACCCAAAATTCATTAGTTTTTTAGTACTTTCCTTGTTACTCTGTGACTTAAAAAAAAAAGCCTCAAATCAAAATACATAGATAATTGTCTTTGAGATGTTGACAATTTCATTAAAATACGGCCGGCAGTTTTGGTGCAATTGTCGATTTTTGTCCGTGTTAGACATAACTTTACAAATTATTTACACTATGTTATACGAATAAAACTCAAAATTTTCTTACACCAAATTAATAAGAAAATGGTCTAATGTAACATATATTTTTCCAAAAAATTACGACTAGCCGTTTAGACGTGATTCTGATTTTAAAAAGAGCTACTCAAGGGTATAGTTGTCGGCACGTAGCTTGGCAAGAGTTGTTAAATGTGCACAAGTCGTTTTTTAGGTCTCTTTGGTTACCAAGCGGGACGCGGGGAACGTTTAGCACCGTTTCGACTTTCGAGCGCGCGATTGGTTGGTCAGTTGACACAAGGATCGCCTGACCAATCGCGTTGCGATCGCTCTGTATGGTGGTTGGTCAGTTTACGCACTATGCGCGATTTTTTTCCCTCTACGCCCAGACCTTGCCAAGTTACTCGTACATGCCGCGGACTATATCTGCGCCTTAAATATGAGAAAAAGAAAGAAAGAAAAAGTGTTTATTTGTCACAATACGACATAAAATATACACATAAGTATGTGTATATTTAATGACGTTTTGTGACAGCTAAACCCTTAAAATAGTATTAGTAGTACTTAAATTAAGTTAGTAAAGACGAGAAATAAATCAAACAATAATAATATATACTACCCACATTTTGGTATTAACAGAAAAGAAATAGGGTGAAAAATATGTAGGCAGATGCATGTCGTGATTGTGGCAATAAGGCTTCCACTCAGCATAATGCTGTAGCGTGGGGGACCCACAGCACGGCGCTGATTTTCAGTGGTCGCCTAGGTCGTGACGTACGGAAACCAAATCTGTTGTGTATGTTATAATAGGTACAAAGAACATAAAATAAATACAGTAAAAAAAAAGACTACCCAAAATTATGGGTTATTGGACGACTCGCCCGAATTTAACTCGCCCGAATCGGGCGAATTGTTCACTATTAAAAATATTCATTTTTCTGTGTCGTTTCGCCCGAAGTTTATTTATCGACGGGCGAATTGACCTCTCCAAAATTATTTAGTGGACAATTCGCCAGAATTTTATTTTAGAGAACAAACATTATAAAAGTACAGTCGTGCTCCGGGTGAGCACGACTGTAATAATATGCAGAATTAATCGAAGTTAATAGATATTGTACTAGAAACTAGGAAAGCAATTCAAACTACCAGGAGGCCAGAATCATGAAGAAGTATTGCAGAGCTAGAATCATTAGCGGTAGAGACTAACGGAGTACTAGGGCTTCAGAATCGTAAATCGCCCGGTACACTTTTTACTGCTCATGATTCCAGCCTAGCTTCCTCATGATTATAATCTCCTGGTACTTAAGTTAGTCTTTACCGGTACCGAAATGACCTGATAGCGTATAGAGCTTTCTCTTTAATTTTTTTGTAGCGAATATTGCTGTCTCCCTCTTAGTGTTTTAGAAAAATTAATATTTTTAATAGTGGACAATTCGCCCGATTGGGGCGAGTTAAATTCGGGCGAGTCGTCCAATAATCCAAAATTATCATGTGACCAAAACCAAAAGCATAATTATCTAGAATTCTTGACGTAAACATAAAAGCGTAGTATAGCTGCGAAACGTTGTTATTATGCGCACAGAAGCAAAGTTTGAATTAAAATAATTTCTAATGCCGTCTTCATCTTTTCGTGTGAGGTGTGGCTACTTCTGGTGTCAGATTTAGTTAAGCCGCCTCTTGGGAACCTTACAGGCCTCTGACTTGGCTATTTCAGACTTACATTAACTATATAAGTCCAGCAGCCTAATTGCTTAAGTGAATTCTGCAAAGCAAACAAGTCGGAACCTTCCCAAAAACGACTTTACGCATTGCATATTATACTCTGAAAAGGAAAGGTTATGCTCCTTTCCATTACCAATATTTTGACGTAGAATTGATTGTAAAGAATGAACGAAAGCGGAAGAATCGAGATAAAACTTCACTATTGGTATTGTGTAATGAAATTATGTCTTAATGATTTGGAAATAAATCATTCGAGTTTGATGAAACATAACGCTTTAGATGAACTTCAACTCAAAGGAGGATGTCTGTACTCTTTCCAAATTAGTTTTACAATACCGAAAAAGTTGAAAGAAATGATTCTAATCCTTTGAAGGAATCGACTTGTTTGCTTTGCAGAATTCACTTACGCAATTATTCCGCAGGTTTCCTCACGATGTTTTCCTTCAACGTTGCCTGTGATGTCCAAGATAAACTTAGAAAGTACATATGCATTTGAAAAAGACACATTGGTACTTGCCCGGATTTGAACCCACGACCTCAAGCACGACAAGCTAGGTCTTCGCCACTGGGCCGCCACGACATTAGGCCGTAGTATCTAATGCCGTAGAAGTGCGATTATAAAATTAAAATCAAGTATGCTGTAGTTTTTGTTCGAATTGGGCGCACGGTTGGCGCAGTGGTTGAGCAATTGACTGCTGCCCTGCGTGTCGCGGGTTCGATTCCCGCACGGAACAATAATTTGTATGGCCTACAGATAACGTTCCGGCTCTGGGTGTTTGTGTATGTGAGTTTATATGTTTGTAAACGCACCCACGATACAGGAAGTAATTCCTAGTGTGGGGCAACGTTTTTTTTTGTTTTTTTATATACAAAAAAAAAAAAAATTGCGCAGCCCCTTTTTTTGCTAAAAAAAAGTATATAATTTTCCGAAACCCAAACCACAGATAATATAATACTAGCATACAGATGCCTCATCCCATACAAAGAAACCGTGCCGACGTAACTAGCGATTTTCATCTGATTAATCTTGTTATTTTCGTGAGTATTTTTTTCTTTAAATACAGTTCGTTTTATAGATTTTTTTGCACGTTTTTACAGTTTTTTTTTGCACCAAAATGTGTTACAATGAAAACTTTAACAATCGAGTGGAATGCCTCAGAAATTAAAAAATGCGCCATCTATTGGCATCAATTTTAAATGATCCGTTCAAATAATCTTTGAAATGTGAATTAAGAACCCAATATTCCATATTTTTTTACTTAGGAGAGTTGATTAAACAAGAACATACAATTTTTATGTTCAATTCCGATGAAAGAAAATGTTAATTTTACACACAGCTCTATTGAATTGTGTGTACATGTCGCGCCATCTAGTGAGATTTATTTGAACCAAATTTTCTTTCTTAGCAATAAGATCCCGTGCCCAAACAAAACTATTAACCTATCTATCTTAATCTGCCATATTTGGAAATATTCACAATAATAAAAAGGTAGTAAACAAACTCGCGCTAAAAGCCAAAAAACCAGCCAAGTGTGAGTCGGACTCGCGCACGAAGGTTTCCGTACCATTATCGCGAAAAATGACAAAAAAAAACACGTTTGTTGTATGGGAGCCCCACTAAAATATTTATTATATTCTGTTTTTAGTATTTGTTATCTGTGAAAATTTCAACTGTGTAGCTATCACGGTTCATGAGATACAGCCTGGTGACAGACAGACAGACATGTACTTTTAGTAATAGGGTCCCGTTTTTACCCTTTGGGTACGGACATATGAAAACTAACTAAAGAATGAAACTACTATGAACGAGAAACTACTATGTTTAACTAAGTATGAAATTTGATATTCACTAAAACACTTTTTTTTTAAAGAGTAATTATGGAGTTTCTTGTCCATTCTTCTCCATAAAAGCTACATTTCCGAATGGACGGTAGAATCAATTATTATTAACTTAAAATTTGTATTTTGACGTTCAAAAGTGCCGCTTAGGCCATTTAGTTGAAATAAATAATTTTTGTCTTTGTCACTCTAGACCAGCGCCCCCTTTTTTTTTTTTGTGTGGGAAATCATCCAATGACTTCTCCCGCTCTGGGTGAAGCGGGAGGGCGTGTCAGACTTTTACTGACTAAAACCCACCCGTGTTCCTTCAGTTGCTTGTGCCAGGGCCACGGTAACTCTCTTTCAAATTTATCCGCGACCCAGACAGGAGACCAGCGCCCCCTAGCGACAAATTCTAAAGCGGTAGCCCTCATTACAGTGCGCTCCTCAGTCAACGTATCGTATCACTCACAATCTGCCTAGCCTTTTCCCATCTATGCTGGGGTCGGCTTCCAATTTAACCAGTTTTTTTTTTATTTTTTTTTATTTGTGATGGGTTTGGGGCTACATGCTGACAAATTGCTTTATCTATGAGAGCGTCTTCTCCAATAGATTAAGAAATTGTATTTTTCCACTACCTTGTCTATTATATAACAAATTGCCTAAGAAATTCGTTTCGAAATATCAACATTTAGACACAAGATAATAAAATAAAAATAACAAAATTACATAATAACAGTTACGAAATGACTTTTGTATGGAGTTTTGATATCATTATGTAACTGGCAGAATTATACTGAACCTGTTACCTCTCGAAAAAGCACGCGTTGATTGTGTGTATATAGTCTGTGGTATTTAGTATAAACGTTTCTGATAAATTGTTTAAGCTCATCAGGTAGTGAAAAAAAATCGATTATGTCTCGCATGAAAAGGATTTATTTTAACACTCGCATGTAGTAACTTGGCTACATCGCTTGTGTTAAAATCTCTACTTTTTATAAGATGGCATTGGTAATAAAGCAGGTGGCCTTATCTGCTAGTACGTTGGTGGTCATTGCCACTTTGCAATGCTAGAGACATTTTAGAAATTTTATCTCAATCCAGTAACGCTGGAATCAACGCAATCCAGAAATTTTAATTGCTATTATTCTCTGTAAAATTTTGGTCGTTACAATCCCGTGGAGGGTCGATCCGGTACATGAAAGAGTATCGACTTGTAAAGATAAAATAAAAAAAACACAATAAAATAAAACAACTACCAAAGTAAAACACAAAAGCCGGTTTTGGTGCCTGATGTGACAATTTGTCAATCACGTGTTATCTGCTGTGATTGGTTGCATGAATTTTCAACAGCCAATTACAGCAGATAACCGGCGGTCCTTCGTCGATTACGTTAACAGCCCGATAATCGAGTGTTCAGAAATCGGGGGTAAAAAGTGCAGAAATAAAGAACTTTCGTTATGGAAGTCGGTGTTGTAAAATGATAAAACAAGAGGTACCAAAGACACCGACTTCCGAAATGAAAATTACTTTGCACTTTATAGTGTTTTGCTTTAGAAGTCGGTTTATTTTAAATTTAACGGAGTACTTCTAATCAGTGTTATCAATAGATACATGTCTGTAGCATGAAGGTTATATACTAGAAAAACTTAAATAATATATTGTTAGTAAATCATTACTAGTGGCACTAGTGGCTCCATCTATTATCACGAGAAGGTACTAAAATTGTTTCCTACAGCCGCGAGATGGCGCAAAACTCCATGGTAAAAAAATCGGCTTACAAATTATAATATATGTCCAAAACATAATAAGCAGTAACAAATAATATGCTAAACACTTACCGGAATGGAGTATCTACTCCCAACTCCTAATGGAAGACACTCAAATGACTTAGATGAAGCTTATCATACATTTGGCAGTCTAAATTCTCCATAAGGGAACTTAAGGGTACACTAGTCGAAAATTCTTCCATACAAACGTAGTCTGGCTTTTACTCCACTGTTTGACGATGTACGTTCAAAATAAAAATTGTTATCAATTTGTCTCATCATTATCTAGCCCTGTATGGAAGCAAAAAAGTAAAAAAATAATAATTGAAAGTTATGAGCTTCGAAAGTTCCATATTTTAACACTCATTTTAACGCATCTTTGGGCGCAAATAAGTACCATAAGAAGAAGGAAAATTGAAAAACGGCCTCCATACAGGGATAGATTAGTAGTTCAACAATGCAAATAATTTTATTTTGAACAGATACATTCAGTCGTTTTTTCATGATATCCAGACTCCGAAAGGTCTGTTTATAAAATTTCGCGCGCTCGTTTTCGTTCTAAATTATCATCCATTTCGCTACAAATTTGCAAAAGTATGTATTCGTACGCGTACTAGCTTCTTACTGCTCATAACAGCATCTATCTGTTCCACACGTGTTGTCGGTTGATATAGCACACATTTTAACCCCGCGCACAAAATAGTTTGTGCCGTCGACTAGTGTACCCTTAATATTAGCTTAATATTGGCTGTAGGGTAGCTAGAACACTAGCATGCCAACTGTCAATGTCACTCATTCGGACTTAGGTTACACCAATGGATGTAAAAGCGGTTACTACAACGCTAAATGTCTTTTTCCTAGATGGACGCGTTAAGCCTTTGCAGCTGGTAATTATCAATTTGAGTACGAACTCTTTGTTTTCCTGTGCAAAAGCTAAACAGATCGATATTTGCTGTCCAGCTCAAAAAAAATACGTCTAGATATAAAACAGACCCAGAAATGTTTATAAAATAAAAGGACACTCACCCATAACCTTCTTAGGCGGCACCTTCCTCTGCTCCTTCTCCACGCTCTCATCCCTGCGCATCATCTTCCCCTCCCCCTGCCACTTCCTCTTCCTACCCTCCCGTTCCTCCAGATACATTCCTATCTCTTCTTCCCTGCCCACCAAAGCCAACCTCACACTTGACTCCCACGTATAGCTGTCGTCTTTTCTGCTATCATGCATACTACAGTCCTTATCTTCCGAATAAAATTCCATCACAATACGGCCATGCCAACACAAAAGTCACTGAATGATGAATGAGAATGAATGAATGATTGATAGAGAATAAGTGAACACGTTAAAATAGAACGAAGAATGAGTTGTATAACTTTTTGATTCCTGTCGTTTCTCTTTGGCGGTGACTCTGGAGGAGTTCGTTCTCTATTTTCATGTGCATGTTTGTGTTGCAGCGACAGAAGTGGTACTGTATGTGGGGGAAGCCCGGGGAGGATTTTGAGTGACGGGTTCGGGTCTGATATGTGTTGCCGAGGGTAGGCTCCATGTGGCACGGGCGTCGACTGGGGAATCTCTCGATTCTTTGAAGCGTTAGGCTTGGGGCGGTATGCTACGGCTCCTGGAAAAAAGAAAGGGTTTTGGTATTAGTAAAGTGTGAGTTTGTTATTTTCGACTGGAAAGTAAATTAAAATCAGGGGCATTTGTTGTTATGTGGATTCTAGCACATAATTGACCAATAATTGACGATCTTTTGCGAAGAGAGCCTTCATAGCGCAAAATAGTCTTGTGAAATTAACCACCTTGGTAGAGTTGCTGTTGTTCAATATAATGAAGGGCGAAGCTAGTTCACCAAACAGGCGAATCTCGTTTCTATGGTCTATGTTCGACTTGTTTGTTTTTTTGTTGTTTGTTCTCCGATTTCTTCGTTAATTGTGGTCCGAATTTGTTTTTTTTAAATTGTTTTCCGAAATTGGTCCCATTTTAATTTGATGATGATCTGATGAAGAACTTCGGAGATATACAAAAGAACTCTTCAATAAATGACGGCAAATTTCTCGGGATTGCTGCAATCGCATGTCTGTTTATTGTTTATACCATTTCATAACATCACGCCAGTACGCTCTAAAGGGGTACTCAGATGTGTACAGTTCACCTTGGTACACTCTCATTTCACCAGTTATGTTCAAGTTTCATGGTATTCGGGTAATCTGTTCTGCCATTATAGGTACCTTACTAAAGGCAACTAAAACTTTTATACAAAACAATACTACAGACTGCCAAATAAAAAGCTAGCATGAACGTTTTTTGTCTGAATAGAAACTACTTTGTTCAGTCAAAACTAGAAAATGTGTTCGAGTGTGTGTGTGTGTGTGTCCTATAAGGTGTGGGTGGCAAGGAAAGTCCAGACACATCGAGTTCGGAAAGTAGTGCCAAAACCATGCTAATACAAAACTGCCCTAATCCAGACAAAGTTACAACTTCCAGTCATATTCATTACCCACAATATCCATAACTCTGTCAGCTCCCATTCCCCTCGTATCACTAACTACTGTACCTTTCCTAAGGTACTCGCGCTCTAGACCTAAATTATTCACTTACGGCGAGACCTTGGACGTCAATTCTATTCGCACTGCTGTGGCGCGCCAATTGAAAGCCACGTGATTCAAAATGGCGGAGCAAGAAAGGAGATATTTGATAGGGCTTTTAACTAACTCAGATGGTAGCTAAAAGCTCCAACCTCAGGACTGGCCAAATGCGAGTCGGACTCGCGCACCGAGGGTTCCGTATAAACAGCTACATTGACCGAAATAATTATAACATTGCTGACCGTCGTAAACAATGAAATAACTGAACATTGCTCTAACCAAGGGACAAAATTAACTTTTCCGTTCGTTAACTGTTGTCCCCATACATTACTATAGGTCGCGGTCAGTTTACCAACGGCAAATAAGTAAAAAAAAAAAAAAAAAAATTTATTTACAATTTGCAGATATTTTCCTTTACTTGTGCTATAAGACATTGGCCATTGGGAAATTTCATGATTCTAGGTCAACGGGGTCTAGGTTTAGATTTGATCGCAGGTCCAAGGGATTGCAGACATAAGTATATCATATTAATTTCAACTTGATACCTCCAGCGTTCCAGAGAAAAAGGTCTTGACACACGGACAGATAGACAGACAACCGAAGACTGTTTGCAATATTTGTAAGTATCATAATCATAATCATAATCATTTATTTATTTGCGAATATGGGTACATAAAAAAAAGATCTTATACAAACAATAGTGTCCATTAGCCATATCCTACCATAAGGCATGCAAAGGACATGGCTAATTAAAGTATGGACGACTGCCCTAGCAATGAATAGACATTTTTAACCGACTACCAAAAAAGGAGGAGGTTCTATGTTCGACATTATGTATGTTTTTTTTTTTTTTTTTTTTTTTTATGTATGTTCACCGATATCTCCGTCAATTGTGGACCGATTTTGAAAATTCTTTTTTTGTTTGAAAGATTATATTTCGAAATTGGTCCCATTTTAATTTGGTGAAGATCTGATAAAGAACTTCGGAGATATACAACAGAACTCTTCAATAAATAACGGCAAATCTCTCGGGATTGCTGCAATCGCATGTCTGTTTATTGTTTATACTATTTCATAACATAACATCACGCCAGTACGCTCGAAAGGGGTATGCAGATCTCTCATTTCACCGGTTATATTCATTTTTCATGTTATTCAGGTAATCTATTCTGTCGTTATAGGTACTTACTTAACTACTTCCCTATTAGGTAGGTACAACTAAAAAGTGAAAAATAAAAAGATTTTTTACAAAAAAATACTACCGACTTCCAAATAAGAAAACTAGAAAGTGAAAAATAACTTTATTTTTGGAAGTCGGTGTCCATAGCTTAAAAATTTGGTACCTATCAAAGACACCGACTTCCAAAAATAAAGTTATTTTTCACTTTCTAGTTTTCTTATTTGGAAGTCGGTAGTATTTTTTTGTAAAAAATCTTTTAACTAGTAATATGTAATTCTGAATAGCTGAATATGATTATTTCGTATGAAAAAAGTTACAGACACTTTTTATATCGTCATAATCCAGAATATAAAATCGTAGAAACGCCTACATTAATAGGTATACAAACTTGTAAAAGAATAAGATTTTGCTATGATACTTTATTAAGGCGTTCAGAGGAGCTCGTGGCTTAATAATAACAGACGCACAGGTCGATCTTCAAGGTTAAGCAACGCTAGCCGAGATCATTCCGTGGTTCCATCGTGTACCATCTTTACATAGCGAGTTTCCTTCGTGTCTTGGAAAGCTAGTTAAGCCTTTGGTCCCGGCTGTCATTTGAAGATCTTTCATTTGTTGCTACACCACAGTTTATGCATCTCATGATGAATCAATACGCAATTGAAACTTAAGACCATACTAGTTGGCTCTGTATACATAATACCCGGCGAAAGGTACTTCGTTCAAAGTGAGTTCCCCCAACATGTTTATTTTTATTTGGTTCTAATCGAATCGAACTTTTTAGTGTCAGCACTATTTAAGCGCCGTTGCTTGCCAGATTTTGCCAATAATTTCTAGAAATCAGATAATCTCTAAGGTTTTAAGATGTATTGCGACACAAATAAATAATAATGAATACTGTTCGTTTCGATTTACGCAAATGTCTTTAAAAGTAGGTTTATTGACTACAATTTTTCGTAGTACGGAATCTTATGTTCTTCTTGTCAAACAAAAACATGAAAAATCTTTTAATTATTTGATTAAATCACGAAAGTTCTAGAAGAATAATAAAACTGTTATAATTCATTAATGAATATTTGAGATGTATTGCGATAGGTACAATATTAAATAATAATGAATACTGTTCGTTTCGACTTACGCAAATGTATTTAAAAGTAGGTTTATTGACTACAATTTTTCGTAGAACGGAATCTTATGTTCTTTTTGTCAAACAAAAACATGAAAAAACTTTTAATTATTTGATTAATTCTCGTAAGTTCTAGAAGAATAATAAAACTGTAATAATTCATTATTGAATATTTGAATGTTTCGAGCTAGTGAGAAATTTCTAGACGTGCTAAGGGCAGTTGTTTAGCCATGTCCTTTACAAATACACAGGTATCCTTTAAAACTAGAATTTAAAAAGTAAAAAGATATTTTTTGTGTATGGAGATAAATCGTATGGAGTAACATTATATAAGTTTATCCTGTAAATATTCAGTGACAGAGTAATATGCTTTTTTTAGTAACAGTGTTTTTATATTGTTTTTAAATATATTTATATCACTTATCTCCAGCAGTGAATTTGGTAAATGGTTATATATGCGTGGAGCCATACATAATATACTTTTATTTAATAACGCTGTTTTGTTGCTTGGGAAACTTATATCGAATCTGTATCTTTTGCTATATGACTTATCAAAGTAGTTTGTATTTTTCCTGACGAACATTATAACCTCTAATATATATATACACGGTAACGTAAGAATATTTAATTCCAAAAATGATGGTCTGCAGCTGTCAGTTACTTTAATACTAGTTATGGCTCGTATACATTTCTTCTGGGCTTTAAACACCGCATCTTTATTAGTAGAATTACCCCAAAAAATAACACAATACCTTAGAACACATAGCCGTTGTAGGCTGTTAGGACTGTAGGAGTGTTGACCGTTTGCTTAAGTTTAAACAACGCATAAGAAAATGTGTTCAATTTAGTGCATAATCTATGGATATGTTCTTTAAAATTCAAATTATTATCTATCTGTATACCCAGAAATCTCGTCACGTCAACTTCTTGGATGCTATTATTTTGGTAATTTATGTTCATGTTTGCTATTTTACTTACTCTACTTCTAAATGTCATGAAATTTGTTTTGTCGAGATTAATATGTAAATTGTTTGATGTCAACCAGTTTACAATGCTATCTAAAGTCATATTTATCTCAAGTTCCATGTGTGATTTATTATCTCCTGTGAATAGTACTGTACTATCATCAGCAAATAGGATTGTGTTGTATTTTGTCGCTTTGGGAAGGTCATTGATGTATATTATAAAAAGAGGCGGACCCAATACACTTCCTTGTGGAACGCCAGATGTAACCTGTCTACATGAGGATGAATAAGTTATCATTTTTTTTACATACGGACATATCCTTGTTATTTGTGTTATTTGCGTCCTTTTACTCAAGTAAGATTTAATCAGGTTATGAATGTTTCCTCTGATACCATAAGCGTATAATTTATTTAAGAGTATATTATGATCCACATAATCGAAAGCCTTTGTGAGGTCCATAAACAATGCACACATTTGTTTACCTCTATCCATGTGGGTTAATATGTTCTGGAGAAAATTATATATTGCTATATTAATTGTTTTATTTTTACGAAAGCCAATCTGTTCTTTGCAAAATAAATTGTTTCTTTCAAAGTAATTATAAATACCATCATTAGACCAGGGTCGATAATTTTTAAAACCAAAAAAAATAATAGTAGGATGAAACCCATTAGAAAAGGAGGGGAATATTATAAAAATGAAAGGAAAAATAATTTACGGGCGATTTGAGGTCGGGAAGGGGATGGGGGTGAGTTTTTAAGGGTAAAAAACGGTTTTTCTCGATTTCCGGCAAAACTAAAAGTCCTATCGAAAAAAGTCAAATGGCAAAGTTGTAGGTAATAAAAAGATCTAAAACTTTTGTATTTACACTTTTTTCACATAACCTCAAAATTTATGTGAAAAATTCAAAAAACCAAGTTTTTGGTTTTTTATTTTTATCTCTTACAAAATTTTTTCTTTTTTTACGAAATTTCGTGAAAACTTACCTTTTTATGTCCCAAATACGCTGTAATTTATTTGATTAAAAATATTTATTTTTTCACCTTATTTTGAATTAATATCGAAAAAACACCCTAATTTTCAATCGAAAATTCACCCGTCAATATATCAGCTTTTTTTTTAAAGTTGGTATGTTTTCTGTTCGTTGAAATCTCTACTTTCCGATGGTGAAAAAAAAAATATATGTTACCATAGTAAATCTTCTCAGAAAATGCAAAAAACCGAAAAATCTCGAATTCGATTTTTTTTTTAATTATTATAAATAATTTTGAGCTATTTATTAAAATTAACACTTTAATTACTCGAAAAACTTTAGATTACATGTAACATTGATAAAAAAAATTGCAAATAAAAATATACTACTACTATGGCCGATTTATATATATATTTTATACATTTCAAATATATTTCAGATATATTCAAAATATATGAAATATATATGAAAATCATATATATTTCATATATTTACGATATATATTTTTTATAGATTTTTAATATATTTTTTATGTATTTTGAAATATGTTTTTTTTTCATGGGTTTAACTAAATTTGTTTGTGCAAAATTAAGGAGATTATTATTTTTTTATCTTGTATTAATATATCATTTAATTTCAATCTTTAGGTTATGTTACGCATACTATTTTTTAAAGAAATTATTACGATTTTTATGTTTGAGTTGATTGATACACATAAACATAGTATTAACCTTCCTATGCAGATTCGAAAAGTTTTTTTTTTTTTAAATAAACTTGTCACAATTATCTTCAAGAAACTCAGCGTGCACGTGTATTTTTATAAACGATGTTGTATACTGTACTGTATTTCGAATACTGGTTAGGCTAACGGTTGTCTGTTACAACCTGCTACGAAATAGTAGGTATGTATGTAGTAAGACCCAGACCCGCCTAGCCCCTTCCCCATTTCTCCATGAAATACCTTTTGATGGGCTACAATTTTTCGTAGGTCACTCAGGTATATAATTTATCTTAAAATAGTTATAAATAGGCATCTACGCATATAATTTAAAGAAGATTCGACAACTTTCTCCAAATATTGTAGATGTCTTATTAAATATTAATTTTATTAACTTGTTTGTTAATTATAGTAGCATATTTTTATTTACAATTTTTTTTTATCAATGTAACATGTAATCTAACGTTTTTCGAGTAATTAAAGTGTTAATTAATAAATAGCTCAAAATTATTTATAATAATTAAAAAAAAATCGAATTCGAGATTTTTCGGTTTTTTGCATTTTCTGAGAAGATTTACTATGGTAACATAGATTTTTTTTTTCACCATCGGAAAGTAGAGATTTCAACGAACAGAAAACATACCAACTTTAAAAAAAAAGCTGATATATTGACGGGTGAATTTTCGATTGAAAATTAGGGTGTTTTTTCGATATTAATTCAAAATAAGGTGAAAAAATAAATATTTTTAATCAAATAAATTACAGCGTATTTGGGACATAAAAAGGTAAGTTTTCACGAAATTTCGTAAAAAAAGAAAAATTTTTGTAAGAGATAAAAATAAAAAACCAAAAACTTGGTTTTTTGAATTTTTCACATAAATTTTGAGGTTATGTGAAAAAAGTGTAAATACAAAAGTTTTAGATCTTTTTATTACCTACAACTTTGCCATTTGACTTTTTTCGATAGGACTTTTAGTTTTGCCGGAAATCGAGAAAAACCGTTTTTTACCCTTAAAAACTCACCCCCATCCCCTTCCCGACCTCAGATCGCCCGTAAATTATTTTTCCTTTCATTTTTATAATATTCCCCTCCTTTTCTAATGGGTTTCATCCTACTATTATTTTTTTTCACTTTTTATTATTTTTAAAGGCTTCTACCCTAGTCTACATGGATCACTTTCTCGAATATCTTCGATATGACTGGTACAAGTGCTATTGGACGATAGCAGCTCATGTCATTTTTATTATTTTTCTTAAATAAAGGTTTAATTATAGTTAATTTTAACCTTTCTGGGTAGACTCCATTTGCTATACATAAATTTATTATATGACTAAGTATAATCGATAATTTAACGGCTACATGTTTTATGACTTTTGTTGATATATTGTCATATCCGGTACTATTTGTGTTCTTTAAGGCTCTAATTATTTGGTATATATCATCTGGTATAGTTGGACGCATAAATATTGAGTTTGCTTCGAACGGAATTTTGCATCTTGAATGGTTTGGTATGGAAGCTTTAGTTTTATCAATGAAGAAATTATTGAAATAGTTTGCAATCTGTTTAGGGTCAGTTATTACATTACCACCTACAGTAATCTGTTGTATTTGATACTTCGGTATATTTAGTTTATTGGTATTTATAATCTTCCAAGCAGCTTGCGATTTATTTCGGGCAGTTTTTATGTAGTTTTCATTGCGAGACTTTTGCGTTAACTTAAATATCTGATTTAATCGTGTTGATAAATTTAAGAATTTAGTTTTATTATTTTCTGTAGGATTTTTTCTGTAGTCCCATAAAAGTTGTCGCTTACGTTTACAGCAAAATCTAAGCCCTTTTGTAATCCAACGAGGGCGAGATCTTA
Organism: Anorthoa munda; assembly: GCA_945859665.1. Lineage (NCBI taxonomy): Eukaryota > Metazoa > Arthropoda > Insecta > Lepidoptera > Noctuidae > Anorthoa > Anorthoa munda. The sequence continues at coordinate 20,514,853 of OX243915.1, forward strand.
CTGATATTTTTTTCTGTATAGTAGGGAAGCAAAGATTATAGTGTATGTGAGTTGTATGTGAGAACCATGTCCCTATTTATCAAGTGAAGGAATTTACCTGTTAGTGCTTGTACTTTATACCTATATTTAGTATAGTAGTGCTGGGTGCATCGTTCTGACGTATAAGAATTTATTAATGTATGTACTTATGTAAATATTGTAAAAAGCCTATATTTTAAAAGAGTAAGTATGGAGTTTCTTGTGCATTCTTCTTTATATCAACCTGCTTTTCCGAATGCACAGTAGAATCAATATTTTATTACATGTAAATTTTAAATGTATTAACGTTCAAAAGTGCCGCATAATGGCCTAGTTGAAATAAATACATTTGACTTTGACTTTGAACGAAGTGATTCTATAAGGGTTCCCTTTTACCCGGCTGCAAGGAAAGGGTTGGGTTATGTTTTTCGCGCGTATCTTGTATGTATGTATGTTTGTATGTATATTATATTCTTTATAACCTCGTATAAAATTTCATCTTAATCGGTGGAGGATAACTGCTTTAAAATTCAGTTGCAAGATTTGACCCGAACACACGTAAGTACATACATACCATACATTGCAAATTAAATAAAAGCTTGTAAAATCGTCATCGATGCAATGATTGAACTCAATAAAAATCTTAAATTTATTGACAGTCAACGCATAGCATCAACAGCTGGGTCTAAAAGCTAAACTTTGCACAAGAGTTCCGTACATAACGAACGGAAGCTAGCACTGAGGAATGATAAAAAATTTAAAAAAAAAAAATTAACAACATTTTTTCGTATTTTTCTTTTTTTTTTTTTTTTTTTTTATTATTGATAGGCTTGCGCTTGACCACTATCTCACCTGATGGTAAGTGATGATGTGGTCGACGATGTAGCACGCTTACCTAGAAGAAACCTATTCACTCTTGACTTAAAGACTCCCAGGTTGTAGCTATCAGGAAATACAGACTCCGGCAGGGAATTCCACTCCTTAGCTGTACGCATAATGAAAGTATTCCCAAAACGTTTGGTGCGTATGGGTGGGATGTCCACCATGTACCGATGACGCATCGCCGTACGTCTTGTAGTCCGATGATGGAACGGGCTAGGAGGAATTAGTTCATGCAATTCCATCGCACACTCCCCGAAATGTAACCGATTTCTCAGCAAAATGAAAGGGTCATTTGATACGCATATCATGGCAGTGCACAAAAAATAACTAGTCCACCATCTTGGGCCGTCCGCCATATTGGATTTAAAATGACGTCACTTATTTAACCATGCATTGTAATCCAACCCAAACGGGTATGCAAAATTTCATCTTAATCGGTGGAGGATAACTGCTTTAAAATTCAGTTGCAAGATTTGACCCGAACACACTTACATACATACAAACATGCCTACATACATACTTTGCAAGTTAATTAAAAGCTTGTAAAAATAAAGAACTTTAAAGGAGTCAAAAAGGGGATGAAAGTTTTGCCAGTGGCACAGATAATATAATACTAGCATACAGATATCGCAGTGGTGGCCCAATGGTATCGGCCGCGACTTACAAGTTGTAGGGCGTGGGTTCGAGCCCAGGCAGGCGCTTTACTTTGTGTAAATTATTTCATCACCACTGCTCTCAAAACGGTGAAGGAAAACGTCGTGAGGAAACCGGCATGTCTTAGAACCAAAAATTCGAAGACATGTGACATCCACCAACCCGAACTGAGCTTGCGTGGTGGATTACGGCCCATTCCCTCTCACAGAGAGGAGGCCTGTGTCCCAGCAGTGGGAACATTAATAGGCTGATGATGTGATGTGATACAGATGACTCATCCCTTACAAAGAAACCGTGCCATACTGATTATACTGCTTATTTTTTTTTTACATCGTTCAAGTTCGGTTCCGTTCCACGGATATAGATGGTGAACTATCTATCGCCGTAGAATTGAACTGAACGCGATCGATTTACAAAAAATAATCGGTATATTCTGATGAAAAACGTAATTACGTCGGCACGGTTTCTTTGTATGGGATAAGGCATCTGTATGCTAGTATTATATTATCTGTGCCAGTGGGAAATCCCATCGGGCACACTTTGTTTTCTCAGTAATGGCTATTAGAATAACGTTGAGTACCAGTAGGTAGTAATAAAAACATCAAGTGCATTGAATCATTTTTCTGCACGTCTCAATTGTTGACGATTGACAATGACAGTGTCGCTGGCGAAGCAAATGAATTTATTGGGAGGGTCGAAGGGTCGATTAAAATCATTGGTGCATCTGCCTTGTCCAGTCCATGATCCAAACTAATATTACAAACATTTTTACAATGCATGTCCTCGAAAAGATCGTTTACAATGCATGTCCTCGAAAAGAGCGTTTTCCAAGCAGCCAAACTGTGCGGAAAGTGTCACTTTTTTTCACTAGTGTTTTTTACTTTTCTGTTTTTTTTTTTATTTTTGACTCCAACGTCAGCCCGACGCATAGCTTTTATTATTTGAGAAAAGTTTTAAAAATTAGATAAGTACAGATTATCATTCATATAAAAGGTAAAATAAAACTAATACTTCTTTAAACGCGTTTTTAATTACTCTAGATTTAGATTTTGATCAATAAATTATTAATTTTAAATATTCATTAAATATGTTTGGCAGAACATATATTTTACTCGTGCCTTTTTGCGTTACGACGTGACAGCTATTTGCACATGAGCAGTAGATATGCCCGAGGAACTTTTAGTTAATCTGTGGTTATGCTGAGCGCGCTTGAATAAGCCCGCCATTTTATTAATTTTTGCATTGGTTATATATTTTTTTATTTCCTCGCACAATGCATAGTAATATGTTGTATGATACACGCAGCGTTGCCAATCTGTGGGGAATTCCCCAAAATTTGGGGATTTTCAGTCAGGTTTGTGGGGAATCCAGACCATGGACGTTGGCAACACTGGATACACGTACGTAAGATGATTTCCGACTCGTGTCGATTTATCCACTCACTCGCTTCGCTCTCTCTCGTGAATAAAAATGCCACTCATCGGAAATCACCTACTTTCCGCACTTGTAGCATAAATAACTATTGTATGTTCGAAAAATAAATAATAATATCTGGAAGTCAGTAGATCTAAATACGATTTTTTTTCACTGACAGAAAACTACTTTATCCGCCGCCCCCTGCTTCGCTCGCGTTGTATTTGTAGTTATCGCAATGTATTTATATTATTCTGCCCTATGTATGTATATGTATTTATATTATAAGCTATATTTCTGAAAAGTTTAATCAAAATCCGTTCAGTAGTTTTTGCGTTATAGAGTAACAATCATCCATTCATCCATCCTTACAAATTTTCACGTTCACTACTAAATAGTAGGATGTAAGAGGCTTCTTATCTTACTATTAACGTACGGCTCCTGTGGTGTGGGTCAAGGGTTCAAAGCCACAGAAATGGATATGGGGGTAATATTTGAGGGCTTGAGGGAAAACCACTGTTATTTCTTGGTCCTTGCTAGACGTGGATGTTTAGGATCTATACTAATATTAAAAAGAGTAAAGTTTGTGAATTGTGAGTTTGTGACGTTGTAGGGGGTAATGGGTGTCATTTAAGCTATCGCCAATTTAATTCGTTTTGTGTTTCTTAAATAATAGGGTTTGCCCGCAAAATAGTAGATTTGTCACCAAAATGTAGTCACCAAACAATATAAAATCAATTCCACAATAAATCACCTAAAATCATGGCGATATAGGGTCTAGTACCACATAAATGTTTTTGTATGTATTATAATAGGTTTGTCCTCGTCGACGGCTCCTATTTCTGTATGCAGGGTCTAAAGTAACCTAACACGAAGGAGATGACGGGAGCTAAGTTCGCTCGCTTTGCTCGCTCACTTCAGCTCCCGTCATCTCCTTCGAACCTAACCTGTCCGTGTTGGGGTGCCCTAAGCTCCCGAGCTCGCTTCGCTTGCTCTTGGACATTTGGTGACAGATCTACCATTCTGAGCACAAACCTATTATTTAAGTAATAAAACTATTATTATAAGAACGAAGTTTATATTCATCTAATGCACTAACATTTTATTGGTAATCCATCTCTTATTTTACATATATATTAACATTAATTTGATAATTCATACCTGGGAACACTTTTTGTTTATCTGAGAACGAAAATATTTCGTGGCGATAGATCTATTTATTAGGTGATACAACTTGATGACAAATATAAATTTTGGTGACAAGAAATATAGTCCCCGGGGGTAATCTCTGGATCTACTGAACCGATTTCGAAATTCTTTCACCAGTAGAAAGCTACATTATTCCTGAGTGTCATAGGCTATAATATATTTTCAAAAAAATTAGAGATCCATATGAAAATTGCAATAATTCCTTATGTTATTATAAATAATATTTCAAGCTAGATATTACCGCTTGCCAACGGATCAACCATCTGCTAATCCACTCGGGCACTTACAAATTCACAATGAGAATGAACCACTTTCTCATACCTTGAATGTGCTTGAAAAAGCAGTATTTGCCGATAATGAACACTTGTGCATACTTTAAACATTGTATTTGCGTCATCAGACCAGCAAATAATGTTGTAAAACAATAATGATTTTATACTTCCTAAGGACTAATTGTTTAAATAAATATGTTAGTTTTTTAGGGTTCCGTATCCAAAGGGGCAAAAAAAAAAGTTAATTAAAAAAATCAAAAAACCCGACTGCTTAAAAAGCAAACTAAAAAGACATGCTGTGCAGTCAGAGGATACATATTCGCGAGCTGGCTGACCAAAGCCAGATGAATCCTCCGACTGCACAGCAAGATTTTCTACTTGTTTATGTCTTTTTAGTTTGCTTTTTAAGCAGTCGCATTTTTTGATTTTTTTAATTAACTTTTAAGCTATTGCATAGCTTTTATCGCGGGCTTTGAGCGCGGCGACCGAATCAAGAAATTCCGTAACGAAAATAAACCTGACACCCCGAGCTGCTCCGAAATCGGACGATGTATTCCGAGTGTGTGAGCGGGTGAGGGGTGAGGGGGGAGGGGCAGGAGGGGTTTGTTGCGCGATTTTATAGAAGTTTTATTTTGATATTTTTAGACTGAAGTAAAAAATGTTTGCGGGGGTGAAGGTAACGAGTTTAGGGAGAGGGGGGGGGTTATGCTACCTTGTTCTCCGGCCTGAAATGACGGACCATCCCTACCACACTCACCACATGTGCGCCCCGTAAGTATACATGTAGGTATATATGTATACATAAGTGTACCTATGTACAACAGTGAATAGCAGTTGCTGGTGAATAGCTGTACGCGAAAATTTGTATATAAAGTATTTTAAATATAATAAAACAAAGTGCATTTGTTAATGAAGAAAGTGATGAAAAAATAGTGAAAGAAAATGAGTGCGTACTTTTATATTTTGACATTTTCCTCTAACTTGACATCTGTCTGTCAATTTTTTTTTTAATTAGGTACATTTAAATATATAAGTGTTATATATTTTTGATATCACCTTTTAAAAACCCTTTATTTTGATACCCCTCACGATGGATTTGGAAGATAAATAAAAAAATCCCTCCCACAAAATGGCGTCCAAAATCCGCCATTTTTCTTTTCCAATTTTAATGTAGCCAGTGACACTCGTCTAAGAAGAATCGATTGACGTAAGAATCATCAAAATCGGTCAACGCGTTTGGTCTCTAGAACGCCACATAGGAACATACATACATAGACTGATAAACACATTACCCTCCTTCGGCAGTCGGGTAAAAACGAGACCCTATTACTAAGACTCCGCGGTCCGTCTGTCTGTCTGTCACCAGGCTGTATCTCATGAACCGTGATAGCTAGATAGTTGAAATTTTCACAGATTATGTTTTTTTTTATAATCTATAGTCTCGCGTTTGACCACTATCTCGCCTGATGGTAAGCGATGATGTGGTCGACAGTGAAGCACGCTTGCCTAGAAGTAACCTATTCACTAGAGACTTAAAGACCCCAAGGTTGTAGCTATCAAAGACTCCGGCAGGGAATTCCACTCCTTAGCTGTGCGTACAATGAAAGCATTCGCGAAACGCTTTGTACGTATGGGTGGGATGTCTACCATATACCGGTGAAAATTTACCATTATGTTTATGTTTAGCTTGAAAGCAGAAAAGTTGCAGTAATAAAAAAAGTTAATTAAAAAAATCAAAAACCCGACTGCTTGAAAAGCGAACTAAAAAGACGTAAACAAGGAGAAAATCATGCTGTGCTGTCGGAGTATTTATACATCTTCGCGAGCTGGCTGACCAAAACCAGACGTATCCTCCGACTGCACAGCATGATTTTCTCCTTGTTTACGTCTTTTTAGTTCGCTTTTCAAGCAGTCGGGTTTTTGATTTTTTTAATTAACTTTTTTTATTTATAACTTTTTAGTTAATTATTTTTTCGAGTTAGGTACATTTAAACATATAAGTGTTATATATTTTTGAAATCAATTCTTTAAATACTTTATTTTGATACCCCACACGATAGGTTTGGAAGAAAAAAAAATTTGGGCCCCCACAATATGGCGCCCAAAAACCGCCATTTTCCTATTTTCCAATTTTCATGTAGCCAGTGACACTTGCGGGGTTAAGATGAATCAATTGACGTAAGAACCATCAAAATCGGCCCATGCGTTTGGTCTCTAGAACGCCACATAGGAACAAACATACATACATACATACATACTTACATACATACATAGACTGATAAACACATTACCCTCCTTCGGCAGTCGGGTAAAAAGACCTGATCAATCTTCCCCTCGAAGGACCAAAATCGTCAGTCTTTAGGACCAAACCTAACAACGTCATGGAGATTTCCTTTCAAATGGTCCTAATTCATGATTTGAAGGCCATGTTGTCACACAAGGGTGAAAATTCGCAAATAAGATCTAAAAACAGTTTTTACCTAGAAGGACTAAATTCAACAATCCGTAGGATCTGCCCCCGTACCATGACGTGTCAAAACTATAATGGTTCGACTTTGAAAAACGCACAGATGTATACAAGTCAGATACATATGTCCCTTAAAATAACATTGCTTTAAGAGGTTATGATCACTCCCCAGACCTAAGGACAAAATACGTTATGGATATTTTCTCTCAAACGGTCCTAATTATTTAATGGGAATAAATATAATGACCACCAAAAAAAACTTTGTGACGATAACCCCTAACCACCAAATCTAGTAATATACTGACAAAAATAGTAAATGATCACCAAATTTAGTAAATTGATCACCAAATTTTAATAGCAAATTATTGCGCTATTTAATATTGTAAAATAGGTTAGGTTAGGTTAGAACTGTGACCAACCGCGCGCGAGCCGAGCGAGCAAAGCGAGCGGTGCCGCGGCAGCGGCCGGCGAGCGCTACTTCCAAGTTGCTCCCAGAAATTTTATAATCTTTTTGGTCATTGGTTTAATTTTGGTGATCATTTACTACTTTTGGTGATCATTTACTACTTTTGGGTTAACAATGATTTATTTGGAGTCATTTTGCCTAAACAGGATAGCGAGATGTTAAAACTTTGGTTATAATTTTACAATAAGATGCGGGTTTAATTTTGGTGATCATTTACTATTTTTGTCTGTTATATGTTACTATATCTGGTGGTAAGTTAAACATAAGCCTTATTTAATTGTCACTCTAGCACGGTTTGTTAATTGTCTTCTAAGAAGTTTGTCTTGTTATCGTTGTTAATTGCATTGAGACTTGCGAAAAATTGAGGATTTGTTTGAAATCAAATGTTGTGCTTAGAGCTCAAAATAGAATAGTTGTAGTTATTTTTTATGTTACTCGTGGGCAAACTGCCTGATAGATCTATGGACAAAGGAGATTTCCCACTTATTAAAAGCTTTTATTAAACTTGCAATGCTTGTATTGCAATGTATGTATATTTATTTATGTATGTGTGTCCGGGTCAAATCTTGCAACTGAATTTGAAAGCAGTTATCCTATACCGATTAAGATGAAATTTTGCATACACATTAAGTTTGAATGACAATGCATGGTAAGCTAAGTGACGTCATTCTAAATAAAAAAATAAAAATTGATTGGGGCTCCCATACAACAAACGTGATATTTTTGCCGTTTTTCGCGATAATGGTGCGGAACCCGTCGTGCGCTAGTCCGACTCGCACTTGGCCGGTTTTTTATTTTGATTTTGCTTGGTCATGTCCCGGGGGAGAGCTTTCTCAAGGAGCTACGTACTAAGTATGTACTTATATATGAATCTTTTTATTTTTACATTAATTTGGAAATGTTCTTTGAAAACATGGATTAGCAAAGGCATAGACGAAGAAGGTTAAACAGATATTGTTATTGAATATTTCAGATATCTTCAAGATCAAGCGTCGCTTGCGCAGGACGGCCATATTTTGTCTTTTAAGAATGTCAAAATAATTAAAAGCCGCAAGATAGTTATAGTGGTAGATAATTAATCTATACCAATATTATAAGGAGAAATATTTATTTGTTTGTTTGTACCGAATAGGCTCCGAAACTACTGGACCGATTTTATAAATTCTTTCACCTATGGAAAGCTACTTTATTCCCGAGTAACATAGGCTATAATTTTGACGGGAGCGAAGCCGCGAGGGTCAGCTATTTTGTATAAATAAAAAAACCTGCATAAATAGAGGGTATGATAATTATCTGAATATTTTCCAAGGAGTTTTTATTTTGTACTAGCTGTTGCCCGCGACTTCGTCCGCGTCAAACTCGTAAAAAATATTTTTTTATTTTTTTTAGTTTCCCGCCGGAATTATGAATTTTCTCGTGATCAAACGTAGCCTATGTTACTCGTTATTACATCAGCTATCTACCAGTGAAAGTCCCGTCAAAATCGGTCCAGCCGTTTCGGAGATTACCCGCAACAAACAGACAGATAGACAGACAGACAAAAGTCTTAAAAATTGCTTATAACAAATAAGCAATTTTTAAGTTAGTACCGTAGATACTTTCACGTGCATTCAATAAAACGTTGTTATTTTGATATTATATACATACACTTCAATTTTATTTATTTGTATAGATAATTTCAGATTAGTGTGAATAGCAGATGAAACATAAATGTTAGTAAGTAGGGTATAAAAATACCTCAAAGAAAATAAACCCTGGGTCACACAAAAAATATCCACAAGCAATCCACATTTTCTCACCTTTATATCGAGTCCTTAACAACACAGAATTAAAAATAACATTCAAAGGGGGTCCGATAAACTCTTCACAATTTCTTTTACAAAGCCATATTGGCGAAACACATGTACAATTTATCTCCTCGACCGTCTCCGTACTTCAAAAATATCATATCAGTCCACCATCTTAAATCCAATAAAAAATCGTTAAATTCTAATCACGCGCAAAAACAGCGGATTTCCGTTCGAATATTTTTCGAAATTCAAATCAAATTAACGCGGGCACTCAGCGCGCGCGGTCGTCAAGACTCTAAGCATCTATTGCTAAATTGACGGTACGTACGTAGACGGTCAAACGAATAAGTACGCAATATTGTCATTAATTCCCTGGCCAATCGTGGAGTAGAACGCGAACGTCGTGTGGATGTCGGGAATTGGGTCCACTTGCCAGGCGCAGGGTCATACAATCGTCGGGTCAAGACGTACACGGGTACTGCTCAGTGTAGCAAGGGTTCCGTACATTGTTCTTTTAAAATTGCTACGTGATTGCTGTCAGAATTGTCGCAATCAATTGGGCAGTTTGTGTGACCCTCGTCAACTTTGAACCCGGGCATAAGAATTTTAGTCAATTTCGCTAGCAATTTTATGATCAAAACTGCAGTAAAAATAGATTATTCTTTGCAAAAAAGACAATGATCACAAAGAAAAACTAGGGAGGTCATTTTCTCAGTAATGGAACAGAATATGGTAGGAGTAAACGCCGCATAAAGCATAAAAACAACAACAATGCGCATGCGCATGTAGACACTGAGCCGTCAATTTCATAATCAAATTTAAAAAGGGACATATCCAAAGAGGAATAAAAACCATTGCAATTTAAAGTCTTTCATATAATAGTCAGAAAACTAACCGAAGACCATTTTAGCTACAAATATAAATACAAATTGAGTAATTCATGTTCTTCCAGTCCTTGTCCCATGACACTTATGGTTAGTGCAACACGTCTTCTACTTCCGTTCTCCCCTGACAACTGTCACGCTATCATCAACTTTTCTTTCATGTAATTACTCACACAAATCCATTTATTCACATTTTTATTCAACACTTTAAGTCACTCCTTTTTTATTTCATACAACATCCCCCTCCCCTTGCCCTTGTAAAATATGTTTTCTTAAACCTTTGATAAGTTACCACCTTGGTTGCCGTGTTTCGGAGTAAAAGATCGTTCCATATTTAAATTACACGACAGATATGAGTTTACTATGTAATTTATTTGGTCGCTAAACACGACAGATATGGCTTTTCATACAACTTTTGCCGGCCGCTGCTCGCATGTATTTGACCAGTACAGCAATTTCGATTTATCCCGAAGAAGGTTGTCAAAATAATGCTCAAATTTCCAAGCATGTTCGATAAAATAAACATAACATCACGCCTGTATCTCTCGAAGGGGCAGGCAGAAGTGCACCTACAGTACACCCACATTTCGCCAGATATGTTAAGGCCCACGTAATTTGGGGCGAGCCTATTGACATCTACAGGGCACGAAGCCAGACTCCAGAAAATTCCAGGTGGAAAAACACAACAAAATGAAAATTGAACCCAAGACCTTATGCCCGCATTAGGACTTGCGACCACTAACTAGACCAACGAGGCCTTCATACAACGTTCAACAAACCTCTTCAAGTCATTGTCCCGCCAAAAAGTTTCAATAACAGACTATAATAAAAGCAAGATGGCCGCCACTGTGCTCTAGTAATAAACAATCCAATTGCCGCCATTTACCACTAAGTAATGTATTGGAAAAGCTAGACTTTAGAATTGTAATGTGCAATTTAAATTGATAGGAGATGAAAAACGCTATTGAATATCCTTATAAGAAACATGGTCAACATTTGTAGCATCATCTAATTGGCATCAACAATATTTTGTATAAATGGCCAATTTACTTTGGTAATACATTCTAATGATGTACCGAATGTCATTTTTTGAACATTCGCGGATGCGAATGCGAATACGAATGTTCAGTTTTTGTTCAAATTTGGCGCCAATTGTCTATGGTTTGGTGGCGTTCCGTTTGTATTTTGTTCCGAGAAATTTGTAAGACTTATGAAGCATTTGTGTCCATCTAATGATTTAAAGTCTCGCCCGCGTTTGTTTACATTGCACACATATACTTTTTGTCTTATAAGTTCTAATGAAAATTTAATTATTAAGCTTCATTGCCCAAAATAATATAATAAATAAATAATACCAAATGATAAAGCGTAGACTGATAATGTGTTTACGAGGTTGTTACTTTCCCTTGCATTAAAAACCTAAGAAATTAATAGATTTTATGAATCTACTATTATCTTCTAATTGTTTTTTTCTGATATGCATATTCGCAAAAAATTCGCAGAAATATTGCGAATGCGAATGTGAATATTCGTTTCATCACTAATACATTCACTGTGCTGTACTTTCATTGTGCGCACAGCTACGGATGGTTTCCTGCCAGAGTGTTCCCTGATACCTACAACCTGGGGGTCTTTCAGTCAAGAGTGAACAAGTTACTAAAATATACCTCGGCATCCGATAAAAAGATTCCGACGAATTGAGAACCTCGTCCTTTTTTTGAAGTCGGTTAAAAATCGACGGAGGTAAAGTTACAAATACACTCGCGAGCAATGAAAAAGTTCCAGTGACATAGCACCAAATTACTCCTAAACGGGAAAGGCTAGCTTAATGAAACCGTCTGCAATATTGAAGTACATTTAACAGCGCCTCAGAATATTACCAACTAAAAACGTAAATATTGTGTACAAATTTTAAATTAAATGTGAAAAAATTCAATTAAGGTGTTTGTCGGCATTTTGTAGGTGGAACTTTTTCATTACTCGGCAGTTCACTATCACCAACTTAAGGGTACACTAGTCGAAAATTCTTCCATACAAACGTAGTCTGGCTTTACTCCACTGTTTGACAATGTACGTTCAAAATAAAAAATTATATCAATTTGTCTCATCATTATCTAGCCCTGTATGGAAGCAAAAAAGTAAAAAACAAATTTACTTGAAAGTTATGAGCTTCGAAAGTTCCATATTTTAACACTAATTTTAACGCATCTTTGGTCGCAAATATGTACCATAAGATAAAAGAAAATTGAAAAACGGCCTCCATACAAGATTAGTAGTTCAACAATGCAAATAATTTTATTTTGAACAGATACATTCAGTCGTTTTTAGGGTTCCGAAGTCAACAAGGAACCCTTATAGTTTCGCTCTGTCCGTCTGTCCGTCCGCAGCTTAGCTCGGAGAATCTAAGTACTAGAAAGCTAAAATTTGGCATGTATATACATATTAATAATTCCGACAAAGTGGTACAATAAAATCATGAAAAATATTTTTTTTTCGGGTACCTCCCATAGACGTAAAGTGGGGATGTATTTTTTTTTTCTCGTCTATCCCATAGTGTGGGGTATCGTTGGATAGGCCATTCAAAAATATTATGGGTTTGTTAAAACCATTTTTCGATTCAGAGATTCGTTTGCATAAAATTAAGCTTTAAGTTGCAAATTTATGTCAGAGTCAAGTGTCCCCCCCCCTGCCAGCGAAATGGTTGCTCTAGGCTATGTGAAAAAATTCACGGCAGTAGTAAATATAACGAAATTAAAAGGAAAATTATCACGGGTAACAAGGCTTTACAAGTTTACGAGTAATAGTCGACCAACTTATAAAATGTACTTGGAACAGTAAAAATTTTGTACTAATGCCATAGAAAAATTACTAAAATAAAGTTGATAGCTGTGTAAAACAGAGTAAATATAATGCTTACGAATCATGTAAAAATATACAAAAATTAAATCTTAACGGGCTTTACAAGTTTACGAGTAATAGTCGACCAACTTATAAAATGTACTTGGCACTGTAAAATTTTTGTACAAATGCCATTGAATTTTTTTTTGGAATCATTGGATTTTATAACTCCTTCTTCAGTTACCAGAGTCCTTATTTAGTTTAAGTCAAGAGTGAATAGATTACATCTAGGCAAGCGTGCTTCACCGTAGACCACATCATCGCTTACCATCAGTCAAACGTGAGTATATAGATTAAAAAATCCTATGTGGGCCCGTTTTTAGACTTTGTGAGCCGCTGAAACCGTTCTAATGTTTATGTAACAACAACAAAACCCTCTTTTTAGACCGCATTATTATGCAACTTCGGAACCCTATTACTGCGCGTGGCCCGACACGCACTTGGCCGGTTTTTTCATGATATCCAGACTCCCAAAGGTCTGTTTTATAAAATTTTGCGCACTCGTTTTCGTTCTAAATCATCATCCATTTCGCTACAAATTTGCAAAAGTGTGTATTCGTACGCGAACTAGCTTCTTACTGCTCATAACAGCATCTATCTGTTCCACACGTGTTGTCGGTTGATATAGCACGCATTTTAACCCCGCGCACAAAATAGTTCGTGCCGTCGACTAGTGTACCCTTAAATATTAATTTTATACTGTTTTTAGTATTTGTTGTTATAGCGGCAACAGGAATACATCATTTGTGAAAATTTCAACTGTCTAACTATCACGGTTCATGAGATACAGCCTGGTGACAGACAGACATACAGACAGACGGACAGCGAAGTCTCAGTAATAGGGTCCCGTTTTTACCCTTTGGGTACGGAACCCTAAAAATCGACGGAGGTAAAGTTCCTAATAAACACTATCAACAACTTAAGACTAGGTTGTAAAGCAAAATTAACGTTAATATACGAATAACCAAATAGACTCTTCCAGATTTGGTCGATGCCTCGATGGTGTTAAGGCTAACACGGGAATGATACCTAGATACTAGGTTATGTAGGTCAGATAGGCATTTGCTCCATATCTTTGGTATTCAGCTGCACCTGTGTACTTATGCCGAGTTTTTAGGGTTCCGTAGCCAAATGGCAAAAACGGAACCCTTATGGATTCGTCATGTCTGTCTGTCCGTCCGTATGTCACAGCCACTTTTTTCCGAAACTATATGAACTATGCTGTTGAAACTTGGTAAGTAGATGTATTCTGTGAACCGCATTAAGATTTTCACACAAAAATAGAAAAAAAAATCAAAAATAATTGGGGGTTCCCCATACTTAGAACTGAAACTCAACATTTTTTTTTCATCATACTCATACGTGTGGGGTATCTATGGATAGGTCTTTAAAAATGATATTGAGGTTTCTGATAATTTTTTTTTAAACTGAATAGTTTGTGCAAGAGACACTTCCAAAGTGGTAAAATGTGTGTCCGGGTGGGGCTGTAATTTCTAAAATAATATAAAACTACAAAAAATATATCATGTAAACTTCCACCGAAAATTGGTTTGAACGAGATCTAGTAAGTAGTTTTTTTTAATACGTCATAAATCGTAAACCGCAATTTACCAAGTACGGAACCGTTCGTGCGCGAGTCCGACTCGCACTTGGCCGGTTTTTCTATTATGATAACGTAAACGATCTCTTATGTCAAAATGAAGTCGGTGTCTTAGGCACCTGTTGTTTGCCGTTTTTCGACACCGACTTCGGAAAAGAAAGTTATTTTTCTCTTTGTAGTGTTTTGTTTTGGAAGTCGAATTGTTTTTTTGGTTAAATTTTATTTATTTATCTCTTTTTAGTTTTGGTAGGTACCTCCTATTACCATGAAAATCATTTGTAGCCAAAGCACACCTCATGACGATTCCAATAAGCCCAAACACAACTAGGATACATTGTTTTATTAAGGAGTTCCAGTGCCTATCTTCTAGCTTCATCATCAGATCATTTCCATGGTACCATTTTCATCAGTACCATTTATTTCTATGTATTTGCTTCATCATATTCGGTTAACTATTCAAGATATTATCTTATACCTATGACACACTTAGCATTAAGGAGTTCCAGTGGCTATCTGTGGTCTTCTTCATCAGTTTCACTTCACCAAATGATACTTTCTGAGTGCAAATGATGGCATTATTGATGAAAATACCAAAATCGCGTGTTGTACTTCGTAGCACGACCATGAACGTATTCATTATAACTTTAGATGGTACTAATATCCTTTTAATTTGTACTATTTTATACCACTAATTAGAAATTTTATACCTATCATTTATCGAAGATATAAAGGTCGTGCTGGCAAGATTCCTTCCCAGCACGACCACGCTTTATTACTGGTTAATTGTCGTAAACTGTTAGAAAAGCAAAAAAACATTTTCTGCCACATTTAACGCCATCTAGTGTCAAGTATACAAATCACATACTTATAGGCAGAAAATGTTTTATTGCTTTTCTAATAATTTACGACAATTAACCAGTAATAAAATAGGAGTACATAATTTGTACAAATTTTTAGGCATGCTCCCGTTTCATCACTTCTACGCCAACTGGAATTTTAGCGTGGTCGTGCTGGGAAGGAATCCTGCCAGCACGACCTTTATATCTGCGATAATTGAGAGGTATAAAATTTCTAATTAGTGGTTTAAAATAGTACAAATTAAAAGGATTTTAGTATCATCTAAAGTTATAATGAATGTCATGGTCGTGCTACGAAGTACAACACAAAATCGCTGTATGTATGCCTATAATATTTGAGGAGTTCCCTCGATTTATCCTAGATCCCATCATCAGATCCTGACCTGATGACGATGGGACCACCTTGGATATATGTTTACCATATATAGTATATGTGTGACCTTTTCAAACAAAAGAAGAATTCTTGAAATCAGTCCTTCAAGACGCCTTCTTTGAATAATCGGGTAACATACCTCCTCCTTTTTTTCAAGTCAGTTAAAAAGAGGTTTCTCTTTACCGTCCCCAGACGACGCTTATCAAATTTCAATACAAATTGATGTTTACGTTATCGCGATTTACCGTGAGTAATGAAAATTAAAAAAACTTATTTAAAAAAAATCTACCGACTTCCAAATAAGAAAACTAGAAAGTGAAAAATAACTTTATTTTTGGAAGTCGGTGTCTTTGGTAGGTACCAAATTTTTAAGTTATGGACACCGACTTCCAAAAATAAAGTAATTTTTCACTTTCTAGATTTCTTATTTGGATGTCAGTAGAATTTATTTGAAAAAAGAGTTGTTAATTTTCACTTTTTAGTTGTACCTACCTAATAAGGAAGTAGTTAAGTAAGTACCTAGAACGACAGAATAGATTACCCGAGTACCATGAAACTTGAATATATATACCCCTTTCGAGCGTACTGGCGTGATGTTATGTTATAAAATAGTATAAACAATAAACAGACATGCGATTGCAGCAATCCCGAGAGATTTGCCGTTATTTATTGAAGAGTTCTGTTGTATATCTCCGAAGATCTTCATCAGATCTTCACCAAATTAAAATGGGACCAATTTCGGAATATACTCTTTCAAACAAAAAAAGATTTTCAAAGTCGGTCCACAATTGACGGAGATAACGGTAAAACAAAAAAAAATAAAACCACCTCCTTACCTTAACCTCCTCCTTTTTTGATAAGTCGGTTAAAAACTCGCACTAACGCCTCTGGTTAGACTGGACGCCAAACCCAACAGAGGAAAAGACAGGAAGATAGATTTTGATTCGTCAAAACAGCTAATAAATTAATTCAACCTCATGTGTGAATTCAGCCACGCCCACTGTTTGTCTAAATTAGCAAATGCGAAACCAATTCGATACAAAACCGGTAATTACCATACATTCATAGATAAACATGAAAACGTGTGAAGAATTTTCATTATGATGCTTATATATAATGAAATCCCAAAAGTGAGAAATAGATATAAAAACAAACTAGAAGTCATCAGCTTACGCACTAATTACGGTAGAAGGACTATATTATGTGAAGGAGCACAGCTGTTCAATGAATTGCCGGACGATATAAAGGAGTGTCATAACTTAAATACATTTAAAAATAAGCTTAAGAAACATGTATGTACATTATAACTTCTAAGGCTCTGGAGGAAATTGTATTTTACTGTATTATTATAATTATTGCTCTGTATCTCATTATAAGCGGACTGTAAGTTCTTATGAGAAATAAATTTCTTTAAACCGAAGTATAAATGAATCTAAACTTGGACTAGTATAAGTTAGAAATCGTTCTGTAATGAGGCGCAAATGGTATTAACAAAAAGGCATTAAGGCCGTTATCCCACTGGCGTTTTACGAGCGTTGGCGTTGCTCCAACGTCTGAGCAGCGTCGACGCTGCGCAGACGCGACGTTGACGTCGCGTTTTACGAGCGTTGGCGTCTCGCCAACGTCTGCGCAGCGTCGACGCTGCGCAGTCGCGACGTTGACGTCGCGAGGCTCTGGTGGCAAGCGTTAACGCAACGTTAACGTCGCGCACATGCTAGAATTTGAGGCATACAATCAGAAACAAAATGAACCTACTGTGTTGGCATTGCTACTTCGACGAAAATTACGTTAAAGAAAAAGAAAGGCTTTTCGTTAATTTTTCCAATCGATTACAAGAAAGAGAATATTTCGCAATGTACTCTAATAATATTAAAAATATAGAATCGGAATTTTATAAATATTTGCGAATGACTAAATTTAATGAACTTTTAGAAGTGATTCATAATGACATTCAATATTTGAACACTAATCTCAGAGTTTCAGTATCACCAGAAGAGAGGCTTGTTATAACTTTGAGGTATGTATATAAAACGCTTTTGTGTATATTTTTCACTACCTGTTATATTTATCCTGCACAGATCTAGTACTGATATATGTCTATAGATAAGTATCTATAGCATACTCGGCCATACTGGTACAAAAGATGGCATAGACAAAAGTATATCTATATACTATCTTTTTGCCTATGACGTTATCTATTAGTGCGAAAGTAAATACTGATATTGAAATTGCGTCTTAAATATGTTCCGTCTTGTTATAAAATGTCTGACCGGCCGTAACCTCCGCCTGTGTGTGATTGTACCTGTTGCCAAAAAACGTAACGATACCGTCGCGTTGACGCGTCGTTAACGTTATGAAGTCTCAGCGCTAACGCTTGCCACTAGAGTCTCGCGACGTCAACGTCACGTCTGCGCAGCGTCGACGCTGACGTTGGAGCAACGCCAACGCTCGCAAAACGCCAGTGGGATAGCGGCCTAAAAACCTTAACTGCGTTTTTAGAAGAACTGTGCTATCAGCAACCGTGCAGCGTCTGTTTCTCATAAAAGCATCTGCATTTCGAGAATCTAGTAATACCTTAAGTCTAGAAGCTTGATATTATGCGCAAGAGTTTCTTCGAAAACGAAGACAAGCAGGAAAACGAAATAAAAAAAGATATTTGAATATAAAAGTTTTATGGAAATTCATCATAACTGCCGATGGAATCTCCCATCAGGCATTGACCGGTTGTTTGGCCAGTTTGTAAAAAACAACCGACCAAGTACGAGTCAGACTAGCACACGAAGGGTTCCGTACTATTATCGCTAAAAACGGCAACGTTTGTTGTATGGGAATCCTACTTAAATATTTATTTTATTCTGTTTTTAGTATTTGTTGTTATAGCGGCAACAGAAATACATCATCTGTGAAAATTTCAACTGTCTAGCTATCACGTTTCTTGAGATACAGCCTGGTGATAGACAGACAGACGGACCGCGGAGTCTTAGTAATAGGGTCCCGTTTTTACCCTTTGGGTACCTTATAAAGAAAACAACAAACATCATTATCAAAAAATTAAGCACAAACGATTCCAGGCCTGTCACCAACCACTATCCTAAAGCCTCCCACCAAAAAAAAACAAAAAACCGGCCAAGTGCGAGTCGGACTCGCGCACGAAGGGTTCCGTACCATTATCGCAAGAAACGGCAAAAAATCACGTTTGTTGTATGGGAGCCCTACTTAAATATTTATTTTATTCCCCACGCATTTCAACCCCGCGCACAAAATAGTTCGTGCCGTCGACTAGTGTACCCTTAAATATTAATTTTATACTGTTTTTAGTATTTGTTGTTATAGCGGCAACAGAAATACATCATCTGTGAAAATTTCAACTGTGTAGCTCTCACGGTTCATGAGATACAGCCTGGTGATAGACAGACAGACGGACCGCGGAGTCTTAGTAATAGGGTCCTGTTTTTACCCTTTGGGTACCTTACAAAGAAAACAACAAACAAACATAATTATCAATAAATTAAGCACAAACGATTCCAGGCCTGTCACCAACCTCTATCCTAAAGCCTCCCACCATAACCTCCAAAAAAAACAAAAGCCAATCCAAAAACCAAACCAAAAATCACCAACCAACCCAAAAACCAACTAACTAATCCAAAAATCTTCGCCCCAGCACGACCAAGAGGTCAGCCAGACAATTAAACGCAATCAGTAGTAATCAAGAGGCGTACAACGTACACAATCGTTTTAATTGATACTTATTGAACGCAATTAAAGAACGCGAGTGGTGGCTTGCGAATTTTATTAAAAGTTTTACTGCTGGCTGAACCCATTCCTTCGAAGGATCGATTCTTCAAGCACTTTCTGGCATCCGATGCACTCTATATGCTCAATAAACCGCCCAAGTGCGAGTCGGACTCGCACACGAAAGGGTTCCGTACCATTATCGCAAAACACTGCATAAAAATCACGTTTGTTGTATGGGAGCCCCCCTTAATTTATTTTATTTTAATTTATTCATTATTATTTTTTTAAGAAAATATTACACTAAACATTCTGTGAATATTTCAGGCGTCTACCTGTAGCCGTTATTAATATCGAGCAAAAAACGGCAAAAATATCACGTCTGTTGTATGGGAGCCCCTCTTTAATATTTACTTTATACTGTTTTTTGTATTTGTTGTTATAGCGGCAACAGAAATACATCATCTGTGAAAATTTCAACTGTCTAGCTATCACGGTTCATGAGATACAGCCTGGAGACAGACGGACAGACAGACAGACAGACAGACAGACGGATCGCGAAGTCTTAGTAATAGGGTCCCGTTTTTACCCTTTGGGTACGGAACCCTAAAAAGTATCTAACCAAACCACACTACTTAATGCTTATCATGCCTATGTGGGATCCACTCTATCTTATGGGATACTATATTGGGGACACTCGACTGATAAAGGAATTGCGTTCAAGGCACAAAAAAGTGTATTAGATGAATATGTGGGATACACCAAACAGATTCATGTAAATCTCAATATATTAACCCTCTCTGCTCTATATATCTATGTCGCCTCAATTTTAGTTAAATCAAACATCAGTAGCTATGACACGTTGACAAGCAGTAGACTTAAAAATATATTACACCATGAAACATCCCACACTACAGTGTATAGCAGTGTATTTGTATGAGCATAAAAATATATAATAAGTTACCCATACATATTAAGAACCTAAATTCAATTTGTATCTTTAAAAGGAAGCTAAAGGACTTCCTGATTAAAAAGGCATATTACACTGTAAAAGAATTCCTTGAAGAAAAATAATTGTTTAATATATTAAAATGATCGTGATACTTAATATAATGTAATAAAAATTAGTATAAAAATTGTATGATATAAAATAAAATGAATGAATAATGATAATTAATATAACTTAATGTAAGTTGTATATATAACTGTAATATTGAGTATAACCATTTAAATTGCAATGCCTTAACAGGCACTAAGTTCTAAGAACCTACCTTATTATAAAATCTTTAAAATTCTGTACACTTAGTTCGCAATAAAGAATTTGAATTTGAAATTCGATCCGATGCGTTTTTTAAATCACATAGGCCTACATGGGCACTTATAAAACGTCGACAAAAAGTGCACGGTTCGGGTTGGTCGTTTCCTATGGAGAAGAACCGGCAAGAAACTCCACGGTTACTCTTTTAAAAAAATTGGTTTGTTTATACAACATTTCCATGTTACAGCATTAGTGCTTAGATATGGGGGGACAACGTATGCCCGACAATAAGTCGTGAGAAAATAAAAAACTTTGTATAAACGAGATAAAGAGTTAACAAATGTTAACAAGCGTCTAGAAATCTAGAAGGCCTACAATGTTCACACATTAAGATAAAACTTGGCGTATTTATGTAACTTTAGAAACATTGAGAACATCATTATCATCATATCAGCCGAACTGCTGGACATATTATAGGCTTCCCCCAAGCACCGCCACATTGATCGGTCCCGTGCGTCCCGCATTCAGCGGATCCCCGCAAGCTTCACCAATTCATCGGTCCACCTGGTGGGAGGCCTTCCAACACAACGTCTTCCTGTTCGCGGTCGCCACTCCAGAACTTTCCAACCCCATCGGCCATCCGTTCTGCGAGCAATGTGCCTTGCCCACTGCCACTTAAGTTTGGCAATTCTTCGGGCTATGTCGGTAACCCTGGTTCTCTTGCGTATCTCTACATTTGTGATTCGATCACGCAAGGAAACTCCGAGCATAGCCCTCTCCATTGCCCTTTGGGTGACTGTAAGCTTTCTGATGAGACCCATTGTAAGCCACCACCTAATATTGTAATATGGAATTGATTAAGTGATGGTGCCGGAAGAAATATACAAAGGAAAAATACAAAATGCTTTAACTGCAAAAAAATACCAACGACTTCCAAATAAGAAAAATACAAAGTGAAAAATAACCTTGTTTTTGGAAGTCGGTGTCTTTGGTGGGTACAATTTTTTTGCGTTATGGACACCCACTTCCAAAAATAAAGTTATTTTTCACTTTGTATTTTTCTTATTTGGAAGTCGGTGGTATTTTTTTGCAAAATAAACTTTTTTATTGCTCACATTTTAGTTGTACCTACCTAATAGGCAAGTAGTTAAGTAAGGTACCTAATGTCAGAATAGATTACCCGAATATCACGAAACTGAACATAACCGGTGAAATTAAAGTGTACCAAGGTGAACTGTACAAATCTGCGTACCCCTTTAGAGCGTACTGGCGTGATGTTATGTTATGAAATGGTATAAACAATAAACAGACATGCGATTGCAGCTATCCCGAGAGATTTGCCGTTATATATTGAAGAGATCTGTTGTATATCTCCGAAGTGCTTCATCAGATCTTCACCAAACTAAAATGGGACCAATTTCGGAACATACTCTTTAAAACAGAAAAAGAATTTTCAAAATCGGCCCACAGTTGCCGGAGATATAGGTGAATATACACAAAAAAAAAATACAAACATGAAGTCGAACATAGAACCTACTCCTTTTTGGTAAGTCGGTTAAAAAGTAGGAGTCAAGACTGTGTCGGAATCCTTTCTTTTAGTTTATTTCCAACATTTAGCAGAAACTCGAAAGTCAAGCAGCCTATGGTGCATTTATTCAATGATCAGATCTACAATAAGCATCAAACACAATATTCAAATCAATACATACAGCAGCTTTTTACTGTCTCGCAGAAGGTGTGAAAAGTAGAGTATGCTTCTCTGGGATAAAGCATGTCTTGATCTTGGGCAGCTTGCTCCCCTAGCTTAACTCAGGACTCTACCCAACTCAGACCCTCGTTACGCTCAGGGTTCAATATGCCGCCCGTGACGTAAGACACTGCTTTATCCCCTTGGTGCATAAATCTATTATTATTGTACACCGAAAAAGTTATTTATCTACACTCACAACGTAATGTTCCAAATACGAATTCAAAAAATATTGTATAAACACGTACTTTATATTCGTGGATAGGTAAAATTAAAAAAAAAAACCATTACAGTATCAAATATTTTTCCTTTTCCACTTTTGTTTTATTTCAACTGTATGAATGAAGATAAAGTAGTGTATGCAACGGCATATAATTAGGTATTAAAACACTCGCGTAATATTATTATCAAATTCGGCTTCGCCTCATGTGATAAACCTACGCTCGTGTTTTAATAACCCCTATTTTATGACCATTGCATAAACTACTATTCTGTTACAAAAACTTTATACTATGGCACGGGCACCCAACGCGAAGAATTTTTTTTTTCAAATAAATTGCACTAGATGGCGTGATAAGCTTCGATTTGTTATTGAGTTTTGTGAAAAATTAAGATTTTGTAGAGACGATCATAAAAAAAAAATATTCTTGTTTAATTAAATCTCCTAAACACAAAATTAAGTAATATTAGGCTCTTTAATCACATTTCATAGATTATTTGAATGGATCATTTAAAATTGATTCCAAAAGATGTCGCGGTTTTAATTTTCTGTGGCATCCATTCGATTTTTAAATGGTACAATGAAACCTTAGATAAAGTACCTATAGATTAAGCACTGGCGTGGCCGCACATGAGACAGCAATAGTTAGTTCTGGTGTTACAACAAGAACAAGAACACTACAACCCACCATCGCACTGACACTTATCATCTATAAATAACACAAATTCCTTGTCTCAATTAACACATAATACCACGAAATCATAGAAAATCAAACAAAACCGAGTTTGTTTGTCAAACCTGCCATTGTATTAGAGTTTGACAAACAACAGAAACCGGCCACGGTGACAAAGACAAAAAATAATCTTTTGTCCTTATCTATACTAATATTATAAAGAGGTAAGATTTTTTTGTTTATTTGTTTGTTTGTTTGTACCGAATAGGCTCCAAAACTACTGGACCGATTTGAAAAATTCTTTCACCAATAGAAAGCCACATTATTCCTGAGTGACATAGGCTATTTTTTATTCCCGAAAACGGATCCTGTGGGGTGGTCCACGGGAGCGAAGCCGCGGGCAACAGCTAGTTATTTACATGGAGCTGCCAATTAGCCATCTCGCTCTATCAATCAAGCTCATTTTAAGGCTTAATCTATAGGTACTTTATCTAAGAATGAAACTGTAAAAACGTGCAAAAAAATATACTATATAACAAATATAGTATTCACGAACCGAGTAAACCCTTTTACTTGCAAGGCGCTGCTAACACCATCTATATCCGTGGAACGGAACCGAACGCGATCGATGTGCTTCGAATAACAATCATCTTAATCAGACGAAAAACGCTAGTTACGTCGGCACGGTTTCTAAGTATGGTATGAGGCATCTGTGTGCTAGTATTATATTATCTGTGACTATGGGTACAATGGCGGTCAAATCGCTGACAGAGACATCTACCAGACAACCTTTGGATGGACAGCCATAGACAATTGCCATCAACCAGGCATAGAGCCAGACTCCAGGCTGCTACTAAGAAATGAAAAAAACTCAATAACACAACCCAGCTCGGGAATCGAACCAGGAACTTAATAATTCCATCAAGAGCCTATAAAACTCATCTGTCACTCACACAAACGCATTCAATCAAACTAAGTACTCAGATAAAGATCTGCAGCCATTTAATGCCACGTGTTTTGTGCTCACGAGGAAGTGACATCATGGTGTTTCGTTCAAGGGCATGGTGCTCAACGGTCAATAGTTCAATGGGCAGTGATGGGCGAGGCTGATCAATGGTGGAAGGTCGCACCTGGGTTTGGCTAGATTAGCATGAGCTCATGGGGTTTGTATTGTGGTTGTGGTTATTACTACTGACTATATTACTATCCTGTATAGTGTTTACTATAGCTTGGCAAATTCGTACGTGACACTCCCATACCCGGGGGAAGGGTGGCGGGGGACGTTACTACCCAATGACGTGACGCGACGGCGTCCAACAGTCCAACTTTTAGCCCCAAATTTAGGGTTGAATTATTCATGCTCGGCATTTTTCTGGGGCCCAAAATATTTTTGGGCTGTTTTTAGGGGCATTAATAATATTTCATGCATTACTAACGTAACCGATTGTCCCTTGAAAAACTGCAAAGTTTAGTGATGACACGATAAATTTTAAAAGGAGATGTGGATCATTCGTTATATTTACCCCATCCGTGAAAATGTTACTGTTGATTATTGTAAACATTTGTATGACCTCAAGAATTTCGAACGCTCAAATGAAACGCCAAATCGGAACTAAAACGTTTTAAAAACAATTTATAATGTAGATATTTAATTAGTTATAATAAGTTCTAATAAAAAGTATTTAAAACTAAGTTATATATTTTATTTACCTTAGTAAAACGATTAAAACTTACTCATTTAAACAATACCTTACGAGATACTTACTCATTTAAACAATACCCTTGAAAAGGTACCCAATACAGGGTTTTTATGGGGCTTTTGAATATTGCATTTAGGGCTATTTCATCTTGATCTTAGGGGATTTTTTTTTAGGAATTGGTAACCCTGCCGTTTTTCCATCCCCACTAGCTTACGTTCCTCGTAGCTCGCGGACCATGTCACGTACGAATT
Source organism: Anorthoa munda (assembly GCA_945859665.1). NCBI lineage: Eukaryota > Metazoa > Arthropoda > Insecta > Lepidoptera > Noctuidae > Anorthoa > Anorthoa munda. The sequence goes on from OX243915.1 coordinate 20,540,217, forward strand.
TGACAAGCTATAGTCCTGGAGATTACCTATTCAAAAGTAATGCAGCGAAATGCCAATGAGTAAACTAATTGAGCTTTTTGAAGAAAGCGCCCGAAAAACTGGTATTAAAAACATGTGGATCCTTTATCAATATTGAGACAGACAAATTCAGAAATAATGATGGATCCACTGCAGCAACGATTGGCGAGACTACCTACTGGGCCCAACTCATTTAATTCAATACAATATATGTACATTTACCATCGGCACGAAAACTAGAAGAAGCCAGAAAGGGTGATAATGAGTTGAATTTTTCACTTATGTTAAGTGCAAGCTTAGGTAACTAGAATAAATTAACTTCAGTTGTCATTGTCGTTTTAGTTTCTGTATTATATTTCACGCAATGGATCACAGAGGTTGCCACCCTTTGTCCACCCTTTGTCACCCATTGCGTGGAGGCGATCTTCGCGGCGGAACCAAAAAGCGGACGCAAGTTGAGCTAGACGCACACTGCTCGGACGCAGTGATCTCCTTCTGCTAGAATGTCTACTCGCTGAAAGAGACTGTAGAAAGGGAAAGGGAGACTACCAGTGTTCTTCCATCCCGAACTGGGAGTACCAACCGTTGGCGAAGGAGAGACAATGCCCTCTTCCAGCCCCTCTAAAAGGGTCCAAGGACGACGGATTCGGGGACATCCGTCGCCCCCCATCAATCAGAACCCAAGAGGGCGGCGCGCAGTGTTCCACGCGCGCCTCTCGCACGCTTGCATGGTTGGTTCGAGGCAGCATAAGGACGGAGAACCTGACAAGTCATGAGGGTGGCTTTTGCTGATTACGGGAACAAAAAAAATACTCAGCCACAAGAAGTGACAAAGAAATCTGTTTCAGAAACAATACTCAGAGACTTAATAAAGACAATAACAGCTGTATAGTAGCCACAGCGGATCTTTGTGTCTCTGAAGTTGACTCTGCCAACTATTGCGCAAGAAACAATTTGTCATCGAGTATAATGCATAGAGTAAGCGAGGTAGGACGATGCAACAAACGTAATCGAGTGAAAGAGACAGTTATACAATGCTAGCTTCATCTTCAACATTGAAATAAAAATAGCTACTGCGCAGAGGCTTGCAGCCAATTCAGAGACACAAAGATCCGCTGTGACAATTATAAAAAAAACATTCGCCTAATTAAAACAGACACATAAAACTCGGTGACAAATAATGGAAGTTTCCCATCATCATGTTTGTCAGTTCATCCTACACGATTAATCAGTAACTATTTATCGCTCGTCAAGATCTGTGGTCGTACTAAGCGAATCGAGAATGCCGTGAAACATGGTCATTATTAATAGTTACTAAGGCCCACTTACTTGCGCGAAATACATTAGTTGCTAACACGTGGTTAAATTAAAATATGTCATAAATAAATGTCATATATAACACGGGGTTAGCCTGTAACTCGGAATTCGTAAGATATCAGGATGGCGCAAGTGATTTAGGTAACAAAAGGCACTCGGAAAGTTGCCAAGCTGGACTTAACACAACTGCTGAGTATCCGGCAAACAACGTACCAAACTCACGGCTCAATGAGTCCAATACAAGGTATACGACATCGCGGCAAACACGAAAAAAGGAATTATCATTATTGTAATCTACCACGCGGGCCCAGTGCGGGTTGGTGGATGTGTCATGTCGTCGAAGGAAATTGCCGGCTTATAAAAATAATTATATATTGTAAAAGTATAAGCATCCACAAATTTATTAAAATAACATAATTCAGCTCTGGATTTTAAAAGTTTGCAGCGCCATCTATCTTGTTTCATAGAAACTATGCAGCCAGCCAGCGGACTGCAAGTCGTTTAGGATACATTCTCCGTTTCGCTCTAATCAGAAAACTTGGTTTGTTTAGTAAGGAATTTGTTATGGCGTAGAGTTAAATTATTATTATTTATTTACTTTTAGATGTATGAATGTGAGTGAAGCAAAAGAAGTATGTAAGGATCGTAGCAGGTGGCGTTCTGTAGTTTCTGCCTACCCCCCTGGATACACTGTATTTAATTTAAAGTTAACAACTTTCAATTGTAAGCGCTAATTGTAATTTCTCTATATTAGACCACAGATAATATACAAACAAACCGTGCCGACGTAACTAGCGGTTTCAACTGATTATTGATTTCAATAGTCGATCGATGGCGTTCGGTTCCGTTCCACGGCGATAGATAGATGGTGTTAGCAGCGACTTTTTTTAAGAGGGTTTATATACAGTGACGATTTGTTTTATATTATAGTATTTTATGCACGTTTTTACAGTTTCATTGCACCAAAATGTGTTACAATACAAATTTTAACAATCTAGTGAAATGCCTCAGAAATTTAAAACCGAGCCATCTATTGTCATCAATTTTAAATGATCCGTTCATATAATCTTTGAAATATGAATTAAGAGACCAATATTCCATAATTTTGTGCTTATGAGAGTTGATTAAACAAGAACATACAATGTTTAAGTTCAATGCCCGAAAATGTTAATTTTACACACAGTTCAATAACAAATCGGTGCATATCGCGCCATCTAGTGAGTTCTTTCTTAGCGCTGGGACCCCGTGATTAGACTAAGTTCTCTGAACAATAAATAAACTTTTTTGACTTTCAATTACAATGCCACAGGCAAAAGCTTGTTTAGAAATAAAATATCAACTTACCATTAACGACGAATGGCCGTTCTTCAAAAGGCTCTCTAAAAGTCAGAACAATATCTTGAAGACCGCTAAATTGTTCTTCATTACATGCGCAATAGAGTCGATATCAATAATTTCCATTAATGTTCTATGAAACGATGGAGGAGACGAAGCGTTGCTATCGCGCTCTGACACTTAAGTTATTGTATGTCCGTCTCTCTCTTTCAGCAGGCGGCGATGGATTCAGCAAAGTGGTTCTGATTTATCTGTAATAGAAGAAATGTGCTATTTAGTTTTGATACGTAATAATAAACAAATGATAATTGTTTGTTTGTATTCTTTTGGCACGTGTTCGAAAACGGAACTGCCCGTGTCATCATCATAAGCCTATTAATGTTCCCACTGCTGGGAAACAGGCCTCCTCTCTTTGACAGGGAATGGGCTGTAATCCACTACGCGAGCTTGTGCGTATTGGTGGTTGTCACCTGTCACATCTGCCATGGCGATTCCCGGTAGGTTATCAAATTTTTATGACGTGATCGATCATAAAAACCTAGCTCTAAGGCTTTTATGTATTACTAGCTATTGCCCGCGACTTCGTCCGTGTAGCATTAGTAATTTGAATAGCCTATCTTTTACCCGACTGCCGAAGGAGGGTTATGTGATTATCAGTCTATGTATGTAGGTATGTTTGTTCCTATGTGGCGTTCTAGAGACCAAACGCGTGAGCCGATTTAGATGATTATTACGTCAATCGATTTGTCTTAACCCTGCGAGTGTCACTGGCTACATTGGAAAATAAAAAAATGGCGGATTTTGGGCTCCATATTGTGGGGCACCAATTTTATTTTTCGTCCAATGACATCGTGTGGGGACTGTGGCGTATCAAAATAAAGGGTTTTAAGAGGTGATTTATAAAATATCAAACACTTATATGTTTAAACGAACCTAATTTAAAAAAAAAAAACTAAAAAGTTATATGTAATTAAAAATAATCAAAAACCCCGACTGCTTAAAAAGCGAACTAAAAAGCCGTAAACAAGAACTTTTTTCTTAATCAACTTTTTTTATAGCGCCCCATAATATTATAGGTGTGTGGGCCGCCATGCTTGAGAAATTATTAGTTCACCATACAAACTTCTACCCCCCTGTCCACCCCCTAAAGGATGATTGCCGGGATAAAAACTAGCCTATGTCCTTCCCTGGATCTCAAACTAACTCCATACCAATTTTCATCTAAATAGCGGTTTAAGCGTAAAACGGTAACAGACAGACAGAGTTACTTTCGCATTTATAATATTATTAATAGCACTCTGACCGCGACTACGTTACGACTACGTGTACGACTTTCTTACGTGCAGTTAGTGAAGGCGACCAAAAATAAGATAGTTAAATTAATAAAAATGGAGTTTCGTAGATATCTAGGCTTAATTGGTTTAGGACGATTCTTATTTGAATTAAAGTATACATATTAGGTTACTCCCCTAAAAACTTAATAACCCCTTTTTACCCTGATGAGGCTCGAGTTTTTAACAACCCAAATAATATGTTATTCACTATTTTCTTCACTATTATATTTTTTATTTATGTTAGATTGCGCAGTAAGATTCCTCAAAAAACCGTCAACACCCCTTAACCTTATCTGGGGGCCTGTTTTAAAAATCTTATTATGTCATATTGATTATTTATTTTATCCCCAAGGAATTAGTTTTTTTCATAAAAAACAAATTTCCCCCTATTCACCACCTTAAAGGTTTTTGGAATTGACGTTTCCTTCATAGTGCTCCCTTAGACCCTTACATCAAAAACGAAACCGAGCAGTAAGATTCTTAGCAAACTTTAACACCCGCTAATTCGTATTTCGGGGGTGGTTTTGAAAAACTTATAATGACAACCTTTAGGTTGTTATTTATATTTATGTCAAGTTTCAAGTTTATTAACCCAAGAAATAAGATTCTTAAAAAAAATCTTTAACACCCCCTAAAGGTCTATCCACACATAATATCAGGGCCGTGCCCGGGACGTAGACGAACCGTGCCTCGTCAGGGGCTCAAAAATTATATCGGTGTGTACATTTTATAAGAACTCGTTCACACACGTCCGTGCACGGGCCAATGACGAAGCTTCAATGCCTGGGCCCGGCCCTGTCACGGCTCTGATATGTGTGGATAGACCTTAAATCGTCTTTTGGGTGTATTTTCGAATAAAAACGGGCCAAGTGCGAGTTAACTAGCACACGAAGGGTTCCGTACCATTATCGCAAAAAACGGCAAAAAATCACGTTTGTTGTATGGGAGCCACACTTAAATATTTATTTTATTCTGTTTTAGTATTTGTTATAGCGGCAACAGAAATACATCATCTGTGAAAATTTCAACTGTCTAGCTATCACGGTTCATGAGATACAGCCTGGTGACAGACAGACAGACAGACGGACCGCGGAGTCTTAGATAGGGTCCCGTTTTTACCCTCTGGGTACCCTAAAATAACCCTAAAAACTAATAATGACAACCTTTATCATATATTTAGATTTACTATTTGTGCCAAGTTTCAAGAATATTAGCCAAAGAAATTAGATTTTTCATACAAACTTTCAACCCCTTTTTTACACCCTCTTAATTAATTTCCAAACTCCTTCTTAGTGCGCACTTACGTTACTTGAGAAACCTTTCTGCTAAATTTCATCTCTATACGTCAAGCGGTTTTCGATATTTCGTGATGAGTAAGTGATGATGTGACCTTTCGCTTTTATATATATAGATTAGAAGGCTCTCTCTTTGATCTATATCTCACCATGATAGGATGTGATTGTGTGGTCAACAGTGAAACACGCTTGCCTAGAAGAATTCTATTCACTAAATTTCCAAGTAGGTTTGCGTGGTTGCTTACACAAATAAATACAAAACTCACCAAACAGCACTCACACAGCGTTTAAGGAGTATATATTTCCCAATGTTAACGCAGTACTGGCTGTGCGCCCGCTCGGAACCAGAATATCAATATTGTTGTTTTGTTTGCAAGAGCAAACCCATCACAAATAAAAAAAAAACATATTTACATATGCTATTTCAGTTATGAAGAAATTCTAGCCATCAAATTGTGTGTGTATAATTTTTTTTTAAACATTTAAGTCGTTTTGGAGTATCCAAAAGTAGCGAAAAAATTTCGTGTCGTTAATTATTTTTTTAAAACAAAAAACGTGTTTTTTTCGTATAAAAACTAGTTTTATACGAAAAAAACACGTTTCACAAATAATGTACATGAAACAATAATAAATATATTTTATTTTCAAACCTCTTAACCTAGCCGTTACTAAGGATTATGCTTCAGAAAGTTACCGTTTTACGGCATTAAAGCGGTTGTAGGCCCTTAATCCAAAAAGCTTAATTAATTTATGTACCGACCGAATACATCTATACTAATATTATAAAGAGGAAAGATTTTTTTGTTTGTTTGTTTGTTTGTACCGATTAGGCTCCGAAACTACTGGACCGATTTAAAAAATTCTTTCACCAAAAGAAAGCTACATTATTCCTGAGTAACATAGGCTATTTTTTAATCCCGAAAACGGGTCCTGTGGGTTGGCCCACGGGAGCGAAGCCGCGGGCAACAGCTAGTATTTAATAAATCAATTTCTCAAGTCTTTTCCCAACTATATTGGGGTCGGCTTCCAGTCTTACCGGATTCAGCTGAGAACCAGTGTTTTACATGGAGCGACTGCCTATCTGGCCTCCACAACCCAGTAACTGGGTAAAACGGTATCACTTGGCAAGACTGATATTAGATCTCAAGCTTCTGACTACCCGTAAAGACTGTCAAAAATCTTCAAATGACAGCCGGGACCAACGGCTTAACGTGCTTTACGAGGCACGGAGAAAAATTCAGTATGTTGAAATGGTCACCCATCCACAGACCGACCTCGTCAAGCGTTGCTTAACCTTGATGATCGACCAGTGCGGCTGCTATTATTTAGCCACGAGCTCCACGTATATACATTTAATAAAAATATTTTATTACCTTCAAGATATGGTTTCACTTTTTTTTGTTCCTTTGTCTAAGATACACTGGACTTGAGTGAGACTACAAATAATTGCATTGTCAACAAATGAGACAGACCAATCACTGACAGTGTTATAATTATTGTAGGCAGCGAGCCGGAAACTAGGCAATCAGTTTTAAAAGATTTTAAAATCATAGACTGCACAGCATGATTTTCTTCTTGTTTTATAACACAAATTCTTTGTTTTTAATGGAAAATGTGTATCTCAAAGTTCCATTAAAATTGGCCCCATTAAATTATAAAAATAAATTCCACTAAAAAGAAAAAAAAAAATGTTTATTTTTCCACTGAATTTTCAATTGTGAACCGATTTTGTTGAAATTAAGTACACTGAAAAGTTTCTTTATTTTTAGGGTTCAAACGGGACCCTATTACTAAGACTCCGCGGTCTATCTATCTATCTGTCACCAGGCTGTATCTCATGAACCGTGATAGCTAGACAGTTGAAATTTTCACAGATGATGTACAAATAATGGGCGCACGGTTGGCGCAGTGGTTGAGCAATTGACTGCTGCGCTGCGTGTCGCTGGTTCGATTCCCGCACGGAACAAATATTTGTATGACCTACAGGTAGTTGTCCCGGCTCTGGGTGTTTGTGTATGTGAGTTTGTATGTTGGTAAACGCACCCACGATACAGGAAGAAATTCCTAGTGTGGGGCAACGTTTTTTATTTAAAATAAAAAAATAAAATTAAAATACTAAAAACAGAATAAAACAGTGGGGCTCCCACATATCAATCGTAATATTTTTTGCGATAATGGTACGGCCGGTTTTGCTTTTGGTTTTCCTTATTTCGTCGGATTAATTTTTTTTTTTTTTTTTTAACAATACTTACCGGTGATAGAATCTCAGTTTTGTGTTTTTGCATATTTTTGTGTCTTTTCTGCGGGTCAAAACTATTTTTTCTTTCTTTCTTAAACCCTTGTAGTAGTCGTTATCCCTTTTCTAACCATCTTACACACAATCCATCCATCCTTTCTTTGGGGTACTCCTCTTAAAGCCATCCACATTCATAATCATTTTCTCTAGGCATTGTCACGTCAAAAGTAAGATCCCCATTAACGACCAGGCCTTGAAGCATCGCCCATCGTAACAGGATTAATCTAGTTTGTAAAGTAGCCGTGTGACTGCAGAATGGACGGACTAGTGTGTAACGTGATACATTGCTGAGTCTCTTGACGCGTGATCGAGCATATCTGAATGTACCATGTCTTGTTTCTGAAGGTAGTAGGCTGAGGTCTCAAGTCCCGCTTTGGGCCAGTCAAAGTCAAGTCCACCAGATAACGCCACGTAAATGAAGAGTATCCAGATCAAGTTTAAAAAAAACTGGCTATGTGTGAGTCGGACTCGCGCACGAAGGGTTCCGTAACATTATCGCAAAAAATGGCAAAAAAATCACGTTTGTTGTATGGGAGCCCGACTTAAATATTGATTTTATTCTGTTTTTGTTGTTATAGCGGCAATAGAAATACATTATCTGTGAAAATTTCAATTGTCTAGCTATCACAGTTCATGAGATACAGCCTGGTGACAGACGGACAGACAGACGCAATAAAGCTGCTGGGCTTATAAAGTTAATGTAAATCATAAATGGCCAATTCAGAGGCCTGTGGGGTTTTCCCAGAAGCGGCTTAGTTAACTCTGACACCATCAGTGGCCCCATCCTTATACGTAAATAAAAAGCTTTTTACAAAAAAATACTACCGACTTCCAAATAAAAAGACTACAAAGTGAAAAATAACTTTATTTTTGGAAGTCGGTGTCTATAACGCAAAAAAATGGTACCTACCAAAGACACCGACTTCCAAAAATAAAGTTATTTTTCACTTTGTAGTCTTTTTATTTGGAAGTCGGTAGTATTTTTTTGTAAAAAGCTTTTTATGTTTCACTTTTTAGTTGTACAAGTTTAGTAAGGTACCTATAACGCCAGAATAGATTACCCGAATATCATGAAACTAGAGTATTAACGGTGAAATGAGAGATCTTCCCTTTAGAGCGTACTGGCGTGATGTTATGTTATGAAATGGTGTAAACAATAAACAGAGATGCGATTGCAGCAATTCCGAGAGATTTGCCGTAATTTATTGAAGAGTTCTGTTGTATATCTTCGAAGATCTTCATCAGATCTTCACCAAATTAAAATGGGACCAATTTCGAAACATACTCTTTCAAACAAAAAAAGGATTTTCAAAATCGGTCCAAAATTGACGGAGATATGAGTGAACATACAAAAAAAAAAAAAAAAAAAAAGTCGAACATAGAACCTCCTCCTTTTTCGTAAGTCGGTTAAAGAATCTTTCTACGACGACGTCAAAACTGAACATTGAATATTTTTTATCTTTTCGGCGGTTATTACATTCAAGTTCATCTGTATAAATATAAGTAAGTTATAACAATACCTCATCTGTATAATAAAATTACAAACTAAAAAAACCCACGATTTTTATTTTTATTTCATGCTTTTTAAACTACATATAATATACCTAGTAGCAGACACGCTTCAATCGACAATCTATCGAAATACGTAATTATGACACGATATCTTGCGAAAAAATCCAGATTCAAAGAGTAAAATGCGAATAACTTTTGGACGGCAAAACCGATGTTATTCAAACATAGCTAAGAACACTCTCGACAAAGTCACCTATCAAAATAAAACTAAATCAAAATCGGTTCATCCGTTTAGGCGCTATGATGCCACAGACAAACATACAAATACACAGCAACACACGTCAAACTTATAACACCCCACTTTTTCCGTCGGGGGTTAAAAACATGCTCATGAGTATTTCAAACACTATCGATAATCTCAAAAAGTCACCTAACCATAGACGGGGTACCAGTCGTGTTTTTTTCCTCCTTGATGCACTGTGCCACCTAGCGGGAGAACTTGGCAGTTAGTTTTCTTATTCTTATGTAGGTAATAATGGAGCGAAAGTATTGTCATTTAGTATGCACAAATTCTGTCTCTAGAAGACACCATTTTCGCATTTAAAAACTATTTTCCTCTTTTTTGTTTTGGTAGGTACCTCCAATTAACATGAAAATCATTTATAGCCAAAGTACATCTCATGAAGATTCCAATAAGCCCAAACACGACTAGGATACATTGTTTTATTTCGGAGTTCCAGTGGCCATTGTGGTCTTTGTCATCAGTTCCACTTCACCAAATGATACTTTCTGAGTGCAAATGTGCAATCATTGATGAAAATGCCAAAATCCCTATATGTATGCCTATAATATTTGAGGAGTTCCCTCAATTTCTCTAGGATCCCATCATCAGATCCTGGTTTTCTTATCATGGCACCACCCTTGGGATATCTCCTATCCAACAAAAAAAGAATCATCAAAATCGGTTCATAAACGACGAAGTTATCCGCGAACATACATAAAAAAAATATATACGATCGAATTGAGAAACCTCCTCCTTTTTTGGGAAGTCGGTTAAAAACCTCCTATTTCAAAACGCAATCTCATGTCAGCAATCAACAATCAATGTCAGAAACAGGTTTTTTTTGAGGCTTGACAGAGTGAGATTCAAAAAAATACGAAAATTTCCTTTCAAGTTGTCATTGATTTAGTAGGCAATAATAAAAATCCCGGTAGCACTTCATAACCTGTTGATAACACCCAAGACCGTACTCAGCAGACATTATTGCAACCGTTAGACCTAAAAACAGTTTTGACTCTTGAGTCCAGATTTTAGTCCTTGAGATCCAGATCACAAAAACTTAGCCTGTATTTATGCCTTAATATAAAAAGCTTTTTTACAAAAAAATACTACCGACTTCCAAATGAAAAAACTACAAAGTGAAAAATAACTTTATTTTTGGAAGTCGGTGTCTTTGGTAGGTACCATTTTATGTGTTATGGACCGACTTCCAAAAATAAAGTTATTTTTCACTTTGTAGTTTTTTCATTTGGAATTCGGTATTATTTTTTTGTAAAAAAGCTTTTTATTTTCCACTTTTTAGTTGTACCTACCTAATAGGCAAGTTGGTTAAGGTACCTATAACGCCAGAAAAGATTACTTGAACAAAACCGGTGAAATGAGAGATCTGCGTACTCCTTAAGAGCGTACTGGCGTGATGTTATGTTATGTTATGAAATGGTATAAACAATAAACAGACATGCGATTGCAGCAATCCCGAGAGATTTGCCGTAATTTATTGAAGAGTTCTGTTATATATCTTCGAAGTTCTTCATCAGATCTTCACCATATTAAAATGGGACCAATTTCGAAACATACTTTTTCAAACAAAAAAAGAATATTCAAAATAGGTCCAAAATTTACGGAGATATGAGTGAAAAAAAACAAAAAAAAAAAAAAAACTCGTAATGTCGAACATAGAACCTCCTCCTTTTTGGTAAGTCGGTTAAAAAATTATGCTTACATTGTTACGTCATTATGAAAACGGGCGCCAAAATTGACAGCTATCGAGCGCCATTTTCTTTTTTTCCCGCGTATTGACTTTACTGGCTGTCACATTTCCACATAACATCATGCCTCTCATTACTCGACCACGTGAAGGGAAGACCGCACTTTTAATTTAACGAATGGTAATCGAAAACGTACCTTATTCATGCGTAATAAGATACACGGCCAGCATGTGCGGAAGCCACCAACTACGATCCGTTTAAAGTGCTTGAAAGCAAGATTTATTGTAATAGAATTCAGTATGAACCAGTTTTTGCTGACTGGATATGGTTCTTTTTTGTGGAAGACATTTTCTGACCTATTTTTTATTTGTTTAATATATTTCAAAATTGTTTACACTAAAACATTTACTTTTATTTTGGCAACCTACAGTTAAAATTTTGTAAGATTTTGTGAATTTAAAGAAAACTTAGAAATAATTATTTTAATGAGATTAAATACTTTATCTATCTACATATCAATTAAGTAAATATTTTTATTCATTATTTAAAACTACTACAATTAAGCAAAATATCAAGTCACAATTTTTTTTTATTTATTTAATGCAAAACATGCTTCTCTTCACTTCTACCTTAAAGAGATGCAGAAATAATAAAAACAAAAGCTAGGAGCATCAAAATAGATAACTTTTACCTAACCGAAATGAACGTTCCCAATCCAAAAATCGTTTTACGACAAAAACGTGAAAAAAAAAAAAGAAAACTTACCAAAAAGCGTCATCCCCAGGCCAGACGCGGAGTAAAACGGCCATGTTTAAACCCTCAATAACCGGCAAATAATTAAACAAAAAACTTTTTCACAAAAAAAAATCTCTGATTTAAAATGCATGCGCAGTGCGTACAAATCCGGCAAGAGTCTGGATTGCAGTGGCCGATTCGTTAGAGTGAGGGGGGACCACAATTGGGAACATATTCAATGAGCATAAGTGACCATTTTATCTGGTACAGTTTAATGTGTTTAAATGGAATTTTAGGCTTCGTGATTGAGTTGGTAAGTTTTGATAGTTCAATGAGTTGTTAGTTTGTAAAAATGGTAACTGCCATGGTAAATAGTTGGTTTTCTAACAAAAATATCTTTGTTAACGAATAAAGGAAAGAAAAAAGATTTTTCTTCATAAACCTGAGGGCACATACAACGGAAAATATAAAAGAATAACCTAAAGAACAATACTTTTTGACAAGTACAATTGTGCATTAGACTAAATATTGTTCATACCAAGCACCAGCTCAGAATTTTAGTAAAACTTTTTAAAAAGGCTCCTACCTCAGCATGTGCAGCAATATATAAAAAGTATTAATAATTTTAGTATGTTGCTGGCCTTTTTTGACCCCCGACGGAAAAAGAGGTGTTATAAGTTTGACGTGTGTTGCTGTGTATCTGTGTATATGTGTGTCTGTCTGTGGCATCGTAGCGTCCAAACGGGTGAACCGATTTTGATTTAGTTTTTTGTTTGAAAGGTGACTTTGTCGAGAGTGTTCTTGGCTATGTTTGAATAAAATCGGTTCAGCCAATCAAAAATTAAGGGCGTTTCACTGTTTGAATCGGGGTGTTTACGCAAGATATCGTGTCATAATTACGTGTTCAATAGATTGCCGATCGAAGCGTATCTACTATGTACTAGATAAATTATATAGAATGGAATAAAAATGTGTCGGGGGTTTTTGAAACCTTTGAATTTTTTTTTGTAGATGAACTGGGTTGTATCGAATAGTACCCATGTTGGAAAAAAGGGCCTTAGCTTGCCTTGAAAACAAGGGTATCTTAAAATGATTTTGGGAACTGGATTGGAATTGCTTTAGGGAAAACTATAAAGAGAAACCTTTTAAGGATTTAGCATCCTTGAGGGATAAAATCTATCCTTCTCAAAGCATCAAAAGCCCTAGAACGATATCACATCTAACACGCATGATTAGATGTTGCAACAATAGTATAGAATTACATGAATGAGTAACACAAACGGTTTCTGTCAATACAATACCATAAAAGTGTAAGGATTCAGTTACCTAACATTATGCAACCTACATAGATACTCTACAAGACGAACCTTTTATTGAAATTAAAATTAGCAATTCATGTTTAGGGCGACATCGCTGCAGATCGAGGCGAAGATGGCCGGACGAATTTGACGCTTACTAAAAGGACCATTCCACATTTGACCAAAACCGGGACGAAGAACGGGAGGCCGAAATTAAAATTAGCAATTCATGTTTAGGGCGACATCGCTGCAAATCGACGCAAAGATGGCCGGACGAATTTGACGCTTACTAAAAGGACCATTCCACATTTGACCAAAACCGGGACGAAGAATGGGAGGCCGAAATTAAAATTAGCAATTCATGTTTAGGACGACATCGCTGCAAATCGACGCGAAGATGGCCGGTCGAATTTGACGCTTACTAAAAGGACCATTCCACATTTGACCAAAACCCGGGACGAAGAATGGGAGGCCATTAGCTTGCAATATGACAATTCGGATTACAAATCTAAACAAGCAAATTAACTTGAAGTTTCTGTTTGTCATGTCAAATCAACAGCTTTATACTAAATGCATATATGTAAAAGCAAAAGGTCACTCACACCCTCATCACGAAATATCGAAAACCGTATAAACAATGATATTCTAGTAAACAGATATGTTATGAGCGCGCGCATTGTGAAGATTCGAATACGTCCTAATTGGGACAGATAGTCTTTAGTCTATGTCACGCATGGCGAAGAGCGATACGCTTTGTTGAAACAAAATTAAAAAAAATGACATCGTGTGTATTTAGAAAGTGTACCAATTATGATACCAAGTACATAAAACAGAAGGGATCTCATACCATATGTAAGTACGCAATACACCTCAATTTACTAATTTATTTCAATTTTTTTTCCTAATATTCTGATATTTGGAGGTTAGAAAAAGAAAAAAACATTTCTGGTCAGAATAATGTTTGTTTACATTCATACGCATGTGACAAACAAGCTGTCTCTTTTTTTCTTGTTGGTTTTATCAAGCCATCCCTTTCGACTTGTAGTGAAATGTCAGATGAATGAAAAGTGTGTATGTGTGCTGCCGCTGCTGTGTGGAACACTTTTGTTATTGGTTTTTCGGAACTACCCTCAAAAGTAGATTTAGGTGGTGTTAAAGTTTTTTTGACGAATCTTATTTCTTGTGTTAAGCTTGAAACTAATACCGACCAAAGTAAAGGTTGTCATTATAAGTTTTTCAAAACCATCCCCAAAATACGATTTAGCGGGTGTTGAAGTTTGCTAAGAACCTTACTACACAGGGTTTCGTTTTTACTCGCACGGCCGGTTTTTTTTTCCGTTTCCACTTTTCTTTTGTTTCAACTGTATGAGTGAAGATAAAATAGTGTATGCAAGGGCATATAATTAGGTATTAAAACACGCCTCATGTGATAAACCCACGCTCGTGTTTTAATAACCCCTATTAAATGACCATTGCATAAACAACTATAATTATCACCATTTTTTATTTTTTTTGGCACACACCCACCGCACTATTCCCAAACCACTGCAACTCCTGAAAGCCAGAATCAACAGTGACAACCACCAGAAAAGCGCCGAGGCAATGAAGCTCGACGAAGTCCCGGAGAATAAATTTAACAGTCTTGGATCCCGCAACGAAATTAATCAGAAAAGAAAAATGGAGGAGTAGGAAAAAAAAACTGCTACTTATATCATGCCAAAAAGTGAATTAGAATGCCTCCTCCTGAAACATTTTCGCACATCCATGGCGTGCCATTTAATCAATGTAGTAGGTACCTCCGCACCGCATACGAGACTCTATAGTCTATGCCATATTGTCGCTATAACATTCGTACTTATTATGTAGTATGTACAACGATTTTTGCTAGAACTCAAGGCCAACTCATTATTGGCTATTGGAATTGACTAGCTTAGTCTCTGGCAAGGACAGTTTACCCAAATTTATAAAATATTATGTTCTTTATTGTAACATTTCTTATTTCATTTTCAGACGGTTGACGGCTGTAAACCGTCTGAAATTGAAAAAAGTTTACAAATCAAATCAAATATTTTTTATTTCACATGGGCACTTATAAAACGTCGACAAAAGGTGCACGGTTCGGGTTGGTCGTTTCCTGTGGAGAAGAACCGGCAAGAAACTGCACGCCTTACTCTTTTAAAAAAATTGGTTTGTTTTTACAATATTTCCATGTTACAGTATTAGTGCTTAGATATGGGGGGACAACGTAGGCCCGACAACAAGTCGTAAGAAACTAAAAAAAAAAAAGTTTGTATAAACGAGATAAAGAGTTAACAAATGTTAACAAGCGTCTAGAAATCTAGATCTAGAAATCTAGTTTCTTGTAGAGTTTATACACATGTTTTATTTTTGTTTGTAGATTAGTATAAACAATTGTTGGTAGACCTAATAAATAAAATAAAAAGTAGCGTGCTATTCCAAACTCAGTGTTGTTGTTCCTCTCTCCTACTTGAACTATGCTGTGCTCGACAGGGTCCATAATTGTGACTAATATAATTATTTCTCTACCAACTGTGTACATTATGGTACGCAATAAAAAATTGAGAATTGAACTGTAATCTGTTTCTGTTTCCAATTACATCCAGATCCGTTCTGGCGTGATTGAATAACAAACCTGCATCCATCCAAACTTTCGCATTTATACTCGTAATATTACTAGCTGACCCCCGAGGCTTCGCTTCCATCAATTGGCTACCTACCACCTACCATACCTACTCTACCCACCTACCCTACCCTACTTACTCTACCTACCATACCCTACTTACCCTACCATACCTAATCATGTAGTACATATTTTTTATGTATCATCAATAGTTTTCTCAGCGCACGCCAAAGAATGAATTTTATATGCAACATTTTGCTACTTTGGGTTACATTATTGCAATTTATATAAGGTTCTCATTTTTTTTAATATATTATAGTCTATGACACTCAGGAATAATGTAGCTTTCTACTGGCGAAAGAATTTTCAAAAACGGTTCAGTAGATCCAGAGATTACCCCCTACAACCACATCTACAACGTCACAAACACACAATTCACAAACTTTACCTCTTTATATTATTAGTAAAGAAGAAGGAAAGATAAAGGGTCTTTCAACAAGGACGGGTCGATGTTAAATTGAATAAAACAAGATGTGTGTGAGATATTAACGAAATTTATTTTTTACTTAAAAGGCCCATTTATGCCATTATGGATGGAATATGACATCGTTCAAATGTCCGCCGCGGCTTCGTATGGTGGCACGAATCCGAGAGGTCCAATTTTTAATGACTCTGCTGCATAGATCGAGCGAGCGCTACAGATCAATGATAAACAAATTCTTTTGGCTTGAATTGAACAATATGGACGTGAACGACATGTGGTTCCAGCAAGATGGCGTTACTTGCTACACAGCGAACGACACAATCGACATTCTGCATGAACGGTTTGAGGGTAGAGTTAGAGTTCCGCTAGGCTTTTTCTTGTGGGGTTTTCTGTAGTCGCAGGTGAATGCCAATAAACCACATTCGACCGTTGCCCTGAAAGCCAACATAACGCAGGCCATCGCTCGGATTCAGCCGGATCTATTCAGCAGAGTCATTAAAAATTGGACCTCTCGGATTCGTGCCACCATACGAAGCCGCGGCGGACATTTGAACGATGTCATATTCCATCCATAATGGCATAAATGGGCCTTTTAAATAAAAAATAAATTTCGTTAATATCTCACACACATCTTGTTTTATTCAATTTAACATCGACCCGTCCTTGTTGAAAGACCCTTTAGTAGGATTTAAAGGCTGATTTCCCTAAATCTAAGCGTATCTTAATTTAAGACTTGGGAGATCTTTGCTCATCAGTGGGACAGCAAATGGATTTTCAACTGTCGACTCTGACAAGCGCGTTTTCCATTTTTATAGCTAGTGGAGTTGAAAATGACGGCACGGTTGGCGCTTTGGCTGAATGATTGGCTGCTGCGCGGCGTGCCGCGAATTCGATTATAGCACGAAACAAATATCTGCATGGCCTACCGGTAGTTGTACCGGCAGGCTTATTACGTATCTTTTGCAAGAGCAAAACGATAGCGATTTTTGCGCAATAATTGCTCTTCCATACAGAAGTTTTAGAAAAGTTGGCGATTTTTTTTTAATAAGTGCCTTTGACAAACAGCGAGCAATTAGCAAACGATTGTGTAGGACCTACCATACCTACACTGTAGGTAATTCCGAATTTTATGACATAAAGCGTTTGATCGCTATCGTTTTGCTCTTGCAAAAGATACGTAATAAGCCTGCGGGTCTTGCTGTAGAGTTTAAGGCGGGCCGCATACGTACGTTTCCCGCGTTCGATTTCCGAATTCGTTTTCCGTATTCGGAAACCCGAATGCACCGTATGCTAATAAAATACATTGACTGCCGCACACGTCCGTTTTTTTTCGAATGTAACACTTTCCGTACGTACGTATCGAATGCCAGCCAAACAGGAAAAAACTAACGTCTGCGCTAGGTTCACGGAATTCCGAATCTGTATTCCGTATTCGGAAATCGAACGCGGAAAACGTACGTATGCGGCCAGCCTAAATGTTATAAAACGCCCCCGATAGAGGAGTAAATTCCTAAAACTACAAAAAATGCAGCATATAGATTATAGGTCACACCTAGGTGAATGCCTCCAACAGCACGATTTTATTTAGGAATTAATTTTCGCTTTAATGACAATAAGTATCGTTACAACAGTGCTGCCACCGCACGGATAAGCTTTCAGTTTTGAACCGCATTAACTTGACAGCTCTACATAACCTCAATCTCTTTCTAATTCAAAGATAACATAGCACATCATCATAGTATTTTTCTTTCTTAGGTTCGTTTCGTTTAAAATGAAACGCAATTCATACCACAAGAATTGCCAGATAATGCTAGGCCAGACCTAATTATAGGATATGGGTTATTAGCTCAGATCTGCGTAGGACACAGATGAAAAACCTGTACATATTCATACTATTTATTTTGATTTGATTAATAAACGTAGGTTTGGTAGACTAAAGGTGGAAGAAAATAAGAGAATTTCATATTTAAAATAGCAACACTCGCGATCAGTTACTGGTAACACCATCAAGCTAATACTGTGATGAGCCTTACAACAAAAACCTTACAAGAATGTTATCAATAAAACCACAAATATTTGTCAAAATATACTTTATTGATAGCAATAACTCAATTCACATATTTTAATATATTATACAAATAGACAAAACGTCTAACAATCTATTATAAAAAGTCGGTAAACACTTCAAAATGATGGTTCAATGATGGCACGCAGTGTAACTTAGTTTTCGAGCTTAGACCTCCTTGGTGGGTATTATTGAGGCAAAAAAAGACCCTGTTAGCCCGGGCATGCACTAACCCCATTGAACACATAATACAAGGCTCCCTTATCATATAAACATAGTACCCAGTACATAAATAAGGGCTATCTGAAGCATTCATTCTGTTTTCATCTAAAACTTCTTTTGTGACGTACATTCTGGCACTAAACTTGACATTTGGGAATTTACTTTTTAAATACAGATGCAAGTTGTTGTCTATTCCAGGCAAACACGGGTCTTGACAGCCTGATGACGTGTTCCATGCACCGCCATTCTGCGTCTTTGCTACATTGTCTATGGCCAGCATTGCTGAATGTTGTACAGGATGAGTTTCTCTGTAGTCAAAAGATATGGCCACGATAGACCAGATTGATGGATCCACAACAACCGTAGCATTGATATCTCTTAGAAGAATATCTGAAAGTTCCAAATTACTGTTTGTTTCACTTAAGTAATATCTTGCGACTTCAAAAGCAATGCCCATGTAACAGCGATGTTTCATAAGCTCGGCTTCGGCAAAGAATTTGTTTCCACATAAGTTTTCCAAGTAGTAACTGGGGTGGAAGTTGCAAGACCAGACACGGCTGTATTCTGTATGTTGCTTTTTTAATTTGGGAGGCATTGACGGCAAACCCATAACTTTAAAATACTCAAAAGAGTCTTTAAGCTCATAAACCTTTTCCTCAACATACTCCTGGATTGATTGCTGAGTTACGGAGTTTAAGTAACGTGCTGGGCATAGTAGAACCTCCTTTTTGCGAGCTCTTTTGAGGTGCTGCAGTTCTTTTAGAGGTATTTTTTCGTTCAGAATGGTTATGATCTTGGATAATTCTTTCACATTTTTAACTTGGCCAACATAAACTTTAGTAAATTCTATTGGTTTGATATATTCGTCACTTACAACTGCTTGGAGGTTTTTTTTGGAAGTCATGATTTGTTCAATAAAACCGTGTATGGTATGATGGTCTGCCATCTTGACTTTTTTAAATGGTGGTTCTGCTGTCTCTGACATAGCCGAGTTTTTAATTTTTAAATATGTCTTATCCGTATCCAGTATTACAAGTTTTAGCAGTAATAATACCAGTCCGTAACTTTCCTGCTCCAGGGCAAAGGCCTCTTCTCATACAGAGAAGGCACGAGCTTTAATCACCATGTTTGCTCAAATCAGGTTGGCGATTTCAAACTTATATTAACTATAACTCCAGGTTTCCTTGCGATGATTTCCTTCACCCAGTAAATAAGGTTTTATTTCATGAGTTCATTGTTCTCTTGTAAAATCCCATATCTCCAATCTTGTTTTCTTCAGTAAATGCTGAAAAGAAACAAACAACAACACTATTCATTACACACACTGCACATAAACTGAATTTCACAAAAAAAAATACTGACTAAAAATTTGTAACACAAAACCAAATCAAACGTTTCAGTTTTTCGCTGTCCCAATATATTTTAAAGTTTTTAAGTGGAGTCAAAACCATTTAAAAAGAAATTGAAGGGACATTAAGAATGGTTTTTTATAGCCGAAAGTTGTTATAAACATAAATAATTGCACAATAGATCCTTGTAATGGTCCTTAATCCCATCGTAATCTCAGTAAGTACGTCACTTTAATAAAGTTGCTATAAACCGTTTTGAAAGTATTTTATATATTATTTATAAAAAATATTGTTATATTAGTGTTCTGTGGTTGTGGTGAGATGGTTAAGTTTAAAAATATAATTAAAAAAAAAAAAACTGCTGTAGTACCCAACAGATTTTCTTCTCTATTTCTTTAAAACAGCTAAACCTGTGGCTACAACTTTGCCCAGCAAGAAGTAAATAAACAAAGTAATGATCTTGACAGATGGCATAGTTTTGTGTATTGATGTATTCTTAAAATACCTATCTATAAATATACGATTTTCATTCTTCTATGATTCTGTGTCATGATTTACTCGCCATTTTATCGAGTCTCATAATCCATAACAGATAATACTATAAATGCAAAAGTAATTATGTCTGTCTATTGCACCACTTTTAGTATAGAGATAGATTGCATCTTGGTGAAGGACATAGGATTATTTTTATACAAGGAGTATATTCCCTTCAGACAATACCACATGCGGGTGGAGCCTCTGGCAAAATTTAGTATGAGGCATAAAGTATAATATTGAGTTTCACCATCAACAATTTTAGTTGATAAAAGTTTTATGGCCAGGATATTTGAAAACAGAACAAATTATTGTGCAGCATAAAAACTCCTTTACAAATTATTATAAGTCTCAGCATGATGATAAAGGCTGACTGAAGTTTTTCTTGCATTAAGTCTGTTTATAATTAAACAAACAAGATAGCGTAACATGTAACTTGTATAACAAAGTGTAGGCGAATAAATTAAGCGTGCAATAGATAGTATTTGCGTAGTACACAATCACTAAAGATCAAGATAACTTAAGGAAAAACTCCTGATAAAAAGTTGTCATAAAATCTTGATTTTTTTGTTCCTTCAACTTTCAATTACGCTAATTACTTGACGACAGTTTTACTACATTTTAGATAATCGCCCAGCTTGACAATTACGGATCGTTGTTGACAAAAAACTGATAATCATACCTTTTACGTTTAACGCACTTAGAAACACTTAAAACATGACGTATTTCTCCTACTTATAAGTCAAATTTATAAATAAATGCACCGGTAACATTCCTTTTATACAAACACACCGGAATTATACTAATTTTTGCTAAAATAAGCATTATAAATATGTGAAATATTCTGAAATTTACCTCGGTATGGACTTCTGATTTAGACGTCAGTTTCTCTCCTAGACGAAATGTGTTCTCATAGTTTAGGTAAAACTCTCACGTTGGATACTCGGCCAACACACAGTGAATCTTCATTAATTAGTTTAATAACAAAGGAAATTTAATTTGCCACACATGTAAATCGCAAAAATGTAGCAGCCATTAGATTAGACAGATTAAGATTTGTTTTCGTCATGAAAACGTGGTTCTTATACGAATATTCTTATTGGTGCGACCTTTATCGTGTAATAAACGTCCAATGAAACGATCTGATTTTTTGACATTTATCGCCCACAGATTCACTACAGGTTAAAACGTCATATTCTCAACCATTGTTTTGTAAATAAGAACGCACTTATTTATAACATTCCGTTTCATGAAGAAGCGATGGTGCGCTATCTTTCTGACATAATAACAGTACAGATATAGTCGGTATTTATAATAAAAGATACTGATAACCTTTGGTTATCACTTGAAATGCACTCTTCTTCTTGCCGTGATTAACACTAAACAGTTTACTCAAGTTTGAGACTATTAAATGCGCCAATGTTAGGTCCAATAACCGCTGTTAGTTTAGGAGTCCATTAGCCGTAATCCATCTATCCGTACACGTTGTAATCTCAATGTCCCACAAGCAATTAGTAGCGTTCGACCAAGTCTAAGTTGTATCTACTTGCTCTGTGTGAATATTAAAAGGCATAGGGCGCGTTTACAACGATAGTTCATCAAAGTTGTATAAAAATCTACTCTACTAGCATACTAGGATATCGATTGCCAGTTTGCCAGACGTAAACGCACCTTTTGTTCTGTTATCAAGGGCCTGTTTTGGAAAGTTCACTAAGGACATAGAAATTACAATAAAAAACAAGCCAAGTTAAAGATGAAGTATTTTATTTAGATTATTACGATTAAATACGTTTTTGACACAATTATCATATGCTAGGACATTATTATCACATCATAAAAGGCTGCATTTTATAATATAGTAGTGGGCATTTCCTGGTTATTTGTTACATTTATTTACTTATTTTCTAAAGTTTGGTACCACGCCTGGCAGGTTTCGGCGGCAATCTCGCATAAAGCCGACAATGCTCTGCCGGTTGTATCGTATTCTGAGAAAGAAAGAGAAATCAATTATTATTAATTATATTAAATACATTAAGTAGTAATACGAGTAACTATATATAACAGGGTGGGAAAGTAGGAACAAACAACCTGGAAAACAAAAGAGAGCCGAGTTTACTGAAAAAAACAAACAAATCTAACAACTTAACTGAATAACAAAAACCGACCAAGTGCGTGTCGGACTTTACACGTTTAGGGTTAGGTAAAATCAAGTTGGTTGTAACAGGAAAAATTAGGGAATTACAAAGAAAAATCTGATTTATCAATATATTGGCATTTGTTAGTAAAATATACGTAATAAAAAACATTATCGCATTTGAAGTTCATACGTCAAATGAAAGTTAAAAAGTTCTTCGGAAAAAAAGTTGTTCTTTTTTTTTTTTTTTAATAGGGGCATAAAATTGTTACATGCCAAGCTTAACTAGATATTCTTAAATTAGTACAATACTTAGAAATACATATACTTATACAATTTTTTTTTATGTATATGTTACTACACATGTAACCCACAACACTGTCCACGAATTCACAAAAAAAGTTAAGAAAACAAACAAGTAGCATCGTAAAAAAAATAAGATAAGAAAATATTTTTTTTTATAGGTACTTAAGAATTCAGTAACTCGATTGCTCCCATTTGATTTGGTCGCTTCTCATTCCTTTGTTTTCCAATATTTTTTTAAACAAAAATTTAGTATTTATCTACACAACGAGGTCTAAACAACGATACCCCACTCGATGGGGCAAGCATTTTTTTTTCCAGCCACCCTTTTGCCACATAGGAGCCTGTATTCCAGCCCCCCTTAAAAATTGGTTTTTCTCAACAAGATGGTTATATACTGTGAACATTTGAAGACTGTAGCTTCAACTGTTTGGCTGTAAAATCTGTGTGACACTGACAGACGACGGACAGACAAACAGACAGACAGACAGTCGGACAGACAGACAAGTGAGTGACAGCAATAGGGCTCGGTTTGGACCCTTCGGGTACGCAACCCTAAAAATCAGCGTGTTACTCAAAGTCAAATATATTTATTTCAACTAGGCCAACAAGCGGCACTTTTGAACGTCAAACAATTTAAATTAAATAAATTACATGTAATAAAAATGTATTCTACCGTGCATTCGGAAAAGTAGCTTGTTATGGAGAAGAACGCACAAAAAACTCCATACGCACAAGAAACTCCATAACGCACAAGAAACTCCATCCTCAATCAATCATCTTCACTCAAAGGTGGAATAGGTTTTTGAAAGGCTAATCATCACAAAAAGTGGCTGAAACGTTCTCAAACTTATGGAGACAGACACATTACATGCTGTGATGGTCTAAATGAAATAATTACAGCCAATTTAAGGTTAGTAAACCCGCAGACATATTGCGAAGTGAACACGGCAACCCAAAGGATTTGACCACTATCCAATCGACTAATCACACAGACGGCAATCCACATCGCGTCATTTATCTCGCATGTATTCACTTACGCAATACGGCTGCAGGAGTGGCCACCCCGAACCGGAAGCCGATGCGTTGAAAGGCCTCCCACTAGGTGGACCGATGACCTGGTTAAGGTTACGGGATCCGCTAGATTCGAGACGCACGAGTCCGGTCAATGTGGCGAGACTTGAGTACGCTTATGTTCAGCAGTGGACGTCTTTCGGCTGAAATGATGATGATGATATAGCCCGGATTAGCCCTTCAGAAACCAGCTGTACCATGGTGATAATGTCCTACCAACAACACCACGCTTGCCGAAGATATAACCGTTGAAAGGGGGCTTCCTGTACGTGGCCTCAGCAGTGTGGACGCACATGATGATGGCGACGAAGCACAGAACTATCACGAAACGCATCGTTGTAGAAATCTGAAAAATAAGAAGAACCGATTAAATACCAGAAATTAAATATTTCCAAAACCCCCGACAATGTTTTTTTATTTCATACTTTTTAAATTACCTACATAATTTATTTAGTATTTATTTATTTGATCAACAATTCATCGAACACATATCTTGCGAAAATACCCCGATTCAAACAGTAAATAGTCCATAACTTTAAAACGGCTGAACCGATTTTCATTAAACATAGCTAAGAACACTCCCGATAGTATCACCATTTAAAAAAAAAAACTAAATCAAAATCGGTTCATCCGTTTAGGAGCTATGATGCCACAGATAGATATCAAAATACACAGGTACACACGTCAAACTCTCTTTTTCCGTCGGGGGTTAAAAAGACATTAAGAACGAAATAAAATCGTTTGTACCACAGAACAGAAAAAGCGCCTTCTACAGATTTGTATATTGATCTCAAAGAGAGTTACTCTGACGTGTCAAAACTGTCATGGTTCCACTGTAAGAAATAGACGGAGCTATGCAGAATCTTCGTCCTGTATCACGCTATCTATTTTTCACAACGGACTCATGCGTTGACACGTTACAGCCCGGCTCCTGGAGTTATACTATGTTAGGGCCGGCTTCCCGTCGAACCGAAGGCTGCCGAATACCAGGGGCTTACATGGAGTAACTGTCTGTCTAAACCTCTCAACCCACAACCGAACATAGAAAGAGAAGATCTAGTTTAGCAAGAAATTATTACCTCTTTGGACGGTCCCAAGGCTAGCTGCCTAATTGCGTAAGTGAATTCGGCAAGGCAAAGGTTTTGAGAATGAACAACCGACCAATCACATGCGAGATGAAAGACGCGATGTGGATTGCCGTCGTGATTGGTCAATTGATGGCGGTAGGCTGCAGGTTTCCTCACGATGTTTTCCTTCACCGTTCACCGTTGAATTTAATGCCGCATTTACACATTCGTGCGAATCGCGAGGCGAATGGTGAGGCGAACAACGAACACGCATATGTAAACAGTACGCTCGCTATTCGCTTCGTGCCTCGCCTCGCGATTCGAGCGCTCGCGTTGGGAGCGGTTTTTCGGACGCGAATCAAAGGGCACGAATGGCGAACACGAAGTTACTGTTCACACATCCGCCTGCATTCAGTTGACAGCTAGCGCCCAACCCAACACACAACCCAAAAAACAGGCCATTAAGGATGGCCTGTTTTTTTTTTTTTCTACGTCGTCTGCGTCGACGGTTCTTTTTTACGCAGGATATCTATATAATTTTATAAACTCATTAGATGTAGCATGCATGCCGATATGATTTTCACGTCCTCCATGTTCGTGTGCGAATGTCAAAATAATTCACTCCGCGAATGTGTGAACAGTAGTTCGCGACGGCGCTAGTATACGAATGTTTCTTCGAATGTTCGGCGAGTGACGAGGCGAATGGCGAACACGATTGTGTAAATGCGGTATAAAAAGTATTTGTTCGGATTTGAACTCAATACCATGTAGGTATGCTTACTAATACCATATACCAATACCATGTAGGTGCCGTGTGGTGACGGACGTAAAGAATTTCACCATCCCATATCTTCCCGTGGGTGTCGTAAGAGGCGACTAAGGGCTACCAGAGAATGGGCAGCAGCGTTCTCTGAGCACTTTAACAACTAACTGCGATCGCCAACCCGCCTGCCAAGCGTGGCGATTATGGCAAACCCCCCCAAACCAAATGAATAGCACACATAAGAAACGGCCCCGAGTGCCCGGCAGCCCGTCTACCCTCGGCTACGGTAGCGGTCGAGGCGATGGCGTGGCAAGGGGTGCGAAGAATCCCCGGAGTGGACCCGGCTACCCCAATAAACACCGACGACTGGACCTGGCAACTTATAACACGCGAACACTCCGGACCGACGAGAAGATAACCGAACTCGAGACGGAATTGAGCAGGTTACGATGGAGTATTATAGGGTTATCTGAAGTCCGAAGAGAGGGAGAGGACTCGATAATCCTCAAATCCGGTAACCTGCTCTATTTCCGAGAGGGTGACCGGCAGTCCCAAGGTGGTGTCGGGTTTATCGTCCACAAGTCCCTTGTGAACAACGTGGTGAAGATCGAGAGTGTGTCGACCAGGGTGGCGTACCTTATACTCAGAATATCCGCAAGATATTCGCTGAAGGTCATACAGGTCTACACCCCAACCTCGGCACACTCCGACGACGAGGTAGAGGCCATGTATGAGGATATCTCTACAGCCATGCATGGTTTCAAAACTCACTTCACCGTTGTCATGGGGGACTTCAACGCGAAACTGGGCAAACGAGACGAGGATGAGCTGCAAGTGGGGCAATTTGGAGTTGGACGTCGGAACCACCGGGGTCACCTACTGGCCAGTTTTATGGAGAAGGAGGGCCTCTACATGATGAACTCCTTCTTCAAAAAGCGTGAGCACAGGAAGTGGACCTGGCAAAGCCCCGATGGTGCAACTAAAAACGAGATCGACTTCATCATGTCAACCAAGAAGCAAATGTTCAATGATGTCTCTGTGATCAATTCGGTGAAAACCGGGAGCGATCACCGCATGGTAAGAGGCACATTGGACATTCATGTCAAGCTTGAAAGGTCTCGACTGATGAAGTCCACGCTCCGTCCAGCACAGATCCAGGTCCAAAACCCCGAGAGCTTTCAGCTCGAACTCCAGAATCGTTTCGAGTGCCTAGGGAGCTCAGTGGACGAATACAATGACGGGTTCGTGGAAGCTGTCCATACGGTCGGGTCTAAGTTTTTTAAGACCCGCCGTACAAATAGGAACAAAAAGCTCTCTGATCCTACTCTCAAGCTAATGAAGGAGAGGCGTGAGATGATCCTGCAGTCTTCAGACGATGCGTTGAAATACCGGCAGCTAAATAGACGGATCTCAAAATCCTTGAAAAGCGACCTCCGCCGCTTTAATACTGAGCGTATTAAAGACGCGATTGAGCGGAATAAAGGCTCCAAGGTCTTTGCAAGAGATCTGTCTATTGGGCAGAGCCAGCTCACGAAACTGAAGACCGATGATGGCAGGATCGTTTCCGCCAAACCAGAGCTTCAGAGGGAGATCGAGAGATTCTATGGGCAGCTGTACACGTCAACCAGTAAACCCGTCGCGAATCTAGCGAATGACCCTAGAGCTAGATTGACCCGACACTATACCGAAGACATTCCGGACGTCAGCCTGTATGAGATTAGGATGGCTCTGAAACAGCTTAAGAACAACAAGGCACCGGGTGACGACGGAATCACGGCTGAACTCCTGAAGGCGGGTGGAAAACCGGTTCTTAAGACCCTTCAGAAGCTGTTTGATTCCGTCATATTCGAGGGCAAAACGCCACAGGCATGGTGCAGGGGTGTGGTGGTACTCTTCTTCAAGAAGGGCGACAATGCCCGGCTGAAGAACTATAGGCCCATCACACTTCTTAGCCATGTCTACAAGCTGTTTTCAAGAGTCATCACGAATCGTCTCGCGCGCAGGTTTGACGATTTCCAGCCTCCCGAACAAGCCGGATTCCGTAAGGGCTTCAGCACCGTAGACCACATACATACGCTGCGCCAGGTTATACAGAAGACCGAAGAGTACAACCTGCCTCTCTGCTTAGCGTTTGTGGACTACGAGAAAGCCTTCGATTCGATCGAGACTTGGGCTGTATTGCAGTCTCTCCAACGGTGCCAAATTGACTACCGGTACATCGAAGTGTTGAAGTGTTTATACAAAAACGCCACTATGTCAGTTCGACTTCAGGATCAGACTTCGGAACCAGTCCTTCTGCAGAAAGGTGTGAGACAAGGAGACGTCATATCTCCGAAACTGTTTACTGCTGCACTGGAGGATGTCTTCAAGGTTCTGGACTGGAGAGGGCTAGGCATCAACGTCAATGGCGAGTACATCACTCACCTTCGGTTTGCCGACGATATAGTGGTTATGGCTGAGACCATGGAGGACCTCAGTACAATGCTCGATGATCTCAGTAGAGCTTCCGAAAGAGTGGGTCTTAGGATGAACATGGACAAAACCAAGGTGATGTTGAATGCCCATGTTACACCCACTCCTATCAAGGTCGGAGACTCTACACTCGAAGTTGTGGGCGACTATGTCTACCTTGGACAAACGATCCAATTGGGTAGGGCCAACTTCGAGAAAGAGGTCAACCGTCGAATCCGACTCGGCTGGGCAGCGTTCGGGAAGTTGCGCGGTATCTTCTCGTCCAACTTACCACAGTGTCTCAAGACGAAAATCTATGACCAGTGTGTGTTGCCAGTGATGACATATGGCTCTGAGACGTGGTCGCTTACAATGGGCCTCATCAGAAAGCTTACAGTCACTCAAAGGGCAATGGAGAGGGCTATGCTCGGAGTTTCCTTGCGTGATCGAATCAGAAATGTAGAGATCCGCAAGAGAACCAGGGTTACCGACATAGCCCGAAGAATTGCCAAACTCAAGTGGCAGTGGGCAGGGCACATTGCTCGCAGAACGGATGGCCGATGGGGCAGAAAGGTTCTGGAGTGGCGACCGCGAACCGGAAGACGTTGCGTTGGAAGGCCTCCCACTAGGTGGACCGATGACCTGGTGAAGGTTGCGGGGATCCGCTGGTTGCGAGATGCACGGGACCGGTCAATGTGGCGACGCTTGGGGGAGGCCTATGTCCAGCAGTGGACGTCTTTCGGCTGATATGATGATGATTCTTATTCTTTATTGTACACAAAAACATACATTTAACAAATATAGTAGGACAGCTTATGTACAAAGGCGAGCTTAACCCATAATTGGGTTCTCTTACAGCAAACCTCAGTGTCAAAGAGATTTATGATGCTTACTAAGGTTGGACTGCCTGCATTGATCAAGCAATGGTGAACAATACTCTTTCCTTCTCTTTATGAGAAGTGGCCTACTTTGCCCTGCAGTGGGACAGTTACAGGCTGGTGTTATTATTAAGGGCTGGAGGACGATGAGATCATATTTTAACTTACGAAGAGAATAATTAAACCTCTGTTCCACTATCACTATCTCACTCCAACAAAGACCTTATACGAAAAAACTAAACTAATAAATATTAGACAGCTTGATACAAACCAACAAACAAATAAAGAAAAAAACAATGTCATTTATCCTGATAAATAGATATAAAAACTAGAAATCATCAGCGTACGCACTAATTACGGTAGAAGGACTATATTATGTGAAGGAGCACAGCTGTTCAATGAATTGCCGGACGATAAAAAGGAGTGTCATAACTTAAATACATTTAAGAATAAGCTTAAGAAACATGTATGTACATTATAACTTCTAAGGCTCTGGAGGAAATTGTATTTTACTGTATTATAATTATTACTCTGTATCTCATTATAAGCGGACTGTAAGTTCTTATGAGAAATAAATTTCCTTAAACCGAAGAGACTAAAACTTACTTGTAAAAACTCGAAAGTAGTTGAAGAACAAACAGCCAAAGAAGAACTGATGCATCAACACAGTTTCCTGTCCCTTTTATACCACAACTACCCTCATAATTGAGTTTACAGCCAATCTACTGCAATTTTGCGTCCAGACAAAGTTATTGCGAATATAATGAAAAGAGAATCATGTTAGAAAAATATGTGTCCTTAATAGTTTTACTTAATTTGGTCGAAGCAATCTTGTTTGGATTTCGTTCAGTTCTCAATCAGACGAGTTATAATCCATCGACGATTCGAAATAGGTCTTAATTGACAATCAAAGCGCCTGATGTGTTTCGACAAGCAAATGGTTGGAAAGGTACATAGATTTAACAAGTTAGTCTATGAAAGGAAATTATGTACAAATTACTTAAGTGTAAATGCAAATTACTTATTATATTTATTTTTTATTGTCAGGGACGATGACAACATTGAGTGGGACATTGAGAGTTTGAGAGAGAGCGGAGGGCGCTGTCGGCGGTCAGAGCGAATATGATTGCCCGCAGCTTTTTACGTGCTTCTGCGGGGGTTGAAAAGATTCTGTTTAGGGCCTTCTGTACCTCGTTTTACGCCTATAGCCTGTGGGTTCATTTTACTCAAAAATCATACAGCACCTTTCGCGTTCAGTATAATAATGCCTTCAAGGTGCTGATGGGGCTGCTTCGCTTCTGTAGCGCATCAGGGATGTTTGCGGCAATACGCGTCGATTGCTTTTATGCATTGATGCGTATAATGAAAAAAATCAAAAAACCCGACTGCTTGAAAAGCGGACTAAAAAGACGTAAACAAGAAGAAAATCATGCTGTGCTGTCGGAGGATACATCTTCGCGAGCTGGCTGACCAAAACCAGACGTATCCTCCGACTGCACAGCATGATTTTCTCCTTGTTTACGTCTTTTTAGTCCGATTTTCAAGCAGTCGGGTTTTTTGATTTTCTTAATTAACTTTTTTTATTTATAACTTTTTAGTTCATTTTTTTTTTCGAATAAGGTACATTTAAACATATCGCCGGGTTAATTCAAAAACCAACTAACTCGGTGATTTTGGGATTTTGAGTTAAATATACCAACCGATTCGAAATTTTATTCTCTTTCTACTGGTAAAACATACTAAGCCGTGCGATGGTTAGTTGCAGAGATACTGAATGGTGAAACCAACTATCTAACCATACCGTTTATATGCACATTTATATATATTTTATTTTTATTTTATCTTGTCTTTGAATTTGTTAACATGTAGTATTATGTATGTATATATTTAAGTATATATGTATGTAAGTGTATGTGTATATAAGTTTATGGATAGTATTTATTATAGAAGTAATGTTTTGTATATATTTATGTTTTTAATATAATAACAGTACACCACAGACTACCCACTTTTTTTCATTCTAAGTTCTTTAAGTCCATCCAAAGGTTGTCTGGTAGATATCGCTGTCAGCGATAAGACCGCCTTTGTACCCTTATAATTAAGTTTTTATTGTATAAAAGATGTGTTACTTTTATGGTGTACAATAAAGTATATTCTATTCTATTCTATTCTATATGCAAAACAAATATTCCTTGTTAATCAGCAAAATTATGTTTTGTATCGAAGTCAAACAAGATACTTAAATTTAATCAGTTTTATTAGAATTAATATTTGTTTCGGGATATTTACCATGTAATTAATTCTAATGATTGTGACCATGTCAGCTTAAAAACTTTTAATCAGTTTTCCTATAAACACAGTCCTGCAAAATATACGGATTTTTTGGAAAGAAAATCGATCACATACAAATATATGGTTTTAGTACTTAGAAAAAACAGGAAACAGCGTTAATATTCAATGATAATAGCAGTTATTAAAGGATAATAGCAATTACTTGTTGATTATTCATTTATTCTTGACACAAAATCAAGAAGTCATTGTTAGTAAATAGGTTTAGTAGGTTTTACTTCTATAATTTTGAGAATTTTGATCATGATCTCAACAAAATATTGAGAAGTTAAACCGATTAACCGCGGGTAGTTGGTTTAAATTGTGCAATTTCTGAACGCGCATGCGTTGATCCTTGAGAAGACGAACGGTCGAAGTAAATATAAAAGCCCGTAGACCAGCACGCGGTCCAGAACTTCTTAGACATCACCGAGTAGCTCGACTTCAGTTCGCACGTGAACACGCCAGATGGACCCACGAGCAATAGGCTCGAGTTCTGTTCACAAATGAGTGTCGAATCGCGTCGCACCAGTTGGTCGGGAGCAAGTGTGGAGAAGAAGAGGAGAGAAGTTTCTACTAATTATAAACTGGGAGTTTTCATGGAGGTTCTTTGATGGTTTGGGGACAAATAAGTTTCGATGCTCGTACGGAGCTGGTTATTGTTGATAACTGGTTAACTGCAACCCGATACATCGAGGAGGTCCTTCAAGAACATGTTTTGCCATATTCTTGGTTCATTGGGCACGACGAGTTCCTCCTAATGCACTATAATCTACGCCCATACGTTGCACATTGTGTTGATGAGTAGTAATGAGTATACTCATCTTCAAAACGTCGGTATTTCAAAATTGCAGCGGCCAGCTCGTAGTTCTGACCTAAAACCAATAGACAATAGACATGCTCTGGGGCTTGCTCAAAAGAAATACCAAGTCCACCTCCAACCCGCCAGAATCTCAACCAACTTCGAAATGGAGCACTGGCCGCATGGGAAGCCACACATATAAATAAAAAACACATTTTTAGTGCATTTACCCATAATTCAGTGTGATGATAGATGTGGATGGATGGAGAGGGAGGGGACGGCCAAAGAAAAGATGGATGGACTGTGTGAGGAGTGATATGAAAGAAAAGGGCGTCAGTGATGGAGTGACGAGGGACAGGATGGTATAGAAGAAGAAAACGTGTTGCGCCGACCCCAAGTAACATGGGACAAGGGCAAGAAGATGATGATGACCCATAATTCAGTGTCAAAAAATATTTTTTATACGACTTATCGATAAACTCGCATGTGGCCAAGTTTCCGTGCCGCTGAATTTAAAATCTTGGGCAGGCATCATACATAGTGAAAAACAAAAATAAAAGCATAGGAGACAGAGTGAACTGGTTAAAAATAAGGAGAAAGAAATACGAAAAGAGACAAATTAAAATTTTGCCTAACTTTGACACGTCTGAGGACTCGTTGGTTGTAGATCTTGAAGTTCAGGAAACAAACGTGGAAGCTACTTCTACTGCTGGTCTTGACATTCCCGCTCGCCACTATAGAACCAGACAAAAAAGTCAGTAGCGAATTTACCAGCTGCAACTACAAATGCCATCGACTTGCTGAAATTGTGCAAAAAAGGAGTAATCCCCGAAGAATATCATGCGTGGAATGAAAATTTTGCGAGTGATGAATGAAACTAAATTTAACCTTGAACCGGATGCATTATCTGATTGACTTCTGATGAAGAATATTCTTTTATAAGTTTTTCATGCCTTTGTGTTCGTTTTTCTTAAATATATTTTTTTTTTCAACTCAGGTGTGTTTTTAATCAATCTATTTTCAATTTATTAAACCATCTTTAACACTTAGATAGTTTTCATGATGAAAACGCTTTGTTAAGGGACACGGTTACATAGGTTAGTTCAAAGTTTCTACAAATATCGGGTAGTAAAAGCGACTAAAATTTCATTTTTTTGCATTTTTGTCGAAACTAACAGGATTTATAAGAATAATACATTATTGTTCGATGTATATATTTGAATTAATGACCAGTGACTTTCTGAGATTCTACAGTAGCGCTTAATTTTGAAAATAATGCCTTTATTTTGTAGGCAGGTAAAAGCAATTAAATAAGGGGGTTTAGGGCACAAAATGCAATATTCTGTGCAACCCTGTTACTTTTCTATGAACTGCTATAAATCAACGCATACGTGATTGTATTATAAATCAGATGCTGTTTTTCATAATAGCATTATCTAAGATAGTACATGTTTTTTTTTAATACAAACTTTATAAACGCCCTAGCACATAATCATAAAGTGGGCAGTTAGTTGGTTATTGAATTAAACCGGCGATATAAGTGTTATATATTTTTGAAATCCTTTATTTTGATAACCCACACGAAAGGTATGGAAGAAAAAAATAATTTGGGCCCCCACAAAATGGCGCACAAGAACCGCCATATTCCTATTTTCCAATTGTCATGTAGCCAGTGACACTCGCAGGGTTAAGACGAATCGATTGACGTAAGAACCATCAAAATCGGCCCACGCGTTTGGTCTCTAGAACGCCACATAGGAACAAACATACATACATACATACTTACATACATACATACATAGACTGATAAACACATTACCCTCCTTCGGCAGTCAGGTAAAAAGATGTGCATCCTTGGTGCGCAGGGTACGGGCCAGCTCCAACGGCATCTTGGCCGCAGTCCAAAGCGCCTTCAAAGATTTTATTGATGCCCGTCCGAATGGTTTTTTTTGTAAAGGGATCAATGAACTACCTATGAGATGGCAAAAGTGCATAGATAGCAATGGTACATACACATCATCACAATTCACACATTATCAGCCTATTAATGTTCCCACTGCTGGGACACAGGCCTCCTCTCTGTGATAGGGAATGGGCCGTAATCCACCACGCGGGCCCAGTGCGGGTTGGTGGATGTCACATTTCTTCGAATTTTTGGTTCTAGGACTTGCCGGTTTCCTCACGATGTTTTTGAGAGCAGTGGTGATGAAATAATTTACACAAAGTAAAGCGCCTGCCTGGGTTCGGACCCACGACCAACAACTTGTAGTCGCGGCCGATACCACTGGGCCACCACTGCTCTTACACACACTTTGGTACATACTTTGATTAAATAAATATAGAATACTAAAAAAAAACGACGTTATGTTCCTCCCTTACAAAACGCCAATTTCATAGGTATGTAATGACCTAATAAAAATGCTTTATTCTCATAGAATTTGTCCGCCTAAGCATTTCTCGAGTCAGGAGAGTCAGGAGTCGAACGGAAAAGATGAATTTAAAAAACTAGTAAGAGTTTCAAAAACAAGGCAACAAGAAGAGCTCTCTGCCTACCCTGTGTTTGGTAAGAACGGACAACGAATCAAAGATGGCCGTCCTCACTCTATTCCAACAACTAATCTTATGCACTAACGAAGTTTTAATCCTTTGAGAATACTCGGGTATCTCTGTCAATATGCGGTCAGTATCAAGTAATCCAATAATTTGATGGACGGCCGCCATGTTTCCCCTTCAGAGTATAAATTGGCGGGAAAATCGTCTCACAGCATCAGTTGACGTTCAACCACATCAGTGTTACCAACAAGAAATACTTCACTCAATAAAAGGTACCTTTTCCTTTTTTGTCTTTTGTGTTTTGTCACATTTATTTATTACATACTTTATTGAGTACACCACATAAAAATTATACATATTACAATGTGTCTTATATTCTTAGTTTCTTATCGCACGGGGCAATCTTTTACAGACAAACTTTGGATGGACTGGACCAGAGAAGATAGACATAGGGACATAATCTCAGTTTTGTTCATAAAATACATACTATATCATCAGATGAGCTTTGTGATGACAATGGTCATCTGATGATATAATATGTTATCTAATGATCTAAGATGAGATTTGAATGTAAAAACCGTTCAACTATTTTATTTTGCCTTTAGTATTCACGTGTTTTTTTGACGAAATCTTATTAACGCAATGATTTTTACTCTCCTACTTGACTATATTTAAAAAATATTGAAAATAATATGCTTAATATAAAACGTTTAATCATGATACCTACACTGTCTTTTTTACAATTATTATTCATAGGCTCGTTTTTTACCGTTTGTTTCTCACGGTGGTCGACGGTGAAGCACGCTTGCCTAGAAGTAACCTATTCACTCTTGACTTTAAAACCTCCAGGTTGTAACTATACGAAAACACAGAATCCGACGGTGTTGTCTCCTACTTATTCGTTTTATATCTATTTTGATGTTTTAAACATCCCAATTTTGCTGTTCAAAGATCTATGTATTTACTTCTTATTTGCTTTTCAGATGTCCGGAGACATGATGCGTTTCACCATTGGCGTTGTCTGCGTGGTAGCAGTGCTCCTCTCCTTGGCTGAAGTCAGTGAGGCCAACTACAAGAATGCGCCCATGAACGGCATCATGTTCGGCAAGAGGGGACCTACTGGTAAGTTGTAACTGTTAGAATGCCAGTTTCCTATTTATAAAAAGTTCAAAAACTGGAGCCCGACTACGGTTTTTTTTTCGCCTTTGTCCTTATTCATCAAAATCGGATGAATAGTTTAGGCGCTACAGAGGAACATACATAAATACAAACATACATAAATACATAGACTGCTAAAATCATAACTCCTCCTTTTCGCTTCGCCGTAGCCGGGTAAAGAAGAATAGGCAGTCATGGGGAAAAAGGACGCGCAGCGGCCTTTATAATACTTAGATATATATCAGTCAGTTATTACAAAGTTTTAAGATTTCACTAGCGGTACATTAACATGTCGGTGACGCGAACCCATGAATTTGTTCCTACAATAAAATCACTCAAGGCTATATTTAAAAAAATCTAGCCATAAGAATCTGCTAATCAGTGGTTAAACTAACCATATACTATGGTTAAAAGTTTTTATAAATAAGCCTGATCTAAAGAAGGGAGTGAGTGATTCATATCACCATCATTCAACTCACTCACTTCTGTTGAATCTACTAGGTAACCGAACCGGTAATCCTTCTTTATGATCCTGCCATTGCCCCATTTCTTTTGGGTTCGGCGCAAGAAAATATTCTGCCATAGTTCTCTGTTAGCCGTCATCTCAGTAATCAAACCCCTTTCTAGATACATCATCATTCACACTATCCTTCCATCACTTCTATGGTACTCCCCTGTTCTTATTGTCATCCGAATTTTGTACTCAACACTTTTTTTCGCGATGTTTATCTCATGCCTTTTGCTTCATTATTATAATGTGAGTTCATGTAAACTGTGCAAAGGGAGGAGATTGAATAAAATGTATTAAGAATCGAGTCATTCATCGTTTTCAAGACAAAGTTATTCGCAAAAAGATTACTAACTTGTTAAATTTGTAACGCTGGTAATCTACCTCTTTCACAGAATACGACCAACGCGGCAAGACCTTCACTGCCTTATGCGAGATTGCCACAGAAGCGTGTCAGGCGTGGTTCCCTTCACCAGAAAACAAGTGAAACGCTATTCTTTAAGACGAAAATGTAACGACAATAGCACTTGAATTTTGGACTGCGGTTAATTTGTAGGGAATTTTTGTATCGAGCATGGCAACACTAATGCTTCCGCCATTTTGTAATTCAAATTTAACGTTTTATTAATTTTTAATTTATCTATCATAAAGGCTGGGAAATTATGACTTAATATGTAGAAATAAAGGCTTTTAAATTACTTCATACTTTAATTTACTTCTAAAGTAAAGGCCCTCTTTTCGTTTCTCCCAAATCCTTCTAGACTATAAGCCAAAAATACAATTAAATATGATAATAATAAGGCACAGATAACTGTATATCTTAGATAAAGTACAGGTCCCGTCACGTAAAAAGAACGCTGGCCTTGAATCTGCGCAGTGAGCGATTTATCGATCAAACTGGTGGTATGAAGGGGGCGCGACGGGGGAATGCTCCGCCAGTGTTTCTGTGCGCGCACGCTATTGGTTCGTCAGTTGACCCATGCTTCCCGCGCAGAGATCACGCTTCGTTCGCTGCCAAAATACAGTCGCACACACAACTTTCTTTGCACGACGATTGTTTTTAAAAATGAAGGAATGAAAAATGATTAATTGATTTTTTTATTTTATTTATTATGATGATAGTATCTATTATTTTATGAAGAAAGAAGTTGAGAAAGGAGCAGTTGATAATTTATAATGATAAGATATTTATAATAATAAGATCGAAATAAAAAATAATGCTTAAGTAAACATTATCTAATTTAAATCCAACCTCTTCTAAAGTACTAAGTAGCTAGAAAGTACCTATTATGATTCTACAATAAAACAATTACTCTTATATTATAAAACAATATCCTAGTACTTTAGAAAGCGACAGTACCCATGCGCAGACACATCCCCTCCACTGTCGCTCAGCGTTCTTTTTACGTGACGGGACCTATACCTATAGATTTCGCCATGGCGTGGCCGCACATGAGACAACAATAGTTAGTACTGGTGTTACAACAAGAACAAGAACACTACAACCCACCATTGCACTGACACTTATTATCTATAAATAACCCAATTCCAAGTCTCAATTAACACATAATACCACGAAATCACAGAAAATCAAACAAAACCGAGTTTGTTTGTCAAACCTGCCATAACATAAGAGTTTGACAAACAACAGAAACCGGCCATGGTGACAAAGAAAAAAATAATCTTTAGTCCTTATTATTACATGGAGCTGCCAACTAGCGATCTCGTTCTATCAATCAAGCTCATTTTATGGCAGCTTTAGGCCGCACTTGGCAATTCTTTTCTTTTTCGTGTGAGGATGTGGCCACCTCTGATAACAGAGTTATTTAAGCAGCCCTGGTAACCCTACAGTCCTCTGAGTTGGCTTGGCTATTTCAGAATTACATTAACTAAGTCCAGTAGCCTTATTGCGTAATGAATTCGGCAAGGCAAAGGGCAAAATGAACAATCGGCCAATCACATAGACGGAAATCCACATCGCGTCTTTCATCTCGCCACTTAGATAAAGTACATATAGATTAAGCCTTAAAATGACCTTGATTGATAGAGCGAGATGGCTAATTGGCAGCTCCATGTAAATAATAAGGACAAAAGATTATTTTTTGTCTTTGTCACCGTGGCCGGTTTCTGTTGTTTGTCAAACTCTAATACAATGGTAGGTTTGACAAACAAACTCAGTTTTGTTTGATTTTCTATGATTTCGTGGTATTATGTGTTAATTGAGACAAGGAATTTGGGTTATTTATAGATAATAAGTGTCAGTGCGATGGTGGGTTGTAGTGTTCTTGTTCTTGTTGTAACACCAGAACTAACTATTGCTGTCTTATGTGCGGCCACGCCAGTGCTTAATCTATAGGTACTTTATCTAAGTCTCGCCATGTGTTTGGTTGATTATTCATACTCTTTGCCCTTTGCCTTGCCGAATTAATTATGCAATAAGGCTACAGGTTTCCTCACGGTGTTTTCCTTCACCGTTGCTTGCCTGTGATGTCCAAGATAAACTAAGAAAGTACATATGAATTTGAAAAAGTCACATTGATACTTGCCCGGATTTAAACCCAAGCACGAGAGGTGAGGTCTTACCCACTGGGCCACCAAGACACTTGGAAATGCATATTAGCCTAAATAAGAACTTCAAAAGCAAGTAAGTAAATTTAAAAGATCTAAAATCTCGATTACTTCATAAGTGAATTTTGAAATATAAACTGAAAAGTAAAAAACACTATAAATTAGTTATATTGCAAAATATAGCGATTTTAACAGTCTTTATTGTGTATAAAAAGAATGTGCTTACAAAGATTAAACGGCATATTTAAAAACGGTATATTCAGTTTTTTAGGGTTCCGTACCCAAAGGGTAAAAACGGGACCCTATTACTTAGACTTCGCGATCCGTCTGTCTGTCTGTCTGTCTGTCTGTCTGTCCGTCTGTCACCAGGCTGTATCTCATGCACCGTGATAGCTAGACAGTTGAAATTTTCACAGATGATGTATTTCTGTTGCCGCTATAACAAAAAATACTAAAAACAGTATAAAATAAATATTTAAGGGGGGCTCCCATACAACAAACGTGATATTTTTGCCGTTTTATTCTCGATATTAATAACGACAACAGGTAAACGCTTGAAATATTCACAGAATGTTTAGTTGTATATTCACTTCAAAAAATAATAATTTTTAAATTAAAATAAAATAAATTAAGGGGGGCTCCCATACAACAAACGTGATATTTTTGCAATGTTTTGCGATAATGGTACGGAACCCTTCGTGTGCGAGTCCGACTCGCACTTGGCTGGTTTTTTTATTTACAATACTTAGAAGAAGTTCGGTATATTATTATGTTACTGTAAAAGTCCGAACTTCGTTAAAACCTAGGATTTACCGGTAACAACTAAGATTTATCATGTCTTACTGGTAAATGTCCGAAATGTTCTGTAATTATTGCTAATTTCGGCGTTTTACCAGAATTCACTCGTTCAATCAAACTTTGGATTTTCGAAAAAAATAAGCACAATTGAAAGGCAAATTGACATGATTTAAAAAAAACCGGCAAAGTGCGTGTCGGCTTTCGAACATTTAGGGTTCCGTACCAAACTGCAAAATCAAGTTGGGGCCTTTGTGGTATTAGGGAAAAACCGGCAAAGTGCGTGTCGGCTTTCGAACATTTAGGGTTCCGTATCAAACCGCAAAATCAAGTTGGTTGTAACAGGAAAAACTGGCGTGGCGTCAAATATGTATGTATGGGAACACCCTTTAATTCTTTATCTTACTTTTTGCCAAATTTCGTGATTTTAGGTCAACGGGAACTACCATATAGGTTTTCGACCCAAAACCTATAGAGTACTTCCGGTTGACCTAGAACTGTAAATTTTGGTTAAAAGCAAGGTCTTACAGCAAAAGTAAAGGGAAAAAACCAAGATACATTTTGGCACCTACTTACAAGTTTTCGCGAAAATCTAAATTTGCCCATAGCTCTTTATCGTGTTGATTCAAGACCTTAATTTTATACACCTAATAGGGACTATAGACTTAGACGTATTTGGTATAAATTTCAACTTGCTAGGTCCACTCGTTCCTGAGAAAATCGGTGGTGACACACGGACAGCCAGACGGACAGACGGACAATAGAGTGATCTTAAAAGTGTTCCTATTTTACCTTTTGAGGAACGGAACCCTAAAAATGAGGGCATTTCAATGAAAAAAATTGATTTGTCAATATATTGGTATTTGTTAGTAATACGTAATAATAAACATTGTTACCATAATAAGTGTAGGTATAGTCTATGATTAGGGTGCTGGACATTCAGCCAAAAAACAAAAATGAGATACAGTGTAGGAGATGACGCAGTTATGGTCACATCGGTCAAGAAAATGAAGTGTTGCTTGGATAGTTAGGCAACTACTTAGATTACTACTTAGATACAAGCTTTTAAGCTATTGCATAGCTTTTATCGCGGGCTTTGAGCGCGGCGACCAAATCAAGAAATTCCGTAACGAAAAAAAACCTGACACCCCGAGCTGCTCCGAAATCGGACGATGGATTCAGAGTGTGTGAGCGGGTGAGGGGTGAGGGGAGAGTGGGGAGGGGTTTGTTGCGCGATTATATAGAAGTTTCATTTTGATATTTTTAGACTGAAGCAAAAAATTTTTTGCGGGGGGAAGGTAAAGAGTTAACGGGGGGGGGGGTTTGCTATCTTGTTCTCGCGGGCTGAAGCCCCTATTACTGAGATTTCGCTGTCCGTCTGTCTGTCTGTCTGTCTGTCTGTCTGTCTGTCTGTCTGTCTGTCTGTCTGTCTGTCTGTCTGTCTGTCTGTCTGTCTGTCTGTCTGTCTGTCTGTCTGTCTGTCTGTCTGTCTGTCTGTCTGTCTGTCTGTCTGTCTGTCTGTCTGTCTGTCTGTCTGTCTGTCTGTCTGTCTGTCTGTCTGTCTGTCTGTCTGTCTGTCTGTCTGTCTGTCTGTCTGTCTGTCTGTCTGTCTGTCTGTCTGTCTGTCTGTCTGTCTGTCTGTCTGTCTGTCTGTCTGTCTGTCTGTCTGTCTGTCTGTCTGTCTGTCTGTCTGTCTGTCTGTCTGTCTGTCTGTCTGTCTGTCTGTCTGTCTGTCTGTCTGTCTGTCTGTCTGTCTGTCTGTCTGTCTG
This sequence comes from Anorthoa munda, assembly GCA_945859665.1. Taxonomy (NCBI): domain Eukaryota; kingdom Metazoa; phylum Arthropoda; class Insecta; order Lepidoptera; family Noctuidae; genus Anorthoa; species Anorthoa munda. The sequence goes on from OX243915.1 coordinate 20,581,792, forward strand.
TCTGTCTGTCTGTCTGTCTGTCTGTCTGTCTGTCTGTCTGTCTGTCTGTCTGTCTGTCTGTCTGTCTGTCTGTCTGTCTGTCTGTCTGTCTGTCTGTCTGTCTGTCTGTCTGTCTGTCTGTCTGTCTGTCTGTCTGTCTGTCTGTCTGTCTGTCTGTCTGTCTGTCTGTCTGTCTGTCTGTCTGTCTGTCTGTCTGTCTGTCTGTCTGTCTGTCTGTCTGTCTGTCTGTCTGTCTGTCTGTCTGTCTGTCTGTCTGTCTGTCTGTCTGTCTGTCTGTCTGTCTGTCTGTCTGTCTGTCTGTCTGTCTGTCTGTCTGTCTGTCTGTCTGTCTGTCTGTCTGTCTGTCTGTCTGTCTGTCTGTCTGTCTGTCTGTCTGTCTGTCTGTCTGTCTGTCTGTCTGTCTGTCTGTCTGTCTGTCTGTCTGTCTGTCTGTCTGTCTGTCTGTCTGTCTGTCTGTCTGTCTGTCTGTCTGTCTGTCTGTCTGTCTGTCTGTCTGTCTGTCTGTCTGTCTGTCTGTCTGTCTGTCTGTCTGTCTGTCTGTCTGTCTGTCTGTCTGTCTGTCTGTCTGTCTGTCTGTCTGTCTGTCTGTCTGTCTGTCTGTCTGTCTGTCTGTCTGTCTGTCTGTCTGTCTGTCTGTCTGTCTGTCTGTCTGTCTGTCTGTCTGTCTGTCTGTCTGTCTGTCTGTCTGTCTGTCTGTCTGTCTGTCTGTCTGTCTGTCTGTCTGTCTGTCTGTCTGTCTGTCTGTCTGTCTGTCTGTCTGTCTGTCTGTCTGTCTGTCTGTCTGTCTGTCTGTCTGTCTGTCTGTCTGTCTGTCTGTCTGTCTGTCTGTCTGTCTGTCTGTCTGTCTGTCTGTCTGTCTGTCTGTCTGTCTGTCTGTCTGTCTGTCTGTCTGTCTGTCTGTCTGTCTGTCTGTCTGTCTGTCTGTCTGTCTGTCTGTCTGTCTGTCTGTCTGTCTGTCTGTCTGTCTGTCTGTCTGTCTGTCTGTCTGTCTGTCTGTCTGTCTGTCTGTCTGTCTGTCTGTCTGTCTGTCTGTCTGTCTGTCTGTCTGTCTGTCTGTCTGTCTGTCTGTCTGTCTGTCTGTCTGTCTGTCTGTCTGTCTGTCTGTCTGTCTGTCTGTCTGTCTGTCTGTCTGTCTGTCTGTCTGTCTGTCTGTCTGTCTGTCTGTCTGTCTGTCTGTCTGTCTGTCTGTCTGTCTGTCTGTCTGTCTGTCTGTCTGTCTGTCTGTCTGTCTGTCTGTCTGTCACCAGGCTGTATCTCATGAACCGTGATAGTTAGACAGTTGAAATTTTCACAGATGATGTATTCCTGTTGCCGCTATAACAACAAATACTAAAAACTGTATAAAATTAATATTTAAGGGGGGCTCCCATACAACAAACGTGGTATTTTTGCCGTTTTTTGCTCGATATTAATAACGGCAACAGGTAGACGCTTGAAATATTCACAGAATGTTTAGTTGTATATTTACTTCAAAAAATAATAATTATTAAATTAAAATAAAATAAATTAAGGGGGCCTCCCATACAACAAACGTGATTTTTTTGCAGTGTTTTTGATAATGGTACGGAACCCTTCGTTTGCGAGTCCGACTCGCACTTGGCCGGTTTTTTCTTATAATTTAGGTATTAAATTATGTTTGTATTTGTTTACTGGTGAGTTTTCCAAGTAGGCGTGGGTAGCCAAATCAGAAACTATGAGGATTAACGAAAAACACTCAAAGGAGTCACGGTGCCGATTTTGATTTTGACAGCGCGAATCACGCGTGCTCCCTTATATTTAGACAACTCAACGGTATTCATAGGATTCATTTCGTGTTTTACACTGCCGTGTAGACGGATTTTATACAAAATTATGAAGAATAAATATAAGCATAGCATGCGTGCGCAATTCTTTAAAGGTAGGTACGATTAAAATTTGATTGCAGGTATTCCGCCTCGATTATTATAGAGAGATTTTTTATTTTTAATGCTACTGCGCAGGCATTGTAGCCAACTTCAGGGCGGCCATGAAGTTTGGCGACAACTATACCTGCTTACACACAGTTTACACCAATTAACAACAGCCGTTGTGGTTGTGCGTAACAATGACGGGGAATATCCCATCGAGTAACTTGTAAAAACCGCAAAACTTTTAAAAAGATCATAAAAAAACACGAATTGAATAATCCAAGTACCTACGATGTTAGGTACCTATTTTAAAATCGATAGATTCCTTAAAAAAGCCTGCGTGTAATGAACCGGAGATTTGTCCTAGATTCTATACGCATGTGGTGGTACAGCTTGCTAAGAAATATATTTGGAATTTTATAAATTATATCAATAAATCAATATATCATAATTAACACTAAAATATACTGCTCAAAAATATCGATACATCAAACAAATAGTATCGATATAAGTATTGATGTATCGATATTTTTCAACAAGTTTAGCATAATATTTTACCATGGCAGCCCCGACCGTGGGAACTTTATAGATAAGCTTACTTTCGATTTGTATTGTTGTCAAATGTTTTTGTCGTTCAATTAGATTCCACTAAGAATCACTTCCTAGTAGAAATCATGAAATACTCCCACAGTGAGAAATTATACAGTTTTGTGCATTAATTATTTTTTTGATAGTGATAAAAAACTGATAACACTGAAAATAAAATGTCAATAACATGCAGTGACGTTTCGCATTCGGAAAAATCGCATTTCGATTCTACCTTACTTTATTAAAATGGATTATTTTAGTTCTGAACTTGTGGTGAAATAATGAGATAATATAAATCATTTATTCAATTCATCAAGGATTTAAAAAAATATCAACATGACTACGAAGGAGCTATATACGAAGGTAAAATTTTAAGTGAAATGTTTTTGATTGTATTTTGTTTTTTTGTGGCAGATCCATTTCGAATTTAGAATGCAAAGTTAATTAAACATTTATCAACGTATGCATTCATTTGTTCCGCAACTTATTTGGGTACTTTGCAGATCAATTATTGTCATTAATTGGTATCAGAATAGGGAGTGTTTATGATTGACCTTCTTCACTGAATTTATTGAAGAGGACGTCATTCTTATTCGTTTACTCGGCGATCGCAAATTTTTGCAACATTTAAAAATATTTCGCGTGTCAAGGAATATCGCAAGTTCCGGGATGACGTCAGTCGTCACGTCGCTGCTGTTCCCCCTACTGTTCCATTTTCAAAAACATTAAACAAACATAACACTGACTGGCCATTCTTTCATTCAGGTTTCCAGAATTGAATCTTCCGATTTATCGGAAATCAATATGGTTTCTAATAATAATCTTGTTGGAACTTGTATAATAAATTAACATAATCACTTTTGCTATCTAGATAAGTGGATTTGTTAATGCTCATGTTTTATTTATGAACTGCAATTACACAGTATTTGAGCACTCACTGAGTATGAACTACATAACATTACCAAATTGTTAAAATTTTAAAGAGATTATAATCTTGAAATATGTAATTATATTACCTTATCACCAGTCTCAATCTCAATGCATGTTGCGTTATCTTGATGACAATTTTTTTGGGGTATTTGTTTATTGATGGCATATTTATTTTACTTTGGTTTGTCAAGATTTGATGTGTGTAGTTTTATTCATTACAAAGAAACTTAACAAGCATTGATATTCTTCTTTTCTTCCCTCTTAAAACTGGATATTAAATGTTTAGAATTTAAGTACAATATCATCTTCAGTGAAAAATTGTAAACACAATAAAACATGCATGATTTTGATATAAAAAGTCTGACCATGCATTATATGTGTATGAAACTAGGCTATTCATTGAACATGGCTTGACTTCAAATACAACAATTTTCAATCAATTTTCAAAATCTCTTGCTTTTACTGATGTAGTAAACATCAAACATCAACATCTATTTGAGAACAACTGCAGTAAAAATTCCATCATGGACATCATTAAACAAAATAGAAAACTAAACAGAAAACTAAACCACACTAAATGTCAATAAAATAGTTATTTATTCACACTATAACAATGAGTAACTTTCATTAGCACTCATTTTATTAGGAATATACCAGGATTTAATTTTATAAAGGAACGTCCTCACTGAGAGCATTCAGTGTAATGAGCATTCGACGTCGAATATTCGAGTGGTGTGGACGTTGAGCCGAGCGTTACAAAGATTTCATGCAAGCGCAAACTTTGGGTGATGTGGACGTGGCAAGGATTTTCGAGGAAATGGCTCGCATTCGAATGTTCACGCAAATAAAACGCTCGAATATGAAATCAATGAGTATGTATGTAGGAATATTACTGGCCACTTGAAAAGCAAGGAGAAGTTCCTTGCTCTAAAGTATTTGTGACCTTCTTGGTCAATCGTATTATCGAATGAATGACATTTAAGGAGATCGTATTCGAATGCTAATCCAATTGCGAGCTCGCAAGGGAATGTTCGACTTGAACATTCAAAGATTTTCTCGAAAGCGAATGTGGGGCTTGCTGAGAAGCATTTTTTGCTCACCTACAATTGCTTGTTTACAAATGCTCACAAAAGAATGCTCCCAGTGAGGACGCTACTTATACCAGGACCATAGCAAACTTCTTGCTCATCTGTAGTATTTGCTTACTCCCATGGGAAAGAGGTGTGAATTTATGTATGTTTGTATTTATAGCATAAATCACTATTGATCTTGTATCAACATTCTTCTACCAAATAACATAACAAGTTGTCATTGGACTGGTTCCCATACAAATTGCAGAAGTATAGTATTTTGACACCCGTCCAGATGAACAAGATTAATTGTAAAGTGGTCGCGGAACTAACTACCCAGAGGGTACAAGATATTTGACCTAAATATTCTATCCAGAAACACAACCAGTGTGTTTATCAAGTGGGATAGGATAGGTCGGACACCTTTTCTGCACTTATACTCTTATTGCCGTTACCAATGGGCCACTACTTTATCAAAAAGGTACCAAAACAATAAAATTTGGCGATAATTTTTATTATTACGTATACTTTACCACGGGGTCGCATTGCTAAGAAAGAAAATTAGGTTCAAATAAATCTCACTAGATGGCGCGATATGCACCTCCATCTGTTATTGAATGTGCGTAAAATTAACATTTTCTGGAATTGAACACAAAAATTGTATATTCTTGTTTTATCTCCTAAGTACAAAATTATGGAATATTGGGCTCTCAATTCACATTTCAAAGATTATTAGACGGATCATTTAAAATTGATGCCAATAGATGGCGCATTTTTAAATTTCTGAGGCATTCCACTCGATTGTTAAAGTTTGCATTTTAAAACATTTTGGTGCAAAAAAAACTGTAAAAACCTGCAAATAAATACTAGAAAACAAACCTTCACTGTATTTAAAGAAAAAAACATTCACGAACCTAGTAAACCCTTTTACTTGCAAGTCGCTGCTAACACCATCTATCTATATCACCATGAAACAGAACCAAATGCGTTCGATGTACTAAAAATTGCCAGAATAAGCAGTCGAAAAACGCTAGTTACGTCGGCACGGTTTCTTTGTGTGGGATGAGGTATCTGTATGCTAGTATTATATTATCTGTGACTTTACTAACAAATACCAATATATTCTACATGGTAAGGAACCCTAAATGTGTGAAGTCCGACACGTACTTGGTCGCTTTTTTTCTTTTTTAAGATACCTAATGCCTGGAAACATTTGAACAACTTACACCACTCAGCCATGAGTGATATTATAATAGTGATATGATAATGTCTAAATACCTTATGCAATATGTTTGATATGGTTTTTAGGTCATTCATAATTAAGCTAATGGAGTGTTGTTTCTTTATGTCAATTAAAATACAATTATATGTATGTTATTCATATTAGGATTATTGAAAAAAAATTGGAAGACATTGTTGTGCATTTCCTTTAATTGGCATGGTTTTTAAGGTTCCGTACTCAAAGGGTAAAAACGGGACCCTATTAATAAGATTCCGCGGTCCGTGTGTCTGTCTGTCCGTCCGTCTATCTGTCTGTCTGTCTGCCTTTCACCTGGCTGTATCTCATGAACCGTGATAGCTAGACAGTTAGAAATTTCAGAGATGATGTATTTCTGTTGCCGCTATAACATCAAATACTAAAAACAGAATAAAATATCTATTTAAGTGGGGCCCCCATACAACAAACGTGTTTTTTTTGCCGTTTTTTGCTATAATGGTAGGGAACCCTTCGTGCGCGAGTCCGACTCGCACTTGCCTGGTTTTGGTCTAGGTAACTACTTATCTTTATTTTATTTTATTTTAGTCAGTAGCTTAAGTATAGAATGGCACTTTGCAATATTGGAGATTTCTCTCAGTCAAAGAATCATTGAAATGAGAGCTTCTGTTTTTGTGCTCACTGGTTGGCGCCACTGGCGATTAGTCCTTAAATATAGCCTTAAACAGCAACCACAGATTAGAGAACAGAAAAATTCTGTTTCATGAAAAACTTGTTGTCGTGAAAACGTTGTCATTACGCACACGGAAGCAAAGTTTACATTAAAATCATTTCTAATGCCGTAGAAGTGCGATTAAATATAAAATCGAGTATGCTGCAGTTTCGCGCAGCCCTGTTTTTTCTAAAATAACCAGCCAGTGCGTGTTGGGCCATGCGCAGTAATAGGATTCCGAAGTTGCATAATAATGCGGACTAAGAAGAGGGTTGTGTTTTTGTTACATGAACATTAAAACGGTTTCAGCGGCACACAACGTCTAAAAACGGGCCCACAAAGGATGATGTTTTTTTAATCTATATTTTCGCGTTTGACCACTATCTCGCCTGATGGTAAGCGGTGATGTGGTCTACGGTGAAGCACGCTTGCCTAGATGTAACCCATTCACTCTTGACTTAGACTAACTGGTAACTGAAGAAGGAGTTATAAAATCCAACTTCGCAACTGAAGTTAGAAAAATATTAACTATTTGATTGGTACTCAAATAGATAATATTTATTTCCGCGGGTGTGAATTGCGAAAGGAGCCGATACGAGCGCGCATTAGAGCCTCGGGGAATAGTATGGTACGTTCCTGGATCCTTGCACGCACGCTCCATGTTTATTTCTCTTTCGGAATTAGAAAAAAGTCGTATGTATTCACCTCTAATCTGCGGTATTCACTATTTCATGCTGGAAAGTTTTACGCTACTCAATTAGTGATGTAGTCGGGTCGAATATTGATTTTATAGATGGATATCTACAAAAGAAAATAAGTAATTTGCTTGGATATCGAATCTAATTTGACTTTACTTTTACGTTTTGATTACAAAACGTCGAAAATACTTCTGCACTAACACAAAATAGACAAACCCGTGCGCATGCGCCGTATGGACTACGGACCGGTACTGCCAACGACTCCGGCCACTCCAATTATATATTATTCGATTATTATTATAATATTATTCGAGATTAAAAATTATTAATTTAGAAATCATTATTATTAAGGATGTTATAATTTTATTTTTCTATATTTTTACATGGTTCATAAGAATATATTTAAATATCTGTTTTACACAGCTAACAACATTATTTAAGTAATTTTTCAATGGCATTTTTACAACATTTTTACTGTTCTACTAATCCGTGATAGTTTTCCTTTTAATTTCGTTATATTTACTACGGCCGGGGGGGGGACACTCGACTCTTACATAAATTTGCAATATAAAGCTTAATTTTACGCAAACGGATCTCTGAATCGAAAAATGGTTTTAACAAACCCATAATATTTTTGAATGGCCTATCAAACGATACCCCACAACATGGGATAGATGAGAAAAAAAAAACATCCCCACTTTACGTCTATGGGAGGTACCTCCCATAGACGTAAAGTGGGGATGTTTTTTTTTCAGAAAAAAAAATATTTTCATGATTTTATGTTACCACTATGTCGGAATTATTAATATGTATATCCATGCCAAATTATAGCTTTCTAGTGCTTAGATTCTCTGAGCTAAGCTGCGGACGGACAGAAGGACAGAGGGAAACTATAAGTGTTCCTTGTTGTGTTCGGAACCCTAATAAAAAAGTTAATTAAAAAAATCAAAATACCCGACTGCTTAAAAAGCGAACTAAAAAGATGTAAACAAGAAGAAAATCATGCTGTGCAGTCGGAGGATACATATTCGCGAGCTGGCTGACCAAAACCAGATGTATCCTCCGACTGCACAGCATGATTTTCTTCTTGTTTACATCTTTTTAGTTCGCTTTTTAAGCAGTCGGGTATTTTGATTTTTTTAATTAACTTTTTTATTTATAACTTTTTAGTTAAATTTTTTTTCGAATTAGGTACATTTAAATATATAAGTGTTATATATTTTTGAAATCGCCTCTAAATACCCTTTATTTTGATACCCCACACGATGGGTTTGGAAGAAAAAATAAAATTGGCCCCCCACAATATGGCGCCCAAAAGCCGCCATTTTTCTATTTTCCAATTTTAATGTAGCCTATGACACTCGCAAGGTTAAGACTAATCGATTGACGTATGAATCATCAAAATCGGTCAACGCGTTTGGTCTCTGGAACGCCACATAGGAACAAACATACATACATACATACATACATACATAGACTGATAAACACATTACCCTCCTTCGGCAGTCGGGTAAAAAGGAGGATAACATTTTCCGATACATATAAGGCAGATTATAATAGGTACGGGTTTTACAGATAATTGAAAAATGTTCACAACAATTAAAAAGTTGTAAATAAACTAGACCTAAAAGCGAAAAATCTATGAAATTTGTCATTTTGAAGACCTCACTCTACACCAGCGCCCTTAAACATTCAAACGCGGGCTATCATTGCATTAGTATAGTTCTTGCCAAACTTCGCCGGTCTATTTTTTTTTCCTTCTACAAATGCTCATGCATACAGAACTACCACGGGGAGATAGTGCAATTATGTGGGACTCCAACCCACTAAAACTGCACGGTATCCTCCTGTGCTGCTTATGGTGGTACTCACCGCGAACCCGCCGCGGCTGTCTGGGGAATAACCCCATCTCCGGCGCACCAGAACACATTGTACGCCGTGACCACCCCAGGGACCAAACCAGCACATGGGTGCCAGACGATCCCGTGTTTCGCACCCTTGGTCCCACTGTGACGGGTCAGGTCATTAGCCACACACTACATTTAGAAGATGACATACGTTATACATAAATTCTTATATATAAAATTCTCGTGTCACAATGTTCGTTCCCGTACTCCTCCGAAACGGCTTGACCGATTCTCATGAAATTTTGTGAGCATATTGAGTAGGTCTGAGAATCGGCTAACATCTGTTTTTCATACCCCTAAGTGGGTAGGGTAGGGTAAGTAGGGTAGGGTAGGTAGGGTAGGGTAGGCATGTAGGTAGGGTAGGTAGAGTAGGGTAGGGTAGGTAGGGTAGGGTAGGGTAGGTCGGGTATGGTAGGGTAGGTAGTTAGGGTAGGGTAGGTAGGGTAGGTAGTGTAGGGTTGTTAGGGTAGGGTAGGTAGGGTAGATGAATGTGTGGTGTTTTTATGGCAAAACAAAGTTTGCCGGGTCAGCTAGTACATAAATAAATTCACGCCTTTTATCTAATGGGGGGTTGGCAGGAACTATAGAACTCCTGCTACATACTTACACACTCCATTTGCTAATGTTGACTTCTAGAAATTATCTGTTACATACAAGGGACTTTAGCTCTTATAATGTTTGATTAGAAAGATTAAAACCCTATCAGCCTGTTTTAGATCAAATTAGTTGATTAAATGTGAATTACACTATAGCAATATTTGTTAACTTTTGTATTAGATACCAAGAAATAGCAAGAATACACGTAATGTACCTACTTGAAAATTATATAAAATTTTACTAAGTCCTGTCAAGTTATCCAAGTTGACTCTTATGCCCATGATACTAAGGTTGTCTTTCCCATTGAAACCTGCACTCACAAAAACGTTAGGAATTTCTGATTTCATGATGTCATACATATCTTTATAATAACTAAAGACGATACATTTGATGCATTTGCTTACCTAATACATTCAACTGTGGTTTTTAATACAAAATGAAGGTCATTATAATTTTTGCGTCTCGTTTATGGGGTTCCGTACCAAAAGGGTAAAAACGGGACCCTATTACTAAGACTCCGCGGTCCGTCTGTCTGTCTGTATGTCTGTCCGTCTGTCACCAGGCTGTATCTCATGAACCGTGATAGCTAGACAGTTGAAATTTTCACAGATGATGTATTTCTGTTGCCGCTATAACGCTAAAAACAGAATAAAATAAATATTTTAGTGGGGCTCCCATACTACAAACGTGACTTTTTTGCCTTTTTTTGCGATAATGGTACGGAACCCTTCGTGCGCGAGTCCGACTCGCACTTGGCCGGTTTTCTACAAGAAACAACAATGCTAAGTAAAAATCCTGATTAAATGGCAATTAGCATTATTTTTACCCGACTGCCGAAGGAGGGTAATGTGTTTATCAGTCTATTAATGTATGTATGTAAGCTTAGATTATGTAAAATGTATGATTGTTCCTATGTGACATTCTAGAGACCAAACGCATTGGCCGATTTTGATGATTCTTACGTCAATCGATTCGTCTTAATCTAGTGAGTGTCACTGGCTACATTAAAATTGGAAAAAAGAAAAATGGCGGTCTTTGGGCGCCATATTGTGAGGTCAATTTTTTTTTCTTCCATGCCCTTCCTGTGGGGTATCAAAATAAAGGGTTTTAAGAGGTGATTTCATAAAAATATAAACCTTATATGTTTAAATGTACCTAATTCGAAAAAAATAATGTTTAAGTACTAAGAGAAAAAGTGAATAAAAAAGCCGGCCAAGTGCGAGTCGGACTCGCGCACGAAGGGTTCCGTACCATTATCGCAAAAAAACGGCAAAAAAAAACACGTCTGTTGTATGGGAGCCCCACTTAAATATTTATTTTATTCTGTTTTTAGTATTTGTTGTTATAGCGGCAACAGAAATACATCATCTGTGAAAATATCAACTGTCTAACTATCACCATTCATGAGATACAGCCTGGTGACAGACGGACAGACAGACAGACAGACAGACGGATCGCGGAGTCTTAGTAATAGGGTCCCGTTTTTACCCTTTGGGTACGGAACCCTAAAATGAAACCCGACTAAAAAGACATAAACAAGAAGAAAATCATGCTGTGCAGTTGAAGGATACATATTCGGGAGCTGGCTGACCAAAACCTGATGTAGAACTTTTTTTATTTAGAACTTTATAGGAAACATTTTTTTTTTCGAATTTGGTACATTTAAACATATAAGGTGTATATTTTTTTGGAATCTCTTTACATACATACATACAGAGTTATAAGTATATATGGAGAGATTTAATAAATTCGTTGTTTATCTTTTTATTTTAGGTCTTCACAAACTGTTTATTTCTCACCAAACCTCTTAGCCGGCCTGAAGTTGGCTACAATGGCTGCGCAGTAGAAAATCTCATACGAAAACAGCACCGTTTCGACACAGTAAAAATATACAAACAGTATGAAAACTACCTACAAACGCTCGAAACTTCACACTCACACAAACATACGCATCGACGAGACCCTTACGCAGCGTCCGCAGTGCTGTCAGTACTGATCACCGCGACGCGACGAGTGGTCTCGTAAGTTTGTGTGAGTGTGCCGTTTCGAGCCTTTGTAGGTAGTTTCCATACTGTGTGCATATTTTACTGTGGTTTAGTGCCTCGTGCATCCGGCAAGCCAACTTCAGGGCGGCCCAGAAGTTTGGCGAGAACTGTATAAGAGTTTAGTACAGCCTTTTGACTTCTATACATCTTTATCAGCAGTCATCTCAGTGTCATCTTCCACACAAGCCATGCATCTTTAGGCTTATTTTCCTAACACTTTCTAACACAATCTTATTCTTTGTACCAGGGCGCCCGAATATGGGTGGAGCATGCAGAGAAAGTATGGGAGAGTGCCACGGTGACGTCAGACTACCGGTCCGGCGTGCTCATCGCCCAGATAGACCAGTCCGGAGAGATTCGGCAGATAAAGGTCAGTATGCTGAAGATTTTTTCACTCTCTAGGAATATCTCCTGTTTTGTGGGTGCGTTTACAAACATTTAAACCTACCTACACAAATGCCCAGATCGGGAATAACTATCTGTAGGCGAACCCACGACACGCAGCGCAGTAGTCAATCGTTTAGCCACTGCGCCTCCACAACTGCTGCAGTTGCTCTCACTAGAGATTTTTTTTTTGCGAAATCTAAAGAAATCAAAGTCCTAATTCCACCCAATTAACATATCTAACCGTTGTTGATGTCCTATAAGAGACAAAAATCTTCTTTTCCCCTTGAACCGCCATCATTAGATTTAATTCTACCTGTAAATTATTATCTACAGGAAGAATGCAATGTAACGGCTCAAGTCGCTGCGCTGCTGTAGCAAATTCATGTGTCATCAGGGGTGAGGGGTGGTCTACTGCGCAGACAAAGGCGAATTTATCAGAAGTTATTAACTTTGAGTCGGAGCTCGTGGCTAAATAATAACAGCCGCACGGGTCGATCTTCAAGGTTAAGCAACGCTTGACGAGGTCGGTCCGTGGATGGGTGAACATTTCAACATACCGAGTTTCCTCCGTGCCTCGGAAAGCACGTTAAGCCGTTGGTCCCGGCTGTCATTTGAAGATCTTTGACAGTTGTTACAGGTAGTCAGAAGCTTGAGATCTGACACCAGTCTTGCCAAGGGGTGCCGTGTTACCCAGTTACTGGGTTGTGGAGGTCAGATAGGCAGTCGCTCCATTTAAAACACTGGTACTCAGCTGAATCCGGTAAGACTGTATGCCGACCCCAATATAGTTGGGAAAAGGCTAGGCAGATGATGATTAACTTTGAGTCGACCTATACTAACAATTTGCCAGCGATATGTTTTCTATCCCGTGGAAATATTGTAAAATCTAAGAGTCATTTCCTGTCTACATCAAAAAGGGGATTACTATGCAAAATTTCAGCTTTCTAGCTTCAAGGGTTTGAGCTGGACGTTGGTGAGTCAGTCAGTAAGCGATTTAGGAAGTATCTCTTATGTGCATTGATCATGGGAACATGTCGGTTCATTACAAGGCCCAACAATCAACTCAGCCTATCACAGTCCACTGCTGGACATAGACCTCTTCCAAGACGCACCAGAACTCCCGATTCGCTGCGTTCCGCATCCAGCATGTCCCATTTAAGTTTGGTCGAGTTCATAATAGCCACATCAATATGATTTAAGGACCATCAGCTCATTGCCAAGATGCAATTAAGATATTCCTGGAAATACCAGATAACACTTTCCCCAACTTGTGTATAGAACCCGGACCCTTCGTTCATAGTCGCACTTGCAACCACTTGCGCATGGCGCCATCTGTGGATTGTCAAAAGTCAACATAGTCAGTTGTGGTTGTGGTATAGTGCGTCAACAAATCCCTATTGAAACACGATTATTGTCAAAATAAAATGAACCAATTAACTGAACTGATTGAATTCTACTGCAAGAGATCAATTAGGCAATCAGGAGGAAGCAAAAGTCCACAGGTATTGACAAAATCACTATCACGAACCATCAAAATAAATAGAAACTATAAAAACGAACTTGTTAACAACGGGAGTGTTTTGACAGATTTGACTGTTACTGTCAACTGTCAAACTTCTTGATTTTTTATTTGTTTTGTTTTGAAAAGGTGTCTTTTTAGCAGTTCCAAATTCCAGCGACAAGGCAGACTTTTTGCAGATCTAGTCTAAATTCTATTACTTGAAACAATATCTATTTCTTTGAGATATTTTTTCAAGTCCACTAACTGTGAACTGCCTTATTGGTCTGCCCTGGTAGCGAGAAGCACGTCTGTCAAACGTAGGGTCCTGGGTTCGCCACTTAGGCCCGGTAAAGTATTGTTGGATTATTTCATCAGAAAGTTCTCAAAAGTAGCTGGAGTCTGGATCAATGCCCGATTGATGTCAATCGGCCACATACACACACACACACACACACACACACACACACACAACAGCACATAGGATTTAAACATAACTGTGGCGGGTGTATTACAGGTGCATCCTCATAATTTCACTTTCAAAATCTTCCTTTATCCCTAACCGACGACAACCGCAGGCCCTAATGCGACCTTATTATTTTCCCAACAGATCAAAGATGAAAGTAAAATGCCACCTCTCCGGAATCCCTCGCTGCTCATCGGACAGAACGATCTCACATCACTGTCGTATCTGCACGAACCAGCTGTGCTACATAATCTTAGAGTTAGGTGAGTCAAAGTGCCAGTTTTAATATACCACAGGAATCAGTACTTAGTTAGATGGGGGTACTCCAATTACCCACAGAGCAGAGCTATAGCGGAGCCACCTGTCTTGCAGAGATAGATATAACACCTGAACTCTCAAGCGTCTTACGTTAAATGGTGTCCGCTAATATATAGATTTATAATAATTTGTAGGTCTTGGGTTCGAACCCAGGCAGAGGCGCCTTACTTTGTGTATCTATTTCATCACCACTGCTCTCAAAACGGTAAAGGAAAACGTGTGGGAGCCGGCATGTCCTAGAACTAAAAATTCGAAGACATGTGACATCCACCAAACCACACTGAGCGTGGTGGATTACGGCCAAAACCTCACAGAGAGGAGGCCTGTGTCCCAGTAGTGGGAACGTAATAGGCTGATTACACTATGCTAATATGCTTCAGCCGGTAAACAGTATTTTAAGAGTGATTTAACAAAAACTCCGCCTCCATAAAAGGGGATTTCCTCTTTACCAATTAAGGATAAACCAGCTCATGTCCAGTTTAATGATAAACCCGTTCGTTTCCGTGCTATGTGCTCTAGACTTCCACTCGTGACGAAATCATGAATCATTTTAGAGATAACGGTTGATAAGGCACTGTATTGCTACAATGATACTATAGTTATTGTGTGTCAAATCTGTGCTGTGATTATTTGTATTGGAAATGTGTCCTACATTTCACCTACCTTCACGCCAGAACAGTTGCTCAACTTGTACCAAGCGCAAGTCTCTGGGACGGATCTGCCAAGTAAAAGCTGGATGCACTAGAGTAGAAAAACGGGCCAAGAAGCTCATCGGCAATGAGATACTGGTCGAGTCTAGGCTCCAGAGACATTGAACCTCGGCGCCAAGTTGCCAGTCTGTCGGTTTTTTATCGGTTACCTTTCGGGGAGTGTGCGATGGAATTGCATGAACTAGTTCCTCCTAGCCCGTTCCATCATCGGACTACGTCGGATGCGTCATCGGTACATGGTGGACATCCCACCCATACGCACCAAACATTTTGGGAATACTTTCATTATGCGTACAGCTAAGGAGTGGAATCCCTGCCAGTCTGTATTTCCTGATAGCTACAACCTGGGAGTCTTTAAGTCAAGAGTGAATAGGTTTCTTTTAGGTAAGCGTGCTACATCGTCGACCATATCATCGCTTACCATCAGGTGAGATAGTGGTCAAGCGCGAGACTATAAAAAAAAATACATTCCTATAATAATCCATACTAAAGCGAATGTAACTTTGCATGTCTGTCTGTTACCTTTTGACGCCTTAACCACTGAACCGATTAAGATGAAATTTTGTATGGAGATAGTTTAAGACCCTCGAAAAGACATTGGCTTAGTTTTTATCCCAGCAATCATCCCTAAGGGAGTGGCGAGGCGGCTGGAAGTTTGTATAGAGAACCAATAATTTCTACTAATGCTACGCAGACGAAGTGGCGAGCAAAAGCTAGTATATAATATTCACGGCATATTATATAATACACACGGCATATTAAATCTTTATATAATACAGAAGGCCTATGACAGTGTGTGGAGGGATGAACTGTGATCGACGCTATCCGAGTACAGTGTGGACTGGCGCTTGGTACGGACACTGAAATTCCAGTGCTTGTGTTAGGATTAATGAGGCGTATACGGACTGGTTTTCCATCTCAAGGGATGTTAGACAGGGCTGTGTAACGTCAACTTGTGCATGGATAGTTGTCTGATAGGTTTGAAAGAGCATGAGTGCGGATTGAGGATGAACGAGTTGCCTGTCAATGCCTTCTCTATGCAGATGATCAAGTTCTACTTGCATCGTCAGCAGAACAGTTGCAAGACATGGTGACTGTGATGAATGAAGCTTTTTGGTTAAAAGAGATGAATATAAACGTGAACAAGACTAAGGTAATGGTGTTTGAAAGAGAAGACGATGTATCGGAGTGTGAAGTGAAAATAAATGATAAGAGTGTGGAGCAGGTGAACGAGTTTGTATATCTGGGAAGTATGTTCACAAGGGATGGAAAGATTGAAGAGGATGTGGAAAGGACAGTGAATGCAAGGAATAAAATGAATGGTGCTATACATGCGGTTGTGACCAGCAAGTCGATGTCTCCGGCAGCTCAACTCGTCGTTCACAAGAGCGTGCTGGTGCCTACACTTATGTATGGAAGTGAAGGTTGGGTATGGAAAAAAAGACAGTAGGATTAATGCAGTAGAAATGCATTTCTTACGAAGTATGTGGTATGTGTGGTGTAACTTTATAGATTGAGGAATGAGGTAATAAGACAACGTTGTGGTTTAAAAAAAGACGTAGTGACTAAAATTGAAAAGAGCATGTTAAGATGGTTTGGCCATGTTGAAAGGATGAATGGAGGGGACGCCCTAGAAAGACATACATAGACCTTATAGGTGATGTTCTTCAGTCAGAAAGGCCAGGTGCGCAGTACTCATAACCGGCGTGTGTGTATGTATGAATAGATGTATGAAGTTGAGTGAAGCAAAAGAAGTATGAGGATCGTAGCAGGTGGCGTTCTGTAGTTTCTGCCTACCCCCATGGGAAAAAGGCGCGAGTTTATGTATGTAAAACACTGGTATCTTCTTCTTTAGAGATTCAGATCATCTTATGACAGATATCCTCCAAAGCTATCCTGACCCAAACTTTAAATTAAGGGTCGTTCTTACCTGTATTGGGTACATACACAGAGGAATTTTCTGTGGTGGCGCAATGGTAATTAACACGAGTTCGAATCCTGGAATGAGCCCCCAAATAGCAAATTCAATCATTACACACCACTCCGTTGAACAAAAATATTGTAAGACATCAAGGCCGAGTTTCTCACCTCTAAATTATCGCAGAATTAATGTGACAAATTGTCTAGCACGCGTTATCTGCTGTGATTGGCTGTTGAAGATTCTTTCAACCCAGCAGATAACACGTGCTTGACAATTTGTCACATTAAATCTGCGATAATTTAGAGGTGAGAAACTCGGCCCAAGCATGCTTGTGTAGACCTATAGTTATTAATTTTGTCAACTTAGTCCCGCCATCTTTTATATGGTCTACCTGAAGTCATAAGGGGAAACCTTTGTCCAGCAGTGGGATACAGGCTGACAGTAACCACTAAAAACATGCTGATGCAAACAATAGTCCGTATCGAATGCCGTTTGTCGTTTTACTTACACCTCAGAACACAATAAGCATGTTTCGGCTTTCAAAGAACGGTAATGAATAAATGGACAATTTGACACATATTTTAAAAACTTCGTAATTTTCATAATCTCGTAAACGTGCCACTTGTCCAAACACTGATTCATACATGGCATTGTTAGTTTAAAAATATTTGCTTCTAAGTTGAAAAATCTACCCTAAAGTGTTAGAAATAAAGCTTGAAATTGTTTGTTACCATAATTTTTGATACGACCTTGTGAATGTGTTGGTTTTTAGATAGATATGGGATTCGAGCCCCTGTCCACTGTAAGGAATGTTTCTTGAAATGTTACTGTTGCTTTTAGCCTGCATCACCTCACTACGCACTGGGCAAAAGCATCTCCCAATGACTTCCAACTATTTCAATCCAGGGCTTATCATCACTTGTTTTGTCAGCTCGTTCCATTATTCTTCACGGTTTCTGTGGCGACTGCTGGCTATGTCAGGGCTCCATTGCGGGTTTTTTGGCTCATGGCTCATTGGACATACGGCAGACAGAGCCAGCCTAGTCCCACTTTAATTTTGAGGCTTTTTGAGCAACCAGCAGTGATGTGTTATGAAGCGCAGTGCTGTGTTGCGTATACGGTCTTTTAATTACCAGACTGCCGAAGGACGGTAATGTGTTTATCAATCTATGTATATACGTATAGTAAGTATGTACGTATGTATGTAAGTCCTCGCCAAACTTCTTGGCCACCCTGAAGTTGGTTTACCGGATGCGCGAGGTACGAAACGGTGCTGTTTTTGTATGAGATTTACTACTGCGCAGCCATTATAGCCAACTTCAGGGCGGCCAAGAAGTTTGGCGAGAACTATATGTATGTTTGTTCCTATGTGGCGTTCTAGAGACCAAACCTGTTGGCCGATTTTGATGATTCATACGTCAATCGTGTTGTCTTAACCCTGCGAGTGTCACTGACTGCATTAAAATTGGCAAATAGAAAAATGGCGGCTTTTGCGCGCCATATTGTGGGGGACAATTTTTTTGTTTTCTTTCGAACCCATCGTGTGGGGTATCAAAATGAAGGGTTTTAAGAGGCGATTTTAAAAATAATAACACTTGTATGTTTAAATGTACCTAAATATTAAAAAAAAATACTAAAAAGCATAAATTAAAAAAAAACAAAATACTCGACTGCTCAGCATGATTTTCTTCTTGTTAACGTCTTTTTAGTTCGCTTTTTAAGCAGTCGGGTTTTTTGATTTTCTTTTTTGATGACTAGAATACTGCGATCTACCGTTAACCTTGAGCTTATGAATGATTGACAATGATAAAATCTGGGATCCATAGGTCAAAATATATTTAATAAATAAATTATTCACTAAATAATATATTTTTTAAATAAGCTTTTTTCATATTCTTCGCAGCAAACTCTTTCATTTGATGCCTATTATCATGGCAGTGCACAAAAAATAACTAGACCGCCATCTTGGGCCGTCTAGCTAACCATGCATTGTTACTTAGTTAATCCAAACTAAACGTGTATGCAAAATTTCATCTTAATCGATTGAGGATCAAATTCAATTGCAAGATTTGACCCAAACACACTGACATACATACATTGCAAGTTAAATAAAAGCATGTAAAATATAATTTGTCCACAGATTCTGCGACCGCAACGCCATCTATACATACTGCGGCATCGTACTAGTTGCCATCAATCCTTACTACGATTTACCTATTTACGGTAAGTTGAATAAAAAAACTTTTGCAAAAAAATACTACCGACTTTCAAATAAGAAAACTACTAAGTGAAAAATAACTTTATTTTTGGAAGTCGGTGTCTTTGGAAGGTAACATTTTTTTGCATTATTGACACCGACTTCCAAAAATAAAGTTATTTTTAGCTTTGTAATTTTCTTATTTGGAAGTCGGTAGTCATCATCATCATCATCATATCAGCCGAAAGACGTCCACTGCTGGACATAGGCCTCCCCCAAGCGTCGCCACATTGACCGGTCCCGTGCGTCTCGCAACCAGCGGATTCCCGCAACCTTCACCAGGTTATCGGTCCACCTGGTGGGAGGCCTTCCAACGCAACGTCGGAAGTCGGTAGTATTTTTTTGCAAATTTTTATTTTTCACTTTTTAGTTGTACCTATCTAATAGGCAAGTAGTTAAGTAAGGTACCTATAATACCAGAATAAATTACCCGAATATTATGAAACTGAACATAACCGGTGAAATGAGAGTGTACCAAGGTGAACTGTACGCATCTGCTTACCCCTTTAGACCGTACTGGCGTGATGTTATGTTATGAAATGGTATAAACAATATACAGACATGCGATTGCAGCAATCCAGAGAGATTTTCCGTTATTTATTGAAGAGTTATACAACAGTATATCTCCGAAATTCTTCATCAGATCTTCACCAAATTAAAATGGAACCAATTTCGGCACATATTCTTTCAAACAAAAAAATAATGTTCAAAATCGGTCCAAAATTGACGGCCCTTGTTAAACACAAATGTGCTATGCAATAAAGATTTGAATTTGAACATAAATAATAATGTCATAATGTCGAACATAGAACCTCCTCCTTTTTGGTAAGTCGGTTAAAAACAATCCCCAAAGAGGCAGGCGAAGCGTACAATACCGAGCAAAAATATGCACACACTTCGCAAATCCCAATCAAAAATCAGTCTTCTTCGAGAAATATGGGTTTAAAATGTCATTAATTGGGTTTATATTTTGGTCTTAAGTCAATCTGCCTAGCCTTTGCCCAACTATATTGGGGTCGGCTTCAAGTCTTACCGGATTCAGCTGAGTACCAGTGTTTTACATAGAGCGACTGCCTATCTGACCTCCACAACTCAGTAACTGGGTAACACGGCACCCTTGTCAAGACTGCTGTCAGATCTCAAGCTTCTGACTACCCATAACGACTGCCAAAGATCTTCAAATGACAGCCGGGACCAACGGCTTAACGTGCTTTCCGAGGCACGGAGGAAACTCGCTATGTTGAAATGGTCACCCATTCACGGACCGAGCTCGTCAAGAGTTGCTTAACCTTGATGATCGACCAGTGCGGCTGTTATTATTTAGCCACGAGCTCCTCCAGATATTTTGGTCGTAAGTGTTATTCATAAAATGACCAGTGGGAAATATACTATAATGTGATTTTTTATTTCGTGGACTAAACTGACATTTGGGGGGTTGTCACTTTATTGTTACATTAAAATAGTGTCATACCCTAACTATCCTGAATGATCGAAAGTTAATCGAAAATCGAAGTAGATCGAAAATGAAACTATTTCACGGCATAAAAAATAATTTGTTTTGCCCATATTTTGTTTTGTACTCATTTATGTCAGACTTAATTTTATCGATTGCATTTATTTTATTGTTGATTTCATATTTAACACAATAAAAGTTCATGTACTATGTGTATGAATACGGTTATATTTAAATACTAGCTGACCCGGCAAACTTTGTTTTGCCATAAAAACACCAAACATTCATTTTCCCTACCTACCCTACCCTAACAATCCTACACTACCTACCCTACACTACCTACCCTACCCTACCCTACCCACCCTACCCTACCTACCCTACCCTACCTACCCTACCCTAACAACCCTACACTACCTACACTACCTACCCTACCCTATCTACCCTACCCTACCCTAACTACCCTACACTACCTACCCTACCTACCCTACCCTACCCTATCTACCCTACCCTACCCTAACAATCCTACACTACCTACCCTACCTACCCTACCCTACCTACCCTACCCTAACTACCCTACACTACCTACCCTACCTACCCTACCCTACCCTATCTACCCTACCCTACCCTAACTACCCTACACTATCTACCTACCCTACCTACATACCTACCATACTCTACCTACCCTACCCTACCCTAAACTGGATAAAAGTATCCTATGTCCTTCTCCTGGTTCTTAGCTACCTCCCTACCAATTTTCAGCCAAATCGGTTCAGCCATTCTTGAGTTATAAATGGTGTAACTAACACGACTTTCTTTTATATATATAGATATTACGTTTATATTCATAAAACATTTATTTACACCAATTAGTAAAAATAAATTGAGGAGTCATGTCACATCGATTCGATGAATCACTTATGATTGAGCCTTACCTACAACACTATGCACCGCGCTTGCAACATTTAAAAAAAAATAAGGTCAATAGCAGCTGTCAGTTTAGTCCACGAAATAAAAAATCACAGTATACTAAAATATATGTCCTAATAGCTTATCTAGTTTCCTAAAACTGGGTAACATTAATCAACAATTTGATCATTGAAGCCTGGACTTTGAGTTTAGTAAGTAGTACCTTTGCGACGTCTGGACCAATGAGGTACCTATTTATTATTTTAATTTCTTTGCTTTCCAGGTGATGAAACAATAATGGCGTATCGCGGCCAGGCGATGGGTGACCTGGACCCGCACATATTCGCCGTCTCAGAGGAGGCCTACACCAAGCTAGAGAGGGAGAGGCGAGATCAGAGTATTATTGGTGAGTACCAGTTATTATTTCGTCCACTCTTTCTTTTTTGCATGACTAAAAGTAAAGTGAAGTTAAGGGTACACTAGTCGACGGCACGAACTATTTCGTGCGCGAGGTTAAAATGCGTGCTATATCAACCGACAACACGTGCGGAAAAGATAGATGCTGTTATGAGCAGTAAGAAGCTAGTTCGCGTACGAATACACACTTATGCAAATTTATAGCGAAATGGATGATTATTTAGAACTAAAACGAGCGCGCGAAATTTTATAAACAGACCTTAGGGAGTCTGGAGTTCATGAAAAAACGACTGAATATATCTGTTCAAAATAAAATTATTTGCATGGTTGAACTACTAATCTATCCCTGTATGGAGGCCGTTTTTCAATTTTCCTTCTTCTTATGGTACTTATTTGCGCCCAAAGATCGTTTAGGCGCATTATGTCCAATTCGCAAAATGTCCAATGGCCTCAAAATGTCCAATTCGCAAACTGTCCAATTCGCAAATTGTCCAATTCGCAATTTGTCCAATTCGCAATTTGTCCAATTCGCAATTTGTCCAAATCGCAAATGGTCCCATTAGCAAATGGTCCAGTAAGCAAATTGACTAATTCAAATTATAATCGTTAATTAGATATAGATATCCTTGTTAGTTTAATTCTCCTAAATATCTTAGTTCAAAGCATTACCAAAATATTGTTTACGGAGTTTAGTAGATAGATAATAAATACGTTTCTGTTACCTTTACCTTCGTTTTTTTTTCGTTTTCTGATATTATTATAAACAACAAACGTATAGTAATCACTTTTTCAGTAACTAAACGCAGTCATTTTTGAGGGTATTTATAAAAATCACTGACAGGAAAGCGCAAATTATAGGTAGGTACTTAATTAATAATCTTGTTGTCATCGTTGTATAACACGTACTTAGTACTTTACATGGTTAAACGAGGAAAATATTAATGTTGTTTATTTTAAAGTACTTAGGTACCTAGAAGTGTAGGTACACTAACAATGAACCCCGAATTTGAATTTATTGAAAATCAGAGAGGAAAGTTGAGTTTGATTCGCAATAATGGCCACCGGTATAATCTAAATTGGACATATGCTAATAATACTACATTGTGGCGGTGCATTAATCGTAAAATATGTTCTGCCTCAATCACACTGGACCAAGACAAAAAGGTGATTTTACGTGAATCGTGCCATGTTTGTGTATCAAGCACAACTTCAAATGAAATTTTAAAGGGAAAAGCAAATCTGAAAAAGGCAGTATGTGACAATTTAGGTCCGTTACGGGAAATTGTTGAAGAAAGTGAATCATTGAAGAAGGCTAGAATACAGCAAACTAAAGATAATGATATGGTACCTCAATTTCAATCAATAAAAGATACACTCTACAGAGCCCGACGCAAATATTTAAATACTGATTTACTTAGTCATAGCGATACACGCACTGTCATTATCCCAGATGCTTTGGCAAGAGACTTCCTAATTTGTAAAGATGGAGAACAAGAGAAAATTTTGATATTTTCAACAAAAACGGCCCGAAAATTTGTAAAGAAAACGAGATCATTCTACGCTGATGGTACATTTAGAGTGTGTCCTAAGCCGTTTTATCAAATGTATGTTTTGCATATTGATTGTAATGCAGATAGCAAATCCACAAACATCGTCCCTGTAATATTTGCACTACTACCTAATAAAACAGAGAAGACTTATAGGCGATTATTTACTCTCATAAAACAAAAATTTCAAATCAAAATAAAAAAATTCAAATGCGATTACGAAATTGCTCAAATAAATGCGATTTCGTCCGTTTTCCCGTCAGTCTCAATCACTGGATGTTATCATCATTTTAATGATGCAATTTGGAGATTTTCAAAAAAAAAGAAGTTGCTCAGTACTAGAGATGGACGAAATATTTCAAGAATGATTGCGATGATCCCCCTAATACCTGCGAATCTGATTCCTGCTGCATGGCGTTATATTTTAGATAAATACTCGACTTGCGATGAAATGAGGCAGTTTCGTCAATATTTTGAGAAACAATGGTATCCGCATTTACCACCAACCATTCTCAGCTGTGCAAATCAGAGACACCGTACAACAAATGCTCTGGAAGGGTGGCACCGGCGCATCAACGGTCGTATTTCGAAAAATCCAAATTTATATAATTTTCTTTATAAACTCCGGAAAGAAGCCAAATATTGTAATAAACGCCTCCAGGATTCTTTATTCAAAACGAAGGGAAATAAAAGAAGATTAAAAGACATCACATTTGATAAAAAATACAAAAAATATTTGATCGAACTCCAAAATGGTCAAGTTAGTCTTAAGGTTGCACTAGTCAACGGCACGAACTATTTGGCGGCGGAGTTAAAATATTTGCTATCTCATCCGACATCGCGCAGGAAAGAGATAGACGCTGTGATGAGCAGTAAGAAGCTAGATCGTGTTCGTATACACACTCATAACGCTGTGTGACGCACACATGCGCAATTGCATTGCAGAGCGCCGACAGCGCGGCGGTGTGTGTGCAAAGATTACTATAATATACTTGTGTGTGGTTGCGGTGGCGCGTATGCAATTCATTGACAACATAAACATAAAAAAATAGATGTTAGAACTTTGGATTATTACTGTGTGTAACGTAATTAGAAGGCACTCAATTTACTTGTTGTTATGCACCTATACTTACCCGCGACTTTGCCAACTTGACAATAAGATCTTTTGCGAAAATGTGAATTTACATAGATATTGTTATTATCGACAAGTAATGTTAGATTTGACTTTTTAATTATTTTTGGCGGCGGCGACGGCAGAGCAGCGCGAGCCGCTTGCGCGCTTATTGAACCTTATGCCCTTAGTTATAAGAATGAAAAGTGTTCGAGCGTCAAGTCGGTAGATTTTACGTTGGCAGAGCGGGCGCCAGGGCTTCGCTGACTGTAGGTATCGTACCAGCGCGTGCGGAAAGCTAGGCTCTATGCGCACGGGTGTAGTTCATGTCTTTATGTTTTTGTATTTTATTGCAGGTTGTGCAAATATTACAATGTGTGTTAAATAGGTATTTACTTAACTTAGCTAGTAAGCTATAACCTACAGGTGCCTCCCCGTAAGTAGGTATTTCATACCAGCCAGTCAGGATAACTGCTTTTTCGACAGCGCCACTTTGATGTGAGACTTGTTTTCTAGGTAATTAGGTTCATCAAATAAAAAATAATGTTATTTTGTATATTGTTTATTGATTGTTTCTTTACAATAGCAGTTTGAAATATTCTCTTTGTTATCACAATACAATATAATAGCTACGGGTGGCTGATCCGAGCTTGTGAGTGTCGGCGCGCATAGTAGGTATACAAATAAAAAACCGGCCAAGTGCGAGTCGGACTCGCGCATGAAGGGTTCCGTTATTCCGTACCATTATCGCAAAAATCGCAAAAAACATCACGTTTGTTGTATGGGAGCCCCACTTATATATTAATTTTATTCTGTTTTTAATATTTGTTGTTATAAAGAAATACATCATTTGTGAAAATTTCACCGGTTTAGCTATCACGGTTCATGAGATACAGCCTGGTGACAGACAGACAGACAGACAGACGGGCCGCGAAATCTCAGTAATAGGGTCCCGTTTTTACCCTTCGGGTACGGAACCCTAAAAAGAATCATCAAAATCGGTTCACATTAAAAAAGTATTGAGGTAAGTAACAAAAAAAATACAGTCAAATTGAGAACCTCCTCCTTTTTGAAGTCGGTTAAAAAATAGCTTCCTTTTGTGTTTGTCCGCCGCTGAAGCCGAGCCGATATCGATATAACAGATAGGTACCTACATAATAATGAACTTTCGATATAAGTAGGCACGACTATCGAAAATCTTAAAATACCTAATTTAATTGGAATCTAATATCATAATATATACAACAGAACTCTTCAATAAACAACGGCAAATCTCTCGGGATTGCTGCGATCGCAAAACTGTTTATTGTTTAGGCCTTTTGATAACATAACGTCAAGCCGGTACGCTGTAAAGGGGTACGCAGATTTGTACAGTTCACCCTGAAAGATACACTCTCATTGCACCGGTTATGTTAGTTTTATGTTAGGTATTCAGGTAATCTATTCAGGCATAAATTTGGGCATTTTAGGCTCAGATTTTCTCTAATCTGAGATTATAGGTATTATTGAACTTGATCTTTATGTACCACAACTAAAAAAAAAAAACGAAGTAACAAAAACAAGAACACCGACTTCCGAAATTAGTTATTTTTCACTTTGTAGTGTTTTTATTTGGAAGTCGGTAGTATTAAGATTTTCTAATTATAGATAAAGATAGGCAGTTTGTAATTTTAAAATTTTATAAATGCGCGTGAAACATTAGAATTACAAGTCTGTGTTTATTTAGGTATAAAAGTCATGTCAAGCGCCCTCATGAATTGTACAAACTAAATTCGATAAAAGATTCAACTTACCCAAACGCCATGTAAATCAGTATGAAATCCCACGAACGCCAGGGTCAGTAAAATTTCGGACCAATTCAAAATAATCAACACAACACATAAAGGAATATCGGAATCCAAAGTTCAAGCCAGGGGTCAATGTTATAAAATATTATACGAATACGTTATCGTCGATATCACAATATCAATAACATACACCGCACGCGCGTAATTACGGTGACGTATATATTATGCAGCAGACGATTGAGGCCCCTCTGGGGCAGCGGGGCGCGGGCGCCGGGCGGTAGCTAAACTAGTGAGCGTGTGTGTGTGTAGGTGAATATGCGCCGCACGCGCATCCCCTCCGCCCCACTGACCGGGGAGGAAATTTGTAGCGAGATGGATGATGATTTAGAACGAAAACGAGCGCGCGAAATTTTATAAACAGACCTTTGGGAGTCTGGATATCATGAAAAAACCACTGAATGTATCTGTTCAAAATAAAATTATTTGCATTGTTGAACAACTAATCTATCCCTGTATGGAGGCCGTTTTTCAATTTTCTTTCTTCTTATGGTACTTATTTGCGCCCAAAGATGCGTTAAAATTGGTGTTGAAATATGGAACTTTCGAAGCTCATAACTTTCAAGCTAATTTTTTTTTGTACTTTTTGCTTCCATACAGGACTAGATAATGATGAGACAAATTGATATAATTTTTTATTTTGAACGTACATCGTCAAACAGTGGAGTAAAACCCAAACTACGTTTGTATGGAAGAATTTTGGACTAGTGCAACCTTAAAAGCTTTTTCACAAAGATTATATTTCTTCGTCTTACATTGTTTAAGCGTTGATGTTAAAATACATTTAAATTTCTAGATAGTTACTAGGTACCCATAACTATGTTGATTCCACTTTATGAAAATACTTATGACTACATTTCGTAATATTTTTTCTTAATTAAAAGCGTTATTTTGATTTATCAGGCTAAATTATTTATACCGATTGTGATTTTTTTCTAATATATGTATGTGTTATCATTAATTATATGCATTTTTACTTCGAGCCGAATCTCACCCAACCTGATGTGGGGGTCGTCTAAATTACGCCTCTCGTAATCATGGACGCCTGGACAAATTGCGAATTGGACTAATTGCAAACTGGACCAATTGCGAATTGGACATATTGCGAATTGGACAAAATGCGAACTGGACCAATTGCGAATTGGACTAATTGCGAATTAGACAGTTGGACATTTTGCGAATTGGACATAATGCGCCTAAACGCCAAAGATGCGTTAAAATTAGTGTTGGAGTTTTCGAACGTTGAACGTTAAACGCCAAAGATGCGTTAAAATTAGTTGAACTTTCGAAGCTCATAACTTTCTAGTAATTTATTTTTTTACTTTTTTGCTTCCATGCAGGGCTAGATAATGATGAGAAAAATTTATATAATTTTTTATTTTGAACGTACATTTTCAAACAGTGGAGTAAAAGACAGACTACGTTTGTATGGAAGAATATTTGACTAAAAAGAAAAAAAAAAAGAAAAATTGTTTATTCTGCACAAACTAAACGCACAATACAAAATAAAAAGTGGCATTCACCAAATTCACAAATTAGCCAAAAGCCTCGTATTTAAAACAAAAAATTATAAAAGTTTGTCAATTTTGTCTATTGCTTGATGAGAGCAATACCCTGGTGTACCCTTAAAAAAAAAACAAACACGACGGATTTTTGGCGCCATATTGTGGGGGCCTCAATTCTTTTTTTCGTCCATACGAATGGGGTATCAAAATGAAGAGTTTTTAGAGGTGATTACAAAAATGTATACCACTTATATGTTTAAGAGCAATTCGTTAAAAAATTATAAATAAAGAAAAAACCCGACTGCTTAAGAAGTGAACTGATGGTTTTGGTCAGCCAGCTCGTAAATAATTATGTATCCTCCAACTGCTCAGCATGATTTTCTTCTTATTTCTTGTTCGCTCCTTAAGCAGTCGGGTTTTTTGATTTTATTAATTTAATGCACTACCAAAATCAGGTTCAGAGAAGTACAGATTTCTCTCGAAAACTAACTTCAAATTTCTATTCCCACAGTGAGTGGAGAATCCGGCGCCGGTAAAACCGTATCAGCCAAATACGCCATGCGCTACTTCGCGGCAGTAGGAGGCAACGCCAGCGAGACGCAGGTCGAGAGGAAGGTGCTCGCGTCCAGTCCCATCATGGAGGTAAGACGTCCTTCAAATTCTTACATACTTCTATTCAGCATCATCTTCAGTAGGCAATAGTACGCCGGCACTCTTGATTTTCAGAATAAAATCTCCGGGACGATGAAGCTCGATGGGTCCCAGTGAAGCAATTTGACTGTCTTGAGAAAATATTCGTGAAAGTATTTTTTTTTACAATAGTTAAGATTAGCTGTCCCCCGCGGCTTCGCTCCCGTCAACTGACTACCTATCTACCCACTTACCCTGCCTATCCACCTACCCTACCCTAGCTACCTACATACCCTACACTACCATACCCTACCTACCAACCTACCATACCCTACCTACCAACCTACCTACCCTACCCTACATACCTACATACCCTACCTACCAACCTACCATACCCTACCTACCAACCTACCTACCCTACCCTACATACCTACCTACCCTACCTACATGATTGATGCGTAACTTAAACCGTTTACGCAGCGCACGCAACGGAAGCTCTCAAAAAGGAATAATTTTGCCCGTTTTTGCAACATTTTTCATTTAAGCTTCGCTCCTATTGGTCGTAGCGTGATGTTATATAGCCTATAACCTTCCTCGATAAATGGACAATCCAGAACAAAAATATTTTTACAATTCCAACTAGTATTTCCTGAGATTAGCGCGTTCAAACAAACAAACTCTTCAGCTTTATATTCTATGACTGACGACTGACTGACGGATCAACGCACAGGCTAAACCGCTGATCGTAGAGATCTGAAACTTAGAGGGTGTATTCTTTCTATGATGTAGGTATCCGATAAGAAAGGATTTCTGGAAATTCCACCCCTGAAGGGGTAAAAAGGGGGTTGAAAGTATGTATGAAAAATCTTATTCCTTGGTCCAAAATTCTTAATACTTGGTAAGTAAATGATAAAGGTTGTCATTATTAGTTTTTTGAAACTACCCCTAAACGATGATTTAAGGGGTGTTGAAGTTTCAAATCAAATCAATAAAATATTATAATTTATAATACCTCCCCAGAACCTCGAAAGCCCTTGTATAAAGATATAATATTAATTAAATCCTCTTTTTGTGTTCCAGGCAATAGGCAACGCAAAAACAACCCGTAACGACAACTCCTCTCGCTTCGGGAAGTTCATAGAGATCCACTTCGACAACGTGTACCGGATATCCGGCGCGAGCATGCGCACGTACCTCCTAGAGAAGTCGCGCGTCGTGTACCAGAGCGCGGGCGAGAGGAACTACCACGTGTTCTACCAGCTGTGCGCCGCGGCCAAGCAGCTGCCCGAGTTACAACTGGGTAGGTGACTCTTTACTTACATATTACTACTTGCTCAGAAGTCGCGCGTCGTGTACCAGAGCGCGGGCGAGAGGAACTACCACGTGTTCTACCAGCTGTGCGCCGCGGCCAAGCAGCTGCCCGAGTTACAACTGGGTAGGTGACTCTTTACTTACATATTACTACTTGCTCAGAAGTCGCGCGTCGTGTACCAGAGCGCGGGCGAGAGGAACTACCACGTGTTCTACCAGCTGTGCGCCGCGGCCAAGCAGCTGCCCGAGTTACAACTGGGTAGGTGACTCTTTACTTACATATTACTACTTGCTCAGAAGTCGCGCGTCGTGTACCAGAGCGCGGGCGAGAGGAACTACCACGTGTTCTACCAGCTGTGCGCCGCGGCCAAGCAGCTGCCCGAGTTACAACTGGGTAGGTGACTCTTTACTTACATATTACTACTTGCTCAGAAGTCGCGCGTCGTGTACCAGAGCGCGGGCGAGAGGAACTACCACGTGTTCTACCAGCTGTGCGCCGCGGCCAAGCAGCTGCCCGAGTTACAACTGGGTAGGTGACTCTTTACTTACATATTACTACTTGCTCAGAAGTCGCGCGTCGTGTACCAGAGCGCGGGCGAGAGGAACTACCACGTGTTCTACCAGCTGTGCGCCGCGGCCAAGCAGCTGCCCGAGTTACAACTGGGTAGGTGACTCTTTACTTACATATTACTACTTGCTCAGAAGTCGCGCGTCGTGTACCAGAGCGCGGGCGAGAGGAACTACCACGTGTTCTACCAGCTGTGCGCCGCGGCCAAGCAGCTGCCCGAGTTACAACTGGGTAGGTGACTCTTTACTTACATATTACTACTTGCTCAGAAGTCGCGCGTCGTGTACCAGAGCGCGGGCGAGAGGAACTACCACGTGTTCTACCAGCTGTGCGCCGCGGCCAAGCAGCTGCCCGAGTTACAACTGGGTAGGTGACTCTTTACTTACATATTACTACTTGCTCAGAAGTCGCGCGTCGTGTACCAGAGCGCGGGCGAGAGGAACTACCACGTGTTCTACCAGCTGTGCGCCGCGGCCAAGCAGCTGCCCGAGTTACAACTGGGTAGGTGACTCTTTACTTACATATTACTACTTGCTCAGAAGTCGCGCGTCGTGTACCAGAGCGCGGGCGAGAGGAACTACCACGTGTTCTACCAGCTGTGCGCCGCGGCCAAGCAGCTGCCCGAGTTACAACTGGGTAGGTGACTCTTTACTTACATATTACTACTTGCTCAGAAGTCGCGCGTCGTGTACCAGAGCGCGGGCGAGAGGAACTACCACGTGTTCTACCAGCTGTGCGCCGCGGCCAAGCAGCTGCCCGAGTTACAACTGGGTAGGTGACTCTTTACTTACATATTACTACTTGCTCAGAAGTCGCGCGTCGTGTACCAGAGCGCGGGCGAGAGGAACTACCACGTGTTCTACCAGCTGTGCGCCGCGGCCAAGCAGCTGCCCGAGTTACAACTGGGTAGGTGACTCTTTACTTACATATTACTACTTGCTCAGAAGTCGCGCGTCGTGTACCAGAGCGCGGGCGAGAGGAACTACCACGTGTTCTACCAGCTGTGCGCCGCGGCCAAGCAGCTGCCCGAGTTACAACTGGGTAGGTGACTCTTTACTTACATATTACTACTTGCTCAGAAGTCGCGCGTCGTGTACCAGAGCGCGGGCGAGAGGAACTACCACGTGTTCTACCAGCTGTGCGCCGCGGCCAAGCAGCTGCCCGAGTTACAACTGGGTAGGTGACTCTTTACTTACATATTACTACTTGCTCAGAAGTCGCGCGTCGTGTACCAGAGCGCGGGCGAGAGGAACTACCACGTGTTCTACCAGCTGTGCGCCGCGGCCAAGCAGCTGCCCGAGTTACAACTGGGTAGGTGACTCTTTACTTACATATTACTACTTGCTCAGAAGTCGCGCGTCGTGTACCAGAGCGCGGGCGAGAGGAACTACCACGTGTTCTACCAGCTGTGCGCCGCGGCCAAGCAGCTGCCCGAGTTACAACTGGGTAGGTGACTCTTTACTTACATATTACTACTTGCTCAGAAGTCGCGCGTCGTGTACCAGAGCGCGGGCGAGAGGAACTACCACGTGTTCTACCAGCTGTGCGCCGCGGCCAAGCAGCTGCCCGAGTTACAACTGGGTAGGTGACTCTTTACTTACATATTACTACTTGCTCAGAAGTCGCGCGTCGTGTACCAGAGCGCGGGCGAGAGGAACTACCACGTGTTCTACCAGCTGTGCGCCGCGGCCAAGCAGCTGCCCGAGTTACAACTGGGTAGGTGACTCTTTACTTACATATTACTACTTGCTCAGAAGTCGCGCGTCGTGTACCAGAGCGCGGGCGAGAGGAACTACCACGTGTTCTACCAGCTGTGCGCCGCGGCCAAGCAGCTGCCCGAGTTACAACTGGGTAGGTGACTCTTTACTTACATATTACTACTTGCTCAGAAGTCGCGCGTCGTGTACCAGAGCGCGGGCGAGAGGAACTACCACGTGTTCTACCAGCTGTGCGCCGCGGCCAAGCAGCTGCCCGAGTTACAACTGGGTAGGTGACTCTTTACTTACATATTACTACTTGCTCAGAAGTCGCGCGTCGTGTACCAGAGCGCGGGCGAGAGGAACTACCACGTGTTCTACCAGCTGTGCGCCGCGGCCAAGCAGCTGCCCGAGTTACAACTGGGTAGGTGACTCTTTACTTACATATTACTACTTGCTCAGAAGTCGCGCGTCGTGTACCAGAGCGCGGGCGAGAGGAACTACCACGTGTTCTACCAGCTGTGCGCCGCGGCCAAGCAGCTGCCCGAGTTACAACTGGGTAGGTGACTCTTTACTTACATATTACTACTTGCTCAGAAGTCGCGCGTCGTGTACCAGAGCGCGGGCGAGAGGAACTACCACGTGTTCTACCAGCTGTGCGCCGCGGCCAAGCAGCTGCCCGAGTTACAACTGGGTAGGTGACTCTTTACTTACATATTACTACTTGCTCAGAAGTCGCGCGTCGTGTACCAGAGCGCGGGCGAGAGGAACTACCACGTGTTCTACCAGCTGTGCGCCGCGGCCAAGCAGCTGCCCGAGTTACAACTGGGTAGGTGACTCTTTACTTACATATTACTACTTGCTCAGAAGTCGCGCGTCGTGTACCAGAGCGCGGGCGAGAGGAACTACCACGTGTTCTACCAGCTGTGCGCCGCGGCCAAGCAGCTGCCCGAGTTACAACTGGGTAGGTGACTCTTTACTTACATATTACTACTTGCTCAGAAGTCGCGCGTCGTGTACCAGAGCGCGGGCGAGAGGAACTACCACGTGTTCTACCAGCTGTGCGCCGCGGCCAAGCAGCTGCCCGAGTTACAACTGGGTAGGTGACTCTTTACTTACATATTACTACTTGCTCAGAAGTCGCGCGTCGTGTACCAGAGCGCGGGCGAGAGGAACTACCACGTGTTCTACCAGCTGTGCGCCGCGGCCAAGCAGCTGCCCGAGTTACAACTGGGTAGGTGACTCTTTACTTACATATTACTACTTGCTCAGAAGTCGCGCGTCGTGTACCAGAGCGCGGGCGAGAGGAACTACCACGTGTTCTACCAGCTGTGCGCCGCGGCCAAGCAGCTGCCCGAGTTACAACTGGGTAGGTGACTCTTTACTTACATATTACTACTTGCTCAGAAGTCGCGCGTCGTGTACCAGAGCGCGGGCGAGAGGAACTACCACGTGTTCTACCAGCTGTGCGCCGCGGCCAAGCAGCTGCCCGAGTTACAACTGGGTAGGTGACTCTTTACTTACATATTACTACTTGCTCAGAAGTCGCGCGTCGTGTACCAGAGCGCGGGCGAGAGGAACTACCACGTGTTCTACCAGCTGTGCGCCGCGGCCAAGCAGCTGCCCGAGTTACAACTGGGTAGGTGACTCTTTACTTACATATTACTACTTGCTCAGAAGTCGCGCGTCGTGTACCAGAGCGCGGGCGAGAGGAACTACCACGTGTTCTACCAGCTGTGCGCCGCGGCCAAGCAGCTGCCCGAGTTACAACTGGGTAGGTGACTCTTTACTTACATATTACTACTTGCTCAGAAGTCGCGCGTCGTGTACCAGAGCGCGGGCGAGAGGAACTACCACGTGTTCTACCAGCTGTGCGCCGCGGCCAAGCAGCTGCCCGAGTTACAACTGGGTAGGTGACTCTTTACTTACATATTACTACTTGCTCAGAAGTCGCGCGTCGTGTACCAGAGCGCGGGCGAGAGGAACTACCACGTGTTCTACCAGCTGTGCGCCGCGGCCAAGCAGCTGCCCGAGTTACAACTGGGTAGGTGACTCTTTACTTACATATTACTACTTGCTCAGAAGTCGCGCGTCGTGTACCAGAGCGCGGGCGAGAGGAACTACCACGTGTTCTACCAGCTGTGCGCCGCGGCCAAGCAGCTGCCCGAGTTACAACTGGGTAGGTGACTCTTTACTTACATATTACTACTTGCTCAGAAGTCGCGCGTCGTGTACCAGAGCGCGGGCGAGAGGAACTACCACGTGTTCTACCAGCTGTGCGCCGCGGCCAAGCAGCTGCCCGAGTTACAACTGGGTAGGTGACTCTTTACTTACATATTACTACTTGCTCAGAAGTCGCGCGTCGTGTACCAGAGCGCGGGCGAGAGGAACTACCACGTGTTCTACCAGCTGTGCGCCGCGGCCAAGCAGCTGCCCGAGTTACAACTGGGTAGGTGACTCTTTACTTACATATTACTACTTGCTCAGAAGTCGCGCGTCGTGTACCAGAGCGCGGGCGAGAGGAACTACCACGTGTTCTACCAGCTGTGCGCCGCGGCCAAGCAGCTGCCCGAGTTACAACTGGGTAGGTGACTCTTTACTTACATATTACTACTTGCTCAGAAGTCGCGCGTCGTGTACCAGAGCGCGGGCGAGAGGAACTACCACGTGTTCTACCAGCTGTGCGCCGCGGCCAAGCAGCTGCCCGAGTTACAACTGGGTAGGTGACTCTTTACTTACATATTACTACTTGCTCAGAAGTCGCGCGTCGTGTACCAGAGCGCGGGCGAGAGGAACTACCACGTGTTCTACCAGCTGTGCGCCGCGGCCAAGCAGCTGCCCGAGTTACAACTGGGTAGGTGACTCTTTACTTACATATTACTACTTGCTCAGAAGTCGCGCGTCGTGTACCAGAGCGCGGGCGAGAGGAACTACCACGTGTTCTACCAGCTGTGCGCCGCGGCCAAGCAGCTGCCCGAGTTACAACTGGGTAGGTGACTCTTTACTTACATATTACTACTTGCTCAGAAGTCGCGCGTCGTGTACCAGAGCGCGGGCGAGAGGAACTACCACGTGTTCTACCAGCTGTGCGCCGCGGCCAAGCAGCTGCCCGAGTTACAACTGGGTAGGTGACTCTTTACTTACATATTACTACTTGCTCAGAAGTCGCGCGTCGTGTACCAGAGCGCGGGCGAGAGGAACTACCACGTGTTCTACCAGCTGTGCGCCGCGGCCAAGCAGCTGCCCGAGTTACAACTGGGTAGGTGACTCTTTACTTACATATTACTACTTGCTCAGAAGTCGCGCGTCGTGTACCAGAGCGCGGGCGAGAGGAACTACCACGTGTTCTACCAGCTGTGCGCCGCGGCCAAGCAGCTGCCCGAGTTACAACTGGGTAGGTGACTCTTTACTTACATATTACTACTTGCTCAGAAGTCGCGCGTCGTGTACCAGAGCGCGGGCGAGAGGAACTACCACGTGTTCTACCAGCTGTGCGCCGCGGCCAAGCAGCTGCCCGAGTTACAACTGGGTAGGTGACTCTTTACTTACATATTACTACTTGCTCAGAAGTCGCGCGTCGTGTACCAGAGCGCGGGCGAGAGGAACTACCACGTGTTCTACCAGCTGTGCGCCGCGGCCAAGCAGCTGCCCGAGTTACAACTGGGTAGGTGACTCTTTACTTACATATTACTACTTGCTCAGAAGTCGCGCGTCGTGTACCAGAGCGCGGGCGAGAGGAACTACCACGTGTTCTACCAGCTGTGCGCCGCGGCCAAGCAGCTGCCCGAGTTACAACTGGGTAGGTGACTCTTTACTTACATATTACTACTTGCTCAGAAGTCGCGCGTCGTGTACCAGAGCGCGGGCGAGAGGAACTACCACGTGTTCTACCAGCTGTGCGCCGCGGCCAAGCAGCTGCCCGAGTTACAACTGGGTAGGTGACTCTTTACTTACATATTACTACTTGCTCAGAAGTCGCGCGTCGTGTACCAGAGCGCGGGCGAGAGGAACTACCACGTGTTCTACCAGCTGTGCGCCGCGGCCAAGCAGCTGCCCGAGTTACAACTGGGTAGGTGACTCTTTACTTACATATTACTACTTGCTCAGAAGTCGCGCGTCGTGTACCAGAGCGCGGGCGAGAGGAACTACCACGTGTTCTACCAGCTGTGCGCCGCGGCCAAGCAGCTGCCCGAGTTACAACTGGGTAGGTGACTCTTTACTTACATATTACTACTTGCTCAGAAGTCGCGCGTCGTGTACCAGAGCGCGGGCGAGAGGAACTACCACGTGTTCTACCAGCTGTGCGCCGCGGCCAAGCAGCTGCCCGAGTTACAACTGGGTAGGTGACTCTTTACTTACATATTACTACTTGCTCAGAAGTCGCGCGTCGTGTACCAGAGCGCGGGCGAGAGGAACTACCACGTGTTCTACCAGCTGTGCGCCGGGGCCAAGCAGCTGCCCGAGTTACAACTGGGTAGGTGACTCTTTACTTACATATTACTACTTGCTCAGAAGTCGCGCGTCGTGTACCAGAGCGCGGGCGAGAGGAACTACCACGTGTTCTACCAGCTGTGCGCCGCGGCCAAGCAGCTGCCCGAGTTACAACTGGGTAGGTGACTCTTTACTTACATATTACTACTTGCTCAGAAGTCGCGCGTCGTGTACCAGAGCGCGGGCGAGAGGAACTACCACGTGTTCTACCAGCTGTGCGCCGCGGCCAAGCAGCTGCCCGAGTTACAACTGGGTAGGTGACTCTTTACTTACATATTACTACTTGCTCAGAAGTCGCGCGTCGTGTACCAGAGCGCGGGCGAGAGGAACTACCACGTGTTCTACCAGCTGTGCGCCGCGGCCAAGCAGCTGCCCGAGTTACAACTGGGTAGGTGACTCTTTACTTACATATTACTACTTGCTCAGAAGTCGCGCGTCGTGTACCAGAGCGCGGGCGAGAGGAACTACCACGTGTTCTACCAGCTGTGCGCCGCGGCCAAGCAGCTGCCCGAGTTACAACTGGGTAGGTGACTCTTTACTTACATATTACTACTTGCTCAGAAGTCGCGCGTCGTGTACCAGAGCGCGGGCGAGAGGAACTACCACGTGTTCTACCAGCTGTGCGCCGCGGCCAAGCAGCTGCCCGAGTTACAACTGGATAGGTGGCTTTTTAATAGAAACAAAATACGAAAAAAACACTGTATAAAAATATCAACCTGTACAAAAATATCACGATGTACAAAAATATCATCCGTTATTAAAATATCATTCTGTATCAAAAAACACCCTGTTTTTCTATACAGGCTATAAAAATATCAAGCTTTATAAAAATATCCTGTATCTGTACTCAAAGTAATGGATCGCATCACAAGAATTCCCACTGCCCTAAGTTCTCAAAAAGTTAATGAGCTTAAAACTATACTAATCGAATGTATTTGTTTGTTGCAGATCATCAAGAATCGTTCCACTATTTGAACCAAGGCGGCAGTCCAAATATAGACGGTGTTGATGACCTGAAGACTTTTAATGAAACGAGGAGTGCGCTTACCACATTAGGTAAGCATTATTTGGCTATATGGCTAAATTCATGCCTGTATTCCCTAAAAGTGTGATAATGTGTCCATTCCGGGTAAATCGCAAAATAGTACATTTCGTGTCGAGCATAAAAAGTCGAGATTTTAACACGAGCGATGTAGCCAATTTTGACGTGAGCGGAACGCGAACGTCAAAAGCTACATTCGAGTGTTAAAATAAAGCCTTTTTATGCGAGACACGAACGATTCTTTTTCCACTACCTTATGAGCTTACTTAATTGAATGCAAATAAGTTTCAACAACAATTTATTAGAAACGTTCAGACTAAAAACCTCATACTATATACACACAAACAACGCGCGTTTTTCGAGAGGTAACAGGTTCAGTATCATTCTACCAGTTACATAATGATATCAATACTCCATACAAAAGTCATTTCGTAACTGTTATTATGTAACTTTGTGTCTAAATGTTCATATTTCGAAACGAATTTCTTAGGCAATGTGTTACATAATAGACAAAGTAGTGGAAAAATTAAATATCTTACTACTATTATAAATGTGAACGTTTGGATGGATATGTGTGTGTGTGTAGGTGCTCCTACACTGATGTTAAAAAATGTTTCCAAACGTTAGTAAACATTTTCTAAACAAAAATTTGGATCACAATGTTATGAAAATGTTTTCATGTTAGGTAATGTTAGTAAACACAAAATTGTTAACTAACAAATTGTAACATGTGCTTACAGCCAGTTAGAGAGCTTTTTCTCGTGTAAACTTTTCCATCAGTGTAGGGGCACTCAAACCATCTAATAATGCCTAACAGAATGTAACATTTCCTAACATTTGTTAGTAAATGTATTAGTTTTTATTTAACATAACATAACAGAAACTCACGACTTTTTCCCATGGGGGTAGGCAGATACTACTGAACGCCACCTGCTACGATATATTACGATAATATTATAGTTAGTTATGTAGTTAGTTTTTATTTAAAGATAAGCTCGCGCTTGACCACTATCTCGCCTGATGGTAAGCGATGATGTGGTCGACGGTGAAGAACGCTTGCCTAGAAACCTATTCAATCTTGACTTAAAGACCCCAAGGTTGTAGCTATCAGGAAACAAAGACTCCGGCTGGCCACCTGGCGGTCGATGTTCAAGGCTCTGGAGCTTTGAGGCGACCAGTGCATCGTTGCCGATGAGCCTCTTGGCCCGTTTGTCAATCGACTCAAGTGCATCAAGTTGATATTTGGCAGACCCGTCCCAGAGGTGATAGCAGTACTCCATGTATGTCCGAACTTGCGCTTTATACAAGTTGAGTAGCTGTTCCGGCGTCAAGTACCGGCTCACCTTTGCAAGGATCCCCAACTTTTTTGCAGCCAACTGAGCCTTTGCCTCAATGAATGGACCAAAATTGAGGGTCGATCTTAACGTAACACCAAGAAGGTTGAGATGGTCCGTTATCGGCACGGTTACACCACGGCAAGATGGAGCCGGGTGGAATATGCTCTTTTTTGCGGCAAAAAAGACACGCCTGGGTCTTAGCAGCATTGAAACTGACTAGATTGGCATCGCCCCATTCGGAGACTGCCTCCAAAGACAGGTTCAAGCGCTCAACCATGGCCTTCCGGCGATACCGGATCTCAGGCCCAGTAGCCCGTGCGCCGGACACGAATCTCTCGGGTATTCATAGTGGTAGAAAATGTTTGTAAACATTTTTAACAGCACCATGTAGATATATATTTGTTATTCAATTACGCCAGAACGTCTGAACGGATCTGGATGAAATAACAAAGAAAATTTGGTTCAAATAAATGTCACTAGATGGCGCGACATGCATCGATTTTTTATTGAATTGTGTGTAAAATTAGCATTTTCTAGAATTGATTATAAAAATTGAATGTTCTTTTTTAATCAACTCTCCTAAGCATAAAATTATGGAATATTGGGCTCTTATTCCACATTTCAAAGATTATTTGAACGGATCAAAATTGATTCCAATAGATTTCTGAAGCATGCCAATCTTTTTTTTTTAAGTTGTATTGTAACACATTTTGGTACAATGAAACCGTAAAAACGTGCAAAAAATACATTAAAACTAATCGTTACTATATTTAAATAAAAAAATGGTCACGAACCGAGAACACAATGATTAATTTTTATGTATCATCAATAGTTTTCTCAGTGCACGCCGAATGAATTTATTTTTTAGCATGATTTGCAATATATTGCTACTTTGGGTTACATTATTGCAATTTTCATAAGGATCTCTATTTTTTTTGTAAATATATGATAGCCTATCATCAGGAATAATGTAGCTTTCTATTGGTGAAAGAATTTTCAAAATCGGTTCAGTAGATCCAGAGACTACTCCTTACAACGTCACAAACTCACAATTCACAAACTTTACCTCTTTATAATATTAGTATAGATAACCTCGGGATAATTATTCTTCAGGACTCTTGTTCGAATCATGCTATTGTAAACAGGATAGTAAAGAGGTTGACCCTGTCACGTCCAATAATTTGGCATTATTGAACAATTTCATCTTGTTTAACTTCACAGGAGTAACAGAATCTGAGCAGCGTGACATGTTCATGATTCTTTCCGCTATCCTGCACCTCGGTAACGTGGAGCTGTCGTGTGAGCCAGACGCGTCGCAAGCTGACACGGAACGTGACGATGGCGCTTATATTAGTGTGAGTAACACACATTTATAGAGGTATGTGAGTTGTAACCGTCGTGCAACCTCCATTGAAAAGGGAGGATCTTTTTTTTTGGGTGCGAAATCATCCAATGGTATTCGAGAGAGCGGGAAGGCGTGTCAGACTTTTACTGGCTAAAACACACCCTTGTTCCTTCAGTTGCTTGAGCCAGGGCCGCGGTAACTCTTTTTCAAATTTATCCGCGACCCAGACAGGCATCGGCCCTAGCGGAGCCCTTAATTTTTTGCTGACATCTCTTTGAGGCGCGCGTGGAACACTAAGTGCCGACGACTCGGGCCTGTTCCTTATCGGACGGCGAGCTACCCATTACTCGCCGTTTGCAAGCCCGCGCCTACGGTGGCCGGGAATCGGCTTGCGACTCCGGACGACCAGGGCGTCTCCTGCGGTGTCTAGGGGCGTGAGGCCGTCTCCGTTGCGTCTCCCTCACGCGTTTCGAGCGTTTGTAGGTAGTTTCCATACTGTTTGTATATTGTAACTGTGGTTCCGGTATGAAGGCCAGTGTAATTACAGGAACATGAGACTTTTTAGCTTTATATTAAGAACATTTACTTGTAACAGAATATCGAGAATTTGCTGTTATTATATTTACACGAACCACACTTCGAACATGACGCTCGATGTTTTGTTACAACCTGATTTTAAAAACCATCGACCGTTTTGGTGTAACATCATAAGGAGCAAAGGCACGAGCGTGGGTGACGTATACTGACGTCAATAATGAACGCTAGGTACGAAGAAATGTTACAGGTAAATACTCACTCGCCGCGAGCGTTACGTCGAACGCAGTGTCTAACATTCGCAGGAATGTTACATTACATGGAAATGCTTTAGGCATCTGATCATTTGTCTAACATTGAAATTCTCGCGAAAATACTCTATAATGTGATTTTTTATTTCGTGGACTAAACTGACATTTGGGGGGTTGTCACTTTATCGTTACATTAAAACAGTGTCGTTCCCTAACTATCCTGAGTGATCGAACGTTAATCGAAAATCGAAGTAGATCGAAAATTAAACTATTTCACGGCATAAAAAAATAATTTGTTAAGAAACTAGCGGCCCATATTTAGTTTCTACTCATTTATGTCAGACTTAATTTTTTCGATTGCATTTATTTTATTGTTGATTTCATATTTAACACAATCAAAGTTCATGTACTATGTGTATGAATACTGTTATATTTAAATATATTACGTTTATATTCATAAAAAATTATTTACACCAATTAGTAAAAATAAATTCAGGAGTCATGTCACATCGATTCGATGAATCACGTATGATTGAGCCTTACCTACAACACTATGCTCCGCGCTTGCAACATTTAAAAAAAATAAGGTCAATAGCAGCTGTCAGTTTAGTCCACGAAATTAAAAATCACAGTATAGTGTATACTCATCTATAGATGTCTATGGGCCGCTGTAACCGTGTCAGATATTTTCCACCCAATGTCAAGCTAGCGTCACGGACCAATAGCACCTTTCAAAAAATCTGGCGGACCAATCGGTAATTTTTATAAGGGTAATGATAGTAAAGATCCACCGTGTCATCAACTATCCATAAACACTAACATTAACATTAGAAACGGGATATTTACCATGTTTACTATTTGTTGCGAGTTTCCGATATTTCGGTGCTGTTGCAAGCACCATGATCATGGATAACCTGAAAAGTCATTGCGGGTGGGTGTTTATGAGGAGACAAATCGGTCTACCCTCTTTCTTGTTCGTTTTTTGCACTCAGTACCGCTACCACTGTCACTCACAACTCGATTCTGTTCCCGACACACGAAACTCACTGTATCCGCTCGCGAACTATTTTCGGTTTTTTTCTAATGTTAATGTTAGTGACCATGACAGTTTAAAAACTTATATCAACTATCCATGTTCATGAAATGGTTGCTGCTACGTCAGTTCGATTAGCATGTTAAATTAAGGAATTATTCTTAACTGTAATGGACCCCCAGCACTGATTCCACGGACTCCTCTGGGGTCCATGGAGCTCAGCTTAAGAAACCCTGCTATAGACTAATAAGTAAGGTTCTGGATCATGATAGATGCAGTCCCGATGAAGCGTTGCTATTGACTCTGCCAAGCAAATATCGAAATTGTGTACTTTGAAATAAAGACAGCAATCCGGTTGCCTCTGTTCGCTTTAGTGTTTGCGCAAAATTTTCATAATCTCGTTTCTTCTTTTTCAGTCGGATGACAGACATCTTTCCATCGTGTGTTCTCTGCTGGGAATATCTGAAACTGAGCTGTCTCGCTGGCTCACTCACAGAAGAATAGCTTCTGCGCATGAGGTAATTATTATTAATTTTTACAGATAGACAGATAAACAGACTTATGCTTATTTAACATACTTTGGTTGCGGCACCCAGTATTAAATAGGAGTTTCTGGCACAACTTTCTGAGATCGATGGACTTCGGGCAATGCCTAGACAGGGAAAAAAATATTAACATATTTTGTATTAAAAACTTTTTTACAAAAATATACAACAATATACACCGAATTCCAAATAAAAACACTACAATGCGAAAAATAACTTCTCTATAAAGAGTCGGGACAACCGACGAAATTCAAACTCAAACCTAGCCAGTAATTCATGAGCTGATTTGGATGTGGGCAATATTTAAACATGCATGTAATATATTTTTAAATCAATAACTACACATCCAAACGCACTTCTCTAGTTACATTTGGATTTTAGCTGGTCCAAACATATTTCGAATCATCAAGTGATCTTTGGAGATGGAGTGTTCAGTAGCAACACTCTGACTCCGGAAATCGCCATGCAGTTGCCGTGGATTTTTTTTGGAACAATCCCAAACTCCCACCTCACTATTCCCAAACCGCTGAAACTCCTGAAAGCCAGAATCAATAGTGGCGACCACCAGAAAAGCGCCGAGGCAATGAAGCTCGACGAAGTCCCGGAGAATGAATTTAACTGTCTTGGATCCCGCAACGAAATTAATTAGAAAAGAATAACGG
The DNA here is from genome assembly GCA_945859665.1 of Anorthoa munda. Classification (NCBI taxonomy): domain Eukaryota; kingdom Metazoa; phylum Arthropoda; class Insecta; order Lepidoptera; family Noctuidae; genus Anorthoa; species Anorthoa munda. Next base: position 20,625,227 of record OX243915.1, read on the forward strand.
AGGAGTAGGAAAAAATTAAAAAGTCCACTTCATCCATATCAAGCAGGAGACAGAACAAACAAGGCCAATGGGCAAAGGGTCGTTTACAACTGGGTCAAGACCAGTTGCCTAGCACCATGGATAAAAATTTGCATTAATATTAATGGGTCTTAACATTGTGAGCTGTTATATTTGATTCCAATAATAGGTATGGCAAAAACGCTTGAACGCACGGAAATTTGTTCTAGTTTCCACAAGGTTCGTACAGTAAACAACTCCTGATGCAGCCTGTACATCATCATCGTTTCAGCCTAAAGACGTCCACTGCTGGACATAGGCCTCCCCCAGGCGTGGCCACATTGAGCGATCCCGTGCAGCCTGTACATTATTCAACATAATAGTTGACGTGGAATGCTCAATCCACACACTAAAATCAATTTCCTTTATTTTCTTCAGGTAATAGTATCCCGCATGGACGTCCAAAGAGCCACATTCGCCCGAGACGCCCTCGCCAAGAGAATGTATGGCGAATTGTTCGCTTGGCTAGTACATGCAGTCAACAGGGCGCTAGACACTGGTCATGCCAAGAAACATTTTATTGGTAAGGAATATCGCCCATTCCCACCTCCTCACACTATGCAAACCATAAATAGTAACAAAAATAATCGAATCTAATCCAAAAGTATTAAAAATCATTTTATTGGTGAAGTTATTTATTATAGGGCCACTTTTATCCTTTCTACAATCCATCTGTCAAGGAAGTTATAGTACACTAGCTCTTCCCCGTGGCTTCGCTCCCGTGGACCACCCAACAGGACCCGTTTTTGGGATTAAAAAATAGCCTATGTCACTCAGGAATAATGTAGCTTTCTATTGGTGAAAGAATTTTTTAAATCGGCCCAGTAGTTTCGGAGCCTATTCGGTACAAACAAACAAACAAAAAAATCTTTCCTCTTTATAATATTACTAGCTGTTGCCCGCGGCTTCGCTTCCGTGGGCCACCCCACAGGACCCGTTTTCGGGATAAAAAAATAGCCTATGTCACTCAGGAATAATGTAGCTTTCTATTGGTGAAAGAATTTTTCAAATCGGTCCATTAGTTTCGGAGCCTATTCGGTACAAACAAACAAACAAACAAAAAAATCTTTCCTCTTTATAATATTATTAGTATAGATTTCGGGTCTAGCATAAAAAGTCGAGATTTTAACACGAGTGTTAAAATATGCCTTTTTATGCGAGACACGAACGATTCTTTTTCCACTACCTGATGAGCTTACAAAAGCAAATAAGTTCCAACAACAATTTATTAGAAAAGTTCAGATAAACACAATCAACGTGCGCTTTTTCGAGAGGTAACAGGTTCAGTATCATTCTGCCAGTTACATAATAATCCATACAAAAGTCATTTCGTAACTGTCATTATATAACTTTGTTTTATTTTATTTTGTATTTTATAATCTTGAGTCTAAATTTTCATATTTCGAAACGAATTTCTTAGGCAATGTGTGTTACATAATAGACAAGGTAGTGGAAAAAGGTGTTTTACGTCATGTGTCATTTCAAATTGTTTGCTCTTTGTCCCCAGGTGTCCTCGATATTTACGGTTTCGAGACCTTCGAGATAAACTCCTTCGAACAGTTTTGTATAAACTACGCCAATGAGAAGCTACAACAGCAGTTTAACTCACACGTTTTCAAGTTAGAGCAGGATGAGTATATTAAGGTAAGTTCTAACTGTTAGCCTAGAAATCTATTGTTGTTGAATGTATTTCGATGTTGGTCGAGTTTTGTGGTACCTTTATCATTTCGGCTTATTTTTTCAATGGTCAGAAACGGAGGGTTATGTCGGACTGCAACCGAATAAAAAATCGAAAATTTAAAAATGAAAAAATCGACAACGTGCAGGGGAAATATCGGGACGTGTGTGAACGGGTTCTTATAAAATATACACACCGATATTTTTTTGAGCACGTGACGGGGCGCGGTCCTTCCACGTCCCGGGCACGGTCCTTCCATGTCCCGGGCACGGTCCTTCCACGTCCCGGGCACGGTCCTTCCACGTCCCGGGCACGATCCTTCCACGTCCCGGGCACGATCCTTCCACGTCCCGGGCACGGTCCTTCCACGTCCCGGGCATGGTCCTTCCACGTACTGGGCACGGTCCTTCCACGTACTGGGCACGGTCCTGCCACGTCCCGGGCACGGTCCTTCCACGTCCCGGGCACGGCCCTGATATGTGTGGATAGAACTTAAAACCCCACGTTCCTGCCGCTACCATGAGGCTACGACGAGGGCCCGGGATGCAATTCAATTCACGCGCAATCTCGACTGGCCTATACCGCCAAGCCTGCCCTCGACACAAATATTCTGGAGATAAATCCTTTAAACTGCCAATTTTCTTTCCACAGGAAGAAATCTCGTGGGAGATGATAGAATTCTACGACAACCAGCCCTGCATAGACCTGATAGAAGACAGGCTGGGAGTCCTAGCGCTTCTAGACGAACAGTGTCGCGTGCCGGGCGGCAGCGACGCGGGCTTCGTCGCCAAGCTGCACCAGTCGTGCGCCAGCTACCACCACTTCATGAAGCCCCGGTTCGGGAACGCTGGTGAGTCATTGAAATTCCAGCTGGAAAATGTCAATTGCAGCGGTTTCCTGCAACCTTCACCAAGCAATTAATTCAAACTCAAAGATTTATTTCAGTTAAACCATTTACAGTAAGTTAGTTGAATGTTCTAAAGCATAAAAAATATATATATTGCCAATCGTTACAGTAAAGCCATTCAGCTCTAACTTCAGAGTTGTTAACTACCAAAAGTAGTCTTAAGTATTGTTTGTATGCTTATGTAAAACTGCAAAAACAAGTCAAAAATTTAAAATCTAAATCACCTTTCAAGCATTCTGATGCGGTGGGTAGCGCTTTTTTTTACTATTTCCACTTTAGAATTAACTAAATTCTAAAACGTAATTGCTCACTTTAATATAATTTTCTTTTCGTGTATTTGATGCGATATCTCCAAAATGGTTGAAAATTTTATTTCATACATTTTTGTATGATCATATTTGACAACCGCTAAGCATTTTTACTACATTTTAATTCAACCATTTCTCTTCAACAGCCTTCATAATCAAGCACTTCGCCGACAACGTAGAGTACCAATGCGGGGGCTTCCTCGAGAAGAACCGTGACACAGTGTCAGAAGAACAGCTGGAGTGCGTCAAGTCGTCCACCAGCTGCCGGCTGATACACGTGATGTTCGCGGAGAGAGTGAGTGCGGCATCAGCGTCGGCGTCGTCCTCCACGCTGCCGCCGCCCTCCAAGAGGAGGACCACGCCGTCTGTGCCGCTCACCAGTCTCACTGTAAGTTACCTTTTCTCGAGCTGACGAAGATGTAGCGACATCTATGTTGCCACCTGCGAACTAATGTCAAAGTCAAAGTCAAAGTCAAATATATTTATTTCAACTAGGCCAATAAGCGGCACTTTTGAACGTCAAACATTAAATCTAAATTAAAAATGTACAAGTAATAAAAATTGACTCTACCGTGCATTCGGAAAGTAGCTTGTTATGGAGAAGAACGCACAAGAAACTCCATACTTACTCTTTTTAAAATGTTTTACAATGTTTACTTATGTACATACATTAATAAATTCATATATGTGAGGACGATGCACCCAAAAATAGCACTACACACTATACTACGTACAGGTATAAAGTAATAAAAGCACTAACAGGTAAATTCATTAATTTGATAAATAGGAACATGGTTCTCACATACTTACAAATATTCCAAACATAGGTAAAATACCTAATTCAACAACAACGGAACCGTGTGTGAGTCAAATTCTGGAAAAATATAAAAAATAACATAAGAATACAATAACTACGAATAGGAATACAAATTAGCAAATTTGATTATGTGTACACCAAAGATTGCCCTACGGAGCGGTACCAACATGTTGCCAAGCATTCTTATCTCGAATATAATCATCTAATTTGTAATATGCTTGTTTACAAAGTGTGCTTTTAACTAAAGTTTTAAATTTACTTTCATTTAGTTTTAATATATCACAAGGTATTTTGTTATAGAATTTAACACAGTACCCCATGAAAGATGAGTGTACTTTTGCTAGTCTATAAGATGGTTGATCTAATCTAATGACCTGACGTCACAAAATCCTGCATCGCGCAATCAGTTTTCGGCGAGATTTGAACACGTGGAACAATCCGAAAACAACCGTCGGGCAGTTGCCGGGACCAGACACAACAACTGTGTGGTTGGAGGATCCTTTTCAATGGAGGTTTGTGGGACTTAACACCCTGGTCCGCAGTCCGTTCAAAAAGAACTGAGACACTATCAGAAGAACAGCTGGAATGCGTACACGTGATGTACATTGATCTTTTCTGACCTCGGTAAGCGTTGCTTAACCTTGATGATCTCCATTCAGCTGTTATTATTTCGCCACGAGCTCCTCCTCTCCGCTTTTACATAGATTTATCTAATCCCCCTTTTTTGCCGCCAGCAACCTCCCCGGCGCGCATCGGGCGCGAAACAAACGGTCGGCGCCCAGTTCCGAGCGTCCCTGTCAGCCCTGATGTCCACCCTGTCGGCTACGACGCCTCACTACGTGCGCTGCATCAAGCCCAACGACACCAAGGAGCCCTTCAGCTTCGACAGCGCCCGCGCCGTCAACCAGCTCAGGTGACATACGATATGATGCCCTTGTAGCCTGTACCCTAAGCGACCCAATGCTCACAAACGGCTACATATTGAATCAATCAATCCTAGCTTTTTACCAACTAATTTGGAGTAAGCTTACAGTCTAGCATCTGAGTAGGTACAATTGTTTTACATAGAGAGACTGCCTACCTGACCCCCACAACCCAGGCGAGATGTGTGAATGGGAAGTAAAATAATGCTTTTTTTTCTACTCCTCTGGTATTATTTTCTGATTAATTTCGTTGCGGGATCCAATATAGTTAAATTCATTCGCCGGGACTTCGTTGAGCTTCATTGCCTCGGCGCTTTTCTGGTGGTCGCCTGTTGATTCTGGAATTCAGGAGTTCCAGTGCTTTTGGAATAGTGTGGTGGGATTGTCCCAAAATTAAGCGTTAGTTAATTAGCTTAACCTTGAAACTAGACCCGAGTGGCTAAATGCTAAGATTTCCTCCGGCCAAATTTGACCAAAATCGAAACTTAATTCACAGCGGCTTAAAAATGGCGATAAATTCGCGGATCTTAAAAGATGCGCTATTTTTTATAATGCCGAAATACGGCACTTTTGTAAGAGTAGCCGAAAATCGCGCTTTATCCAGATTGCTCTCATTTAATTCAATTTCAAATAAATCGCTTATTTGAGAGCGCCGAAAAAATTGTTATGTACGAATTAACGTTCTTTTCATAATTTGTTACAGAGCATGCGGTGTGCTGGAGACCATCAGGATATCAGCCGCTGGATTCCCATCCAGATGGCTCTACCAAGATTTCTTCTTTAGGTAAGAAATTGTTATAATTATGATGAAAGCATTTTCTGAGGAGCCTTTATTTGTGCCTTGTTCATGGCAAAGTGTCATCATCATCTTCCTGCCCTTATCCCATGTCACTTGGGGTCGGCGCAACACGTTTTCTTCTTCCATACCGTTCTGTCCCCTGTCACGCTATCACTGACTCTCTTTTCTTTCATATCACTCCTCACACAGTCCATCCACATTTATATTCATAACTCTTTTAGTAACATGCATTTCATCCCTCCTCATCACATGACCATACTAGGACAAACGGTTTCCTTTCAACTTTTCTGCCACTGGCACCACTTTCAAACTGCCTTTAATATAATCATTTCTCACTTTATCCAATCTCGTCACGCCGCATATCCATTTCAACATTCTCATCTCTGCTACATGCAATCTCCTTTCATCCTTCTTTTTCACAGCCCAACATTCATGGTTGTTTGCCTAGTTCATGGCAAAGGGTCACCCCTCTATTAATTGGAACTTGGTGAAAAAATTGGTGAAGTGTGGGTTTACCATAACTCGCACACTTCTGTCTACCTCTTTCGTTAAATAAATAAATACGTACATAATACAGTAATATCTCCTTTCGCTGAGTTGGAAGGCCTCCCTCTAGGTGAGCCGATGGCTGCAGGCATCCGCTGGACGCGAGACGCATATGACCTATCCATGTGGTGAAACTTGGGGAAGGCTTATATCCAGCAGTAGAAGTCTTTCGGTTGAAAAGATGACGGAGGAACGAGCAGTGGTGGCCCAGTGGTATCGGCCGCGACTTACAAGTTGTAGGTCGTGGGTTCGAGCCCAGGCAGGCGCTTTACTTTGTGTAAATTATTTCACCACTGTTCTCAAAACGGTGAAGGAAAACATCGTGAGAAAACCGGCATGTCCTAGAACCAAAAATTCGAAGACATGTGACATCCACCAACCCGCACTGGGCCCGCGTGGTGGATTACGGCCCATTCTCCCTCACAGAGATGAGGCCTGTGTCCCAGCAGTGGGCACATTAATAGGCTGGTGATGTACCCAAAGCTAATATACCCAATTTCTTTCCACTAGGTATCGTCTCCTATGCCTATATAAAGAGATAGACCGTGGCAATATAAAGGCCACCTGTGGCCGTATTCTCAAGCGCCACGTGAAAGACAACGACAAGTTCCAGTTCGGAGCCACCAAGATATTCTTCAGGGCTGGACAGGTAACACGCACTCACACCCACACAAACACACACATAAGTTTTCGGACTTGATTGGACACCTCTTTTACAAGCTGATACTCATCAAGCGATTTCGCTTCTTAGACATAAGTCCCTCCACCTGTATGAAAACCAAGCGTGCCACTTTTTACAAGCTTTTATTTAACTTGCAATGTATGTAGGTATGTATGTTTGTAAGTGTGTTAGGGTCAAATCTTACAACTGAATTTTAAAGCAGTTATCCGTCCATACACGTTTAGTTTGGATGACAATGCACGGTTAGCTAAGGGCTGATTTCACCAATGAAACTAATCGCGATTATAGTCATCGGCACGTAACTTGGCAAGGTTTTGGCGTAGTGGGGGTAAGTTCGCGCATCGTACACTTATTGCCACAAAAAAGTGGTCACTTTTATTTCTTGTAATTTTTCAATGGTTATCGCTATCATTTATTTTTAATCATGTATGTTTAGAACAGTGTTTTTCAACCTGTGGGTCGTGACCCCCTAGGGGGTCGCGAGAGGTCGTGAAAACTACCAAAATATTAAAAAAAAAGTTTAAAAATATATTAATAATAAGATTTATTAAGAATATGTTAACTAAAGGATATAAACATTAGTATGTTAATACAAATTAACAGAACATAACCTATGAGTACTTGTCCTGCGAAGGTTGCGTTTGTTTCTCATTAATAAATTTCTCCCAAAACGGATCCGTTTTTGCTAGATTGAGAATTAAATCATCTTCTAAATTTAAGCGATTTCTTTGCTAATTTTTTATTTGGGCCATTGATGAATATTTCAACTTGCACAGGTACCAGGTGGCAAATACCGCACACTTTCAAGAATTTTCAAAATCGGTCCACAATCGGCAGTATTAGTAATTGTGGAACAAACATACAAAAAATAAAGGAAACATACAATCGAATTGAGAACCTCGTCATTTTTGAAGTCGGTGTCGGTGGTCGCGTAATATTTTTTCATACTAAGGGGGTCGTGTCATGAAAAAGGTTGAAAAACACTGGTTTAGAAGAATGTTAAATAAAGGAGATGAATTCGTGAAGTTTATTAGGTGTTATAAATAAAATATATACAGTTAAAAGTTAAAAAAAATATTCGAAAAAGATATTAATATTAAACATTATGTGTCCTATTAAAATAATATTAATATGTAATATTATTATAATGATATTAATATTAAAATTTAAAACAATAACAACTAAACCTAACAAAAACTCAACATAAACAAAGGGCACAACTTTCGTGCACGCAAGTGTAATCGGGAGCGAACGGAAGGGAAGGACGCGGTGCGGGAGGCAAGGGTGGACTGAGCCACCAATCGCGCGCTCGGATCGGCGCGACCTTGTACCCCGCGCCCCGCTTCATTACCATGGAGACCTAAAAAACGACTTCTGCGCATCTAACGACTCTTGCCAAGTTACGTGCCGATGACTATAGCTCAACTGAACTCAGTTTATGCAAATTCAGCGTTCTGATTGGTTGAGACTGCTGAGAAGCTTGCTTAAACTGAGTTTAGTTGAACTAATCGCGATTAGTTTTATTGGTGAAATCGGCTCTAAGTGATGTCATTCTAAATCCAATATGGCAGACGGCCCAAGATGGCGTACTTGTTATTTTTTGTGCAATGCCATGATATTGGTATCAAACGTAAGTCCATCAATGCTTAGTTGTGGCCAAGGCTTGTATAGTACATTACTGCAGCGGCCAGCAAAATAGGCATTGATGGACGAACTTGTAAATGTGGGCCGAGGCGAAGCCGAGGCACACATACGTAAGTCCATCAATGCCTAGTTGTGGCCAAGGCTTGTATAGTACTTTTCTCAAATAATGCGCGGAAATTAAAACTAAGTAGTACCTAGAACTCATTTTGTCAAAATCAATGACGAACAACAATAATTGTTCCCGCGTTAGTGTTCCTTTTTTTTTTTTCAATAAACAGCGTTCTATTTGCAAGCCAGTTCGAAATTTAAATAAAACCTTTGATAAGTTACCTCCTTGGTTGCCATGTTTCGGAGTAAAACATCGTTCCATTTTTAAACTACACGACAGATAAGAGTTTACTATGGAATTTATTTGGCCGCTAGACACGACAGATATGGATTTTCATACAACTTTTGCCGGCCGCTGCTCGCATGTATTTGGCCAGTACTGCAATTTCGATTTATCTCGAAGAAGGTTGTCAAAATAATGATCACATTTCCAAGCATGTTTGAGAAAAATAAGTTTATGTCCTCCCCAGGTGGCGTACTTAGAAAAGATCCGCGCCGACATACAGCGCGAGTACTGCGTCCGCGTACAAAGCTGTGTGCGGCGCTTCATCGCGCGGCGCAAGTACCTCAGGATCATGAGTGCGCTGAGGGCTATACAGGCTCACGCTAGAGGATTCCTTGCTAGGAGGTGAGTAAATTAATTATTGAAAAAAGGAAGAACCAAAGGAAGAAGGGACAAAAAGAGTGCGCGGTTGGCGAACCCCCGTCAGGAACGAAATCTTACGCCTTTTTCTGAAATGAAATCGTTCATTTGCTAAATATTCTTCAGCTTGCAATCTTCTTCTCCATCAATAAAAAAAATAAAAAATAAGTAACACATGATGTTTCGAGAGGGGCATAACGCTTTTTCGTTACGTGACGATTTCCACCAGGGAACTCCTACCGCAACCCGCGCAACGTAAGGCACTTCGTTCAAAAATCGTTTGATGTTTTTGTCGAAACGATGTTTTGAAGAAACGTTTTGGATGTTCACTTATAAAGCTGCAGAATAATTTGACAGCTGACTGACCAAAAAGCAGTAACTTTTAGTAGCAAAGCCATCAACCAGTCATCCTGTCAACGTTGGCGATTGACGAAATGCTTGCAAAATATTATGCAATTAGTGAATAAAGGACGGATTTAAAGCGAGGGCCATAGATGAATCACGCGCAAGTGAAGGATTCCAACGACTGAATAACGAATTCACGACCGTAGGGAGTAATTCATGATGATTGAAAGGGACGAGCCCTCGATATAGCCGTTATAATCAAGAGTTGCATACTATATTTATACCACGACTACGAGAAAAAGAAAGATTTAAGCGAAAAGCACAAGGAGTTTGTATGTCGAGTATTCTTTGCACACGGAGTTTGTATCGAGAATATTTGCGCAAGGAGGTTGTATATTTAGCATTGAGATGGAGGTTGGATATATTGGTGTGTTCTAAATTCAAACACCAAAATAGTGATTAAAAGTTCATTAAAAGTTTTTTCCACTACCTTGTCTATTGTGTAACACATTGCCTAAGAAATTCGTTTCGAAATATGAGGATTTAGACACAAGATTATAAAAAATAAATAAAAAAAAACAACAAAATTACATAATATAACAGTTACGAAATGACTTTTGTATGGATCATTATGTAACTGGCAGAATAATACTGAACCTGTTACCTCTCGAAAAAGCGCGCGTTGATTGTGTGTATAGTCTGTGGTTTTTAGTCTGAACGTTTCTGATAAATTGTTGTTGGAACTTAGCTGAGCAGTGGTGGCCCAGTGGTTACGGTCCCGACTTATGAGTTGTGGGTCGTGGGTTCGAACCCGAGCAGGCGCTTTACTTTGTGTAATTTATTTCATCACCACTGCTCTCAAAACGGTGAAGGAAAACATCGTGAGAAAACCTGCATGTCCTAGAACCAAAAATTCAAAGTCATGTGACATCCAGCAACCCGCACTGGGCCCGCTTGGTGGATTATAGCCCACTCACTCTATGAGAGGAGGCCTGTGTCCCAGCAGTGGGAACATTAAAAGGCTGATGATGTGATGTGATGTGAAGTAAGCTCATCAGGTAGTGGCAAAAGAATCGTTCGTGTCTCGCATAAAATGTCTTTATTTTAACACTCGCATGTAGCTTTCGACGTTCGCTACATCGCTGGTGTTAAAATCTCGACTTTTTATGCTCGACACGAAATGTACTATTTATTCACTGTTTTCAGTGAATAAAATAAGCTTTAAAACGGGGAATGGTATAAAGGATTGATCACGTGACATTTAGATAGCGCTTGGTAATCCCATTTTAAAATCGCTGTCGCGACGCTTTCGTTGTTGAATGCCTCATGTATAAGGCCTCTGATGTATACTAGAAATTATAAAGGTGGCACTTCACATCGCTATTCGTGTTCGCGTATTTGTCTTATTCGTCCAAATAGGACGATGTGAAGTAGCTCTATTCGTCTCTATTTGCCTATTCTCACGAACAAGACGAATACGCCAAATACTCGAACACCCGTATCCGGCTGTCGGTTTTTTGCAACATATCAAAGGATTGCGAATATCGCGAATATGTTCGTTTACCGGCCACACATCGCTCGCCAAATAATAAGCCGCTGCTGCAGTTAACACGTCCATCGTAAACTATAGCAAAAAAAAGTTAATTAAAAAATTCAAAAAACCCGACTGCTTGAAAAGCGAACTAAAAAGACGTAAACAAGGAGAAAATCATGCTGTGCAGTCGGAGGATACATATTCGTGAGCTGCCTGCTCAAAACCAAACATATCCTCCTCAAAAAAAAAAATTTGGCCCTCCACAATATGGCATCCAAGAACCGCCATTTTTCTATTTTCCAATTTTAATGTAGCCAGTGACACTCGCGGGGTTAAGACGAATCGATTGATGTAAGGACCATCAAAATCGGCCCACGCGTTTGGTCTCTAGAACGCCACATAGGAACAAACATACATAATTACATACATACATACATAGACTGATAAACACATTACCCTCCTTCGGCAGTCGGGTAAAAATATTCGTAAATCTTCGGCATATTTGCTGTTCATGAACGATGTGTAGTCGGTATATTCGTGTTATTCGGAATTCAACATGAATATAGCGAACAAGGAAAAAAAAAACGCGAACATCGAATAGCGATGTGAAGTGCCACCATAACATATTGTAAAAAAGTTCGTTTCGTTTTCCATAAATTGACATGACTCAATGTCAACGTCAAATCGTTTATTTCAATTATAGCGGCACTTTTAAAATTTGAATTAATAAAATGTACAATAATTGATTCTATTGTCCGTTCGCCCGTTATGGAGAAGAAACTCCACTTCGAGGAGAACGCATCTAAGTATTAACAAAACAGTTGAATCTACTTTTTTCCTAGAGCGCCCTTTACCCAATGTATTATTTATGTACCTATCTAAAAACCCGTTCCTCTTTCCAACAGACGAGCTCAAGAAATCCGTCGGAAACGGGCTGCCATCAAAATACAGCGCAACGTCCGCGGCTGGCTAGCGAGACTCAAGTACCAGAAGTTGCGGCGACTAGCCATCGGGCTACAAGCACACGCCAGGGGTTACATGGCTAGGAGACTCTATAGAGACCGCAGGAAGGTCAAAGCGGTAAGTCTATTATTATTTATTTTAATTACTTATGTTATTTGAAATGGAGTATAGAATTTTTCAAGTAACACTAAAATTTATAGTTTCGTGTCTAAAAATGTCGTTTACTTCGCAGATGGTCACAATACAACGCTACGCGCGCGGCTACCTCGCGCGTAAACGAGCCAAGAGGTTGAGGAGACAGATCGTCATAGCGCAAGCAACTGTAAGTATACCATAATATTAAGAAAATAAACAAAGAAAAAATGGCATTCTTGTCATAGAATTTCCTCGCAAAGAGAGGAGGGTCCAATTTGTATGTAATGCAATTTACAGAATAAGCAAAGTTGTAAAATTGCAATACTAAATTATAATCAAATTCCTTGTACAAAAATATGATTCTGAAAGCTACGCCGTAGCAAAGTGAGCGCTACGCCGTAGCAAGTGATGCCCGCGTAGCATATCTCAGGTCTAGCGTTCCGCGGTTTTGTATACTTTATGTGCTTCGCCGCAGTCGAATAAAAAGTGGACCTAACAAACAATTTTCTTCCAGATCCGTCGCTTCCTCGCCCGTCGTCAATACAAGCGGCTCCGCATCGAAGCACGCAGCCTGGACCACGTCAAGTCTCTCAACAAGGGGCTGGAGAACAAGATCATCAGTCTGCAGCAGAGACTGGGCGACGCCATGGAGAAGAACAAGAGCATCGAGCCGCTGTTGGCGCAGATCGTGGACTTGAAGTGAGTACAGCAGCATGGGTCGATAGACAAGGTTAAGCAATACGTGCTGAGGTCCGTTTGCGGATGGGTGACTGGCCATTACTTGCCGAGACCCCCGTCCCTCGGAAAGAACGCCAAGCCAAAAATGACAGCAGAATACCAGTGTTTTATATGTAGCGACTGCCTATTTATTTTATAAATTTTTACCCGACTGCCGAAGGAGGGTAATGTGTTTATCAGTCTATGTATGTATGTATGTAAGTATGTTTGTTCCTATGTGGCGTTCCAGAGACCAAACGCTTTGGCCGATTTTGATTCGTCTTAACCCTGCGAGTGTCACTGGCTACATTAAAATTGGAAAATAGAAAAATGGCGGATTTTGGGCGCCATATTGTGGGGAACAAAATTTTTTTTTACTTCCAAACCCATCGTGTGGGGTATCAAAATAAAGGGTTTTAAGAGGTGATTTCAAAAATATAAAACACTTATATGTTTAAATGTACCGAAATCTAAAAAAAATAACTAAAAAGTTATAAATAAAAAAAGTAAATTTAAAAAATCAAAATACCCGTCTGCTTAAAAGGTGAACTAAAAAGACGTAAACAAGAAGAAAATCATGCTGTGCAGTCGGAGGATACATCTGGTTTTGATCCGCGAGCTCGCGAATATGTATCCTCCGACTGCACAGCATGATTTTCTTCTTGTTTACGTCTTTTTAGTTCGCCTTTTAAGCAGACGGGTATTTTGATTTTTTAAATTTACTGTTTTTATTATTTTTTGACTGTCTGGTCTCCACAACTCTGTTACATTGTACGTCGTGGTAAGAATGGATGTCAGGCTTTCGGGCTTTTTGGTAAGATATTTGTGCGGCCCGCGACATGAAAACAATGATAATACCAACAAGATAAAATTACAAATTTAAAAAAACCCCGATTTTAATTTTTATGTCTGTCTTGTAATTATGACTTGATATCTTGCGAGAAAACTCAGTTTCAAATAGTAAAATGCGGAAAACTTTGAAACGGGCCTACTGATTTTTTTTAATCAATCATAGCTAAAAACACTCTCGATAATGTCACCTTTCAAACAAAAAAACAAATCAATATCGGTTTATCCGTTCGGGAGCTACGATGCCACAGACGCACACACTGATACTTCAAACTTATAACACCCCATCGTTTTTGCGTCCGGGGTTAAAAATTTAATGAAAACTGAATTCTATTCAATAATCTTAAAATTCCAATTCTCACAGCACTAAACTTACTTATTCATAACCCATTGTAACACATGTTTTTTTCTTTCACAGAGCAAAACTAGAACTCCTAAAACTGGTAGAAATTGAAGCAAAAACTCTCCGAGTGGACATATCCAGTAAGGGCGACCTGATCTCCTCTCTCCAAGAAGAGCTGACGAAAGAGAGAGATAGCAACAAACAGCTGATACAAGAGAAGAAGACGATAGGGGAGCAGTATGAGAAGAGTAGAGTCTCGTGGGAGGACGAGAGTGAAAAGTTGGCGAATGAGTTGAAGAGTGTGAAGGAGCATTATGAATTGGCTATTGAAGGTGAGTTTTGAAGCCAAATTCTCTAGATTTTATTTTTGGGACCACGAAAATACTTCTACTCTACAGTAAAAATATTAGAAGTATAGAAATAACATTATATTCTCCGTCATTCATATATAACCTCACTTCTTTTATCCATGGGGGTAGGCAGAAACTACATACCCCCGGTGGGTTCCCGCATTGTCGAGGCGGGGTGGTTTAGTAGCCGTGGCTTGGTCACCCACGGTGAAGCGAAGAGGAACCCGAGGAGGGGCCGCTCGTCAGGGCGCCTGTCGATAAGCCGACGACGTAGCGGCCAACTAGTAGGTTGCGGTGCTGCCTAGGCGACATCGCAACTGAGGTGGGCCGCGATGTCGTATGGGGTCTCCGATACCTATACAATATCGCGGCTGAGGGTTGGAGGTCGCGGCGGGAGAGGAGTGCCGGTATTGCGGTGCGTCGCTCTCCCTACCTTCCGCGGCCTGGGCGGGGTCGCCACCGACTGATGGCGGACGTGGTGGGACCGCAGTGGAGGTCCATATCCCCTGCGTCTGAGAAGTGGTAGGTGGCGGGGCCTCTGGCCTGACCAGTTTCGAGTTTTAGTGGGACGGACTCCCACATAACTGCGCTATCTCCCCGTGATAGCGCAGTATGCATGAGCACATCTCCACGTTACAAAAAAAAAGACAGAAACTACTGAACGCCACCTGCTATAAGGAGAGCTTAGAGCATTATATTCTCTGTCAAATATACTAAAATTAAAAAATACAGTATATATCTACTCAACGAGCTCTAAATAACGATGTTTCGCGCCCCCCTTTTGCTGTAAGAGAGAATAGAATAGAATACTCTTTATTATGTACACCATATAAGTTACAGAAAGTATAGACAAAGAAAACATTACACGGGCCCCCACCAAAAAAAAAAAATGACAATTTGTATGGCTTTGGGTCAACAAGATGCTTATACTGTGAAAGTTTGAAGACTTTAGTTGCAACCGTTTCTAAAACCTGTGTGACAGACGGGTACGGAATCCTAAAAACGGTGAAGGAAAACATCGCGAGGAAACCGGCATGTTCTAGAACTAAAAGAAAATATGTGACATCCACTAACCCGCACTGGGCCCGCGAATTTAATTCGTGTGGTTTATAATCCACATACTGAATCGTAACTAACATGCACGTTTAGTTTAAATTTTTGTGTATTTTCTACCTGTTCTTAATTCGCGCGAATATTTTGTGCTCTAACAAAATATTCGCGCGAATTAAACCGCGCCGCGTGGATTCTGTGGCAAGACACAGATTTGTTAGGGATTTTTTTACCGCAAGTACATGCAGCTTCATACAATTCCATATGTCGCAGAATCGGCGGCGAAAAACCGCAGTGCGTAAGCCTTAGAGATTATATTTAGTATCGACTGCTAAGAAGAAGACTTCTGCTTAAGGCTATATACTTAGTCTGGCCATAAACACTGTTAGAATTAAAAATAAACAAAATATTACATTTGAATTTGGAATCTGTCAATTTTAAAAGATTTTTCATTGTGTTTTCTTATTTTGGCGCAAATACATTGTACGTAAGAGCAGTGGTGGCCCAGTGGTATCGGCCGCGACTTACAAGTTGTAGGTCGCGGGTTCGAACCCAGGCAGGCGCTTTACTTTGTGTAAATTATTCCATCACCACTGCTCTCAAAACGGTGAAGGAAAACATCGTGAGGAAACCGGCATGTCCTAGAACCAAAAATTCGAAGACATGTGACATCCATCAACCCGCACTGGGACCCCGTGGTGGATTACGGTCCATTCATCTGATGATGTGATGATGTGACATTGTACAATATTTTGCGATATTAAAATGGAGTGGGGGATAAAGAGAACCGAATCTCTCTGATTGCTTTACACAAAGTAGGTATGGAGCCAAATGCAATTTTTAAAACTCTCCATACGCTTGGTATTAGTCAAATGTTTGTGTACCGGGCTATCAATAGGTACAAAGATCTGGCCGTCCACGTAGTGTTCGTACGAAAAATGTGGTAAAAGCAGTAAGGGAAAGAATTCGAAGAAATCCTGTCCGAAAGCAAAAGATTTTATCTCGGGAGATGAAGATCATGCAGGCAGCTAGAACCATGTCGCGTATTTTGAAAGATGACTTAGGACTTGCAGCCTATAAGAGACGTACTGGTCATTTCTTAACTGATAATTTAAAAAATAATAGGGTGGTAAAATCGAAACAACTACTGAAGCGGTACGCAAAGGGAGGTCACATAAATATTTTGTTTACGGATGAGAAAATTTTCACAATTGAGCAATATTTTAATAAACAAAATGACCTTATTTATGCTTAAAGCTTTAAGGAAGCTTCCCAATTAGTCGACAGAGTGCAACGTGGGCATTATCCGACTTCAGTGATGATTTGGTGGGGTGTTAGCTATGAAGGAGTGACTAAGCCATACTTTTGTGAAAAAGGTATCGAAACATCGGCACAAGTGTATCAAAATACCATTCTTGAGACGGTAGTTAAGCCCCTTAACAACACCATGTTCAATAACCAAGAATGGTCCTTCCAGCAAGACTCGGCGCCGGGTCACAAAGCTCGGTCCACGCAGTCTTGGTTGTAATCGAACGTGTCCGACTTCATCAGAGCTGTAGACTGGCCGTCGTCTAGTCCCGATCTTAATCCGCTGGATTATGATTTATGGTCAGTTTTAGAGAGTACGGCTTGCTCTAAACGCCATGATAATTTGGAGTCCCTAAAACAATCCATACGATTGGCAGTCAAGAATTTTCCCATGGAAAGAGTGCGTGCTTCTATTGATAACTGGCCTCAACGTTTAAAAGACTGTATTGCAGTCAATGGAGACCACTTCGAATGAGCTTTTTATATTTTAAATTGTTTTATATTTATGTATTAAACGAACACATTGTAATAGTAATAAATGTTATTTGCAACAGAAAAAAATGTTTTTTCTTTGTTACTAAATTTATGGCAAGACTAAGTATACGCCCGCTCGATGCCAAAACATCAATATAGAAACTCCTTTTGAAGCGTTTTGTTTGCAAAATAGTATTTGATTTACATATGCTATTTCAGTTATGAAGAAATTCCAGCCATAAATTTTTCTGTGTAAAAATATTTTTAAACATCCAAGTCGTTTTGGAGGAGTTTCCAAAAGTTGCGAAAAAATATCGTGTTGTTAATTTTTATTTAAAAGCAAAACTATTAGTTACACGAAAAAATCTTGTTTCAAAAATAATGTACATGAATCAATAATAAATATATATTTTTTTCAAATCTTTTAACCTAGCCGTTACTAAGGAGTATACTTTAGAAAGTAACCGTTTTACGACATAAAATATTTTACGGCATATGGCTCTTTTTAGCTGAAAAAAGACATGCCTGGGTTTTAGCAGCATTAAACCTGACCAGATTGGCATCGCCCCATTCGGAGACTGCCTGCAAGGACAGGTTCAAGCGCTCCACCATGGCCTCCCTGAGAGACTGGATCTGAGGCCCGGAAGCACGAGCGTTGGACAAGTATCTCTCAGCAACAGTGCTGTCGTCTGCATATCCAAAGGTTAGCAGATCGTTAATGTGCAGCAAGAATAAAGTTGCTGAAAGTACCGACCCCTGAGGGACCCCGGCATTAATATCCAAGTGGTCCGACGAGCAGCCATCGATAACCACTAGAATGGACCGATCTCTCAGGAAGTCTGCAATCCAATCACACAGACCATCGGGCAAACCGAATGAAGGAAGCTTACCAATAAGGCTTTCGTGCCAGACCCTATCAAAAGCCTTAGAGATGTCGAGGGGGACGGCAAGCACATCCCCGTGCCTCTCGATGGCCTCACTCCAGATGTGAATGGCATACGCTAAAAGATCCCCAATAGACCGACTTCAGCGGAAGCCGTATTGGCGGTCACTTAGGATATTGTTTGCTTCTAGGTATGTCAGCAGCTTAATATTGAGTACGCGTTCCATACTCTTGCAGAGTATGGAGGTTACAGATATGGGTCTGTAGTTAGCCGGGTCAGCTCGACTGCCCTTCTTGGGCACGGGCTGTAAGTTAGCCTGCTTCCAAGCATTCGGCACTTTTCCAGCCTCATACGAAAGGCGGAACAGGTGTGTCAAGATCGGAGACAGTTCAAGCGCACAGGTGCTAAGAACAATTGCTGGTATTCCGTCAGGGCCGCTAGCCTTGTTCACGCCGAGGTTGCGCAGCACCCTACGGACGTCCTTTTGATGGATACGAATGTCCGACATACTCGTCTCGCATCCTTCAGGAGAAGGAGGGCGCCGCGCGTCACCAGGATTCATACGTGAAGATTCCGCAAAAAGAGAAGCAAATAAATTTGCCTTCTCCTCAGCGGAGTGGGCCAGCGACCCGTCGGGTTTCATCAGTGGTGGTGAGGGGCGGCAGAAGTTCGACTCGACCGACTTAGCCAGAGACCAAAACGCTTTACTACCTGCTGGGTAAGAAGCAAGTTTAGTCCCTATTCGGCCAATGTGGTCGAATCGAGCCCTTCGCAACACTATCTTGCAGGACTTGGCAGCACTGTTGAAGGCCTTCTTCTTCAGACCCACGTCAGTCGCCTTACGCGATCGAGCGTCGACCCAAGCCAGTTACGCCCCATGTTTAAGCGCGTCGGCGCGCTTACATTCGGCGCCAAACCATGGCCGGTCTTCGCTTGACATTGATACGTCAGAGAACGGAATGTAGTACTCCATTCCCTGACGCAACACATCCGTCACGGCGTCCGCGCACGACGATGGATCTGTCGAAGAAAAGCAAGTAGGCTGCCAAGGATAGCATGCGAAGAAAGATCGCATACCATCCCAATCTGCTGACTTGTACCGCCAAACCCGCCGGATGCCTCTTGGGCTGGGATCGGGCGGGCTATCAACACAGAGTATCTGTCTGGATCTGTTGTCAGCAGAAGGTCCGGTACCCTCGTTGCCCCCTGCACCAGCTGGGTGAGGATTAGCGCTAGCGAAAGCTTGCGCATCTCCCGTCCCGCATGGTCAGTGCACTGGTATGGGAAGAGCCACTCCTGATGGTGGGCATTAAAGTCCCCCAGTAACACTAATTGGGCGGAAGGGTACCGCTGCTGTGCCGCATCAGCCGCCTCACTGAGGTACTCTGTGAGTATCTGAGGTACTCTGTGAGCAACTGAGGTACTCTGTGAGCGGTTGTAGGCCCTTAACCTTTCGGGGCATAATAGCGTGAAGTTATGTTATTGTTATTATATCCTTGATCCAATTATGACCGTATTGAATTGCATGTCGCTCTACTTTATCTTGTTTAGTTTGTATGATAATGATTGTGACGCACTCTTGTCCGACTAAGATGTTATAGAATTGATTAAATAGATATTGTAAGCATTAACAATGAAAATCAATTAACCAGCTTGTTTTCGCATCAGGACAAATTTCGCCAGGTATATTGTATTTAAGTATTAAGGTTGCACTAGTCGACGGCACGAACTATTTTGTGCGCGGGGTTAAAATGCCTGCTATCTCATCCGACAACACGTGCGAAAGAGATAGATGCTGTGATGAGTGAGTGAGAAGCTAGTTCGCGTACGAATTAGCACTTTTGCAAGTTTGTAGCGAAATGGATGATGATTTAGGACGAAAACGAGCGCGCGAAATTTTATAAACAGACCTTTGGGAGTCTGGATATCATGAAAAAACCACTAAATGTATATTTTCAAAATAAAATTATTTGCATTGTTCAACTACTAATCTATCCCGGTATGGTGGCCGTTTTGCAAATTTCCTTCTTTTTATGGTATTTATTTCCGCCCAAAGATGCGTTACAATTAGTGTTGAAATATGGAACTTTCGACGGTCATAACTAGCAAATTTTTTTTATTTCCTTTTTGCTTTTCATACAGGGCTAGATAATGATGAGACAAATTGATATAATTTTTTATTTTGAACGTACATCGTCAAACAGTGGAATAATCGCCAGGCTACGTTTGTATGGAACAATGATCGACTAGTGTAACCTTAAGGAGCGAGCCTATAATCGGGCACAAAATCTGGCTCGAGTCTGCTACTAAGAAATTCCAGGCGGCAAACCTCAACAATACTTTGCACCACCCCAGAATCGAAAGCAGCTCCTCATGGTCACCTGTAGTGCTTGCAATGTAACCACAAGTCTATCGAGGAGCCTCTTTTGTAGCCTAGAAAACCGGGGCTATTTTAACGATACAAAAAAATAAAAGTGTCTATGTAATATCAAAATAACAACGTTTTATTGAATGCATGTGAAACTATACACGGTACTGATGACAAATATGCATTTTTTTAGGTTTTTGTATTTCTGTCTGTTTGTTTGGGGTAATCTCTGAAATGGCTGGACCGATTTTCATAGGTTTTCTCTTCCCGTAGATAGGTGATGTTATAAGGAGTAATTTAGGCTATTTTTATCCCTAAAAAATTCACAGTTCCTGTGGAAAAAAAAACAATTCAAAATAACAACGCTTTATTGAATGCATGTGAAAGTATATACAGTACTGATGACACATACGCATTTTTTTAGGTTTTTGTATTTCTGTCTGTTTGTTTGGGGTAATCTCTGAAATGGCTGGACCGATTTCAATAGGACTTCTTCTCTTCTCGTAGATAGGTGATGTTATAAGGAGTAATTTAGGCTATTTTTATCCCTAAAAATATGTCAAATTGTGGAAAAAAAACAATTTGACGCGGACGATGTCGCGGGCAACTAAACAGCTAGTTTGTTCTAGAACTATATTAAAATAATAATTTAAAGATTTTGAAAAGAACGTCGTTATGTTGACACCGTAAAATATGTATTTCTGTGTTTATCCGATTACTCCAGAAGGAAGGGTAATGCTTTCCACAGGACAATATTTGTTTTGGCCTCGACAACTGTTCACGACAACATCCAAAACACTTTGTATTTACGATCCTTTAATACAGCAGATAAAGGTATAGATAAAGCCGAACATTCTGCTAGATAACCGCCGATAATTTATTAGATAACAAACTTATTAATTACTTCCATGTCTCATCGATTTCGATACAGCCGTGAGCCGTGTTGGCAAATATTTTGACTTGTTCGCGCAAAAATAATAACTGTGTAAATTTTAGTGAATATTCTGTTAAATTCAGTGAAGATTCTATTAACAAAAGTGACTATTTGTATTATTTTCACAATGTGACGAAAAGGGTGCATACAGTATTTTTTTGTGATATATAGTTATTTGAAGATTTTTGTTCTAATATGGAGTTGTTTACTCTAATTCTTCTTATTAGCACTAAGGTGATTGAGAATGAGCGGTTTGTGTCATGTCTAAACCTTTTCAGAACGAAAGACTAATAAAGGGTCTTTCAACAAGGACGGGTCGATGTTAAAATTGAATAAAACCAGATGTGTGTGAGATATTAACGAAATTTATTTTTTATTTAAAAGGCCCATTTATGCCATTATGGATGGAATATGACATCGTTCAAATGTCCGCCGCGGCTTCGTTTGGTGGCACGAATCCGAGAGGTCCAATTTTTTTTTATGACTGCTGCATAGATCGAGCGAGCGCTACAGATCAATGATAAACAATTTCTTTTGGCTTGAATTGAACAATATGGACGTGAACGACGATGTGGTTCCAGCAAGATGGCGCTACTTGCCACACAGCGAACGACACAATCGACATTCTGCATGAACGGTTTGAGGGTAGAGTTAGAGTTCCGCTAGACTTTTTCTTGTGGGGTTTTCTGAAGTCGCAGGTCTATGCCAATAAACCACATTCGACCGTTGCCCTGAAAGCCAACATAACGCAGGCCATCGCTCGGATTCAGCCGGATCTATGCAGCAGAGTCATTAAAAATTGGACCTCTCGGATTCGTGCCACCATACGAAGCCGCGGCGGACATTTGAACGATGTCATATTCCATCCATAATGGCATAAATGGGCCTTTTAAATAAAAAATAAATTTCGTTAATATCTCACACACATCTTGTTTTATTCAATTTTAACATCGACCCGTCCTTGTTGAAAGACCCTTTATAAACAAATAATATTAATCTTCAGTAAAACTAAAAACATGTTTTCCCTGTGTGTATGAATGTGGGTTGTGTGTAGGCGTTTTTATTAGAATTTACCTGATATTTTTTTTTGAATCCACTGTATGTAAGTATAAAAATTTGTGAGGATAGATGAATGGCTGTTTATTAATCTCACGCAATAACTACTAAACGAATTTTGATGAAAATTTACAGTAATATAGCTCATACATCAGAATAGGCTGTAATTTATAATTCCACATGGGTAGAGCCGCGGGAGGCATCTAGTCTAATATTCCTTTCTACTTAAAAATATTGGCATGGGCTGATTCCTTGTAAAGAAAGTTGACTGGATGTTTATTTGAAACTAATATTGTACAGAATGCTTCAGGTCCACAAGGTTATGTATTACCATTGTGGAATAAATGAAATAACAAGCAGTCGAAAAAACAACAAAGCATAAATAGTACATACTAATCATCACCATATCAGCCGAAAGACGTCCACTGTTGGACATAGGCCTTCCCTAAGCGTCGCCATATTGACCGGTCCCGTGCATCCCGCATCCAGCGGATCCCCGCAACCTTCACCAGGTCATCGGACATACATTTCGTATGGTGTCGGACGTAAAGAATCTCACCACCCCATATCTGCCCGTGGGTGTCGTAAAAGGCGACTAAGGGAGACACCAGAGAATGGGCAGCAGCGTTCTCTGTGCACACAACAAACTGCGATCGCCAACCCGCCTGCAAAACGTGCTGATTAAGGCAAACCCCCCCAACCCAAAATGAAAAGCACAAGAAAAAAAACATACTAATAGTATTAATGCGAAAGTAATTGTGTCTGTCTGTTTGTTACATTTACACGTCTTGACGGTTGAACAGATTTGAATGAAACTTGGCACACGGGTAGGCTATTTCCTGGATTAGGAGAAAGGTTACTTTTATTCCGGTAGGGTGTTCCGGTAAATAACTTATCAGGCGGGCGATGCCGCTAGTACTGCTAGCGTATAATAGGTAGGTAGCAAATAAATAAAATATTCAGAATTCAGCTGCGTCCGCTTGCCAGAACATAGCAAAACCACAAGGCAAGGCAGATTAAATATGAACCAAAGATTTCTCGACGCTAAATCGTAGCAAAATTAATGTCACAAATTGTCCAGCACGCGTTATCTGCTGTGATTGGTTGAATGAATGAAAAAAAAAAACAAATCAACAGCCAACAGCAGATAACCGATTACTCGTCGATTACGTTACCAGAGCGATAATCCAGTTTTGTGAAACCGGGTGGTAATAATAGGGAATTCTTCGTTCATCAACTCTTCGTAGTACTCCTTCCATCTTCCTTTGATGTCCTTATTCGCTGTTAGTAATACACCCTGGGTGTTTTTGATGTATTTGTTAAGACTTAATAACGAGAGTAGATCTGTAATGTTGTCGGGCATTTTGTAGATAGTGTTCTCATCTTCTGCGTTTTCCAGTTTATCATAGAAATCTTCTCTCGATTTGCTACTGCAGATTTTGTTATCTTCTTGAGTGCCTTATATTCCAGGCGGTCTTCTTCTAGTCCCGATTTTTGCCACGTTTTAACGCATCTCTCTTGGCTCCTCTGTTGGAAATTGATTTACTGTGTCACCATTACAAGTCGTTTTTCAATACATTTTATGAGTCAATATGCACTGCCTCTGCCTTGTTGGTTTAGTGGTTGCGAGCGCTACTCCTAAGCATCTCGTTCTGGGTTAGATGGCCGGGTCGGGCAAAGTGATATTAAGGTTTTTCCATCTGGTATTTCTCAGTAGCAACCTGAAGACTTGATTTCACCCCATATTATACTATTACACTTAAACATAATTGGTGATATGTGGGTGTGCTATACTGTGTTTTTTAATTTCGTGGACTAAACTGACAGCTGCTATTACCTTTTGACCTTATTTTTTTTAAATGTTTCAAGCGCGGAGCATAGTGTTGTAGGTAAGGCTCAATCATAAGTGATTCATCGAATCGATGTGACATGACTCCTGAATTTATTTTTACTAATTGGAGTAAATAAATGTTTTATGAATATAAACGTAATATATTTAAATAGAACAGTATTCATACACATAGTACATGAACTTTTATTGTGTTAAATATGAAATCAACAATAAAATAAATGCAATCGATAAAATTAAGTCTGACATAAATGAGTAGAAACTAAAAATGGGCCGCTAGTTTCTAAACAAATTATTTTTTTATGCCGTGAAATAGTTTTATTTTCGATCTACTTCGATTTCCGATTAACTTTCGATCACTCAGGATAGTTAGGGTACGACACTATTTTAATGTCACGATAAAGTGACAACCCCCCAAATGTCAGTTTAGTCCACGAAATAAAAAATCACATTATAGGTACATCTCTGGCTAAGCATTACGGGGATATAGGCGTGATCTTATGTGTATCATTTGTGACCATTTTAAGTCTCTTTTCAATACAGTTTGTACTTCTTTTCGTGAGAGGATGTGGCCACACCTGGTGTCTGACACCAGGTTAATTAAGCCGGCTCTGGGAACCCCACAGGCCTCTGACTTGGCTATTTCAGATTTACATGAACTATTTACGCCGTTCGCCGTTCACAACAGCGTGCTGATGCCTACACTTATGTATGGAAGTGAATGTTGGGTATGGCAAAAAAGACATGAAAGTAGGATTAATGCAGTAGAAATGCGTTCCTTGCGAAGTATTATATGTGTGGTGTAACTTTAAATGATAGATGGAGGAATGATGTAATAAGACTTGAAAAGAGTATGTTAAGATGGTTTGGCCATGTTGAGAGGATGAATAAAAGGCGACTAACGAAAGGTATTTACAAGGCAGACGTGAATGAAAACGCCAGGAGGGGACGCCCTAGAAAGACATACCTTACTGGTGATGTTCTTCAGAAAGGCCAGGTGCGCAGTACTCATAACCGGCGTGTGTGTATGACTAGATGTATGAATGTGAGTGAAGCAAAAGAAGTATGTAAGCAGGCGACGTTCTATAGGTTCTGCCTACCCCCATGGGAAAAAAGGCGTGAGTTTATATGTATATAAGTACAGGTTTCCAAAACAGCGTGTTTTCCTTCACCGTTGCCTGTGATGTCCAAGATAAACTTAAAAAGTACATATAAAAACATGACAGGTGCAGTTGTACTAATAATATATATAAATCTCGTGTCACAATGTTTGTCCTCAATGGACTCCTAAACCACTTAACCGATTATAATAAAATTCGCACACCATGTGCAGTTCGATCCAACTTGAGAGATAGGGTAGGGTAGGGTAGGGTAGGTAGGGTAGGTAGGGTAGGTAGGGTAGGTAGGGTAGGTAGGGTAGGTAGGGTAGGTAGGGTAGGTAGGGTAGGGTAGGGTAGGGTAGGGTAGGTAGGGTAGGTAGGGTAGGTAGGGTAGGTAGGGTAGGTAGGGTAGGTAGGGTAGGTAGGGTAGGTAGGGTAGGTAGGGTAGGGTAGGGTAGGTAGGGTAGGGTAGGTAGGGTAGGGTAGGGTAGGTAGTTAGGGTAGGTAGGGTAGGTAGGGTAGGTAGGGTAGGTAGGGTAGGTAGGGTAGGTAGGGTAGGTAGGGTAGGTAGGGTAGGGTAGGGTAGGTAGTTAGGGTAGGTAGGGTAGGTAGGGTAGGGTAGGGTAGGGTAGGTAGGGTAGGTAGGGTAGGTAGGGTAGGTAGGGTAGGTAGGGTAGGTAGGGTAGGTAGGGTAGGTAGGGTAGGGTAGGGTAGGGTAGGTAGTTAGGGTAGGTAGGGTAGGTAGGGTAGGGTAGGGTAGGTAGGGTAGGTAGGGTAGATGTATGTTTGGTGTTTTTATGGCAAAACAAAGTTTGCCGGGTCAGCTAGTTTTATTATATAAATAGGTATACACGTAGTATGCATATCACTTAACAAGTTTAAACTTGGTCACTTACACCCAAAAGTGACCAACTAACAAAATAGAACTACAGTGAGCTATGTGATAACAATGGCAATGTTAGTGTCAGAAGTGATTAATGACGTGTCAAACAAACAATATGACAACCAGAGTTATGACAATGCTTTGGTGGAGTGGTCGCAGGAGTTCAAGAGTCGAGCGCAGTTGTGGAAAGGTATTTCTAAATTAGATATAATTCAAAAAATATTGTATAAATACGTACTTTATATTCGTGGATAGGTAAAATTAAAAAAAAAACCATTACAGTTCAACATTTTCCTTCGATTTTCAAACAACTGCATCATAAAATAACTTTTTAATTTTTATAGCACACTTTTACTTTTTAATTTTCTGGCGCGTATGGGCTGTAGTAAAGAAGTGTCATTGTCTGTGGATGGGCGCGGTGCGCAATGAGAATCTAAATTGCCCGCCATAGCAAATATTCTTCCCTTTCCACTTTTTTTTTATTTCAACTGTATGAGTGAAGATAAAGTAGTGTATGCAACGGCATATAATTAGGTATTAAAACACTCGCGTAATATTATTATCAAATTCGGCTTCGCCTCATTTGATAAACCTACGCTCGTGTTTTAATAACCCCTATTATATGACCATAGCATAAACTACTATTATATGTTTTACGGTCCATTAAGAGTCAACATGAATTGCACCAATTTTAACCAACAGGTAACATCGTATTTGTATAGATAATAATTCATAAGCCAAAAGGAAGGGTTATGATTTTAGCAGTCTATGTATGTATGTTTGTATTTACGTATGTTCCTCTGTAGCGCCTAAACGATTCATCCGATTTTGATGAATAAGGTGTCAATCGATTCGTTAAGGTTACACTAGTCGATCATTCTTCCATACAAACGTAGTCTGGCGATTACCCCACTGTTTGACGATGTACGTACAAAATAAAAAAATATATAAATTTTTCTCATCATTATCTAGCCCTGTATGGAAACAAAAAGAAAAAAAAAATATTTGAAAGTTTAAAAATAATAATATTTGTACACTAATTTTAACGCATCTTTCGGCGAAAATAAATACCATAAGAAGAAAAACCGGCCAAGTGCGAGTCGGACTCGCACACGAAGGGTTCCGTACCATTATCGCAAAACACTGCATAAAAATCACGTTTGTTGTATGGGAGCCCCCCTTAATTTATTTTATTTTAATTTATTAATTATTATTTTTTGAAGTAAATATACAACTAAACATTCTGTGAATATTTCAAGCGTCTACCTGTTGCCGTTATTAATATCGAGCATAAAACGGCAAAAATATCACGTTTGTTGCATGGGAGCCCCCCTTTAATATTTACTTTATACTGTTTTTAGTATTTGTTGTTATAGCGGCAACAGAAATACATCATCTGTGAAAATTTCAACTGTCTAGCTATCACGGTTCATGAGATACAGCCTGGAGACAGACGGACGGACAGACAGACAGACAGACAGACGGATCGCGAAGTCTTAGTAATAGGGTCCCGTTTTTACCCTTTGGGTACGGAACCCTAAAAACGGCCACCATACAGGGATAGATTAATATTTCAACAATGCAAATAATTTAATTTTGAAAATATACATTTATTTGTTTTTAGGGTTCCGTTCCCAAAGGGTAAAAACGGGACCCTATTAGTAAGACTTCGCGATCCGTCTTTCTGTCTGTCCGTCTGTCACCAGGCTATATCTCATGAACCGTGATAGCTATATAGACAGTTGAAATTTTCACAGATGATGTATTTCTGTTGCCGCTATAACAACAAATACTAAAACAGTATAACATAAATATTTAAGGGGGGCTCCCATACAACAAACGTGATATATTTGCCGTTTTTTGCTCGATATTAATAACGGCAACAGGTAGACGCTTGAAATATTCACAGAATGTTTATTTGTATATTTACTTCAAAAAATAATAATTAAGAAATTAAAATAAAATAAATTAATTGAGGCTCCCATACAACAAACGTGATTTTTTGGCCGTTTTCTGCTCAATATTAATAACGGCAACAGGTAGACGCTTGAAATATTCACAGAATGTTAGTTGTATAAATAATAATTATTAAATTAAAATAAATTAAGGGGGGCTCCCATACAAAAAACGTGATTTTTTGGCAGTGTTTTGCGATAATGGTACGGAACCCTTCGTGTGCGAATCCGACTCGTACTTGGCCGGTTTTTTTATGATATCTAGACTCCCAAAGGTCTATTTATAAAATTTCGCGGGCTCGTTTTTTTTCGTCCTAAATCTTCATCCATTTCGCTACAAACTTGCAAAAGTGCTAATTCGTACGCGAACTAGCCACTTTCTGCTCATCACAGCATTTATCTCTTTCGCACGTGTTGTCAAATGAGATAGCTGTATTTTAACCCCGCGCACAAAATATTTCGTGTCGTCGACTAGGGTAACTTTAATATGGCCCGGGTAACATAGGCAAAACATTTTTTTAAAGATTCCGTAGTCGAGTTACAGTTTTTAACTTTTTGCTTGTTTCTTCCATACCGTGTACTTTGTATTTACATAAGAATAGATTCGTTACGGGAGAATTACTCCAGGCAATACAATTCATATTATCATTTGGCTTTAGACGCATTTACTTACCCCAGCACGCATTTACTTAGCACTTATTTTACCATGGCCTCCTGTTAAATTCTAATGCACTTTCAAACTGAGTTTTAAACGGGGCTATGAACAAAAATGTTGAACAGACATTACAACTTACATACAACCATGGTAGCCAGTTAGCCTCGTAGCCACAAGGCAACATTTTATGACATGACGCACTACATGTTGCTCGTCATGTTTAGTGACGTTATCTGTTCAAGCATGACCTTTCAGACCAGCAAGTAGTAGCAGCCGCGCGTTGTTTTGCAACGTTGCAGAACATGTTGAGGGTCACGTGTTGCGCGTCTGATGTTGGCTAGTGGATACGAGGCTTTAGCATGCTTGTTGGTCGTAAAATACAAAACAGTTTTCTTCCAAATTCAAACATTTTGTCACGAGACTAACACAGGTGAACTGTTAAGGTCGTAGCCGACTTATACGACACCGCTTCCACCCGGCAAAATAATGTTCATTGAAATGTGAGCTTCAGGGCGTCCTCTGTATACATTATTTTCATTGACAACACAAATTAGCAGACAGCTCGCTGTATAATCCCCGGCAAGTAAGTTGGCAAGAGTCGTTAGAGGCCCAGAAGTCGTTTTTTAGGTATCTTTGGTAGTGAACCGGGGCGCGGGGAACGTTTAGGCATCGTTCCGAGCGCGCGATTAGTTGGTTAGTTGACATTAGGATCGACTGACCAATCGTGTCACGTCCACGTTCCATTTGCTCGATATGGTGATTGATCAGTTCGCGGAATATGCGCAAACTTACCCCCATTACGCCAAAACCTTGCCAACTTACGAGCCTGGCACTATAAGCCAGCTTACCGCCATCGTACCACTGTCGAGTGGAAGAAGTCTGAAGTCACACTTACCGCATGCTTACTGCATCAAGCGGGCGGCCCGCGCGCTGTACGCACGCTGACTGCTCGCTTGAAGCACGTTGGTAGCTTGTTGAAAAAGGTAAGGCGAAAGCGGTCGGCGCGTGGACAGCTAGTTGACTGCTAGCTGTCGGCGCGTGGACAGCAAAACGTCATCGCCGTTTAAGGTGGTGTTAGAGCTGGGTCGTGTAAGTAAGCTGCGATGTTTACTACTCTAACTTAATAAGTGACGATAACATAACATGTATTCTTTTCCTTCTTCCGCAGAACGCGACAAGCAACATGAACAAGAGAAGAAGGCGTTGAACGCAGAGTTAGAAGCAGAACGACAGAGTCGACAGAAGTTGTTGTCTGCGCAGTATGAGTTGCAGGAGAGAATCGACTCGCTGCAGAGGTGAGTTACAGTCATTGTCCACAGTCCACTACTGGACTAGGCTCCCTCAAAATCGCCACAAGGATAAATTCTCTGACTCTGGCATGTAGAGTTTTTTCGTGACCTTCACCGGGTCATCTATTATCTTGTGGGTAGAGCAGAGCATTTTACTTTTGGCCATGGTCGACAAGTGGATGAAATCTGGTACATAGCAGGGGGCATTTGCCTATTTAATAGACGAGTGTCCGTGTCTATCGATGATCTGCAACTCATGAGCGGCGTAACTCAGTACAATGCCGCTCACACATACATTTACGGCGCCACTGGCGCTTTCATTTTTAAACTGTAGGTTCGTCCAAGTCGGTACTCATGCCGCTGGTTACCCTAGCTGGGCCTCTTATGGTACGCCATAAGTCCCACCCGGTGGGGGTGGACCGCCAGGGTGCCGTCAAAAAGCAGCGAGTCGTTCAGAAACGCTCGCCGCGGCGCGCCTACAGTCGCATACAGCAAGCCAAACATAGCGAGCGAGAGTTCTCGCACGAAGCCACGTCCAGAAGACAACACAGCGACGGGCCCACAGTAGTCAGCCCGGCAGGTTTGTTACGTATCTTTTGCAAAAGCAAAACGATAGCGATCAAACGCTTTATGTCATAAAAGTTGGAATTACCTGCAGTGTAGGTATGGTATGTCAGCAGAACGGGGTCCGCGAGGGCCGATGCCTGTCTGGGTCGCGGATAAACTTGAAAAAGAGTTACCGCGGCCCTGGCTCAAGCAACTGAAGGAACACGGGTGGGTTTTGGATGATTTCCCAAACAAAAAAAAAAAGGTCCTACACAATCGTTTGCTAATCGCTCGCTGTATATCAAATGCACTTATTTAAAAAACAACCGCCAGCAACTCTAAAACTTCTGTATGGAAGAGCAATTATTGCGCAAAAATCGCTATCGTTTTGCTCTTGCAAAAGATACGTAATAAGCCTACCGGTGTTGCACCCGCGGGCATGGAGCATAGCTCCTTAACGGGGGCGACGCGACTTCCAAGGAGTCTATCGATGATAAAATTGGTCAGCTTCGGGCACTTCGGTCGTTAGTCGTCGGATGAGTCCAGTCGACCTAGTGCAATTGAGCCATAATACATTAATAGGTCAATCGCATAGCACTTCAAAGCATTATATAAAAGCTATTGCTTACAATGGAATATATAAATAAATTCACGCCATTTTACAAGCTTATATTTAACTTGCAATGTATCCTATGTATGTATGTAAGTGTGTTCGGGTCAAAACTTGCAACTGAATTTTAAAGCAGTTATCCTC
The DNA here is from genome assembly GCA_945859665.1 of Anorthoa munda. Taxonomy (NCBI): domain Eukaryota; kingdom Metazoa; phylum Arthropoda; class Insecta; order Lepidoptera; family Noctuidae; genus Anorthoa; species Anorthoa munda. The sequence continues at coordinate 20,656,680 of OX243915.1, forward strand.
CACCGATTAAGATGAAATTTTGCATACACGTTTAGTTTGGATTACAATGCATGGTTAGCTAAGTGACGTCATTCTAAATCCAATATGGCAGACGGCCCAAGATGGCGGACTAGTTATTTTTTGTGCACTGCCATATATGGGTATCAAATGAAAGGGTTTCCTGAGAAGAATACGAAAAAAGCTTGTTTTAAAAAAAGATTTTCAGTTAATATTTTTATTTTAGTCAGGAACAGATGCAATGGAATGGTGTCCTGGTATTTTCATTCAATTGTTTTTGTTTCTATATTTACAGTAAACCAGCACCCAAAGAGCACAGGAGGTCGTTGTCAGATGCCAGCAACAATTCACAACAGGAAACCACTGTTGAAGATGTAAGTTATTTACACATTTTATTTTACTTGTCTGAAATTTGTACGGATTTAGGTAGCTTGCCCAAGAAATCTTATGATAACTGTAGTGATTCATTGTCATAAACAACAGTATAACTCAAAATCGACCGACTATTCGGTATTCATCTGGCCATATTATTATTTACAGCCGACTACTAGTTGGTATTCAAATAGGAAATTAAATAATTAGAATAGAATACTCTTTATTATGCACACCATATAAGTTACAGAAAGTATAGACGAATAAAACATTACACTGGGTGACACAATGGGCGGCCTTATCGCTAAAAGCGATCTTTTCAAGACAACCTTTGGATGACCTTTGGATTTTAAAAATGCAAGGATAGACAGTACTGTATGTAGCCTTTGGTGTACTATTTATATATAAAACTAGCTGTTCTACGCGGCTTCGCTCCCGTGGGCCACCCCACAGGACCCGCTATCGGGATAAAAAAATAGCCTATGACACTCAGGAATAATGTAGCTTTCTATTGGTGAAAGAATTTTTTAAATCGGTCCAGTAGTTTCGGAGCCTAATCGGTACAAACAAACAAACAAACATACAAAAAAATCTTTCCTCTTTATAATATTAGTATAGACTAGCTGTTGCCCGCGACTTCGTCCGCGTCAAACTCGTAAAAAATATATTTTTATTTTTTAGTTTCCCGCCGGAACTATGAATTTTCTCGTGATCAAACGTAGCCTATGTTACTCGTTATTACGTCAGCTATCTACCAGTGAAAGTCCCGTCAAAATCGGTCCAGCCGTTTCGGGGATTACCCGGAACAAATAGACAGACAGACAAAAATCTTAAAAATTGCTTATATGTTGTTAGTACCGTATATACTTTCACGTGCATTCAATAAAACGTTGTTATTTTGATATTACATACAGACACTTCAATTTTATTTATTTGTATAGATAAATTAAATCAATATTAAAATAACATTTATAATTTTGTGAACGATACTACAGACTAAAAACAAAAAATATTTTAATGAAGATAAAAGGAATAGTCGCCGAAAAGTTTGGGCAGACTTGAGGCCACATTTTAGCCGGTGATAAGTCTGTTGACTAGTCGACTATTTGAGAATAGACTAGTAGCCTAGTCGCCCAAGTCCATAGCTGTCCCATCTCTAAACATAACCAATCATTCATATTTATTTTTCAAATATATACGAGAATGTTATCTTTATTAATACAGATTAAATCAAATATTTGTTCAGTATGCCGGATGACTTATCTATAATAAGATTTTTTGAATATAGTTATGATGTATATGAATATTTCTTATCTGTGTTTATTGGCTAATCTCGCCTAGTAAATATTTTATGCGATGATTCGTTACTAGCAAGTACTAGCAACAAAATACCGATAATAATAATTATATGCAGCATAAAAAGCGCATGAAAGCGCATGCATGTAAAGGGTAAAAATATGCAACATCAAATAATAAATAACCCAGCCATTACTACTTATTTTTATTTTTTTTATTTAGTAACCAATTATAGGGGCTTAATATGCAAATGCATATCGTACCCTTATAATTAAAGTGACCTAAATAAAAATAAAAACCGGCCTAGTGTGAGTCGGATTCGCGCACGCAGGGTTCCGTACCATTATCGCAAAAAACGGCAAAAAAATCACGTTTGTTGTATGAGAGCCCCACTTAAATATATATATATATATGGTGGGAGGGGATTAATATCCAAGTGGTCCGACGAGCAGCCATCGATAACCACTCGAATGGACCGATCTCTCAGGAAGTCTGCAATCCAATCACACAGACCACCGGGCAAACCGAATGAAGGAAGCTTACCAATAAGGCTTTCGTGCCAGATCCTATCAAATGCCTTCGAGATGTCTAGGGAGACGGCAAGCGCTTCCCCGTGCCTCTCGATGGCCTCACTCCAGATGTGAATGGCATACGCTAGAAGATCCCCAGTAGACCGATTTCGGCGGAAGCCGCGGTCACTTAGGATATCGTTTGCTTCTAGGTATGCCAGGAGCTTAGTGTTTAGTACACGCTCCATACTCTTACAGATTATGGACGTTATAGAGATGGGTCTGTATTTAGCCGGGTCAGCTCGACTGCCCATCTTGGGCACGGGCTGAATGCAGCACGAATGCACGGGTGAAGCACTACACCACCCGCGAATGGCGGACGCTTTTACAATTATGATGGGTTGATTATTTAACGATTACAATATAATCAAACGAGAACCCGGTATCGCGTCGCACGCGCTCTGTCACGAATTTTCTAGTCAAGTCTCAAATGTCAACTGTCAACTCAAGCAGAACCTGTCAAATCGAATGACAACGAGCTGACACAGAGTTGCAACAAACAACAAACAGAGGATCGAAACGTTTTGTTTCGAAGAATAAGATACAGCCTGGTGACAGACGAACAGTCGGACAGACGGACCGCGGAGTCTTAGTAATAGGGTCCCGTTTTTACCCTTTGGGTACGGAACCCTAAAAATGCAATTTGTGGGTAATGAGCAAAAAGTCTTCAAAAAAAGTGTTAAATGAGTAGTGCTGACTGAGTATTACAGTGGACGACGTATCACCCTGTCCCTTATATCTGCCTAGCCTTTTTCCCAATTATTGTTGGGGTCGGCTTCCAGTCTTACCGGTAGGCTTATTACGTATCTTTTGCAAGAGCAAAACGATAGCGATCAAACGCTTTATGTCATAAAAGTCGGTATTACCTGCAGTGTAGGTATGGTAGGTCTTACACAATCGTTTTCTAATCGCTCGCTGTTTTTCAAATGCATTTAGTTAAAAGAAAAACCGCCAGCAACTCTAAAACTTTTGTATGGAAGAGCAATTATTGCGCAAAAATCGCTATCGTTTTGCTCTTGCAAAAGATACGTAATAAGCCTGCGGATTCAGCTGAGTACCAGTGTTTTACATGTATCACCCTGTCCCTTACTTACTTATAATTCGGACTCTTTCTCAACACAGGGTTTTAGAGTAGACTTTTTAACCGACTGCGGAAAAAGGAGGAGGTTATCAATTCGACAGATTTATTTTTAACAGTTCACCCTGGTATACTCTCATTCCACCGGTTTTGTTTATGTTTCATGTTTTTGGGTTAATCTATTCTGGCATCACTTTGGGCATTATATGTACAACTGAAAAGTGAAAAAATAATACTTTTTTACAAAGTGAAAAACTTCAATTTCGGAAATCGGTGTTTCTGTTTTCATTTCTTCGTTTTTTGACGTTTTTAAGGTCAGTTTATAGCAAAACCAGAAATAACAGGAATTATGTGACTTCCATTCTAAAGGTGCGGTATATTCTGATGTCTACTTATAACTTTGTCCTTTTTGTTCTAGGACTACGGCTACGGTTCGGTCAGATCAGTGGAGTCCACTCGACCGGCGCTGGAGGCCGTCAACTGGTCGGCAGGCTCACACAATGGACCGACACAACCGGTAATCTTAATTTATTATAATAAAGAGAGAATTATGTGAATTTGTTAAACGCGTTAAACGTTATTTAATTTAACGCGAGCCAATAGACAACAACAAAAAAAAATGTGTGTGTGTACCAGAGTACACAGGTAAGAAGTGAAACTTCTTTACGACATATCATTTTTCTACTATTTGCAACTTCACGAAAATGGGGTAGATAAGGCTTAAGCCTTAAGAAAAACATTTTTTTCCGTATTAAATTAAAGCTATTTTATTATTATAGACATGCATACAATTAATGAGTAATTTATATTTATAAATTAATTAATTTATAAATATTAAAATCATGCTCATACGTGTTGAATTTATAAAACGAAATATATAATCACTCACTTTTCTTGTAAATTCACTTAAATTTGAATAAGTCTTTTTACTAAACTTTGATAAAAAAGCAACATGGCGCGTAACCGAAAAACGTGACGATAGAGTCCGTCCAACGAAAGAAGTCCCGTAGACGCGGCGCTAGTTTATATGCGACTGTACGCTGTTCTCTAACAAATCTTGTTAGTTCCATGTATTTCCGCGGGACTTTTTTCGTTGGACGGACTCTACGTACAAAATTTTTTCCCATACGTCGATAAAGAAGTTTCACTTCAAAAAAAATTGTGGGGTGTCTGCATGTAGGGTAATCGCTGGAAGCACTATTTTTTTTTTCAAATTCAAATTCATTTATTAATTTTGTGAACATAGGGTAAAATTACAGATGGTTAAATTAAAAAAAAATGTTGGTCCATACTATGTCCCGCCAGAAGGCATACAAAATATTTGGGTCAAAATAAAATCAAAAATATAAAGTCAGAAGATGTCACAATTTCATGTCATAAAATAATAGTTAATAATAATGTGTCAATAAATTAAGACGGCACATAAACAAATAGATAATACAATAATAATTGAGATAAAAATGTCAAGTCAGAATATCATTAACATTTTAATCATACAGACAGATATAAAACACTTATAATTATTTAAATTTATCATTAAGGTTACACTAGTCGACGGCACGAACTATTTTGTGCGCGGGGTTAAAATGCGTGCTATATCAACCGACAACACGTGCGGAACAGATCGATGCTGTTATGAGCAGTAAGAAGCTAGTACGCGTACGAATACACACTTTTGCAAATTTGTAGCGAAATGGATGATGATTTAGAACGAAAACGAACGCACGAAATTTTATAAACAGACCTTTGAGAGTCTGGATATCATGAAAAAACGACTGAATGTATCTGTTCAAACTAAAATTATTTGCATTGTTGAACTACTAATCTATCCCTGTATGGAGGCCGTTTTTCAATTTGCCTTCTTCTTATGGTACCTTTTTGCGCCCAAATATGCGTTAAAATTAGTGTTAAAATATGGAACTTCCGAAGCTCGTAACATTCAAGTAATTTTTTTTTACTTTTTTTCTTCCATACAGGACTAGATAAAGATGAGACAAATAGATATCATTTTTATTTTGAACGTACATCGCAGACTACGTTTGTATGGAAGAATTTTCGACTAGTGTACCCTTAAGATATTCATTACCGGAATAATACGCCTTGTCATTCAATAATGCAAAAATGATCATTCATGTTACTGCTTGACACAATTTGATCAGGTAATTTATTATAAAGTTTTGGAGCCATTGCATAAATACTATTGTACATAAATTTGGTTTTAGTGCTTAATGGGTGCAACTTTTTTGAGCGCCGCTATTTGAAACCTATTTCACATTTTTTGTCGAAGATCAACATCGATTGATTCCTATGTTATTGTACCTTTAAATGGGAATTGTGAAACTGGGTGTTAGGCTGAATTAGCCTATCCTTTCGGAATTAAAAGTCGTAAAATCAAATGTAGATGTTTTATACAGCTATTTCTTCGGGGAATATAGACATAATTTTATGTTATAACAGCTGTCCCCCGCGGCTTCGCTCCCGTCAACTGGCTACCTACTTACCTACCTACCCTACTCTATAGTTCTCGCCTAACTTCTTGGCCGCCCTGAAGTTGGCTAAAATGGCTGCGCAGTAGTAAATCTCATACAAAAACAACACCGTTTCGTACCTTGCGCATCTGGAAAGCCAACTTCAGGGCGGCCCAGAAGTTTGGCGAGTAATTTAACTTTCTTTTTTTTTTTTTTTCAACAAAATTTACATAAGTGTGTATTATACAAATCTTCTGCCAAACTGCAGGACAGTTTGTCGGCAGTAACCTACCTACCCTCCTACAATTATTTTTATAGTGACACAAAGTAGCCTATGTCCTTTCCCGGGATGCCATCTATCTCCTTGTTTAATTTCAAAATCCGTTCTGTGGTTTAAGCGTGAAAAGGTAACAGACAGACTTACTTTAGAATTAATAATACACTCGTGAGCAATGAAAAAGTTCCAGTGACATAGCACCAAATTACTCCTAAACGGGAAAGGCTAGCTTAATGACGCCGACTGCAATATTGAAGTACATTTAATAGCGCATCAGAATATTACCAACTAAAAACGTAAATATTGTGTTCATTTAATTTTAAATTAAATGTGAAACAATTAAATTAAGGTGTTTGTCGGCATTTTGTGGGTGGAACTTTTTCATTGCTCGGCAGTTTATTACTATGGATGTTAAGAGTGATACCTTCGAATAATTACGTAATGTCTACGCGTAGGTGGCGGATGCGGGTTTGGTACTCCGCATGAGAAACAGGATATCAGCGCTGCAGAGTGAACTGTCGCGGACGCAGAAGAGGGCCAGCGACCTGGAAGAGAGGATTATGAGTAAGATTCAAATACTTTTACTTTGTTTTCTACACCGTCATATTTTGATCGTTTATTTCAAATACTCAGCTCTATTGTCTAAGCCAACGCAATTAAAAGATACAGCCGTTTATGCCGCAAATTTCTGCAAATTTTCGACACTTGCAAGGGAATCAAAACCTACAGGGTACTTTCCGTGAACTCAGAATCTTGAAATTTGGTACGAAGCAATGTCTTATAGCACAGATAAAGGAAAAATTGCGGAATCCGTAAATTTTTAGTTACATCATATAATATTAATAATTTTAAACTTACTACCCCTTTCCTCATGAACGCGTAGAGGTATTAAATTGAAATTCATATCGAATACTCAGGTCTTACCTTTAAGCTGTAACAAAATCAAACTTCTATGTCAACGCAATCAAAAGAAACAGAAATTTAAGCCGCATATTTTCAAACTCGCAACTACACGCAAGGGAATCAAAACCTAAAGGGTACTTCCAGTCGACCTAGAATCTTGAAATTTGGCATGAAGCATTGTTTTATAGCACATATAAAGGAAAAATTCCGAAAACCTTAAATTTTTAGTTAGATCACATATTTTTAGGGTTCCGTACCTCGAATGGAAAAAACCGAACCTACAGGTTTGTACGGAACCCTCGGTGCGCGAGTCCGACTCACACTTGGCCGGTTTTTTTTAATAGCCAGCTTGGCCACTATCTCACTTGATGGTATATAACTATATATATAACTGGTGAAATATGAGTGCCTACCCCCATGGGAAATAGGTGTGAGTTTATGTATGTATGTATGTATATGAGTGCACTATAGGTGCTCTACTGCCCAACCGTTCGAGGAATAGAGGAGTGGATAGGATAGGATCGGTAGACCGCCTTTTCCGCACTCTGAGAAAAATCGGGCCAATCAAGTGTGATAGAAAAAAAAAATGAAGCAATCAAAAACTTCTAGAAATAGATTAATCACTGTTTGTTGTTACAATAAAGTCAAAATGATCAACTCTTCTCTATCATTCTCTTCGTATAAGGAATCTAGATACATTATTAAAATATTGTAAACATGGCACATCACAGATTTAATCAAGTTGTATGATTAGTTCTATAATAACAGTTTATTGTTTTGTTGATCAATGTAAACACGCGCTTTGTTGTCGGTCGGAGTTGTTCGGCACTTGTTCATTTTGTTCGTTCGTGACCCAGCAAATCGTGCTGTGTGAGTGAATCTCAGTACAGTAGCCGTTGGACCTCCCTGTAGTGTTTATGGTCTGTGCGTCGGGCGTCGTAGTTGTTATTTTAATGTGAATGTGATGGAAGAAGTGTGCGACCTTCTTCAGCTCCAGGCTCTATGAAACAGCAGATTTTTTTTAAATAACCGTCGAATAATTTCAACGCAGGGAATGTTCAGACACCATGGTAATAGTTTTCGCGTCTATGTCCCTGCCAGCCTGTATAAGACTACTGTTCAATTTATTATTATATTTTTTTTCCTTCCCTTCCTACCCTGCCTACCCAGCCTACCCAGCCTACCCTGCCTACCCTGCCTACCCTGACTAACCTGCCTACCCTGCCTACCCTGACTAACCTGCCTACCCTAAATACCCTACCCAACCTAATATTTTTTATGTATCATCAATAGTTTTCTCAGCGCACGCCAAAGAATGAATTTTACAGGCAACATTTTGCTACTTTGGGTTACATTATTGCAATTTTCATAAGGATTTCTATTTTTTTTTTTTAAATATGTTATATTAGCCTATTTATATATCTTTTATATCAATAAGTGCACTTTATAAGATCCAATATCTCTGCCATGCTATCCAAACTGTGCGGAAAGTGTAACTTTTTTTAACTAGTGCTTTTTAATTTTCTGTATTTTTTTAATTTTTTAATCCAACGTCAGCCCGACGCATAGAGTTTTTATTATTTGAGAAAAGTTTTACAAATTAGTTAAGTACAGATTATCATTCATATAAAAGGTAAAATAAAACTAATACTTCATTAAAGGCGTTTTTAATTAATCTAGATTTAGATTTTGATCAATAAATTAATTTTAAATTTTCATGTGCCTTTTTGCGTTACGACGTGACAGCTATTTGAGCATGCGCGGTAGATATGTCTGAAGAACTATTAGTTAATCTGTGGATATTCAGAGCGCGCTTGAATAAGCCTGTTAGGATACACTTCCATACATCTTCCATACATGTGTTACGTTGCTATAGTTATTATGTTTGTTATTTTCTTTACTTGACAAAACACATTGAAAATATTCATTGCGGTTTTTCTTTAATATGGTAGCAGAGCAATATAAATATTAATGATTGTTTATTCGTTGCAATAGTGGACAAAGACTCGAATAATTATGCAAATGGCAGGCGTAAAAATCGAGATCGGTCGACTCGACGGTCCCACTAACTGGCACACATGGAGGTACAAGGTAAAGCTTTTACTTAAAAGTACTCCAGGCACGCTAGAAGCAATAGAAGGCAAGTTAATTAAGCCAAAAGATCCAGGAGAAAAGGCAAAACCAGAAGATATACAAAAGTATAATCATGAAATGCAAATTTTTCAAAAATGTGACAGTCAAGCGCTTCTTATTCTTACTACAAATATGACAGAAGAGACCTTACAAAAAGTAATGCGATGTGAAATGTCATGTGATATGTGGAAAGAGCTTCATAGGCTTTATGATGGGGCAAAGGAAGACAGGAGCTACGATCTCTGTATGAAATTTTTCCGCTACCAGAAAAGCGATGAACATGATATGGCCACACATATTTCGACTCTCAAAACTGTATGGTATGACTTAAATAATGAGATTGAAGGAAATGATCTGCCTGAAATATTTTTAATATGTAAAATCTTAGACACACTTCCGGAACAATACTTCAGTTTTAAGTCAAGCTGGTTATTGATGAACAAAAGTGAGCGAAATATAGAAAACTTGACTACACAGGTATGTGCTTACGAAAGATCTCTTAAACAAAAGAATACAGAAGAAGGCAGAAGTACCAATGAACTTCTCATGTTAAGAGGAGAGAAACGGTATGAGAAGCAAGGGCAAAGCAAAAAGAAATGGAAGAAATGCAATTATTGTGGAGAAGGCTTTCATAAAGTCACATCGTGCAAGAAGTGGATTGCGGACGGTAAACCTCCCAAACCTCCAAAGCAGTCTTCAAATATTGGGATGTTGACAGGCCTAGCTTTAACATGCGAAAGTAAGAACACAGAGAAAGACTCGTTTTATGTGGATAATGGCGCTACGAGCCATGTTACCAATAGAAGAGATATATACCACATCTTCGAAAAATTTGGTGAACCCCATAAGGTTATGACAGCTAACGGAGAGATAATTGAAGCCATAGGCAAAGGTTCTGTTCAAGTGGAAGCTGACATTAATGGCCACAAAGAGTTACTGGTCTTAACAAACGTATGGTACGTTCCAAGCATTGAAAGAAATCTATTTTCTGTGCTAGCCGCGCAAGATACGCTAAAGAATAGCATCTTTCAGTCAACTGCTCAGACATGTAATGTGAAGAATGATGGCAAAGTCATTTTAGTCGGGAATCGTGACAAGTATGGTGGTCTGTACAAACTCAACGTTAAAGTATTGATGCCTAAGCTTGAGATAAACCAACTAACGACGTCACAGAATCTTCAGCTCTACCATGAACGCCTAGGACACCAGAACAAGAGACATGTAGCAAAACTGATACAAAGAGAGCTTGGAGTAAAGCTAGACTCAAGTTCTGCTGATATCTGTGAAGGCTGCGTCTTCGGCTTCGTCTTTAAGCGTCTCGTCATAGTCGATTCCCTTCTTTTGTGTATATCCAACAGCAACTAATCGTGCTTTGTACTTATCAACTGTACCATCAGGGTTCTTTTTAATCTTATATACCCATTTGCATCGTAGTGCTTTTCTATTCTTAGGTAGGTTCGTCAGTTCCCAAGTCTGATTATCTCGTAGAGATTTAACTTCATTATTCATCGCTTCGATCCACTTATCTTTCTCAGAGCTTCGCATGACCTCTCGATATGAAGTCGGTTCAGAAATAGATATAGCTTCATTAACATACTGGTCAAAACTAAACCGTTGTGGAGGTCTAATCTGGCTTCGATCACGCAGTTCTCGTGTTGTAGGCTCTGTATGAGCTGTCTCTTCTTCTTCTAGCGACTCATAATCCTCTTCGATGCTGTCATTTGCTTCTGAAGGTGGACTGGAGTGACTCTCATCACGAATAGTTTCAGAGTCTGTAAGCGGCAATGGGAGCTCGTACGTATTCGTTTCAGGTTCAGGTGATTGCGAAGTTATGTCAATTTTGTTTTTCTCAAGTACAGGCATTTCATCAAACACAACATCTCGAGATCTGATGAGTTTTAGGTCCTTAACATCAAAAATTCGATATCCTTCATCACCGTCATACCCGATCAATATTCCTTTTTCAGCTTTCCTCGCTATCTTACTAATTTTCTTCTGTTTAGGGACATGCACATAGCAATCGCATCCAATGACTTTCAGGTGATTGATCCTAGGCTTTCTGCCGTACCAGAGCTCATGCGGAGACCTTCCTTCTACAGAAGTAGGTCCCGTTCTGTTTAATATGTAAACAGAAGCTTTGAATATCTCAGCCCATAATCCTTCTGGAATCTTAGCATGAGCATGCATTAGAGCTCTTGTCATCTCCACAATCGTACGATTTTCTCTTTCAGAAGAACCGTTTTGTTGCGCTGTATATGGCATTGTAAACCTTTGTTTAGTGCCGTGTTGTCTCAAAGTATTGCGTACTAGTTCATTATCGAACTCACCTCCATTATCGCTCAATAATTCCTGTACGACGTGTCCAGTAGTTTTTGCTTCAGCTAGAAAGTCCTTTAATCGTGCGTGAACTTCAGACTTATGTCTCAGAAAGTAGATCCATCGATATTTTGAATAGGTGTCTTTGAACAAAACATAGTATCTGGACTTTGAGATCGAGTAAGGGAATGGTCCGCATACGTCTGTGCTGATTAGCTCTCCAGGCTTAGTTGCTCTTGGTCTCTCTCCAAATTTCTGCCTATGGCTCTTGACGAGACATTTAGCCCAGTAGCCAAGATGAGCACAATCCGAATTCTGTTGAGTATTGCTGCAAATGAGGGTTTAGTACTCAGACAGTTTGACGTCTCTACAGCCTTTCTATACGGTACTGTAAAAGAAAAAATCTTTATGCAACAGCCGGAAGGATACGATGACGAGACAGGTCGTGTATGCAAATTGAAAAGAAGCTTATACGGATTGAAACAGTCACCTAAGTGTTGGAATGAGTGTATCCACGATTTTCTTATGGAATCAGGTTTCATCCGGAGTGAAGCAGATCCCTGCGTATACGTCAGAGAAAGGGGACAAAAGAAAATGCTGCTCGCACTCTATGTAGATGACGGATTATTGGCCGCGTCAGACCAACAAGAGGCTGATGACTTCATTGAAAATGAATTAAAAGGGCGTTTTAAAATCACAACGAAAGTACCGTCTTATTTTCTTGGCCTGGAAATAGAACAACACAAAGATTGTACTATTAAAGTCCACCAAACTGCGTACACTAAGAAATTGCTTGAAAAGTACGGAATGAGCAATTGTAAAGAAGTTGGAACACCCATAATAAAATCTGTAAAAGGAACGGAGGAACAAGAAATTCCTGATGAATTGCAAGATTTTCCTTATCGGCAAGCTGTTGGGTCCTTGTCGTATCTAATGGTTGGCACTAGACCAGACATTGCGTATGCAGTAGGGGTAGTGTCTCGAAACCTGGATAAACCGAGCAAAAGTAATGTACAGCAGGTGAAGAGAATATTTAGGTACCTGAAAGGAACTATCAATACAGGACTCGAGTACAAGAAGGGTGAAAAGCGTCTCGTCTGCTACAGCGACGCCGATCACGGTGGCGACGATGCGACTGGATGCTCCACGAGCGGGATCGTATGTTTGTATGCTGGCTCGGCAATATCCTGGCGCAGCACAAAGCAATCCATGGTTTCGCTATCATCCACTGAAGCGGAGGTAGTAGCGGCCAGTGAGGCATGTCGTGAGATTGTTTGGTTAAGGAGATTGTTCCAAGACTTAAAATCAAACCTTGATGTACCTATCTTGCGAATCGACAATGAGTCTGCAATTAAATTGGCTTACAACCCTCCTTATGAGCAACACCGAAAAACTAAGCACATAAAGTTAAAACACTTGTATGTGAGACAATGTGTTTTGGAAAAGGATGTAACTATTGAGCAAGTACCGACAGCAGAACAACTTGCAGACATCTTTACCAAGCCAGTTTACAAACCAAGATTGGTGAAACTTGGTGAAGAGTTTGGATTGAAAAAAGGAAGGGAATGTTAGGATACACTTCCATACATCTTCCATACATGTGTTACGTTGCTATAGTTATTATGTTTGTTATTTTCTTTACTTGACAAAACACATTGAAAATATTCATTGCGGTTTTTCTTTAATAAAGCCCGCCATTTTATTAATTTCTTGCTTGGTTCAGATATATTTTTTTATTTCCTCGCACAGTTCATAGTAAAATGTTGTATGATACACGTACGTAAGATGATTTCCGACTCGTGTCGATTTATCCACTCATTCGCTTCGCTCGCTCGAGAATAAAAATGCCACTCATCGGAAATCACCTACCTTCCGCACTTGTAGCATAAATAACTATTACTCGTATAGCTTTAAACAGGATCATAAATACATATGATAAATCTGTAGAAAAGTCATTTTTGTACATCGAGAATATTTCCAAAATAAAATCGCCAGGGTGTTAAAGGTTATCCAACAGAACCCATTTCCAGCATTTTTGTCTGTTTGTCTGTTTATTTGTGCACGCATCACGTAACAAAACCAATGTAGATAACTTATATACATAAAAATTGTGCGTAACTTGAACTATTACTAAGTTTTTGTTTCATCGCAACCGGTTCTCTCTATCAAAAGTTAGATGAATTTAAAGTGTTCAAGAAGTAAAATTATCACGACACACGCAATTCAGATACTCGGACAGTTTAACTCGATATTAGATAAATGGAGTTGTGCATTTGAAGTCATTTTCTGAATTGCGGTGTTAAGAATGGTGACTACACAAAGTAAAGCACCTGCCTGGGTTCGAACCCACGACCTACAACTTGTAAGACGCGGCCGTTGCCACTGGCACGGTGTCTCATTGCTAAGACAGAAAATTTGGTTCTAATAAATCTCACTAGATGGCGCGATATGCTCCTCCATCTGTTATTGAATGTGTGTAACATTAACATTTTCTGAAATTGATCACAACAATGTTTGTGATCAATTTCAGAAAATGTTAATGTATGTTCTTGTTTAATCAACTCTCCTAAGTACAAAATTATGGAATATTGGGCTCTTAATTCAAATTTCAAAGATTATTAGACGGATCATTTAAAATTGATGCCAGTAGATTTTTCAAATTTTCAAATTTCTGAGGCATTCCACTCGATTGTTAAAGTTTGCATTTTAACACATTTTGGTGCAAAAAAAACTGTAAAAACGTGCAAATAAATACTAGAAAACAAACCTTCACTATATTTAAAGAAAAAAATGTTCACGAACCTAGTAAACCCTTTTACTTGCAAGTCGCTGCTAACACCATCTATCTATCACCGTAAAACAGAACCGAATGCGTTCGATGTACAAAAAATTGCCAGAATAAGCAGTCGAAAAACGCTAGTTATGTCGGCACGGTTTCTTTGTATGGGATGAGGTATCTGTATGCTAGTATTATATTATCTGTGCCACTGGGCTACCACTGCTTTCGAATAGATTATTAATGTTATAATAAATTTTATCTACATTCACTACGTAATGTTCCAAATATGAATTAAAAAAATATTGTATAAACACGTACTTTATATTCATGGATAGGTAAAATTAAAAAAAAAACCATTACAGTGCAACATTTTCCTTTCAAACAACTGCATCATAAAATAACTTTTTAATTTTTTTAGCACACTTTTACTTTTTAATTTACTGGCGCGTATGACTTAATGTAGAAAAGAAGTGTCATTGTCTATGGATGCGCGCGCTGCGCAGTTTTCCGTTTCCACTTTTATTATATTTCAACTGAAGATAAAATAGTGTATGCAACGGCATATAATTAGGTATTAAAAAACTCTTGTAATATGATTATCACATTCACATGGATAAACGCACGCTCGTGTTTTAATAACCACTATTATGACCATTGCATAAACTAGTTTTACTATTTTCTTCTTTTCTTCACCAGGTCGCCATTCTTCACCACCTACAAACCCGAACATAGACCGCTACAAGTTAGAAGAGCTGGAGATGGAGAACAAGAAGCTGAGAGAACACCTGGACAGGCTGCGGGCGGCTGGAGACACCATGCTGGTTTCCAAGGAGGTTATAGGTAAGTCGTGTCGGTAGAAAACGAGAATAATGGATAAAGAACTTTATTTACTACCCAAAAAGTATACTTTTCAGTGAGAACACGGAATTAAAAGTTTAAAATTCGAATTTATTCAAATAAATATGATGACTAAAATTAACTTTTTATCCGTCAGGTAGATTAATAATAGTAGATTGTTTATCTGGGGAGCAAACAACTATTTTGAAGGCGAGAGTATTTTTTTTATTAATTTTTTACTCGAGCTTAATATAGAGCACACCCGGTGCTCCCGAGGTGGACACCCTCTATGAGAAAATGAGTAAGTGCAACTTATGAACAAGAACGTTACGTTTATGTATTTACATACAATTAGGAGCCATAAGAGATAACATAGAAATAATTATGTCTATATTTGCCATGTTTTGTCTCTGCACCACCCTAAGGTTGATTGATAGAAAATGCCTAAGGCATTAAGTCCGGGTTTGTATTTGGGCATAAAGTAAACAGTTAAGAAAGTGCATCGTAACAATTTTATAAGTAACATCCGTTACAGTTGTTGATTTATTATTTAATTTGGCTCGCGCGCGGTTTCCCAGCCAGTCACATGTTCAATACATGTTCCCGTGCGGTCCGAAATAGAATTACAATCGCTCATTACTAAAATCGTCGTAACCGATTTTAGCGATGTAATCCTATTTTGGACCGCATGGTTTGTGTTTCATGAGGAGCTCGTGGCTAAATAATAACAACCGCACTGGTCGATCATCAAGGTGAAGCAACGCTTGACGAGGTCGGTCCGTGGATGGGTTACCATTTCAACATACCGAATTTCCTCCGTGCCTCGGTAAGCACGTTAAGCCGTTGGTCCCGGCTGTCATTTAAAGATCTTTGACAGTCGTTACGGGTAGTCAGAAGCTTGAGATCTGACACCAGTCTTGCCAAGAGGTATCGTGTTACCCAGTTACTGGGTTGTGGAGGTCAGATAGGCAGTCGCTCCATGTAAAACACTGGTACTCAGCTGAACCAGGTAAGACTGGAAGCTGACCCCAATATAGTTGGGAAAAGACTAGGCAGATTGAGGTAGATTAATAAAAAATATTAGACACGTATATTTACTTTTGACACGTAAACATAAAGTGGCAACGATATAATGCTTTGAAATATCGTGAAGCGTCATGCCGCCAGTACACTTTATACTGCCTTAGTGACGTCACAAGCCCCCACTCCAGAACTTTAATGCGCTTTAACTTTGTAAATTTTCATTGATTTGGTAAAGAAAAAAAAAGTGAATTTAAAAATCAAAAACCCGCCTGCTTAAGAAGCGAACTAAAAAGCTGTAAACAAGAAAAATCAAGCTGTGCAGTCGGAGAACCAGGGGATCAGCCAGTTTGCGAATATGTATCCTTCGACTGCACAGCATGATTTTTTTTTTTTACAGCTTTTTAGTTCGCTTCATTTTGATACCCCACTCGATGGGTTGGGAAGAAAAAAAACTTGCAACCCCCACAATATGGCGCCCAAAGTCCGCCATGTTGCTTTTTTAACGGCACTTATCTAAGAACACTTGGGCAGTCAAGACCTATCTAACGATGTCTTATTTATGAAAATCCGTCAAGTAGTTTGAATGATATGTAGGTAATAAAGAATATTACATACATACAGACAAAACCCTTTATAACCCTTTTCTTGCAGCCGGGTAAAAAATACGGGTCCAATATTATTTGAAGATCTCACTAACGGACTAAATATAATTAACATTTTTCTACCCAGGAAACAACCCTATTTCACTGCTTTATCTTTGCTGACCCTTAAACACTGGTCCAATTATATTTGAATATGTATTCTTTTACCTTATAGAACAAATGAACGTGATGCAGAAAGAACTTGACAGAAGAAGAGATGAATGCATACAACTGAAGAGTGTTCTTACAAATCAGGTATGTTTAACAATATTTTTTATCGTTTCTACTGCCCCTTTGGTCGAGTGGATTCATAAGCAACTGCTGAGCGTAGAGCTATCGGTTCGATCCTCGAAAAATTAGGTATTTCCATTATAAAATTCTTAGAATCAGCCTGGTGTCTGAATTTGTGGCCGTTTCAAGAATATTGCTTTCTTTGCTATTGGACTTACAGAGGCATTTACGTATCTCTTTTAACTACTTTGTGTAGTATTAAGGCCCAGTTTTTTGATCCATTGTTAACTCAACCAATGGTTATATATGCTAAAATTTTACTAGGTTTTTCCATTATAAAATTCTTAGAATCAGCTGAATTTGTGGCCGTTTTAAGGCTATTGTTTTCTTTGCTATATCACAGGACTTACATAGGCATTTACGTATCTCTTTTAACTCCTTTGTGTAGTATTAAGGCCCAACCAATCCAACCAACGGTTAAATATGCTAACCAATGGTTTAAAATTTCGGTAAAACGCGTTTATTCATCAATTGTTAGCATCATAAATGATCAAATAAGTTGAAGAGTTAATTAATTGATCATCGGTTAGACCAACAATTGATGAATAATCGCGTTTTATCAAAATTTTAAACCATTGGTTAGCATATTTAACCATTGGTTAAGGGCGCGAAAAAATGGGCCTAACTGTAAATCAAGAAATAAAAGTATATAGTTAAATGACTGCCTTGTTTGTTGGTCTAGTGGTCACAAGCGCTACTGCTGAGTATAAGGTCCCGGGTTTGATTCCCGAGTCAGGCTAAGTGATATTGGGTTTGTCCACCTGGAATTTCTCAGTAGCTGCCTCATCGTGCTTTTGTGCCCCGGTTGATGACAATAGGTTCGCCCCATATAACATGGGACCTTAACGTAACTGGTGACTTGTGGGTGTACTGTAGGTGCTCCTTCGGGGAATACAGTCGTGATGTTATGTAAAGAAAGAAAAGTAAAGTCAAAGTCAAATATATTTATTTCAACCAGGCCAATAAGCGGCACTTTTCAACGTCAAACAATAATAAAGCTAAATTAAAAATGTACAAGTAATAAATAATGATTCTACCGTGCATTCGGAAAAGTAGCTTGTTATGGAGAAGAACGCTCAAGAAACTCCATACTTAGTCTTTTTTAATAATAGGTGTTTTACAATGTTTACTTATGTACATACATTAATAGATTCATACATGTGAGGACGATGCACACAAAACTAGCAATACACACTATACTACGTACAGGTATAAAGTAATAAAAGCATTAACAGGTAAATTAATTAATTTGATAAATAGGAACATGTCACATACTTACAAATATTGAAAACATAATTAAAATACCTAATTTAACAACAAGTATATAGTCATTGTCTAAACTAGCTTCTGGCAGTCGAAAATTATCCCGAGGGAACATATTTCCAGGATAAAAAGTTACCCTATGTGCTATTCCTGATTATATTCTATCAATGCGCCAAATTTCATCCAGATCCATTCAGCCGTTCTGGCGTGAAGAAGTAGCAAACACACTCACAAAATTTGGTGGCCCAGTGGTACCGGCCGCGACTTACAAGTTGTAGGTCGTGGGTTCGAGCCCAGGCAGACGATTTACTTTGTTTGTGTAAATTATTTCATCACCACTGCTTTCAAAACGGTGAAGGAAAACATCGTGAGGAAACCGGCATGTCCTAGAACCAAAAATTCGAAGATATGTGACATCCACCAACCCGCACTGGGCCCGCGTGGTGAATTTAATAATTATTTCTATTTTTTATGCACCTGCCATGTTATCTCTCCACCACCCTTGGTTGACTGGTAGAGAATGCCTCCGGCATTAAGTCCGCCTATGTACCTGTATTCTGCATGAAGTTTTAATAAATAAATAAATAAATTACGGCCCATTCCCTCTCACAGAAAGGAAGCCTGTGTCCCAGCAGTGGGAACTTTAATAGGCTGTTGATGTGATGTAATGTGATGAAGTGTACTATACACGTCTACCGAACCTTTCGAGAAGTATGTTTACAGGCTATGTATACACACGTCATAGTGGACGCACTTATCTAAAAAGTTTTCTGTCTGTCACTCACAAATCTGTGATAAGGGGCTGATAACAATATCAGAACTGTTTGCTTGTGTCACAAAAATGTCTGTATATAAAATTTAATGTCTCCTTGTACGTCTGTTTGTGCGTTTATAACTCGAGTACTACTTATTCTTAACTAGAAAGAAAAAACAGTTTTCGACCGAGCTCTGCTCGGGTGAAAATAGAGAAAACGACGTTTTCTAATAAAACCGGCCAAGTGCGAATCAGACTTGCGCTCCGAGGGTTCCGTACCATTCTCGCAAAAAACGGCAAAAAAACATGTTTGTTGTATGGGAGCCCTACTTAAAAAAAAATATTCTGTTTTTAGTATTTGTTGTTATAGCGGCAATAGAAATACATTATCTGTTAAAATTTCAACTGTCTATCTATCACGGTTCATGAGATACAGCCTGGTGACAGACAGACAGACGGACCACGGAGTCGTAGTAATAGGGTCCCGTTTTTACCCTTTGGATACGGAACCCTAAAAATGAAACCTAGCTAGATCGATTTATCGCTCCCGAAAGGGAGGGCATACTAAATTTCATGAAAATCGTTGTAGCCGTTTCCGAGATTCAGATCATATATGTATATACAAGAATTCCTCGTTTAAAGGTTTTAGATAGATACCCCATCCACAGAACAGGCACATCCGAATGCTAGCTATGGTATGAAATCCAAATATTTTACCTTTTTTTATTGTTTGTATCAAAACTGACACATTTCTTTTGTAACAAGCGGAAACACAATGCGCTATGTTTATTTTGAAATAATCATAATTTCTTGTTTACAAAAAGTGATATCATTCGAGTAAAAATAACGATATCAAGTTAATTCGTCTTTGATACATACTTTAACAGTAGTGATAGTTCCAAACTGCACCTTTATTAATAGTTTAAATAATTTTAGATGATACACTGTGTTTGTTTACAAAATATGACTTGTACCATTACTGCATTTGGAATAACATTCGCAATTTAAAGAATCCCTTTTTAGTTTTTACAGTCCGTTCAACCAATTTTGACTTATAGTGCGTTGGTGACATGGCAAATGGCAGCTGTTGTAAACTGTATGTAACAGGTTTATGCTTTTTATTTCATCCTTACGTTTACGGAATAGAACTCAAAATCGGTTGAACGGACTTTAAAAAGGGATTGTTTAAATTTTTATCGTATTTCAAGTGAAATAAAAGCTAAAATACAGTGTAGTGTTTAATTCAAAGTGATTTATATATTAAAATCGTCCAGATCAGTTAACCGGGCCATATTCATAAGTGTATGAGGCCATAAATGTTATTTAAAAGTGCCAAGTGCTAAAAAGTGTCAAAATGACACTACCGTTGACTGGAGTGAAAATATCGAAACAAATGTTTATGGATCAGCCGGTACATAGAAGTAGTTACTATTATTGTCAGAAAGACGTTCAGGTGAGTTTTTATAGTATAGTTACTTACCTAACATCACGCCTGTAGTCCCCTATAGGTTGGGCAGAGATGTACCTGCATAGCTCACCCGAAGTGCAATCATATTTCACCATTTATTTCCAAAGTCCCATGTAATAGATGTCAAAGTCATAATTGTTTATTTCAATTAAGTATGCCATTCAGCGGCACTTTTTAATGTCAAAAAATTAAATGTTGAAAATAATTTATTTTCCGGTCCATTCGCAAAGGTCACCCGAAGTGCAATCCATATTTCACCAGTTATTTCCAAAGTCCCATGTAATAGATGTCAAAGTCATAATTGTTTATTTCAATTAAGTATGCCATTCAGCGGCACTTTTTAATGTCAAAAAATTAAATGTTGAAAATAATTTATTTTCCGGTCCATTCGCAAAGGTCACCCGAAGTGCAATCCATATTTCACCAGTTATTTCCAAAGTCCCATGTAATAGATGTCAGAGTCAAAATTCTTTATTTCAATTATGCCATTCAGCGGCACTTTTTAATGTTGAAAATAACTGATTTTACTGTCCATTCGCAAAGGTAGATTTTTATGTAGTAGAACGGCCAAGAAACTCCAAATTAATTCTTTAAAAAAAGTGTTTTTATTAAATTTACATACATTAATTCATATAAGTGAGGACGATTTACCTAGTATAACACTACTATACTACGTAAAGGAATGATTTTTTATAAGCACTAACAGGTAAAATCATTCATTTAATGAATAGGAACATGGTTCTCACATATTTACAAATATTGCAAACATAGATAAATTACCTAATTCAACAAAAATGGAAAAGTGTGTGAGTATTTCTTAAACAAAAATAGAAAAAAGCAATAGGATAATTATACATTAAAAAAATCAACCTTTTTGATTTTGTCTACACTAAAGAATGCCCTATGGGGCAGGACCAGCATGTTTCCAAGCATTCATAACTTGAATACAATAAAAAAAATTGCGCTTGTTTACAAAGTGTGTTTTTTCAAAGGTCATTGGTAAACATAAACAAACATGACCGTAATTATGAAATTTTCTTATGTATGAACACTTTAGAAACAGTATGTTTAGGGCCGGCACTGTAAATGAGTACTTACTTGCGTCTCGGTTTGAAGGAAAAGCAGACCGCCCGTTAATTGTACTTCAAATTAAGTATTCACACTTCTAATAGGATCATTTAACAGATTCAAAAGGGTCACAGACCTAAATCCCACATAAACCCTTTATCACTCTATCTACCTTTAAACGAGCAATTCTTGTATAAAAATATATATATATATTTTTTTTTTAAATATAATCTGAATCTCGGAAACGGCTCCAACGATTTTCATGAAATTTAGTATGCATGGGGTTTCGGGGGTGATAAATCGATCTAGCTAGGATTTATTTTTAGAAAACGTTGTTTTCTCTGTTTTCACCCGAGCAGAGCTAGGTCGCCCGGGTACTTATTTTGGTCTACAACCCTTAAATAAAGTCAAAGATAAGCGCAGCTTCCTGCCCAATATTTGCGTCGGCATCTAATGTAGAAACTACAAGACCATCTCGCATGTAACTATTGCTAGACTAGACCTGAACCTATTTTCAGAATTAATAAGATAGCATCTCTAAAAACGAGAAGCTCGTGGCTAAATAATAACAGCCGCACTGGTCGATCATCAAGGTTAAGCAACGCTTGACGAGGTCGGTCCGTGGGTGGGTGACCATTTCAACATACCGAGTTTCCTCCGTGCCTCGGAAAGCACGTTCAGCCGTTGGTCCCGGCTGTTATTTGAAGATCTTTGACAGTCGTTACGGGTAGTCAGAATCTTGAGATTTGACTCCAGTCTTGCCAAGGGGTACCGTATTACCCAGTTACTGAGTTGTAGAGGTCAGATAGGCAGTCGCTGCATGTAAAAAACTGGTACTCAGCTGAATCTACTGACTGGAAGCTGACTCCAGTATAGTTGCAAAAAAGGCTAAGCAGATTGATCTCTAAAAACAAGTGTTTTTCTTATTACAAGCAGAAACCGTGGTTCCAAGCTCTGAAAGACGTCGTGAGTAATAGATTATGAATGTAGTGGTCTATGTTCTATAATCAAATGCTTTTTGTAGATGTTTTAGTTAACCATTTTGTTTATTTGGATTATGATTGTAGTACTAACATTAGAAACGGGATATTTACCATGTTTACTGTTTTTTGCGAGTTCCCGATATTTCGGTGCTGTTGCAAGCACCATGATCACGGATAAACTGAAAAGTCATTGCGGGTGGGTGTTTATGAGGAGACATATCGGTCTACCCTCTTTCTTGTTGAAGACATATCGGTTTACCCGACACACGAAACTCACTGTGTCCGCTCGCGAACTTTTTTCTGCACTTTTTCGGGTGGTAAATATCCCGTTTCTAATGTTAGTGTTAGTGACCATGACAGTTTAAAAACTTATGATTGTAGTAGTCAATGTTCTATAATCAAATGCTTTTTCCAGATGTTTTAGTTAACCATTTTGTTAATTTGATTAACCAATTTGTGTTGAATGAGGATTTGTTTCGTAAATTGGCATATTTGTAAAATATTTTTAACAAATAGATAAACCGACTTCTAACAAAAACACTCCAAAGTGAAATATCGGTATCTTTAGTACCTATGGGTTTTTGATTTTAGATTATTCTAAATATATTATTCAATTTTGACTATTCGAAATATTTTATTCGATTTTTACCTATTCGAATTATTTTATTCGATTTTCGACTATTCGAAATATCGTATACACTTGTCATACTTATCATTGAGGCGTTCCAAGATAGAACGTCTGTTAACGTCTGTTTTTTGGAAAGTCTGTTAAAAACATGTTATTTTGCTGCGCCCTAAAAGAGTGTACTCATTATAGTTCAGCCTAGACTTTAACTGTGTGTATATTGTGGAAAACCAAAAATTAAAAAAAATATGGGTTTAAACTAGTTTTGCACCCGATTTCTAAATTAAGAATATAAAGTTGAGTATTTGTCACACTCTACATAACCTAAATCAAACTTTGGCAGTGCAATATGTTTTATTTGACACGTTCTTAACTTCAAATTCTTAATTCAAAAACCGGCCTTATATATGTCTAGAACAATGAATGTAACCTATGTTTAATTTATTTCTGAAGATGCGTATGTTAAAAATATGTTTTGCCCGTTTTTATTACTATTATTTTTGATATTATTTTTATTTTTCCATGCCTTCTGTTGCTGTTCCATGCATGGTACATATTTTTTTTAATTTATGTAGTCAGTCAAATATTGTTTTTTATAAATACTAACCTACATGTTATGCTTTTTAAACACAATAAAAACTTGACATTAAAATTATCCAATTATCCTACAAGCCTAAGATGCCACCGCTGAAATCAGTGGGTTTTTTTCTTATAAAACTTAATAACTTGTTAACAAAGTACCTGCAGATTTTAACGGTGGAATATCGTACTATACTGTAGTGGTTATTTTAAAGATACATTGTTATTAATAAAAACCTAATATGTAGTCTAGTTTAAATTGTTAATAATGTCAAAAACATAGCGTATTTCTACGCAATAATAAACTGTCGAGCAATGAAAAAGTTCCACCCACAAAATGCCGACAAACACCTTAAGGGTACACTAGTCGACGGCACGAACTATTTTGTGCGCGGGGTTAAAATGCATGCTATATCAAACGACAACACGTGCGGAACAGATAGATGCTGTTATGAGCAGTAAGAAGCTAGTTCGCGTACGAATACAAACTTTTGCAAATTTGTAGCGAAATGGATGATGATTTAGAACGAAAACGAGCACGCGAAATTTTATAAACAGACCTTTGGGAGTCTGGATATCATGAAAAAACGACTGAATGTATCTGTTCAAAATAAAATTATTTGCATTGTTGAACTACTAATCTACCTCCTGTATGGAGGCCGTTTTTCAATTTTCCTTCTTCTTATGGTACTTATTTGCGCCCAAAAATGCGTTAAAATTAATGTTGAAATATGGAACTTTCGAAGCTCATAACTTTCAAGTAAATATTTTTTTTACTTTTTTGCTTCCATACAGGGCTAGATAATGATGAGACTAATTGATATCATTTTTTATTTTGAACATACATCGTCAAACAGTGGAGTAAAAGCCAGACTACGTTTGTATGGAAGAATTTTCGACTAGTGTACCCTTAATTTAATTTTTTCACATGTTTTAATTTGAACACAATATTTACGTTTTTAGTTGGTAATATTCTGATGCGCTGTTAAAATGTACTTCAGTATTGCAGACGACGTCATTAAGCTAGCCTTTCCCGTTTAGGAGTAATTTGGTGCTAAGTCACTGGAACTTTTTCATTGCTCGTTAGTGTATAAAATTCAAAGTAGTACCCTATACCTAAAAATCTACTAACCCAAAATAGTATCTAACCTTCAATTTTGAACTCTATTCCAACAGACGGTAAACTTAAAGTCGCTACACCTACTAACCCAAAAACTTACCATTACCTGACTTTCAATTTTAAATTCTATTCCAACAGACGGTGAACTTGAAGTCGCTCGCCACGTCAAACTACGGGTCGGACGTCGATATAATCAACGAAGATGGAGAATTGGCGACGGCTTATGAAGCTCAGAAGGAAATTAACAAGTAAACTTACATTTCCATTAAACTCACAATTCCCTAATCACTGTGATCTCTAAAAAAAAAAAAAATTACCAAAAAAAATATAAATGTAATAATGTCATACATTATTATGTTTCTAATTATAAATCATTGTTTAACTATAAAATTATGGGAATTTAAAGCCCTTTGTTAATTTATTTTGTATTCTTAAATACAACCCAATCTGGAAACAACGCCATCTCTGTGTAACTCTGGAACACTAAAGTTGCTTCCAGATATTTTTGTAGATGTCGCTTAAGAGTCATGTTGCAACGTCACACCATACTCAAAATATCTACATATAAAATTTCATCTAAATCGGTTCAGTGATTTATTTATTTAATTCAGGACAACCAACAAAGCATACACCAAAAAATATATGTATGTATGTACTCATCAACATATATATGTACTCATATTTTTACATATTACTGTGTAGCCTTAATTAAAGGCTGCCACGGCATGCATTAAACAAAGGGGAAGGAAATGTAGAACAGTTATAAAACAGATTTTACTTTGTTACATAAATACAGTTTTTTTTTGTAACATAAAGCCGACATACAAATACAAATAAAAACTCATGATCTAATGCTGGCCTGAAAAGGTAACAGACAGACATACAGACTTACATTTAAAATATTAGTATGGATGAATTGCCAATTATATTATTATCCTTTATTTAACTATTTTCTTATTAATTACATTTTCAAATATTTTTATAAAACACATACAAAAAAGAAAAAATAAACATTAAAAAATGTGAATAATAGTAGCCCATCGGCATCGGGAACAGGGTCCAAGCTACCGGTGGTCAGGGCTCCTGAGAGAGCGCCGTGTCCAGGAGTACCGCTTTCTGGATCAAGCCCTTGATCCAGCTGCCCAACGCGAGAGAGCCTCCTCAGATATTCGTCGAGGCTCTTGGCTATTATACCATTGGCCGTCACGACTATCGGCACAATGACTGCTGTATTCACATCCCACAAGTCGACAACCTCGCGAGCCAGATCAAGATACTTACTTTTCTTATGTCTCTCAGCCTTCAACGAGGTTCTCGTCATGGGGGACCGCTATATCAACAATCATTGCGCGACGCTCTAGTCGGTCTATCACCACTGTTTCAAGCATATTGGAAACAATAGTCCTGTCACCGATCCCAATACAATGTGACATTGCCATTTTCGAGAACTGGGTCAGGCACATACTTATAGTAAGGCACTTCCGATGCCACAAAATTGTATTTAAGAGCAATTTGCTGATGGATAATCCTGGCTACAAGGGTGTGTCTATGCAAATAGTCTCCGTTAGCTAGACTAGAACAACCGGAGATAATGTGACGGATGGATTCCCCCGGCAGGTGACATGCCCGACAGATGTCAACCGTGCCGTCTTTCACAATATATTTCCGGTAGTTGTTCGTCATCATAACTTCTGAAATGATTGATTGATCTATACTAATACTAATATACTAATACTAATAATAATTAATATGGCCAAGAGCCTCGACGACCATCCGTCGAGGCTTTCATTGGGCGGTTGGATCAAGGGTCTGATACAGAAGGCAGTACTCCTCGATACGGCTCGCATTGTGAGGAGGTTCCTGTCTCTGGAACCCTAACCACCGGTAGCTTGGACCCTGCTCCCGATACCGGTTGGCCTCTATTTTTTATATTTTTTAATGTTTTTTTTTGTAATTTATTTAATAAAAATATTTAAAAATGTAATAAATAAGAAAAAAAAAGCAATAAAGGACATATTAATATAATATTATAAAGAGGAAAGATTTTTTTGTTTGTTTGTTTATTTGTTTGTTTGTACCGAATAGGCTCCGAAACTACTGGACCGATTTAAAAATGTTATTTCACCAATAGAAAGCTACATTATTTCTGAGTAACATAGGCTATTTTTTAATCTGGAAAACGGGTCCTGTGGGGTGGGGTGGTGGGGGCCCACGGGAGCGAAGCCGCGGGGATCAGCTAGTTTTAATATAAATTATTACATTTTTAATAATTTCTCATAATATAGACTGACAACGTTCTTTCTTTTTCTAGACAACTACAAGAAGAGTTAATAGCAGAGAAGAAATTCTATTCAGAACACATATCGAAATCAAAATCGGAAATCGAGAAGTTAAGAGAAGACAACGAGAAATATCAAAAGTGAGTACAAATTGAATTTATGATAAATAATATAAGCTAACTTATATTATGAATGCCAATATGAGTTTGATACGTTTTCGCATCTTCTCGGCTGAATGGCTTTTTATGAAACTTGGGTAGATCTTCAGCCTAATTTCGTAAGTGAATTCGGCAAAGGCGAGGTTTTTGCTGAAAATCAGCGCTGTTGACGATAGGTTCGTCTGAAGTCACGGCATTAAGCTGAGCAATGACCTATTCTTGCACAGATGCGACGCACAGCCTATTTGTTCTTGTTGTTTCAAAGATGGATAATTTTCCACTCAGTAATCGGCATTTCGTTAATTTGTGATTGTTTGTTTTCATTTGGTAATGTCGAAACATATTACGCAAGTAAATTGTCTTTGGCCTCTCACCCACAGATAACTGTTTATTGCTCTCATCAAGCAATAGACAAAATTTTATAATTTTTTGTTTTAAATACGAGGCTTTTGGCTAATTTGTGAATTTGGTGAATGCCACTCTTTATTTTGTATTGTGCGTTTAGTTAGTGCAGAATAAACAATTTTTCTTTCTTTTTCTTTCAAAGAACACGTAAAGGAAAGGGCGACGAAACTTTTTAAATAGCGACTTTCGTATTGCGTAATACACTCGAAAGGAAATATGTCATAGAAAGGATATTATGTGAATTTAACTCATAGGGGGATGTAGCCTTTCTAAATTATTTAAGTACGCAATACCGATAAAATTTAAAGGAAATGTGTCATACTCTTTCATGGAGTTGTGCCCTTACCCCTGCCGAAGTCACAGAAAAATCATAATCCTATTTAGTCCGTCAGTGAGATTATCAAATAAAATGGACACGTATTTTTTAACCGACTTACCAAAAAGGAGGAGGTTCGACATAATTTATGTTTTTTTTTTTATATATTTTTACCGATATCTCCGTCAATTGTGGACCGATTCTGAAAATTCAATGAAAGAGTATGTGCCGAAATTGGTCCCATTTTAATTAGGTGAAGATCTGATGAAGAACTTTGGAGATAAACAACAGAACTCTTCAATAAATAACGGCACTTCTCTCGGGATTGCTGCAATCGCATGTCTGTATATTGTTTATACCATTTCATAACATAACACCACGCCAGTACCCTCTAAAGGGGTACGCAGATGTTACAGTTGACCTTGGTACACTCTCATTTCACCGGTTATGTTCAGTTTCATGATATTCGGGTAATCTATTCTACCTTAACTACTTGCCTATTAGGTAGGTACAACAAAAAAGTGAAAAACTTTTTTGCAAAAAAATTACGCATAAAAATGGTATCTAACAAAGACACCGACTTCCAAAAAAAAGTTATTTCACACTTTGTAGTTTTCTTATTTGGAAGTCGGTAGTATTTCTAGCAAAAAAGTTTTTTTTGCATTATCAAATAAATAGAAATTGACAAAGATAAAGCGCATCAAAGCTAAGGAGTACTGCTTGTGACGTCATTTGTCAGTATAAAATGTAGCAAGGCGTGACGTCACACAATATTTCAACGCACTGTATCGTCTTCATTTTTTGTTTACGTGGCAAAAGAAAAATACGTGTCCAATATTTTTAGGTCTAACTGACGGACTAAACAGTTTTTTTTATGTCATCATTCCTATTAGGCTGCTGGATTAGGATATAGGGGGTAGGGTACGTTTTATCCCGGGTGTATGTTTCCTTAGGATGACTTCCAACTTCTTTCGCGTGGTCGTAGTCGAAGTGTCAAAATTTAAGGGATTTATCACGAGACATTTCGATAGATTTTGACATCATCATCATTATCTTCCTGCCCTTGTCCCATGTTACTTGTGGTCGGCGCAACACGTTTTCTTCTTCCATACCGTCCTGTCTCCCGTCACGCTATTACTGACTCTCTTTCCTTTCATATAACTCCTCACACAGTCCATTCATATTTTCTTTGGCCGTTGTCTCCCTCTCCATCCATCCACATTTATATTCATAACTCTTTTAGTAACATGCGTTTCTAGTGCGTGACAATCCCATAATTTTTTGTCAATTTTACAGTCGCTGTCGCGAAGCTTTCGTAGTTAAATTTTTCCTTGTATAGAGCCGCTGGATCTAGCAAAAATACCTCATCTTCATTCGCAAAAAAAATCATTTTAATCAGCATTTTCATACTTATATTCAGAATCATAAATACCTAATTTAAATTAATTGCAACTTACGCAACTGTCAACTTTAGCCTTATGCAGTCTAAGTTGTGTTTTGTGTGTCCATTTAAAAAATAAAGAAAGGAAGAAATATCTTTATTTGTGACCCGCACAGGAGACACGAAATAAGAAAAAACAAAAAAAAAATAACAATAATAAAAAATAAAGCAAAACAAACAAACCAAAAGGTCCTGAATTAGTTTTGATTGCAATGGAATTTTGACTATTCCGGGTGTATTTTGCAAGTGGGCGTAGATGGCCAAATCAATATTCCTAGCCAGACTAAATCAAAGAAAGACCTCATTTATAACATAACTAGCTGTCCCACGCGGCTTCGCTCCCGTCAACTGGCTACCTACCAACCCTACATATATGAATGTTGCGTAACTTTAACCGCTTACGCAGCGCACGCAACGGAAGCTCTCAAAAAGGAATAATTTTGCCCGTTTTTGCAACAGTTTTCATTTATACTCGGCTCCTATTGGTCGTAGCGTGATGTTATATAACCTATAACCTTCCTCGATAAATGGACTATCCAACACAAACATAATTTTTCAATTCCAACCAGTAGTTCCTGAGATTAGCGCGTTCAAACAAACAAACAAACAAACAAACTCTTTAGCTTTATAATATTAGTATAGATTAAAACGATTTGTTAAAAACGAGTCATTGCCTTAAGTCAAGATCAAATTCTGAAAAGTAATGAAATACTGCAATAGTGCAGTATTTCATTACTTTTCAGAATTTGATCTTTATTAGCGACACTATCGGATGGTATAATAAAAAAATAAAAAGGGTATAATAAAAAGGGTTCCATTTCTGACTAGGTTAGCGATTTTTCCAAAATCCAATGATCAGTATCAGTTTTTATCAAAATCGGGCCCGAAACGTTTGAGTGTTTTTCGTAATACCTCATAGTTTCGTATTTGGGCATTCACACCCTCTTGAAAATCTAACCTTGTATAGTATACAAATCATTAAATAAAAAGCTAATTAAATATCTAAATACATACATTCTGTACATATTTTGTAGTGTACAATAAAGTATATAATAAATAAATAATCAAATAAATAAACATATTATGTTGTCTCCTTGGCGCTACATCACTTAAAGTGCTAGCGACCCTTTATGGGGGCCCATTAATTGAGTGTGCAGGTCACCCCCTGCCATTTTGTAGCCGTGTAGTTCAACAATGGTCAGGCAGGAGCCAGTAGTCCTCCTATAGTTTTGGGCAATCGATCCACTAAACCAGTGATGGGCAAAGTACGGACAGCGGGCCAACACCGGCACGCGAAAACGTTTAATCCGGCCCGCCGACGGTCCTTCGACTTGAATATGGCCCGCGATAATTATATTTTGACGGTCCAGAAGTACAAAGTAGATTATACTTGGTAGAATAATAGACGCATGCTAGGTAAAGGTAGCGCAGAATACAACGGTAAGCCAGTATGTCTTATATGTAATGAAGAAGCAGTGGCGGTATTTAAAGGTTTTAACCTCGCTCGCCATTTTAACACCAAGCATGCTAACACAAATATGCTTTGAAGAATGACGCAGAAATAAAGGTGAATGCGGAAAACCTAAAAAAACAACCAAATATGTTTAAAAAGCAAATTCTGGCCCTCCTCTGAAATTTCTTTATCTTTCTGGCCCCCCAGTAAGAAATTTTGCCCAACACTGCACTAAACCTACCAAATCTATAGCCCAATACATATTTTCTCCATAATTTGCAATAGTCCTACACTAACCGGGGATTGTCCTTGGGTGCAGTTGCGTAGTGCATACAGGGATAATCGTCGGTTGGTGTCACATCTCCTGATACATGTCTCACGGTGCCTCTACGAGTTGGCTTCGGCTCCTCGCACTTCACGCTCCTTTCAAAGGACCGGAACCCTGAGGTCCCGAATCATTAAATATCTCTAAATTCGATAGTTATCTAAGATTCTGAATCGAAGTTTAGTTATAACATATAAATTTCAGTGGTGAAGATTATACGAATATCCAGCTGGAATTCAGAAGACATTGCTCTAAAGACTCGACGAAGTATCTAACATGCACTTGCACACAAGTTATTGTTCATCTAACTTTGACAGTATTGAAAATTATATGTTTTTAGTTATAATTTAATCATTTGACATTTGTGTATATCATTAAGACATTAATTATATCATTGTTTAAGTTTAAAGAGTTGATTTTTGATTATATAAATAAATGTATTCATGTCATTTTGCAGTTCATTCTCATTCATATGTTACATCCTTATTAATATTTTAAAAGCCTGCTATATACATCTTTTTGACGTCATCCAATCAGGAGTCTTACTCTGACGTGTTAAAAACATCATGGATCGATTGTTAAAAAGGGATAATGCTATTTGACCTGTAAAGCTCCGTCTCTCTCTCACGCACAGTAGAATCATTATAGATTTAACATGTTTGAGTAAAGCCCCAAAACAGCACAAAATCGATATGGTCTAACAGGTTTACTGATCAGAGATCTGGGCTTTCACGTTTGAGATTGAAGGCATAATGCAAGTTTTTTGATTGCGTTAACGTAAAACATTCGATAATTCCAAATTATATTAAAAAGAGGTTGTCCGGTCCTGTCACCAGATGGCGCTTATTCAGTCTTAGTACAAATTGTAGTTTACATTAACGTAATTGAGTACGTTAAAAAACTCGCACGGGCCTAGTTATTGTATCCGTAGTTAACTCAACCAATGGTTTCAAATTTGGTAAAACGCATTTTTTCATCAATTGTTAGTCTAAAACGGATTGATCTAGTCGATGTATTGGGTTGTGAAGTGAAAATAAATGATAAGAGTATGGAGCAAGTGAACTGGTTTGTATATCTGGGAAGTATGTTCACAAGGGATGGAAAGATTGAAGAGGATGTGGAAAGGAGAGTGAATACGTCATGGAGTTGTGACCAGCAAGCCGATGTCTCCGGAAGCTCGACTCGCCGTTCACAACAACAGCGTGCCTACACTTATGTATGGAGGTGAAGGTTGGGTATGGCAAAAAAGACATGAAATTAGCATTAATGTAGTAGAAATGCGTTCCATGGTTTAACTTTAAATGGTAGATTGAGGAATGAGGTAATAAGACAACGTTTGATTAAAAGAAGATGTAGTGACTAAAATTGAAAAGAGTACGTTAAGATGGTTTGGCCATGTTGAGAGGATGAATGGAATGCGACTAACGAAAGGTATTTACAAGGCAGACGTGAATGGTAACGCCGGGAGGGGACGTACTAGAAAGACATACATAGACCTTATAGGTGATGTTCTTCAGAAAGGCCAGGTGCGCAGTACTCATAACCGGCGTGTGTGTATGACCAGATGTATGAATGTGAGTGAAGCAAAAGAAGTATGTAGGGATCGTAGCAAGTGGCGTTCTGTAGTTTCTGCTTACCCCCATGGGAAAAAGGCGTGAGTTTATGTATGTTGTTAGTCTATAAAATGGTTAAATAATTAACTCTCTCCAACTAATTTAATCATTGGTTGCTACGAATCTAAAAACCGATACTCAAGTCAGTGATTCATATGATGTTGTTTGTACTTATCAAGACAAAATTTCAAAATTAACATGAGTATAGATTTGTTAGGAAATGTGTTATTAGTTATTAAGAAACGGACTGTAAGTCCGTCTGTATGTTTAATACGATAAGCAAAATAATAAGTAACTGTAGGTAAATAAGCATATTAATGTATACTTATGTTAAATTTCACAAGGTTGACAACCTGATATTGTATTTTTGTGAATCTCTTTAAAGTTAGAGTGAACAGGCTCCTTCTGGGTAAGCTCACTCCATTATCAACTTTGTCTCTGTCACCTCTGACCTAGACTAGAGTCAAGATAAAATCTTAAACAATAAAAAATCTACACACTAAAACACTATATAAAAATCACAGACTCTAAAAGAGAAATCAAAAGGATTAGCGTTATATGAAAGGAGGATTCTAAGGAGAATGTTAAGAAGAATCTACAACTATGAACCGAATAGGCAGTTTTATATTAATTGAAAAGATAAGCATACAGTTAAATTATTATTATCTTTTCTTACTTTTCCTGAGGCTGTGAACTATATATATTATGTCACTGGATCATTGCAAACTGTATCAGTTTATGAGCTATCTCGAGAGATTATAAACCATCGATAAATTGTGAACCGAACATTTCGAATACGAGCAGAATAATACGGCCAATCAGTGCACCAGTCTACAATCTATCCATTTTGGTGTGACAGTAAAATTGCAATAACACCCCTCATTGGTCGGTTTGAGGTATGCAAGTACATAGCTCACGTGAACGAGACATAAAAAAAACGTTAATAAAATTAAAGACCCGGCAGTCGGGTTTCACGGTCGGGGCCACATTATGATAGCTACAACCTTGGGGTCTTTAAGTCAAGAGTGAATAGGTTTTTTCTAGGCAAGCGTGCTTCACCGTCGACCACATCATCGCTTACCAACAGGTGAAATAGTGGTCAAGCGCGAGCTTATAAAATGTTTAAAAAAAAGTTAATAAAATCAAAAAATCCAACTGCAAAGATGACTGCACAGCATGATTTTCTTCTTATTTACATCTTACCAGTTGGGTTTTTTGATTTTTATTAACTTTTTTTATTTACAATTTATTAGTTTTTTTTTTCGATTGGCTTTAAAAATATAAGTGGTGTTATATTTTTGTAATCACCTCTAAAAACCCTTCATTTTGATACCCCACTCGATGGGTTTCGAAGAAAAAAAAATTGCACACCCTACAATATGGCGCCAAAAATCCGCAATGTTTCTTTTTTTTTTTAATGCACTTATCTAAGAACACTTGGGTGGCCAAGACGTATCTAACGATGTTTTTATTATAAAAATCCGTCAAGTGGTTTGAAAGATACGAGGTAATAAAGAATATTACATACTACTTACGTACTGGCACCAACAATGACCAACCGGGGGCGTGATTCCAATTTTACTGTCACACCAAAACGATAGTTTATAATCTTACACAGTTGGCAATAATCCGTTGAAATCTATACCAAATGTAGCGTAAGGGTTTAGACCTAACATAGGATTGAAAAATATACTAACATTAAAACAATAGTATATCTACATTTATATACATCTTTAAGTTGGCAATTCTCTTCATCACTGGCTTCCAAAATATATAAATAAAATAGTATCTATTGATTAACTTTTCAATTAAAACTAATTTATGGAATACTTAAATATGCCTCCTTGTTGTAGGTTACTCAGTTCAGAGCTGAGCGCTGAGCCTAAGAACAAGACTCAAGAATTTGCGCAGAATGAGATCATCAGACTGGCGGCGGAGAGTTTGGCGTTACAGGTAAACATTTATGTAATATATTTTCTACAGAAAACAGACAGTGACGAACTTTGCATCTATATGAAACTATCTGCCCGTCCCGGCTTCGCACGGGTATAATAATGAAGAAAATAAAACAATTTTTTCTTTCTTACAAACCTTGCCCTGACAATTACAAACGCAACAGACACAGATTTAGCCAAATAGGTTGAGCCGTTCTGAAGTGATGTAAGCATACAGTGGGCTTAGTGTGAGTTTTTACTCACGCTCACTCGCGTTAACGATAACGATCTCTTATGTCAAAATGTATACAAAAAAAGAGGTTCCTCCTTACCGTCCCCAGACGGCGCTTATCCCGTTTCAATACAAATTGATGTTTACGTTAACGCGATTGGACGTGAGTATAAATAAACTCGCACCAAGGCCTCGGCACTTCGGAACGGCACCCATTCGGCAATTGACATTATTTAATAGATAAGTGCCATAATATAATAATGGGTAAACCAAGTGCTACAACCCGGTCACAGATCCAGCCCTTCGGTTGCAATTGAAAAAATCCTGACGGAATGAACCATTAATATTTTATCAGACCTGAAAATCTAATCCATGCCATGAAAATCAAATCTAGGCCATGCGCCTTGGGGTCTTAAGTCAAGAGTGAATAGATTTCTTCTAGGTAAGCGTGCTACACCGTAGACCACATCATCGCTTAACATCAGGTGAGATAGTGGTCAAACGCGAGCCTATAGATTATATAAAAAAAGTTAATTCAAAAAATCTAAAAACCCGTCTGCTTTAAAAGCGAACTAAAAAGACTTAAACAAGGAGAAAATCATGCTGTGCAGTCGGAGGATACATATTCGCGAGCTGGCTGACGAAAACCAAACTTTTTTTATTTATAACTTTTTAGTTATCTTTTTTTCAGATTTAGGTACATTTAAACATATAAGTGTTATATATTTTTGGAATCACCTCTTAAAATCCTTTATTTTGATACCCCACACGATGGGTTTGGAAGAAAAAAAAAATTTTTTTCCTCCACAATATGTCGCCCAAAATCCGCCATTTTTCTATTTTTCAATTTTAATGTAGCCAGTGACACTCGCGGTTAAGGCCAATCGATTGACGTATGAATCATCAAAATCGGCCAACGCGTTTGGTCTCTAGAACGCCACATAGGAACAAATATACATACATACTTACATACATACATAGACTGATAAACACATTACCCTCCTTCGGCAGTCGGGTAAAAAAGACAGACGGACCGCGGAGTCTTAGTAATAGGGTCCCGTTTTTACCCTTTGGGTACGGAACGCTAAAAAAGACACACTCGGTACAAGAAAACAAAACATTATGTCGGACATATTTCTTGGAACAGAAAATATTTGAAATAAATTGTTTGTGTGGCCAACATACATATTACATTGTACTTCATTGCCAACAAATATAACACCTAAAAATCTATCGTGGGTATGTCACATGTAATATCTTTTACCCGACTACGGAGCAGCCTTTTAGCTGTCTATGTATGTATTCGTAGCGCCTAAACTTTTTATCCGATTTTGTTGAATAAGGTGTTAATCGATTTGTTATTATGGCCCGGGTAACATAGGATAAATAAAAGAAAACCGTATTCGGGTACAGTTTTTAAACTTTTGCTTGTTGGTGAAGGAAAACCGTGAGGGAACCGGCATGTCCTAGCACTAAAATATCGACACGTGATATTTATTTTATTTTATTTATTAGGTCTACCAACAACTGCTTACACTTATCTACAAACAAAAATAAAACATGCGTACAAACTCTACACAGTGCAACAATTACTTGTAGGTAAACACCACATGAACAAAAAACATTACTAAGTAATTATGTTAGCTGTAAGCTACATATTCCACAAGCAAACTTAGTAATATAACTTTATAATAGTTACTTATGCGAAACACTAAAATCATAATTTCCTCAAAAAGCTACGTACACACAGACCAAAAACATTTACAACAAATCTGTTAAACAGTTCAGAAATTTAAATTTTTGCTTATTGAGAGAATCAAAGTGAAAATCAACCATGTCACTGCAACTATTCAAAACCCTACCAAACCACACTGGGTCCACGTGGTAGATTATGGCCCATTCCACGGGGTCTCATTGCTAAGAAAGAAAATTTGGTTCAAATAAATCTCACTAGATGGCGCGATATGCACCTCGGTATCCACCTATCTGTTATTGAATGTTCGTAAAATTAACATTTTCTGGAATTGAACACAAAAATTGTATGTTCTTGTTTAATCAACTCTCCTAAGTACAAAATTATGGAATATTGGTTTCTTAATTCATATTTAAAAGATTATTAGACGGATCATTTAAAATTTATACCAATAGATGGCGCATTTTTAAATTTCTGGGGCATTCCACTCGATTGTTAAAGTTTGCATTTTAACACATTTTGGTGCAAAAAACAACTGTAAAAACGTGCAAATAAATACTAGAAAACATACCTTCACTGTATTTAAAGAAAAAAACATTCACGAACCTAGTAAACGCTTTTACTTGCAAGTCGCTGCTAACACCATCTATCTATCACCGTGAAACAGAACCGAATGCGTTCGATGTACAAAAAATTGCCAGAATAAGCAGTCGAAAAACGCTAGATACGTCGGCACGGTTTCTTTGTATGGGATGAGGTATCTGTATGCTAGTATTATATTATCTGTGCCCATTCCCTCTCACTTGGCTTATGTCCTAACATTATAGGTTGTTTATTGTAATGTATTTTTCGTACAGGAACGCGTGGACAAATTGTCAGAAAGTTGTCGCCGCTACAAGAATCAGATCCGCATGCTGGTCAACAAGTTGAAGGAGGTCGGCGTCGAAGACGTCAACGATATACTTGATAGTAATGGTAAGACTCACACACTACCTCACTAATGCTACTATAGTGCCCGGCACGTAACTTGGCAAGGTTTTGGCGTAGTTCGCGCATCGTACAATTATTGACACAAAAAAGTCGTAATTTAAATTTCTTGTAATTTTTCAATGGTTATGGCCATCATTTATTTTTAATCATGTATGTTTAGAAGAAAATTAAATAAAGGAGAGGAATTCGTGAAGTTTGTTAGGTCATATAAATAAAATATATATAGTTAAAAGTTAAAAGAAATATTCGAAAAAGATACTAATATTAATTTTTAATATTGATTTTTTAATTAAAACAGTTACACTCGTAACAAAAACTAAATTGAAAACAATAACAACTACTCCTAATAAAAACAAAGGGTACAAGTTTCGTGCACGCAAGTGTAATCGGGAGCGAACGGAAAGAGGACGCGGTGCGGGAGGCAAGGGTCGACTGAGCCACCAATCGCGCGCTCGGGTCGGCGCGACCTTGTACCCCGCGTGACCCGCGTCCCGCTTCGCTACCAAGGAGACCTAAAAAACGACTTCTGCGCATCTAACGACTCTTGCCAAGTTACGTGCTGATGACTATACACTAACGTATTCAAGAGATAACAAAGAAAATTTTTGAAACAACGCCGTGCAAGACCAAAATTTTTCCTATGCCAGCTTGTGCAGCGATATTTAAAAGTAATAAATAACGCCTCGCTGGTATTCTGGCGGACCCACTGCCAAACTGGGATGTTATATGATAACGGATATCCGAAATAAAAATTTATCCGTTACCGTAACCGAATCCGATATAAAAATTTCGGATAAGGGCGGCGTCTAAATGATACACGTTATGACAGGTTTTTCTGCCCGGCCGAGGCGAAACACGAGCCGCGTGCGTCACTTGCACGTTTGTTTAGTATTTCTATCTCTTAGGCATTTGTCAAACTTGATGCGTTCTGCGTCCTGCGGCCGGTCACTAGAACATTTGGTACGGGAAATGTTGGAGTGACCGGACCGTAGGACGCAGAACGCATCAAGTGTGACAAATGCCTTTAAGTCATAACTCATAACCAGTCTTTGTGTTTTACTTTTTCAATTTCTTAAAAATCTAGTATCTGTAACCGAAACTAACGGATAATCTGAAATAATTTCTTATCCGTAACCGTATCCGAAACCCGTATAATAATTTCCATCCGAAATCCAGATCCGAAATTTCATATGCATAACCTGCCAAGCCGCCTGCTGTCAAGTAGGTACAGTGAAATTTTATGACATTGTCAAAAATTAATTGTCCATGGATGAGGATGGTGTTATTTAGCAGATTTCAGCCACACTTTAATTTGTTTTTTTTTATTATGCCAGACACAACAGTCCAGCCGAACGCGTCAATGACGTTAGAAATGGCGGCGGTGACGCGCAAGAAGGAGCGCGAGTACCTCGGCATGTTCGAGTACAAGATACAGGACGAGGGGCTTATCATTAAGAGGCTTATCTCCGGTAAGATACCTAACGTTCTCCTAACTATGTTGGGAGTCGGCTACCAGTTTTCCAGAGGGCAGCTGAATACCTATATTCTACATGGACGGAGTAACTGACTGCTTTCCGAGACACAGAATGACCGACGGCGACGATCCAATCCAAAATTATCTTTATTCCACAGAATTAAAGCCCAAAACACAACAACTGCCTCATCCTGAAGCTTTATGATCCTCTTCATGATGCTTCGACTTATATGGAACTTCAAAACGATAAACCTAAAATGCATTAACTTATATAACATATCAACCTACATTCAGCTCTATTCCCATACTATTAAAGCCCGAAACCGCAGTTACACTACCAGAACATGATCATTATCTTGGATTCTAAATTCAAACATGTGCCAACCTAATTTCAAACTTATCTCCACAAACTTAAAGCCCAAAACTGCAGAACCCTACGTGAAAATGATATAAATTTTATGTTCTGAATTTGAAAAAAATAACAATAAAATTTCACTCTTATCTTCACAGACTTAAAGCCCAAAACAGCCGTAACGCTTCTCCCAGGACTGCCGGCATACATTCTGTTCATGATGCTGCGACATATGGACCACGTGGACGATGAACCTAAGATGCACCAATTGATGAAGGCAGTCAGGACGGCTGTTAAGAAAACGCTGAAGAAACGCGCGGAAAGCGTCGAGTATAACGCGTTGTGGCTCGCTAATATGCTGAGGTAAGTTGTGTGTTTGTTTGTAAATGTGACAGTCTGTACAATTGCATGTTTGTAGGCTACGTCCCGTAGTGGGGAGTAAGGTATTACCGCCCACTTTACGTCTTAGATCAACCACGTTACTTGCATGAAAAGCTTAACTCGGAGTTAGTTGCTAACAGGAGGTTAAATTGACAATATTGTATGGCAAAATGTGTTTAGGGAGGGCTGGAAGAGGGCCTTATCTGCCTTCCAACGCCCGGTATGCCAGGACAGGAGAGCATGGGTAGTCTCTCTTTCCCTTTTCTTCTGCGAGATGACATTCTCACAGAAGGACCTCACAACGATAGTGGGCCTAAGTTTAATACCTACCTTTTGGATTGCCAAATGCTTCTGCTTCCACTGACGCTGTACCTTTCCAACCTTAGATAAAGTACCTGTAGATTTCTCCATAAAATGAGCTTGATTGATAGAGTGAGATCGCTAGTTGGCAGCCCCATGTAAATAATAAGGACAAAAGATAATTTTTTGTCTTTGTCACCATGGCCGGTTTCTGTTATTTGTCAAACTCTAATGTTATGGCAGGTTTGACAAACAAACTCGGTTTTGTTTGATTTTCTGTGATTTCGTGGTATTATGTGTTAATTGAGACTTGGAATTGGGTTATTTATAGATAATAAGTGTCAGTGCGATGATGGGTTGTAGTGTTATTGTTCTTGTTGTAACACCAGAACTACGTGACACGCCTTGGTGAAA
Organism: Anorthoa munda; assembly: GCA_945859665.1. Taxonomy (NCBI): domain Eukaryota; kingdom Metazoa; phylum Arthropoda; class Insecta; order Lepidoptera; family Noctuidae; genus Anorthoa; species Anorthoa munda. Next base: position 20,697,280 of record OX243915.1, read on the forward strand.
TCTATAGGTACTTTATCTAAGTTTCCAACTATAACGCAGCTTGGCTACATAAATAAGTATCGTGGTAACATGTCACAGGAGTACTTTCACAAAAATATCTATTTGTCTTGGCCGATATCTTCCAACTTGTACAATACTAGCGACCCGCCCCGGCTTCGCACCGGACAACTCTTCCTTGTTTATCGCTCTATAGTGAAATCCGTATCAAAATCCGCGTGGTTCTGAAGAAGTTAGCGGAGAAACAAAAATGACGTCGACACACACGGACAGCTACTTTGTTTTATACTATTTAGAGATTACTTACAACTCTTCGTCTTCCAGACTCCTGAACAACCTGCGGCAATACAGCGGCGACACCATCTACCAGTCAGCCAACACTCCGCGCCAGAACCAGCAGTGTCTGCGCATCTTCGATTTATCGGAGTACCGCCAGGTGCTCAGCGACATCGCCGTCTGGATCTACCAGGGTAAGGAACCATCATCATCAGTCAGCCAACACTCCGCGCCAGAACCAGCAGTGTCTGCGCATCTTCGATTTATCGGAGTACCGCCAGGTGCTCAGCGACATCGCCGTCTGGATCTACCAGGGTAAGGATCCATCATCATCAGTCAGCCAACACTCCGCGCCAGAACCAGCAGTGTCCGCGCATCTTCGATTTATCGGAGTACCGCCAGGTGCTCAGCGACATCGCCGTCTGGATCTACCAGGGTAAGGATCCATCATCATCAGTCAGCCAACACTCCGCGCCAGAACCAGCAGTGTCTGCGCATCTTCGATTTATCGGAGTACCGCCAGGTGCTCAGCGACATCGCCGTCTGGATCTACCAGGGTAAGGATCCATCATCATCAGTCAGCCAACACTCCGTGCCAGAACCAGCAGTGTCTGCGCATCTTCGATTTATCGGAGTACCGCCAGGTGCTCAGCGACTTCGCCGTCTGGATCTACCAGGGTAAGGAAACTTTATGATGATTATCATCATCAGTCAACTGGAAGAACAGCCTATCGGTTGTGAATTGCAGAGGTCTATTTGGATAGCACTGATGTGATTGTGTACCTGAGAAAGCCGTGGCCGTTGCAAAGATAATCTGGCGAAGTGGGGGGTAAAATACCCAGTGGAGGGTGCCGGTAGTCCGCTGGATGCGAGAAGAGGTCCACTACTGAACATCGACCGCACCGCGTCTCCACATTGGCCAGTCCTGTGCGTCTAGCGGATTCCTGCAACCTTCACCAGTTCATTGGTCCATCTTGTGGGAGACCTGCCAACGCTGCGTCTTCCAGTACGCTGTTGCCACTCAGTCCAGTTTCATTCACTTTCAAGCACTGCCACTTAAGTTTGGTAATTTTTGAGGCTATGTCGGTAACCTTGATTGTCCTTCGGATCTCTTTCTCTCTATGGAAACTACAAGTATAGTCCTGATAATCATAATCAAGGTCTTCAAAGTCAAAGTCAAATGTATTTATTTCAACTAGGCCAATATGCGACACTTTTGAACGTTAAAATTTACATGTAATAAAAATTGATTCTACCGTGCATTCGGAAAAGTAGGTTGATATGGAGAAGAATGCACAAGAAACTCCATACTTACTCTTTTAAAAAAATAAAGGCTTTTTACAATATTTACATAAGTACAAACATTAATAAATTCTTATACGTGAGAACGATGCACCCAGCACTACTATACTAAATGTAGGTATAAAGTATTACATGCACTAACAGGTAAATTCCTTCACTTGATAAATAGGGACATGTTTCTCACATACTTACAAATATTGCAAACATAGGTAAATTACCTAATTCAACAACAACGGAACAGTGTGCAAGTAATTTTTTTTAAAAAATAGAGAAAAATAAAATAAAAAAAAGAAGCGTTACTATAATAATTATTGAATATACCGTATACAAATTAACCATTTTGATTCTTTCTACACTAAAGATTGCCCTACGGAGCAGGACCAGCATGTTTCCAAGCAGCTTCAGTTGGACATAATGCCTGACTATGTTCCATATGATATGGAAACATAGTCAAGCAAATTTTAATTCAAAAGTACCTATGTATGGTTTAGTTGAATTAAAATATTTTGTTTTATCGCTAGAAACTTGGACAAGTATGAAAAAAGAAGACACATTGTGCCGAATAAATTGATGAATATGAATATGTACAAGATTTTGAACCTTTTAAAAACTTAATAATATTTCTTTCACAGGTCTAATACAACTCCTAGAGCGGCAACTAGAACGCCTCATAGTGCCTGCTATCCTAGAGCACGAGGAAATCAGCGGGCTGTCGGGCCCCGCAGCACGGCCCCGCAGTGCCGGCACGGGGGCCGCGGGTGCGGGTGCGGGGGCCCCACAGGCTGGCGCGGGGCCCCACAAGCTGAAGCTTGAGCTGACGGCTACGCATGACCATCTGCATACGTTTGCTGTTGATCAGCCCTTGAGGGTTATGATTTTTAAACAGGTATGAAATAAAATTTCTTTCTGTTCCTAAATTACCCTAGGCTGAAATTTTTTTCGTTTTGCCTAAAATGGCCTACATTTAGCGTTAAAGTCGCCCCCCTTAGGTCAGTACTCCTTTCGCACTGCTCTGTAAGATTCTTTTCCTGACTTGGTCATCTTCCTACCGATTATAAGTGAATTGCTAAAAAAAGAAAAAGAAAAAAAAAAAAAAAAAAATATTATTTGGTTTCTTTTGGAACTTCACAGTTGTAAAAATAACTTGGAAGTGGTTTAGAAAGATAACATATATCTAAAAGAGTATAAACTAAATTATTATAATTAACTAAAGCTTGTGTAAGAAACCCTTAACACTAATGTAAAGGGTATTAGGTCAACCATTACTCACACGAAACCTCATATTTGCACTTATAGCAACAAAATGCGAATCCGAATTATATATCAGCTTTTCCACTATCTTGTCTATTATGTAACACATTGCCTAAAAAATTCGTTTCGAAATATCAACATTTAGACACAAGCTTATAAAATAATAATTAAAAAACAAAACTACATAATAACTACATAATAAGTTACGAAATGACTTTTGTATGGAGTTTTGACATCATTATGTAACTGGCAGAATGATACTGAACCTGTTACCTCTCGAAAAAGCGCGCGTTGATTGTGTGTATATAGTGTGTGGTTTTTCGTATGAACGTTTCTAATAAATTGTTTAAGCTCACCAGGTAGTGGAAAAAGAATCGTTCGTGTTCACGAAATGTCCTATTTCGCGATTATTGCGCAAAAATCGTTAACGTTTTGTTCTTGCAAGATACGTAATAAGCCTGCCGTATTGCTGTACGCTGAAGTGGATTTAGTCATCGCTTCACATGTCCTTAATCTGCCTCTTTCGTGGATATACGGAGCGCTATGAGCGGTTCCCATCCAGAATCGTGTCTCGTTAAATAGAATCGATTCAGTATTGCCTACAGCTTGGTGTGGGTGTGGTGCTCTAAGCGTCCTTAGACGATCTAGTTGGGGTTATTCTTTACTCCTACCGTTGCTAGCATACACATCTCTCTGGCCAATGTGTGGCAGCAAGTACTACGCAGTGTTCTGAGCTAGACCTTCTATAGGAAGCAATATTCATCAGCAACTCCTGGTCAACCTACACCCCCTTACGGGTCGGCCATAAAGCCTAATTTATACAAAATAGTGATCATAAACGGTTCTGCCTTCCATGAATGTGATATGTCAGTTAAAGGCCTGTGATAATCAAATGAGTTGATGCCCCAAATTCATCACTTATACACTAAACTAGCTGACCCGGCAAACTTTGTTTTGCCATAAAAACACCAAACATTCATCTACCCTACCTACCCCCTACCCTACTTACCCTACCCTACCTACCCTACCCTACCTACCCTACCCTACCTACATACCTACCCTACCCTACTTAACCTACCTTAAACGGGATAAAAAGTAAAGTAAAAATATCCTTCTCCTGGTTCTTAGCTACCTCCCTACCAATTTTCAGCCAAATCGGTTCAGCCGTTCTTGAGTTATAAATAGTGTAACTAACACGACTTTCTTTTATATATATAGATGTATAAGTGATTAATTTGGGGCATGTTACGTGTAAGAAGACTTCACCGCTACCCTAAACCAAATGCTAGTGACAAATATCTGCCAAAGTACGGAATAGGAAATAGGTACTAGGTCTCGCCAAGCTAGAATAAATGAGTCCATTGTTGTATATCAATAAGGATAGCATAAATGTTTTGATAGCACGAAGCACGGGTGATTCCTTTCATTTTCACAAATCAACGATATTCATTGCTTGTTTTATGCTGTCGAATAGATGGATTTTTGAACACATGACGCAATGAATGCAAGCAAAGCAGGTATGCGCCAATCTTTGAACTTAGTGACGCACGCTAGTGCACGCTACTCTCCTATATATGGCTGACTACATTCAATACAAGATTCTATAGCATTTTAATTTCTCTTTCCAGCTGTTCTACTACATCTGCGCGTACAGCTTGAACCAGCTGCTGCTGCGCAAGGACCTGTGCTGCTGGGACAAGGGGCTGCAGATCAGATACAACCTGTCGCACTTGGAGACCTGGATCAAGGAGCACCTGGCTGAGTATGGACAGAAGAGCGTAAGTACTCCTGACTGGTATCATTTACATCTAGATTTTGCTATTCAAATGCTAAAGCATTCCAGAATCTGAATCTTTTTGATAATGATTAGACTACATTCTTAGCAAATTAAAAAAAAAAACATGTGCAGTCGGTAGATCCCCGTCAAGAACGAAGTTCCTCACGCGTTTTCTATACTAATATTATAAAGAGGAAAGATTTGTATTACAATAATACAAATCTTTCCTCTTTATAATATAAGTATAGATGTAACGAATAAACTAAAACTACTGGACCGATTTCCAAAATTCTACTTTTTATCCCTGTATTTCCACAGGAACGAGAAATACGCTAGTCTTTAATAAAATTGTTAGTTATGGAAATAGTAGATTGTTTATATTTTAAACAACTATTTTAAAGGCGGGAGAGATTTTTTAAATCCAGAGCGGAGCGAATGATTCTAAAGTAGAATGCTGACCGTAGCGAGGGATTCAAAGTACGTCACTCAAGCTTAAAATAGTGTTGCTCCCGAGGTGCACACTCTACTTTTTATCTCCCTCTATTTAGTAGCATCCGTTACAGTTGTAGATTTATTTTCTGATTTGGCTCGCGCGCGGTTTTCCAGCCAGTCACTTGTTCAATACAATGTTCCCGTGCGGTCCGAAATAGAATTACAATCGCTCATTAGCCATTTACCTCATACATTCGTCGTAATCGATTTAAGCGATGTAATGCTATTTTGGACCGCACGGTTTGTGATTCATGAAAGCGATGATGCTGAACATTTACTAACAATATCCACATTCCAAACTCAAATCAATTTTAGTCCCTAGGGATTAATGAGCTATTTAGTCCTTGTTTACGAAGAATAAACTAGCTCTTTTTGAATAGATGCGATAAAACAATTTTATTTAACGAGAATATTATCTGGCCATTAAATAAAAGTCACATTTAACTATATATATAACTAGATTCTGCCAGCGGCTTCGCCCGCGTGAATGTCGAAAATTGTCCCGAGGCAACATATTCCCGGGATAAAAAGTATCCTATGTGCTATTCCTGACTATAATCGATCTCTGTGCCAAGTTTCATCCAGTTCCTTTTAGTAGTTTTTGCGTGAAAGAGTAACAAACATACATACATCACAAACTTTCGCATTTATAATATTAGTATAAGATATCCGAACTACGCTGGACGCAACCGAACGTCTCGAGAGCGGTTAACGCTTTTTCGTGACGTGACGTGACGATTTCTATCAGGCAGCTCCTACCACAAGCTGCGTTAAGGAACTTCGTTCCAACAAGTCTGCAGAAACTTCAAATGGCGTTTCAAAATGAAAGAAGATGGGTCCACTGGTGGCTTATTCAAATCTCAAATGGTGGCAAATCTCAGATTCTATAAGCGACCCTAACCTCTCTTTTGCATCTATTTATCAACGTAAGCAACGTTTACCAAAATTTAACTACGATTTACAAATACTCTTTCAGGTGGAAGAAATCCTAAGCGTCCTGCAGCCTATAACGCAAGCAGTACAGTTACTACAAGCGCGCAAGTCGATGCAAGACGTGCAGAGTACCGTGGACATGTGTCCCAACCTCAACGCTATGCAAGTGTGCAAGGTAAGAATGTATGCCAGCCTGAAACTGTCCCACTGCAGGTCAATCGCCTCTTCACATACAGATAAGGATTTTAGACTTGTCCCGATTTCATCACGATGTTTTCCTTCACTGATGTTACTGATTAGAGATGGGCGTTTTAAAAAAAAAGTTTGACCAACGATGTTAGTCTATATGATGTTGGCATCCGATGCCGAAATGTTGAACAACGGATGGGAGTTACACCGATCTCAATGTAATCAGAGGTACCGAATAATGCCGAGTTGCTGAACATAACCGAGAACGATCATACTCGTAATAACATAACAAAACGAAATTCGCGCGTACAACGGCATTATCACCACTAGAAATAAAATTAAATTTTGAGATTTCGTAGGTACTATCAATAGTTATTTATGCTACAAGTGCGGAAGGTAGGTGATTGCCGATGAGTGGCATTTTTATTCACGAGCGAGTGAGTGGATAAATTAACACGTGTCGGAAATCATTTAACGTACGTGTATCATACAACATTTTACTATGCATTGCGCGAGGAAATAAAAATAATATCTGAACCAAGCAAAAATTTATAAAATGTCGGGCTTATTCAAGCGCTCTTTGCATATCCTCAGATTAACTAAAAGTTCCTCGGCCATATCTACTGCGCATGTCAAAATAGCTGTCACGTCGTAACGTAAAAAGGCACGAGCAAAATATACGTTCTGCCAAACATATTTAATTAATATTTAAAATTAATAATTTATGATGAAAATCTAAATCTAGAGTAATTAAAAACGCCTTTAATGAAGTATTAGTTTTATTTTACCTTTTATATGAATGATTTAAAACTAATTATAAAACTAATTTTTAAAACTTTTCTCAATTAATAAAAACTGTATGTTGGGCTGACGTTGGAGTTAAAAATAAAAAATTACAGAAAAATAAAAAGCACTAGTTAAAAAAGTGACACTTTCCGCACAGTTTGCTTGGAAAACGCTCTTTTCGTGGACATGCATTGTAAAATATTTTATCTACACTCACAACGTAATGTTCCAAATATGAATTCGAAAAATATTGTATAAACACGTGCTTTATATTCATGGATAGGTAAAATTTAAAAAAAAAAACATTACAATGCAACATTTTTCTTCGATTTTTAAACAACTGCATCATAAAATAACTTTTTAATTTTTATAGCACACTTTTACTTTTTAATTTATTGGCGCTTATGGGTTCATTGAAGTACTGTCATTGTCTAAGGAGGCGCGCGCTGCGCAATGAGAATCTAAATTGCCCGCTATACCAAATATTTTCCGTTTCCACTTTTGTTTTATTGCAACTGTATGAGTGAAGATAAAGTAGTGTATGCAATAGCATATAATTAGGTATTAAAACACTCGCGTAATAATATTATCAAATTCGGCTTCGCCTCATTTGATAAACCTACGCTCGTGTTTTAATAACCCCTATTATATGACCATTGCATAAACTACTATTATCTACACTCACAACGTAATGTTCCAAATACGAATTCGAAAAATATTGTATAAACACGTACTTTATATTCGTGAATAGGTAAAATTAAAAAAAAAATCCATTATAGTTCAACATTTTCCTTCGATTTTCAAACAACTGCATCATAAAATAACTTTTTAATTTGTATAGCACACTTTTACTTTTTAATTTTCTGGCGCGTATGGGGCATGGGCTCATCTCATTGTCAGTTGTCTGTGGATGCGCGCGCTGCGCAATGAGAATCTAAATTGCCCGCCATACCATACCACATATTTTTCCCTTTCTACTTTTGTTTTATTGCAACTGTATGAGTGAAGATAAAGTAGTGTATGCAATAGCATATAATTAGGTATTAAAACACTCGCGTAATATTATTATCAAATTCGGCTTCGCCTCATTTGATAAACCTACGCTCGTGTTTTAATAACCCATATTATATGACCATTGCATAAATTCCTATTATTCATTTATTTGCATGAATACTTTAATTTATTATCTCTATGGGTGACTAAGATAAACGTAATAGTAAACTTAGAAGTTGAAAATTCACTTTGAATTTTTGGTTTTTACCCACGGTGACGTATGACGAAGTCTTAACCCACAGGGCCATCCCAACATTATAAAAATAATAAGGTTTAATATCTGGAGTGGCGAACGCATACCGGAAGACGTAGCATTAAGTTGGGAGGCCTCCCATTAGGTGGACCGACGACCTGATACAGGTTGTAGGAATCCTCTGGATGCGAGACGCACAGGACCGATCAGTGTGATGACATTTGGGGGTGGCCTATGTCCAGCAGGACGTCTTTCGGCTGAAATGATGAAGTATAAATATTAAAAATTGTGGAGTGGCTCTGTGCGGATTGTTGCAAACCTAGGAAATGCCGGTTTCCTCACGATGTTTTCCTTGAGAGTAAATTTGAGTATTGATTCTACTGTCTTCTGCTTCAGATCCTGAACATGTACACACCGGCTGAGGAGTACGAGGTGAAAGTCACGCGCGAGTTCATCCACGAGACGCAGAAGAAGATGCAGGAGAAGGCTGGCACCAACCCTGATAAGGAACAGGTCAGATATACAATAATATACTAACGCATAATCTACTTAAGTTCAAATTCACTTTTTTTTTTAATTAACCCAGAATTCCTACCTGACAAACCTCATGATCCACACAGCCTCAAATGCTTGTAACAAGACGAACGTCTTAGTACTATTGACAGATATAACGCTCAGTGTGCACGCCTACGGTTAGGAGAGCCGCAGGTACAGAGACCGCTCTAACGGATGTGCGGCATGAGCCCCGTCCAGGCGCCCGCGCTGGCCCCGGGCCCGCTGGCCGGCCAGTCAGTATAGATTCGAGTCGAGTCGCGCACGCTAGATAGATCGGGTATTTTACGGTTCTAGCTCGTTCCCGCCAAAACTATTGTCGTAGCTTTAAGTCTAGTTGTACGAGTAGTTAGTTATAAACTGTTGTTAGCGCGTAAGGACATTTATGTACAGTGTTGTGTGTATTAATAGTAGTTTATGCAATGGTCATATAATAGGGGTTATTAAAACACGAGCGTAGGTTTATCAAATGAGGCGAAGCCGAATTTGATAATAATATTACGCGAGTGTTTTAATACCTAATTATATGCTATTGCATACACTACTTTATCTTCACTTATACAGTTGAAATAAAACAAAAGTGGAAAAGGAAAAAATATGTGGTATGGTATGGCGGGCAATTTAGATTCTCATTGCGCAGCGCGTGCATCCACAAACAACTGACAATGACATGAGCCCATACGCGCCAGAAAATTAAAAAGTAAAAGTGTGCTATAAAAATTAAAAAGTTATTTTATGATGCAGTTGTTTGAAAATCGAAGGAAAATGTTGAACTATAATGGTTTTTTTTTTAATTTTACCTATCCACGAATATAAAGTACGTGTTTATACAATATTTTTCGAATTCGTATTTGGAACATTACGTTGTGAGTGTAGATAAAAGTGTTTATCGTGGCATGAACTGAAATCGTTTTATTACGCCACGCTAGCCGCACATTATACAGATCAAATTGTATTTAGCTATGTATAAAACTTAGATCACTTAGGCCCACTTGCGCCACCCTGAGTTATCCTACTTACTCAGAATTAGGTCGGTTCTTGTAGGATAATTAGATGCAATCTGTTATTTTTAACTGAATGCAGTCGAACTAATCAAAATATTCCTTTTTTGTTGCAGCAAAACCTACTAATGGACTCAAAGATGATATTCTCGGTGCAATTCCCCTTCAACCCGTCGTCCATACGACTGGAAGCCGTAGAATTACCCGAAGTGCTAGAACTGGAAGGTCTACTCACCAAAATATAAGAAGACCGAGTAGACCGGAGGAAAAGACGTCAGTATAAGGTTTTTCTTAAAGCCTTTAGCTATTATTATTTTATTTATGAACTTTAAAGTTATGGTCTACTGGGAAATTTCAGTAGACCAGAGAAGACCGTTGTAGAAGCTTGTTTTAACAATGTTTTTTTTTATAGATTTTGTTTATAGCTAAGAAAAGACATAATAATTTTAGAAGACCGTAAAAGTAAGAAGGTAATGTTCAAACTATAGAATAGTTTGTAATATTGATTTAATAAAGACCGAACATACCATAATAGTTATAATGTTATATATATTTATATTTTGTAAAATTAATAAGAAACGGTCTAATAACTGCAAGATATTGTTAATAGAATAGAAACACCATAATAATAGGTTTATTGTTACACATTTTATTTATAAAAGTTTGTGTCTGTTTTGGTGTAATAATACCTTACAGTTATTGATTATACAATGTGTCCGGACTTGAAGTAATTAAACTTTTAAGGCCGTAAAATTCACTTAATTTTCTCGATAAAAACACCCCAATAAGGGGTGAAATTCACACCCTCAAAGATACAGCAATTTTAGTACCCGCCTATCTTATTACAATATCCACGTAGTTTAACACAGGTTTAGGTCTCGCAGAGCCGTATTTTAATGAGAATCGTAAAAAAAATATTCATCTAACACTCAAAAGATAAGATTTTGTTGTATTGAGCCATAAAAGTTTTATTTTAAACGTAATTTCAAAGATTTTATCGCATTTCCTAAAATTCTGCAAAATGTTTATGTAGTCCTTGAGTTGGTCTACACCTTAGATAAAGTACCTATAGATTAAGCACTGGCGTGGCCGCACATGAGACAGCAATAGTTAGTTCTGGTGTTACAACAAGAACAAGAACACTACAACCCACCATCGCACTGACACTTATTATCTATAAATAACCCAAATTCCTTGACTCAATTAACACATAATACCACGAAATCATAGAAAATCAAACAAAACCGAGTTTGTTTGTCAAACCTGCCATTGTATTAGAGTTTGACAAACAACAGAAACCGGCCACGGTGACAAAGACAAAAAATAATCTTTTGTCCTTATTATTTACATGGAGCTGCCAATTAGCCGTCTCGCTCTATCAATCAAGGTCATTTTAAGGCTTAATCTATAGGTACTTTATCTAAGGTCACACTGACAAAAGAATCACAGATCTAAGCCAATCAGTTTTAATTTTATTATTGCCTAAAAAGAACCCCTGCATTATTTTGCTTCATCATTTGCACAGAATATCAAAATTGGGGATTAAACCCCTTATGTTGGGGTGTTTTTATCGATAAACTTAAGTGTATTATACGGCTTTAAAGTTTATTACTACAGACACATTGTATAGATGTGCTGGTGACTAAGTAATAACAACTGCACTTGTCGGTATTTAAGCTTAAGGTTGCTCTAGTCGACGGCACGACCTATTTTGTGGGCGGGGTTAAAATGCAAGCTATCTCATCCGACAACACATGCGAAAGAGATAGATGCTGTGATGAGCTGTAAGAAGCTTGTTCGGGCAAAATTTTATAAACAGACCTTTAATACTGGGAATACGGATATCATGAAAAAACGACTAAATGTATCTGTTCAAAATAAAATTATTTGCATTGTTGAACTACTAATCTATCCCTGTATGGTGACTGTTTTGCAATTTTTTTTCTTCTTATGGTATTTATTTCCGCCCAAAGATGCGTTTGAACTTTCGGCGCTCATAACTGTCAAATATATATATATATATTTTACTTTTTTGTTTACATACAAGGCTAGATAACGATGAGAAAAATATATATAATTTTTTATTTTGAACGTACACCGTAAAACAGTGGAGTAATCGCCATAGTACGTTTGTATGGAAGAATGATCGACTGGGGCAACCTTAAGCAACGCTTGATGAGGTCGGCCCGTGGATACCTATCCATTACTAACTAAGATTCCTCCGTGCCTTGGAAAGTGCGTTAAGCAGTTGGTCTCAGATGCCTTTTGTAGATTTTTGGCAGTTTTAACGGGTAGTCAGATGCCAGAAAATCATACCACAGTCTGGCCAATATCGAATATCGTATTACATGATTATACTACAGCCATTTTGATGATACAATGTTTACTAACAAACTGAAATAGCATTTTTGTTAGGGTGACCCTCTACTTAACAACAAAAATAAAACGAGTGTTGTATCTATTGTCCATCGATTCAAGTAAGTTAGTACAGATGAAAGATAGTTTGGAAACAAAATATCCAAGGTCATAGGACTAGAAAATTATAATAGAGTGAACCTAAATTTTTCACTCCTACTGTCAGCTGATTGAGCTGTCAGTGCTGTGTTAGTAAAATATTGTACCTTCATGTTGGCCAGAGTATAGTTACTGGGTTGTGTAGATAAAGTAGGCAATCTCTTCATAAAAATACTGGTATAGTTCTCGCCAAACTTCTGAAGTTGGCTTTCCGATGGACATGGAACGGCGCGGTGCTGTTTTTGTATGAGATTTACTAATGCGCAGCCATTGAAGCCTATTTCAGTGCGTCCAAGAAGTTTGGCAAGAACTGTATCCAGCTGGATCTTGTTAGAGTGGAAGCCGACCACAATACAATTAGAAAAAAGGTGGGCAGATATATATGTAGTTTTATTTTTGTTATTTATAATATGCTTTACACACTGTACACTTCAAAATCATTATCTGCCTAGCCTTTTTCCCAATTATTGTTGGGGTCTGCTTCCAGTTTTACCGGATTCAGCTGAGTATCAGTGTTTTACATGGAGCGACTGCCTATCTGACCTCCACAACCCAGTAACTGGGTAACAGGATACCCCTTGGTAAGACTGGTGTCAGATCTCAGGCTTCAGACTACCCGTAACGACTGTCAAAGATCTTCAAATGACAGCCGGGACCAACGGCTTAACGTGCTTTCCGAGGGACGGAGGAAACTCGTTATGTTGAAATGGTCACCCATCCACGGACCGACCTCGTCAAGCGTTGCTTAACCTTGAAGATCGACCCGTGCGGCTGTTATTATTTAGCCACGAGCTCCTCACACTGTACACTTCAAAATACATTAATAAAAATAAACTAAAAACGAATGCACCTGCAATGGGCGGATTTATCGCATTCCGCGATCTCTTCCAGGCAACCTGGTATGGACAATAATTGCCTGGTCATGAAGTGGGGTTGCCATTGGTGTATCTTTTGTTACAAATTAAAAATATGTACATCTAAATGGACATGGACTTTTATAAAATAGAGCTTGCCTTCTGTATTTTCGATTAGCTCAATATTTTCGTTCCTACATTTTTATTGCCATACGAAATAATTGTTCACTATGGTGCCATTTTTATATTCTATTAATTGGTTTTAAACTATTTATTTATTATTTGAGTTATACTTGCATTTTTATTTACGCCTTAAAAATCTTTTTATTTATATTTATTTAATCTAAAATTATTTTTTCATGAATGCAGATCGCTAACGCAAAAATACATTTGATTTTTACTTGGCTCGTAAGCCTAGTCACAACGCTACAGCTGACCACGAGGTCTTGTATTCGATTCCCAGGTGAAGCAAAGTTATATTTCCTTTTTTTTTCTATACGACAAATGATTAATCGCGTTATTAATCATTTGTCGTAAAGCGATCGGTGTTCAACTTAATACTACAATAATGATATTGTCTTCAAAATTAGACCAAATCACGAATTATTAGTGTTCCATGTGGCTTAAAGAGATATTAGCAACTGCAGAAATAATGTTAAGTACATAATAGTGTAGGACTCTAGATGATTTCTATTGACTTTTGAGTTTGTGTGTGCTGAGATATGTTAAGATAAAGCTTTACGTTTGTTGGTCATCATCATCATTGAAAATATTAAAAAAAAAATGTGTAGTTAATTCTTTTGAGTTCCTATGTATGTTACATGCATCGCTTTGATTTTCGAATGTCATCAAAATATACCTTCCAGCTACTGTTTTTATGGAGATCTGAGGTGATGACGTGTTAACGCCATCATAATTCCGTTTAAAATTGAGAGAGAGCCAGCTTTATCTCAAAGCGGAATCATGATAGTTTTGGCACATCAGAGCAATGCCTCTGGTTGTTATGTCAAAATTTAAAATAGAAAAGGGTTCCATAAGGGTACACTAGTCGACGGCACGAACTATTTTGTGCGCGGGGTCAAAATGCATTTTATATATACCGACAACACGTGCGGAAGAGATAGATGCTGTGATGAGCAGTAGGAAGCTAGTTCGCGTAGGAATAAACACTTTTGCACATTTGTAGCGAATTGGATAATGATTTAGGACGAAACTGAGTGCGCGAAATTTTATAAACAGACCTTTGGGAGTCTGGATATCATGAAAAAAGGACTAAACGTATCTGTTCAAAATAAAATTATTTGCGTTGTTGAACTACTAATCTATCCTTGTACGGAGGCCGTTTTTCAATTTGCCTTCTTCTTATGGTACTTATTTGCGCCCAAAGATGCGTTAAAATTAGTGTTGAAATAAGAAACTTTCGAAGCTCATAACTTTCTAGTAATTATTTTTAGAGTTCCGTGCCCAAAGGGTAAAAACGGGACCCTATTACTGAGACTCCGCGGTCCGTCTGTCTGTCTGTCTGTCTGTCTGTCTGTCTGTCACCAGGCTGTATCTCATGAACCGTGATAGCTAGACAGTTGAAATTTTCACAGATGATGTATTTCTGTTGCCGCTATAACAACAAATACTAAAAACAGAATAAAATAAATATTTTAGTGGGGCTCCCATACAACAAACGTGTTTTTTAATTATAATGGTACGGAACCCTATCCATACAGGGCTAGATAATGATGAGACAAATTGATATCACTTTTTATTTTGAACGTACATCGTCAAAAAGTGGAGTAAAAGCCAGACTACGTTTGTATGGAAGAATTTTCGACTAGTGTACCCTTAAAAGAAGACTCTGGGAAAAGGAAAAAAACATGAGTGTATTTAAGAGTGTTTTTGTTTGCCAAATTATTAATTCATAAGCAACTTCCCGTAAGTCTTCCGTTAATCAGTTATTACAACGATTCTGTAGTCATTTTTATATTTATTAAATTTATTAGAAGTTATTCTAATTTAAAGCCAGATTAAGCTTGTGTACGATAGGTTTCATCAACATTGCTCTCTCAAACAGTGAAGGAAAACATCGTGTGACCTAGAACTATAAATTGAAGACAAGTGACATCCACCAAGCTGCACTGGGCCCGCGTGGTAGATTGTGGCCCATTTCCTCTCACAGAGAGGAGGCCTGTGTCCCAGAATTGGCCAAATTATAGGTGATTATGCTTATATGATGGATTTTATTAATTATCCAAAATATTTTTTCTATATTTTGGTCTGATGTTACCGTCTGTAACATTTCTATCAGTACTTAAGAGTCTATCTCAGCCATTCCTATTTATAATAAGTTTTCCATCAACGAAGTTAGTTTCTTTTAATTTAAGATTTATACATTTTTTATATTAATTAACAGAATTTTGTTATGATTTATACTGATTAGTTCAAATTGTTCACCACTGTTGGCCACCACATTTGAATACGATTCTTTATCAACCTGGCATTTAATGAACTATGATTCGATCGAACAGTGTTAAAAAATTTCACTTCTCAACTATTGATGTTTTTCATAATTGTAGTTTAAAAAATAATGTATTGTGATTGTTGTTATGATACTGCTTAGAACAGATAAAACAAAAAACAACCCAATAAACTTTTTTGTAAACAAGCTTTTAGCTTTCCGTGCATTTTCATCTAAACCAAAAGTATATACAATATTTCAGCTCAATAGGTTGGGGATAACCGTTTTAAAATTCAGTTGCAAGATTTGACCCACGCATACTATTATGGCAAGTTAAAAGTTTTTAAAAGTGTTTATTGGCATAAGACTAAAAAACATTTAAAAACTTGATACATTTATTGAAATCATGAACATTACGAGTCAAGTCAAAAACACATATTACTCTACTTATCTTAGAAACTACAAATTTCTAAGATCGGCACTGACACTGCCTCACAAACTTAAAAATAGTGTTAACATAATTCGCACTGCCAAATTGGAAACTTTTGTGACTCATGCTTCTAAAAATGTGTTCGTCGTGTATATGTCATGGACAAAGTAATTATTAGTGCACTTTGTATAATGCCCGGGTATTATGAATCAATGTATCTAGTCAAGTCAAATCGGGAAATGTAATGAATAATAATTTAAACTTCTATATTTATCACATTGTCTGGTCATTATAAGTATTGCTACGTAACGGTTGAGCATTTCGATAATTATGGTCAATGAATTAGTCCAAGAGACATGTCCCCGACACGGATAGAACCTAGGTTCGAAGGAGATGATGGGAGCTAAAGTGAGCAAGCAAAGCGAGTGAACTCAGCTTCCGTCATCTCCTTTGGTGCTTATAGTAATCGTACTTACTTATATATTAAAATCAATATCAACATTAAAATAATTATAAAACGTGTCTTTTTATTACCCTGCCCAATAAGTCATGGGCAGAATTCAGAAAATCCGGTAAATTTAATTATTTTAATAGTTTCTATCATATTGCCTACTCATATTGGGATTTTGCAAACTGCCCGGGCATAATGAATAATGCCGTATTAATCACTTGGTCCATAACATATAGATTCCTTATATGTGTATAACGATGTTGATATATTAAATGTGGTAAAATTGTGGTGAATTATTGTCGATTTGTCCAAAAAAAGCGCTGTGTATACTGAAAAATATGAAACGTCAAAATAAGAAAATGCTACAGCTGCTTTATTGACAAATGTTTAGTGTCATTCCATTATATTTAATTTAATGTTATTGTAGTTTATAAAGTTTATTAGAGTATTGTATAGAAAAATTATAGTTGAATCTGGGAAAGTTGCAAAATTATTAAAAACAGCATTACTGCGTATTTCAGATACAACCTGCCCATTACAAGTTTTTGTAGAATTCAAAATCTACATTGTAAGCCAACTCAAATACTTTTGCAACTTCTCCAAAAATATGAGGACTCAATAAATAAAAGAGAATATAATAATTAAATAATAATGTAGTAATAAAACAGTGTTACCATTTGCGTTAGGTGCTTTCCAAGCTACACATGTATTATTATAACCGCTGCTTTTAACATCAGTTATTGAAACACGTTTAAGGTTCCCCTGGTCGACGGCACGAACTATTTTGTGCGCGGGGTTAAAATGCCTGCTATCTCATCCGTAACACGTGCGAAAGAGATAGATGCTGTGATGAGCAGTAAGAAGCTAGTTCGCGTACGAATTAGCACTTTTGCAAGTTTGTAGCGAAATGGATGATGATTTAGGACGAAAACGAGCGCACGAAAATTTTATAAATAGACCTATGGGACTCTAGATATCATGAAAAAACGACTAAATGTATATTTTTAAAATAAAATTATTCGCATTGTTAAACTACTAACCTATCCCTGTATGGTGGCCGTTTTTCCATTTTCCTTCTTTTTATGGTATTTATTTCCGCCCAAAGATACGTTAAAATTAGTGTTGAAATATGGAACTTTCGACGCTCATAACTTTCAAATATATTTATTTTCAACTATTTGTTTCCATACAGGGCTAGATAATGATGAGAAAAATTGATATCATTTTTTATTTTGAACGTACTTCATCAAACAGTGGAGTAATCGCCAGACTACGTTTGTATGGAAGAATTATCGACTAGTGTAACCTTAATTAACAGAAACCAAATTGTTTAAATCTTATAAATTAAAAATGTAATCATCAGCGTCTTTGTCGTGTTAAACAATCCATTAACGTAATACTACGCAGTGTATCAGTATTTATGTTGAAACTAGCTGCTAGACAAGTAAGACGTCATTCTAGACTGTCTAGAAATCATGTGTGTATTTTGTATAAAATGACATGAAGAAATATCGTTATCGTTGGCCAATAAAAGGCTATATAATCCATTTGAGATAATATTAGACATTTAAATAAACCTATATTACAGCCCGTTCAACCGATTTTGACTTCTATTGCATTGGTGACATGACAAATGGCAACAGTTTTGGTAACAGGTTTATGCTTTTTATGCTATCTTTATATTTACGGGATACAACTCAAAATCGGTTGAACGGACCGTAAAGAGGATTGTAGAAATTTCGAATGTTATTTCAAATGGAGTGTAGGCAAGTGACATTCTACGAGGTATCAACGGAAGCGTGGCGATGGGCATTGGAAGAATGTCAAAATGTATGGGAATGTCAAACGCTGTCGAAATGTCACGTAGTCAATCCCTTACATAAGACGATCGAAATTGTCGATGACCATCGCAAAATCGCCCCTTGTGTTTAGCGTCTGCCTTCGATATAAAGACAATGTCGCTCGTCTGTAAGCTCCCTAAATTAATTAAATTATATTCAAATTTTAAGCTTATTATAAAAATAAACTGATTATTTTTGTCGTATCTTGTTAATCGTTTGTAGTAAAAGAAAATGATGTTGATGACAGCTGGTATTATGTTTAAATAGATATTAAATAATAAATATATCTTATCATTGGAAATAGTACGTTATTACGCAAAGCAGGCACTAAGTAGGTACTTAATTAGAAAATTTTATAAATCAGTATTTTGTATGTAAATGTTATTATTTATGTGTTATGCATTTACGATAGTGCGTTAATCAGTCTTTTCTTCCTCATGTATTGTCGTATTTCTTATTAAAATGAAGTAGTGTGATATTTATTAAAAACTACTACTTGTTGTACTTAATGTATTAAATAGAGAATTATATGTATGTTGTGTTGTATATACGTGAAGTTATATTTATTAGGTGCTCAAGTTGAAAATGATTCGAGTTTATAAATGCATTCCAAATATATTCAAAATATACAATTGTACTTAATTCGTCAATTTATTGGAAATGTTATTAGATTATAATTTGTTGAAACTATATCAATGTAATGTAAAATTATTGGAAGGAAGAATAACAAAAAAAAATGAAAACCAATTAAAATTAAAAAAAATACGATATGTATTATCGATGAGCTATTCTACTATATGAAATACTTACATCAATGTATATTAAATAAATTAAACTTTGTGTAAAAAGCTTGTCTCGCTAGCAGCTAAACAAAAGCGTACACGACAAACGTGTGCCTCAATATCAATCCTAGTTAAAAACTACAGCGTACACGACAAACGTGTGCTAAATTACTAGCTTTGAAAAGCTCAACGTCCTAATAAAAAGGGTAGCTTATCTGTTGTAAAGAAAATGCTAACAAAACAATTGCAGAAAAGAATTGGCGTATGTGAAATACTACGTTAACACAATGTTCTATTACAAGGATAGAGCCAATGTAATAAATGGAAAATGTAATAACGCCTTGTAATAAAAAAATGCCAGCGTTTAAAAACGCATAAAAATGTATCTAAATTTTACAAAGATATTATGCGTGTACACCATGTTATAAACGCAATGTTGTAAAAATATTCGTTTTGTCATTTAACGCAAGAAACTTCAAAAACTGTCATTGATTTAAGCCTTTGTCGTATCCAATACGACATAAGATTAACAGGATCTCTGCTGTTTTTTCATTTGGAATATTATAAAAAGCAATATATTGCATATCTAATTATTTTAGTATTTAATTATTGAATCAATCTTATGATTACAAGATAATTGTGGATTAAAAATCATAGAGGATTATGTTGAAATTATTTTATTATTCGTGTTAACTATGATGTGTCCTGTACTGTGAGCACTATACATTCCTTATAGATGTTATGTTATTAAAATCATTTATTGAATAAAAATTGTTTTTATTTCATTTCCTCCTGTTTAACGAGATAATGTGATAATAATATTTACGGCAATTATGTAGTGCCTGACCGAACATTCGATTGAATGCGCAAGAGTCCAATGGAAGAGGCAACGGGCGGTTGACAGGTCATACTCCGTTGCGTCAGCCTATCGCCATAGCTAGAACTTAGACATCAAAGTTGAACCGACAAAAGCAAAAAAAAATAAAAGTTAATTTAAAAAACAAAAACCCGACGATACCCGACATACGTATTCGCGAACTGGCTGACCACCTGATCCTCCGATTGCACAGCGTGATTTTTTTCTTGTTTACAGCTTTTTAGTTCGCTTCTTAAGCAGTCTGGTTTTTGTTTTTTAAATTAACATTTTTTACAACTTTTTAGTTATATTTTTTTTGTATTAGTTTTAAACATAGTGGTATGTATTTTTGTAATCAGCTCTTGAAACCATTCATTTTGATACCCAACTCGATGGGTTTAGAAAGAAAAAAAAATTGGGACCCGCACAATATGGCGCCCAAAATCCGCCATGTTTGTTTTTTTTTAATTCACCTATATAAGAACACTTGGGTGGTCAAGACTTATCTAACGATGTCTTAATTGTAAAAATCCATCAAGTGGTTTGGAAGATACTTGGTAATTAAGAATATTAAATACATACACACATACATACAAACATACTTATTAAACATACAAGATACGCGCGAAAAACATAACCCTTTCCTTGCAGCCGGGTAAAAATAAACATCAGCAATTTGAATTGGCGCCAAACAAACATGCAAATTAAAATGTTCCGGCGCGGTAACTGCTGTAACCGAATTGAATTTCGTGGACCGACAGTACGGCCGCAGACGTATAATTAGCTACTATCTTTTCGTCAAACACGGCTAACGCAGTGTTAAATGTATTGGCTTATTATATATACTACGTGCTCTCAATGTGTGTCCTACCCACACATAAACAGATTACATCCACAACGCTAGAACTGCTACAACCGGTCACTGCAGACCGACCGTACCCCTGGTGGTACGGTAGGTATTTTAAAGTTAAACGATACCACCAGGTAATAGTGTTGTCAAGTATCATTAGTTAAAACCTCTTTGGAGAGCAACAATGTAATTTAGTTGGTAATTAGGTTGTTATGTGCGCGAATTTTTCTAATGCGTGACCGATTGAAATTTCTTTATTTACAATTTGTAACTCTACGTCAGTAATAAAGACATCATTAATGATTTTACCCTTTCTTCTTTTTTTTTGGAATCATCTCCAATGTATGAATATGCTCCAATACTTTGAGTAATCGCATCAACGTCACAGTATTCTTGTTGACACGTTTATTAATTTCGAAATTCACCAAATACACCTATTACAGTAGATGAATGCGTCCTAAACCAATATTTTTCTAAGTATCTAATTAATTTTTCCGTTTGTACCATGCCGTCAGATTCAGATTTCACATACTCAAAGCCATGTTGTATCTCACAGTCAAGAAGAAGTAACAAAGCACTCGCCAGGGCAACTATTCTTCATCCTGGTTTATTTTTCATACATCCAAAAGACTTCCCTTTCTTCCAAATGTTGCGAGTCCAATGGCCCCTACCACCAAAATAATGTGACTTTTTTATTTTCGGTCCGACATAAGTGCGAATTAAGGGCTTCGGTTTAGTAGTTTCGATTTTGCTTGTCTGACTGCCGCACTCAGAGACGTTAACGGTTACTTAAAGCTCTCCTTAGTATAGATTTTTAGTACAAAATCTACACTAAGGAGCGCCTTAAGTAACCGTTAAATGTCTCTGAGTGCGGCAGTGAGTCGTCACAGTAATAATCTGCCAAAACGAAATTACAATACTGGACTGGAACTTATATTTCAATCAAATCGTGGGATACAGTTTTAGAAACTTGTGCAGATTTCTTCCTAGCGTTCTGAAGAAAGTGCTTCACGCCTTAGATAAGATAAGATAAGATTTATTTATTTTGTAAAACATGAGTAGGTACAGTAAGATGGTCTTATATTAATATGAGGTGGCTACATGTTTTGCCATTTATGGCGTACAAAATTAGTTGCACTAGACAAACAATAAAATACAATATCAAAATTTAAATTAAATTAAAATTACAATGTCAAAATTTAAATTCAATAAAAAATCACTATGTCAAAATTTTAATTAAAATGAAATTACAATGTCAAAACTTAAATTCAATAAAAAATCATTGTCACAATTTAAATTCAATTAAAAATCACTATATCACAATTTAAAAATCCATCAATAATCGTTATGTCAATTTTTTTTATTCAATTAGAGTAAGACTAACAAAAAACAAAAACACATTAAGAGTTTTATACAAGCGAAATATCGTTTAAAAATTCATCTACACTATAATAGCACTTCTCTAGTAATATCCCCCGAAGGGACTTTTTAAATTTGTTTAGAGGCATACATTTAATATTATCAGGTATTTTATTATAAATATCTGGAGCAGTACCAAAGAAACTCTTTTTCAATAAAGCAGTTTTACACTTGTATTGACATAACAGATTCTCATATTGGGCACGAATTGGGGTTCTCTTAACTGCTGCGAATTTTTGAAATAATTGTTGATTTGCTTTTACAAATAATGCAGTTTCCAATACATACAAAGATGGAAAAGTCAGTATTTTTAATTTCTTAAAGTAAGGAACGCAACTATCCGTTGTTCTTAGACCACACATTGATCGTATACATCTTTTTTGCATCCTGAATATAAGTTCTCTATTAGTTGACTGCCCCCAAAAAACAACACCATATCTCAAAATAGAAGCGACCAATCCATGATAAGCTCTTAAAAGTGTGTCGGTATTTACTTTCTTGGATAATTGTAATAATAGATATGCAGATTTACTCACACGCTTGCAGATTTCCTCTAAGTGAGGTTTCCAGGTTAGTTTATTATCTATAGTTATACCCAAGAATTTTGCATTTGTAACTTCTTCTATTCTACAGTTATTATAGGCAACATTAACTAGTGGATTCTTACGGCGCTGGTGGAAATGCATAACATTTGTTTTATTTAAATTAATTACAAGATTATTTTTGTCAAGCCAATTTATAATGTCACTCAGAGAATTATTTATGTCATTTTGGTAATTATTAGGATTAGTATATTCCACAATAGTCGTGCTGTCATCTGCGAATAGTACCATCTTATGATCTATAGTTTTTGGAAGATCATTAATGTATATTAAGAAAAGTGGTGGCCCCAGTACGCTACCTTGAGGTACACCATATTTTACATGCCTTGGTTTAGATAAATATTTTATCTCCAATTTAGTAATGGGACAAATTCTAGTGATTTCTGTACATTGAGTCCGGTCACTCAAATATGATTCTAGGAGTTTCAAGATATTTCCTCTTATGCCATACCCATGCAATTTTTGCAGCAATATCTTATGATCCACGAAATCGAACGCTTTTGTCATATCAGTCAGTATAGCACACACAGGATTACCCTTATCTACAGATGTCATTACACTAGATAGCAGGTCAAATAGAGCCATATTAATATTTGTATTCTTTCTGAAGCCTTTTTGTTCATTGCAAAAAAGATTGAATTTTTCGAAGTAAGAATATATGGAATTATAGATTACCTTCTCAATAATTTTTGAGAATACTGGTATTTTTGCAATAGGTCTATAATTTTGAACATCACTTTTATCATTTTTTTTATAAAGCGGTTTAATGATGACTTGTTTTAGGCTATTTGGGAATAAACCATCTGAAATGCAAAGATTAATTATGTGTGATAGTAGAGGCGCTATAATTTCCTTAACGTATTTTATAACTTTAGTTGATATGCCATCAAATCCTACTGTATTTGTATTTTTTAGTTTACTAATTATTTTGATTATATCAGAATCTGAAACAGGTAGCATAAATAGTGATTGCGAATTCGAATGTTCAATAACATAATTATTTGTTAATGTTCCTTTAGTTTTAATATTATTTTCAATTACCTCTACAAAATAGTTATTAAATTCGTTTGCAATTTTCATAGGATGTGTATGAGTTAAATTATCTTTGTTTATTGACAGTATAGGTTCTTGTGGTAAGTTGAATTTTGATTTTTTAATGACTTGCCAAGCAGCTTTTGACTTATTTTTTGACGTATTAATATAGTGGTTATTTTGGGCTTTTTGAGTTAAGTTTATTATTTTTCTATATGTTGAAGAGTATTTTTTAAACGCTTGTCTATTTTTTGTATTAGGTTTGAATCTATATGTCCAAAGCAATTGCCTTTGCTTTTGACTACAGATTTTTATGCCACGGGATATCCACCTATTCTTTTTATTCGTAAACACAGTCATAGTCCTGTTTGGAAAGCATAATTTGTACAGTAATGAAAAATCATTCATAAAATGTTCATAGGATTCATTTGCATCTTTGGCTTTGTATACCTCCGAAAAAGATAAGCACTTTAGATGACTTTTGAAATTTTCCAAGTTGCCTACTGAGATATCCTGTTTTTTTGATTTCCAATATTTTAGTGTACAAGTTTTTTTAATGGAAACCTGGAGTAACTGAGACGTATGATCTGAAAGTACTAAGTCCATTATTTCAGCTTTACATTTTTTTCTGTAGGTGTGAGCAAAATTATCTATGCAGGAATTACTACTCAACCTAGTCGGTTTATGAAGTTCTAATTGTAGGTTATATTGTAGAAGAAAGTGTTCGAATTCGAACGTAATTTTATTCCTTTTTAACACATCTATATTAAAGTCTCCAGCTAAGATAATATTTTTATTTCCGAATGAGCACAATTTTCGCAAAATATAGTCTAGTCTCTCGTAAAAGTATGTTGTAATTATGTTTAGGTATTCTATAAACACATATAATGATAATACGATAAGATGTCAATTCTATACCACAACATTCGAAAAGGCCCGTCACTGATTGTTTAGCAATATCCAATAATTCTCGATACTGTAGTCCTGCTCTAACAAATATGCAAGTGCCACCGCGTTTAACATTTCTAGTGAAGAAAGCTGCTGGGCAGAAATTAGGTATATGTAATATATTCTCGTAGCCTGTCTCAATAAAATGCTCTGTTATACAGATTACGTCTATACTAATTCTTTTACTATGAAGATCTTCCAATTTAACAATAAGCGAATCCGCTTTATTCATAAGTCCTGCAATGTTTTGATGGAGAATATTAAGATAATAATTATAGAAAAAACTGAGATGTGTTTTGTGCTATTTCAAATTGTTCCTTCTGGGAACAATCAACCATTGATTGCACGGTGTTTATGTTATCTAGGTCTATGATGAGGTCTTGCAAATCAGATATTACGATTTTAAAGCCTTTATTATTGAGATTACCATGCCAGTGGTTGTAAGTATCAAGAGTGTAAGGCAGATTTAGATTCGAGTCTAAGATGAACGCATAGCTGTATGTCTGGACGTCCATATAAATTAAATTATTAAAAGTATCAATCCGGCTATTAAACATAATATTAGAATTATCCATGTATTTAAAAGTAGGTAGACATATAATAAAATTAGTGTGATTCAATTGTAATAGTTTCTCACGAATTAATGTCACTAGTTCTATATATTCATTTGTTTTTTTGAAATCCTCCTCACCAATAACTATTATACAATAATCTGAATAAGTAAAATTACGAACTTTGTTTTCAATATTTCTTAAGATATGCTCAATTCCACATTTAGGCGTACGAAAATGACACATATTATAATTACGTAGATGAGTGCCTTCACTCATGGTATATATTCTATTTGAGAATTCACTGCTTATGACACAAATGTTACGTTTCAAAGGAGGGGATGATGTATGAGGACTAATTTTGTTATTACAACAATTTTGCTTACTTCCAATATCAATTTGAGGTGTGCTTTGTATGTTTTGAACATTGTCTGAAATTAGAGCCTGTTTCGTTTTAATATGTTTCGTTGTTGTATTCTTCCTTGGAGTTTTGATTTTGTTTTTGTTCCTGACTGGAGTGTTATAAATGACTTTATATGTTTTATTTATTTCCAATAATTCAGCATTAGATTGCTTCAGGTTTCTATTCTCCAGAGACAATTGATCTATTTCTTCGTGTGCGCTTTGTAATTTAGTTTTTAGACTTTCTATCTCTTTCTTTAGTATGTTCATTCTTTCTTCATCTTCATCTTCAGACATATCAGGCAGGGAATTTATGGTACAGTCCAAAGTTCGCGAAGATGCATCATGGCTAATAGTCCAGTAGCCAGAAGAATTTGACCTTTGATAATTCAAAAGTTTTTTATTTTCGCTGGGTGGATACCTTATGTGAATTCAACGCTATGTTCAAAAATGCTAACAGATTAGAGTTATGCAATAGGTATAAAGTAGGTATTTCCTATTATTTCGTGTTATAACAATAATATAAAATTTAATTTTAAATAATTTACTGTTTCTTTATTAGTACTATCTAAACTTTATATTAGTGAAAATGCTAACAGATACGTACTGTGGAACAATGGAAAACTGAAAATGGCTCGTAACTCTTTCAATAAAATATTCAAGTTTTCAAATCATTTCCTTTAAGCATAGAGGGATTAGTAATACCTTATAACAAAAGTTCTAACAACTAAGTATAATGCTGCACAGGTTATTGTATTTTTACATTGTGTTTTGCAAAATATTGAATTTATGTTCATAAATTTGCGCCTACATATTCGAAATAATAAACTCTACCACCATACAAAAGTTTAAACACTTATGTGCTATGCTAGTTTAATAAATCAAATACAATTTGGGTATTGCGGGGCGCGGTGTAGGTATGTACGATCAGTATAAATTCTTCGAACCATACAGACCACAGAGGCCCACATCATAAACGGACTCTTCTGATGATTTTTAGAAAAATATTACCGCGCAAATACTTATTTCAAACTGGCGTCTAGTATCTGACAGATCGTTCACTGTTATTTTGCCTATGAATGCAACCTTATTGCTACTATAATAAAGATCACTAAAATAGGTAATCTGGCATGTGTTATACAAGCCTTCCCCGTGCGAATCGAATAAATATTAAAATTATGTCTGGTTCTGTACGA
The DNA here is from genome assembly GCA_945859665.1 of Anorthoa munda. Classification (NCBI taxonomy): domain Eukaryota; kingdom Metazoa; phylum Arthropoda; class Insecta; order Lepidoptera; family Noctuidae; genus Anorthoa; species Anorthoa munda. Next base: position 20,724,259 of record OX243915.1, read on the forward strand.
CTGCCTCATATAAGAACGCAGTAGGTGACATATTTTTATAATGGTTTTATACCCTGATAATCTTATTTATATTATTTTAATGAGTTTTAATATGCTGCGATGGACTGTGTAATTTTAACCAGGAAATTTTATAATTTGAATTGAGATTTGGTGCTTTAATTAATAAATTTTATCATTATTTACAATAGGAAAGTCCCTTCAAGTTGTAAAAACACCTTAAATTAGCAAATGTCCGGTACTTAATAGGTATTGAATTATCTTGTTTAGAGAAATGTAAAATATTTAATAGATTTAGGACACCATTAATATCATTTGTGTTATTATGTACAGTTCACCCGTAAGTCTTGTTTAGTACTCGCTTATTTTTATTTTTTTCGTTTAGTTACCTAACACAAGATGACATTCCATAGGCTAATTCAAATAATATTTTTGCGCTATCCTAGAATATAATATTTTATGGCATTTACTAGGTTTTGATGTACAGCAATCGTGTGGTAAGGTCACGTGGTGCCGATTTTTCGTTATAATAGAGTTTAAAAACTAATAGATAGGGCGCAATAGACACGATTATGTAAAATTTATCTACCTTTAAAATAAAAAATGTTCTAAATCTTGGTAAGCGTATAACAAAATTTACACCTTAACTTGCCGGACTCACTAGGGTTGCTACTATATTGATTCTGAATAAAAAAAATGAGTAGGTAATATTTTACTAACATAAATACATCGATTAGTTTAAGCATACATCATATCATGCTTACAGTGTCATCCACTATGGCTTAGTGGGTAACACTGCCTTTATTGTAGTCTTAGGACCAGCGATGTAGTCAATTTAGTTATGTGACAGTTGCACCGGTTATAAGATGTTTGATATTTCTACAGTCACATCTGTTTGGAAAAGGCATTTGCTTGGACTTTTCCCTAATATGTTGGGGTTGACTTTCACTGTTTTCAGTCGAACCAGACGCATCTGAATACCAGTGTTTTATATGAAGTGACTGCCTACCCTGCCAACCCAGATTATACGGTAATCCTACTGGATAATACGGTACCCTTTTGCTAACAAAAGGGTACCGTATTATCCAGTAGGATTACCGTATAATCTGGGTCAGAAACCCGAAAGTCTGTGGCCACCCTAAGGTGGCCGCAGACTTTCGGGTTTCTGACGACCCGTAACGACTGTCAAAGATTCACGATACGGAGAATTTTAATATTCTGTCATCTCGATATACTGTCAGCACGGCAGGTACGACTATTCCGTGTTCTGTGAATATTTCTTTCTTATTATTTTTATAGGAACAAAGAAGGTAGAAATCGTATTCGACCTCAACATTAAAAATAACAAATTGCCATAAAATTAGATTTTATGAACGAGGTTTAAATACTGATGTGACAGTAATGAAATGGTTTCGCGCCTCATTCAATACATTCGGAGTGGAGTGTCACCGCGCCCCGCTATATCCAATTATATTTTATTTATTAAACTAGCATAGCACATAAGTGTTTAAACTTTTGTATGGTGGCAGAGTTTATTATTTCGAATATGTAGGCGCAAATTTATGAACATAAATTCAATATTTCGCAAATCACAATGTAAAAATACAATAACCTGTGCAGCATTATACTTAGTTGTTAGAACTTTTGTTATAAGGTATAACTAATCCCTCTATGCTTAAAGGAAATGATTTGAAAATTTAAATATTTTATTGAAAGAGTTACGAGCCATTTTCAGTTTTCCATTGTTCCACAGTACGTATCTGTTAGCATTTTCACTAATATAAAGTTTAAATAGTACTAATAAAGAAGCAGTAAATTATTTAAATTTAAATTTTATATTATTGTTATAATACGAAATAATAGGAAATACCTACTTTATGCCCATTGCATAACTCTAAACTGTTAGCATTTTTGTACATAGCGTTGAATTCACATAAGGTATCCACCCAGCGAAAATAACAAACTTTTGAATTATCAAAGGTTATGTGGAAAATAAGTGCATCCCTACTGGACTATAATGTCAACATTGGATTCCGATTTAGTGCGTGTTCGTCGGAAAGTAATATTTTCTAAGGAATTCATGTTGTATGAATATTGAAGTGAAATCAAAATAAATCCTAAAAGTATTTCACTTGGCAGGATTCGAACGCCCGACACAACAGTTGCAGGCCGACACCTAAACCGCGAAGCCAGCTGCACAATTACTTGCCTAACAAAAATAGTGATCTTTATCCTCAGAGCGTTAGTTCGTAGAATAGACAATAGATGTCAGTTTCATCAATAATAAAATAATTATTACAACAAACAAATTTAATAGTCTGACAACACTATTAGATATTTGGTAACACAAATTGTTTCGTTGTTTAAATGGTATGCGCTAGATGGTGTTGTACACAATACTTTTCAAATGTTGTGATGAAAAAAAACGATTTTTTGACGGTCAATGTTCGAAGAAAATCACTTGGAGTTAATTATATTCCTAATTATAAATGTTATTACACGTAAATCTGGACTATATGCACAGAGAACACTTCATGTAACTCACTAAAGGTCTTGAGTATTAAAATGTCACGGTTTTGGAAATCACTGTTCAGATGTTCACTTAATTTTTAAAGTACGTTTTTCAGTAGTCTCTCACCAAAACTCACTTATAACTCTGTCACTATTATATTGCAAGTCAGGCTTGATAATTATAACCTGTACACAGCGATAATCTTGATTTTTATATTTTTAAATTTAATTTTAGTAGGAGCACAACTGATTGCAATGTTTACTTGATTTATTGCCGTTACACCCAAAGGTTAATGGAGAAGGCTATGCTCGGCGTTTCCTTGCGTGATCGAATCAGAAAGAAGGATGTCCGCAGGAGAACCAGGTTACCGACATAGCCCGATGAATTTCCAAACTAAAGTGGCAGTGGGCAGGGCACATTGCTCGCAAATCAGATGGTCGATGGGGCCGAAAATTTCTGGAGTGACGACTACGTACCGGAAGTCGCTGCGTTGAAAGGCCTTCCTCTAGGTAGAGCAATGACCTTTAGTCATGGTTGCGGTTAAGCAGTAGCCCATCAATTTGATTAAACTGCGAGACTTACATAAAAAAAAGGACCAATGACCTGGTTTAAGTTGCAGGAATCCGCTGGATGCGAGACGCACAGGACCGGTCACAGTGGCGACACTTGGGGCAGGCCTTTGTCCAGCAGTGAACGTCTTTCGACTGAAATTATGGTGATGATAAGTTTTGACTAAGATAACATATTTTTACGTGTCTTGGCTCCCTTCGTCTCTCTGCACATCGAGACTAATTGTAATATATGAATAATTGGATGTCTCTCGCGGTAGATGACACGTGGCCATTGATACGCGGGAAAGTCTTCGTCATAGTTCAGGATCTCGAAGCCATCTGCCTCGTTGGGGTTTGATATGCCATAACATTAATTAAATTTAAAAATACTATAAAATCTGCCCAACCTAAATGGGATTGGGTGGGACATGATGGCCGCATGCACATTAAGATACACACAACTAAATATATCCTTAAGCCTTTTTCTCTTGGGCGTAGGCAGACACTCTTCGATTAATAATACACTAGATGACCGGTGAAAGCTTTAAAAACGGGCCGAAAAATAAGAGCACAAATACTTGTATAAAGCATAAGTTATGGTCTTATTTTAAATTAGTATGGTCCAATAATAGCCAACATTAAGACGTCAAAATGCCGCAGTTTGCGTTTAAAAATTGTGCAAATAATCACCGTAATACCACGATTTCGGAAGGAATATCTTATTTTCGGTAGTGTTTTTCATAAAGTAAAAACCGAATAAATATGAATCAAACCAAATATTATGTTTGTTTGACCAACATTAGCGTCGAAAATGCGCCAACTATTGTAACAAACATCGACTCTTCTGGAATTTGGTAATTTAGACTTAAAACATGCGTGTAAGATTAAATTTGTTTTGATGTATGTTGAGTAGCGAATCGGTCATAAAAAATGTATTGCTTTTGTACATAGCTTTAAGCATTGCATTTAAGGTTACATACATACTTAAACTCACGCCTTTTTTCCCATGGGGGTAGGCAGAAACTACAGAATGCCACCTGCTACGATCCTTACATACTTCTTTTGCTTCACCCACATTCATACATCTAGTCATACACACACGCCGGTTATGAGTACTGCGCACCTGGCCTTACTGAAGAACGTCACCTATAAGATCTATGTATGTCTTTCTAGGGCGTCCCCTCCCCGACCTTGTATTTAGGAAAATACTAGACAGATTGATTGAGTACATTCCCATGTGATATTTTCCAATATTCACGCGGGCGCAGACGCCGGAAAAATCTATAGTTTAATGAATATGTCATTAAAACCAATTCCGAGATTGTTTTGTTCAAAAACAGTCGAAATTGAAGTAAATCTCCTTTATTAATATGTAATTTCTAATAAATAATAATTTGTCTATTAAAGAATTACCATTTTTATGGAATTTAGGGTGTATAAATACGCAGGGTTGATTCTATGGGGAACATTGTGAGTTCAGCTAACAGTTGGATAACAATACTAAAAAGATGGAGCATTTTAATATTTTTCTGAATTTCTTCATTATTTTGGCTATGGTGTTCATGTAAGTAATTTTTTAATATCATTTATTGATTTTGGTTTTTCACGATATTTTGTATTTATTTTTCTTTTTTTGTACATTTTCAAGACAAATATATTTTAAAAAACCGGCCAAGTGCGAGTCGGACTCGCGCACGAAGGGTTCCGTACCATTATCGCAAAAAACGGCCAAAAAATCACGTTTGTTGTATGGAAGCCCCCCTTAATTTATTTTATATTAATTTAATAATTATTATTGTTTGAAGTGAATATACAATTAAATATTCTGTGAATATTTCAAGCGTTTACCTGTAGCCGTTATTAATATCGAGCAAAAAACGGCAAAAATATCACGTTTGTTGTATGGGAGCTCTCCTTAAATATTAATTTTATACTGTTTTTAGTATTTGTTGTTATAGCGGCAACAGAAATACATCATCTGTCAAAATTTCAACTGCGTAGCTATCACGGTTCATGAGATACAGCCTGGTGACAGACGGACAGACAGACAGACAGACAGACGGATCGCGGAGTCTTAGTAATAGGGTCCCGTTTTTACCCTTTCGGTACGGAACCCTAAAAATACACATAAATACAAATACACATAATACGCTATATATACACATTACATTAAATATACAGGTTAAACAATTTTCAAAAACGATTATTTTCATCCGGGCGTATTTCACCTTTTAACATTTAAGCCGCTTTGACACGATCAGAGTCTCTTGGACCGAGTGAGCTCTTAGGAGTCCACTCGGTTCGAGCTTCACACGAGTGTATCAGGATAGCTATTGATATTAACATAGTTCACTCGGATCATTTTCTTCATTCTTCCCATTGTTTTAAACCGACGATGAAACTGGGGAAAGGTTAGTGTATTATTGATTGAAGAGTGTCTACCTACGCCCATGAGAAAAAGGCTTAAGTTTATATATTTAGTTGTGTGTGTATATTATTAAAGTTGTTATTGCAGATCAACTCCCAACGAGGCTGATGGCTTCAAGATCCTGAACTATGACGAAGACTTCCCCGCGTATCAATGGCCACGTGTCATCTACCGCGAGAGACTGCCGATTATTCACAAGATGGATACTAAAATTAGTCCCGATAAGAAGGGAGAAGAAGGGGGCCAAGACACGTAAGGATATGTTATTTTAGTCAAAACTTATCATCACCATACTTTCAGTCGAAAGACGTTCACTGCTGGACAATACCGGTCCTGTACGTCTCGCATCCAGCGGATTCCCGCAAGTTAAACCAGATCATTGGTCCTTTTTAGGGTTCCGTACCCAAAGGGTAAAAACGGGACCCTATTACTGAGACTCCGCGGTCCGTCTGTCTGTCTGTCTGACACCAGGCTGTATCTCATGAACCGTGATAGCTAGACAGTTGAAATTTTCAACACGAAGGGTTCCGTACCATTATCACAAAAAACGGCAAAAATATCACGTTTGTTGTATGGGAACCCCTCTTAAATATTTATTTTATACTGTTTTTAGTATATTTTTTATAGCGGCAAAAGAAATACATCATCTGTGAAAATTTCAACTGTTTAGCTATCACGATTCATGAGATACAGCCTGGTGACAGACGGACAGACAGACAGACGGATCGCGAAGTCTTAGTAATAGGGTCCCGTTTTTACCCTTTGGGTACGGAACCCTAAAACTGCCAATATTATTCATCTTTATTACATTTATTGTGTTTACATTTCATTGTTATAATTGATTATTATTATATTAATGTTAATAGTTTTCATTATTGTTGTATTCAAATAATGTTTTGTAATGATATCCTTAATATTCTTTATTTTGCTATGTTACGAGCCATTATATACGTTTTAATATTTGGATTAGTTTATTGGTTTTCAAGGATGGTAAAGTATTCAAATATTACACAATATACACGTTTTAATTACATTTCATGAATTGATGGTAACAGTCACATTAAAATCTATGTGTTTATTACAGAGGTGATTATTTGGCAACGATGACCCCGATTGGACAAAAAAGAATATCCGGTTTTTATGAAAACATCGCTAAACAAAAAAAATATGGAAAAGTTAGTATAAATATTAGAATAGTAGTTTATGCAAAGGTCAGGGTTATTAAAACACGAGTTTATCACACGAGTGTTTTAATATCTAATTATATGCCGTTGCTACACTATTTTACCTTCACTCATATAGTTGAAATAATGCAAAAGTGGAAACGGAAAAAATATGTGGTATAGCGGGAAATTTAGATTCTCATTGCGCATGACTGCACAGCGCGCGCATCCATAGACAATGACACTATTTTTCTACATTAAGTCGCAGATACCCCTCAGAAGCTATTTTAAAATGAGAATCAAATCTAAACGGCTAGTCGTATTTTTATGGAAAAATATATGTTTCATTAAAAATAAAGAATTAATTTAGAGTATTATGGTTTTATTGTTTTAAATGAAAAGTTATATAATTTTTTATCAAAGTAAGATATATTCATTAGTGATTATTTTTGAAGCAAAATTGGAAAACAATTATATCACATGTGAACTATTTTCCTAATCCAGTGTATCAAAAAAGATACACACTGGGGGAGGGGTTGGGAAAAGTGGAGAGTGGAAAAAATCGGTTCTCTATAACGTCTAGATAATTTTAGATAATAAAAACAAACATAATTTAGTGGTTAAGGCATATAACTTGGCGCTGAGCGTATTAATGCATGCCTTTACGGCTGGACAGACATAAATGCTATTTTTAAAAAGGTGCCTTTTTTGTGACGTTGAGTGTATTAGTAGGAGGATGTGTAACTAAGTATTTTCTTTTCTTGTTTTTCAGGATTCGGGATCCAAGGTCATCAACGGTCGTGTTCCAATGCCTGTCATCTTGGTGTCATCTTATCCAAAACCTTATCAATGAATCTTGAAGATTTCCTCTTAAAAACGTCCCTTTGCTCCTGTACAGTCATGGCAAGAAATTGTTAAGCAGTTATCGGTCATTTTAATGTGAATAAATTTATAAATTCTAATTGGCTGAACTTGTTTTGTCTCGAGTGTACATGTAAACGATTTATTTATCAATATATGGATTGTTAGAAACTTTAATTGCTCGTTTCATTAAATAACGGAAAGAATACTCGATTTCGCGCATTTTTTTTAAATAGGGATGCAATATAGGATTTTATTTACTAGATAAAAAGGTACCTACATATTTCAATGAGAGAATTCTAATACTTTCGAAACTGTTCATATTGGATTGACGTGGAATTGCGGAATGAAACACTTGAGTACTAGATGTCATATAATCACGGTAAAGGTACACTAAGAATGTAGATATTATAATTATTAGCCAAAGAACTATTTCTAATACAACAACCGATTGTAAGAAAACGTGCGGCGGTTAGGAGCTCGGCGCGCGCGTGACGGTTCGAAACTTATCCCTCCGTGTACAATCTTTGCGTCGGACGTTGATCGACGCGCGAGCGTTTCGGTTGCATTATCGCTCTCCCTCTCTTATGCCTCGAGTGCATAGCCATTAAAGCGAGAGGGAAGGCATGCGCGGCAGCGTCCGGAAATGCGTGGGCTTGAATTATTTGCGACAGTAAGGGCCAGTTTCTGAAGTCGACGTCACATCTCAAATCAGCTGACAATTTGTCACAAATTAACCAGCCGTCAGTTGTCAGTGAGTTTCTCAACACTTCATCATCGAGAAATTACGTAATCGCTTGTTACATTAAATAATCGACATTCATTTATTTCGGTTGGCTACCCTAGCTGGTATTCATTCACTACTATAACGTAATCAGTAACTTTAAATAGTTTTTATCTTGAGAGGCTGGGTTGGTGTAGCCGCCAAGTTAAGCAAACCTTACCAAGGTCGATTTTTGGATGGATAACCACTTTATTTTTGGTGCTTGTTTTTGGATAGCTGACCCCGCCAGGGTAAGCAACACTTACCAAGGTTATTCTTTGGATGGGTGACCGCTTTTTTTTGGTTCGTTTGTTTTGCATAGCTGACCCCGCCAGGGTAAGCAACACTTACCAAGGTCAGTCTTGGGATGGGTGACCACTTTTTTTTGGTTCGCTTGTTTTTGGATGGGTGACCCTGCCAGAGTAAGCAACACTTACCAAGGTCAGTCTTGGGATGGGTGACCACTTTTTTTTGGTTCGCTTGTTTTTGGATGGGTGACCCTGTCAGAGTAAGCAACACTTACCAAGGTCAGTCTTGGGATGGGTGACCACTTTTTTTTGGTGCTTGTTTTTGCATGGGTGACCACTTTTTTGGGTTCGCTTGTTTTTGGATGGGTGATCTTGTTAGATGTTGTTTAACCTAACGGGGTGACTTTAGGATGGGTGAACAAAATTTTTGTGGCGATGGTCACCCATCCAAAGACTGACCTTGTTTAGTGTTGCTTACCCTGGCGGAGTCGCCTATCCATAAACAAGCGATCCAAAAAAAAGTGGTCACCCATCCAAAGACTGACCATGTTTGGTGTTGCTTAACCTGGCGGAGTCACCTATCCATAAACAAACGATCCAAAAAAAAGTGGTCACCCATCCCAAGACTGACCTTGGTAAGTATTGCTTACCCTGGCGCGGTCACCACCCCAGCCGCTTCAAGTTAAACACAAACAGTAAACAAAAAAGTACAGGGTATAAACAACACTGACCTGGGGAACGAACCTTCCTCACGCGTACTAGCGTGAGGAAGGTTCGATTCCCAGTTCAATAACAGTTTGTTTTATTTTTATTTATTTACATAAATACAAAATAACAATTTTTGATAATTGTGTCAAGTTCTTATAATGTAATTAATTTAAATGTTAGTAATATCCTAATTTTTTTTTAAATCTTGGTTATCAACTATAATTGATTTATTTAACATATTTTTTATAACTCAACCCATGCAATAGTTTTCGCCGACCCCTATTATCTTTTTATCGTAATATAAGCCTTTAAACTCATAATATTAATTTTAATCCGCGAATAATCGACCAATTTCCAACAATTATAAATTAGGCTCGTTGACAAGAGATTAACATTGAAAAAGGTGCTCAGAAACCCAAAACTGATGTAACATGTGGTTAATTCGAGATTTTACTCAAATGTGACAAATTGTCAACCACTTGTCACACTTGGATGTTGAGAAACTGAAAGTAGAATTAACAGGCGATTAATCCTCGATTACGTTAACAGCCCGATAATTGAGAGCTGGGAAACTGGCAGTAAGATTCACATTTCATTCATTCATATCTTTTATTTATTTTTTTGGTTTATCTGTACCTATCCATTCAATTCTGAAAGTGTTAATAATAATTGTGATGTTTGTTACTGTATTATTAAATTCAAATGTAATATTTTGCATGCCGTAAGGCAAAATGTATTGGGACAATCTAATAATATTCCAACTCATTTGTATACCTACATTATCAGCAAATAAATGATTTCTTTCTTTCTTTCTTTGAAACATACTCCTTCAAACAAAAAAAAAGAATTTTCAAAATCGGTCCACAATTGACGGAGATATCGTTGAACATACAAAAAAAAATCAGCGGCTTTTCATATATGGAAAATAAACTGTATTGACCGATATTTAAAGTGTCATCCGAATTTGGAATTAGATTTAAAAAGTTAAACTGTATAGTCCAGGAAACAGAAGACATTTGCAACAAAATAAATCCAAGTTAAAAACTTTCACCACAATTACGTTTATTAATATGGTAGCAATAACGTTGCCTGAAAAGTCCATTAAAATCCCACAGAGGCAAACAAAAAATTAGCTGTCATAGAGCCTAAAAAGCAGTTTTTGGCTTTATTTTTGTAAAGTTTTGATTATGCTGATATTTGTGCTCAGAGCAAGTTTATTTCTTGTTCAGTTGTGCACAAATAAGTGTTACATCAGATTCACAAATTTTAATTAGTTTTAGGGATATGAGCCAAAATATATTTTTTTAATATTATTTTTTGTAACTAATCTGTGCGTTTGTTTAGTCAAATAATGTTTTCATGCGCAAGGAACCATTTAACTTTCAAAATGATGTTTTTTTCTGGTGTATTTCATGTTTTGACAGCAATATTATCCATTTCGGGTACTTAAAATACCGAATTAGAGAAAGTTAACGGAACTGAAATATATCTCATTGCAGTGGTTTTAATCGACAGTATTAAAGGAATGAAACAGTTTCGGACTTAGTGAAATGTGAGGCATAATAATAGGAAAGTATATCGTAATTGAAGGCCAATCTGCGAAATTTAATTCCTAGTTCAGTATTTTCACCGGAATTATGTTTATTTTGCTACTAGTAATTTTGTCTAAAATGCCCATTTAAATCGATTGAGAGTAAAATAACATATTATTTACACAAAAAATTTTCACAATAATTAAGCAAAAAAACTGATTTCTGGGCCCTTTTTTCCCCTCTTTGATTTGTATGGACTTTTCAGACAACGTTACTGCTACTGTAATGAACGCAATTCCGGTGAAAGTACTTAACTAGTATTTTTCAACAGATTTGCCTATAATTGCATGTATTTTCCTGGACTATGGATATAATTGTTAGACGGTTAAGAGCAGACAAGCTCGACTGATAACAAATAAAATTCCATAATTTAAAAAACCCCCGACACATTTTTATTTCATGCTATATAAAATTATCTAGATTTATACGCTTCGATCGGATATTTATTGAACACGTAATTTTGACACGATATGTTACGAAAACACCCCGATTCAAAAAGTAAAAAGCCCATAACTTTGAACGGCTGAACCGATTTTATTCAAACATAGCTAAGAACACTCACTCGACAATATCACAATAAAACAAAAAAAAAACAAAGTTGGTTTACCCGTTTAGACGCTATGATGCCACAGATAGACACACACATACACAGCAACACACCTCAAACTTATACCACCCCTCTTTTTCCGTTGGTGCTTAAAAACAAGTGTGAGTCGGACTCGCGCACCTTGGGTTCCTTACAAATAGCTGCATTCATAAAAAAAACATAATTTAATTACTTGACTAGCACTAAGAAACTTTAAAGTAATGAATTTATATTTTGTAGCAAAGTGGTATGAAAACGAGCATTCTTAATAAAAGCCTGAAACAAAGTGTTCTCGCAAAAAGGTTGTTTTGTAAAAGGTGGAAGGCCCCCAGTACCCCTGTAGGTAAGTACACATTTCAGTGGTAAGTAGTAAGTTTTTAGACAAATCAATTAAATAAATAATAATATTGAAGTATATGCGGCCGCTGAAAAGGGCCTTTTTTTTTTGGAAGTAGCCTCAAATGAGTATTGACGCGGTGTCCGATGTCCGTCTGATTAGGTTTGATCACGTGGATGCGTTTTCTCTGCTCCGCGGCAATATTGCTCGTCATGCGGTCCCTGGTGGCCGCGTATGAGTCGTCATTAGCATGGACACGCATTCTGCGTGGTAGCGGCCCGCATGACTGCAACCGTCGAGCACCGCCACTAGAAACGCACTCGAATGAACCGCGTGCACCCTCCATTTCCGCATTACTATTAATGCAGAAGTGAAATATGACTTCGCCTGACCGGCCATGATCATTGCCTCTGGCTTTTGCCGGAATGAAGATTTTCCCTCCATTTCCGGGCAGGAACTGTATTTTAAGTTTTGCCGATCCGTCCCTTTTTTGTTCTTTAAGAAACTCTTCAATAGCTTTCAACGCCCTGAATCCGTTAAATTCATAAACACTAATTCCTTGTTGCCTACATAATTGGACTCCGATGATACACAGAAATTATAAATACTTAAATTTAGGTCCACAAACACAATCAACATCAATTACCATTTTTATAGAATTAGCGTAGTCGCATATGGTTGCGCGCGGGAACACACGGAAAGTCGACCTTTTGCACGCGTGTGTCTGATCGAACTGATTGCATTGCACAAAAACGAAAAAGGGACTGGCGCGGGCGCAGAGTAGTAGTGTTCAAAATTGCTATACGACAATAACTTGCTTAATGCGTTATGCTTTATATTTTAACCGCGTTATTTTACACGCTTTATTAAATCGAGCTTTTTTATAACGCACGGAAACAGGGCGGGCAAGAATAAAGCAAAGCGCGGTGACTGTTATAGCCCTCACCAAATTTCTTGGCCGCCCTGAAGTTGGTTTACCAGATGCGCGAGGCACGAAACGGTGCTGTTTTTGTATGAGATTTTTTACTGCGCAGCCATTGTAGCCAACTTCAGGGCGGCCAAGAAGTTTGGCGAGAACTATAACTCGCAGCTCCTACCTTAGCGTTGGACTCGTTGCAAAATATTACATCGCTTTTATGAATTTATAACTATAAAATGGAGCAGTAAATAAACAATGAACTTTCCTTCATACTTTCAGTTGACTACTTTAAGTTCCATATAGGTAAATCACTGTTTCTTTAAGACATTTTCGTCCACTATACACACACAAAAACAAAACATTAAACAACAACACAATCTCTCAATCAATCGTCCTTACTTACACAATTATACTTAGTCAATATTACGTGTCCTATCACTGTTTACACTAAAAAGCGCGAAGCAAAATAGCTTAGGTATATTTCGTAAGCCGCGCGGGATCGTAAATTACGCGTGCGACCGATAACAACCGCTAGCATGCAACAACTGTCCGTCGCCGCGTCGCCGCGCCCGCCCGGCGCCCCGTGCTTCTTGCTTTATTTACGTTGCGCGCGATACTTCGTTATAACATCTTGACACATTTTCTCTGGACACATATAAGCGAGCAGCAGCAAACACTGACTAGTTTCTCGAAAATTATAACCAACATCTTGGATGAAGAAAACGTGTCATTGTATTCGGTGATTTAAACCTAAATTTACGAACTAGCGAAAAACCTGTAAAGGAATACAAGGAAACCTTCGAGAGAATAATATAAAAATATTAAATAAGATCACCCTATAACAAAAGGGACCAACTGTGGCACAGCTTAAAACAAACACCCAGAGACGAATAAAATAAAAAATCTTGAAACACCTCTGTAAATATTAATATTATTATTATTATTCTGTAATTAGCTAAAACTACTATATGGCTTTTGCGAACTATTACAAATATCCTTTAAAACTGTGGCAATTTATTTATAGACTTTAAAAATCAGAACCTCCAATGGTCAAATCTCAGATACTCAAGAAATTTGCGAATACTTTAACAATTTTTTTGCTACAATAGGTACTGAACTTGCAAATAAAATACCACAAAATACCATAACAATCTAACTCAGACTAATATACAATAATCCAAAAAATAACAACCCTGGATTATCATCATTAAAACCAACCACAGCAGACGAGGTATTGAAAATAATATAAAACTTAAATTCTAACACTAGCTCCGGTTTAGATGGCATTAGTGCGAAATCCATAAAATGTGTTAAGGACAATATGCGGTAAGCTTTGCAAACTGTATTAATGAATGTTTAAGCGAAAGCTTTTTCCCTAACCGCCTTAAAATTGCGAAGATTATCCCAATATTTAAATTAGGCAGCAAACTGGACCCTAATAACTATCGACCTATTTCGGTACTACCAGTGATGTCGAAAATATTTGAAAAATTCTACATAAACTATTTTTCTTTTCTTTTTTAGGGTTCCGTACCCAAAGGGTAAAAACGGGACCCTATTACTAAAACTCCGCGATCCGTCTGTCTGTCTGTCTGTCCGTCTGTCTGTCTGTCTGTCTGTCCGTCTGTCCGTCTGTCACCAGGCTGTATCTCATGAACCGTGATAGCTACACAGTTGAAATTTTCAGAAATGATGTATTTCTGTTGCCGCTATAACAACAAATACTAAAAACAGAACAAAATAAATATTTAAGTGGGGCTCCCATACAACAAACGTTTTTTTTTTTGCCTTTTTTTTGCGATAATGGTACGGAACCCTTCGTGCGCGAGTCCGACTCGCACTTGGCCGGTTTTTTATACTTTGGCCCAGTCTAGGAATTTCTTCCTGTATCTTGGGTGTATTTACAAACAATTAAACTCACATATACAAGACACCTAGATCCGGAACAACTATCTGTAGGTCATACAAATATTTGTTCTGTGCGGGAATAGAACCCGCGACACACAGCGCAGCAGCCGATCGCTCAACTACTACGCCAAACGTGTCGTCAAAATTGTAATTGTATAAATTCCTATCTAGTATTGATTATCTATACAAAAAGCGATACGTTTCCGCCCCAAATAAAACACTGTTTCCGCGACTGTTGACTTAGTAACCAATATTAGACTTAACATTGATCAGATAAAATAACATTTTCATTGATTTAATACAAATTACAAATTTAAAAAACCACCGACACAAAAACCTCTAAAACGCAAAAAATAAACCTCGTACTATCGTCGGGGAACCTCCAACATTTACAATAGTTTATTGTATTTACTTAGCGGTTTCCCGACGCTTCATGTATTAATCTGTTAATTATATATTTACATAATAGACTAGCTGTTCTCCGCGGCTTCGCTCCCGTGGACCACCCCACAGGACCCGTTTTCGGGATTAAAAAACAGCCTATCATTTAGGAATAATATAGCTTTCTATTGGTGAAAGAATTTTTTAAATCGGTCCAGTAGTTTCGGAGCCTATTCGGTACAAAAAAACAAACAGATCTTTCCTCTTTATAATATTAGTATAGAAGTATAGATTAATACATAAACCAACTAAAGTAATCATAATAAATAGGTCCTATGTAGTTCAATATCATAACATAACAATAATACCTAAGTTCATACGCAGTGAAACACTCACTATGTCTTGGGCCTTAATAAACATGTATTGTATTGTATCCCTCAGCTCAAGCACACCTACCAGCCGATGCGCATACGATGTCGTACACTTAGTTTCGTGTGAACATTTTTCTACAACTACCCTTTTACTAAAACTGTTACGAAATTCCAATGTATTTTGTCATAATAGGTACAAACCCACTACGCCAGTTGGCTTCATGTATTTTTTACAAGCTTTTGCGATGTATGTATGTATGTAAGTGTGTTCGGGTCATATCTTGCAACTGAATTTTAAAGCAGCTATCCTCCATCTCTATCCTGGATAGTAAAAATGAAAGATGAAAGAGGAAAATGGAACCGCCACAGACAGAACAGATATATTAAAAACAGCTACATCATACTACAAAAAACTATACGGCAACGACACTACGCAAAGCAAAATAGAACTGGTGGATACCTCGATTATCCATAATATCCTCTATTCGGAAGTCAAGCAAGCTATTGACACCCAAAAAGATGATAAAGCACCCGGACCCGATGGTATAAAGAACGAAATTCTAAGACACAGCAAGGGAACCCTGATACCTGTTCTCGCAGATATGTTCAATGACATCATAAATACTGAAATCATTCCCCAACAATGGACAGAGTCTATTATCATCCTACTGTTTAAGAAAGGTGATAAATATGATTTAGGAAATTATCGCCCTATCAGCCTTATGTCTAACGTATATAAGATTTTCGCTAAGATTATCTCAAAACGAATCGAAATATTCTTAGACGAACACCAACCGATCGAGCAAGCAGGATTCCGCAAAGATTATTCGGTAATTGACCACATTCACGTAGTGCGACAAGTTCTAAAGAAATTCAAAGAATACCAGCTTACATATTACATCGCGTTTATCGATTACAGCAAAGCGTTTGATTCTCTACTATACGAAAAAATATGGGAGGCTCTACTAGAACAAGGTATCGAACACAAATACATCCGATTAATAAAAAACATTTACAGTCGCAGTACAGGACGAATCCAATTAGAAACGAAAAGCACTCCTTTCAGAATTGAAAAAGGCGTTAGACAGGGGGACCCCTTATCTCCGAAACTTTTCTCGGCAGTACTGGTATCAATTTTCAGAAGACTTAATTGGGAACGCCTCGGTATTAACATAGATGGCGTATTGCTGTCACACTTGAGGTTTGCTGACGATATAGTGCTATTTGCCAAAACACCAGAAGACTTAAATAAAATGCTAGGAGAACTTGCGACAGAAAGTGCGAAAGTGGGACTGACACTGAATCCGGAAAAAACTAGATTAATGACAAACGGAAGCAAACACACTATTAAACTAGGGAACACCGAAATAGACTACACTATCTAGGTCAGCTTATAACTGAAAAAGAACCCATGCGAAAGGAAGTGGAGAGAAGAATAACGAATGGCTGGCAGAGATACTGGAGCCTGAGAGAGGTTATGAAAGATAAAAAACTGATGTCAATCATGGGTGCTAAACCATGAAATATTAAACAAACTAGCAACTTGTCAGTACGCAATGGAAAGGGTATGCTAAATATAAGAAAGTCTGACATATTGAAAAATTTCGTCATTAGAAATAAAACAAAAACTACAGATGTAACAATTAAAATCAAAAGACTGAAATGGAGATGGGCTGGCCACGTGATAAGAGGATGCGACAGATGGAGCCAAAGGGTGTCCCAGTAGTATTCCAGAGAGGGCAAGAGGAAGAGAGGTAGACCGCAGAAAAGATGGGACGACGATATTAGACAAGTGGCCGGAGTCACGTGGAACAGAGTGACACAGGAAAGGAAAGAATGGAAAAGGTTGGAGGAGGCCTTTGCCGATTGGCAAACGGATCTAGGAAAGATAACCAAGCAACAGATATTAGCTTAAGTAATTAAGTTTAAGTCCAGTGTTATTATACTATAAGTTTAAATCCATTGTAATTAGTTAAGAGATCTGGAATAAAAGGCTATATTATTATTATTATTATATTATTATCCTCCATCGATTAAGATGAAGTTTTGCATACACGTTTAGTTTGGATTACAATGCATGGTTAGCTAATTGACGTCATTCTAAATCCAATATGGCGGACGGCCCAAAACGGTGTACTAGTTTATTTTGTACACTGCCATGATATGGGTATCAAATAAAAGAGTTTGCTGAGAAAAATACGTAAAAAGCTTGTTTAAAAAAAAAGATTTTTTAATGAACTATTTTAAAGTAATAATATAGTTTTTTTTCTGTAAATGATTGTGAAAATTATTTGAGAAAATAAATGTCTACAACCGTAAGATACAGAGACAAAAAGCGGTTTTACTAAAAACCCAGGTTTAAACTTCTATAATATGAAAACAAGGTTTAAACCTGAGTTTTGGTTAAACCACTTTTTGTAATAAGGCACCATAAGTTTGTTATTAATCCACCACTATGGAAAAAGTATTCTTAAGTACTTTGTTTTGAAATTTTTTGTTTTCTATATTTTTTTAATTTGAATTCAAATATTGTAGCAACAAGTCTTTATTTCTGATAGTTCTGATAGTTATATAACAAAATCATGACAAAATGGAGTTAAAATTTCGTTTTAACTCCATTTTATATTATTTACATAATGTATGCAATTATTTAATGTCAATTTAGCAACGATATTTTTGTAAAAACGTAGATGTAATATACTATACTACTACACATAATATCCCGAATAATTTTGGATTACGTTACAAAACACACAATTAATATACATTTAAAAACATTTATATAAATAAGAAATTGTAATCTTTTGAGCCTATGTCCAGCAGTGGACGTCTTTCGGCTGATATGATGATGATGAATCTTTTGAGAAATAGTCAGGACATTTTTATATAGTATAGAAACAATAAGTACAGGCGATTGTTTTAGTTCGCATTTTTAGAGACTGTATTTTTGGAACGAAGTTCCTTATCGCGCGTTGAGAAAGGAGGTTAGACGGAAAAAATTAAGACCAAAAGTTGGAACGACACTTTTTGCTATAGTTGTATAGTTGTAAGCCGTGCGGCGTGCGCGTGTTTCTCTGTCTGTCTGTCTCTCTCTCTCTCATAGATAGCAAGCCAGTTATTTTCGTTTCGTTATTTTCAACAACAACCCTCAACAACAACAACCAACAATAACAACAACTCAACAACAACAACAACTCAAACACAACAACTCAACAACAACAACTCAACAACTACAACTCAACAACAACAACTCAACAAACTTAACAACAACAACTCAAACACAACAACTCAACAACAACAACAACTCAACAATAACAACTCAACAACAACAACTTGTAGCGTTACGTATAGTTCAGATGAACTATACGTAAGCCACGTTAATAATGAAGTTTAAAAAAAATTAAGAAAAAGGATATAGGTAAAGAAATGTAAGATCCGGCTTCGCACGACGTGGGCAGCTAGGAAGATCCAGCTTCGCACGACGTGGGCAGGTATTTCATAGCAGGCAGGCAGGCTAGGCAGCTGGACTGACACGAAGGCGTGGAATGCCCGAGGTAGGCAGATGAGCTTGCAGATGAATCGCTTAGATAGGCAGTAGGGTAGCCAGCAGGACGAATGGGCTGGCACACAGTTAGATGGTCAAGGCTTGAACCAATTGTCAGGCTAACAGACAGTAGCACAGGTGCAAGAACAGGCACCAAGGATTGCGGTGGCCGGGCTGTGGCTTCGTACGCCGATGTGGAATAAACACCACAAACTCAACAACAACAACAAAAATTTCTTATCGCGCGTTGTGAAAGGGGGCTAGACGGAAAAAATTAAGACCAAAAGTTGTAACGACACTTTTTGCTACAGTTGTATAGTTGTCAACGACAACAACTCAACAACAATAACTCAACAACAACAACTCAAACACAACAACTCAACAACAACAACTCAAACACAACAACAACAACTCAAGAACAACAACAACAACAAAAGTTTCTTGTCGCGCGTTGCGAAAGGACGGAAAAAATTAAGACCAAAAGTTGTAACGATACTTTTTGCTATAGTTGTATAGTTGTAAGCCGTGCGGCGTGCGCGTGTTTCTCTGTCGGTCTCTCTCTCTCTCTCTCTCATAGAAAGCAAGCCAGTTATTTTCGTTTCGTTATTTTCAACAACAACAAAAACTACAACAACAACAACTTTGCAAGTCATCTCAATAGCAAAGGATATAATAACTGGATATAAAAATCAAGAACAAGAAGCTTCTATTAGATTACAACTACACAAAATATCTGTCATCGATACTGGGGGATTACCTTACCAAATCACTTTTGTAAAAGGAAAGTATTACTTTACCACAACAAACATCGATGTAAGTGATGGATTAGTTAATGGTGCCGTTGGTGATATATATATATATGTGTGTGTATGTATAGGTACATTTTTTTTTGCTTTTTTTATTTTAATAGCGAATCAACTAAAGCATCGACTACTGAGGTACAAACTATAATATCAAGGAAAAAGACAAATGCACTGTCGACGAGCGTGCCATCGAGGAGATTGCTGAGGTTGGATAAACCATCATTTTGAAAAGTTCGAAACTTCGAAAAGTTTCGCATTCAACCGGTGAGATTTGAACCCGGGCCGCGTCGGACGCCGCTCCGAGTTGGTAACCACAGCGCCGAGTAAGCGTGTGCGTCACCGCGCCAAATTAGTCTCCTGCCTACGAATAACTACGTCACGCTCGCTGCTACGCTGCTACTTTCCGCATTGAGTGCTACGCGGCTACAGTGCTACGACGCGTCGACGGCCGACGCTCTTATCTGCTACGAGACACTTCACACAGGGGCCTAGCAGGGATCGGCTACGCAGCTGCCGCCGATTACGCATGGATTCATCTATGAATAAATCCGCTTCGGAAACAGACATCAACATGATGGGAACCGATAAAACACCGCCTAACTTCGTTTTTCGACGCACTAAGCGAACCAGGGAAGAAACAACAATAGGCCTGCAATTAGATGAATTTAAGGAGGAGATGAGGAAAATGATGTCGCTTTTTACGGAAAAACGAGAAAAAGAGCTGCAGGAGATTAAATTTACGTTGAAGGAGATACAGCAGTCTAACATTGGTATAGATAGCTCCATTACATTTCTAACTGGGCAATTTGAAGAGCTTAAAAAGAAAGTTAATCTGCTAGAGAAACAAGAGAAGGAAAATAAGCAGTACACCACCATTCTAGAGGATAAAATCGAGGATATGCAGATGGGCTGTCGTAAAACAAATTTTGTGATGAAAAATGTACCAAAGAAAGCCAACGAATCCAAAGAAGACCTCTTAGACATGGTTATGTGCCTTTCTAATAGTGTAGATTGTAAGTTCGGAAAATACGACGTCAAGGATATCTATAGAGTGAGAGGCAAGAATAATGAGAGCCAGAATATGCCAATAATTGTGGAAACCAGTTCTACCCTCTTGAAAACAGAAATACTCAAAATGGGAAAGGCGTTCAATATTAAACATAAAACAAAACTATGCGCTAAACATCTAGGCTTTAAAGTTCAAGAGGATACTCCCATCTTTGTGGGTGAGCATTTGACCCAAAAAGCGTCTCGTCTACATTTTCTTGCTCGTGACCTATCCAAATCTGGTGCATACAAGTTCTGCTGGACTGCATATGGCAAAGTTTATCTTAAAAAAGATGAACAATCACAGACTATAATGATTAAATCAGAGGCCCAGGTACATCAACTCATGCAAGGAAAATGACTAGAGATACGTCTCTCACGTCACAAAGTGAACTGTCAACCGCAAACCTGTTATTTGGTATTATTATTTATGGATTATTTTGGAACATTTAACTTATTTCATGATTGTGCTACACCTTTAAGTTGTTTTGCATGTTACTATTTTGTAGACATACTCACACTATTACAAACACACACTTATATACAAATGCGTACTACAAACCACATCCACACACTCTCCAATTACAAACTATACATAATACACAATATAATTAACCAAAAGTATATAACCAGTATTGGCAACAGCACTGTAAGGGGCTTAGTTTTTGGACATTATCATTCTACAAGCTACACATTGGTTTCTACAGCTATTACTAAGACTTATCTCAATTTAATACTAAATTATTTTTACTCTTATCTAGAAATTTCATTAATTCAAATTAATCATTTTGATGAGTGATAGTTTAAAAACACTCACTGACATAGACAACATCAAAATTGCACGTTCTGTTGATTGTGACCCGTCTGATCTTACCAAACACATAAAGATAAATACTAACGATTTGACAATAGTTTCCCAAAATATAAGGAGCATTTATTGTAATTTTGACAGTTTCATAGCAACTGTGTCCACTTTTTCATTTGAAACTGATATCATAATATTGACTGAGTGTAGATTAAGTGATTTAAAACCTATCCCACAACTCATAAACTATACTTCCCATAACACAATACGACACTTAAATCAAAATGACGGGGTTGTTGTCTACATAAAAAAATCTCTTGTGCCCAAAGTAAAGGAAATAAATTTAGTCCATGCATCCTGCCTACAATTAGACATTCTTAATAATATTATTCTGTGTATTTACCGTTCCCCATCGCATACAAATTCTGAAAGTTTTACAGAATCACTCAGCAAAGAACTCAATGCTCTAAACACGCAGAAGAGTATTATTATAGCGGGTGATATAAATATCAACATTAAACCTAAAGATTCAGAACTATCCTATGAGCGTAAAAATAGAGTTAATTATCTTACTATGCTTTCAACTTATGGCATACTTCCTGGCCATGTACTTCCCACGCGAGAAATAAACTGCTTGGATCATTTTATGCTCAAGATTGATAACAACAGGAAATCAGTTTTTATTGGTGTATTACATACTACAATTACTGACCACTATACGACATTCTTATGTCTATCTAAAATAAAAACTAAACAAGTTGCACCGAAAACTAAAACTACTCTAAACTTTGAAGGGGCGCTGAAACATATACAGGAACATAAAATAGCGGAGCTACTCTTGTGCAATGATCCAATTGAACTTACTAATATTTTCATACAGAGACTGACTAACTCTATAAATAATAATACTACCACTGTAAAAATTCCTAACAAAAAACGAATAATTAAGCCGTGGATTAATCAAGGTATACTAAAATGTATAAACAATCGTAATAAAATGCAAAAATCGCTTAAAAGGGATCCTAGCAATGAAATTTTAAAAATTACATTTAATAGATATAGAAATTATTGCAATAACCTCATAAAAAAATTGAAAAGGAAATATCAAAAGGAATTATTATCCAACTCAGTGACAAATAATAAATTGCTCTGGAAAAATATAAAAAATGTCACTTACTCTTCTAAAACTAAGACCGAAAATACTGGATTATTAAACATAATGCCATCCCCTACCGATTCAGTTAATCATGTCAACAATGTTTTCGTTAACATTGGAAAGCAACTGGCCCAGCAAATTCAACCCGACTTAGATTCTGAACTCCAACACCTAACTAGAAATCAAACTTCCGTAACTCATTCTTTTGTACTCCACGATACTGACTGTAATGAAGTAGATAGAATTTTAATGAGCTTAAAGACTGACAGTGCCCCCGGTTGGGATAAGGTAACTACAAAATTTCTTAAATATATAAAAATGGAAGCCGTTCCAATCTTAACTCATCTGACTAACCTATGTTTTAATAAAGGCGTCTTTCCGGAAGCACTAAAGCGATCAATTATTACACCTGTACACAAGGGGGGGAACAGAGAGGATGTCAACAACTATAGACCAATATCAGTCCTACCAGCAATTTCCAAAATCGTGGAAAAGCTATTAAATAATAGACTCATTAACTATCTAAGTAAATATGACTTACTGTCGCCTACACAATATGGGTTCAGACAAGGTGTATCGACCGAGGATGCAGTGACCGCCCTAACATCGCTAGTAACTGATACTCTGGATAGTGGCAACAAATGTGTTACTGTCTTCTTAGACCTAAAAAAAGCGTTTGACACCGTCTCTGTTCCAACCCTGGTGAGTAAATTGGAGAGTTACGGAATAAGAGGAACTCCGCTGTCTCTTTTCAATAACTATCTTTGTAATAGGAGGCAGAGCGTAAGGATTGGAAGGTATACCAGTGACTATGCAGATGTAAATTACGGCGTACCGCAGGGAAGCGTATTGGGTCCAACATTATTTTTAATTTATATTAATGATCTATGCAATTTGAATATAAATAACGCCAAAATTCTCTCTTATGCCGATGATACAGCTATTGTCTTTTCTGGTAAGTCTTGGCAAGATGTTGAGTACACAGCTGAAATAGGTATGGCTAGGATAGCCAAATGGTTAAAAACGAATTTACTCACCTTGAACACATGTAAAACTAATTTCGTGTGTTTCAGTATTAGTGCACGGAGTGAACCGACGGATGATTTTAAAATTAAAATACACGATTGTGAGAACTTTAATAATAAAAATTGTAATTGTCCAAAAATAAATAAATTGAGACAAACCAAATATTTAGGGTTAATAGTAGACCAGAGATTATCCTGGTATCCCCATATTGAGCAAGTCGCTAACAGGATCAGAAAACTGTGTTGGATGTTTGGTACGCTGAGACATGTTGTGCCAAAAAATATAATTGGTCGTAATAACACCTCTAGAAATGTCCTTAATGAGATATACGTCGCCTTGGCTCAGTCTGTCTTATCGTACTGTATTCCTATCTGGGGAGGGTCAGCAAAAACTAAATTCATAGAAGTAGAGCGAGCACAACGGGCCCTGATAAAAATCATGTACTTCAAGAAAACAAGATATCCCACAGATAGACTTTACAACCTAAGCGAACTGCTCTCAGTGAGAAAATTATATATAACTCAAACAATATTGAAAAAGCATAAGACCCTACCTTACGATGCATCTAAACTAGCAAAGCGAAGAAAACATGCTGTTGCAGAAGTCCCCCAAACAAAAACAGTGGTTGCCTCCATGCAATTTAATACACGGTCTGCTCGGTTATATAATAGGATAAATAAAGAAATACATATATATAAAAACCAATATTATGATTGTAAAAAAAATATACTGAAATGGATCAAACCACTTACTTATGACGAAACGGAAGAACTTTTGAAATCAACTACATAACCTATACTCTCACACAGTCACACAAACACCCATACAAGTACACAACACACACGCACACACGCCACACACGCACACACACCATACAAACTTGCTGCTTGTGCCAATCTTGTTTGTTTTATTTTGTTTACTTACCTGTGTTAAATATGGTATATCTTTCATTCTTTTGTTATGGAAGAGCGGAGTCTTCTAATACAGGCATTGTTTGCTTAAAAGAAGGCTCCAATCACAAACTAATTGTTGTAATCTTGTGGAAGAAATAAACAATTTTGAATTTTTTTTGAATTGAATTTGAATGTAGATTCTCTACATCTCGTCGTGAGAGAAAGAAATTACAAAATACAATGGTACAAAACATAACTGCAGAGAGATCAGATGAATGTAGTGAGACTGTTCAATTACAAGCTAAAAAACCTATAACTACTGCAGAAAGAAGAAAAAAACATTATGAAGCGCAGGAATTAAAGAAAGTAAAAAAATACCTAAAACTGTTAAACAAAATAATAAAGAATATTACGATAGGAAACTTCGTTCCATCCGGGTGTCCCTTGACACCTCTCAAGTCTTTTTTTATAGATAATAAAAATAAATGACTTGTCTAGGGTACTAAAGTCCTTTTTTTTTTTAAATAAAGTGTCAATGTCAGTTGATAAATATTTTTAACCATAACTCAGTCAAATTATATTTTTTTAGGTAACTGACTATTTAGGTTCCCCTAGTTGAAAACAACCCTATAAACGAATAAATGAATATTTATTAAATAAAATTATTATTATTATTATCTCCTTTATTCAGTACATTTCTTATTATTTACATTTTTAAATATTTTTATAACATAAATTACAAAAAAGAAAAAACATTTAAAAATATAAAAAATAGAGGCCCACCGGTATCGGGAACAGGGTCCAAACTACCGGCGGTCAGGGCTCCAGAGAGAGGAACCTCCTAACAATACGAGCCGTGTCCAGCAGTACTGCTTTCTGGATCAGGCCCTTGACCCAGCCGCCTAACGAGAGCCTCCTAAGGTGTTGGTCGAGGCTCGTGGCTATTAAGCCATTGGCCGACACGACTATCGGTACAATGATCGCTGTGTCCACATCCCACATGTCAACAACCTCGCGAGCCAAGTCAAGATACTTGATTTGCTTATCTTTCTCGGCTTTCACGAGGTTCCCGTCATGCGGGACGGTAATGACAACAATCATTGTACGCCTCTCGATTCGGTCCACCACCACAATGTCAGGCTTATTGGCTACAATAAGCCTGATATTGAGGACCTGATAGTGATGACGTCCTGTCAGTGATGATGGACCGATCCCAGTACAATGTGATATTGCCATTTTCGAGAACTGGGTCGGGCACATACCTGTAGTACGGTACCTCCGATGCCACAAGAGTGTATTTCAGAGCAAGTTGCTGATGGATAATCCTGGCTACAAGGTTGTGCCTATGCAAGTACTCTTCGTTAGCTAGCCGAGAACAACCAGAGATAATGTGGCGGATCGATTCACCTGGGCGGTGACATGCCCGACAGATGTCAACCGTGCCATCCTTCACAATAAATCTCCGGTAGTTATTCGTCATGATAACTTCGTCCATAATTGCACAGACAAAACCTTCGGTTTCCCCTAAGAGGTCACCGAAACGCAGCCAGGCTACGGACGCTGACTGATCTACATCGGACCCATGTAGGGCCCGGAAAAAGCGTCCGTGGAGCTCCTTACTCTGCCATACCTCCCTGCGGTCGTTAGTATCAAGCACTACAGGCTTGCGCCAGTTCTCATTTGCCAAGGAGAGCGGGGTGAGTCCCTTGTCCACTGCCACTACATCTCGATGCATACCCACGTCGGCGTGTAGAAAATATTCTCTGAGATTGCATATCTCGCTGTTGTGGAGGTTTTTGGCATTTAAAAAGCCTCGGCCTCCACACTTCCGCGGGATATACAATCTCATGACCGACGATCGTGGGTGATGCATTCGATATGCAGTCAGCAATGTTCGGACCCGCCTATCCAGGGCGTCGAGTTCGGTTTGAGTCCATTTGAGTATGCCGAAAGAGTACATCAATACCGGCATGACCCAACCGTTGAAGGCGCGCACCTTGTTTCCGCCCGAAAGAAGGCTATTGCATACTTTCTTCAGGCGGCCAAAGAAGCGTTCCCTCAACGATTGCTTCATGTCAGTAGTGCTGGTACCTAACGCTTCCGACATACCCAAATACTTATAGGTTTCGTTTGGAGAGAGGGATCTCAGGTTTATGGAATCCGCGAGTTGAATTCCCACGGATTCCACAATCTCCCCTCGCTTTACATGCATGACCGCACATTTGTCCACGCCAAACTCCATCCTGATGGCGCTACTAAAAGTTTCAGTTACCTTCAGTAGCTCCATCAGCTGAAGATTGCTGGGGGCAAAGAGCTTCAGGTCATCCATATAAAGGAGGCGAGATATAACCTGACCACCTCTCCTCAACCGATAGCCTAGCCCTGAATCCTCCAGCATCATGCTTAGAGGATTCAAGGCTAGACAAAACCAAAGTGGACTCAAACTATCGCCCTGGAATATACCTCGCTCGATCCTTACAGGTTCGCTATTCCTCTGGATATTTCGACATCCTGGATAGCGAAGGACTGTGCTCCATTGCCCCATACACGATTTCAGGAAGGTGCGTAGAGTTGAATCTATTTTATACAATTCTAGCACCCTCATGAGCCATGTATGAGGCACCGAGTCATAGGCCTTCTTATAATCTATCCAACATGTCGACAGATCCTTTCGGGAACGCCGAACCTGTTGGCTAATGGCCATATCAATAAGGAGTAGCTCCTTAGTACCGCGGGACCCGTTCCTACATCCATTCTGAGAGACCGACATGATAGAGTTATCGTCGACGTGTTTATTAATTTTAACTCTCAAAATAGATGTAAGAACCTTATAGACCGTTGGTAAGCATGTAATAGGTCTATAATTTTTGGGTTCCGCGGTGCTACCAGACTTGTGGAGCAGGTGGGTTATTCCTGTTGTAAGGAACTTGGGTAGCGAGCCAGACTCCAAGGCTGCCTGGTACTGAGATGCCAAACGAGCGTGCGACCTTTGTAGCCACTTGATCCAAAAGTTGTGCAGCCCGTCCGGCCCTGGAGATTTCCAGTTCGGCAACGGACGGACTGCACGGGCTACATCTTGGGGGCTGATCGTGATAGCCCAGATGCTGCGCCAGAATGAACACATAGCGTCATCATCCGGCAGGCACGTATCAGTCACACCTTGGTCGGGTCGCTCCCAAGCACGATAAACCCACCTTTCATTACTTTGGAATGTACGATTCTGGGAGTATCGCTCCACTCTCCGCCTGTACCTACGAATACGGTTTGCCCATGCAAACACTTTTTGCTTCAGGAAGTCGATGCGCTCTGTGATATGGTATATATAGTTTCGGGGACTGACATCAGTCCCCGAAAACGCCCGTCTCACAAAGCGCATCACTCTTGGGCGATTATTACCCTCCCTGAAACAAATTAGTTTGCCGATGAGTGTTCTGGCCCCACCAATACGACGTTCGATCCTGCACTGCCAAGCCGGCACGGCTGGTTTCGGTCGTGTAGCACTGTCATCTGCAAATTTGACGTGGGCTACACGACATGCCGCTACAGCCGCGCAGTACATGATCGAATGTGCATCAGTGAGGTCTTCGCAGCCATCAAAATATTTTGATAACTGCGAATCCAGAACAGCCACCAGCGCCCTATTTTTGTTATGCATGGGCAAACGAGGTAATCGTGGCCTAAGTTCGGGAGCCATATAGCGATATTCCCGAATAGCACACTCCAAAGCACTCCTCAATTCCTCATTGCACTGGGTACTTACGTTTGTAACCCTGTCACTACTCTCCTCGTCAGCGTGGTTGGACTGTGGTGGCATCACAGCCTGCGACGATTGGGCAGTGACACGGTTACCCATTTCCGTTCGGAGGCGATCAAGTACAGTATCATCTAACATACGATTACGCTGGATGACCCGCACCTGATCCGAAAGTCGTTGGGCCGAAACGTTGACGGCTGGTTCAAGCACCTGAAACAAAGAGAGCATCCGGACACGGTACGCGGTCAGGTTGTTTCCTCCCTCTGTAGCCCCAAAGTATGCGCGCATGACATTTTCGTTAATGGATTGTGTCCATCTCATGCGCTGCACACTTCCGCCGGGTGCTGGGACCCTATCAGAGACCGGTAAGCCTCGAGGTCCTAAGCGGTCCGGCGGCCGGCGTCCTCCCCGTCGACGCGCAGGTGGTGGTGTCGTCGGCGGAGAGAAGTACTCGTCGCTCGAGCTCGACGCAACTGCCACGGCCGGAGTCACAGCACTCACGATGGGGCTGGTTTCCGGCGGCGGCGAGGCGGAGCTGGGCGACGGGGCCGGAGGTGGTAGGCGTGCTTGTCTAGCGGCGGCAGCTCTCGTTAACATGTCGTCGTCGTTTTCATTTTTCTCGTTTCTTGATGTTTATGTTGTAATTCGGTCATAGCTTTGATTATATTATTGCTTCATGTTTTTTTTTTCTTGGTTTCATATTGTGTCTTGTATAATTTAAATAGTTAAAATAAATATATTGTAAGAAATTTCGTAGAGAAAAAATGTTTGGCAACTGCCTGTCAACTCGAGCCACAGATTATCTATTATTATTATTATTATATTCTTTATTGCACACCATAAAAAATTACATACAGAACAAAATTTATAAACAAGTGTACAATGGGCGGTCTTATCGCACAGGGCAATCTCTTACAGACAACCTTTGGATGGACTGAACAATAGGAGAAGAATTAAGGGCAGTCAGTGTACAATAGATATAAATAATATAACTTACTTATACATAAAAACATAACATACATACATACTATACTACATATCTAATATACTAATAAATATTGAATATATGACAGGGAAAGGAAAAGACTAAAAAAATATAATGAAAGGTAATGCTCCTTTACCAATTTCTTAAACGTTGGCAGTGTTTGTGCGCGTCTTATTTCTATAGGTAATACATTCCACAATCGAACTGCTTGAATTGTAAAAGATTTGTCAAAGAAGGAAGTGGAATGCATACGAACACTCAATTTTAAATTCTCCGATGATCTCAAGGACTTAGAATGGGTGTCACAGAGGAACTGAAAACGTTCTTTAAGATAAAAAGGAGTAAAAGGATTAAAGAGCACATTATAAAGCAAAGAGAGTATGTGGGCATTCCGGCGAAGGCGAATAGGAAGCCATTTGAGCTTAGTACGAAATTCAGAAACGTGATCATATTTGCGCAAGCCAAATATAAATCTAATACAGAGATTTTGAAGTCGCTCAAGCTTATCCAATTGGTCTTGGGTGAGATCAAGATAGCTGGCATCAGCATAGTCCAGGATAGGGAGAAGAAGAGATTGTGCTATCGCAATTTTAGTGGCGATGGGAAGAACATTTCGAAGACGTCTCAGGGAGCCCGCAGAAGCAAACAGTTTACGACTGACTTCCTGCAGTTGTTTGGTCCAGGCAAGAGTGCTGTCGATGTAAATCCCCAAGTTCTTCACAGTGTTAGCAATAGGAATAATGGTGTTGTTGAAAGAAACCTGGGGAAGCGTCGATGAATCAATCCTAGAAACAGTCCGAGAACTACCAACGACAGTCACCTGAGTCTTCGTTGGATTAATCTTCAGCCCAAACTCAGCACTCCAGTCACCTATTCGAGCCAGGTCTATATTAATCGTCTCAATGGCATCAGGTAACTCTCCAAGAGGGGCTTGGGTATACATCTGGAGATCATCAGCATACAGGTGGTAGAAAGAAGAAAGTCGATGAGTGATAGCATTAATAAAGAGTGCGAAGAGAAGAGGAGATAAAACGCCACCCTGCGGCACACCGGCAGAGACGTGACACCAAGAAGAAAAAGATTCATCAGTGCAAATACGCTGCCGGCGGCCAAACAGGTAACTATGAATTATTTAATTTTATCTTGTACCTACTTACTTTTCATTATTTGCATACCCATGTGATGGTTAAACATGGAGAACTTTATTGCTTATATAAACTGAAAACATCAATGTAAATTTGTACCCATGTTTGCAAATAAATAAATGATTTATGATTTATGATTTATGAAACCAGTCAATTACCGGAGGAGATATGTTAAAAGAGCTTAGGACGCCAAGCAAAATGTCGAAGTCAACAGTATTGAAGGCATTGCTAAAATCAAGCAGAGCAAGTACCGTTAACTTTCCCACTTCCATGCCTGACCTGATATCGTCCGTAATGTGTACAAGTGCTGAGGTAGTGCTGTGTCCGCGTCGAAAACCAGATTGGAAAGGATTTAGCAGATTGTGTTTGGTAAGGAACGTGCTGAGTTGATGGTGGACAAGTTTTTCAAGGACTTTGGATAGGAAAGGAAGAATAGAAATGGGACGATAGTCAGAAAAAGAACAGGATGAGATTTTTTGGGTAAAGGAATAATTTGGGCATCTTTCCAGGATTGTGGGAAGACACCACTGGAAATAGAGAAATTGAGGATATAAAGGATGACAGGGATAATGTTATCAAGGATGGGGATGATCATCTTACGGCTGACACAGTCACTACCAACAGCGTTGGATGTAATCGATAAAATACTATTTTTAACATCACAGGCAGTGAATTGACTTAAGACAAAAGGAGAATAATCAGGTATCGGAAGATTTGAAAGATAACTAAGCGTAGTAGCTTTAGTGGCCCTATCCAATATGGGCGAAGTAGAAAAATGACTGTTAAGTAAATTGAAGTCCAAGTCTTTAGGAACCGTGTCATGAGACTTTTTTCCGATACCTAATGATTTCAGAAATTGCCAGACCTTGGCTGAATCACCGTTTTGAACAGAATTATGGATATGTTGGCGTTGTGCGTTCCTACACACCTTGCTGCATTGGTTCCTTATTGAGACGTATTTCTCCCTGTTGACGTCGTTGGGCCGAATTTTATACTTAAACTTCGCAGCTGCCTTTTTGCGTAGTAAAACTTTAATTTCGTTAGTTAACCATGGCGCTGGAAGATGCTTAACTCTTACAGCTCGAATAGGTGCATGTGTGTCGTAAAGTTGAATAAGGGTAGACGTCAAGATATCAACTTGTTCGTCGACGGACGAGGATGTGACCAGCGAAGTCCAGTCAATGTTACTGGCATCCTCTTGCAGACGATCAACATCCATGCCATCAAAATTGCGAAGCAGAAGAGTTTTGAACTTATGCTTAGGTGGTCGAATTTTATAGGAAGTGTATATTAGATCATGATAGGAAAATGCGTCGGCAGAACATTGACCATGTTTAGCGACGTGATCGAAGGAAGAGACAATAATAAGATCAAGAAGCGAGGGGACAGAGTTAGGAAAATGGTGAGTGGCACCAAGATCAAGGATAGAAAGATTGGTAGATTCAACAATATGGCGAAGAGAAGAAGAGCGGGAATCTTTTTTAAGTAGACATGTATTGAAGTCGCCCATTATGATACTGTGACTGTAAGAGGGGATTAGAAGTTCTAAAATACGTTCGAAAGAAGAGAAGAAATTAATCCGAAGAGAAGGACAGTAGTAGACCCCTAGGAGAATCTTAGTATGATGTAATTCAACTTCCAAGAAAAGATGTTCACCAGCGTTCGGTGGAGGTGGCTGTGTGGACATGTTAACAATGGAAAAAGGAATATAATTACGAAGATATATGGCCACCCCACCACCACCGCCGACCGCGCGATCATTCCTGATAAGTTGAAATCCAGGTAGGGAGTAGGAGGAAGAGGGAAGACAAGGTTTTAACCATGATTCGGAAATAAGAATCGCATGAATATTCTTACAGTCAAAACTTGCCAGCATATCAGGGAAGTGGGCCGGAATACTCTGGGCATTTATGTGGACTACATTAAAGTTCCTAGAGACATCGGAAAAAAGTGAAACTAGAGTGTCGGCTAAGGAAGGAGCATCACTATCCAACGAGTGAAACGAATCAGTGTCACTGCTAGGACTGAGCATAAATATAAAATATATAAAATAAATATATATAACAAAACAATAAAAACTACGCGGCTAATAAATTTCCATCCACCTGCCGGTTGTACTTAACATGAGAGAAAAGCAAAAATAACAAAACACACAATTAAATTCTGTAGTCCAGGCATATAGTATAATACAGGGTGGCGCAATAGAACGTGCATATATATTGCATCATTTTTTTTGCGGGGTAGAAGGGGCGTGGGCGAGGGGAGACCGATATCGTTGGGTAGCGCGGTTCATGAAGTTTTAGTCACTATGAGTCACTTCGACGGGAAGCGTCGCGCATTTTGCGTGCGCGCATTTTACGAAAACTCTCGTTCGTACGTAGTTGTCAGGCGACTATTTTGTTCTGAGTATGGTGTACGGCAAATTAGGGAGGCTCCGAGTGCTAATTTAATTAAAATCTGGATAAAGCGGTTTGAAGAGACTGGATCGACGTTTAAACCACACGCAAAAGGTCGTCCACGCACATCTAGGACCGAAGACAATATTGAGAGTGTTAAGCAGTCGGTACGAGAAGATCCACAAATGTCTACTCGCAAGAGATCGTCTGTCCTAAACATATCGCGACGAAGTTTGCAACGAATTTTAAACTTGGATCTTAAATTGCATCCATACAAGCTGCAATTAACTCAAGAATTGAAAGACTCTGACTTCATAGCACGGCTCACATTTGCTAATGAAATGCTCAATCGGTTTTCAAATTTTGAAAACATCCTTTTCTCTGATGAGGCACATTTTCATATGAATGGGTTCGTAAACCGCCAAAATTGTCGTTATTGGAATAGTGAGAATCCCAGACTCAAACATCAAAAACCGTTACATAGCCCTAAAGTGACAGTTTGGGCCGCAATCTCTGCCAAAGGAATAATTGGTCCTTATTTTTTTGAAAACGCACGGGGGCAAAACATCACTGTTAATACCGAACGCTATGTTGCGATGTTGGAAGGTTTTTTGGCCCCAGAACTTGAAAATTCAAGAATAAAGAACTCTAGGACTTGGTTCCAACAAGACGGAGCTACCAGTCACACATCAAATGACTCCATGGCGGTTGTGAAGCAGATGTTCCCTGGCAAACTGATTTCGAAAAGAGGTGATATCCCATGGCCTCCGCGCAGTCCAGACTTGACGCCTCCTGACTTTTTTTTGTGGGGATACCTCAAACACAAAGTCTACACCAATAATCCGAGAAACATCAGTCAGCTCAAGGAGAATATTCGTGGTGAAATGGCAGCAATCACACCAGCACTACTTAAGAAAGTTTTCGGTAATTTCCGTTTGCGGTTAGAGGAGTGCCAACGTAGAGAGGGTCATCATTTAGATGATGTTATTTTTAAAAAATAAACTTCAGTTATCACTTAATAATTGCTTAGTTTTATTTTAACTATACCTTTTGTATTTATTTTTTAATAATTATTTTAAAAATGCACGTTCTATTGCGCCACCCTGTATAACAAGTTTATTAACAAAGCAAATTAAAATAAATGAAAATTAGGACCGTGTAACAAAACGATATTAAATTTAATGTATAAGAATGACATTTGTCAATGCAGTGCAGTGGAATGGAACGCAAACATGAATTGACATTGACAGTTTGTGACATTGACATGACATGACGAAATGAAATCAAATTACAAAAACTGTACGGTGTGTTAATAACAAACGAGAAATTAAATAAGAGTAGGTGCAAACTAAAGGAGACATAATAAATCATAGAAATTCCTACGGAAAAACATAACAAATACCTGGACCACCAAGAACAACATCGAAGGACTTTACTTCCTGGCCACAGTGCGCTTGGATTTTGAAGCGGCGACCTTTCCCATTGCGACCGGCTGCGCGACGCCCGGCTCCGGCTGTCCAGAGACCTGCTCCGGCTGGGCGGCCATCAGTTCTGATTGCTGCGCGATCCTATTGAGGTCGGCAGAGGAAGTGACTCGATGCCGAACGCCCTTCGAATCCAGTACCAATACAGTGCCCTCTGACGTCCAGCACTGGGTCACACCAAATCTGTCCCGCGCTGCCATGAAGATGTTGTGTCGGGTCTTCGTGAGGAACTCCGACACCGTGACACCAGACCCCTTCAAATTAGTTTTGCCGAACCAGATTTTATCCCGCAGTGCCACATCATGCAGTTTGAACAGGATTGGTCGGGGTTTGTGAGATGTACTGCGTCCCATTCTGTGACACCTCTTGATGCCAGAAGTAGTCAAGTCAATATCAAGCTGCTGCTTGACAATACAAGCCACCACTTGTGCGGTCACCTCGTCCTGCCCCTCAGACACTCCATGCAATAGAAGGATTTTTCGCCGCCTACGCATCTCCGTGTTATCCAGGTTCTGCCCCAACATGGCAACCTGCTTCTGCAGAGCACCAAGCGCCTGAACAACAAATGTCCGGAAAGAGGCAAACTCCGCTGCCAAAGTTGAGGTGGTAATTGCTGTGGTAGATGGAGTCTTCTGCAATTCCTTCTCAAATGCGGACATTCTCTCACCAAACAGATTGCTCATTTCAGCGATTGTGCGGTTGATATCTTCCATGATGTTTAAATTCAATTGTGTTAATATATAATAATAAATGTCGTGTTTTTGAGCTAAGGACACTTCACCGGCAGGTAGAGATAATTAACTAATAATATATGTCATTAAATTACAAAATTATTATCTATTTCTATTTTTTATATTAATTTATAATAAAGAGAAGAAAAATTGTTGTTTCACTTTTGACTACCCACTTATATTCTCTATATAACTGCACCATTGTTTAAAAATTATAAACCTGGTGTGGTTTAGTTAGTTTCGAGAAACTTTTTATACAATTATTTGCATTTTTGAACTAATAATCTATCTCTGTATGGTGGCTGTTTTGTAATATTCTTTTCTCTTATGGTATTTATTTCCGCCCAAAGATGCATTAAATTTTTTGTTGAAATATAGAACTTTAGACGCTCATAACTTTTAAATATTCTTTTTTTTTGCTATTTTTTTCTATGCAGGTCTAGATAATGATGAGACAAAATATCATTTGTATTTTGAACGTACATCGTCAAACAGTGGAGTAATCACCAGACTACTTTTGTATGGAAGAATGACCGACTAGTTTAACCTTAATTATTGGATTTGTGACTACAAATACCACCTTACAAAACCACCTACCTATATACAAATACCTTTAGTACTAGTAGATTTCTAGGAGAAGGAGCAAGATCTTGCGAAAGTAAATTTATGGAAGCATTATGTACAAAAGCGGGTATACAAGACCAGTACAAAATTAGTGTTTTGCATTTGAGGTCAGCCGGTTTTTATAATGAAGTTCCATGTTCTTATATGCGAGTGACATATAAACTTAATATAAGGCTTTAATGCAGCTGAAGTTTCATGAAGAATAAGCAATATTATGAGGAATCTTCTTACGAAGTTTGGTGCGGTTTGAAATCACTAGAATCACTTGTTTTGGGTGACCACTTTGATATATTATGACTTTGTATTCCAACGCTACGCGAGCGGCTGACGAGTTATTCAGAAGTATTCGGGGAATAAGCTAATGTTATAATTTTCGATCCGGTGAAATTACTGAACAAATAAAGTCTTAACTTCACAGATGAAGTCGCGCGCAGAAGCTAGGATTTATTATAGAGGAAGGATGGATGGATGTTTGTTACTCCTTAGCACAAAAACTACGGAACGGATTTTGATGATACAGGATTTGGAAAGTTCTGCATTTTGGGGAAAGTTCTAATTGCACGCGAGCGGCAGCTATAAACTAATATTAAAAGACGAGAGCCCTTCGACGAGTAAAATAGAAATAAATAGTATAATGAATTCCGCTAATCGCATTAGAATGGTTATCAAACAAGGTATGAAACGACAATTGATAGGGCTGGCGGATTTGCGTTCGGTCGGTCGCGCCGGTTCCTCGGCTGTAGCTAAGTACATATCTCAGTGGTAAGTAAAA
Organism: Anorthoa munda; assembly: GCA_945859665.1. Taxonomy (NCBI): domain Eukaryota; kingdom Metazoa; phylum Arthropoda; class Insecta; order Lepidoptera; family Noctuidae; genus Anorthoa; species Anorthoa munda. The sequence goes on from OX243915.1 coordinate 20,760,749, forward strand.
AGGTAGGTACCTAAGTTAGTTCGTTTTTGACAATACTATGAAAGAAATTGTTAATATTGAATTCTATGTGGCCCTGAAAAGGGCCTTTTTTGGATGTGCGCGTTACAGGTTGTAACGCGCTCTGAATAACAGTTCTTACGACGTATCTAGTCCCCGTCTTCGACAATCGACATGCGGGGGATGCCTGTTCAGTTTCCGATCTGCAGGATTCTTCAGTTTCACTAAGTGGTGGCGGGCGCGGGCATCAGGAGGGAGGCACGCGCGCTGGCGCCAAATCCAGGATGCAGAACAACGCGCGGCACCCCGGGCAGGTAGCGCGGCTTGCTAGCCAGTGCTCTGGTCGGCCTTGGGCATCAGCCGCCCACCAGCGACCCATGCATGAGCAGCACCATAGGACACGGCAATCGCACTCAGTACATGGCGGAGTGAAGTGCGGGGGAGGAGCGTGGCATCGCTTGTTCACCTTCACATCTGCAGGATTTTTCAAGCAGCCGATGCACAGCTCTAGCTCCTGATCAGAACCGACGTAATAAACCGGATTTTTATTGACGTATTGCTTGAATACTATGAGGAATCTCTCAACATGTGCCGGTAGCATATTGATGTGGTCAGGCTGCAGGTCTCACGTTATCCGATTTGTTTACACTCTAACTTCAAATCACAAACACACGTTTCAAATTGGAGGAGAACGAAGTAAGTTACAAAGCTTCACGACCACTCTTGGCGAAAGCGCAGATGCGAATGCCATACTAGGCTTGTCGAAAAAATATCGATATATCGATATTTCTGCTACGATATATCGATATTTTTAGCCGATATATTTTCATCCGATACATCGATATATCGATACAAAATATTCATTATCGAAAAACGTATCAAAAACGATATTTTTTTTCAAATTTAATTTATTAGCAGAATTCAAAGCCGTAAAAGATAGGAACGAACGGAAAATTACTGTATTGTCTATGACTTGAATGTTTTGTTTGAATTGCGGCCGCCGCAGGCCGCGGTGGCCAAAATCTTTCACTATTCACTTACTTTCAAATGTGAGTTCTTTTGCGTTGTGTGTGTGTGTGGTCGTGTCAACATAGAATATTTTTAGAAGATTGCTATTTCGTTTTTGAAATTTTCTAATTTAGCCTATTATAAAGGATTACCGATTAAAATACCTTCGTTTTTATTAAGACTTAAATAATGTACATTTAGTATAAAAAATAGTACTACCAATTATAGAGCCAGACTGAACTAAATACATTATTATTTTAAAACCGAAAATCTTAAAAAATTGGACCGATATATCGATATTTTTTCCTCGATATATCGAGGTCGATATTGATATTTTTATAAATATCGATACATCGATATATCGATATATTTTTGCACTTCCAACATCCCTATGCCAGACAGGACCAAACCTGCTGACAGAACTAGCGTTGAAACTTTATGACGTTACTGTTTGGGTCGGGGAATACAGACAGGAGTCAAGTGAAGGTCCGTTGTCTCTTTCTATCGTATGGCGCTATCTCACTCTCACACAGAAATCGAATACCTATCATTAGTGTTTCCCAGAAGAGATAAGACTTGAAGGAATATTGGCAATTTCTTTTGAAGTTTTATCTCTTTCTAGTGTTTACCTGTTATATAGCTCTGTCTCGTTCTCTGACCATTTCTTTGAAGAGTGCCGCTAAGTGATAGACACTTTCTAAAAGATTTATGATTGTATTGTAAATGGATTTAAAAGGGTTTCACTTGTAAATAGTGATTTTGTTAGGCACGTTTACGTAGCATTTTTTACGAACTTTCAAGTCCAAGAACTTAAAAATGAATGAACAAATTTTATTTAAACTTGATACTCATAATGCAAGTTATCTAGATATTAATCTCTTGCATGTGTAATAAGTATATGATTTTATATATTCAAAATAATTAATAATAGATCATTTGAATTCATCACTCTCAACTCAACCAACCCATCTAGAGTGCAGTAGCACTTACGAATTGCTTTGAATCGTATTTCAGAACTTGAACAAGAATTTTATTGTTTTATGCCTATAAAGCTATCTATCCATATCATTAAGGTGTGCTAATAATTTATTAAAGACTGTAGCCGTTGGGCATAGGGTTCGGGCCTCTGAGTAAAAGTCCTTGCTGAATTTTCACTATTTTAATCACCAATACAAAATAATTACACATACGGGAACAAAACAAGATAAACATGAACTAATTAATCAAAGAGTTTACAATTAGAGGTCTAAGATGGCCGGCGCTTTACGAGCGCGGCCTGAAACACGTCGCGTGCACGTTTCGAGGGTAGACTCAGACTTAGACTGTCCTTTTTCTGGTACCGCCAGAAACGCTTGCTCAACGCGGTTCGCGGGAATAATCGTTGCGCGTGATTGGTCGCCCACGTCAGTAGTGTCAACCTTTCTGCCGTGGGCGCGATCATCCGATTGGATGTGCCTATCAGTGGGGCCAACACTATCATTCACTCTTATGTCTTGGGGTTGCCACGTTACATACTCCCCCTCTAGATCACGATTACGACCTCGATCGTGGTCTAGCCTAACATTACTGTCATTCGGAATGGGTTCTAAGCGAGGTCGGCCTCGCTTTTTCTTAGGCTCCAGTGGTTGAGCGCATTCATCTATTCGACCTCGAAAAGGGGTGAGCTGGTTAGCGTGGAATTTGCCCAATACCTCACCAGGATTTCCATCAGATGCAATTAGGTACGTTGTTGGACTCAATTTCTTCTTTACAACATATGGCCCATCCCTCTTAGGGAAAAACTTAGCAGTCTTTGACTTGCTGGCGTCGCTCAGCTGATGGGTAGCCAATAAAACTTTGTCGTTTACTTTAAAATCTTCCCCTACTCTTCTCGAACGATCAGCGTAAATCTTTCTTCTATCCTGCAGTTTTTCTACTCTATCACGAACTTCGCTTAAGGAGTTTATAAATCGTGTTAAGTAAGGAGTGATCTGTGGTACAAAATTATCCTTCTGTAAGACCGCTCTTGGATCATTGTAAACCTCTAACGGTGACCTCAGCTCACGTGCAAACGACAGGTATGCAGGTGTAACTCCGGTTGTTTCGCAGACCGCGCTGTTCATGCTGAACCGCACTATCGGTAGCTGCATAGGCCATGAGGGGTGATCCGTACCAACTAACAGAGCCAATTGTGTCTTCATATCCCGGTTTTTTCTTTCCGCTGGATTGGCTTCCGGGTGGTAATAGGGTATCAAGTCTTGTGTAATACCAAGAATGAACATGCACTTCTGCATGACCGCTGAGACAAACTGGACACCATTGTCCGAAATAATGCGACGTGGTAGGCCGAACCGAAGAAAATACTCTTCTATGAGTACTTTTGCGCAAGCGACAGAGGTTGCTTCTTTGAGAGCATACAATTCTACCCATCTGGTCGCGGTATCCTCCACTAACAGGATCCACTTCTCCCCGTTTTCGCCCTCTGGCAGTGGTCCAAATAGGTCGATAGCCAAGACTTCATTGCGCTGGTTTAATATCGGTGTTTGAATCAGACCAGGTGGCTTTTCATTGGTTGCTTTATAGCGTTGACATGATGAACATGATTTTACGTATTCTGTTACTATTCTTCTCATGCCTGAAAAATAATAGTTTTGAGCTATTTTCTGGTACGTTCTCTCTATACCAGGATGTCCTGCAATTGGAGCATCATGACATTCTCTTAGAATCTCCTCCCTTATGCTTACAGGTATTACCAATTGCGGTGATTCGTTGTCTGTATCTGGGTTATAGCGGTAAAGGATACCACGTTCCATGAGATAACCGCGTTCTGTCCACCGACGGGAGGCAACTTCTTCTGTATCTTCTAATTCCTTTATAATTTTATTAAGATCTGGGTCAGATTCTTGTGCAGCACGTAGCTCCGTAAGATCTCGCGTAGGCAAATCAATAATAACGGAACATATTCCACAGGTTTCGCGGGTATCATCTGTACAAACAGGGCGGCTGAGTCCGTCGGCCACCACATTTACCCTTCCGGGATTGTACTCAAACCGAATGTCATACGCCTGCAGTTTAAGTGCCCAACGCACCAAACGACCAGTAGGCGACTTTAATGACAGAAGCCATTTCAAGGGTTGGTGATCACTGGCTATGATTACTGGATGGCCATCAATGTAACCTCGCATACGGTCGACTGCCCAGATGACCGCCAGAGCCTCCCGCTCCGTGGTCGAATAATTCCGTTCCGCTGCTGATAACAAACGGCTGGCAAATTCAATGGGTCGTTCTTCATTCTTTTCTCCTTGAAGCAACACTGCTCCTATCGCGTAGTTGCTTGCATCTGTGCGCAGGATGAATGGCTTGGAGTAGTCCGCCTGTATGAGGATCGGCGCTGACGTCAGCAGCTTTTTCAAATTACTGAAAGCTTCAGCCTGATGTGGTCCCCATACCCAAGGTTGATTTTTCCTCGTCAATCTTGTCAGTGGCTCTGCTACCTCAGAAAACTTGGGAATGAATTTCCTAAACCAGGAACATGTTTGTATGAATGTTCTGAGGTGTCCCAGTGTAGTCGGTTCTTTCATGTCTAAGATGGCTTGTATTTTCTCTTCATCAGCTGAGACTCCCTCCTGTGAGATCACATGACCCAAATATTTAACAGACTCTCTTGCAAATACACACTTTTCTCGGTTAGCACGCAATTTGAACTTCACCAGTCGTTCAAAAACGATTCGCAGGTTTTCCAGGTGCCTCGAAAAGTCCCCCTGTGTTATAATCAACAAATCGTCTAAATACCCTAGTATTGTAACATCCTTTAATTCTGAACCAGATCGCATTCTGTCTATCAGACGCTGAAAAGTAGCTGGTCCGTTCTTCAGACCGAACGGCATTCTTTTAAACCGGAAAGTTCCGAAAGGGGTCACGAAAGCCGTCTTATCCCTATCATCTTCCTTAACTGACACTTGCCAGTACCCAGATCGTAAATCTATTGTACTCATGTGACAACGTCCACGTGTAGTAGATTGCAGCAGTTCATCAATGCGAGGCATTGGATAGGCGTCCGACTTCGTGATTGAATTTAACTTTCGATAGTCGACGCAGAAACGATAACTGCCGTCACGTTTAGGTACTAGCAGGGCTGGAGCAGCCCACGCAGATTCGCAATCTTCAATAATATCTTCAGCCAACATCTTGGTCAGCTCTTGCTGCATAATCTCCTTCTTTGCAGGTGTCAGGCGATATGGAGGCGTCGCTATCGGAGAATTATTCCCCGTGTCTATATGATGTTCCCCATATGGAGTCGGCTCCCCAATTGTATTAAAAATCTCCTGAAAATCCGTGAGTAATTGGGCAAGCTCCTCACGCTCCTGATCCTCTAAACCTGCACCTTCGTCATCGCGTAAAACATTCATCGCGGCGTAAGAATGACGAGGTGAAAAAGTTTCCGAAATCAATTTATACTTTTGGTCTACACTATCCGAAAAATGCCACAGGCGCTGCTGGAAATTAATAACGAGACCGGCACTGTTAATAAAATCTATACCTAAAAGTGATTCATTATCTTGCGCTTCGGGAAAAATAATAAACTCGGTGGGCACAATTTTATGAAGAAGTGTCACCTGTACCTCTGCAACGAGCACCTCCATCAGGCGCGTGCAGCCATCCGCCAGGCGGATGTTTCTAGTGCACTGTTGTAAAGGATGGCCTTTTTCCTTCAACACACGAAAAAGTGTGTGACCGGCAATACAGCCTCTAGACCCAGTATCCAGTAACGCGGTACCATTTTTCCCCAAAATACCTATTTGCATCAAAGGTCTATTATTATTAGGCTCCCCCTTGATTGGGCCTCCCTTGGTTCGACCCTGTGCGGACGCGAGGTGTTTCTTACAATTTTGTAGTTCGTTATTTCTATTTACATTTACCGAGCTTAAACCTAAACATTTATGAGCACTACCATTAGGAATATGTGAACATAAACAATCACTCTGAACATTATCTAAACATTGAACAATTATATCCTTATTCATGTAACATGATATGTCAACATTATCGTTATCATCTGACTGAATTACATGTCCATGTTGCGAACTGGTTTTAGTTGAACATATAGAAAACTTATTGTCTCTAATATAATTATTATTAGCACACACATTTTTTATGACATTAGAATGCTCGTTAGTATGTTGTAGTTCAGTAACACAATCATAGTAAGGTTTTAAGTGACTCCCAGCGTTGCAATACGCTGGGTTACCTTTGGTACCGGCAGGAACGATGCGAGGCGGACTCGGCGACTTTCGACCGCGCGGTACGTTATTCGTACGCTCGCGAACGGTCGCTAGGCAACGAGCGGCAACGGCGGCGGCGCTCTCGGCGCGGTCGCAGGTACTCTGCGGGGCCGGCGCGGGTGGCGCTGGCGGGACGCTAGCGGCTGTCGATCTCGGCTCGTCCGACGCACATTCATTTTGCATGATAACGCGATGGCGGGAACCGCGCACTTTTGAATTTACGTTATCACTGGTTGTCGTAACCGAATAGAAAGCATTTTGAGAATTAGATTGACACTTTTCGCACTTTGATTTTATAACGTTAGGGGTACCGCACCCATAACATTGAATAGGTTTATTTTTGTTTACGTTGTCATCACTTCTCCCGGAATCACTTTTATTGCTGTTTATTAACTTTTTACACTGCGATTTTTCGTGTCCCCATTTCTTACAGTAACTGCACGATAGCCTTTTGTTGCTAGTGGTCTTCTTATCACTTGGTGCCGAAGTTGAAGTAGCACCGGTCGCGGCAGATTGTTGACTGGCGCTCGGTAGCGTCAGTGTCGATGTCTTGCCCCATGTGCTGTCTTCTAACGATTCCTCGATCGCTCTGGCACGGTGCAGTAGCTGGTCGAAAGATGTTATGGAGTTACGATCGAGCCGCTTTTTTATTCTACGATCGAGAAGCCCGTATATCATATCTAGTTGTACTTTTTCACGTAGATCTTCTTGTGGCAATCTCGATAAAAGCGCTCGCGTCTTCGCTATAAATAAATCTGTCGAGTCTGCATTTTGTCGCAACGAAAACAACTCCAAATATATTCGAAAAGGCGGACGATGCTCTCCGAACGCACTTTTAAGTTTTTGAATAGCATCCGACCAAGACGTGGTGCTGGTTTTTATCCCCTGCCACCATAATGCTGCTGAGTCTACTAGCAACATAGAGAGTCCTTTGACAGCGTTATCATCCGATATCTGTAGGCAGTTTTTGTACACTTCTATTGCGTCGATAAACCCGTCAACATCAGCGGACGATCCGTTGAATCGAGCTGTGCATTTTGAGAAGTTCGCGGCGGGCGTTGTCATGGACACTTCAGGCGCTGGTGTCGAAGTCCTCACATCCTGGATGAGCCTCGCGAAAATCTCTGCCTGACTCTGCTGTAGTGAGTGCATCAGGGTTGCAAATTGACTCTGGTCCATGGTGATCGATGTGGACATCTCTGTTGCCTCTTCCAGTTCTACTCCCTGATTCTTGGATTTCTTATTTCTGGTCTCCATCGTTGCCATACTGACATCGGACGCGGAACCACGTGGCGAAAATTTTCATTCACCGGAAACGCCAGTCGTAGCGCTTCAGGTTCCAAAACTCCCGCTTGTAGGTAGGTAGGTGTAATCGAAGGCTTCCTCCTGGAGTACTGACTCCAATTGCGGCGCTATGCTTCGTAAAAAAAATCCGCAAGCACGTGTCGTCAGAGGCCCCTACTGTTGGGACGCCAAATGTAGCCGTTGGGCATAGGGTTCGGGCCTCTGAGTAAAAGTCCTTGCTGAATTTTCACTATTTTAATCACCAATACAAAATAATTACACATACGGGAACAAAACAAGATAAACATGAACTAATTAATCAAAGAGTTTACAATTAGAGGTCTAAGATGGCCGGCGCTTTACGAGCGCGGCCTGAAACACGTCGCGTGCACGTTTCGAGGGTAGACTCAGACTTAGACTGTCCTTTTTCTGGTACCGCCAGAAAACGCTTGCTCAACGCGGTTCGCGGGAATAATCGTTGCGCGTGATTGGTCGCCCACGTCAGTAGTGTCAACCTTTCTGCCGTGGGCGCGATCATCCGATTGGATGTGCCTATCAGTGGGGCCAACACTATCATTCACTCTTATGTCTTGGGGTTGCCACGTTACAAGACTGGATTATAATTATGCAAAAAATTTGTACTAAATGTACTTGTTATTGTACGGCCATGCGCCATCGGTTCATGGTGGACATCCCACCCATACGTACAAAGCGTTTTGCGAATATTTTCATTGTGCGCACAGCTAAGGAGTGGTTTTCCCTTCCGGAGTCTTTGATCCCTGATATCTACAAAATTGGTCAAAAAAAAAAGTCAAATGTCAAAAAAAATAAAGGCTTGGGGTCTTTAAGTCATGAGTGAATAGGTTACTTCTAGGCAAGCGTGTTACACCGTCGACCATGTCATCGCTTACCATCAGGTGAGATAGTGGTTAAACGCGAGCCAATCGAAAATAAAAAATAAACTTAAAATATTTACAAAATATCAAATAATAAAAAACCTGCTTATTTTCACTTATTTTAAATAGTTATTTTGTTAGGCACGTTTACGTAGTATTTTTTACGAACTTTCAAGTCCAAGAACTTAAAAATGAAAAACAAATTTTATTTAAACTTGATACTCATAATGCAAGTTATCTACGAGTAGATATTAATCTCTTGCATGTCTAATAAGTATATGATTTTATAAATTCAAAATAATTAATAATAGATCATTTGAATTCATCGCTTTGAATCGTATTTCAGAACTTGAACGAGAATTTTATTGTTTAAAGCCTATACAGCTATCTATCCATATCATTAAGGTAGACTAGTTTTGTACTTTATAACTACGGACATTCAAATTTTCAGTAAAATATCGTATCTTTTGTTGCTCAAAATATTGTTTTAAGCAGGAAGGACCATTTTACGTCGTAATATCCATGTTTTGGTTTAAATATGCAATGACCGGTGACAAGCTACTAAATATGCAAAAGCATATGGAACATGCGAATAAATATAATACAGTCTCTACTATTATTTTATTTGGCAGTGATATGTTTAAATAAAAATCAGTGTTTGTGATACTTTACCAGTCAGTGATTATAGAATGATATTAAGCCCTCATCATTCATCATCATTTCAGCTGATAGACGTCCACTGCTGGACATGGACCGCCCCCAAGCGTCACCACACTGATCGGTCCAGTGCGTTTCTACCATCACCACCACCACTGCCTTTCCCATTGAGGGCGATGTGGACGAATATTTTGATGCTCAGTGACTTCTTTCCCTCTTCTCTTTTTATATGCGCTTGTGCATTTTACTAATAAATAGTTTGTTTATACAGCGTGTGACGTTGAGTTTCGGGAAGGGACGATGGGCTAGGTTCACAAAATGCCCAATCTTGCAGTTTTTGGAACGAAGTTCCTTATCGCGCGTTGCGAAAGGGGGCTAGACAGAAAAAATTAAGACCAAAAGTTGGAACGACACTTTTTGCTGTAGTTGTAAGCCGTGCGGCGTGCGTGTGTTTCTCTGTCTGCCTCTCTCTCTCTCTCATAGAAAGCAAGCCACTTATTTTTGTTTCGTTAATTTCAACAACAACAACAACTCAACAACAACAACCAACAACAACAACCAACAACAACAACTCAACAACAACTATAACTCAACAACAACCAATAACAACAAACAACAACAACAACTACCAACAACAACAACCAACAACAACTCAAAAACAACAACAACATCATCATCATCATCATATCAGCTGAAAGACGTCCACTGCTGCACATAGGCCTCCCCCAAGCGTTGCCACTTTGACCGGCCCCGTGCGTCCCGCAACCAGCGGATCCCCGCGACCTTCACCAGGTAATCGGTCCACCTGGTGGGAGGCCTTCCAACGCAACGTCTTCCGGTTCGGTTCGGTCTTCTTACAACAACAACAACCAACTACAACAACAACTTAACAACCCAACAACAACCAACAATAACAACTCAACTACAACAACACAACTCAACAACAGAAACAACAACCAACAACAAACAACTACAACTCAACAACAACTTTGCAAGTCATCTCAATAAATAGCAAAGGATATAATAACTGGATCTAAAAATCAGGAACAAGAAGCTTCTATTAGATTACAACTACACAAAAAATCTGTCATCGATACTGGGAGATTACCTTACCAAATCACTTTTTTAAAAGGAAAGTATTACTTTACCACAACAAACATCGATGTAAGTGATGTATTAGTTAATGGTGCCGTTGGTGATATGTATATGTAAATTACAAGCTCAAAAACCTAAGACTAATGCATAAAGAAGAAAAAACATTATGAAGCGCAGAAATTAAAGAAACAAGAAAGTAAAAAAATACCTAAAACTGTTAAACAAAAAAATAAAGAATATTACGATAGGAAACTTCGTTCCATCCGGGTCTCCCTTGACACCTCTCAAGTTTTATTTTGTGAAGTTAGTTCTAAATAGCACGGCTAAGTATTTGTAGTCATAAATCCAATTATTAATATTATCAGTTAACAAAAAAAAGATTGAGTTACGGTTAAAAATATTTTATCAACTAACCATTTTTCAAAAAAACAAAGTATACACCCTAGGCAAGTCATTCAGAAGAATAGTTTATTTAATCAAGATTTCATAATTATACAAAACTTCCTATGTATCTTTCTTATCATTGATAATTAAACCTTATACAATCACCTGCATTGGCATATAGTTTCTATATTATTTAATAAAAAAACCGGCCAAGTGCGAGTCGGACTCGCGCACGAAGGGTTCCGTACCATTATCGCAAAAAACGGCAAAAAAATCACGTTTGTTGTATGGGAGCCCTGCTTAAATATTTACTTTATTCTGTTTTTAGTATTTGTTGTTATAGCGGCAACAGAAATACATCATCTGTGAAAATTTCAACTGTGTAGCTATCACGGTTCATGAGATACAGCCTGGTGACAGACAGACAGACGGACCGCGAAGTCTCAGTAATAGGGTCCCGTTTTTACCCTTTGGGGTACGGAACCCTAAAAATGTACTCTTGAGATATATCAAGAAAACTTTATTCTTTTAAAGATTTCAAACGAATTATCAGCTGAATTGGTCGTGAATCAATTACTCTGACTGTACCGCGTCGCGGTCTTAATAGACGTCATTAGGAGGATACTTCCAAATGTTATATTTTATAATAATAAATAAGATGATTAGTAACCTTATCTCGATCCTGGTCGATTAAACAATGAGTAATCTATAATCACATGCTCATTGTGGACATAGTTTGTGGTTAGTTATTAGGTTCAAGATCAAATTAATGTTTGTGAAGACTTAATTTATAAAAAACCGGCCAAGTGCGAGTCTGACTTGCACACGAAGGGTTCCGTACCATTATCGCAAAACACTGCAAAAAAATCACGTTTGTTGTATGGGAGCCCCCCTTAATTTATTTTATTATAATTTAATAATTATAATTTTTTGAAGTGAATATACAACTTAACATTCTGTGAATATTTCAAGCGTCTACCTGTTGCCGTTATTAATATCGAGCAAAAAACGGCAAAAATATCACGTTTGTTGTATGGGAGCCCCTGTTAATAATTTATTTTATACTGTTTTTAGTATTTGTTGTTATAGCGGCAACAGAAATACATCATCTGTGAAAATTTGAACTGTCTAGCTATCACGGTTCATGAGATACAGCCTGGTGACTTTTTGATTGCTATTTTATAAGAATAATCCTGTACTATTTTGTATAAATCATAAAAAAAGAAAACAAAAAAGAATTATGGAAACTACAACCTCTTAAAGGATCTAGGTCAACTTAACCTGTAGCCCTGTAAACGGCTCTGACAGCTCTTTTGCTGTCTCTCGTCCCGACTCCCGTTACGCACGAAGCTGGGCGTATATAAAACATATATACGCCCAGTAATAACATATGCCGCTCCCGCGTGGTACTACCTCACAAGCGAGACCAATAAGAAACCTATCCGTATGCAGCAAAACAAGACGCTGCGACGGATAACGGATGTCCCTCGTTACGTGAGGAACGATGTAATAACACGGGATCTGGGGATTAAGAGCCTGGACAGCTTTTGCGCCCGTCTCTCAAACAAATGTTCGACGAACGCCTCTGCTCATCCTCATATCAAGCAGATAGCGCCATGGCACGCGCGCCCGCCAGACGCCTTCCGCGTGACCTGTGTGATACATAGGCCCTGCCCCTGCCCCCCTGCCTCATTACCGGATTGACGCTTGAGCGAGCCGCACATCACAACACGCGTCTCGCTCATACAGTAATACTATATATATAACATGCGCGCGGTGTACATTGTGTTCTAAGTTAATATAGGCATGATGTACACTGTAATGCATACAAACAGACTCCACATGCGAATAAACTCATATAACGAGCATAAGTCGCGCGCGGTGCGAGTCCGCGGGACAAAGGCCATGTCTAAAACCCGCCCGCCGCGATTTTCTACGGTGCCGCACAACCCCACAGCAAAATACCGTATAGCATAATGCAGTGTCAGTAACTAAAATAGACCAAAGGTGCGGTTTCTGCATCTGTTATTGTCTTACCTTTCTAACTGCATAAGTGACTGAGCTTAGCCAAGCCGCAAGAGATGTTATGTGAGAACCCCATTGTAATTTGTCGTCTAGAGCGATTCCTAGGAAAACTGTTTGATTTATAAGGTCCAGTTATTCTCCATTCAATATGATGCCACATATTATGTGAATCTAATACATATATTTTTTTTATTTGTTTTAGTGTCTCTGCGTTATACTTCGAGGAATACAGGCAAATAATGGTAGTGGCAGGTAATATTTTGTGCGATGGATGCGAGACGCACAGCACCGTTCCGTGTATCGACGCTTAGGAGAGGTCTATGTCGAGAACTAGACGTCTTTCAGCTGAAATGATGATGATATTATTTTTTTTATGGTATGCGTCATGCCAGTAGAACATTCTGTTTTCAATACTAGTATTCTAATTTGGTATCTTTATCGATAAACTGGTCAAATAACAATTATTTATTTTATGCATATGCCGTGTTGTCCAATACATTTATCAATCAAATACATTTACATACATTTAATATCCTATTATCTAAATCCTTAATGTCTGTAATATTCTCGACCACACAAGATTTTAGCATCGTTTCTAAGACGTGTTTATGTTTATTTAATCTGGTTCTACTTATGGGCATATAAACCTCAAAGAAACGCAACCTTGAAAAGGTACTAGAAAATTTAAAAAAATAAGGCATTGTTCGTAGACCGTGCTACGCACGAGGCTACGCAGTCGTGGAGGTGTTTATTTTCGCATTTATAATAGGTACTAGCTTTTGCCCGCGATTTCGTCTGCGTGCAATTAGTACTTGGACAGCGTATTTTATTTCTCCGAGCTTTCACAATACAAACTTCCATGTCCCTTTCCACCCCCCGCTTAGGATGATTTCCGGGATAATTACTATCCTATGTCCTTCCCAGGGTTTCAAACTATCTACATGCATTTATAATATTAGTACGGAATTATGGATTTAGGCACGTGGTGTTTTCGAGGAATGGACATTAATTTTGTCGATAAATTTTGTAGAAAAAAATCATATGTTAGGGATTCTACGACGCTTGGGAACCTTCATCGTGGCATTCTCATTGTTCTTGTAATGACCGAGCGCCCTAGATAAGATTGTTTAATGCAGGTAAATTTGCAAATGTTTTATTATTTTTTAAACAGATACAAATACAATAGGACAGCTTACAAAAGAGAGCTTAACCTAGAATTGGTTTTATTGCTCCCATTTATGTTTGTGTGTGTACTGTATAATATTCTTTGCAAATACAAAGATGTGCTTTAGTTTCAAAATTACAGCCTATAATAATCTTTTGTTATCCGTGCCTAAATTATTATCTTTATTTTTGTGAATAAACAATGGTGAAAGGTTTATTTTTACCACCGTCGTACAGTGGTCTGAAAATCGAGCTCCATACTCATTGAAACTTAATGGCAGGCATTTTGAAAAAAATATATATTGTATATGTCTCTGGTATACCTCTCTTTATGTTATATTAATGTGTTATACCAGTGCCTCCACGCGTGAGAAAAAAAAGTTGTGTTTTTTTTGTATGGGAGAAAACACTTAAAGTACATTTTTTTGAAACTGAATGGAACTGAAGGGCTGGTGCTCACATGAGCTATTGTACCATACACGGCAATCAAGATGACATACAATTCGTGCACCTTTGGGTGTCGCTTTGAGCGTAGCAAATTTTTAATTTCTCTATGTGATTTTTCAAATCTTTGACGTGGTTAAATGAAGTTGCCGATCAGTTTACTGATACAGTCGTTAGTGTATAGCCTGCTTATGACCTTTATGATGACAATAATTAAAAAAACCGGCCAAGTGCGAGTCGGACTCGCACACGAAGGGTTCCGTACCATTATCGCAAAACACTGCATAAAAATCACGTTTGTTGTATGGGAGCCCCCCTTAATTTATTTTATTTTAATTTAATAATTATTATTTTATGAAGTAAATGTACAACTAAACATTCTGTGAATATTTCAAGCGTCTACCTGTTGCCGTTATTAATATCGAGCAAAAAATGGCAAAAATATCACGTTTGTTGTATGGGAGCCCCCCTTTAATATTTATTTTATACTGTTTTTAGTATTTGTTGTTATAGCGGCAACAGAAATACATCATCTGTGAAAATTTCAACTGTCTAGCTATAACGGTTTATGAGATACAGCCTGGAGACAGACGGACAGACAGACAGACAGACAGACAGACAGACAGACGGATCGCGAAGTCTTAGTAATAGGGTCCCGTTTTTACCCTTTGGGTACGGAACCCTAAAAACGATATTAATTATACCTAAACGATTTTTTTACAAAATTGCATTCCAAGAACTAAGTAACTGATTTGTTAATCACCGTGTTGAATTAGACATAAGTATTATGTAATGTACCTTTGGGGCACTTTGTGTGCCGCTTTGCACGTAGCTAATTTTCAGAATGGTTTAATAAACATTGATTTTAAAGGAAAATGCGTAGTAATCAGATATTATATTTATTTTTTTGGCCTATGTCCAGCAGTGGATGTCTTTCGGCTGATATGATAATGATGAGATTTTTTTTAAAGAATCTAGAAGTCTAGAAAAATAAAAATATTTCGTAGTCTATACTAATATTATAAAGAGGAAAGATTTTTTTGTTTGTTTGTTTGTTTGTACCGAATAGGCTCCGAAACTACTGGACCGATTTAAAAAATTCTTTCACCAATAGAAAGCTACGTTATTCCTGAGTAACATAGGCTATTTTTTAATCCCGAAAACGGGTCCTGTGGGATGGTCCACGGGAGCGAAGCCGCGCGGAAAAGCTAATAATAAATAAATATATTATATTGTAAAATTATACTAATATTAAAAAAAATATACATTCAGCCAGCAAATTTTCGATCACCCTTTTTATTACACATACAAATTACTGCTAACAGAGAGTATCTTCGCCCTCATCAGAGTACTCTAAATCGGAGTCCATCATTGATGCACTAACATTAATATCGACAAATTCAATGATCTCTTTGTCTACACCTGAATCGTCACATTTACGTCTCATATCATCAGTGACAGCTGTTTTTGTTTCTCAGCACAGGTCTTATGGTGGACAGGTAAAGATTTGATGATACAAGGAGACCATTGAAAATGTCTTCATCTTCATCTCTGATTTTTTTGAAGTCTTTGTTTCTGGCTTCCGGTGCCTCTTCAGATAATTTGCCAATGGACAAATATTGAAGTGTTTGATAACTTCAGCACCATGCAGTACAAGTTTGTAGTCAATCGAAGACATATAATACCAGCCATAGAGCTCCTCGTACATTGCTGAAAAAAGGCGTGCAAAGTTTGCAAACTCTTTAATATTTATAGGCGCCAAACTGGCTACTACAGGCAAAAGTATTAAAAATCTTTGGACTAAACGGGAATGCAATCCTGTGATACCTGCAGTTTTTGCAGGATGCTGCATCCTCATTTATGTAGAATGTTAATGCACCCTCATTGACGCCAAAGGCAGAACTGGAGCATGGTTGCTGCACTACTGACACTAAAGGAGTCATCTTTGCCGTCACGACCTCAGGCCATTTGATGTTCTCTTGTAGCAATATCTCATACTTTTTAGGGTTCCGTACCCATAGGGAAAAAACGGGACCCTATTACTGAGACTTCGCTGTCCGTCTGTCTGTCTGTCTGTCACCAGGCTGTATCTAATGAACCGTGATAGTTAGACTGTTGAAATTTTCACAGATGATGTATTCCTGTGGCCGCTATAACAACAAATACTAAAAACAGAATAAAATAAATACTTAAGGGGGACTCCCATACAACAAACGTGACTTTTTTGCGATAATGGTATGGAACCCTACGTGTGCGAGTCCGACTCGCACTTGGCCGGTTTTTATTGGATCCTCAGTATAGACCTTAGCAGTAACGTCATTATTGACTATCTCGTTGGTCTAGCCAACGGACATCCACTTCGCACAGACGGAAATCCACATCGGTAAAAACAGTATAAAATTAATATTTAAGGGGGGCTCCCATACAACAAACGTGATATTTTTGCCGTTTTTTGCTCGATATTAATAACGGCAACAGGTCGACGCTTGAAATATTAACAGAATGTTTAGTTGTATATTCACTTCAAAAAATAATAATTATTAAATTAAAATAAAATAATTTAAGGGGGGCTCCCATAAAAAAAACGTGATTTTTTTGCAGTGTTTTGCGATAATGGTACGGAACCCTTCGTGTGCGAGTCCGACTCGTACTTGGCCGGTTTTTTATGAATATTCATCTCGTGCGATTACACGAGATCCATTTCTTCCTCAACGAACGCAAAGAAGTCTAGTCTTTTCTGACAAATCAAGAGGGCTAGGGCCCATTTTGCCCCGCTAGAGCTTAACTGATTAATGCTCATGTCATTATAGTATCTAATTACAACTCAACCATAATCACGGTGATTAGCTAAAGAGTTACTTAGTTCTTGGAATGCAATTTTGCATAAATATTTTTTATAATCAATATCGTTTTTAATTAATGTCATCATACAGGTCATTAGGAGGCTGTAAACTAACGATTGTATCAGTAAACTGATCGGAAAATTCATTTAACCACGTCAAATATTTGAAAAATCACATACCGAAAATACAAAATTTCAAAACTATGCTATGCGCAAAGCGGCACCCAAAGGTGCATGAATTGTATGTCACCTCGATTGCCGGGTATGGTACAATAGCTCGTGTGAGCACCAGCCCTTCAGTTCCATTCAGTTTCAAAAAAATGTACTTCAAGTGTTTTCTCCCATACAAAAAAAACACAACTTTTTTTTCTCACGCGTGGAGGCACTGGTACCACCCATACATTAATATAACATAAAGAGAGGTATACCAGAGACATTACAATTATTTTTTTTTTCAAAATGCCTTCCATTAAGTTTCTATGAGTATGGAGCAATTTTCAGACCACTGTGCGTCGATGGTAACTCCAACGGCCGGCGGCACATGTAAAAGGGGCATGCGGGTCCATTCATACATCCATGCTCATAATAATAATACCAACTTGTTACTGTACAACTGCAGAGCAAGGACTCTTATTTATTTATTGACCTATCTACAATTGTTAAATTAATATAGTACATTACTGCAGCGGCCAGCAAAAGACGCATTGATGGACGAACGTGTAAAAACATACGTAAGTCCATCAATGCCTACTTGTGGCCAAGGCTTGTATAGTACTTTTCTCAAATAATGCGCGGAAATTAAAACGAGGTAGTACGTAGAACTCATTTAGTCAAATACAATTACTTTTCAAAATCAATGACGAACAACGAACAACATTAGGTTTTCCCGCGTTAAAGTTTTCGTTTGTTTTTTTTCAATAAACAGCTTTCTATTTGCAAGCCAGTTCGAAATTTAAACAAAACCTTTGATAAGTTACCTCCTTGGTGGCCATGTTTCGGAGTAAGAGATTGTTCCATTTTTAAATAACCCGACAGATATGAGTTTACTATGTAATTTATTTGGCCGCTAAACACGGCAGATATGGGTTTTAATACAACTTTTGTCCAGTCTTAACGTAGGCCTGCTGAATTTATTCTGCTTTCTTTTAGAAACATAGTAATCCGTTATAATAATAATACGATAGACTCAGCGATCATTGTACCGATAGTCGTGTCAGCCAATATCTTAATAGCCACGAGCCTCGACCTTAGGAGGCTCTCTTCAGGCGGCTGGGTCAAGGCCTGATTCTGAAAGGTACTGTTTTTTGGACACGGCAAAAAAATTAAATGAATAAAAAAATATTAGCATCAGAATTGAGAACTTCCTCCTTTTTGGCAATTCGGTTAGTAAGACATAATACGACGGTAGTAGCACGTACCTACCGCGGTCAACCGCCTTTTTCAAATTATAATTAGGTAGCCTAGCGATAATAACTCTATTGTACCTATTGTTATTGTTCCTAGAATACTTAGAAAGAGTAAAATGGTGGTAAACGAGTCTAAACCTCTTTAACTAATATTGTAAGGAATTCATTGTTAGTAACAGATAATGATGTCTGGAACTACTAATCCTATAACAATAGTTCTGGCACTGATAGAAAATACACATTCCGACAGGTTTATGACATGTTTTATGGTAATATTCATGTACATACTTTTTTAGGGTTCCGTACCCAAAGGGTAAAAACGGGACCCTATTACTAAGACTTCGCGATCCGTCTGTCTGTCTGTCTGTCTGTCTGTCTGTCCGTCTGTCACCAGGCTGTATCTCATGAACCGTGATAGCTAGGCAGTTGAAATTTTCACAGATGATGTATTTCTGTTGCCGCTATAACAAAAAATACTAAAAACAGTATAAAATAAATATTTAAGGGGGGCTCCCATACAACAAACGTGATATTTTTGCCGTTTTTTGCTCGATATTAATAACGGCAACAGGTAGACGCCTGAAATATTCACAGAATGTTTAGTTGTATATTATCTACAAAAAATAGTAATTATTAAATTAAAATACAATAAATTAAGGGGGGCTCCCATATAACAAACGTGATTTTTTGCAGTGTTTTGCGATAATGGTACGGAACCCTTCGTGTGCGAGCCCGTCTCGCACTTGGCCGGTTTTTTTATTCTTCTAAAGCCATCGGGTGGGGTATCAAAATGAAGGATTTTTGGAGGTGATTACAAAAATATATACTATTTATATGTTTTAAAGTCATTCGAAAAAAAAGTTGGAAATAAAAAAGTTAATAGAAATCAAAAAACCCAACTGCAAAGATCTAAATAAGAAGAACATCATGCTGTGCAGTCATCTTTGCAGTTGGGTTTTTTATTTTTATTACCTTTTGTTTAATTATTTTATAGGCTCGCGCTTGACCACTATTTCACCTGTTGGTAAGCGATGATGTGGTCGACGGTGAAGCACGCTTGCCTAGAAAAAATCTATTCACTCTTGACTTAAAGACATTAATGTGACGTCGCATAGCCTATAACCAGCGAACAATGACACCTCATTTGTCAAATTATTATAAGTAGTTTAGAAGTTATGAGGGAACATATGAACATACATAGATACACACATACCGGTCAAAAACATAATCCTGCTTTTGCTTCGCCGTAGTTGGAAGAGTACTTATTGGTTACTTAGCGACAGTACTAAAAATACATTGTTTTAACATAGCCCTGTCGTGTGACAAGAAGAGAGAACAGAGTGTTCTCTTACCATTGAGAGAGAGAGTGACAGGGCTAAGTAACAGTTCTTTAATCATTCGAACAACATGGTCCATTTTTCGTAAGTTGAAGCAACTTATAACTATTGTGAGTAACACATGACAATACCAATATACAAAAATAAAATAGCGTAAGTTAAAAAATATAAATAATGTAGATACATAACGATATTAAAATCAATATACAATTTGGTAATCTACCAGCTACCTGTACTTAGCCCTTTTGAGAATGATTTCATAATGACAGGTTTACATTGTACTATGAGAGAGGCAGATAGCGCTATACAGTGGAAAGAGACAAAATATCAAGTGCATTATTACCATCACTTTCCACCACCACTCTAATTTCCAGGTTGTTATATTCATGGGGTGTGCGGTGCGCTGTCGCTTTCAGTCGCCGCTTACGCGTCTTAGCAGTTCGTTGGTTTTGCGCCTTGCGATTGTTTTACGAAATTGTCGAGTTCGAGTACGCGTGTTAGTAGAACGTTGTCATTGTGTTTCGCGTTTGTTTAGTGGAATTGCCGAATCGTTGAAAATGAAATCTCAAAAGCGCCATCACACATCGTCTGACGATTCTGATATATCCGACGCGAGTGCAAACAGAAATTCTTCTGGCATCGATAGTGGCCACTCCTCTCTATCTCAACACCGCTACAACACAAAGAAAAGGAAACGTGCTGATTCTTCAGATTTGGATAGCGATGCCGATACTAAAACGAAGCATTCAGATTCCGTGGCAGAAAGTGTCTCGGGTCCTGTGTCTGCCACCAGTGAGCGTAAGATATCTTCGAAAACAAAGCGCAAGCACAAGAGGCAGCGTAGTTCTTCAGTGAGAGCAAAAGATGGAGAGCAAATTCAGCGTCGCCTGAACAGTGTCGTCGTAAAACTAAATGGATCCTGCAAAGATGCAAATCAACCTATACGGATCTATTCTAATCAGAAGCAATACCAAAAACCAGTGTCATCTGAGGAGTACGAAGAGCTCAGATCTCCAAAAGAAGAATATCAACGGAGACCAAGGGAACAAGAGGGGAGGTGTCATCAAAGGGAAGACACAAGAGATTTCAACCACTACAATCAGCATGAAGAGCGTGGAGGTCGTAAAAGGAGAGAGCTTGAAGTCAGGAGAGACTATCGTGAAGCACGTGGTCCGCCTGATAACTACCCCTTGCGCGAGAGAATGTTTCCCGACAGGAAGGAGAGGTATCATAAAGAGGGCTTCGCTTCTGAAAGGCTACGCGAAGTTCATCGGAAGAAGCCACACCATAGAGAGACGCAAAGATTAAGATGTCAAGTAGAACTGAATCGTCATCCAGAGGGGCAGGCCGGTATAGAAGAGCAGTACAGGGTCAGGCGCGGTGACGAACGAATGGAGCGCAGAGGCAGGGTTGACGAATGCAATGTGAAGCGAAAGCGACCTCTGGTCAAAACAGAGCTTAGGTCACGTGATTGCAAGAGCGGATTTGCAGATGCTGACGAGAATAGAGAATACAATTGGGGAAAGGGAGATGTTAAGACGGAGGCTGGCAAGGATCCTGCTGAAAAAGAAAAGCCGAACTTCGCTCTGTCTGGTAAACTGATGGCTGACGCCAATACAGTCAACGGTGTTGTGATTAAGTACACTGAACCTGATGACGCTAAGTTGCCTAAAAGAAGATGGAGATTGTATCCCTTCAAAGGCGATAAAGCACTTCCTGTATTACACATTCACCGTCAGTCGGCGTTCCTAATCGGTCGTGACAAGAAAGTTGTGGACATTACGCTCGAAAACCCGTCTATTAGCAGACAGCATGCGGCACTACAGTTCCGAGCGATGCCCTTCACCAGAAATGATGGAACGCAGGGACGCAGAGTGCGGCCTTACGTCATTGATCTAGAATCGGCGAACGGTACGTTCGTAAACCGTAAAAAGCTCGAGCATTGTCGGTATGTCGAGCTACTTGAACGGGACGTGATAACGTTCGGTTTCTCTAAGCGGGAGTACGTACTGTTGCACGAGGACAGCAATGCCGACGGACAAGATGATGAGCACCAAGAGCCTCCCGTCATCGGAGGCAAAGTCACCACCACCGATCAGTTGAGACATGAGAAACGCGTCAAGCAATAGATTGCCGAAGTCGGCGATTAGATTATAAACTGAAGATATAGAACTAACCACTTAAGAACTGATATTCAGTTAGCGCGTTACAACCTGTAGCGCACACATCCAAAAAAAGGCCCTTTTCAGGGCCGCATATAGCTCTATATTTCTTTAACGGTAGTGTCAAAAACTAACATACTTACCTACTTATTTACTTACTACTGAGATATATACTTGTACTTATGTGCAGCGGCACTAGCGCGACCGAACGAACGCAAACCTGCCCGCTTGATCAACCGCGATCGTCTTTTATCGCTTTACATCTTGATTTACAACTTTCTGATGCAATTTTGCAATCCGTACATTATTTTATTGGCAGTCATGCCTAAAAAAAGGGTAATTTAAAAAAATAGATATTAAGGTTTAATATGCTTTATTTCTATTAAAATTTAAAAAAGATTAAAAACTGATTCATTCTGTAGATTATGTACGCATCATTTCAAATGTTGGCCCCTGCCAATCTAAATAAAGCAAATCAAAATAATTATGCTTTATTCAGTTAAACCGTATATAGGTACTTTTGAATTATCAAACAACAGACATTCACTTTCGCAAGCGTCATTAGGTCTCGGACAAGAATGTGCAAGAAACTCCACGGACACTCTTTTCCATCAGTTTTAATTACAAGTATTTGGTTACATTCTTCTTGTTGGAAAATACATATATGTGAGAAAGATGTAAAAAGATGGACGTAAAAGCGTCTAGAGTTATACAAACAATTTAAAACTTTATCACAAAAAATAAACCGACTTCACAAGCAAAATACTAAAAAGTTCAATATAACTTTCGTTTCGGATGTCGGTGTCTTTGGTAGCTCTTGTTTTTATAATTTTTCGACAACGGTTTTGTTTTGTATTTGTAGTCGGTTTATATTTTTCCCAACTGCCAAAGGAGGGTGATGTGTTTATCAGTCTATGTATGTTTGTTTGTTACTATGTGGCGATCTAGACACCAAACGCGTAGACCGATTTTGATGGTTCTTACGTCAATCGATTTGTCTTAACTTTGCGAGTGTCACATTAAAATTGGAAAATAGAAGGATTGCAATTTTGGGCGCCATATTCATCATATTGAGGACCCAATTTTTTTTCTTCGTATCTCATAACAAGATAAAGGCTTTTAAGAGGTGATTTCAAAAATATATAATTCTTATATGTTTAAACTAGCTTTTGCCCGCGGCTTCGCACGCGTAGACTACATGCTTCTCCTTATCATATTTTAACAGTATGTAGAGAAAAGTAAAAAATAATGTAATGCGAAAGTGTTTCTTAGGACAGACTTATACTTACCTACTCTATCATCAATACGCTCTATCCTTGTCCCGTTCCGTATGCCTACACTATTTCTGTGTTTATCCATGACAAATGGTTTTAGCTCGTGAAACTTGTAGGGGCTCTTAAGATTGAACAATGAAATAAGAAAAAATAACTAGTGTATATAGACATAGTTGATATTTAAGTGATAAAAGTAGTTGTATATATATATCAAATGTAACGCATTTTGAACATATATCGACTGAATAATGTGTTAATGTCTTAGGTCACGTTTACACCTGCAACCAGCTCGCATAACAGTTGCATTACATTGGGGGCTACCGAGGTATAATGTGATCAATGACTCGATCGTGCCCTGCAATATTATTAATATTAATAGAATTTTCTGTAAACTGACGATAAAAAGAGAATCGTAAGATAATATGCTAAATAGTGTACAGTTTCAAAATTATTAAGTATTATGACGAAATACTTCCATAATTAGTAGTTAGTAATCACTGTTTGTCAATCAAATAATTTGATATTTTTTGTCTCCGGGTTATTCACTGAAAACACCGTAATTTTATAATTAATCGCATGACATTGTAAACTCTTTCCATTTTGTCTATTTCTTTCATTCTCTTTCTTTTTCTTTCTCATTTTTCATTCTTTCTATTTTCTCTTTCCGATATATTTTAAAATATCGAATTGGGATGGGATTTACTTGAAATTATTTGTGCATTATTATAATTTGGCAAGATTTACTAAAAAAATACAGTGTCAGCAGTGTAAGAAATCTCTTAGTCATTGTAATAAGCATCAAAATGTGTGTATAAAACAAAATAAAATTGTAATAAAAAAACACTGTAATGTAAGTTACTTGAATCTCTCATATGAGAGAAAAACACATATTGATAAGAATAAATAACGCATTTATAAATATGAACATTATCGACTGACTAATGTGTTAACAAACGTCTTAGGCCATGTTACCTACTGTGACCATCTTGCATGTCAGTTGCATAACATTGCGGGCTACACAGGTATAATGTGGACAATCGCTCGATCGTGCCCTGCAATGTAACTTGCATGCGAGTTGCTTACAAGTGGTAACGCGGCCTTAGAATTTATTGCAAAGTAATGATACAAAGAGAATCGTAGTAGAAACTATGCTAAATAGTGTTCAGTGTCAACATTATTGGGTATTGTGACGAAATGTTTCTATAATTAGTAGGTTATAAACTATTCATTATCTATCAAAGAAATATTTTGTTATTATGTGTCACCGGATTATTGAAAACGTTGTAAGTTCATAATTAAGCGCATGGTATTGTAAACTCTTTCTACTTTATCTGCTTTTTCCATTATCTTTCTTTCTTCTTTCTCTTTCCTTTCTTTCTTTCTTGCAAACGTTATAACTTTATAACTAAGCGCATGATATTGTAAACTCTTTCTACTTTTGCTGTTTCTTCCATTCTCTTTCTTTCTCCTTTCTCTTTCTTAATTTTTGCTCTTTCTTTCTCTGTCTTGAACAATTTAAACTATCTAATTTAGATGGGATTTATTTTATTTGAAACAAGCTTTTGCCCGTGACTTCGTCTGTGTAGCATTAGTACTTCGAATAACCTATTTTTATAATGCGCAAATATATTGCTGATGTGTGGGACGCCTTACTTGAGAGATTAATTAGGTATTGGTTCACCATAGAATTTTCCTCCTGAACTAAACTAACGAACTGAACTATTCTATGTCCTTTTCGGGGTCCTATACTATCTTCGTACCAAATTTCATCTAAATTGGTACAGACACAGTTACTTTCGCATTTATATATCATTAGTATGGATTATTTTTTCACAATATATCAAGAATTTATAATCTGGTCAAAAAAAACTACAAACTTACTGTGTCCGCAGTAATCCGATGATATAATGTTTATATTAATTGATTCTTGATTGTATAACATTTCTTAGTCATTGTAATTACTAACTTTAAGAAATGCAAAGGGTATAAAGTAAATGTTAACAATCCTGTGGCATAAGAGAATGGATGTTTTACAAACGAATTATAGTTAAGTTGCTCTGAATAATGACTGTGATATGGTTGTATTGTAAATGTATGTTACTTATGAAATGTGGAATATAATGGTTGAGCTAAAATAAGACAGAGATAATGTAAAAAAGGGTTTATTGATAACAAAAATAAACCATATACTCAGAGGGAGCACTGATTAACAGATTACTAATTCAAATTGAGACGCTAAATGTGGGTGTACTGTAGGTGTACCTCTGCCTTGCCCTTCGAAGAATACAGGCGTTAAGTTATGTTTAATTCTTTCCAAAGCATAATTTGAATTTAGAATCTGTTAATTAATGTTTAAACTATTCATACAGCAAGATCTTTGTAGTCTGAAAATGTTTAAAACTTCTTTTGTCTGTGACTGTGTGGCATGTATAATTGTTATGTACCTAGTGAAAACTATGTTTACATCCGTAAGCTTATTACGTACGAAACAGCAATCAGCAATAATTGCGCAGTGATTGCACGGTCAATATAATGACCTAGCTACAGAGGCCTTTAAGTCATGTCTTTAATTTTTTGACAGCCACTTTGAACAAAAACTAATATGCCTGTCCCCAAGATTCCAAGCCTGCCTTTAGGTATAATATTCCGATAAATAAATATTTGCACATGTATCGAATTTATGTAACATTGATATGGCACTCAATATTGAATATTTTCAATTTATTAATTTAAAACAATTTTTTTTTTTTTTAAATTGTCCGATGAATGTCACACGAAAAAATTCCACCCAAAACTAGAAATCTTCTGTACTCCAGCCATCAGCGAGCGATTGGCAATCGACCAACAACAAGGGAAAAGTAATCGCAATTTGACAGCCAAATTTGCTCGTGTATGGCTGTGGCCCTGCTGTCAAAAACCATATGTAATACGAAATGATCGCGATCACCTTGCGATAAATTCATAATATTATAGTTAACAGATTTTTATTGTTAGCAGCG
This sequence comes from Anorthoa munda, assembly GCA_945859665.1. NCBI lineage: Eukaryota > Metazoa > Arthropoda > Insecta > Lepidoptera > Noctuidae > Anorthoa > Anorthoa munda. Next base: position 20,786,984 of record OX243915.1, read on the forward strand.
CTGTCGCAAAATTGTTATAGTGCGTGGCTATCGCTCATACATAATGCGGATTCGCGATTGAATAGCAATTATTAATTCGCAAAATTAAGCCTGCCGATCTTATGACATAAAGCGATTGATCGCGCAATGATTGCGCAATTATTGCAGATTGCTGTTTCATACGTAATAAGACTGTCGGTTGATAATTTGAAGTTAAGAACTCACTAATAATATTGTCATTTCTATCTAACCTTATAGATTTTATTGCACTGTAACTCTTCTATATTTCCAAAACTCCTACTTAAGTAGACGTCGATAAGTTCTCAACATCAAACCAATCAATCGACATCAAATCGGAACCCAAATTTAGTACCAAATAAGTACCATGTAATACAATTTACCAAATAAAAAGTATTTCCAGTATTTTATGTTTTTTATTTTTTGCCATGCAAAGTCACACCATATAAGATCAAATAATCTTTAAATAAGAAGATACAATAAATGGGTAGATCTATCCAAATACTTCGCAAAATCTAAAATGATGGTCAGATTGCTACGGACCAATTTGCCTATCCATTTCACAACTATGTTGGAGTCTGCTTCCAGTCTAACCAGATTCAGCTGAGTACCAGTGTTTCACATGGAGCGACTGCCTATCTGACCTCTACAACCCAGTTTATGGGAAACACTATACTCCTTGGCAAGATTGGTGTCAAATCTCAGACTTCTGACTACTCGTAACGACTGTTACCAATCTTCAGATGACAGCCGGGACCAATGGCTTGGCATTTATGGCAGATTGGTCCGATAACTTGATTATTACGAAGGACCTCTGTCCTTAGTAATAATCATCATTTCAGGCCGGAACCACCCACTACTAGATATGGTCCAAGATCCCAGAGCCTCCAGACGTTACTTCTGCTCAAAATGTGTGGGATAGAGTACTATTAGTGTATGTATGTACTTTGAACGCTCGCATAGATACTTGTTAGCTTGGGTCGACGGCCAATTTACAGGTACAGTCCCAGTATTGATATGATACATACATGTACAGGTATGATTTTATGTGTGAGTTACAGAATATCTAATTTAGATAGTAATAACAAAGTATTTTAAAGCCTGATTTATTAATTACTAGCTGTGCCCGCGGCTTCGCGCCCGTCATCTGCCTACCCTACCCTACCTATCTACCCTACCCAACCGACATACCTTTCTACCTACATACCTACCCTACCTACATACCTACCCTAACTACATAACTAACCTACCCTAACTATTTTTTTCTAGCTAAGAACCAACAATAAAAAACAACAAAAAAAGAATTAGCGAAATCGGTAAAGCCGTTCTCAAGTTATAGCGTGACCAGGAGAAATAGTGTTTCATATTTATATATATAGATAATATCCACCACTATCCCAAACATTATATGCAGATTTAAATAAGTAACATCTGGAGGCACTGGGATCTTCACTATCATCGTTGCCCGAGCCTGAATGGTAAGTGTGGAACCTCCACAAGGCAAAGGCTATCAAATGCCTCGAGACCTCCAGCTTTTTCGATCCAGAGTAAAATAATGCCAACATTTGTACCTATATTATGTAACCTTATGTTGCTAACAATACAATTATTCTAACTACTCTTATTTTATCTACTTTACTCTGAGCTAAGCCTTCGGGAAGGTCGCAAGAACAATTTAAACGCACCACTGTCATTTAATAATAATTGTATTATGAATAGAAAATCAGTTGAGCTCAAAGAATCTATAACAAACAAAGATAAAAAAGCAATAACACAACTTAAAGGAAAATTAGTAGCAAAGAATGATTTCAGATTTAACATTTATTATACGAGTACAATAGATAAGTTAAATTGTGTACCTCGGTGATGTCTGTACTTAGCAAGAAATTTAAGAAAAACCGGGTCCTGGTCGTAATAGTACTACATTTTTTAGTAATAAACAAAATCATTAGTAACTTAATCTCGATCCTGATCGATTAAACAATGAGTTATCTATAATGACATGCTCAATGTGGACACAGTTTGTGGTTGGTAACTAGGCTTACTGCAGTGTCTCAAGACAAAAGTCTATGACCAGTTTGTGTTGCCAGTGATCACCTATGGGACCGAGATGTGGTCGCTCACAATGGGCCTCATCTGAAAGCATAAAGTCATCCAAAGGGCAATGGAGAGCGCTTTGCTCGAAGTTTCCTTGTGTGACCGCATCAGAAATGAGGATATCCGCAGGAGAATCAAAGTTACTGACATAGCCCGAAAAATTGCGAACATTGCTCGCAGATCGGATGGCCGATGGGGCCGAAAAGTTCTGAAATGACGACCGCGAGCCGAAAGACGATGCGTTGGCAGGCCTCCCACTAGGTGGACCGATGGCCTGGTTAAGGTTGCAGGAATGCGCTGGATGCGAGACACACGGGCCTGATCAATGTGGCGACGCCTGGGGGAGGCCTATGTCCAGCAGTGGACGTCTTTCGACTTAAGATTAAGTCAATATTTGTAAACACGTAGTTTCAAAGCGATCTACAGCGTAGCTAACTCTGTGTTACGGTGTTGCACTGTATTTCCTAAGAAGACATACTCGCACATAGGCACATAGTTCTATACTTATATAACTTACAACAGAAAAAAAACAAGATAGCATTTGATTCATACATAATTACAATTATCTACTATCGACAAGTTTGATTCATGGCCCGTCCAAAGTGTATTTTATTTACTATAGACGGTTTAGTGTAATTAGGTCGACTTTTGCTTAAATATTTATTTTCTACCACAAACTTGTTACCGATATTATAAGACAGTGGCAGTTAGTTTACCCATCTCGCTTTTATTTGACATGACTACAATATTAATAATGATTGTAATAAAAGACTGTTCTATATTTTTTAATAGCAAACAATTTTAGACGAAATTTAATTTCAAATTCAATAAAATTATTTGGAATGAGGAAATAAGACAACGCTGTGGTGTAAAAGAAGATGTAGTGACTAAAATTGAAAAGAGTATGTTAAGATGGTTTGGCCATGTTGAGAGGATGAATAAAAGGCGACTAACGAAAGGTATTTCCAAGGCAGACGTGAATGGAAACGCCGGGAGGGGACGCCCTAGAAAGACATACATAGACCTTATTGGTGATGTTCTTCAGAAAGGCCAGGTGCGCAGTACTCATAACCGGCGTGTGTGTATGACTAGATGTATGAATGTGAGTGAAGCAAAAGAAGTATGTAAAGATCGTAGCAGGTGGCGTTCTGTAGTTTCTGCCTACCCTCATGGGAAAAAGGCGTGAGGGTATGTTTATGTATGTATGTATGTATGTAATTTCTGTCTTTAGTCAAAGAATAGGCCAGCCTTCTGTATAGCAGAAGAGTGAACAGTCGACTGAATGTTTACTGATGTCCCGAAATACTATAAGAACAGTCGGACACCATGGGTCTAGTGTTTAAACGTGGCTGCAACGCCATGCTGACACATTGAAACATTCATTCAAATTTCATGTATTATTTTAAATATCCAAAATGCAACGACACAAGAAAACTTTATTCTTATAAAATGTTCAAAAACGAGTTACCGGCTGAACGGGTCGTGAATTAATTAGTCTGACTGTACCGCGTGCCGCTCGTAATAGTACTTCATTAGAAGGATACTTCGGTAATTAACATTTTCTAGTAATAAAAACAATCATTAGTAACCGAATATCGAACCTGATCGATTAAACAATGAGTAATCTATAATGACATGCTCATTGTGGACTCAGTTTGTAGTTAGTAAGATTAAATCAATATTAAAAAAAAAAAACAATATTTGCAAAGACGTAGTTTATAAAAAACCGGCCAAGTGCGAGTCGGGCTCGCGTACTAAGGCCTCCGTACCATTATCGCAAAACACTGCAAAAAAATCACGTTTGTTGTATGGGAGCCCTCCTTAATTTATTTTATTTTAATTTAATAATTATTATTTTTTGAAGTGAATATACAACTAAACATTCTGTGAATATTTCAAGCGTCTACCTGTTGCCGTTATTAATATCGAGCATAAAACGGCAAAAATATCACGTTTGTTGTATGGGAGCCCCCCTTAAATATTTATTTTATGCTGTTTTTAGTATTTTTTGTTATAGCGGCAACAGAAATACATCATCTGTGAAAATTTCAACTGTCTAGCTATCACGGTTCATGACATACAGCCTGGTGATAGACGGACAGGCAATCAGACAGACGGATCGCGAAGTCTTAGTAATAGGGTCCTGTCTTTAGGTACGGAACCCTAAAAACAAGTTTCACTGCAATTTACGCGTAGCTAGCTCTGTGCTGTGGCGTAGCACACAGAGCTACGGCGTAGCACACTGTCTCTACGGCGTAGCTCACTGTCTCTACGGCGTAGCACACTGTCTCTACGGCGTAGCCTACTAGCTCTACGGCGTAGCACACAAGTAACTACGAGCTACACACTGTTACGATACCTGTCTCTGTCTGAAAGTAAAAATTGTCCTAATAACATTTTTATCTTGAACCTATTATCATACAAATTATGAGCTAACGAATTTATTTCAAAAGTAGATATACTGGAAGAACTTTAGCAATAGAGGGTGAGCTGGCTGTGTTTCAGCAATTATATTCAGGGCGAAAAGTTGATAGCTGAGTAGTTGCGGCTTGCTGAGAGAACACATTTCAAAAGTTGCAGATAGGAGCCCTTTGGGCAGAGGTCCACTTTCAGTATTCCAAAGAGGATACTAAACGTGCAGGGCCGTCCATAGCCATTAAGTCGAAATCAGCTTGACGCAAAGTGACATAAAAAGTCAAAACTAATGAGACGCCTTTTTTTCAAATTGTTTACAAATATTACGCCGATCCACAGGTATCGGAAACAGGGTGCAAGCTATCGGTAATATTTTTTTTTTATTCAATAAAACATTTTATTTTTCCACCACCTCTACTACTAATGTTGTGAAATCACATAAATCCTGTATCGCGTGAGAAAAGTTTTCGGCGCGATTTGAACTATAACAGTCCTATATCCACCGTCGGGCAGTTGCCCAGACCAGGCACAACACCCGTTGGATCGGATGATTTCTCTCGCTATTGATTTCAATTCAATCGAATCGATGGCTAGATTCTACAAAAGGCCAATAGATGGCGCTTAACCCAAAAATCAACTTAAACATGGAAATAGTTCTAACGGTATCTCAGAGACGGCAGGATCACGTTTATGTTAAATGACAATTCAAATTATTAATTACGATGGGATATTCATAATCTTGTAAATAAAAAAAACAATTTATATGAAAAGCGCAACGCCATCTACCGCCCGAAACCTGGTCTTATATAATAGCGCCATCTCGTGAATTATGTCCAAACTACAACGACCTGTTGACAGGTGAATATTGAATTTACAACTTTCTAAAAACTGTGGGTTGGCTCCACCTGTAGGGTAAACTTTAGGTCCGTAATAATTCTAGCAGAACATTGGAAGAAATTAAATTAACAACGAGATGGAACCTACATCAGTTTGTTCAGGATGTCAACAAAAATTTCTGATAGGAGATAATCTTACATGTTCAGGCCTCTTTTCCATTACACGGTTGTTCAAACGTACGGTGTGTAAGCCGTACGGTTGAAAAAACGTGCTAGCTTGTACATGATACGGCAAAATCACCGCGCGAGACATTGGTAAGTACTGGCTAGTAGCGCTTTTTACTCGGGCTGTGTAGGACGTGCTGCGTCATGAATTTTCTTACGAAAAAAAAGATTATAGTTGCTTATTACATATATAGGAAAAAGAAAATAGAAAAAAAAGGGAAGTAAGGTTTTGGATACATCCGATTTTAGAAAAAAGGGAGGAATATGGCGCGTTTCATACACTTGTCAAGAATCAATTGAGAGAAGATGAAGACAAGTTTTACAATTATTTTAGAATGCAGAAAACTACATTCGACAACTTGCTCCAAAAATTATCCCAGGAACTAAAACATCAAGATACTTTTATGCGAGAGAGTATATCGCCCGCAGAAAGATTGGCTGTAACTCTGAGGTAAGTAGGTACAAAATTAAATGACATATTTTAGTTTAAAATTGTTTATTGCACACAAACAAAATTATTACATGTAATTGAATTTTAATAATTATTAATTTAAGAACAAGTAAATCAAAAAATACACTACGCTGAAAATGCTACTCAAGTGCGGTACTAAAATCGAATTCGTCTTCAATAGAAACTTGAGAATCTGCCGAGATACTTTCCGCATTTACACTATGTACAGATAATTGTGATTCGGGTCGGTAGTGGATTGGCTCTAAACCAGAACCGTGTCCAAAATCATGAGAAGACGTCTGTGGACGACTTATTCCATAGCCCGATCTAGCAGCTGTAGAATATCCATATGTTGACGATTGCGCATTTGAGGATGCTGTACCACTTAAATATCCTTGATGGCCTTGATCCCATTGGTTTCTTGATGTAGGTATATACTGAGTACACTGTCTTTGTTGAATATTTTTAATTATTGAAATTACTTGAAACTGAAAGTCTATCATATTTTCATCACTGAACTTGTCAACTGTATCAGCGATTCCCATAAAAAAGTTCATACTACGGCTTTTCTTTTTCTCATCTCGTTCTGCTGAATCCATAAACTTCATAAACCTAATGTCAACTTCACTTAGTTCATTTTTTCTTCTTTTTTAGCCCTTTGCGTCTCACTCCGTTCAGTGTATCCCGAGCTTGATTGATTCGGGACTGCACTATCAAAATTTTCATTACTGAGGCTAGAATCATGAACATGTTCAGTCATGTTAGAATCGGTCTTGCGATGCTCAACATTTTTTTTTAGGAACATCATTTCATCATAGAACATATATTTTCTTATTTTTTTTGCTGAAGAACCAGACTTACATTCATTAATTTTTTTGTCATATTTTATCCAGCTATCTTTCATATTGGTCCACTTCTTCATCACCATTTGCCCTGAAAATAAATAAATAATAATTATTAAATTCAAAATTTATAAAAACCCCCGACCTAAACTGAATCGATCCCGACCTAAAATGGGGTTTTAGTATTTGAACCTGAACCGTTTTGTTTTATATTTCAGGTATCTAGCAACAGGAGATACCTTTACTGACCTATACTACAGCTATAGAATTGGAATAAAAACCATAAGTTGCATCGTACGTGAAGTATGCCACTACATTTGGTTAGAACTGTATAAAGAATATATGAAAATGCCATCTAAAGAAGACTGGCTACACATTGCAAGCAAATTTCAAGAATCTTCCAACTTCCCGCTGTGCTTAGGAGCGGTCGATGGAAAACACATCAGACTTATTAAGCCAATTGATAGTGGCTCGATGTTTTTAAATTACAAACATTTTTTTTCTATAGTTTTGATGGCAGTAGTAGATAGCGATTACAACTTTATATTTGTTGACGTTGGCGCCTACGGAAAGGAGTGTGATTCCAGTGTGTTTAAAGAGACCCCATTTTGGAAAAATTTAACAAACAACGGATTAAATCTACCCGATGCAACACGTTTGCCTGGAATTGACTACGATTTGCCATATGTGTTCGTTGCGGACGAAGCCTTTGCTTTGCATTATCACTTGCTTCGTCCATTTGGTGGTCATCAGCTTGATCAATTAAAACGTACATTTAACTACAGACTCACCAGAGCGCGAAGATTTGTTGAATGTGCGTTTGGCATTTTATCCAATAAATGGCGAATTTTTCACCGGCCAATGAATGTGTCCATCGATTTGGCAGTTGATATTGTGAAAACATGTTGTGTTTTGCAAAATTTTATACATAAGCAGGAAAACTTTCAGTTTCACAATGCGAGTGAAAATGAGTCCACCCTTGATTCAGAATCGGAACTAATCCAGTTACCTATCACGAATGCAGTTCGCGGAAGTTTGGCGGCTAATGAAGTTCGCAACAGATTTGCACAATATTTTGTATCTAACGAAGGTCGCCTCTCCTATCAAAACAACTATGCATAAGTAAAAAGTTAATAATTAAATATCTGTAACTTACCAAACTTGTTTTTCTCATCACCACTTAAATCTTCAAATGTGGGCTGGAAATGAATAAATATTTCTTTCCAGGAATCATATTTAAGCCGCTTATTTTTATAATCGTCGATGGTCTTATCCCATATTACAGGCCTTTCTTGAATCAACGTAATTAATAATTCTTGATTTATGTTCATTTTATAATAAAATCGCGAAACAGCGTATATAAGCGGTCACGAATCCGTGCGTACGTCCGGCACCGTCGACACACCCCGATAGACTGCCATACAACACTGGTGAAAATCACGCCGTGCGTAGACGCGGCGCGCCGAGGGGCAGTCACGGCGCATGCGGCCGCGGCGCCGTGCCTTGGCGCCACCGTGCATGTCGACAAGCTCATATAGTGATCCATACCACACTGACGACCGTGCCTACACGCGGCGAATTAACCGTAGATTTTCACGGCGAGAAACCGTGTAATGGAAAAGAGGCCTCACTGTGTAAATGCAGATATAATTTAGAATACGCTGGTGTTTATAATTTCCTACTATCACCCGGGTGAAGCTGCTAGCTGTGAATTTTATAAAAAAAACTTACATTTTGTTAAATAACCTTTCTATTATATCTTATTATATTTGGTAAATAAGGGCAAAAATAGAGCCCATAAAGAAAACTCGAATAAAAAGACATCAACGATCACATCAATGCGTTGATGTCTTTTGTATGAGTTTTAAATAGCATAACATCACGAATGTATTTCCTGAAGGGTTTGGCAGGGGGCACCTATAGTACACCCTCATTTTGCCAGTTGTGTTTTAGTCTCATGAAATATGAGGCGAGTCTATTGCAGTCAATCGGGCACAAGTCCAGACTCCATATCACTACTGATAAATTCCATATGAACAAACCTAATAAAATTATATCGACAAATAAACGACGAATACGACGAAAAAAACAGCAGCTGTCAAGAGGCAGATTAAAAAAAAAAAAAGGCAAAAAAAAAAAACCTACTTCCAAAAATACATTTTTCAAAAATAAATCGACTTCTAAAGCAAATAAAAACCAGCCAAGTGCAAGTCGGACTCGTGCACCGAGGGTTCCAAACAAACCTCAGCTTAAAGGTATTATAAACCTGAGTATTTGATATGAATTTAAATTTAATACCTCTACGCGTTCATGAGGAAAGGGGTGAAGTTTAAAATTATTAATATAATTTTTACAAAATAATCACGGATTTTGCAATTTTTCCTTTATCTATGCTAGAAGACGTTGCTTCGTACTAAATTTCAAGATTTGATTTCACGGGAAGTACCCTGTAGGTTTTGGTTCCCTTGCGTGTCGAAAATTTTTGGAAATTTGCGGCATAAACAGCTGTATCTTTTGATTGCGTTGGCTTAGAAGTTTGATTTTTTCACAGCTTCAAGCTTCTCTTTTTAGGGTGCCGTACCCAAAGGGTAAAAACGGGACCCTATTACTGAGACTTCGCTGTCCGTCTGTCTGTCTGTCTATCTGTCAACAGCCTGTATCTCATGAACCGTGATAGTTAGACAGTTGAAATTTTCACAGATGATGTATTCCTGTTGCCGCTATAACAACAAATACTAAAAACAGTATAAAATTAATATTTAAGGGGGGCTCCTATACAACAAACGTGATATTTTTGCCGTTTTTTGCTCGATATTAATAACTGCAACAGGTAGACGCTTGAAATATTCACAGAATATTTAGTTGTATATTCTCTTCAAAAAATAATAATTATTCAATTAAAATAAAATAAAATAAATTAAGGGGGGCTCCCATACAACAAACGTGATTTTTTTGCAGTGTTTTGCGATAATGGTACGGAACCCTTCGTGTGCGAGTCCGACTCGCACTTGACCGGTTTTTTTCAATTTCAGTTTGATACCTTCTCGAGTTCTTGACAAAAAGAGTCTTGACAGACAGACGGATGGACAACAAAGTGATCCTATAAGGGTTCCGTTTTTCCTTTCGAGGTACGGAACACTAAAAACGAAAAAAAAAACAAACATAACTTTCGTTTCGGAAGTCGGTGTCTTTGGTACCTCTTGTTTTTATCGTTTTTTCAACACTGACAGCCGAATTCGTTTCATTTGTTTATATTTTTTTGTGTTTTGTTTTAGAAGTCGGTTTATTTTTTGTAAAGAAGTTTTTATTTTTCGTTTTTGGTTTTAGTAGGTAACACTGAAAATTAAGCAAAGTAAAAAATTAAATTAAGGAAAGGTACCTAAAGGATTGACAAAATACCTATATCTGAATATTGTGCAATGCCAACAATATTACATATGACGGCGCGTCGACGTCGAAATTAAAAAGTCAAGCAAGAGTGGCTGTATGGTCGCTGTCATGCTCAAAGCCACTCTAGCGGAGCGTCGTGTCGATGGTAGCGAGGCGACCATCTTTGAAAAACGGACTGTTTTGAAACCCGCCAGCGTACCATGTCTACGACAAATCGATTTCCATTGCCTCAATCCAACTGCTTTTTAGGGTTCCGTACCCAAAGGGTAAAAACGGGACCCTATTACTGCGACTTCGCGGTCCGTCTGTCTATCTGTCTGTCACCAGGCTGTATCTCATGAACCGTGATAGTTAGACAGTTGAAATTTTCACAGATGATGTATTTCTGTTGCCGCTATAACAACAAATACTAAAAATAGAATAAAATACATATTTAAGTGGGGCTCCCATACAACAAACGAGATTTTTTGCCGTTTCTTGCGATAATGGTACGGAACCCTTCGTGCGCGAGTCCGACTCGCAATTGGCCGGTTTTTTTTAATAAGATTTGTGAAGTCTTAAAGACTAGAGACTATTGTTTTAATATCTGAAGGTTAATTTGAGTGATATTGTGATTATTGTGGTATTCTGCAGTACAGATCCACATATTTTAGTCTATTTACTTTTTAAAATACTATACAAAGCACACATTTTTATCTTTTGAAATTGTATCAACTCATGTGACTCACTTTTATGCATTCTTTGATACTGTTAGCATACTTTTAGTTATCTCCGATTAATATCTTCTCCGATTAGATAACACCCAAACTTATTTTATACCGCTAATTTCTAAAATCTTAGAATATTTTATACTCTGACATTTTCATCTGAACTGACATCTGTATGTCCATTTTATTTTCTTTAGCCATAGAAATAACATACCATGGACAGTTCTTCTTCTTGATCTTCTACAAAGCTGGTTGTACATACATTATAATCTTCAAAATTAGGGCAGCGGCAGACTGCCCCCTCTGTAAACCATTTTTTATTCGTTCTGGTCATGATTACTAATAGAGATTTGATTGATTTGAAATTCAGAAGATATGAAACAACGAGGAAAAACGGGCGTCAGTTTTTTAGTCTAGTTTTGAATTTAGCTAGGGAAGCTTACCTTTTTTTTCACTTGAATTGATTATTTTAAACAAAGTTAATTTAAATACTTAAACTCTATCCTGAACAGTTCAGTGTATCAAGCGTGTGTAACGGACTGACGTCAGCCTACGTGCAACCGACCAATGCTCGCCGAGTCCACCGAAGCCAAGCCGCCATATTGAAGCCTTCCCTCCAGTCAAGGCATGTCAAGCAGCGAGGATGTGTTAATATAAGCGATTGCCAGTCATTTATTTGTCTCTTTCGATTGTGAATACAAGATCTGAATAAAGCTCTCTCCGGTTTTTACCCGACTGCCGACGGAGGGTAATGTGTTTATCAGTCTATGTATGTATGTAAGTTTGTTCCTATGTGGCGTTCTAGAGCCCAAACGCCTGGGCCGATTTTGATGGTTCTAACATTAATCGATTCGTCTTAACCCCGCGAGTGTCACTGGCTACATTCAAATTGTAAAAAAGGAAAATGGCGGTTCTTGGGCGCCATATTGTGGGGGCCCAAATATTTTTTTTCTTCCAAACCTATCGTGTGGGGTATCAAAATAAAGGGTTTTAAGAGGTGATTTCAAAAATGTATTACACTTATATGTTTGAATGTACCTAATTCGAAAAAAAATAACTAAAAAGTTATAAATAAAAAAAGTTAATTGAAAATATCAAAAAACCCGACTGCTTGAAAAGCGAACTAAAAAGATGTAAACAAGCAGAAAATCATGCTGTGCAGTCGGAGGATACATCTGGTTTTGCTCGCGAATATGTATCCTCCGGCTGCACAGCATGATTTTCTGCTTGTTTACGTCTTTTTAGTTCGCTTTTCAAGCTGTCGGGTTTTTTGATATTTTCAATTAACTTTTTTATTAATCAGTTTCACTCAAAAGTGGTATACACAAAAAGTAAGCTTCGTTTTAACAACATATCCACGCCGCAACCGCAAGATCACCCTGAATCTGAAGAAAAACCGAAAAAGTTTGTGTTATCCACGGACTGAACGACACTACGAGCTTCACGGCGTTTGCTACACTCTGCCATCGACCCGACTGCACGCCGAGCAAGACTACATCAAACTCTTCAACATGTGCTGCGTGTGACTGCAAGGAGAGGTCCTAACAAGGTCCGAGAGCTGCCAGGAGCCACAGCCAGTCTGCCAGGAGCTACGGCCAGTCTGCCACTTGTATTACTCGTTGTCATACTCTCAATAATAAGGATAAAATTAATTCGTGTAACCAGCATCCGTGTATGACTATGCGGATTCACGATTGAAGAGCGATTATTTCGCAAAAATAAGCCTGCTGATTTTTTGACGTAAAGCAAGAATCGCGCGATGATTGTACAATCTCTGCGCAAATATTGCTGATTGCTGTTTCATACGTAATAAGCCTGCCGGTGCCCCACTACAGACTCTCGAAAGCATTCATGTCAAATAAAAAAATGCTGGAAATTATAGCTAAAAATGTAGCTACCAGTTTTATTAAATAGTTCAGTATTTTTAGATTTAGCTATAAAGTAGCTAAGTTGGCATCACTGTACGAGCTGTACTGGCGCGGATAGGTGCGTGAGGTTGCATACGATTTCATATAAAGATTTATAAAATGCGATGACTGCGGCGCGTGCGGCTCCTGCGGTGCACCTAGGAGCGCGTTCACCTATAAAAAATATTGTTCAAGATGAACAGAAGTGGATACGATGCGTGCGGCGCGTTCGGCGCGGATAGCGCGGTGCCTTGAGAAAATGCGATGACTGCGGTGCGTGCGGCTCTTGCGGTGCGTCTAGGTGCGCGTTCACCTTAATATGGCGTTGAAAATCGTGGCGTTGATCGAAGTCTGGGGCAGCGCTGCAAAAACAAAACTATCAGAACTCCAAGTTGCCCAAAATAAACTCATAAAAATACTATTCCACTATCCATATCTAACATCAACCCGTAAAATGTATCAAGACACAAAATTAATTAATATAATGCAACTATATATTTACAACACATGTATTTTCATCAGAAATATTCTCAACAAAAATGTTCACTCAAACTTAACACTCACCCAATATAAACAAGTTAGTCAACGTAGCACACGGCGAGCAAGCTTGCTAGTTTTACCTGGCAAAAAAATGCTAACTTTCGAAGGAGCACAACTCTATAATAAGCTACCGTCCTGTACAAAAAATCTGCACTCTTTCAATGCATTCAAGACTCAACTTAGCCAGCACATAATTGCGGATCGATCACTTTTGGAGAAATGAATGCATTGGATGGGTAACTATTAAATTGTAATACTGATGACGAACTTTTTGTAATCTATTGTATATTTTTTTGTTTTGTTCTCAAGTAAGTGACATATGTCTTTATTGGGAATAAAGTTTCTTTAAACCGAATATGGCGTTGAAAAAAGAACAATTAATTACGAATACCATCAAAAAATTGTTTTTGTGAAAACCTACCCACGAGTTCAAGAAAATTGTATAATCCTGTTTACAGACGTTTGCATTAAATGAATTATTAGTGGAGCAAGAACCTGCTTGATGAAAATAAAACACAACAGTTTTTGGCCTTAATATGTTTTCTTGGCCCAGGTAAGGTAATAATAAAAATAATAAGCGGTACTTCTGTACACGGCGCGTAACGTTAGGAGGTTCCTCTCTCAGGAGCTCTGACCAAGGGTAGCTTGAATCCTGTTCCCGATAGCGGTGGGCTACTATTTTTGTATTTTTTTATGTTTTTTATTTTATTTTTTTATAGAATAATATTTAAAAATGTAAAGATATGTATATAAAATAAATAAATGTTAAAATAATAATAAACAAACTGCCGCAGAACCATTGATGTGGGTGTTTCTTTTGGATTCATAAATAACATTTCTCTTTAAATAAAAAGTGAAAAAATGCAACTGACATGGCTATATGTGAATAAATATCTTTAAAAGTACGTACCTAAGTTTGAATTAGAAAGCAAAAAAGCCATCACGTATAGATTTTGAGTTACATGAAAATAAAGACTTTTGAAAAAAAAATGTATATATATATTAGATGTTTATTTTCGAGGTAATGATATGTATGTAGCGGTATCAACGCCGCCACCTACGAACTAATGACATGACGTCATACAAATCCTGCATCGCGCAATCAAAGTTTTCGTCGCGGTTTGAACGTATACAACAGTCCGACATCAACCGTTGGGCAGTTGCCCGGACCAGACAACGTCTGGTCAGAGGATCCTCCCTTTTCAATGAAGGTTTGTGGGACTTAAAACCCTGCTCCGTATATCCGCAAATGTACATGTACGCGTACATGCTATGCAGCAACCATACGTTGCTCTTCTGCGGTGTTGATAGCAGGCGGTATCGGATCGATATCGACAATCCAAACACCACATCTCCTAGGACGAAGAGGGTTCATAATTTTTGTGAAACTGGAAGAGAATAGGGTAAAATTTGCGATATTTATTTTTGATACATCGGTTTAGAAAACTACAAGATATGATATTCTAATAAATGTGTTAAATCAATTAAAATTTCTTCATAGATAAATAAAGTCGATTGTTATAAAAAATCTGATCAGAGTTAATGAAGTGAGTTAATATTTCAGCTGCCAAGCGATAAATAAATCGTTGGACAAGCTTTAGCTAATAGTATCATTTCTTACGGTATTCTACTATAAAGATGGGCTGCAGGCATCGAATCTATGTTTATTCTGCAGAATAGTCCTCCGAGGCTTTTTATGATCTCCGCAGGTATGATTCTCTAAAGAAACATCAATTGAACTTTCTTCCGAAAAAAATAAAACTTCCAAACTTACAGCGGTTGAGCACTAAAAGGTACATAGGTAATTAATAATTTTTAATAATTTATTTATTCAAATCAATTGATAAAGGTACATAGAATTTGATACAATTTTAATGATCTTAAGCTAACCAAAATTCCACAAGACGTCTGAGTCTGAACTAGATAACTTAATATCTGTATCTCAGACAACAGTGCTCTTCCATTATACATTTAAAAGCTTGCAAGTTCAATCCTGCTTTTATACATTATATTAAATTATACATAAACTAGGAGCAGATAAGAAATAAATAAAAATAAATTAAAGAACAATAAAAGTAACGTGTAGTGTAGACCTCCTTTTGGGTAGAGTGTAGATGAGTGAGTGTATGTAGGAGGGTGAGTATGTGACCTTAATGTGGTACAATTATGAGGTTTTCGGTTTCGTCATAGGTCAGTTTATGAATGTACTCAAACACTTTATTCTTACTACTTCTGTTATTCAAAGCAAGTATGTCGATAAATTTATCAATCCTGTCATAAAGGTACGGACCTAAGAAACAGAAATATTTATTAACGAACGGGTGTTTAAACATGGATCTGTCAGTGGTATCTATAGGTTTTCGTCGCCTGGATGCTGTGATTGGTTTTTTGTAGGTCGTTTTCTTATGTTGCATCAAGACAGTGTATAGAATGAACAATTGACGAATAGAGAGGACCTCACAAGTTTGGTACAGCTGATAAGTTGGAAACAAATATGGCCGGAAAGTGCTTACCTTGAGAATAGCCCTCTGGGCCACCTCAAGTGGTTTAAGTATGGTTTTTGGTGCACCACCCCAGACAGAAATACAGTATGACAGAATGGATTGACCAAGCGCCAGATATACTTGCTTCATCAACCTGGGACTAGCCATATGTCTCAGATTTTTGAAAACGTATATCAGTTTTCTTAGTCTAGCAGTTACTAACTCAATATGCGGTTTAAAAGAGAGGTTGTTATCTATTGTTATTCCTAGATATTTTATGCTGTTAGTCTTGAACAATGTTGGACATAGACAGATTCCACTGTTACAGCAGTTGTGTGCAGTTAAAGAGAGTGATGTAGGAGGTGAGTTAGAGTTGCGCATTGAAAACGTTATGTACTGTGTTTTGTCAGCATTCAGTGTCAACATGTTACTCCCCAACCAGTGGCACACGATATCCAAACCACGTTGAGCATCCTCATAGACCCGTTCCCACGTATCAGCCGAGAACAGAAGAACAGTGTCATCTGCATAAGAAATTATTTTTCCACCTACAGAGGTAAGTTCACAGAGTCCATTCAAGTACACAAGGAAGAGACTGGGTCCCAAAATACTACCCTGTGGCACACCAAAAGTGACCGGTAAGTCACTGCTAACGAGCTTATCAATTTTAACACATTGATAGCGACCCGAGAGATAGTCCTCAAACAATTTTAGTTGTTTACCTCTTACGCCCAACCCCTCCAACTTACTGAGGAGCAGTGGCACAGAGACCGTGTCAAAGGCCTTTGCCAGGTCCAAGAATATGCCAACAGTTTTTTTACCAGAATCAATATTCCTAACCACGTAATCTACAAGCTCGTGGACAGCATCACAAGTTGACTTGCCTGCTCTGAAACCATACTGATTATTTGAAAGAAGGTTGTTTGTTTCCATGTACTTTACTAATCTACTGTTGATGATGCGTTCCAAGAGCTTGGAGACCGCTGGGAGGATAGAGATGGGCCTGTAGTTGGTGACACGGTCTCTATCACCGGATTTATGGATTGGATGAACAACAGACTTTTTCAAAACAGAGGGGAATGTTCCTTCATCCAAACACATGTTAAAAATATGGGTCAGAGCAGGGATAAACACATTTCTGTTTTCTTTAAGGAGGTTATTTGGTATAGAGTCCCACCCAGTGCAACAGACATTTTTAAGATCCAAAATCAGGCGTTCCACTTCTGTCTCGTCTGTATCGAGTATAACAAAAGAGTTTAATGAACTATTAGAATTTGGATGGAACGCAACGGAGTGTAGAGGATTTTGGCAACTGAAAGTCTTGTCAGCTAAATATTTGCCCACCGAGGCAAAGAATTCGTTCACACCTTCAATCGATTGTGTTGGACAAGGAGTGTCTATTAGTTCTAAAGCGTCATTTTTTACTTTAGTCGAATTCGTGATATTTTTTATTGCGTCCCATATCTTTTTATTATTTTTACCCGCCTGTTCCAACAATTTTTTATTATAAGCTATTCTAACTTTTCTCAACAAAGCATTACAGAAATTTCTATATCTACTATACGTCAACTTAAGAGAATCATTTTCTGGTGACTGTTTCACTTTTTTGTGGAGCGCGTCCCTATGTCTCATACATCGCACTAGTCCTGGTGTTATCCACGGTTTGATAATTTTATTTCGTTTTGATAACTTTATCATGGCAGAGTTACAAATTATAGCATGCTGGATGGAATTGGTGAAGTATTCCATGGCATAATTAGCGTCATTTGAGACATAAATTGGTTCCCAGTCAATGCTGGCTAAGTCATTTTTTAATCCGCTCATATTAAACTTAATAACGCTGGCATGAGCAAACGTTCTTTTTGGTTTATTATTGAGACACAGCAGAACTGCCTCGTGATCCGTTATCGTAGAATGCAATACCAAAGTAAGAGCTGGAAATTTCGATTTTAGTATCACGTGATCAAGACATGCCTTGCCATGTCTTGTAGGCAACGTATGTGCTGGTAAAAGGCCATGATATGAACACAAATTTAGGTACTCCATATGAAGTCTAGAATTTTGACTGGGGCAGATGTTTATGTTAATATCGCCCATAATAGATACATTTTTGAAAGAAGACAGTCCAGCTAAGATATTATCTAGTGAGTGGAGGAATTTCTCTAGGTTTTTGTGTGATGGAGATCTGTAAATAGCCAGAATTGCCATTTCAGTGCCAATCTTTATGATAAGACAATTACAGTCCAGACAAGGCGGTTCGTCAATAACAACACTAAGAGTGGTTTTAACGTACACAGTTACCCCGTCATTTTGGTTACCCAATTTTTTCGATGTATATGAGCAATAACCGTTTAACCTTGGCACCGTAGGGCAGCACGATAACCAGCACTCCGTCAGAACAACTATATCACACTCAAAACCAAGCCTACCCAGCATTATAACGAAATTATCAAAATTTCGAGACAAACTACGTATATTTTGAGTTATGACAGTGATACATTCAACGGGACGCGCTATAAGTTGCTTGCAATCCTCAACATCACAAGACCGAGATTCTGAAACAGATATTTTATCTATTTCTGTAGCTAAATCATCCATTT
Organism: Anorthoa munda; assembly: GCA_945859665.1. NCBI lineage: Eukaryota > Metazoa > Arthropoda > Insecta > Lepidoptera > Noctuidae > Anorthoa > Anorthoa munda. Next base: position 20,805,474 of record OX243915.1, read on the forward strand.
GCGAATACGAGTAATAGCATATGACCAACTATAATAGAACAGGTATTATTTTTACATGAGAGGAACGCGATATAGGTGTTGTAGGTGTCACTCAGTGTGGTACAGTTAACAACATAAATCCTTACATAAAAGTTGCAATATAGATTCCTAGAAATTTTTCTCTGCTTATGATTTGCTGATGGTATAGTAGGTGTGATAAGTTTGTGCTCGAATGATACAATTAAAAACGAAAACCTCAGAAAGATTTTTGAGTAGTGTAGAATATGTAAGTAAAATACACAGTTAAAAAAATATAAAATAACAATATCAATCACGATTAAAACAGCATGCAACATAAAAAGACAAATTGAGTGTCCTTGAAGAAAAATAACGTTATAAGGAGTTGGTTTAAAATTACATACTAGTATAATTAACAATAGTCATATTGTGCTGGCCTTCAGCTTAGTGAGATCGGCCTCCTCTTCAATGCGGACGTGTGCCATTCCTTCCCTTTTTCTTAAATAAATTTTACCATAAGATGTCCAGCAATACTTGTAGTCATTCGAACTAGAAAAATCTCTCGCAAGGAAGAATAGCCGCCTTCCCTTAGGAGTAAGACATTCCGAAATGTAAATTGGTTTGTGTGTGTTTTCATTGTTTTCTTGGCCAAATAACTTGGTATTTAGTTTATCATTTTTCTCCTGTTGTGTAAGTTTCTTGAGATTACTAAGTAAGGTTTCTTTAGTGAGAACTGAAGTAAATTCAACGACAATGGGTTTAGTGACGCCTGGTTTTGCGAACGGGCGATAAACATCTCTTATATCTGCAGTTTGTAATTGCAAGTTCAATGTGGTACCAATTTTTTTAACGGTATCAGAAAGTAGTTCTTTGGTTTCATTTCGAAATTTAGGAATATTTCTGATCTCTAGCTTGGTTGTGCACGACTGTTTTTCAAGATTTTCCAACTTATTTTCCAGTAATTTTATGTAAGATATGTGTTCCTTACGTTCCTGTCTAAAATTTTCTAATTCTTTTTGCAACTCATCATATTTGGAAGATAAAGTCGACATAGATAAATTTATAGTATCGTTTTGTGTTTTGATTTCTGTCAAAGACGACTCTAAAATGTCTAGCCTGGTTCTTTGTTCCGAAGAAAATTTTGAGAACATATCACGGACTTCTTCCATGAAGGAACTTAAGTCATTTTCACGCTTTCTCTTCAAACGCCCCGCATTAATGTTGGTCCGGGTTTCGGTGGGTTGCAGGTCGACGCTTTCAGAATCCGTCTCCGTTACAATTTGATGCTTCGAAGGCACACGATCCATAGGCATTGTGGTTATTTAAATGTTATTGATAAAGTACCAGGATAGCAGCGGAGCGCGGTGGTAGCAACGATCTAGTGGTGTGAGCCGTACTGACGTAGTAGCGTAGCAAGTACCAGGAGCAAAGTTACGTACCTCCCTTTGCGCAGTGATGAGCTTGCGCGCGCGCTGTTTATTTGTTGGGCCTCGTCAACGCCCCTTTTGTCGGAATACTAGCAGCAGTAGGCGGTGAATGCGTTGGGGCGGAGCTGTCACTGGTCAAGCGGTGAGTCACTGCAGGTGAATAACTGGGCAATCGATGTTGAAATAAGCTCCTCAACTTTATGCACTCATATTTTATGAAAGTATTTAATTGGAGCAAAATTACAAATTTATGAATAAAAATAATAAATACTGAGTCGTTATAAGCGTCTGAACTCCTCAGAGGTCCGGGGGGAAGAGGATTAAAACAATTGTGTTTCTATTGTGTCTGCTAATTAGCGCTCAAGGGATTAATAGCATTGTCACTGATGTCAAGTCTAGAAATAAAGGACTATGAACGCCTGGGGCACTGTTACCAATAACGATAGGTAAGTTCATACCTCAGTGGTGATAAGTAAGGACGGCACGTAAATTGGCAAGGTTTTAGCGTAGTGGGGGTAAATTCACGCATAGTGCACTTATTGCAACAAAAAAATGGTCACTTTTATTGCTTGTCATTATTCTACGTTTATCATAATTTATTTTAAACATATCTGTTTAGAAAAATGTTTAAGACAGGAGAGGAATTCGTAAAGATTATTAGGTGCAATAAACAAAATATATGCAGTTAAAGGTTAAGAAATTAAGGCTTTTTCTATATTAAAGCAAAAATCGAGTAGTTGTTAATAATCATAATATGTCGTCGTCGCCACTATCGTTTTATAAAAGTGTTACCTCTGCGATGAAAATAACTTGTTACCGGTGTTTGTTCGTGTCATTACAATTCAATATAAAAACTCAACAAAAACAAACTGTAGAATTTTAATTCAAGCAAGTGTATTCGGTACCTAACGGAACGTGAGCCCAACTCGATTGGTCAGTGGATTCTTGGGTCGATTGACAAACCAATCGCGCGCTCGGAACGATGAAATCTCGGCGCCCGCGTCCCGCCTGATAACCAAAGAGACCTAAAATGAATCCTGCGCATCTAACGACTCTTGCCAAGTTACGTGCTAGCTGCTGTAGGTTAGTTCGTTTTAAGACAATTCCGTTAAAGAAACTATCTAATAACATTGTCTTTTATATAAAACACAATTCTGCAGTATTCAAATTATTACGTGACGCTGGTTATTAATCTTTATTACAAACGCTTGTCTCTCACGCGCTGGTACTCAAATACTAAGATAATATTTTTTATACCACTCCTTCTCTAAAAAGATTATTTTTTTCACTGAAAACAGTGAATAAAAAGCAAAAAAATACTCGATACAAAATTCTTGTGCAGAGAATACTCGACTTTAAAACTCCTTCTTCGATTTTAATTTTGAGTTTGTTTATATTTAGGATTTTAATAATGATTTTGATTTTAGTCTAGGATATTTATTGAATACTTCTTTGGATTGCAATGGTGTTTAATTAATTATAATTATAACGTTAAGTAACGAAGGTGGTCACTGGCCCCTGTTTGAGCCGTTTTTGAAAACGTGATTATTATAAACATATATACACACATTGATCGTTTAATAGTACCCATAGGATTATGATTTTTATGATGTCTGTGTACCTATAAAGTTTGTATGCTTCGAATAATAACGCATACATACTTCATAAGTAGGTTCCCTCAGTTCACAAACATCATATAAATTCTAAATATGTATGTGTAAGTTTATTTACTTTTGCCGTTTTATACTTATAAATTTGTAGTCCAATAGCGATTTACTAATAAGTGGGTACTCTATTATTTTTATCCAGTTTTCCAAAAAGGAGGAGGTTCTATGTTCAACTGTATGTTTTTTTGATGTCACATCATCACACATCACATCATCAGCCTATTAATGTTCCCACTGCTGAGACTCAGGCCTCCTCTCTGTGAGAGGGAATGGGCCGTTATCCACCACGCGGGCCCAGTGCGGGTTGGTGGATGTCACATGTCTTCGAATTTTTGGTTCTAGGACATGCCGGTTTCCTCACGATGTTTTCCCTCACCATTTTGAGAGCAGAAGTGATGAAATAATTTACACAAAGTAAAGCGCCTGCCTGGGCTTGAACCCACGACCTACAACTTGTAAGTCGCGGCCGATAGAGCCTTTTTTTATGTATGTTCCTATTACTCCGCCATTTATGGACCGATTTTGTTTTTTTTTTTTATCTGGTGTGGTATACTCTCGAGGTAGTCCCATTGACATCAAGTCAGGATCTGATGAGGGAATCCGATGGCAATAGAGGGAACTCCTCAAATTTTATAGGCATACGTATATAATTTTTGATATTTTCATCAACATTGCAAGCATTTGCATTCAGATAGTATCAGTTGGTGAGGTGGAACTGATGAAGAAGACCACAAAAGGCCACTGGAATTTCTCAATGATAAGTATGTGTTTGGGTATAAGATATCTCAAAAAATTTAATGACTGTGATAAAGCAAATATAAATAAATAATTATAATGAAAATGGCACCATTGAACTGATCTTGTGATGAAGCCGGAAGGTGGGCACCGGAACGCCGTAATAAAACAATGTATCCTAGTCGTGTTAAGGCTTGTTGGAATTGTTATGAGAAGCCTTTCGGCTATAAATGATTTTCATAGTAGATAATATATAAGGTACTAAAACTAAAAAGTAAAAAAACATAAAAAAATTCAACACTTACGAAACAAAACACTACAAAACGAAAACATTACTTTCTTTTCGGAAGTCGGTGTCAATAACGAAAAAAAAATTGGTACCAAAGACACCGACTTCCGGAAAGAAAGTTTTGTGTCACTTTGTAGTGTTTTGATTTGGAAGCCGATTTAACTTTTTTGTTAAGAAGTTTATTTAATGTTTGTATACCCAACTTATTTGATACAAATTTTAATTGAAAATTAATCAATTTTTATCATTATATTGTTAATTAAAGATTTCTAGGGACAGAAATATGTTGAGACAAATTACGAAGCAAAAAAAAAAATACAAATTATTATTATTATGCCAAGCCTGTAAGATAAATTTAAGATTTATTTATTTTATAGGTTGCATAGCTAAGCATTTCTAAACTATAAAAAAGTATTTAAACGAGCGTTTGGATGAGTGATTGAATTAGTGAAAGGTGAAACAAAACAATAAGATAGAAAATAATTATTTATTTAACATACAGCAAATTATCACAAACAATACAAGAAATACAAAAAAAACAAATGACTATAAAATTACACAAGGATTAATTAAATTAAATTACCGTTAAAATTAAATTAAAAATTAATTAAACAAAAACTAATTAAATTAAAAAGAAATAAACTTAAAAACTAATTAAATTAAATAAGAGCTCCCCACGTGTAGCTGCTGCATCCGTCACCGCCTGATACGCGCCATAGATGTAGCATCTAAGGCGCGTACGTATACATACAGTGCAGCAACCACACGTTTTTCCTTTCCGGTGTTGATTGTAGCCGATATCTGATCGATATCGACAATCCCTGTACAACATTTCCTAGGACGGAGAGGAGCTCTTCATAATTCTGGTGCAGCTGGAAGAGAATTGGGTAAAATTAGCGATATTTATTTTTGATACATCGATCTAGAAAACGACAAGATCTGAAATCCTAATAAATGTGGAGCGCAACCTAAGTGGTGCGCGTAGGGCAGTCTTACTCTAGCACAAGTTGTTGTCTACTAACTAAGTTGTTGACTACTAACTGATAATGGTTTTACTATAAACCCCAAACCCTGACTAGTGATTCTAGTGAACTGTTTATTACTTCTGAAATAGAGTTGCAATTTGCGTGAGAATTTACAATCAGATAATTATTTCCCTGTGTTGAGCCTACGCATGCTAATAACAACATTTTGCGATTATTAATCCATCCGACAAACTTTAGGTTAGGTTAGTTTGTAAATGTTCAGTGTTTATAAGATTGTCTGTCAAGTTGACTGTAATACTCATTTCATTTCTTAATTCTACACTTTATTAATTTATTACAGAAAAAAAACCGGCCCTATAATTATATAGTTGGGCGCACGGTTGGCGCAGTGGTTAAGCGATTGACTGCTGCGCTGCGTGTCGTGGGTTCGATTCCCGCACAGAACAAAAATTTGTATGACCTATAATAAAATCGTAGCTCGGATGAAAATCTTTTCAGGAAAGAAATTGTTCAACCAATCAATCAATTGATTGATTGATTGAACGTTTTTATATATAAAAAAAAAAAAACTACTCATCAAGTTCTAAACAACGAAATCCCCCCTTTAGCTGTATCGGAGATAGAACATTTGAAAACTGTAGCTCCAACTGTTTGGCTGTAAAACTTGTGTGACAGACGACGGACAGACACGTGAGTGACAGCAATAGGGCTCCGTTTGGAGACGGAATTTGGCACGTACCTGTGCGGACAGACATCTGTGTGCCCTGGAGTCATGACTACGCAGCAGAGCGCGCATATATTGTAGAAGAGGCCCGGCTAATGTGTGGCGATCAGTCCACTTGTACGCCGGGCTCTTTCGCACCTCTGAAATGAAACAGATAAGATTTATAAGAATGATTTTAAATTGAACAGGCACATAATAAATCTGTCAATTACTTATTCAGAAAGATTAAATTGTACAATGCTATATGCCGCAAAGCTGACATCGATATAAATCACGACACTCTTAACTCTTTTTATAAAGAAATGATATAACCACTTTCAGGTGATGGACTTTTGATTTATCACTTTAAATCAAAATTAATGTATAACTTCAATTTTTTATTTAAGATGGGTTAGCTCTCGACTCTCATCTAGGTCAGAGGTGACAGAAACGAAGTCGAATGTTTGAGTTTTGTTTCAAATTAGCTAAATCAAGTTCAGCTAATTTGAAATTTGACTAATTTTAAGAGTTAACATGTTGAATATGACTAATAAAAATGTTGATATTATTATTTGAATGCCAGTTAATACTAAAATTTATTGCTTTTTTTTGTTATGTTGTAAATTATATTTAATTATTTATATGTATATTTTAACATTACTCTTTTTCTCATAATCCATTTATTTTTAAATAATTCTATATCTATATTTTTTAGTTTAATTTTATTTTATTGTCAATTTGCCGCTGTTTATTTTTAATTGTTTGTTTATTTGTATTGTCAAGTGTTACTAACATTATAAGGTTCTTCCAATAACAGATAATGGACTATATTGTTTGAATAATCAAATAAATTATATTGTTGATCAATTATATAGAGCTGTGTATACTCATCAATTTATAAACTGAGGTTAATAATTGTTATTATTGAGTGTGCATTACACGAAAATGATATGCAGCTAGAATTCAGTTTTTGTTGTTTTGTAACCCTAATAAATAAAGACAGGTATTTTAAATAATTTACCTGCAAAATAGTCTCCTAACAAGTTAGCCGCGTTAATCAAGCACTCCAGGTCTGCAGTCCACTCCAATACGTCAAGTTCTGAAACCAACAATAATCAAAATGTTAGCAATTTAATCTAAATAATTATTATTTTGTTGAGTTGAGTTGCAAGAGAATGATGATTTTATTGCAAAGTGTATTCAGTAACAGATAGGCAGTCGCTGCATTTGATTCAGCTGGACAAACGTTATGAGGATGATCAGATGATGATCGTTGAGCCCAGTAGGTAGCTACTCCAATAGCGATATCCATGGCATTCTAGGTTTTTGTAGGTGAAGGTGTATGGATACTTTGGATACTAACAAATGCAACACTATATAAAACACTTAAAATCATAAACTCACTTGCAAAAGTCTCGAGCATGACCTCGAGTAGGGCTCCAGTCATCTTACGTCGATGCTGTCGAGTGCAGGCCGCTCCTACGGCAGCAAGCTTGCGAGCTGTGCCTGCGCTTAGCAGGGCGGCGGCCCGGAATGTGGCGAAGGCTTGGCTGGATATAAAGGGAGAATTTTAGTCACAAGTCACCAAGGCCTGTTACTGGAACATTGTGACAAATTGTCAAATGCGCGTGACTTACAGTGATTGATTTAGTGAATCAAAACTGCCACTAAGCAACACTTGCGTTTTGTTTGTGACGCGTTGATAGGTATCTTTTGAGAAACTGAAGTATGCTAATTTAATGGAAATATTTTATCTATGCTGTCAGGAATTTGGTAGCGTGGCGGGAAGAAACATTTATAACTACGAGTAAATAACAACTAGAAGTAGTAAATAAGATTACTCACTGCAAACTTGCTTCGTCGGGGCACATTGAGGACACGGTAGTCTCAAAGTTTAACAGTTTCCTGTTAAACTCTAAGATATTTTCCCCCAGGGCAAACTGTTCTAGCTGTAAACAAAGATAATACTTTATGTGGGCGTTGGATGCGAGAAGCACAGAACCTGTAGTTATTAGGGATGTTTTTTGGCTGAAATTATGTTGATGATGAAATGGATAAGCTTAAGGGTTCACCTATTTTGATGCAAGATGTGCATGGGCAATATTCGTCAGACAATAACAGTACAGTCAAGGTAAGGTAAACCTTGCTAATTGGGGTTATAATGGAAAACCTTTTCTACTACATCGTCGTAATGTATAAAATTGCTTACCAGTGTCAACAACGGTAAGTATTGCTCGTCGATTCGCAACAACTCTTCGAGATTCGGGTCGTCCTTGTGGGGTTCTGACAGCTCTGCCTCTTTCTCAGGCTGTATCTCGCTTTCTACGTCAATTACGGTTGGAAAGAAAGGTAAGTTTAGTTATTATCAAGTTACTGTTAAGGAGTGACTGTATAACTAGATATAAAAATGTAGCAAAAGGAGTAAGGATCGCTGCAGTTCTTTCTACTTCCATGAAGTTGTACATTTATATAGGTCTGTCATACAGTTATATTTAAGTAGTCTTGGGCTGCTGCTGAAAAATTTCTGAAGGAACATCCTAACACTACTTTGCCAAAATAAAAGAAATCTCTTCTTCGATCACAATTAAGTAAATAATATTATTATATTTACAAAAGAGTTATTGGAATTAGTCATTATTTAACACTCCATCTAGAAAAATGTTTCCCTAAAAAATGTAAAATATCTCAAGAATATAAAAATACAATATATGTAAATTACATTAAAATTTTACTCACCAGCTTCTTCTACCAACTCCTCTCTAAGAGGCTCCACTATCTGCCACTCCTTATCGCATGCTATTTTCACTACGATTGGGCCTAAAAAATTAAGATTTTTATTATTTTAAAGTTGAAATAATAAAAATAAATAATGGAAGGGCATTACGATAGGCAAATCCCAAAAAACATACGATTGAGATTTGCAGCCAAAAATGTTCGCCGAAAAAATAGGAAAACCTCAAAAAAGCCCAGAAAAATATCGCATGTAAATAATATTTCACTCACCTTCTTCGATTTGTTCCTCTATTTTTATTTCCTGCTCCTCGCTCTCACGAGTTACTTTCAATACGGACGGTTCTAAGAAAATATAATTAGTTTTGATTATTTTTAAATGGGAAATAATAAGTCTAGCCACAAAATTATTTATTGGACACGTGATTAAACTTCTAATTTTATAACTAAGCAACGGGAAAATGACATAGCCTCTAATAAACTAATTCGTCTTTTTTGCAACGCCAACTAAATATTCTACAGAAAGCGTCAAGTAAAGATCATCAATTATTGTGACTTGTCCTTCTTATTTATACATTGCCACGTAATTTACTAACTCGGCCACGGATTTTATATCTTGTCACCATTTTACGTTTTACAGCTTCAACGCAATATCCTCAAAAAAATATAATTCAAGCTTCTATCGAAGAAATAAAGAAAGCATAATTTATTATAACTTAGCATGTAAAACAATACATCATATTCTTTTATCGTGAAAATAGCCACTGCATGATTTGGCGCGAGTACGCGAGACGACAGCGACCGGCCATTTGCACCAATCAGAGAGCGCCATTCGATTCATGTGACGACGAGTTGAGTTGATCACATCTCGATTCGACGAGTTGATTATATTTAAAATAATAAATGACGGTCAATGAATAAGTCCAAGAGCGAGCGTAGCGAGCTCGGGAGCTTAGGGCACCCCGACACGGACAGGTTAGGTTCGAAGGAGATGACGGGAGCTGAAGTGAGCGAGCAAAGCGAGCGAACTCAGCTCCCGTCATCTCCTTCGTGTTAGGTTACTTTAAACCCTGCATACAGAAATAGGAGCCCCGCGCAGCGGGGCTCCGTCGACTCTGTCGCATAAATACTAATCTAACTTGCACCTATTCTATATTAAAACCAAAAAATATAGTCTTTTATTTTGTCTCTCCTCAATAGCTTCTGGTAATATTAGTGGCCAATATACTATTTGATGAAATGTTTTTGCAATTTTTTTACGATCAATTAATATGGGATGAGTTACATTTTAAACGTACTGAGTTAAAAAATTAGAAGCTAAATAAATATATTTTTTGATGTCATTTAATAGTATTTTAGAAATTTACTGTTAGAATGCATGTTAAAAATTTTACACGTAAGTTACATTTTAAACGTACTGAGTTAAAAAATTAGAAGCTAAATAAATATATTTTTTGATGTCATTTAATAGTATTTTAGAAATTTACTGTTAGAATGCATGTTAAAAATTTTGATGCTAAAAAATAACCATCATGCTGAGTTGTATTTAGAGTGGTTTACATAGAAGATAACTAGTGGCTAACATAGTATTATTTAGATGCTCGTTAATTGTGGCTGACTTAGTAATTTAGAAGGCAACATACATTTTTGGGGGCGAATAATGATATTAAAAAGAAGCCTGTTTAATTAGCACCCTTTTTAAATTGGTGTTTAGGAAATCTTGTATGACCTTGAGTAGGGTAGTTGCGTCACACATAAATTCACACAATAAATCGCAATGCGTCAGATTTTGACAATTCAACCGTATCAATTGCTTTTTTACGTTGACGAGCAGAAGAATTTGCAAACATATGAAGCAATGAATCATGAATGTCCTACAGACGTGAAGGAATCTGATAAAGTGTGTTATGCAATTAGGGTGCAGATGTATTAACGTATTGATACGAACACTATGGAAAAAGGGTTGACTTTAAGATATTTTAGCTATAACAACATAACTAGCAACTGCCAGCGGCTTCGCTCGCGTTAAAAGTGTTTTTCAAGCAGGAGACAGAACATACAAGGCCAATAGGCACAAAGAGTCGTTTACAACTGGGATAAGTGAAAAGTGTTAGCTTATCCCCAGGAATATTATACCGGGATAGAAAGTAGACTATGTACTATTCCAGACTATAATCTTTATGCCAAATTTCACCCAGATCCGTTCTGGCGTAATTGATTAACAAATATACATCTCTACTTTCGCATTTATAATACTAGCTGCCACCCGCGGCTCCACCCGTGTGAAATTAGTACTTCTCCCAATATCTTTATAAACCCTATGTGTTATTCTCATGCATAAGATATATTTCTGTTAATTTTCATCAAAATCCGTTCAGTAGTTTTTGCATGACATACAAACTCCATACTCACAAACGTTTGTGTTTATAATAGTAAGTAGGATTTACACGTAAAACCCAGGTAAGCACCCCATGAATAGTTTTTCAAGTTAGAATTGATAGATCCCAAATAACCTTATAGGTTCACGTCAAGGCTTAAAATATTCAATTACAAGAATTATTGATTAAACTGTCAAACACCACTTTTATAGAAAAAATGCCACGGGAGTGAAGCCATGAGCAAAGTACTAGTTTCTTTTTTCTTAATTATTTTTTTTTACAAAATAAAATAATATCCTAGCGCTAAAGTGTTATCCTGTCCCTCCCATTTTGCGTGGGCAAGTTTACAGACACAAATCACAATCACTTCGTCGAAAAACAACCATTAACAATTCACATTTTTATGGGATCTAGGTTGAGACGATAATTTATTCAGGACAAAGAAGTGATTTAACTTAATTATTTAAACACATTCAGAAAAAAAATACAATTTACCTTTGCCGGCCAAAAATTTTTTTGCGAGTATTTCGCAACCCCGCACCACGACCACTTGGATTATAAAACACAGAATCGACATTTTATAAAATTAAAATTAACACAATTACGTTCTTAAACTACTCGACCACTTCTGTCCAAAGCACGAATGCGAATGCTAAAACTAACACAGAAAATACATTTCGCTAGTGCTTGGGCATAACATACGGGGGTGGGGAGTGGTGGTTGTCTCTTTCTATCATATAGCGCTTTCTCACTCTTACACAAAACCGGTAAACTGTCATTGTTTTCAAATGAGATTAGTACAGATAAGTAGGCAATTATTTTTGTAGTTTTGTCTCTCTTTCCAATGTTTACCTGTTACATAGCTCTGTCTTGCTCTCTAACCATTGTTTTTGATACTATTTTCCCCGTAATAGAGAATGCAGTAGGTAATCGTAATTTTTGTTTTTTTTTCGTTTTTGTTAAAAATGCGTCTGGGGACTTGTAGCTACATTTGGAATTTTTGAATGTTTTATGTCTTGAAGCAGAAAAAAAAATATAAATAAATTCATTCCAAGTGACATTATCATATTGTTAGTATGGAAACAGCAATGATCTGAAATGATCACACATACACAAGATTCAAATTCAGTGTAAAGAGGTGATTTCAAATATATATAACACATAATATGATTAAAAATAATTCGAAAAAAGAAAATATCTAAAATACTAAAAATAAAAGAAATAATTAAAAAAAATGCAAAATCCCGACTGATTAAGAAGTGAATATGTATCCTGCGACTACACAACATTATTTTCTTCAAGTTAACCTCTTTTTAGTTTACAACATTTTTTATAATCTTATACATTCGAATATTAGTTTATCACTTAAATTCTTCTGTTAGGTGAAATGCAGTTGAGGTTTAAACTGCGATTGACGCTTGTATCATAAAAGTAATAATCTAAATAAAATATGATCAATCTGCCTAGCCTTTACCCAACTATGTTATGGTCGGCTTCCAGTCAAAAGGGATTCAGCTGAGTACTGGTATTTCACACAGAGCGAGTGCCAATCTGACTTCCCTAACCCAGTAACTGGGTATCACGATACTCCTTGGTAAGACTGGCGTCAGATTTTACGGCTTCTGACTACCGCAATGGTAATAACTGCCAAAGATCTTCGAAAGACAGTCGGGGACAAACATTTAGACGCATTCAAAGGTTTTGACTTATGAATTCAATACATATGTGACGAAATTATTCTATGAAGGACTACATTTCAAACTTCTTTTTTAACATCATGATTTTCTTTCGATTTGTCAAAATTCATATTTTAATTAAAGTTGAAATCATCAGTCAAAAAAATTATCAAGATATAAAAGAAAACAAATATAACCCAATTAATTGTCCAATTTTATAGTAATTTGGTTGGAATTATGAAATCACATTACGTAAGTATACTTAGACTAAATATACTATTGTCTGTTCTCAATTAGATATCATTACACGTCGCCAGGAGTAATAAACACTAAGTACCTACTAATTACTCTGAAGAACATAGGTACGTTAATTTGTGTCATTATATGTATAAAATGAGTACAGAAATTCCCAGGTGTTTACTAAATCGTTGTTACAACTAAAGGGCTGAACCGATCGAGATGAAATTTTGTTATGAGATAGTTTGAGAACCTGGAAAGGACAAAGGATAGTTTTTATCTTGTTAGTATGTTCACTTGAGATGATACAACACTTATTACGCGGGCGAAACTGCATCAAATTTAACTTGCAAAATTCAATTACAATCACCGGGACAGGTGAATGCAAATAAAACGTTGTACAAAACTAATCAATATGATTCTAAATCAAAATTTTCTATAGAATATTTTAATTAAATATAAACATAACATCACGCCTGAGTATCCCGAGGGGTTAGGAAGAGGCTCATGTGAACACCCACATTACTGAGCGGTCATCCTGTTGCTACACAAAGTATTATCACCGGAGTTTGCTACTAATCAGTCCCCAGCCGTAATCACCCTAATCCTGTTAAACACCACGCTGCAAGTCCTTTCAATCAGACAACAGAGCTTCTTCCACCATTCATGCCTGTATCGTTGTCTTCACAAGCTACGCAGAATGTCATTGTCTCAGTTCTTGAGTTAATCCTTTACAAATGCTCCACAGTGCAGTTTATATATTGTACTGTTCTATAAAACTTTGTTTTATGGTTGTTAGCGCCTTTGGAGAGACTTTTGTTTTATTGCTACCTGCAGATTTCTTTCTCGTGTATTTTTTAAGTAGAAGAATAGTGGCATATTTTTTTATAACTACTGATAATATTTTGTTACTGCTCATGTTCTTTAGGCTTATTGTATGAATTGAGCAGATTTCGTCGTCGTTGTAAAAGGTGAACGAGAAATTATTATATCTTCACTTTTAGTGTTATATTTTTGTATATTAATCGATAAACTGGTTAGAACGAAGGTTCTTGAGTTAATCCTTTACAAATACTCCACAGTGCTGTTTACATATTGTAATGTTCTTCGTTTTATGGTTGTAAGCGCTTTTGGAGAGAATTTTGCTTTACTGCTACCTGTAGATTTAATTTTCGGGTATTTTTTAAGTAGAAAAAGTTAGGAGAAGTAATAAAATAATAAATAAAAATAATAAAATGTGTTTATTATCTTAAATCTATACAATTTACTTGCCGGGGCTTCCCAGAAAGTAATCCGAAGATACTTGTGATGGGATAAACCTCGCTCTTCCTCGTTTTTTAACAATAGTTTCGTTGTGCTAATTAGGTATAAGTTACACATTTTTATTAAACTAATAAAAATAAAAAGACAAATGAACATAAATGGCAGTGTGAGAAAGTAGAGTGTGTTTTGTATACATGTATGTTTATCCGTGTGTTTATGAGTGTGTGAATGTATATTTTGTGTATTTATCCGTGTGTTTATGAGTGTGTGAATGTATATTTTGTGTGTATGTGTGTGTGTATGAATGGTTGTGTGAATGTGTGAAAGAGTGTTGGCGTGTGTGTATGAGTGTGTGTGTTGGTGTGTGTGTGTGTGTGTGTATGTGTGTATGTATATGCATGACGTTCAACCCAGGGTAGCCAAAATGTCTTCCACGGCATCATAATTAAGTGTGAAGAACCATTCCGTCAATGTCTTCTTACACTCATACATCTTCATAGGGTAAATGTTAAGTATGCGATTTACTTTATTATAAACGAGTGGGGCTTGAGTTACATTTTGGCGACAAGCAAAAGTTGAACGTGCTGAGTATGTAGGGGCTACTATATCAAACCGTCTTTTTTTAAGTTTGGCAAGGCTAAAGGGAAGAATTTTGTGATATCTTAGTACCATGTGTAGAACGTAGAGTTTTCTGACGGAGAGCAGCTTAGAGCTTGCGTATAGAGATTCAGTAGGGCACCTGTAGGGCTTACAGTACATGACCTTAATCAAGGATCTCTGTGCCCTCTATCTATATCTATAAAATACGACTTAGCTGCTCCACCCCATACCGAGATACAATATATGATTACAGATTGGGCCAATGCGATATATATTTTATTTTGTAATTCTTTACTAATAACATGTCTCAACGATTTGAAAACCCATATGAGTTTTCTTACTCTCCCTATAGTTATTTCGAGGTGTGGGTACCAGCTTTACCTTTGATCTACAACAATACCTAGGTACATGACGGCATTGACCTTCTGAATTACAGGGCAGCTACAGGTAGATTGGGTTGGTGTACGACAAGAATGTATTCTAATGTTAAAGTCAGGCGCAGGCTGAGAGTTTGCGTATTTAGAGAAGCAGACGAAGTTGGTTTTAAGGGTATTTAGAGTAAGTAGATTCTCCCTTAGCCAATCACTTACTCTGGCCAGTCCCCTCTCAGCCTCCAGCCTAACCTTGTCCCAGGTCTTAGCAGAGAAGATAATAGCGGTGTCATCCGCGTAGGACAGTATCCTCGCACCGTTGATAATAAGGTTACAGAGTTCATTAATGTAAATCAAAAAGAGCGTCGGGCCGAGGACACTGCCCTTCGGGACGCCATACGTCACGTTCTCCTCGTCACCAACATGGTTTTCAATTTTTACCCCCTGTTTTCTGTTTTGAAGGTAACTGCTGAGGAGAGAGAGAGCAGAACCTCGAAATCCTAAGTTCTCCAGCCTTAAGTGTGTTATAAAGTTATAAATACTTGCTAGGAACGAGCATGCGTGGTGATTAATGTTCGTGCTGGCAGGCTGGTATTATTATTATATTATATCCTTGCTATAGATCTTAACAATAACATTCTGTTCGAAGTCAGGCTGTTTGATCGTTATGGAAGTCGTTTTAATTTGTTTGTTAAAAAGTTATTTATTTTTCTCTTTTTAGTTTTGGTACCTTTAATTGCCATGATAATATGGATAATTAAGGATAACTCAAAAACTAACAGTCAGTACTTGATCAAATGGGACCACATGAGAAACACCAGCTTTCAATTAAAAAAAGAGTCATCAAAATCGGTTCATCTAGTAAAAAGTTCTACAGTCGAATTTAGAACCTCCTCATTTTTGAAGTAGGTTAAAAGTACATTTGGTACGAATTACTGAATCAGAATCAGAATCATCATTTATTGCTAATAATGTAGGTATACATATAAGATGGTAACTTCTGTAGACAGTCCCGGTACATTTTACCTTACGGCATGCAAAATTGTTCAGTTGAATACAATAATTTATTAAGATCAGCAATTAGTACAACAATAATTAAAAACATTCGACAGTAAATATCATTATTTCTACAATATAATTTGATATAACAAAAAAATAATCAAAACATTCACGATTAATTAACATAATAATGTCATTAGGAATAAAAAAATAATCATGTCAGCAAAATAGTAAAAAGGGTTGTAAAATATTCCTAACAAATACACATTTTTATCAAAGGGGTTCGGACATAAACGAATTCTCGGTTAAGCTCGCCTTTGTCTTATAAAGAATAAGAATAAAAGATTAAAAAATTACCTGCATAAAACAATGGATCTTATCTACGCTGCTCGAATTATTACCTGAACTATAACAATATTATCAATGCAAACCCGAAGGTTTTTGAGTGTCGTAGAATCCCTAACATCTGGCTACTTTCTAAAAACGTTATTTACAAATTATTGGTGTCCATTGCCCGAAAATACCTTGTACAAATCCATACTAATGTTGTAAATGCAAAAACGGTCGCTGTAGGCATAACCTGATCAGATAGAGGTACTCCGATCAGCCACAATGTGACTGCGAAACCAATCCACAAACGATGCACCATCTCCTGCTCTCCTCCCTGTGGACAAACACCTGCACCATGCGAGACCTTTGCGAGGCCAGCACTAAGACCATCGACGTGGCTGAGTACTGGAAAAAAATAATAATAAGAAGGAATTATCGATCGATACGAAAATGAAGAAGAATGTGAAAGTAACTTTGTCTGTTTGTTTGTTATATTTTCACATCTTAGCGGCAAAACGGATTTGTAGGAAACTTCGCACACATATAGACTATGTCCTGAAATTGGAATCGAATATATTTTATTTTTTTTGTTTTAATGTCATTTGTTTTTTTTTGTTTGTTTTTTTTTGTTTTTTTTTTCTATGGGTTAGGATAAAACGGGCTGGTATCCGCAACTCCACGACCAAGCGCGTATTTTGCGTACGGGATCCCGATGATATCATCATCATCATTTTGGCCGAAAGACGTCCACTGCTGAACATAGGCCACACGTGTCGCCACATTGACCAGTCCTGTGCTTATGTTCCCTTGAATTAATTTTCGCCATTCACGCGTGTGAAACCGATGGCAGAAGCAAACCTATCCTACTTCCTACTAATATAATATATCTTAATATATATATTTCTTGTGTGCGTGTGTATGTGACTGAACTCCTCCTAAACGACTGGACCGATTTTGATGAAATTTTTTGTAGGGGTTAGGGTAGGGTAGGTAGGGTAGGGTAGGTAGGGTAGGGTAGGTAGGGTAGGGTAGGTAGGGTAAGTAGGGTAGGTAGGGTAGGGTAGGGTAGGGTAGGTAGGGTAGATGCATATTAGGTGTTTTTATGGCAAAACAAGGTTTGCCGGGTCAGCTAGTAATATTATAAATGCGAAAGTTTGTGAGGATGTATGTTTGTTACTCTTTCACGCAAAAACTACCGAACGGATCTCGATGAAATTTGGCACAGAGATAGATTCTAGTCAGGAATAGCACATTGGATTCTTTTTATCCCGGGAATATGTTCCCTCGGGACAATTTTCGACATTTACGCGGGTAAAGCCGCTGGCAGAAGCTAGTTAGTTAATAAATTCCTTATTATAAATGTTTAAACATATGGATGTCCTCCACATCCATATGTTTAAACATTTATGTTTACCATCGTAGGGTAAAACATAAAAGTGTTGCCCAGAGGGTATAGTTGCCCCGATTATAATAACTCTAGTTTCACGGATTAATCGCATGCTATTTTATTAATTTATCGAAAGATTCTCCAACTACCACTAAGTTGACCGTATCTCATGTCTCTGTGCGATTGCATGGGAAGGCAAAATTCATTCAAATTTTTTACGTGATACATGTCTTGTTTCTAGGTATTTACCCTAAATGTAACTTACATGCCTTAGGCAACTATCCCCTATGTGGTAAAATGTTCCAAAATAAAGAAGTCCGCAAGAATCGCTAATAATCTGGCAATATTAAAGATAGTGATTTTTACTTCTCATAAATTTGTAGATAAAAGACCAATGCACTGGCCAGTTTTACATATAAATTTATTTGTTTGTTGTACTGAGATATATAGAATGATTTCAAAAACTGCAACTATCCGGCTTTTACCCTTTGTTCCTGTGTTTTAGGAGTCAGATTATACCTACCACTTTATTACTTACATGTATGAAACATCGCACACTAGAATCGGGCCAACTTCCCATCTCTTGCAATGTTATGCAGATTTCAGCCGGTTCTAATGCAATGTTTTTCTTCAAATATCTTAATCCAACGACTAACGAAAGAAAAATAAAGAATAAAGTGATTACACTCATGAAACTAGCAATATATTTGCTGAACATCACAACAGAATATCATACCTTCCTATCCTTTCCCCAACTTTGTTGGGGTCGGAAAGTACCATTATTTTATATGGAGCCACTGCCTATCTGACCTTCACAACCCTGTTACTGGGTAACAAAATACTCCTTGGCAAGAATATCGTCCAAGCGTCTGACTACTCGTTACGACTGTCAAAAATCTTCAAACGACAGCCGGGACCTTAGATAAATTATACTTATATAGATTAAGCCTTAAAATAAGCATGATTGATAGAGCGAGATGGCTAATTGGCAGCTCCATGTAAATAATAAGGACAAAAGATTATTTTTTGTCTTTGTCACCATGGCCGGTTTCTGTTGTTTGTCAAACTCTAATATAATGGCAGGTTTGACAAACAAACTCGGTTTTGTTTGGTTTTCTGTGATTTCGTGGTATTATGTGTTAATTGAGACAAGGAATTTGGGTTATTTATAGATAATAAGTGTCAGTGCGATGGTGGGTTGTAGTGTTCTTATTCTTGTTGTAACACCAGAACTAACTATTGCTGTTTCATGTGCGGCCACGCCAGGGCTTAATCTATAGGTACTTTATCTAAGGCCGGGACCGACGGCCTGACGTGCTTGCCGAGGCACGGAAGAAACTAGCTATGTAAAGATGGTACGACCTCCTCGGCAAGAGTTGATTAAACTTGAAGATGGACCCGTGTGATTGTTATTACATAGCTACACACTTAACAATATCATTACCTACATAATGTTTAGAAAATAACTTACAAATAATCTGGAATCACTGGAACAGGTATACATTCCAATACGATGCAAGGCCATAATGTTTGCCCTAGAAACACATTTATAGAAACTCAATATAAATATATATAGATCAATCTTCTTCTTTCCCTGGTCACATTATTTGGAGTCGACCAGATTAATGGCGGGCGGCTTTTACTTTTCTTTCGTTCTGGTAGGCGCGGAGAAATGTGTACCATACCAACGAAGACGATTTTCGGTCATTTTATCGGTGATAGGTGAGACTTTGAAGCTTCCTCGTATGTGTGAATCACACCTCCCAGCTATCATAGCATCTTCATGCCCAACTAGCACACAAGCTGCTTATACAGGCATTGTACAACCTGGTAGTAGCATAGGAGTCGTTCAAATGATGTGCATCTGGACCGAGGGCCCATTTTTTAAATCCTTGCGAAATGAAATAAGACTTAAAGGGAAATTAGTTAAAAATAGTAAAAACATAAAGCAATGGGCCAAGAATTTCTTAAACGTGAATTAAAACAGTTATGCTTAAATTACTTGGGCCCTCAATCCAGACGCGTGAATAAACTGGCATAGCCTACATCTCAGAAAATACTATCTCTGGGTTAATCATTTTTATTTAGGAATTTAGTTAAGAATTTCTTAAATATTTTAAGAAATTCCCAAATCTGTAGAATATGACATTACAGATTTTTGGCGGTTTAGCTAGGGCCCTCAATCCTTTAATGTCTCTACTGAGGAATCTGCAAAACATGAATTTATCTGAAGATATATATTAATAGGACTGTAATATATTTTGCTTAGATACCTCTGTAAATTAGTTAAAAAGAAATAATGACACAAAAGTGAATTGTTATAAAGTAAATGAGAATCTAATTTTACTATAACGTCTGGACTGAGAGCCCAATATTTTCGGCTTTATTGACTAGGTTCAACCTCATAGATTAAGTCAAATTAAAATATATTTTTTTACTATTTTTTAATTAAAATGTTACATATCGTCCGTTCTTCTAAATGCAATACTTTAAGAGAAAATACATTTTTAATTTTTCATAGGAGAAAGTTTTGTAGGGTACATATGATTTTGTTACTTTTTTGGACTGATCAGTATGTATATACAAGCTATTTTTAAGCGTCTAAAGTAAATATTTACTGCTTGTACTGTCGGAAGCGACTGTTTTTTTGATGCATTATTTTGAAGGGAAGACAGGTCAATTGTCAGGAAAAGTCATTATTACATGGGTCCTTTTCGGGCGAGGATAAAACAAATCTTTCTTGGTAATGTACTTTTACAAAGTAACTAATTGCACAATGTAATGGAGAATAACGTAAACGACATTTCACTAGGCACGTATTTTTATCTAAACTTACAATCGGGAACTATAACGACTGTATTTCTCTTCAAGTTTTATCATGTTTACTACTGATCAAACTCGCAATCTTTCTTTCTCGATCTCCTTGTGATCTTCTCTTGTTCGCGCCATAAACTAGTGTTATGTCAAGTTAACATCTGTCAGTCATTCGAAACCAAATCTCTCTTCAGAAGGAAATCTTTAACATTGCTGACAAATTTAATAGTGCAGTAAATATTATTATTATCAGTGTTTCTGTTTTGTGATATCGAAGTAAGTTGGTAGGTACCCAGATCGCTTTAATATTGCTTATTTCATTTGAAGAATAATATGCATTTTTCCTGTGTTAATTCATCGTCATCGAGAATTGCTGATTATTGTGTTTTAATTAAGGCATATTTTATTATATCTTGAACACTTTATTGCATTAACACATACTTGGGAACTGGTATGTAAATAAAAAAATATAAATAATAAAATATAATAATAATATAAAATAATAAAATATAATAATAATATATATAATAAAATATTTTAAAATATTAGGTGTTATTGAATTTGTCCCCCCGTTGAAACCGGCTGATCTTGGTCACTACAAGGGGCATGGTTTCGTAAACGGCCGCATGGTCTGTTATGATGATTTAATGCTTAGATTTTACAATAGTAGAGAAGAACAACCTATTTATTTACACATTGTGACATATGGTTTGGCTGATCCTAATTTTGAAGAGTAAAGATAAAAAATATTAAAAATACATGACTGCGCTGCTAAAATCACGTACTACAGTTGGGGGACTGTTTTATGGAACACTATTTAACGTCTAAGAGGTCATCCGACTGCAATTCGTGTTTTTGGTAGCGCAGTCGTGTTTTTTTATATTCTTATTATTATTTATTTTTCTTTAATACATTTTAGTGACAAGTTTAATTTTAAAACAACATGTAGATAGGTAGGTACTCATCTGGACTTTAAATTTCATATCCATGTTGTTATAATCGACGACAAAATCTGATTTCATCTTCGAAAATAGGGGCATATAGTTAGCCGCTATTTTTGCATAAAAATTATAGCACTAATAAATAACATTATTATTTAGCGTTCATAACTAAAAATCAGCATACAAACTTCGCTCACTCGCTTCTTTGAACAAATTTATTAATAATTTAAACTGTTTATTAGAAAATTTGATACAAAAAGTTTGTAAGTAGGTAAATTTTATTTTACAACTAGTTGACCCGGCAAACTTTGTTTTGCCATAAAAACACCAAACATTCATCTACCCTACCTACCCTACCCTAACAACCCTACACTACCTACCCTACCTACTCTACCTACCCTACCTACCCTACCCTACCCTACCTACCCTACCCTACCATACCCTACCTACCCTACCTACCCTACCCTAACTACCTACCCTACCTACCCTACCCTACCCTACCTACCCTACCTACCCTACCCTACCCACTTAGGGGTATGAAAAATAGATGTTAGCCTATTCTCAGACCTACTCAATATGCTCACAAAGTTTCATGAGAATCGGTCAAGCCGTTTCGGAGGAGTACGGGAACGAAAACTGTGACAAGAGAATTTTATATATTAGATATCAGACTATTTTTAGGTTACATTTATGTGAAGTAAAGTTTTCTTATATTTATACCGATCGTAACCGTTTATTTGAATAGTTGTTACAAATAGTTTGTAATTAAATTGATGTTACGATATCAAAGTATTTTTAGATTATATAATATAAGTGAAGTAAATAGTTTTCATAAATTTATACCAATTGTGTTTTATTCATCGAAATGATTTTGATTGCGACATCTCTGGTGCTACATATCCTGTCCTTAGAAACAATGACATACGATTTTCCGTCCCAAAAAGTAACAAAATCATATGTACCCTACAAAACTTTCTCCTATGAAAAATTAAAAATGTATTTTCTCTTAAAGTATTGCATTTAGAAGAACGGACGATATGTAACATTTTAATTAAAAAATAGTAAAAAAATATATTTTAATTTGACTTAATCTATGAGGTTGAACCTAGTCAATAAAGCCGAAAATATTGGGCTCTCAGTCCAGACGTTATAGTAAAATTAGATTCTCATTTACTTTATAACAATTCACTTTTGTGTCATTATTTCTTTTTAACTAATTTACAGAGGTATCTAAGCAAAATATATTACAGTCCTATTAATATATATCTTCAGATAAATTCATGTTTTGCAGATTCCTCAGTAGAGACATTAAAGGATTGAGGGCCCTAGCTAAACCGCCAAAAATCTGTAATGTCATATTCTACAGATTTGGGAATTTCTTAAAATATTTAAGAAATTCTTAACTAAATTCCTAAATAAAAATGATTAACCCAGAGATAGTATTTTCTGAGATGTAGGCTATGCCAGTTTATTCACGCGTCTGGATTGAGGGCCCAAGTAATTTAAGCATAACTGTTTTAATTCACGTTTAAGAAATTCTTGGCCCATTGCTTTATGTTTTTACTATTTTTAACTAATTTCCCTTTAAGTCTTATTTCGTTTCGCAAGGATTAAAAAAATGGGCCCTCGGTCCAGATGCACATGTTCAAATGCTGTTCAATTTTCCTTAAGATGTACAGTAGTATATTTAAAAACCCTTTAATACCTAGGTGGTACAGTAGCCGATTAGTAGCAAAAAAAAAAAACTTATAGTGTTAAAATAGCATGCAATAGAGTCGATAGACAGCAATAAGAAGTATAATTGAGTTAATGGAGTCTTTTATACCACCGTACTAATTTGAAGCGTTGACATTTAATATAAAGATACAGGAGCGCCGGAATAAGATGAAGATGGTATAGTGGCGCTATAAGAGCTTTTTCGAAATCTCATGGTGCTAACCATTGCCTTTAAACCACCTCTGTAGAGCCATTATAACTTACATTTATTGCCACTGTAAGCCCATTGTAGAGCTTGTAAGCAGGATAATATGGGCCTATTTGGCGCTACAAGAGATCTGTAGCCGCTTATAGAACCACTATATTTCTTAATAATGGAGCCGATGCCGTTATAAAAATCTTTTATCCGGCTACTGTGCAGCTTCTTATAGCGCTTATGTGCTAATTGGGATCGTTGGTATATATGGACCTTCAAGATAAAGATATTGATACACAAAACATGACTAATAAATATATAACACTCGTATCTAATCAACACTTTACATCTATAAGTAAAATGGCCAAGCACACAGCAAGTACCACAAACAGCAAAGTCTTACTATTTATAAAAACCGGTCAAGTGCGACTCGGACTCGCGCAAGAAGGGTTCCGTACCATTATCACAAAAAAACGACATTAAATCACGTTTGTTGTATGGGAGCCCCACTTAAATATTTATTTTATTATGTTTTTAGTATTGTGTGTTGATACAGCGTCAACAGAAATACATCATATGAGAAAATTTCAACTGTGTAGCTATCAAGGTTCATGAGATATGGATGGTGACAGACAGACAGACAGACAGACGGATAGTGGAGTCTTAGTAATAGGGTCCTGTTTTTACCCTTTGGATACGGAACTTTAAAAACCACAAAACATGTGGGTAGATTTAAAATAAAATTAATTAATTTGCTTAAATTTAAAATCTACCCACAGCTCTAGTGATTTTACCAAAGAACAAATTTTGTTTTAGGAATTTCACGACCTGGTTACTGAGGCCTTTAAGTCAAGTCTTAATTATATTCAGAGGACTGTATTTTTAATGAATTTGTATAGTGGTTTGAAACAATTTAAGTCATATTAAATTATCAAGTGACGGTGGGCGGGGAGAAATATAAATAAAAAAAAAAACAAAATTAACTAGCCAGCACGAATCTGTCATTAAAGTTTTTTGACATTCCAATGGTGTCTTCTTCTAGGAAAAATGTGGATTAATATTGACTTCAATGATGCAGAGCTTTGCAAGGTGAGAGTGCGGTATTATGGCCAAAGCGTAGTATATTAACTGCGACTCCTGGTTTATGGTAATCGATTATATCACACTGACTATATTCTAGCCATTTTGAAGATAAATAAAATTAACACAGCAAAACAGGGCTTTTTTTAGAGCGACCCTCTACTCAACGAATAATAGACATGTGTCCGGTCAAACGTTTATTTTATGACAGCCATAGTAAACCTAACCACAGCATATATGACACCTCCACCCTTATTTATTAACTAACGTAATTATTAACTAACGTATTGCAACTAATTGCAATATTAAAACAAACAATAGAACGAAGAAACTACAGAGTATATACAGTAAGTATAAACCTTAAATAATCCACTAATTCCTTAGATATAACACAGATAGATTATAATACAGTGTTATTAATCAATTTCCTCGAACCCATATCGCAAAGGTGGACGCCGTACTCTCGCAGAACGCTGATCTACATTCTGAGGAATACTAGTGCTAGCACCTGTCACCACGTCTGAGGGTGCATTGGGACTCACAGGGGGGTTACAGGAGACTGGTGCAACGCCAGCCTGCACTCACTGGTGATGACGTTGCCATTCTAGGTGATGTACTGCCATCTCCTTCCCCAGGCCTTCCAGAAATATCTGACTCGCTTGCGTCCTCGCCTCTGGTCATTGGTATTGCCAAAGTTTTCGCGAATTTTTTCGTAGTTCAAGTTTTTGTGCCACTATATCAACGCTAACGTTAGCATTAGTTTTAGGAACCTTATGTCTTAGCTGATCGATGTGCCTATGAATTTCGGTTCCAGAGTTTGATCTTACACAGTAATCACTACTACCTAACTGTTTCAGAATAGTCCCTGCTTGCCACTTATCCGAACCTCTGTATTCGCGATACCAAACTTGCGAGCCCGGCGGGAGCTGACGCTGTGACCCCCCGGCATACCGCTCACTACGCTCTTGGCGCGCGACGACTCGCGATTCCCTTTCTGGCTTAATGTTATCTAACGGCATTCGAAGGTTACGACCTTGCAAAATATTGGCGGGACTATCTCCCGTGGTAGCGTGACATTTGTTTCTGTAAGCTAGCAGAAAACGACATAAAGCTGTGTCTACATTGATGTTATGTTTTAATGCCTTTTTAATAACCCGTTTACATAATTTTACTGCGTTTTCGGCAGCTCCATTAGATAATGGATGATATGGAGCGGAAAATATATGTTCTATTCCATTATGCTTTAGAAAAGATTGAAATTCTGAACTAGAGAAAGGGGGTCCGTTGTCGCTCACAGTTTGCTTTGGAAGTCCAAATTTCGACCATAAATCACGCAGAACCGCTATAACTGACTGCGCCGTCGTTCTTTTCATGTTGATAGCCTCTACCCATTTTGAGCACGAATCTACCACAACCAAATATGTTCGTCCCTCTAATGGTCCTAAAAAATCTAAATGTAGCCTGGACCATGGACGTGACGCCAGTGCCAGGAGCGGGGCGCCTGCGCCGGCGGCGCATCCGCCACAGCGGCACACACGAGGCATGCGCGGCATGCCGCCTCCACTGCCTCGTCGATACCCGGCCACCACACGTAGCTACGGGCTAATGCTTTTGTTTTAACGATACCCATGTGGGTGTCATGGAGTTCTGGAATTATCTTTTCTCTACATGCAGATGGTATGACAATGCGATGACCCCACATGATGCAACCCAGTTCTGAGTACAGTTCATCTTTTCTATTCTGAAATGGCTTAAGTTCCCTAATGGCCAAATCCGTCGGCCAGCCGTCACCTATGTAGCTCAAAACACGACTCAGAATCGGATCTCGGCTTGTTTCTTTTTTTAATACATGGTAATCTAATAACAACGCTTCTGACGCAAAATGCAAATAAGATTGCTCTGGTAGGTCTACTTCCTCACTAGCAACCTCATTCTTTTGTGACCCAATTAAACGTGACAAAACATCAGCCGTATTTTTATCGGTCCTAACGTACTCAATGTCAAAATCATAGGCTGCTAATTTGATCGCCCAACGTTGCAGTCGACTGGCCGCTGCGGTAGGAATGCCTATATTGGGTCCAAAAATACTTACAAGAGGCTTGTGGTCGGTGCGTAATACGAACTTCCTACCGTATAGATACTTATGAAATTTTTCAACCGCGAAGATGATTGCTAGTGCCTCTTTATGAATCTGACTGTAGTGTAACTCGTGACAGGTAAGCGACCGCGAGGCGTAAGCCACAACGCGCTCCACGCTGCCATCACCATTGCCGCCGAAAGGCGAGCGCTGCGCCAGCACGGCGCCCAGTCCGCGGGAGCTCGCGTCCACCGTCAACACGGACTCGCACTTCATGTCAAAATGAGTTAGAGCTTTCGAACTGCACAAGAAACGTTTTACCTGACTAAAAGCGGTATTTTGTTCTTCGCCCCATGTCTAATGCTTGCCTTTTTTTAACAGATCATAAAGAGGCGTTAAATGGGAACTTAAATTCTTAATGAATTTTCCATAAAAGTTCACCATTCCTATGAATGATTTTAACTCTGTCACGTTTCTCGGGTGAGGCATGGTTGTTATTGCTTTGACCTTATCCGGGTCTACCCTGACACCGTTTGTGTCAATTATGTATCCCAAGTATTTAACTTCTTTGGCGAAGAATTCGCATTTGCTCCTCTTTACTTTTAGACCGTTCTTAATTAAAATATCTAGTACTTGTTTTATTGACTCAACATGACTTTTAAAATCTTTGCTTTTAATTAATATATCATCGTAGAATACCACTACATCCGGCAGATTCTTAAACAATTCTACCATAATTTTTTGGAAAATTCCTGGACTCGAGGCTAACCAAGGCGTGAATATTTAAATAAGCCCCTATGTGTGTTTATAATTGTATAGTCCCTGGAATCCTGCGATAGCATAATCTGATTGTATGCCTGTGATAAGTCTAGTTTTGTAAATAACATATTACCGCTAATATCACTGAATAGATCCTCCATTTTAGGAACCGGAAATCTATCGATCGCTAAGACTTTGTTTAAAGTTACCTTATAGTCGGCACAAATTCTCAAACCTCCGTCAGCTTTTCTTACAACGACCAGAGGCGTGGCCCAGTCTGAATGCGATACCGGCTCGATGACGCCGGCGCGCAGCATGGCGTCCAGCTCGGCGTCCACGCGCTCGCGCAGGGCGTACGGTAGCGGCCGCGCACGACAGAACATCGGGACCGCGCCATCACGCACGCACAGCTCGGCAGTACCCCCCGTGTATTTGCCCAATGTGCCATCAAACAAGGATTCATGCCTGGAAATTATTTCATTAATAATTTTTTTAGTGTTTGGTATAGGATCAGCAAGATAGTTACTAGACATATTCTTCGCTTTACATATTTGTACGGGTATATTCAATTCCGCTAACCATTGTCTACCAAGCAAACTTGTAGAGCCCTTATGCATAACATATAAGTCTAATGTTTTTATGACCCCGTTATACTCCACAATTGTTTCAAGAAATCTTAATGAAATCTTACACCTTCCATCAAGCTCCTTCGTACATCGTAAGATCAACGATCCATACGGCCCACTAAAATAATGAAAGAATATATTATAATAACATTCTCAGGCTTTATTAAATTAATTTTAACTAATTTTATTGCTCTCGATTGAAAAAGTGAGGTTGTCGTTTGCCAACGCCATGGCTTTGCAAATGGCCGCCATGGCATCGCAATTCTCATGGTGCATATAGGTACCATAGATTCAATTTTATTATAATCAATTTTAAACATAAAACATAATAATTATTAGATTTAGGAATACACACACCATGGTATTTTATTTTATTTTCAGTATGATTATTATACCTCAGTTTATGTATCTTTTATTTTATATGTAACGCATAAATACAGACATAGGTATATAGTTTATAATAAGACTTTGATATATATTTTTGTTTTATTTCTATGTACTTACTTTCAACATGTTCAGTCGGTTCAGTCACACTCATTTTCGTACGAAATTTTTGTATTTTCACATGGGGGAACGTCATTACGTCATTCGCGAGGTTTTTGCTGAAAATCAGCGCTGTTGACGATACGTTCGTCTGAAGTCACGGCATTAAGCTGAGCAATGACCTATTCTTGCACAGATGCGACGCACAGCCTATTTGCCCTTGTTGTTTCAAAGATGGATAATTTTCCACTCAGTAATCGGCATTTCGTTAATTGTGATTGTTTTGTTTGTTTGTTTTAATTTGGTAATGTCTAGCGATGGGCGTTGAATGAACGAACTAGTTAATTCGACCGTCGACGTACAATGAACGATTCGACGGTTCACTGATAATCAACGAACTAGTTGAATTCGTAGACGGCTAAACTGAGACTCGACTACGTTCATGTCGACTTGTAACGCGACGACCGACGCGAGAACTTAGTTGGGTAGTACAAGTTCATACGTCCTAAAAAATAACAACAACGGACTAACATCGAGCAAATTAATTTGAACTCTAAATCTAGAAACATAGAGTTGATATTTCTATAGGCCGAATGCTATTTTGGAGTTAACATGCATTGTGTGTGTTAAGAAGAAAAGGACGCCAATAGTTTCACGTGTGCAAGCGATGGACCGATTGAACGATGCGACGTAAACCGGTTTGTACTTGTTTACGTTCAATCGGCAAGTTGAAAGTTGTCGTCGAACCGTCCGTCCGTAGACGCCGCGCGTCGCGTCGTCGCAAAGTTTATAAAGAACGTCTACTTAACAAAGTTTACGTTATGAACTAGTCCATAAATTCAACTAGTTGATCGACGAGTCGATCAACGAAAATGGACGGTCTAGTTTCGTTAACGAAAATTACGTCGACGACCCATCTCTAGTAATGTCGAAACATATTACGCAAGTAAATTGTCTTTGGCCTCTCACCCACAGATAACTGTTTATTGCTCTCATCAAGCAATAGACAAAATTTGACAAACTTTTATAATTTTTTGTTTTGAATACGAGGCTTTTGGCTAATTTGTGAATTTGGTGAATGCCACTCTTTATTTTGTATTGTGCGTTTAGTTTGTGCAGAATAAACAATTTTTCTTTCTTTCTTTCTTTTTTCTTCTAATGGCTGGATGATTGAGCCATCGTAAAATCTCAAGTTTAAACAACAAGGTTTCAATTTCAATTGACTAAACCAAGATTCATAAACATTTTTGCTTATACAAGATAAAGCAGATCCTGTATCAATCTCCATACGAAGCAAACGGTTTTGTACTCTAAGGACCATACACACCGGCTTATAGTTCATTAGCGACATCTGAAACAGGTCCTCTTCTCCCTCTTCATGGCCGCTCTCCTCGCCGGGCTCAAGCCCGCCGCCGACCTCCTCGTCCAACATGTTCACTGGAGCCCGCTGGCCTACTCGCCGCGCGCCGCCTCCGCGTCGCCCCGCGCCTCCTCCGCGCCACCCGCGCGCCTCTAGCCATCCTCGCCCGCCGGCATCGCCAGCACCGCCAGCCCCACGGCTGAACCCGCGCTCCCTGCGCGTCTCGTCCTGGCCATCATATTCTACCAGTCTTGCCCGACTCATTTTATTTAAATCCCTTTTTGGGCACATCCGTCTCAGGTGACCGACTTCTTTACAACCGCTGCACACGTACTCTTTATATGGACAAGTTACGGAGTTATGCCTATGATCGCCACATCTTGGACAACAGTTATTGGCGTTGAGTTTGTGGACATCCGCCATCTCCGCGGTAACCTCCACTGCACTCGCGTTCCGTTCGGCCGCTTCCAACGACAACGCCAACGTGACCGCTCGGTTGTAACTGAGATTTTCTTCTAAAAACAATCTTTGCCTTATTATTTCGCTTTTTAATCCACAAACCAGCTGGTCGCGAATGTTTTCATCCAATGTTGATCCGAATTCACAGTGCTTTGATAGTTTTTTCAATTCTGATACGTATACCGCTATCGATTCATTGAGTTGACGCCTTTGGCGAAACTTGTACCTTTCCGCCAATACTGAAGGTTTTGGTTGTAAATGTGCCGCTAACAACTCGACAGCTCGTTTATAAGTTAGTTCTGATGGCTTCATAGGGCTTGCTAATGTTGAAAGCAATTCATACGCGTCCTCACCCATTACCGAAATCAATGTCGGCAGCCATAACTCTTTCGCCACACTGTTCACAAGAAAGTACATTTCGATTCTTTCTACATAACACGACCAATTCCCCGTTTTAATAAGAAATTCCTTCATTTGTCCCACTGACATTATGTTTACGTTCACAAATTTCATAAAAGATCTTTGATTGATTTGATAATATTGGATTTTTTATCCTCTTCGCCACTAGAGAATAATAGACATGTGTCCGGTCAAACGTTTATTTTATGACAGCCATAATAAACCTAACCACAGAGCATATATGACAAAAAACGTAGTAATAAAAAAAAATACAACAAACTTCCAAAACACTGCAAAGTGAAAAAAAACTTCAATTTCGGCAGTCAGTTTTCACTTTGTAGTGTTAACATTTGGAAGTCGATTTTATTTTTGTTTGTATTGTGGTACATAATGGGAAGGGGAGTAAGGGGAGAACGGAAACAACATCACATCTGACCCAAATATCAACCTCACCTGCACGCGTCGGTGGTTCTTATGAATAGCAGACGGTAGCGACTGGCTCTCTCGCCATCGTGGTGCGGGGAGCCGCTGGAAAACTGACGAGGCTCTGGCAACCGAGCCATGGCGGGATAACACCCAGTCGGACAACAGGCTGGAAGAGGCTACAGCGGCCTGGCGTCTAAATAACGCCTTAAAAGTCTGGTGCAAAAGGCAACGGGATACCATTGCACTATTCATCCCACGAGAGTAATGAGAAGGTCTAATAAGAATTATAGTTTGCGTGGTGACCAGAGTAGCGACTGGCACCCTCAGTTGTCCGGGAATCAGGGTGTGAAATGTGGTACCGGCCATGGGACAGTAGGCGACCAGGAATCCCATGGAAACTATGCTCCTGGAAGAACGAAGATCCAAGTACGACGGAACATAAGCCTTGGAACGTGGAATGTGAGAGGACGCCGAGACGCGGGGAAACTCCACATCTTAGACCGAACGATGCAACACCGACATCACGGGTCTGAGTGAGACGCATTGGAAGGATAGTGGACACCGTAACACAGAGAAACATACAATCTACTTCTCAGGAAATGAAAACTTCAGCTTCGCAGGTGTTGCCATTGCTATACCAAAGCGATGGAACAAGTCAGTCTTAGGCTACAATCCTATAAGCGAGAGATTGATATCAATTAAGCTCTGCGCAACACCGACTTCATTCAATATCACCCAAGTGTACGCCCTTAAAAGCGCTGCCTCAGATGATGTAATTGAAGACTTCTAAAGCCAACTCGAAGCCAGCTTTGCTGCTATCCCAACAAGAGAGCTATTAATCGTAAAGGGCGATTTAAACGCAAAATTGGGATCGAAGATAATGGATCCAGGCCTGTGAAATATTGTGGGGATTTATGGTCTTGGTACTAGAAACGACAGAGGTGAACGCCTTATGCAATTCGCAGCCGACAATAACCTGACTATAATGAACATAGTCTTTAAACAACACCCGAGAAGACTCTACACTTGGACGTCACCCAGTGAAGAACATCGAAACCAAATAGATTTCATAATGATAAGGGCCAGGTGGAAAACCTCGATTACCAATGCACACACGCTGCCGGGAGCTGATTGCCACTCTGATCATCAACTACTGGTATGTAATCTGAGAATCAAGCTTCACAGCTCCATTAGCAAGAAGACAGGCAGCCGCATGGCAATTACGGACAGGTAAGGTTTCACCAAAACATTACGGGAGACCCTACATATTTGGAGAGGTGATCAAGCCGATGATCATCCGAACATACTCTGACAAAATGCCAAAAACTACATTAAAGATTTGGTACAAAAATCACAGCCCAAACCTATCCCAATAAAGCGTCAACACTGGATGTCCACGAACACGTGGCATATGGTTGAACACCGCAGAATGTAAAATCCCGTGGCGTAGGTGTACAAGAACTGAACGCTCTTAATGCCGAAATACAGGCCGCTTGTCAAAGAGACCGGAACGCAGCCCTCAATGACATCTGCGCTCAAGTAGAGCGATACTCATAAAAGCTTGAAACCAAAGATCTTCACTCATGTGATATCTTCATAGATACGATCCATCACTCGCCAATTCAAACCAAAAACCTGGGCTATTGAGAACACTGAAGGAGTGACAGTTACGGAGATCAAGGAAATTGTTAATACGTGGAAAGATTACTGTAGATTATTTTTTGTTAACGCTCACTCATCACAGATCACCACACTGTGTTCTCAACCCTCGGAGATGGAACTAGTTTTATTGAAGGACGAGATAAAAGCAGCAATAAATCACTTAAAGCTTATAAAGCTGTAGGTGTGGATGAGGTACCGTTGAGATCATAAAGGAGATGGGAGACGCAGGAGTATATATAATACACACCATCTGTTGTAGAATATTATGGAAGACCGGCGCCGGCGAGTGGCCAAAAGACTGGTCTAGCTCCCTTTTCATCCCCCTGCACAAAAAGGTCTCCACGAAATAGTGTAACAACTACAGGTTGATCGCCCTCATCTCCCATGCAAGCAAAGAGCTTCTACATGTGGCAAAAAAGCGGCTTCAGTCGTTTTTGTCTCGCAAAATTGCACCCGAACAAGCCGGTTTTGTCAAAAGAAGAGGAACAAGAGAACAAATTCTCATATTACGTCAAATTATAGAGAAGTCTCGTAAATTTAACAATCCCCTCTTCATATGCTTCGTGGATTTCCGAAAAGCATTTGACACTGTGCAATGGCGGAAACTGTGGGAATTTCCTTTAGTTATGGGTGAACCAGATCATCTAACGTACCTCATTAGCAGACTGTACAAAAACGGCACAACGGCGGTTCGCGTGGATAGAATTGACTCAAGTTCATTTAAAACAGAAGCTGTCTGTCTGTCTGTCTGTCTGTCTGTCTGTCTGTCTGTCTGTCTGTCTGTCTGTCTGTCTGTCTGTCTGTCTGTCTGTCTGTCTGTCTGTCTGTCTGTCTGTCTGTCTGTCTGTCTGTCTGTCTGTCTGTCTGTCTGTCTGTCTGTCTGTCTGTCTGTCTGTCTGTCTGTCTGTCTGTCTGTCTGTCTGTCTGTCTGTCTGTCTGTCTGTCTGTCTGTCTGTCTGTCTGTCTGTCTGTCTGTCTGTCTGTCTGTCTGTCTGTCTGTCTGTCTGTCTGTCTGTCTGTCTGTCTGTCTGTCTGTCTGTCTGTCTGTCTGTCTGTCTGTCTGTCTGTCTGTCTGTCTGTCTGTCTGTCTGTCTGTCTGTCTGTCTGTCTGTCTGTCTGTCTGTCTGTCTGTCTGTCTGTCTGTCTGTCTGTCTGTCTGTCTGTCTGTCTGTCTGTCTGTCTGTCTGTCTGTCTGTCTGTCTGTCTGTCTGTCTGTCTGTCTGTCACCAGGCTGTATCTCATGAACCGTGATAGTTAGACAGCTGAAATTTTCACAGATGATGTATTCCTGTTGCCACTATAACAACAAATACTAAAAACAGTATAAAATTAATATTTAAGGGGGGCTCCCATACAACAAACGTGATTTTTTTGCAGTGTTTTGCAATAATGGTACGGAACCCTTCGTGTGCGAGTCCGACACGCACTTGGCCGGTTTTTAAATTATAATCAGGCAGGTAGCCTAGCGATAAGAACTCTATTGTATCTATGGTTATTGTTCCTAAAATACTTAGAAAGGGTAAAATGGTGGTAAACGAGTCTAAACCTCTTTAACTAATATGGTAAGGAATTCATTGTTAGTAACAGATAATGATGTCTGGAACTACTAATGCTATAACAATAGTTCTGGCACTGATAGAAAATACTCATTCCGACAGGTTTATGATATGTTTTATGGTAATATTCAGTACATACTTTTTTTTTACCCAGCTGCAAGGAAAGGGTTATGTTTTTCGCGCATATCTTGTATGTATGTATGTATTTTTGAATGTATGTAATATTCTTTATTACCTCGTTATTTCAAACCACTTGACGGATTTTTATAATTAGACATCGTTAGCTAGGTCTTGGCCGCCCAAGTGTTCTTAGATAAGTGCCGTTAAAAAAAAAGAAACATGGCGGCTTTTTTTTTTACTAAACCCATCGAGTGGTATCAAAATGAAGGATTTTTAAAGATGATTACAAAAATATGTACCACTTATATGTATAAACTCATTCGAAAAAAAAAAGTATAACTAAAAAGTTGGAAATAAAAAAAGTTAATAAGAATCAAAAAACCCAACTGCAAAGATGTAAATAAGAAGAAAATCATGCTGTGCAGTCATCTTTGCAGTTGAGTTGTTTGATTTTTATTAACTTTTTTTTTAATATTTTATAGGCTCGCGCTTGACCACTATTTCACCTGTTGGTAAGCGATGATGTAGTCGACGGTGAAGCACGCTTGCCTAGAAAAAACCTATTCACTCTTGACTTAAAGAGCCCTAGATTGTAGCTTCCTATAATGTGACGTCGCATAGCCAACCAGCGAACAATAAAATGTGTGTTCCGTCATTTGTCAAATTATTATATGTAGTTTAGAAGTTATGAGAGAACAGATGAACATACATAGATACACACATACCGGTCAAAAACATAATCCTACCTTTTGCTTCGGCGTAGTCGGGTAAAAACAGAAAATAATCAATTTTAGATCGATGTTCTTCTAATAATATTATAAATGAGAAAATTTTTGCGTATGGGTAGATGTTACCGGTTAACGAACGGATTTTGGTGAAACTTTGCAGTAATATAGATTATACATCAGAATAACACATATGCTTTAATTGATTAAGATTCCTCGTGGGCGGCAGCTAATCATGTATATGTCACAGGGAAATTATGAAAACGCGAATCTTCTACTAACACTAAAACGATTATATAGTGAATATTTAATTATTTTTAGTGAATGTGACTTACAGTTAATAGTGTTAATTTAAGGTTTAAGACATTTATTTTTTCTCAAAAGATTGCATTTATCACTTACAGAGAAAATACAATATTAAGTAAACAAAATAACCGATTAGCGTTTTTAGTAGGGTAGATGTTAAAAATGTTAGTGGAGATTGTGTATAGTCAGTGAGTTGTTTGTTAAGGCCTATGGCACAGTGCGTTTGGATAAGCGGAATTGATCAGTTTTATACATTGTTTTACGAATTGACAAATAAAATGGTGCTTTTCGTGGAGGAGTAAGGGGGTATAGTTATTAAATGTGTTTGGGTTGTTAATGTATGCGTTGGAGTGGTAATATCACCGTATCATTGCAAACCTCGTAAGATTAATAAATTGCGTGATATTAAAACAAATATAGATGCATTTATTATATTTGGCATGATCTGTTCAGAATATAATTATAGAGTATTTATAACCACGAAAGATTCCTTAATCTATACTAATATTATAAAGAGGAAAGATTTTTCCGTTTGTTTGTACCGAATAGGCTCCGAAACTACTGGACCGATTTGGAAAATTCTTTCATCAATAGAAAGCTACATTATTCCTGAGTGACATAGGCTTATATAGGATTTTTTAATCCCGAAAACAGGTCCTGTGGGGTGGTCCACGGGAGCGAAGACGCGGGCAACAGCTAGTAATTTAATAAATCTAGGTTTGTACAATTAATGAATAAATCACAACTGAAAATTAAAATAATGATAATTGATATGATTAAAGTAAATAATAATACTACAATTATGGACAGTATTAAACTAATAATAATTGCATGCATTATGTAAAAACTACAATTAAAAAAAATGGAGTAGGTAATAATGCAATGATTCAAGACATATAAGAAATAAAGAATATTCGAATTTGAATATACGATAAGAAAATAGAAAACAAAAAAAAACATTTGTAATGAAATAATTACAAACTTATGGTATCTATATCTAAGCAAAAGATAGAGAAAAAGGGTGAGAATGAATGAAAGGAGGCTGGCCCTGCAGTGGTACAGACACGCCCACAATAATAATAATAATTGCGGGGGGCTACTATTTTTTATATTTTTATAATTGTATGTGTTTTATAAAAATATTTCAAAATGTAATTAATAAGAAAAGAGATAAATAAAGGAAATAATAATTATGGTCGGACAGTTACGCTAAGTATATCAGGCGACAGGGCAGTATCGGGCGAGACCTGAAGCGTGCCATTTTTGTGTTAGTGCAAACAGTGTGGTCCGAGGCACTTGTGCTAAAGGTCGTGTAGTTTTGCTCCCGCGCACAACCAACTTAGAAACTAATCTCAATCTTGTATCTGAATTAATCCAGTGACTTAGAACTGATTATCTTGTACACGCATTCTGCTTGTGCGTCAAGCAGAATGCGTGTACAAGATAATCACGACTAGTACGCCACCACCTGGAAACGCATGGCGAGCGCTGTTGCTGAACGGGTCCAGTGGACTGAGAGACCAGAGCGCCAAGACAGGCTCAAATGGATGGAAAGGCTCCAGCGAGCGCAGCGGCCCGGACCGCTAGCATCGCGCCCGCAACAAGCGCCCGCCAGCGTGTCGCTGTGACCCGACGAGCCCCCACTAAAGAAGCGGGGAACCTCTCGGGACCGCCGCGCCGACTCTCCCTCCTCAGGGTACGCCAGCACTTCCTCCGGCGAGCGACAGGCTGAGGATGGTGACGACGAGCGGAGCAATGCTTTGTATTCTGAATATAGAATACTGTACACTCGGTTGGCGCCAGTGGCTGCCCTGTTCACACGTCTGGATGTTGAACTTCGTAGCGCGGTACCCCCTGGCCGTTGCCAGTATAGAGCAGCGGATCAGGGACGAGTACCGGCGCATAAAGAACGACTCCAGATACGTGGAGGACAGAGCAAGATATAATTACTTGCACGGTTTAGCGCAACTCAAGCTGATCTGACCGCCAGCCGCTCGCTGCCGTTACTACTGCTTTAGGTATGTATTACTAGCACAGAGCAATGCTCTGAGAGCACCTGAACAGGTTAAACACATTAGGATTATAAGACCTATACATTTTTTAGAGAGCAATGGTGGCCCAGTGGGATCGGCCGCGACTTACAAGTTGTAGGTCGTGGGTTCGAGCCCAGGCAGGCGCTTTACTTTGTGTAAATTATTTCATCACCACTGCTCTCAAAACATGAAGGAAAACATCGTGAGGAAACCGGCATGTCCTAGAAATAATGATTCGAAGACATGTAACATCCACCAACCCGCACTAACCCACGTGGTGGATTACGGCCCATTCCCTCTCACAGAGGGGAGGCCTGTGTCCCAGCAGTGGGAACATTAATAGGCTGATGATGTGATGTGTGATGATGTGACATGAAAACAAACATACAGTCGGACATCGAACCTCCTCCTTTTTGGAAAACTGGATAAAAATAATAGAGTACCCACTTATTAGTAAATTGCTATTGGAGTACAAACTTATAAAAAGTAATTCAAAAAACCCGACTGCTTAAAAAGCGAACTAAAAAGCCGTGAACAAGAAGAAAATCATGCTGTGCAGTCGGAGGATACGTATTCGCGAGCTGGCTGACCAAAACCAGATGTACCCTCCGACTGCACAGCATGATTTTCTTCTTGTTTACGGCTTTTTAGTTCGCTTTTTAAGCAGTCGAGTTTTTTGATTATTTTAATTAACTTTTTTTATTTATAACTATTTAGTTATTTTTTTAAGATTTAGGTACATTTAAGCATATAAGTGTTTTATATTTTTGAAATTATCTCTTAAAACCCTTTATTTTGATACCCCACACGATGGGATAAGAAGAAAAAAAAATTTTTGTTCCCCACAATATGACGCCCAAAATCCGCCATTTTTCAATTTGCCAATTTTAATGGAGCCAGTGACACCCGCAAGGTTAATACAAATTGAATGACGTATGAATCATCAAAATCGGCCAACGCGTTTGTTCTCTAGAACGCCACATAGGAACAAACATACATACATACACTGATAAACACATTACCCTTCTTCGGCAGTCGGGTAAAAACAGTATAAGTAAACAAGCTTAACCTACATACTTAGAATTTTTATGATGTACGAGAACTGAGGGTACCTGCTTATGAAGTATGTATGCGTTATTATTCTACGCATACTCGTAAATATAATTAGGTACCCTAAAAAATAATATTTAAGTACCCTCAGTACACAGATATCATTAAAATCTACTTTTTTTAGGGTTACGTACCCCAAGGGTAAAATCTCATGAACTGTGATAGCTAGACAGTTGAAATTTTCACAGATGATGTATTTCTGTTGCCGCTATAACAAAAAGTACTAAAAAAAGAATAAAACTAATATTTAATTGGGGCTCCCATACAACAAACGTGATTTTTTGCCGTTTTTTGCGATAATGGTATGGAACCCTTCGTGCGCGAGTCCGACTCGCACTTGGCCGGTTTTTACAAATCAGTATCTCCCGTTTAGTAAGCTTTTTATATTTTACTAGCTGTTGCCCGCGGCTTCGCTCCCGTGAACCACCCCACAGGACCCGTTTTCTGGATAAAAAAATAGCCTCTGTCACTCGGGAATAATGTAGCGTTCTATTGGTGAAAGAATTTATCAAATCGGTCCAGTAGTTTCGGCGCCTATTCGGTACAAACAAACAAACAATCAAACAAAAAAATCTATCGTCTTTATAATATTATAGTATAAACAAGCTTCTGCCAGCGGCTTCTCCCGCGTAAATGTCGAAAATTATCCCTATGGAACATATTCCCAGAATGAAAAGAATCCTATGTGCTATTCCAGACTATAATCTATCTCTGTGCTAAATTCCATCCAGATTCTTCCGTCCATTTGAGAGTCAAGAAGTAACAAACATACAAACACACACACAAACTTTCGCCTTTATAATATTAGTGAAATATATAGTTTGATGTGATTGAGTGATAACGATAGGCCTTCGATTTACTTTTAACGGTCTTGGTAAAGCCGCTGGGTTTCTTCTGGATTTGATCAAATCTCCATTTTTATCATTTTTCTGTGACATATTATAAACACCACAGAATTAGTACTTTTTCATTTAATTTATTTCCTATCAATGTTTACATCGTATCGAAATCTCATACACTACAACTCCAAAAAGATGTATTACTAGCCGTTCCCCGCGGCTTCCCTCCTTTCAGCTGACTACCTACCTACCCTACCTACCTGCCCTACCCTACCCTACCAACCCACCTGCCCTACCCTACCCTATCCTACCCTACCCTACCTACCCACCTGCCCTACCCTACCCTACCCTATCTACCTACCTACCCACCTGCCCTACCCTACCCTACCCTACCTACCCACCTGCCCTACCCTACCCTACCCTACCTACCCACCTGTCCTACCCTACCCTACCCTACCTACCCACCTGCCCTACCCTACCTACCCACCTGCCCTACCCTACCCTACCCTACCTACCTGCCCTACCCTACCCTACCAACCCACCTGCCCTACCCTACCCTATCCTACCCTACCCTACCTACCCACCTGCCCTACCCTACCCTACCCTACCCTATCTACCTACCTACCCACCTGCCCTACCCTACCCTACCCTACCTACCCACCTGCCCTACCCTACCCTACCCTACCTACCCACCTGTCCTACCCTACCCTACCCTACCTACCCACCTGCCCTACCCTACCTACCCACCTGCCCTACCCTACCCTACCCTACCTACCCACCTGTCCTACCCTACCCTACCTACCCACCTGCCCTACCCTACCTACCCACCTGCCCTACCCTACCCTACCCACCCACCTACACTTTCTACCACAGACATAAATCTAACTAGATAACACAAGTCCCTCCATCTGAATGAAAACCAGGCGTGCCACTTTTTCACAAACAATTTAAAAACAAATTTACTTGCCAATAAAAAAAAACATTTTCAATGCCTCGGCCAACTTTTTCTATACATTAAGGCATTTTTCTAGATTTCGGTGGATTTCCGGTGCCGATAATGCTAAATGAAAAGCTCAGATTACGATCATTGATCGTAACTTTACTCCGTTTTTTGGCACGCGAAGTATCAATCGCATCATCTAGTTAGATTTATATCTGCGCTTCCAACCAACCTACCAATCCTACCCTACCTACCTATCAATTTGTTAAGCTATTTATTTGAATAAGAATTAATAGGTACTACGATACGAATATAACTAACTTTTGTTTCTACGGGCGAATGAATTAAACTTTTAGAACACAAAAGCTGCTATTGAGGCTTTACTATGACAGTTAGATATATTGCCTAGGCAACGTTTTTGTAGGTAATTAAATCATGTAGTACATAATTTTTATGTATTATCAATAATTTTCTCAGCGCATGCCAAATAATGAATTTTATAGGCAAAATTTGATTTGATAATTTAGTTTTATATTGGTGAAAAAATGGTTAATATCGGTCCAGTAGTTTCGGAGCCTATTCGGTACGAACTAACAAACAACAAGGGATTAAAAACCGGCCAAGTGCGAGACAGACTCGCGCACGAAGGGTTCCGTACCATTATCGCAAAAAAGGGCAAAAAAAAAAAACTTTCTAACTATCACCCCGCTTTAAATATCTTGGGCACATGGTCACTGAACACCTACGTGATGACGAGGAC
The DNA here is from genome assembly GCA_945859665.1 of Anorthoa munda. Classification (NCBI taxonomy): domain Eukaryota; kingdom Metazoa; phylum Arthropoda; class Insecta; order Lepidoptera; family Noctuidae; genus Anorthoa; species Anorthoa munda. Next base: position 20,846,636 of record OX243915.1, read on the forward strand.
ATTGACAGGGAGCGTAGGGCGCTATCGATCAGAGCAAATATGATAGCACACAGGTTCAAGCGTTGTGCTGCGAGTGTTAAAGTAACACTCTTTAGAGCGCACTGTACATCGCTTTACACGTGCAGCCTGTGGGCTCATTATACGCAACGATCGTTCAGCGCTCTGCGTCCAGTACAACAACGCGTTCAGGGTGTTATTGGGGCTGCCGCGCTGGTGCAGTGCGTCGGGCATGTTCACGGACGCGCACGTAGACGGCTTTCACGCCGTGCTCCGAAAAAGCGTTAGAAGAAAGTTTTTAACAAATTTTCAAGACTCGGAAATTTTATGTATTTTTGTATGTTTTTCGTGGAGAAAATAAATGAGAATTAGTCCAAGAGCGAGCGAAGCGAGCTCGGGAGCTTAGGGCACTCCGACACAGATAGGTTAGGTTTGAAGGAGATGACGGGAGCTGAGAGAGCGAGCAAAGCGAGCGAACTCAGCTCCCGTCATCTCCTTCATGTTAGGTTAATTTAGACCCTGCGGCCAGAAATAGGAGCCGCACCGCACAGCAGGGCTCCGTCGACTTTGTTGCTTAAATAGTAATCTTAAACTTTAACCATGGATATCTCCATAACCATGGGGTGCCGTGGGGTAGGGATGGTACAGTGGGGTAGCCCCTCTACCCCCCTTAACCCTCCCTCCCTCTGCGCCCCTTAAACCGATGGACATTTATGGAAATTTTAATTCTAACCTGAAAACTTCAACCATGGATATCTCCATAACCATGCGGCTCCGAGTAGTGGGGATAGTACTGGGGCGTAGCCTTTTTGTTGATTTTTTAACCGACTTACCAAAAAGGAGGAGGTTCTATGTTATATATATATGTATTCTATGGTTCTATTTTAATTTATTTTTTTTGTGTTTTCACTTATATCTACGTCGATTGTGGACCGAAATTGATAATTAATTATTTGTTTATAAAATAAGATACTAATGTTTCAAAATTGGTCCCATTTTAATTTGGTGAAGATCTGATGAAGAACTTCGGAGTTATACAACAGAACTCTTCAATAAATAACGGCAAATCTCTGTGGGTTTCTGCAATCGCATGTCTGTTTATACCATTTCATTACATAACATCAAGCCAGCATGCTCTAAAGGGGTACGCAGATCTCTCATTTCACCGGTTATGTTCAAGTTGCATGTTATTCGAGTAATTTATTTTGTCGTTATAGATACCTTACTAAACAACTTTCTTATTAGGTAGATAGAACTAAAAGGGAAAAATAAAAAAATTAAGTTCATTACAAACACTATCATAACAATATACTTAATTAAAAAATAAAGACGTGTAGGCCTCAGTAACCAAGTCGTGAAATTCTCAAAACAAAATCTAATCTTTGGTAAAATCACTGAAGGTGAGGGTAGATTTGAAATGGAAACAAAATAATTAATTTTATTTTAAATCTACCCACATGTTTTGTGATTTGAAAAAATACATGGTATGACGTTGCGTGGCTGTGGCCATATTAGTTCGAGTTGTAAAGTATTGATCAGTTACGAGTATAATAGTTATTATTGGTGTTTTTTTTTAATATCTAGATATCTGCAAAGTTCATAACAACAATATGAAGATGCTAAGATAGCCTGGCGGTTTGATTTAGCTTGACAGAGGGCACAATGAACACATACGAGGAAGCTTCGAAGTCACAACTATTACCAACAAAATGTCAGATAGGCAGTGGCTCCATATAAAATAATGGTACTTAGCTAAACACAGTTAGACTGAAGCCGACCCCAATAAAGTTTGGGAAAGTATAGAAAGATTAAGTTATGATATTCTGTTGTGATGTTCAGCAAATATATTGCTAGTTTCATGAGTGTAATAAAGTGTTCTTTATTTTTTAGAGAAATACCGTTAGTCGTTGGATTAAGATGTTTGAAGAAAAACATTCCATTAGAACCGGCTGAAATCCGCATCAGACTGCAGCGTATAACATTGCTGGTGATGGGAAGTTGGACCGATTCTAGTGTGCGATGTTTCATACATGTAAGTAATAAAGTGGTAGGTATAATCTGACTCCTAAAACACAGGAACAAAGGGTAAAAGCTGAATAGTTGCAGTTTTTGAAATCATTTTATATCTCTCAGTACAACAAACAAATAAATTGATATGTAAAACTGGTCGGTACTTTGGTTTTTTATCTACAAATTTATGAGAAGTAAAAATCATTATCTTTAATATTGCCAGGTTGTTAGCGATTCTTGCGGGCTTCTTTATTTTGGAACATTATACCACATAGGGGATAGTTGCCTAAAGGTGAACGCGCACCTATCCGCGCCGCAGGAGCCGCACGCGCTGCAGTCATCGCATTTTCTTAAGGCCCCGCGCTATCCGCGCCGAACGCGCCGAAAGCGCCGCACGCACAGTGTTGTCTGATTTTGCTGAAATGCGGCTCGTGCGGCGCGGATAGGTGCGCGAGGCTACATACGATTTCATATAAAGATTTATAAAATGCGATGACTGCGGCGCGTGCGGCTCCTGCGGTGCGGCTAGGTGCGCGTTCACTTTAAGGCATGTAAGTTCCATTTAAGGTAGATACCGAGAAACAGGACATGTATCCCGCAAAAATTTTGATTGCATTTTGCTTTCCCATGGAATCGCACAGAGACATGTGATACGGTCAACTTAGTGGTAGTTGGAGAATCTTTCGATAAATTAATAAAATAGCATGCGATTAATCAGTGAAACTAGAGTTATTACAATCGGGGCAACTATACCCCTTGGGCAACTATCCTGGTTTTATCCTACACCTCCTGTAATAACATTTAAAAAAAGGGTACAACCGCGTGAATGTCGAAAATGTATTCAAGGGAGATCGTGCATCGTGTTACCCAGTGACTGGGTTGTGAAGGTCAAATATGCAGTCGCTTTAAGTAAAATGCTGGATATGATATTCTGTTGTGATGTCCAGCAAAATAAATAGCTAATTTCAAGTATGTAATAAGCTGTGTTTTATATTTTAGATAAATGCCGTTAGTAGTTGGGTGAAGAGGTTTGAAGAAAAACTTTCAATTAGAACCGGCTGAAATCCGTATCAGACTGCAGCGTATAATATTGCAAGAGATGGGAAGATGCCAGTTAATACATGTAAGTAAAAAAGTGGTGGGTATAATCTGACTCCTAAAACACAGGAACATAGTGTCAAAGCCGGATAGTTGCAGTTTTTGAAATCATTCTGTATCTCTCAGTACAGCAAGCAAATAAATTTCCATCGGGATCAGAATTATCTTTGTCCTAATCCAGGACATAGTCTATGTGTGTGCCAAGTTTTATACAAATCCGTTTTTCCGGTAAGATATTGTGAAAAGATAACAAACAAACAGACAGAGTTTTCGCATTATTTTTCGTATCTATCGATGATTCCTTCTTATTTCGACTTACTGCGTCCAGTACTCAGCCACATCGATGGCCTTAACGCTGGCCTTAAAGGCCTAAAGGTTTCACATGGTGCAGGAGTTGGTGCATGGGGAGCAAGGCAGGAGATGGGGCATCTTCTGTAGAGTGGTTCCGCAGACACATTGTGGCTGATCGGATAATCCCTATCTGATCAGGTTATGCCTACAGCGACCGTTTTTGCATTTACAATATTAGTACGGATTTGTACAAGATATTTTCGGGCAATGGACACCAATAATTTGTAGATAACGTTTCTAGAAAGTAGACAGATGTTCGGGATACTACGACACTCTAAAACCTTCGGGGTCGCATTGATAATATTGTTAAAGCTTCGATAATAAGTCGAGAATTGTAGATAAGATCCATTGTTTAATGCAGGTAATTTTTAAATCTTTTATTCTGATTCTTTAAAGGCGAGCTTAACCAAGAATTCGTTTATGTTCGCACCCTTTGATAAAAATGTGCATTTGTTAGAAATACTTTACAGCCCTTTTTACCAGTAATTCGTGCCAAATGTATTTTTAACTGACTTCAAAAATGAGGTGGTTCTCAATCCGTGTGTATTTTTTTTTTGTTTGTTACCTCGGATCTGTTTACTAGGTGAACCGATTTTGATGATTATTTTTTTTATTTGAAAGCTGGAGCTTCTCATGTGTTCCAATCGATCAATTACTAACGAGTAGTTTTTGAGTTATCCATATTAATGCATATTTTTATTTAAGGTACCAAAACAAAAATGAGAAACATAAAAAACTTTTAAACAAACAAATTAAACCGACTTCCAAAACGGCCGAACTTCCTGACTTCGAACAGAAAGTTATTTTTCACTTTGTAGTGTTTTGTTTTGGAAGTCGGTTTAATATTTTTGTTAAAAAGATTTTTCATTTAATTTTTTGAATAAACAGTAGTTTAAATCTAAACCTTTTGTTACATTTGTTAACTTAGATCCTTCTGTATAAAAAATATGTTGATAATTATGTTTATTTGTATCAACTTCATCATCATCCACCTATAGCAGTCCACTAATGGACATAGGCCTTTCGGCAACTCTCATTCAGCTGCTACCAGCTACCATGCGAAGATTGTCGGTCCACCTAGCCTGAGGGCGTCCTACCTTACGTTTACGGTGATCGGGTCCACGGCTAATATGGCCAGCCCATTGCCACTTCAGCTTGCTTATTCTCGGCGCTATATCGAAAACTTTGGTTCTCTGCCGGATCAACTCATAATAATCTTACAGTTAGCATACCTTAAGATTTATAGCAAGGATATAATATTATAATAATAGCAGCCTGTTCCTATTCTACTGTAGGGCAAAGGCCTCTTTTCTTACAGAGAAGGCACGATCATTAATCACCACGCATGCTCGTTCCTAGCAAGGATATATTTTTTTTTTTTTAAATATCGGAAACTCACAACAAACAGTAAACATGGTAAATATCCCGTTTCTAATGTCAATGTTAAGGATATAAAACTTTATAATACTATTCTTATACTTACAAATACCCGAAAGTGAAATCTACAGGTAAAAATAAAAACAAAGCTATCTCCAAAGACGCTTACAACCATAAAACAAAGAACAGTACAATATGTAAACAGCACTGTGAAGCATTTGTAAAGGATTAACTCAAGAACTGAGACAATGACATTCTGCGTAGCGTCGTTCTAACCAGTTTATCGATTAATGTACAAAAATAGAATACTAAAAGTGAAAATATAATCATTTCTCAGTCACCTTTTACAACGACGATGAAATCTGCTCAATCCTTACAAAAAGCCTAAAGGACATGAGCAGTAACAAAATATTATCAGTAGTAATAAAAAAATATGCCAGTATTCTTCTACTTAAAAAAACCAGCAAAAGAAATCTACAAGTAGCAATAAAACAAAAGTCTCTCCAAAGGCGCTTACAACCATAAAACAAAGTTTTATAGAACAGTACAATATATAAACTGCACTGTGGAGCATTTGTAAAGGATTAACTCAAGAACTGAGACAATGACATTCTGCGAAGCTTGTGAAGACAACGATACAGGCATGAATAGTGGAAGAAGCTCTATTGTCTGATTGAAAGGACTTGCAGCGTGGTGTTTAACAGGATTAGGGTGATTACGGCTGGGGACTGATTAGTAGCAAACTCCGGTGATAATACTTTGTGTAGCAACAGGATGACCGCTCATTAATGTGGGTGTTCACATGAGCCTCTTCCTAGCCCCTCGGGATACTCAGGCGTGATGTTATGTTTATATTTAATTAAAATATTCTATAGAAAATTTTGATTTAGAATCATATTGATTAGTTTTGTACAACGTTTTATTTGCATTCACCTGACCCGGTGATTGTAAATGAATTTTGCAAGTTAAATTTGATGCAGTTTCGCCCGCGTTATAAGTGTTGTATCATCCCAAGTGAACATACTAACAAGATAAAAACTATCCTCTGTCCTTTCCAGGTTCTCAAACTAGCTCATCACAAAATTTCATCTCAATCGGTTCAGCCCTTTAGTTGTAACAACGATTTAGTAAACACCTGGGAATTTCTTTACTCATTACTTAATGACACAAATTAGCAATGTGTAACGATATCTAATTGAGAACAGACAATAGTATATTTAGTCTAAGTATACTTACGTAATGTGATTTCATAATTCCAACCAAATTACTATAAAATTGGACAATTAATTGGGTTATAATTGTTTTCTTTAATATCTTGATAATCTTTTGACTGATGATTCCAACTTTAATTAAAATATGAATTTTAACAAATCTAAAGAAAATCATGATGTTCAAAAACGGCCAAGTGCGAGTCGGACTCGCGCACGAAGGGTTCCGTACCATTATCGCAAAAAAACGGCAAAAAATTCACGTCTTTTGTATGGGAGCCCTACTTAAATATTTATTTTTTCTGTTTTTAGTATTTGTTGTTATAGCGGCAACAGAAATACATCATCTGTGATTCAACTGTCTAGCTATCACGGTTCATGAGATACAGCCTGGTGATAGACAGACAGACGGACCGCGAAGTCTCAGTAATAGGGTCCCGTTTTTACCCTTTGGGTACGGTACCCTAAAAAAGAAGTTTGAAATGTAGTCCTTCATAGAATAATTTCGTCACATATGTATTGAATTCATAAGTCAAACCTTTGAATGAGTCTAAATGTTTGTCCCCGACTGTCTTTTGAAGATGTTTGGCAGTCATTACCATTGCGGTAGTCAGAAGCCGTAAAATCTGACGCCAGTCTTACCAAGGAGTATCGTGATACCCAGTTACTGGGTTAGGGAAGTCAGATTGGCACTCGCTCTGTGTGAAATACCAGTACTCAGCTGAATCCCTTTTGACTGGAAGCCGACCATAACATAGTTGGGTAAAGGCTAGGCAGATTGATCATATTTTATTTACATTATTACTTTTATGATACAAGCGTCAATTGCAGTTTAAACCTCAACTGCATTTCACCTAACAGAAGAATTTAAGTGATAAACTAATATTCGAATGTATAAGATTATAAAAAATGTTGTAAACTAAAAAGAGGTTAACTAGAAGAAAATAATGTTGTGTAGTCGCAGGATACATATTCACTTCTTAATCAGTCGGGATTTTGCATTTTTTTAATTATTTCTTTTATTTTTAACTTTTTAGATATTTTTTTTTTTCGAATCATTTTTAATCATATTATGTGTTATATATATTTGAAATCACCTCTTTACACTGAATTTGAATCTTGTGTATGTGTGATCATTTCTGATCATTGCTGTTTCCATACTAACAATATGATAATTTCACTTGGAATGAATTTATTTATATTTTTTTTTCTGCTTCAAGACATAAAACATTCAAAAATTCCAAATGTAGCTACAAGTCCCCAGACGCATTTTTAACAAAAAACAAAAAAAAAACAAAAATTACGATTACCTACTGCATTCTCTATTACGGGGAAAATAGTATCAAAAACAATGGTTAGAGAGCAAGACAGAGCTATGTAACAGGTAAACATTGGAAAGAGAGACAAAACTACAAAAATAATTGCCAACTTAACTGAACTTATCTCATTTGAAAACAATGACAGTTTACCGGTTTTGTGTAAGAGTGAGAAAGCGCTATATGATAGAAAGAGACAACCACCACTCCCCACCCCCGTATGTTATGCCCAAGCACTAGCGAAATATATTTTATGTGTTAGTTTTAGCATTCGCATTCGTGCTTTGGACAGAAGTGGTCGAGTAGTTTAAGAACGTAATTGTGTTAATTTTAATTTTATAAAATGTCTATTCTGTGTTTTATAATCCAAGTGGTCGTGGTGCGGGGTTGCGAAATACTCGCAAAAAAATTTTTCGCCGGCAAAGGTAAATTGTATTTTTTTTCTGAATGTGTTTAAATAATTAAGTTAAATCACTTCTTTGTCCTGAATAAATTATCGTCTCAACCTAGATCCCATAAAAATGTGAATTGTTAATGGTTGTTTTTCGACGAAGTGATTGTGATTTGTGTCTGTAAACTTGCCCACGCAACATTTAACTTTAGCGCTAGGATATTATTTTATTTTGTCTAAAAAAATAATTAAGAAAAAAGAAACTAGTACTTTGCTCATGGCTTCACTCCCGTGGCATTTTTTCTATAAAAGTGGTGTTTGACAGTTTAATCAATAATTCTTGAAATTGAATATTTTAAGCCTTGACGTGAACATGTAAGATTATTTGGGATCTATCAATTCTAACTTGAAAAACTATTCATGGGGCGCTTACCTGGGTTTTACGTGTAAATCCTACTTACTCTTATAAACACAAAAGTTTGTGAGTTATGCAAAAACTACTGAACGAATTATGATGAAAATTAACAGAAATATATCTTATACATGAGAATAGCACATAGGCTATAGTTTATAAAGGTATTGGGAGAAGTACTAATTTCACACGGGTGGAGCCGCGGGTGGCAGCTAGTATTATAAATGCGAAAGTTTGGATGTATATTTGTTAATCAATTACGCCAGAACGGATCTGGGTGAAATTTGGCATAAAGTTTATAGTCTGGAATTGTACATATGCTACTTTCTATCCCGGTATAATATTCCCTGGAGATAAGCAAACACTTTTCACTTATCCCAGTTGTAAACGACTCTTTGTGCCTATTGGCCTTGTATGTTCTGTCTCCTGCTTGAAAAACACTTTTAACGCGAGCGAAGCCGCTGGCAGATGCTAGTTATGTTGTTATAGCTAAAATATCTTAAAGTCAACCCTTTTTCCATCGTGTTCGTATCAATACGTTCATTCATCTGCACCCTAATTGCATAACACACTTTATCAGATTCCATCACGTCTGTAGGATATTCATGATTCATTGCTTCATATGTTTGCAAATTCTTCTGCTCGTCAACGTAAAAAAGCAATTGTTTGTTGAATTGTCAAAATCAGACGCATTGCGATTTATTGTGTGAATTTATGTGTGACGCAATTACCCTATTCAAGGTCATACAAGATCTCCTAAACAGCAATTTAAAAATAATCAAAACTAATTATATTTTCTTAGAACCAGCCGTATTGAAAGTAACTCGCGAGAGCGAGGAGCAGGCAATAAAAATAGAGAAACAAACCGAAGAAGGTGAGTGAAATATTATTTACATGCGATATTTTTCTGGGCTTTTTGAGGTTTTCCTATTTTCTCGGCGAAAATTTTTGGCTGCAAATCTCAATCTATGTTTTTTGGGATTTGCCTAACGTAATACCTTTCAAATCAAATCAAATCAAATCAAATCAAATCAAATAATTTATTTGCATAATACATGTTAAAAAGGTGTTACAGGTAAAAAAAGTACATTGTATTATAACCTAATAAGGTGTGCAAATTATAGTTAGGTACAATACATTTTGAAATGGAGTTACAATAGAAAAATAGAAATGTCAAATTAAAAAATGTCAAATAAAAAATGAAAAACATTGAATTAAAAATATGTCAAATTATTATACACAACTCAAATCAAACAATAAAAAAAAATATAAAAATCACATAATCAATAATAAATAATAATAATCAGTCATTTTTCATTTAAATAATCATTAATTGAATAATAACATTTTGCAACTAGGAATTCATGCAAACATAATTTGAAATGGTACATTTTGTGTAGGTCTCTGATACTTTCTGGCAACTTATTGTATATTTTGGGTGCCATGCCCAAAATGTTTTTAGTAAATACTGCTTTTTTATGGCTTGTTACGCATATTTTATTTTTGTGTCGTGTGCTTCTTGGATGGGTATAAAGATGTAGATTTGCTTTGACAAAGATTGCCACTTCATATATATAAAGACATGGGAATGTTAATAATTGTAACTCTTGAAAATGTGGCTTACAGCTTTCTGTGCGTTGTATGCCACAAATTGCCCTTATGCATTGTTTCTGGGCTTTGAACGCCATTTCCTTGTCTGGCGAGTTACCCCAAAATACAAGTCCGTAGCGTAAAGTAGATGCAACATACCCGTGATACGCCATTAATAATGTTGCACGATTTGAAACTTTCCTTAGGTTATGGAGAGCATAGGAATACTGGCTAAGCTTTTTGCATGTATTTTCAACATGTGTTTTCCAGCTCATGTTTTTATCTATCCAAATACCTAAAAATTTGGTGTGTTCTGTTTCACTGACTGTTTTGTCACCGTAACGAATATCCGGTTTTTTATTGTTTGTTTGTTGTTCAAATGAAATGTAATTTGTTTTTCCAAAATTTATTTTTAAGTTGTTTTCAGTTAGCCAAGTTATTATATCATTTAAGTTGTCGTTTATTTCCTTTTCAAATGTCACATCATCTTTACTTTTGATTAGTATTGTGCTATCGTCGGCGAATAAAATCATTGGATTATTAATAGTCTTAGGCATGTCATTAATATATATAATGAATAACAATGGAGCAAGAACACTGCCCTGTGGCACACCAAATATGCATTTTCTATGTGTAGAGACAAACGTCTTTTCAGTTCTTGTATAGGGGCAGATTTTATTTATATATGTTATTTGTTCTCTATTAGTTAGATATGACATGATAAGTTCAAGGACATTGCCTCTAATTCCATATTTTTCCAGCTTGTTTATTAGTATTTTATGGTTAACGCAGTCAAATGCCTTTGACATGTCCATAAATAATGCAACTACTGGCGTTCTGGTATCAACGTTAGTTAGAATATGTTCAACCAGTTTGTAAATGGCAGAGTCAATGTTTTTATTTCTTCTGAAACCATATTGTTCACTAACCAAGATTTTGTTAGTTTCTAGATATGCATATAAGCTGTTATGTATTACTTTTCCAAAAATTTTTGCGAATACTGGAATGAGCGCGATTGGTCTGTAGTTGCTAGGATCTTGCTTATCGCCTTTTTTATGTAATGGTTTAATTACAGATATTTTCAATTTATCTGGGAATATGCCTGTTTCAATGCTACCATTGATAATATGGCTGAGTATTGGCGCAATGATAGGAGATGTGGCTTTTATTACCTCGGTGGTTATGTCGTCATATCCAGAGCTTTTAGTATTTTTCAGGGAATTAATAATTTTAAATATGTCAAAGGGTACTGTGGGTGTCATAAATATTGAATTAGGATGAGAATTTATTTTTGATTTATTATTAAGATTAATGTCACTTTGAGATTCAATTTGGTCTATAAAATAATTATTTAATGATTCTGCTATTTGTTCAGGATTATTTATAATTTTGCTGTCAACTTTTATGCTATCTATAGTTTGTTTAGGGTAATTTGATTTCTGCTTATTAATTATGCTCCATGTAGCTTTGCTTTTGTTTTCAGCAGTATTTATAAAATGATGGTTTTGCGTTTTTTGTGTCTGTTTGATTATGTGTTTTAATCTTTTAGTATACGTTTTAAATTTATTTTTATTGTCTAGGTTTGGTGACTTTCTATATTCCCATAGCATGTCTCTTTTACGTTTCGAACATTTTTTCAGTCCCGTTGTGATCCACTTTGGCTTTTTAATTACCGAAAGTTTTATTTTGTTAATTGGGAAACATAGGTCATAGAACAATTTAAATAGATCGTGAAACTCATTAAATGCTTTATTTGGATCTGAGCATTTATATGCATCATGAAATGATAAACTTTGCAGGCATTCTCTAAACTTGCTAATATTTTCAACACTATAGTCACGTTTGTATATAAACCAATGATGGAATGTGCAGGTTTTTTTGACACGACATTTTAGCAGTTGAGCTGTATGGTCTGATATTGCTAATTCTTTGACCTCGCAGCTACTTCCTCTAATATTATGAATGATGTTGTCAATGCAGGTCCCGCTACACATACGTGTTGGAGATCGCGTCCCCAGAATCAGATTATAGCTACGCAGTATATTTTGAAAAGTAATAGACCTTTTACTATTTTTGCAGATATCTATGTTAAAATCTCCACATATTATAATCCTACTGTTACGTTTTAAACATATTTCGTTTAACATCAAATCTAAATTGTTAAAAAACATTGATACTTTATCCTTACTGTGATTTGGCGGTCTATAGATACAAATAATGATGATGGGATGGGCAGTAAGTTTTATCGCACTACATTCAATATGGTTAGATAAGGCCCATTTATTTACATTAATGGTTTCAAATTGATGTGTGTTTTTTACTAGAATGCACGAGCCCCCGTTTCTATCTTGCCTAGCGTAACATGCTGCTAGTGAGTAGTTAGAAATATGTAGGTATTCCTGGTCATCTGTTTTCATGTTGTGTTCGGTTATGCATAAGATATCTATTGATTTACCCGCATCTGCAAGTTCATTCAGATGTGTACTCAACAGATCCGACTTATTTATTAGGCCATTGACATTTTGGTGCATTACAAATATATGGTTATACACGAAAAAAATGTGTGTCACTATCTTGATTTAGTGTGGATTGCAAATTTGGTGATTGTGAGTTTGTAGGTATATATATTTTTTCCGAGTGGGAACACTCTGCCTCAAAATTGACATTGTTTGGGCTGTATATTGCCTTAATAAGATCTTGTAAATCTGATATTACAACTTTCGTGCCATAGCTATTCAGTGTACCTGAGCGTTGATTATACATGTCATATTTATAAGAAAGATTTAGGTTGGAGTCCAGTACATACGCGTAGTTATATGCCTGTGTATCCATATATAAAAGATTATTAAAAGCTTCTATTCTACTATTGTACAGAGTATTGCTATAATTTTGTTGTTGTACATAATAAGTATTATTACATTGAAATTTAAATTTATATGTCGGTAGACAAATAATAATATTGGTGTGAGTTAGTGTTATTAATTTTTCTCGAATAAACATGGTTAGTTCTACATAGTTTTGAGTTTTTCGGAAATCTTCTTCTCCAATGAAAATAATACAATAATCCTTACTTGTAAAGTTTTGAACTTTAACATCAATTGTCTCTAATACTTGCTTCAGTCCACATTTAGGTTTCCGATAGTGGCAAATGTCGTAGTTTCGTAGGTTGGTTTCTTCTGCAACGGTGTACAATTTATTTGATGTTTCACTGCTTAATAAGCATATTTTAGGTTTAGCCAAAGTAGTAGTAGTAGTCTGCTTACTGTAGGTTATGCATGGTGATGTCACTCGGGCAGCATTACTAGCAGCCTGAGCAGGACCAAATTTTATCGGTGAATCCAAGAGCTCAAATTTATTTTGCTTGCTATCCAATAATTTTTGTTTCTGCTGGTCATTAGACGTACGGCGAGGTGTCGTAAATTTTTTGCTTTTCTTAGGTGTACTCAATTCGCTTATTAACTTTTTCGTCGCTTTATTAACAATTTCATGCTTATTTGTTATGTCGTTAATCGTTTTTTTGAGTTCCGTGTTCTCTATAGACAAATTGTTTATTTCTTCGTGCGCTGTACATAATTCTGACTGTAATTCCTCTATTTTTAGCTTCAACTTTCGTATTTCGTCGTTGTCTTCGACTGATATGTTAGGTAAGCTGTTGGTGCTGCCATCTATTGTAGAATTGCCAGATTCAACCTCTGTTAATGTTTCTGACACTGTGCGAGTGCGGTTCCTTCGAAAGGTTATATTTTCAAAGAAGCTCATACTCATGTTCATTAATAACTACCAACCTATTCTATAATATTCGTAATGTTGGGTACTATTGTTCAAACAAACGTTGTTGTCACACAGTTATTAGTGCGTTTACGTCAACAGAATTTAAAATTATTAAATTGACCTTATTCTCCAATTTTTTAAATCAACAAACATTCCCAAAAAGACAAACGTATGCGGTGGATTCGAACTCAGGCCATACGACGTACGTAATTAGATACGTGGCTTAACCATTTAGCCAAAGTGATAGTTACTTGCTATGTCGAAATTCTTGATCATTAGGCTCGTCCGAACAAAAATATCGTTAAAAAGCCGGTTGGTTTTCAAACGATTCGAATATTTTTTCACTTGTCACTTTCACAATTATAAGTATTTTGGTTGCTTTTTTTTATATTTATGGATGTCACACAGTACTTAACTTTTTATGCAGCAGTGTTTGTTGCCACTAAGTGTTTATTATCACTCACAAAACTAGTTTTGCTATAATATTGTGTCCACATTTATCTGATACATTTAATGAGTTAACAGTGAGTACTTAGTAAAGATAATATTTTCACACATTTATTGCAGTGTTTTATTCACTTTTATGATAGAATTGAGTAATATATAGTTAATTAAGTAATTTTAAAGAATTTTAATACGGGAGCACTATGTATACATGACAGCTGACAGCTGACGGTTTTTTTTTTCCATTATTTATTTTTATTATTTCAACTTTAAAATAACAAAAATCTTCATTTTTTAGGCCCAATCGTAGTGAAAATAGCATGCGATCAGGAGTGGCAGATAGTGGAGCCTCTTAGAGAGGAGTTGGTAGAAGAAGCTGGTGAGTAAAATTTTAATGTAATTTACATATATTGTATTTTTATATTCTTGAGATATTTTAAATTTATTAGGGAAACATTTTTCTAGATGGAGTGTTAAATAATAACTAATTCCAATAACTCTTTTGTAAATATAATTATATTATTTACTTAATTGTGATCGAAGAAGAGATTTCTTTTCATTTTGGCAAATTAGTGTTAGGATATTCCTTCAGAAAATTTTCAGCAAGGGCCCAAGTCTACTTAAATATAACTGTACTAGCACACCGCCCGCGACTTCGTTCGCATGATTTTGTATTTTATTCAACTAAGTAGGTACAGATGACTTTATTATGTGCGGTTAGTGAAGGCAACTAAAAATAAGCTATTGTTTAAGTTAGGATTTACGAAACTTTAATGACATGTCCGATAAGGTTTAGCTAAATAAAGGGCTCGTGAGTCACAACGGTCATTAAATCAAAACCTTAGTCATGAGGCTTTACAATAAGATCCATAGCGAGTACACCACTCCCCATCTAACACTATGAAGAAGACAGTGCCGTGGAGCTTCCGCACGAGACTTACGATAAATATGGATTAAACTAAGGTCATTTTAAATACCCAGGTATCACCCATTCTCATGAAAATCTGTGACTTTACAGAAGGTATTAATTGAATCCGACTCGGAAACACGGACAGGAAAACTGACGTAACCGACATAGCCCCAAGAATGACCAAACTTTGGTTTCATTTAGCAGACATTTAGCATATTGGTTGCTGAACAGATGGCCTAAAGGACTGAAAGGTTCTGGACTGGCGAGGTCGTTACTGGAAGATGCAACATTGCAAGGCCTCGCACAATTTCAACTGATGTCCTGGCGAGAGCCGTGAGTCTGCTGAATCCGAAGACCGGTCGCGATTTTTGAGTCGCATAATTTCGGGTGGAGCTAAAATTACTTTAATATGAAAACGAATGCTGCGTAAATTACGCGACACTAAAACGTCACCCACAACTCATAAAATTACCTACGTTTGTTTGGCCTTACACTTTTTGTTGACTTTTTGTTTTTGTTTGTTTGGCCCGAGGCAAACGGTCCAGTTCGGTAGTTCCAAATCGAGGTAGAGGTCGTCTTAGTACCGTAAGATTCTTCAAAAAACCGTTGACATCCCTAAATCTTGTGGGGGTAATATTGAAAAACTAATGATAGCAATTTATTTCTGACCAAGGAATAAGATTTGTATTCAAATAAATGTCTCCCTTTTAACCTCTTTAAAGGTTGAATTTCCAAAAATCCCTCCTTTGTGCTCCCCCACATCATAAAAAGAAGCTATGTGCAGTAAAATACTTCAAAAACCTTGATCACCTTTGCCTTTGTACCCGTATAAATAAGTTTTTCTCGTAAATGTGTATAATTTTATGGTGTACAATAAAGTATATTCTATTCTAAAGTTGTCCAACTTACAAACTGTAGAAATTACATACAAACTTTCAACCTCCTTTTTACCCCCTTAGGGGTAGAGTTTCCAAAAACCAATAAATAAATTAATTATTTTTATCAACCAAGAGCGTAAATCTAAAGTTTTACGTTTCCAACTTACAAACTGTAGAAATTACATACAGAATTTCAAACCCCTTTTTACCTTCTTTGGGGTGGTATTGCCAAAAACCAATAAATACATTAAATCTTACTGTAGAAATTACATACAAACTTTCAACCTCCTTTTTACCCCCTTAGGGGTAGAGTTTCTAAAAACCAATAAATAAATTAATTATTTTTATCAACCAAGAGCGTAAATCTAAAGTTTTACGTTTCCAACTTACAAACTGTAGAAATTACATACAGAATTTCAAACCCCTTTTTACCTTCTTTGGGGTGGTATTGCCAAAAACCAATAAATACATTAAATCTTTTTTCAACCATGAGCATAAATCTAAAATTTCACGTGTCCAATTTACAAACTGTAAATTTTTCATACAAACTTTCAACCCCCTTTTTACCCCCTTAGGGGTCGAATTTCCAAAAACTAATAAACACAATAATTCTTTTTATCAACCAAGAGTGTAAATCTAAAATTTCATGAGTCCAACTTACAAACTATAGAAATTACATACAAACTTTCAACCCCCTTTTTACCCCCTTAAGGGAGGAATTTCCAAAAATCCTTTCTTAGTGCTCACTTACGTCACTCGAGGAACCTTTCTGCCAAATTTCATGCTTCTAGGCCTAGTGGTTTTGGCTGTGCGTTGATCGATCAGTCAGTCAGTTTCTTCTTTTATATATATAGATGACAGACCTATATAAATGTACAACTTCATGGAAATAGATAGAACTACAGAACTGCAGCGATCCTTACTCCTTTTGCTACATTTTTATATCTAGTTATACAGTCACTCCTTAACACTAACTTGATAATAACTAAACTTACCTTCCTTTCCAACCGGAATAGACGTAGAAAGCGAGATACAGCCTGAGAAAGAGGCAGAGCTGTCAGAACCCCACAAGGACGACCCGAATCTTGAAGAGTTGTTGCGAATCGACGAGCAATACTTACCGCTGTTGACACTGGTAAGCAATTTTATACATTACGACGATGTAGTAGAAAAGGTTTTCCATAATAACCAACATTAGCAAGGTTTACCTTACCTTGACTATACTGTTATTATCTGACGAATATTGCTCATGCACATCTTGCATCAAACTAGGTGAACCCTTAAGCTTATCCATTTCATCATCAACATAATTTCAGCCAAAAAACGTCCTTAATAACTAAAGGTTCTGTGCTTCTCGCATCCAACGCCCACATAAAGTATTATCTTTGTTTACAGCTAGAACAGTTTTCCCTGGGGGAAAACATCTTAGAGTTTAACAGGAAACTGTTAAACTTTGAGACTAGCGTGTCCTCAATGTGCCCCGACGAAGCAAGTTTGCAGTGAGTAATCTTATTTACTACTTCTAGTTGTTATTTACTCGTAGTTATAAATGTTTCTTCCCGCCACGCCACCAAATTCCTGACACAGCATAGATAAAATATTTCCATTAAATTAGCATACTTCAGTTTCTCAAAAGATACCTATCAACGTGTCACAAACAAAACGCAAGTGTTGCTTAGTGGCAGTTGTTGATTCACTAAATCAATCACTGTAAGTCACGCGCATTTGACAATTTGTCACAATGTTCCAGTAACAGGCCTTGGTGATTTATGACTAAAATTCTCCCTTTATGTCCAGCCAAGCCTTCGCCACATTCCGGGCCGCCGCCCTGCTAAGCGCAGCCACAGCTCGCAAGCTTGCTGCCGTAGGAGCGGCCTGCACTCGACAGCATCGACGTAAGATGACTGGAGCCCTACTCGAGGTCATGCTCGAGACTTTTGCAAGTGAGTTTATGATTTTAAGTGTTTTATATAGTGTTGCATTTGTTAGTGTCCAAAGTATCCATACACCTTCACCTACAAAAACCTAGAATGCCATGGATGCCGCAATCGGAGTAGCTACCTACTGGGTGACGATCATCATCTGATCATCTTCATAACGTTTGTTTTTCGGATGCAGCTGAATCAAATGCATCGACTGCCTATCTGTTACTGAATACACTTTGCAATAAAATCATCATTCTATTGCAACTCAACTCAACAAAATAATAATTATTTAGGTTACATTGCTAACATTTCGATTATTGTTGCTTACAGAACTGGACGTCTTGGAGTGGACTGCAGACCTGAAGTGCTTGATTAACGCGGCTAACTTATTAGGAGACTATTTTGCAGGTATTTTTTTTAAATACCTCTCTTTATTTATTTAATTTATTATGGATTATCAAGGAGGGGTACAAAACTAAAAAAAAATGTACACTCATTAATAAAAGGTAACCACAGCTTATACATTTAATTTAATCATTCAAACATGGTATGGACCATATTTGTTATTAGAAGAACCTTTTAGTGTTAGTAACACTTGACAATACAAATAAACATACAATTAAAAATAAACAGCGGCAGTTGATAATTGAAAATACAAACGACAATAAAAAAATAATAATAATAATAACTTAGATTATAAATGTCAAAAAGAGCAATAAAAAATACAAATATACAGAGAAATAAATAAATATAATAGACAACATAACAAAAATAAACAATAAAATTTTGTATTAACTGGAATTCAAATAATAATATCAACAATATCTTAATATATATATTTCTTGTGTTCGTGTGTATGTGACTGAACTCCTCCTAAACGACTGGACCGATTTTGATGAAATTTTTTGTGTGTGTTCGTGGAGATTCGAGAATGGTTTATATATACAAAAAAAAAAAAAAAAAAAATGGAAAATTAGGGTAGGGTAGGTAGGGTAGGGTAGGTAGGGTAGGGTAGGGTAGGTAGGGTAGGGTAGGTAGGGTAGGGTAGGTAGGGTAGGGTAGGTAGGGTAGGGTAGGTAGGGTAGGTAGGGTAGGGTAGGGTAGGTAGGGTAGGGTAGGTAGGGTAGGGTAGGTAGGGTAGATGCATATTAGGTGTTTTTATGGCAAAACAAAGTTTGCCGGGTCAGCTAGTATATATATAATAATATGGTTGAGCGATTGACTGCTGCGCTGCGTGTCGCGGGTTCGATTCCCGCACGGAACAAATATTTGTATGACCTACAGATAGTTGTTACGGCTCTGGTTGTTGTGTATGTGAGTTTATATGTTTGTAAACGCACCCAAGATACAGGGAGAAATTCCTAGTGTGGGGCAAAGTTATTTAAAAAAAAAAAAAGAAAATAGAAAGGGAATATTATTATCAACATTTTTATTAAGCAAATTGTTGTTTGTCAACTCTTAAAATTAGTCAAATTAAACATGTCAACATAAAAAATTAGCCACATTAAACATGCCAACATTGAAAACAAACCATAATAGTTAAGAAGAACGGAAAAATCACAAATCATAATACACGAAATGACTTATCATGATCATAATATTATTAAAATCAACATTATATTAAACACTAAATGATATAATTAACACATTTAGTGTTTTATATCTCTTCAAAGTTAAAGTGAACAGGCTTCCTCTGGGTAAACTTACTCCATCGACGACTTTGCCTCTGTCACATCTTACCTAGACTAGAGTCAAGAACTAAACAAATTTAAACATAAAAAATAGAAGTTATACATTAATTTTGATTTAAAGTGATACCTGATGTACCTGAAAGTGGTTATATAATTTCTTAATAAAAGAGTGTCGTGATTTATATCGATGTCAGCTTTTCGGAATTTAGCATTGTCATATTTAATCTTACTGACGAAGTTATCATTCTGAATAAATTATTGACAGATTTATTATGTGCCTGTTCAATTTTAAATCTTTCTTACAAATCTTATGTTTCATTTCAGAGGTGCGAAAGAGCCCGGCGTACAAGTGGACTAATCGCCACACATTAGCCGGGCCTCTTCTGCAATATATGCGCGCTCTGCTGCGTAGTCATGACTCCAGGGCACACAGATGTCTGTCCGCACAGGTACGTACCAAATATCTTCTGCAATGTATAAATAAATTCGAAGGGTCCAAACGGAGCCCTATTACTGTCACTGACGTGTCTGTCCGTCGTCTGTCACACAAGTTTTACAGCCAAACGGTTGGAGCTAATGGGGGGCTATCGTTGTTTAAAACTCGTTGAGTAGATAATTATAGATCCGGTTTTTTGTCTGTTATCAATTAATAACGTATAGAATTAAGAAATGAAATGAGTATCAAAGTCAACTTGACAGACAATCTTATAAACACTGAACATTTACAAACTAACCTAACCTAAAGTTTGTCGGATGGATTAATAATCGCAAAATGTTGTTATTAGCATACCACAGGGAAATAATTGTCTGATTGTAAATTATCACGCAAATTTAACTCTTTTTCAGAACTAATAAACAGTTCACTAGAATCACTAGTCAGGGTTTGGGGTTAATAGTAAAACCATTATCAGTTAGTAGTCAACAACTTAGTTAGTAGACAACACTTTGTGCTAGAGTAAGACTGCCCGACGCGCACCCCTTTGGTTGCGCTCCACATTTATTAGGATATCACATCTTGTAGTTTTCTAGATCGATGTATCTAAAATAAATATTGCTAATTTTACCCAATTTTCTTCCAGCTTCACCAGAATTTTGAGGAGCTCCTCTCCGTCCTAGGAGATGTGGTGTTTGGTCTGTCGATATCGATACGATATCGGCTAAAATCAACACCACAGAAGAAAAATGTGTGGTTGCTGCACTGCATGTATACGTACGCGCCATAGATACTACATCTGTGGCCCGTAAGTATCAGGCGGTGACGGATGCAGCAGCTACGCGGCGTGGGGGGAGCTTTAATTTTATTTTATTAGTTTTTAATTTAATTAGTTTTTAATTTAATTTCGGTGTTAATTTAATTAGTTTTTAATTTAATTCATTTTTAATTTAATTAGTTTTAAATTTAATTAGTTGTTTGTAAATTTGTTTTAAATTTAATTATGTTATTAGTTTTAAATTACATTTTAATGGTAATTTAATTTGATAATACCTTGTGTAATTTTGTAATCATTTGATAATTTTTTGTATTTGTTTTATTGTTTGCACACATTTGCTGTGTTTTAAATAAATTATTATTTTCTATCTATTTCTATCCTAATTTTTTTGTTTCACCTTTCACTCATTCTATCACTCATCCAATCACTCGTTCAAAAATATACTTTTTTATAGTTTTGAAATGCTTAGCTATGCAACCTATTTAATAAATAAATCTTAAATTAATCTTGCAGGCTTGGCTATTCTTCACGTTTCTTGCCCTAGAAATCTCATGATTGATCTTGATCAACAGTAAAATGATAAAAATTGCTTAATTTTACAATTAAAATGTGTATAACATAAGTAATAAAAACATTAAAAAATCTTCTTAACAAAAAAATTAAACAGACTTCCAAAACGAAAAATAACTTTCTTTTCGGAAGTTAGTGTTTTTGGAACCTATTTGTTTTCGTTATTGACAACAACAACAACAACAACCAAAACAAAATCGATCCATAATTGACGGAGTAATCGATGAACATACATGAAAAAAAAACATACAGTCGAATATAGAACCTCCTCCTTTTTGGAAAACTGGATAAAAATAATAGAGTACCCACTTATTAGTAAATCGCTATTGGAATACAAACTTATAAGTATAAAACAGCATAAGTAAACAAACTTTCACATATATACTTAGAATGTCTATGATGTTTGTGAACTGAGGGAACCTACTTATGAAGTATGTATGCGTTATTATTATAAGCAAACAAACTTTATACACAAGCCTTTAGTACACAAGACATCATAAAAATCATAATCCCATAGGTACTATTAAACAAGCAATATATGTATAGAATAATCACGTTTTCAAAAACGGCTCAAACGCTTTCGATAAAATTTGCAAAATAGGGGTTTTCAGGGTTGACAAATTGATCTAGCTAGGTTTCGTATCCAGGAGAATTCGAAAAAAAAGAAGAATTTCTCTATTTTCCAAGTTCACCCAAATACTGCAGACTAAGGGTGGGTTCACATTAGGCCGGACCGAAAGTTTTACCGGAACGACAAAGGTGTCGGAAGCAAAGTGGCATATGTATTTCAATAGCGTTGTTCACATTAGGGCGACCCGATAAAACTGTCGGCGACGACACATTTACCGGATATTCAGCCACGATTTCCCTCGGGTCGGATATAATATTGGCATACTGCTTTGTATAGTGCCGTTAACACTTGTCGGCTCGTAGCGCAATACAATCTCTGAATCTTGTATTTTGTGCTCTTACGATTCCTTTAACTTACGCAAAATAAATCAAAGGAACGAATAGACATTCTAAAGTAATTGTAGATCTTTCGCTCATCACTTCTTAAATCGCTTATTAACGTTTGAAATGCTCCAACATCATTACGGCGTGGCATTGTTGCCACGGTTACCTAGCCTAAGGTGGGAACAAATTATCGGACGTGGTTGACAGATGCAACTTATCTAGTAAATAATAATTATAAGTAATGAAATAAAAATAATATTATAATAAATAATAATTTGATAAAAAAAAGAATCAGATTGGCTACCTACGGGGCACGCAGAGAACGTTCTCAAAAAAAATAATGCAAGACGAAAAGAAGAAGAAACAAAATGGAGTAACGTTCGCAGCTAACCGCTAAGAGCGATCTTTGTTCCTCGCAAGACTGTAGAGACCAGAAACGGCTCCGACTGCAACTTCTGCAAACCTGTAGTGCGCACACCCAAATAAAAAACCGGCCAAGTGAATGTCGGGCCACGCGCAGTAATAGGGGTCCGTAGTTGCATAATAATGCGGCCTAAGAAGAGGCCTTTTTGTTGTTACATGAACATTGAAACGGTTTCAGTGGCTCACGTCTAAAAACGGGCCCACATAGGACAATGGTAACTGAAGAAGGAGTTTTAAAATCAAACTTCACAAGAGAAATTAGAATACTATATTATGAAACCAGTGAATAAAGGACGGATTTAAAGCGAAGGCCATAGATGAATCACGAGCAAGTGAAGGATTCTAACGACTAAATCACGACCGTAGGGAGAGATTCATGATGATTGAATCAAGAGCATAGCGAGTGATTCAAGTGGTAGAATCCTGAGCGACGCGAGTGATTCATGGCCCTCGATATAAATCCGTTTTATTCAAGAGTTGCATACTATATTTTATACCATGACTACGAGAAAAAGAAAGATTTAAGCAAAAAGCAAAAGGAATATTACGAGCAGTGAATTACGAGTAATAAATAAATGGTAAATTACCTTCAAATTTACAAAAAATATGAAATCCGGTCAGGGTTTCATATTAAACCCTGACCCCTGAGCTAGGTAACAGCACCTGTGTTTCAGGGGCCAGTGACCACCTCCGTTACTTTACATAATTATAATTAATTAAACACCATTGCAATCCAAAGAAGTATTCAATAAATATCCTAGACTAAAATCAAAATCATTATTAAAATCCTAAATATAAACAAACTCAAAATTAAAATCGAAGAAGGAGTTTTAAAGTCGAGTATTCTCTGCACAAGAATTTTGCATCGAGTATTTTTTGCGCAAGGAGGTTCTATAGCATTGAGACGGAGGTTCAATACATTGGTGTGTACTAAAAGTGCTTTTTATTCACTGTTATCAGTGAAAAAATAATCTTTTTAAGGAGTGGTATAAAAAATATTATGTTAGTATTTGAGTACCAGCGCGTGTAGAGACAAGCGTTTGTAATAATGATTAATAACCAGCGTCACGTAATAATTTGAATACTGCAGAATTGTGTTTTATATAAAAGACAATGTTATTAGATAGTTTCTTTAACAGAATTGTCTTAAAACGAACTAACTTACAGTAGCTAGCACGTAACTTGGCAAGAGTCGTTAGATGCGCAGAAGTCGTTTTAGGTCTCTTTGGTTATCAGGCGGGACGCGGGCGCCGAGATTTTATCGTTCCGAGCGTGCGATTGATTTGTCAATCGAACCAAGGATCCACTGACCAATCGAGTCGGGCTCATGTTCCGTTAGCCACCGAATACACTTGCGTGAATTAAAATTCTACAGTTTGTTTTTGTTGATTTTTTATATTGAATTGTAATGACACGAACAAACACCGGTAACAAATTATTTTCATCGCAGAGGTAACACTTTTATAAAACGATAGTGGTGACGATGGCATATTATGATTATTAACGACTACTCGATTTTTGCTTTAACATAGAAAAAGCCTGAATTTCTTAACCTTTAACTGCATATATTTTGTTTATTGCACCTAATAAACTTACAAATTCCTAGTCCTTTCTTAAACATTCTTCTAAACAGATATGTTTAAAATAAATTATGATAAACGTAGAACAATGACAAGCAATAAGAGTGACCATTTTTTTGTTGCAATAAGTGCACTATGCGCGAACTTACCCTTACTTACCTACCACTGAGGTATGAACTTACCTATCGTTATTGGTCACGGTTCCCCAGGCGTGCATGATATGTCCTTTAGTTCTAGACTTAACATCAGTGACAATGTTATTAATCCCTTGAGCGCTAATTAGCAGACACAATAGAAAAACTTATGTACAGTTTTAATTACCTATGTACCTTTTAGCGCTCAACCGCTGTAAGTTTGGAAGTTTTATTTTTTTCGGAAGAAAGTTCAATTGATGTTTCTTTAGAGAATCGTACCTGCGGAGATCATAAAAAACCTCGAAGGACTATTCTGCAGAATAAACACAGATTCGATGCCTGCAGCCCATCCTTATAGTAGAATACCGTAAGAAATGATACTATGAACATAACTAAAGCTTGTCCAACGATTTATTTAACGCTTGGCAGCTGAAATATTAACTCACTTCATTAACTCTGATCAGATTTTTTATAACAATCGACTTTATTTATCTATGAAGAAATTTTAATTTATTTAACACATTTATTAGGATATAACATCTTGTAGTTCTCTAGACCGATGCACATACGGGTATTTGATTGATCTACGCGCCATAATTCATATTTACAAAATTCAAAAAAGTTAAAAAAAGAACCACTTCTTGAGCTAGGGGACAGGTTTGAGAACAATACCCAGGCTATCCTGTCCCTCCTCCGTGGATGCCGCGCTTCCACGTGCAGTCAGAATTCAATCGTCCCGTTTGGTGTATGTTTCTGTTCTCGGCGTTCGTGTGCAAACAAAGACTTTAACAGTGAATATTTATTACTGTGCGCATAAATCAAAAGAAAAAAATATGGATTCTGATACAATAGGTAATTATCAACTAATTAAAATAGAATTGGGATATTTTTTGTGTGTAATTTAAAAGATTAGTTTTAGTGTACTGAAAGTCTCGCTTATTATGGAGGATTTTTTTGCAAAAATTTGTGTTTAATAGAAAATTTGTTATACTTCCAAGTTAGATCCTGTAATAATTCTTGATACAGTCGAAAGATTAATGTTTTTAGTAGTAAATAATGAAAAAATTGGCCGCGGAAAGTCGCGGATAAGTACCTAATTTATAGTGTTTTTTTTTTTAAACTTAAAAACTTATGTGAAGTGCATTTCTATAGAAAGTCTATTTCTATTTTATTTTAGGTTCACAAAATACCTCGGGAGCAAGAACTGTGACCTGTTAATACTTGTTCGACCACAAAAAGTGTTTTGATTTGCTTAATTTGGAAGAAAAACTGACTTTCTTAAATGAGGAGTTTTTGCCATGCGAAGTATTTTTTGTTTGTTTTTTTTTTCAATGTTTAATTAAATATGACTCGATGTTATTTTTAAAGGTTTGTTTTGTTTACTAATATTGTTTAGAACCAATATTGACAATGAAATAATTTTGGCCGCGTTGATCATTCAAATACCCGGATGTACGATGTATCAAAAATAAATATCTATAATTTTACCCAATTCGAATCTCTTCCAGTTTCACAAAAATTATGAACCCTCTCCGTCCTAGGAGATGTGGTGTTAGGACTGTCGACCCTGTCGACTCCTTTGAAAAAGGAGGATCCTCCGACCAGACGTTGTCTGGTCCGGGCAACTACCCAACGGTTGATGTTGGACTTATGTATACGTTCAAATCGCGCCGAATACTTTGATTGCGCGATGCAGGAGATGTGTGACGTCATTAGTTCGTAAGTGGCGGCGTTGATGCCTGATGTTGATACATATCATAACCTCGAAAACAAACATCATATACATATATATATATTAACTACATCGGCAATAGGGTATTTTAGGGTGTTTCATACTTTTCTTTCTAAAATCGTTATTTTCATCAAACTCTAATCTATACTCGACTGCCGAAGGAGGGTAATGTTTTTGCTTTTTAACTCAAACTCAGGAACCTTTAAAGATATTAATTCACATATGCCATGTCAGTAGCATTTTACACATTTTATTTTTAAAGAAGTGTTATTTTTGAATCCAAAATAAACACCTAATTCAATGGTTCAATGGCAGTTTGTTGTTTTGTTTATTATTATCTATACTATACTTTAATATTATAAAGCTGACGAGTTTGTTTGTTTGTTTGAACGCGCTAATCTCAAGAACCAACCAGTAGAAAGAACCAGTAGGTTGGAATTAAAAAAATATTTTTGTGTTAGATAGTCCATTTATCAAGGAAGGTTATAGGCTACACAACATCATGCTACGACCGAAAGCAGCGGAGCATAAATTAAAAATGTTTCAAAAACGGGCAAAATCATTCTTTTTTGAGAGCTTCCGTTGTTTTTTTTCCGTATTTCCGTTAAAGTTACTTAACCACTTGACGGGAGCGAAGACGCGGGGGACAGCTGGTTTTTAATATTTCCTTATCTGGGGCAAGAAAACATATTATTGCCAAAAACTATTGTGATTTATTAATTTTTAACCTACTTCCCAAAAAGGAGGACGTTCTCAATTCGGAAGTTTAATATATATATATATATATATTTTATGTATGTTCGGGCATAACTCCGTCATATATAAACAGATTTGCAAAATTATTTTTTTGTTTGAAAGAAGTTTACGAATGGTCGTATTTAAATTTGGTATAGATCTGATGAAGAACTTCGGAGATATAACACAGAACTCTTCAATAAATGACGGCAAATCTCTCACGATAGCTGCAATCGTATGTCTGTTTATTGTTTACATCATTTCATAACATACAATCACGCCAGCATGCTCTAAACGGGTACGCAGATGAGTACAGTTCACCCTGGTACACTCTCATTTCACCCGTTATGTTCAAGTTACATGTTATTAGGGTAATCTATTCTGGCATCACTGTGGGTATTATAGGTACTTTACTATAGAACTTGTCCATTATGTACCACTAAAAAGTGAATAATTAAAAAATAAAAAAAATAAAATATTAGTAGGAACCATACTTCTGAAATAACAGTTATTTTTCGACTTGTAGTGTTTTGTTTTAGAAGTCGGTTTTATATTTTAAGCAGGTACTTGCTCCACGTTTAAATCATTTAATGCAAAGGTCTGTACAGCATTACACTTTTTTTTTTATTCGTGGGTAACTTTTCACAAAAAAAATATATTTTTGAAGGTATTCGTAATAAAGTGTTCTTTTTTCAACGCCATATTGGTACTCTTCCATTTCTCCTCAATCTGCGCAACGGACATTACTTACAGAAACAGTATTTCCTTAAAATAGTTTAATTCTGGTGGAATATGGATGATAAGTGTAAAAACTAAGAAAGATTGAACTCGTTATAGGTAGGTTAATAATTAAAATGTACAAAACTGTTGTAAATTACGATTTTTTTTGGTAATAATTATGAAACGTGTTCTATGGTGATGCCATTTTTACTGTAGTCTTGTTGTGTGGAATAAACAAGGTTTATAAAAGACAACCTCATATTTATGCAATCGATGCAGGTGGGTGAATTATTCTTTACATGTTGTCGAGGTTGGCCCGTGGATGCATCTTAAGACATGAATTTTCCCCAATGTTAACGCAGTATTGGCCATGCACCCACCGGAGCCAGAATATCAATATCGAACCTCATTTTGGACAATTTTGTTTGAAAAATATGCTTTGATTTACATTTGCTATTTCAGTTATAAAGAAATTCTAGCCATAATATTTTTAAACATCCAAGTCGTTTTGGAGGAGTATCAAAAAGTAGCGAAATAATATCGTGTTGTAATTTTATTTTAAAGCAATACAATGCGTTACAAGAAAATACCATGTTTCACGATTGATGTAGGTACTTACATGATTCAATAAAATAAAATAAAATCCAACCTTTTAACCTAGCCGTTACTAAGGAGTAGAGTTTAGAAAGTAACCGTTTTACGGTACTAAAGAGGAGGAAGGCCCTTAAGATACCGAGATTCTTCCATGCCTCTGAATGCACGTCATCATTTGTACATGTTTGGCAGTCACAAGCCAGGCAGTCTGACATAAGTCTTCCCAAAGGTGTATCGTAATTATCCAGTTATTGAATTATACATTCAAAGAAACTACACCTGAGCCACGTCATTCTGTTTTCAAAAATAGTTATTTATTTGTTCCTGTGGGATTTGTCTTTTCGGTAAGAACGCCATGTTTATTACCATGATTCTTATAATAATTATGAGTTGCAACTATGCGTTTCAAACAGCACTACTTTGCATGCCTACATAATTAGGGTTTGTACCCATCACCACGCCACGATGTCGTCAACCTGGAACGGTGCGGTGTCGCCGTGCGGTGCATTAATTGTGCTTGTGAATATTTAATGTTATTAGCGTTAATCTTCAATTGTTTCAGATATCGACCTACTTTCGTACGATATGAAATTCGTTTTTTCAACATTCTGGCTGACTTCTCTAATTTGGACACGTATCGGATCCACCTCTTGCGTGGTCTCCGTGATCGCTTGGAGTATCTGATTGAAGGTGGAACGCTAAATGAAAGCGTTTCGGAGGAGCTCAGCGATTGTTTGCGTATATTGCGGGAACAGTACGATAATCATCACGTGCGATTAATTCGTACGAATAACGCTGTATAAACGACCACGGGCACTACGCCCGGTGACCGGGAACCTGCAGCCGCACCCGAACCGGATACCGCACCCGAAACCGAAACTGAACCCGCACCGCACGAACGATGATGTGCCCATCAAAAAAAGGCCCTTTTCAGGGCCGCATATGATTCGATATGTTTCTCTAAAGGAATTGTCTAAAAACGAACTTACCCTGTGTGATATTATGTATTTACCTATAGCAGTACATGGTACTGTTGCAAGCGACCGAACGCAAACCCTCCCGCTCGATCAACCGCAACCGACTTGCTAAATTCAGTTTGATATCTGCGGTGCTGTTATATTAAATATTCTTCCAAAAGGTCTATATATTGCTGCTCTAATGCCTGGTTTTCCAAACATTTGAGTATTTCGAAATTTCTGATACTATCGAAAGCTTTCGTATGAAGAAGGAGCTCGTGGCTAAATAATAACAGCCGCACGGGTCGATCTTCAAGGTTAAGCAACGCTTGACGAGGTCGGTCCGTGGATGGGTGACCATTTCAACATACCGATTTTCCTCCGTGCCTCAGAAAGCACGTTAAGCCGTTGGTCCCGGCTGTCATTTGAAGATCTTTGACAGTCGTTACGGGTAGTCAGAAGC
Organism: Anorthoa munda; assembly: GCA_945859665.1. NCBI lineage: Eukaryota > Metazoa > Arthropoda > Insecta > Lepidoptera > Noctuidae > Anorthoa > Anorthoa munda. Next base: position 20,876,077 of record OX243915.1, read on the forward strand.
TTGAGATCTGACACCAGTATTGCGAAGGGGTATCGTGTTACCCAGTTACTGGGTTGTGGAGGTCACATAGGCAGTCGCTCCATGTAAAACACTGATACTCAGCTGAATCCGGTAAGACTGGAAGCCGACCCCAACAATAATTGGGAAAAAGGCTAGGCAGATGATGAAAGCTTTCGTATAATCTACGAAGGCTAAGTAGAGTGGTTTGGTCTGAATGTTTTTCAAGGAGTTAGTTCAAGGTTGGTTGTTGAGAAACAATGGTGAAATCCGGATTGTTTTGGTGGCTGATGTTTATCCTGTTTCTATATTTCTATCTTCCCCAGGGCTTCTTTTATAGCGCATCTTAATGAGTGCTTTGTGCACTTCATAACGGTTTATTGGGTGAATATTCGTTCTTGATTTCTGGTAAGGATGGTTCGAAATATAATTACGTATAGAATGTGGTTAGTTGTATTTGGTTGCTATTTCCACATATTTTTCACTATTGTAATGTTTTTTTAACTAACTTTCCAAAAAGAAGGAGGTTATATGTTCGACTGTATGTATTTTTTTATTTATGATTACCGATTTCTCCGTCAATTGTGGACCGATTTAGAAATGTTTTTTCTAAATCGTTCTACAATTGACTGACAATTATTATTATTATTAATATGTTAGAAAGGGTACCCGAGGTGGTCCCATAAAAATATAGTGAAGATCTGATAAAGAGATATACAACACTAGTCATCAATAAATGACGGCAAATCTATCGGCTTTGCTGCAATCACATGTCTGTTTATAAAGATTATACTGTTAAACTTCCCCACTAGGTGCCACAAGTTTCAAAAAACGATGCCATACAGAAAGTGTCAAAAAAAGAAAAAACAAAAGCAACACCGATCGAGCGGGTTTTACAGCCAAACGGTTGGAGTTAGTCTTCAAATTTTCACAGTATAATCTTGTTGATCCAAAGCCATACAAACTGTCAAAAAATATTTTTAACATATAAAAGCTGCCGTGATTTTTAACTTAAAAAAGTATTTGACCTACCCTATCGAGTGGGGTATCATTGTTTAGTGTTCGTTGAGGAGATAAACACTGTTTTTAATGCAAGAAAATATTAGAAAACAAAGGAATGAGTAACCACTAAAGTCAGCTTTTTTACAAAATTATGTCCCCAAGAATTTTTAACGTCCCATTGACCTATAAAATTAAAAATCGGTGATAATGTTTATTATTAAGTATTTTTTACCAAAAAATCCAATATATTGATAAATCAGAGTTTTCTTTGACATTTCCTATTTTTTTCTATTCTGAACAACTTGTTTTTACGATTTGGTACGGAACCCTAAATGTGCGAAGTCCGACACGCACTTGGCCGGTTTTTTCATTAAGAGTATTTGTTGTTTACATACATACATAATCAGGCAGCGAGTCGAGCCTTTATTAAATTACTTAATTTATAACCACAATACAAATTCGTTACAAACACTATCGAAACAAAATAATTAAAAAACGAATAACTTACTTATAGGCCTCAGTAACCAGGTCATGAAATTCCCAAAACAAAATCCTATCTTTGGTAAAATCACTAAAGGTGAGGGTAGATTCGAAATTAAAGCAAAATATTTAACTTTATTTTAAATCTACCCACATGTTTTGTGATTTGAATAAATAGATGGTATGACGTTGCTGCTTAGGGCTTGCTGTGTGCTTGGCCGTATTAGTTCGAGTTTTAAAGTATTGATTAGTTACGAGTGTAATATCTGGATATCTGCAAGGTTCATACCAACGGTATGAAGATGGTAAGATAGCCGGGCGGTGTGATTCAACTTGACAGGGTGCAAAGTTAACATATATAAGGAAGCTTGAAAGTCACAACTATCACCAATAAAATGACCGAAAACCGTCTTTGAAGGTATGGACACATCAAGAGACGTAGTGAGGTACACGTGGTACTAATTGCACTGCCAGAACAAAAGAGAAGTAAAGGCCGCCCGTCATTAATCTGGTGGACTCCAAATAATGTGACCAGGGAAAGAAGAAGAATGATCTGTATATCTTTATATTGTGTGTCTATACATTTGTGAATGTAGGGCAAACATTACGGCCTTGCATCGTATTGGAATGTTACCTGTTCCAGTGATTCCGGATTATTTGTAAGTTATTTTCTAAAAATTATGTAATGATATTCTTAAGTGTGTGGCTATATAATAACAGCTGCACGGGTCGATCTTCAGGGTTAATCAACTCTTGCCGAGGTCCGTCCGTGGATGGATGGCCATATTTACAAAGCGAGATACTTCCATGCCTTGGAAAGCACGGCAGGACATCGCTCCCGGCTGTAATTTGAAGATTTTTGACAGTTGTAACGGGTAGTCAGACGCCTGAAATCTTACCAAGGAGCATCGTGTTACCCAGTGACTGGGTTGTGAAGATCAAATAGGCTGTCGCTTTAATTAAAATGCTGGTTATGATATTCTGTTGTGATGTCCAGCAAAATAAATAGCTAATTTCAAGTATGTAATAAGGTGTGTTTTATTTTTTAGATAAATGCCGTTAGTAGTTGGGTGAAGAGGTTTGAAGAAAAACATTCAATTAGAACCGGCTGAAATCCGTATCAGACTGCAGCGTATATATTGCAAGAGATGGGAAGATGCCAGTTAATACATGTAAGTAAAAAAGTGGTAGGTATAATCTGACTAATAAAACACAGGAATATAGTGTCAAAGCCGGATAGTTGCAGTTTTTGAAATCATTCTGTACCTCTCAGTACAACAAGCAAATTAATTTCCATCGGGATCAAAATTATTCTTTGTCCTAATCCAGGACATAGTCTATGTGTGTGCCAAGTTTCATACAAATTCGTTTTGGTGGCCTCGGCGTCCGCAAAATTTCTAGTGTAAGCTTAGCCGGTCAAGCTCGGCGTTCCTGTCTTCTATCCACAGCACTGAAAAGCTAACCAGGAAAATTTTAGCTCTTTCCCTGGTTGACTCAGAAGTGCCGTGCTTGCCCGACGCAGAGATAGATAGATAGATAGATAAACTCTTTATTTAGTGCACACAAAAGACACAGCACAACACACAAAATCACAATATTTTTTAATTTACATGTAGGTATTTGGAAACAATTTAAGGTGCCGACATACAAAAAAATAAGAAACAGGAAAAATACATTATACAAATAAAAGTGACACAAGTAACATACCTACTTCAATTATTAGTTAAAATGATTAAAACACAGTGCGGTGTGCGTCTCAAGGTTGCACCAAATGGGAGTCCAGCTCAGCACGTGTCAGGCAAATATACCTGACGCTGATATTTTGCTGGATCCCTGCAGTGACGTACGGTCGCTGAGTAGTCGATAGATGTTTTCGTTATTACAGTGTTATGCGGGGTATATAGAAACAGAGGACGCCTGGAAAGTGGCTTGCCCGGATACGGATCGGCCCGAGAACCCATTTTCCCAGAGACAGTGGGATGAGCCGCTCTGCAGGTTGTTACGGAATAACCTTATTAATACGTCTACCAATACTGCTAAGCGTGCCCGCCTGCTGGCTGTGGGTGAGTGGGAGTCGGGCCTCTGGCTTCAGGCACTTCCGTCACCTAACATAGGCACTATGCTAGGTGACACAACCTTCCGACTCGCTACATGTCTGCGATTGGGCGCTCCTTGTGGGGCTCCACATCGCTGCCAATGCGGTGAAGCAGTCGACTGCCTCGGACATCATGGCCTTTCCTATAGTAAGAGTGCAGGTCGGATTGCGCGGCACGCTAGCATTAATGATCTCATCCGTCGTGCTCTTGCCACCGCCGGGGTGCCAGCTATCTTAGAACCCAATGGCCTGGCACGTGTCGATGGGAAGAGACCAGATGGTATGACCACAATGCCATGGAAGTTGGGTAGGTCTTTGGTGTGGGATGCAACTTGCGTCGACACCCTTGCACCATCCCATCTTCCTAGCACGGTGAGCTGCGCTGGGGCGGCTGCTGCAGGTGCTGAAAACCTCAAACGGCGCAAATACAACAACTTAATTGGTAATTATGTTTTTGAGCCGTTTGGGGTTGAAACACTAGGGCCATGGGGTCCGAGTGCACACCTATTATTTCGGGATATCGCCAAGCGGTTGGTCGACTCTTCACGTGACCAGAGGGCTGGCGTTTTTTTTGGCCAAAGAATCAGCATTGCCATCCAACGTGGCAATGCTGCCAGCCTTCTGGGCACTTTTCCTGTTGACAGCGATGTGGGCGAATTTTTTGACGCCCCGTAATTGTACATATTAGTTTTTCTTATTTTAGTTCTAATATTAGTTTGTAAATAATGTACATTAGATATAATTATTAATTAATTTCAAATAAAATAGTAATAGTTTGTTAATATTTAGGATTACAATAATGATTTTGATTTTAGTCGGGGATGTTTAGTGAATACTCATTTGGTGTTTAATTAATTAAAATTATGTTACGTAACGGAGGTGGTCACTGGCCCCTGAAATACCGATGCTGTTACCTAGCTCAGGTTCAAACAACAAAAAATGTGAAACCCTGAGTTTTCACAGATTTTTGTAAATTTTGAAGGTAATAAATAAAACATTTATTTATTATTATTCCTTGTGCTTTTCGCTTAAATCTTTCTTTTTCTCGTAGTCATGGTATAAAATATAGTATGCAACTCTTGAATAAAACGGATTTATATTGAGGGCCATGAATCACTCGCGTCGCACAGTGGGCTGAAACGGGCCGGTAGATGACTTAGCGTTTAAAAAAAAGTTTCTTTTTCTGAAATTTTAAATAGTGCGTTGGATTTATCTATTGATTATAAGTAATTATTTATACGAGGGTCGTTTAGATAACTTGAGTATTTTCGGAGTTATTAATAACCAAAGTAATTTTTGTATGAAGCAAAACAAAAAAACTTGATAGATAGATAGATTTATTTATTTGCTTAGAATGTAGGTAATACATTTAGGTGTTACAATATTTTGGATCCTTATACATTCTGCCTCATGGCATGCAAAAATTTTAGTAACACTGCTATAGATTATACTATTTACTTAAAGCTAATTAATAATATAAGAACATTACAAATTAAATAGTCTTGTCATTCAAGAAATCCGATACAGAGTAATAGCATTTTGAAAGTAGTAATTTTTTAAGTTGCTTTTTAAATATTCTTAAAGGTTGCTCTTTAACTATTTTTGGTATATGGTTATAAATAAGAGGAGCCATGCACATGACACTCTTTCTCAATAATGCAGTTTTATATCCACCTATGCATAACATATCTTCGTATTGAGTTCTTAAACTTGTAGTCCTGTTTCTAGTATTTTTCAAAGTTGGGAATAAGTGATCATTTGTTTTTACAAAAATGGCTATTTCTAATATATATAAGCATGCAAAAGTTAAAAGATTATATTTTTTGAAAAAAGGTATGCAGTTGTCGGTCACATTGAGTTTAAACATAGATCTAATACAGCGTTTTTGCGCCTTAAAAATATTTTCTCTCTCGCTACAGTTTCCCCAGAATATTATACCAAACCTCAATACAGAAACAACTAGACTGTGGTATGCCATCAATACTGTCTGAATGTTAACTTTTTTTGTTAAACTATATAAAGCATAAGCTGCTGAACTTAGTTTTTTGCATACATCATCTGCTTGAGTTTTCCATGTCAGTTGGCTATCAATTGTAATTCCTAGAAATTTTGCTTCACTGACCTTATCTATTGTTTGTCCATTATAATGTATATTCATATTTGTGGCTAATATTCTTTGGTAATAGTGCATTACTTTTGTTTTCTCTAGATTTATAATTAAGTTGTTTTTATTAAGCCAATTTATAAATTTTTCGAGCGTAATATTAACATTAGCTTCATACGAATCTCTATTATGACACTTAATTATCAAAGTGCTGTCATCAGCAAAAAGGACCATTGGATTTGGTATTTCACTAGGCAAATCATTTACATACAGTAGAAATAATAAGGGGCCGAGTATGCTGCCCTGTGGGACACCAAATTTGATATTTCTTCGAGAAGAAGCGTACCTTTTTTCTTTTTTTGTTTTTAGACAGACTCTAGAAATTTCTGTAAATTGTTTGCGTCCTTTTAGGTAAGTTTTAATCAGATTAAGCACATTTCCTCGTATACCGTATGATTCAATTTTACTTGAAAATCTATAAATTCTCAAATTTTCTCAAAGAATTGACTTTACGTATGTATAGTACGTATTTTTGTCCTATTTTAACACCTATTCTCGGGTTGCGATTTTCTGCGATTTGGTCGCAATTTCAAATTTTGTTCTCTATTCCACTCCACCATAGAGGTTAAGAACCAGGCGCGTTTTTTTATGTAGTGGTCTCCCCGTTAGGCCTAATCCACTACCCCACCGAGAGTGTCTCCACGTTGTCGTCGTGGCGGGGCTTGTGCGTCTCAATGATCTTGGGGCTTCGCCGGTAGAGTTACTCATGCCGGAAAGGCCCAAGTGAGAGACCTGACTAAGAGAGACACACGGAGGGGTCGCTCCTGATCGACCGACGGTCGTCGGTTGACAAAGGATGCGACCATGCCGCAGCGGTGCAGGCGCACCAATGCGGCAGGCGTATCTCTCCTCGAGGGGATTCCTTCCGAGGAGAGAACTTTCGGCGGGTTCGCTGAATCGGGTTGGCCGGACAGCGAACAGAGGCATGTTTAATGCCGCCGTCGGGGGCTTGGCTTAACCACCCGGCCCAGAGGAAGGACACCTCTAAGATAAAAAACCACCTAATCCTAAGCTTGAGGCGCGGCGAGAGGATGAATGGCTGGAGGGACTTCAGTCGTTAGCGCTTCACCTGTAGAGCACCTGCCGCACTCTACAGTATGTAGGCTTACCTGGGTAAAAGGCTCTGCCCAGGTGGACATTAATTCCTATACTACTCGTGGGAACAAAAATGGAAACAACAAATAAAAATAAAATCGACGAAGAGGTGAGGAGTGATGCAGGGTCGGAGTCCGACACTGCATCTGGCGCAAAGGGCTCACAGAGCTTGGAGCGTGAAGTTGAGGGGGCTGCTGCAAAGAACCGAAGGTTCTTCCGGAAGCGCCCCAAATCGGGGGATGGCCAGGGGTCGTTCTCCGATGATGAGCTGGCCTCGGCCCGGAAGATCACTACCAGTATGCGTGGTGGGGGCCGAGACAGAGGAGTGGGGAGGGGGCTTGCCGCGGAGGGGCTCCACCTCGGATCGAACAGCCGCAGGGCTGTCCTTTCGGGGTCTTCTGGCGGTGAGCTAGATTTGGAGCTGGACCTGGATTCGGAGCGAACGGCCAAGTTCGCAGAGGTCGTGGGAGCCGCAATCCGAGATGTGGCCTTGAAGAGGAATAAGTCCTCTAAAGGCAAGGCCATATCGGCGGCCACGGCCTCCATTATGGCGGCAGCGGAGGCTAATCACGTCGGATCTCCGTCGGATGCAATGTCGGAGATGCGGGTGGAGGTCGCCCGCTTGAAAGCCGAAATGGAGCTTCTTCAAAAGGAGAATGAGAAGCTCCGAGCGGACCTGGCCGGGCTCCAAGGAGTCGGCCCCGGGGAGAAGCCGCAGGGGGGGACGCAGCATGGTCAAGGCCAGCCCCTGCCTGTAGAGGACCGGGTTTTGAATCTGGTGCGGCAGGAGCTGGTTGCCTTCCATAGTAGATTCTCTGTTTTGGAGGCCATCGTCCTGCGCCCGCCGCTAGCGGCGAGCCAGCAGAAGGCGGCTTCATTTGCTGCTGCCGTGGCCAAACCGGTTTCGTCGGGACAGGCTAATCGTGGGGTCATGGCAGAACCCGCTAGGTCGGCCCCGGCGAAATCGGTAAAATCAGCACCCAAAAAGGGCGGAGTGGCTGCACAGACAACGAGAGCCCCAGCCCGGGCGGCGGGTCAGCCACCCCAATCTCGCGCCGACGCCGATTGGCAAGTGGCTGGGGAGAAGAGGAAGGCGAACAAGGCAGCAAGGGCGGCCAAAAGGAAGGCGAGGCGGCAGCGGCGCAAGAAGCAAAGCGTCGCGGCTAGGCTCCACGCCCCGAAATCCGCAGCTGTAGTGATTACACTACAGCCGGCAGCGGAAAAGAAGGGCGTGTCCTACCGCGACATGCTCGCCAAAGCGAGGGCGGTCGTGAACCTGCAGGAGCTCGGCATCGCCGAGGGCATCCGGGTGAGGGTCACCGCGACTGGGGCCCGGATGCTGGAAGTTCCCGGCGCGGCCAGTGGCCCGACCGCCGACGCTCTGGCCGAAAGGCTCAGAGCTTCCTTAAATGCGGATGAGGCCCGAGTGTCCAGGCCCACCAAGTGCGCTGACATGCGCATTCTGGGCCTGGATGACTCTGTGACGGAGGAAGAGGTGGTGGCCGCCGTCGCTAGGTCTGGGGGGTGCTCTGCCGAGCAGGTTAGGGCGAGCACTATACGTCCAGACGTCGCGGGGATGCGGGCCGTGACGGTGAGCTGTCCCGTCTCGGCGGCCCAAAAAATAGCTGGGGAGGGTCGTAGGCTCTTGGTGGGGTGGGTTTCCGCGCAGGTGAAGCTACTGGAACCCAGACCTCTGAGGTGCTTCCGCTGCCATGTGGGCAACCACGTGGGAGCTCAATGCACCTCGGAGGTTGACCGGAGCAATCACTGCTTCCGCTGTGGGCAGCCTGGTCACAAGGCCGGCTCTTGCAATGCCACGCCACACTGCTTCGTATGTGCGGCAGCTGGCAAGCCGGCGGATCACCGGGCTGGGAGCAAGAACTGCGCTCCTCCCGCCAAGGGCAGAGGTAGAGGCAAGCCCTCCACCGTCGCCGTCACCACCGCAACCGCAGCCGCCGCCACTGCTGCTGCCGATGCCACCCCTAAAGCCGTCGTCGCCGCCGAAACCACCGCGGCAGGACCCAAACAGGGGGCTCAGGAGGAGGCGGAAATGGAGTGCCAATAATGGCCCCATTACGCCTCCTCCAGGCGAACATCAATCACTGCGCTGCTGCTCAGGATCTGCTGCTCCAGAGCATGGCGCAGTGGTCGATCAACACCGCCGTGGTCGCTGAGCCGTACTTCGTCCCGCCCAGGGATGACTGGGTGGAGGACCTGAGCGGCTCAGTGACCCTAATTTCGTCAGCCGCCGCCGGTACCCCGTCCCTCGAGGGTGTCAAGAGGGGACAGGGTTGCGTGGCAGCACGGTTCGGAGAGATTGCCGTGGTGGGGGTATACTTTCGCCGAGTTCCACAACTCCCTTGCGGAGTTGAGAATCGTCGTCGTCGGGTTTCGCTCCCTCCCTGTGCTCGTTCTTGGGGACTTCAATGCCAAGAATGTGGCTTGGGGTTCCCGGTATACGGACACACGGGGCAGGATGGTGGAGGACTGGGCTCTGGAGACAGGCCTGGTCATCCTAAACCGGGGTTCTGTCCCCACGTGTGTGCGGATGCAGGGCGAATCGGTGGTGGACATTTCTTTCGCCAGCCCCGCTCTGTCACCGCGTGTCGTCGACTGGCGCGTCATGGAGGAGGTGGAGACCTATTCCGACCACCGGTATATCCGGTTCGACGTCTCCACCCAGACCTCGAGCGTGCCGGTCCGACAGACCCCGAGTGGTCCGCGGTGGGCGTTGAAGCAGCTGGACCGGGAGCTATTCCTGGAAGCCTCGATCGTGCAGGCCTGGGTGCCATCACCGGACAAGCCTGCTGATATCAACGACGAGGCGGAGTGGTTCCGGGAGGCCATGTCCGAGATATGTGACGTGGCAATGCCCCGGGTCCAGCCAGGACACGCCCGGCGCCAGGTGTACTGGTGGTCGCCGGAACTTACGGCTCTACGCCAGGCGTGCGTTGCTGCGCGACGCCGGTACACCAGGCATCGCAGGCTCCGTAACCGCCCCCCGGATACGGAAGCCATTGAGGCGGAGCTATACGAGAGGTACAGAGCGGCGAGGACCGCCCTCCGAGCGGAAATCAAGAGGGCCAAGGGATTGGCCCGCGAGGAGTCGCTGGCAACCCTGAGCAGGGATCCGTGGGGACGCCCCTACAAATTGGTGCGGGATAAACTCCGCCCATGGGCTCCCCCACTGACGCAGAGTCTCCGGCCGCAGCTCGTAGAGGACGTGGTGAGCGCTCTGTTCCCTTCGCGAGGGGAACATATTCCCCCGCCCATGGCTCCACCTCCTGCGGTGCCCAATGCGGACCACACCGCCGACGACGACGAAGCTTCGGAGGTGACCGAGGTAGAGCTGAGAGTGGCGGTACGCAGGCTGAATGCCAAAAATACCGCCCCAGGACCCGACGGCTTACCTGGAAAAGCCTGGGTCCTGGCCTTGGAAGCTCTCGGGCCTCGACTAAGGGGGCTCTTTAGCGCATGTTTGGAGCGGGGCCAGTACCCACTTCGTTGGAAGACGGGGAAACTGGTCCTCATTAAGAAGCCAGGGCGCCCTGCGGACTCTCCGTCCGCTTACCGGCCCATCGTGCTGCTCGATGAGGTGGGCAAGCTCTTTGAAAGAGTCATTGCAGACCGCCTCGTCGCGCAGCTTGTGCGAGTGGGGCCGGATCTGGCGGAGAGCCAGTTTGGTATCCGCAGGGGTCGCTCTACGGTGGACGCCATCATGCGCGTACGAGCCCTCACGATGGGGGAAGCAGTGGCCCGGGGTGGAGTCGTCTTGGCGGTGTCTCTAGACATTGCCAATGCCTTCAACACCCTGCCATGGAGCTGCATCAGGGAGGCACTCCAGTATCACCGGATGCCGCCCTACCTCTGTCACGTGGTCGAGGCCTATCTGACGGACAGGGCCGTCATCTACCCCGGTCACCAGGGAGAGTGGAAACGGCGAGAGATGTCGTGCGGTGTCCCACAGGGATCGGTCGTGGGGCCGCATCTGTGCGACATCGGGTACGACTGGGTGCTGCGCGCCGATCTCCCTAGTGGCGTCAGCGTGGTTTGCTACGCTGACGACACGCTGGTCCTGGCACAAGGGAGGTCGCACCAGGCGGCGGCTGAAATAGCGACACGCGGGGTTGCGACAATCGTCGAGAGGATCCGGCAATTGGGACTCGAGGTGGCCCTGCACAAGTCCGAGGCCATGTGTTTTCACGGTCCTCGGAACGCACCACCGCCGGGATCCCAAATAACGGTAGGAGGGGTTCACATCGGCGTCGGGTCGACGATGAAGTACCTGGGACTTGTCCTCGACAGCCGGTGGAATTTCGTGGAGCATTTCCGACGTTTGGCTCCCAGACTGGAGCGGGCGGGGGCTGCCCTCAAGCGGCTGCTGCCCAATCTAGGGGGTCCAAACGCCTCCTGCCGGAGGCTCTACGCGGGGGTCGTGCGGTCCATGGCCCTTTACGGGGCACCGGTATGGGCGTGTTCCCTGAGACGGCGACCAGCCCGCCGGTTGAACACGTCCCAAAGGGTCATGGCCATCCGGCTGGTCCGGGGATACCGCACGGTCTCCGGTGAGGCGGCGAGCCTCCTTGCCGGATTGCCGCCATGGGATCTGGAAGCCAAAGTCCTCGCGCAAATATGGGAGTGGCGCGAGGTGGCTAAATGCCGGGGCGAAACTCCGTTGCCGCGACAAATTGCGGCTCAGCGGACAGAGCTCCGGCAGGATCTCATGGCGACATGGAGAGGGCGATTGTCGCAACCCAGCGCTGGGCACGCCACAATTGCGGCGGTAAGGCCCCTCTTTGAGGAGTGGCTTGAGAGGCGTCACGGCGTCCTCACCTTCCGCCTGACGCAGGTCCTCACCGGACACGGCTGTTTCGGGAGGTTCCTGTTCAGGATAAGGCGGGAGGAAACGCCCGGGTGTCACCATTCTGTGGACCGCCCTGAGGACACGGTGGAGCATACGGTGGAGATCTGCTCCGCTTGGGCGGAACACCGCCGTGTCCTCATGGAGGCGATCGGCGGTGGCGACCTCTCGCGTCCCGCCCTGGTGCAGGCCATGGTACGGAGCGAGAGGGCATGGGAAGCTGTCTCCTCCTTCTGCGAAGCAGTTATGCTCGCAAAGGAGGAGGCGGAACGCGTGAGGGAGACGCAAAGGAGGCGCCCTCATGCCCCTAACCACCGCAGGAGACGACCCGGGCGTCGGGAGTCGCAAGCCGATTCCCGGCCACCGTAGGCGCGGGCTTGCGGACGGAAAGTAATGGGTAGCTCGCCGTCCGATAAGGACCAAGCCCGAGTTTACGGCGCGTAGTGTTCCACGCGCGCCTCAAAGAGATGTCTGCACAATGACGGGGTCCGATAGGGCCGATGCCTGTCTGGGTCGCGGATAAATTTGAAAGAGAGTTACCGTGGCCCTGGCAAAAGCAACTGAAGGAACACGGGTGGGTTTTAGTCAGTAAAAGTCTGACACGCCCTCCCGCTTCACCCAGAGCGGGAGAAGTCATTGGATGATTTCACACCCCAAAAAAAAAAAAAAAAAAATGCCTAATCCACTAAGGACTAATAAAATAAGTAAAAATCACAATCAGGTACTGGTCACTGCACTTTTTTAATTTAATCACTATCAAGAGTATCCATATTAACGAATGCAAAATTTTCGTATTCGTCATCATCAAATGTTTCCGTTTGTTCAATTATTAATAAACTTTGTGCTACTTCTGACAAAGTTTTATGTTTTTTGCGAAGTTTGTGGCGTTTCGCTGAGATGAGTGGATCAGAGCTGGTCAACAAATTATTTAAAATGTCTTCATTTGTAGTTTTTCTACTGCATTTCCTGTAATGGTGTTGGCGGTACCTACGAAAGTCTTTATTTCTAGCTTCAGCAGCTTCTTCAGATAGCTGTCCAATTGGTATTAGACCAAAACTTTCAATAATAGCTGCACCATGCATAAGAACTTTATGAACACTTGAAGGCATAATATAATACCAGCCATATAATTCCAAATACAGTCGCATGGTCACTTGAGCATATTAGTAAATATTTTTTTTTTTAGCAAATTAATAATAATAATATAAAACGTTTATTTTTCTCTTCACAAAGTTTGTTACATTCTATGCCTTGCAGTATAAACCAGGGTATAACTTTGTGAGAGACTGGTGCCTGTGATAGGTTTCAATAAGAACCTGTATTACAGGTCACCAGGTCCCCCCCGCGGCCAAAAGCCCATCATGACATACTGATTGACAGCTTGGATACAAGAAAATAGATTTGAAAGAAAGTTTAGCTTCGTAGACATGGATGATAGAGAAATATGATAACAGTTTAAAATACAAATTACCCATATTAAGGAAATACAAGGAAAGACAATGAAAAAGATAAAATAATATACAATAGGTGCTAAGGGTTTAGTTATTAGTATACTAGTATTATATTATCTGTGGTTATTAGATTTTTAGTAAGTAACAGAGTGAGCATGAAGAAAGTAAGTTTGTGTTTGTGTGTGATGTTGTTTAAGAGCTTGAGGTTGTGTGTTGTGGGAATGATCTTACTATGAGGTGCGCATTGGTTACAGGAGCAAAGCAGCTGAGGGGATGTTTTATTTGACAAACCTTAGCATTTATTTCATAGGGGTCAGTATTTTCTCGGTTCCCTCGTAGTACAGAGCCTTAAGATATGTAGCTAGTAATGCCTTACATTTATATTTAGTCCGGGAATAGATGTTGAGGATATCATTTAATTTATTGTATAAATAAGGTCCGAGGAAGAAAAAGAATTGACGTGAATGTGCTGATTTTGCAATTTGGGTTTGGCCCTACCTTTCCGGCGCTTATCCAACTGGAGTTTTGGGTCGAATTGCAATAAGGAATGTTCTTTGACCACCGTACGCAATACGAAAGTTTGCCTAACCGTAAGAACATCCCAATCCTTGTAAAGTTCTACTGTAGGATATCGGTAGGGGAGACCAGCGCCAACCTTGAGAATTGCACGCTGTGCTCTTTCAACCTCAATCAGATGAGTCTTTGCGGCGCCTCCCCAGGATATAATGCAATAGTCGATAAGGGAATGGCACAAGGCATTGTAGACCATCTTGGTAACCCGTCGGTCCACTACGTGTCTCAATGTTTTAAATATATAAATGAGTTTACGCAAGCGGGTTACAAGGACTTTAATATGTGGCTTAAATGTCAAGCATTGATCTATTATGATACCAAGATATTTGATATCATCGACCCGCTGAAGATAAGGACAGGAGCACGAGGAAGCACCTGGGGGACACACATGGTAGGATATACTTAAATAGGATGGAGGCAGTAGACTTAACCTATGTGCAAAAGCAGCGTATTTGGTTTTGTTAACATTTAGTGTTAAGATATTCGCTCGCAACCATTTGCAGACTTTGCGAAAACCACTTTGGGCAGTGTCAAAAACCTCCTCCCATGTCTGCCCACTGAAAAAGAGGGCAGTATCATCTGCGAAAGTAATAATATGTCCACAGTTCAGCTGAAGACGGCAGAGGTCGTTGATATAGACCAAAAACAAAGTTGGGCCAAGTATGCTGCCCTGGGGCACACCGAAATCGACACGAGCCTCATCGCTCAACACCTGGCCTATTCGAACTCTTTGTTTTCTTTCGGTAAGATAGTCCTGCAATAGTTTCAAAGGTACACCCCTAACACCAATCTCTTCCAGCTTTTTGAGTAGGTGCGGGACAGAGACTGTGTCAAATGCCTTAGCCAGATCGAGGAAGACAGTAATGCATTTGTTCCTTTGGTCCAAGTTAGTGATAATGGAGTTTACCTCATACCTACCTATATTACCTATGGTGGTGGAAAATGTCAAACAATTTTTTTTTATTTAAACTACTAAGTAAGTATTGAAGTACTTCAGGCCGTTTAGTGTACATTATTTACAATTTCAAATTAATTGGAATAAATTGCTAAACTAAAATTTCATGACTCTTCATACAAATTTGATATGGCTATATATCCGAAAGTACGAGTCCAATTAAAAAAAGTCAAAGAGTAAAAACTTTTTAAATTTATGTGTAGATACTAAAAAAATATTTACATTTTAGTTCTTAAGACCCAACCTTGTAATCCCAGCCCACTGTGCGTCGCTCAGGATTCTAACACTTGAATAACATTCAGTTTTTAGAATCCTTCACTTGTTCGTGATTCATCTATGGCCCTCGTTTTAAATCCGTCCTTTATTCACTAGTTGCATAATATACTAATATGGCCGCTAGAGGGGTGCCGAAGAGGTGCTTGCCTCGGGTGTTCTAGACGTTTAATCCGCCTCTGATTGCAAGTTTGAGGAGGTTGTCGCTTTCCTCAAACCTGCCACAGATACACCTACATAATAACATAATACAAGCATAACCCTACATAGAAAATTACTACCCTACAATACCCAAAATCTAAAACTAGTACGAGTACTCCATTAGTTTAAGAAATATTATACCATGCCACTGGTGGGGTGCTAGTAGTCACGTTGTTACATTTTTTATTTCAAGATTTCTCTATTAAAAACTCTAGGATTTCTTCCCAAATTAATACAAAAATTACTACCCCTAAAGAAATAATAATAGCGACCAAAAATTCAGATTCTTAAGTGTTGTAGGTATTTTAAGAAAAAAATAGTTTTCATTACTTTTCCATACTAATTAAATATAAGAAAAACATAGGGGCATAGTATATTTCTTTCTTTTCCAGTTTATGGAATATCTTTTAAATTGGAGGTAATAGGCGAGAGTCAAACCTCGAATTATGACTTTTTACTTTGGAAATTCAGTCGGAGCTCTCTGCCCGCATTTCCTCTTAAGGAGTTGCGATCTTGAAATATCGAGTGGAAAAGAAAACTGCGAAATATCGCGCGCCGCGTGCTCCTCGCGGCGGCGTTCGACGCGCTGGCGCAAACTCACAGCGGCGGCATTCCGCGCGGCGCTCATATCTAATATTTATTTATTTATTTAAACTTCATGTACAATAGTGGTACATAGGCGGACTTAATGCCACAAGCCATTCTCTACCAGTCAACCTTTGGGTTAAAAAGGACAACGTTGTGAACGTGTACAAAATCTTAACATAACAACTTGTATACGAAAATGTTCCTATATACTTACATATCTATCTGATACCTTTGAACGGGCAATTCTTGTATTGTATATAATCTGAATCTCGGAAACGGCTCCAATGATTTTCATAAAATTTAGTAGGTAGGTACGCAGGGATTTCGGGGGCGATAAATCGATGTAGCTAGGTTTCATTTTTAGAATACGTCGTTTTCTCTATTTTCACCCAAGCAGAGCTCGGTCGCCCAGTTAATATTAATAATACACATGTACAAATAAAATAGTGTAATAAATACCAATAAAAAAACGAAAAACCTATTAAAAATTATTATGACTAGACTTCTTGTCTCTAGTTGAGAGCTATTTAGTCTGACTCAAGTAGTTGTTACGAGCTTTTCTTTTAAAAGTAAATTTGAATGCCAATAAAGCTCTGGAACGCGTTACGTTCCAGAGCTTTATTGTTGAGACAGCGTATGAATTGGACATAAAACCGGTGCGGTGTGAAGGAATTTGGAGGAGTAGATTTTTAAAAGCGCAAAGGTTACGTCTGTGAAGACTGCCCAACACTATGAAATAAGTTTTTAGATAATCGGGAGCACAAGGATCGTTCATAATAGTGAAGAGCAAGCAGAGAGATCTGGGGGAGCTCATGAGGCAAATAGGCAGCCATTTAAGCTTAGAACGGTAGGAAGATGTGATCGTATTTACGAAGGTCAAAAACAAAGCGAATACAATTGTTGAGAAGTAAATCCAATTTCTTTAGAAGTTCTTGGGATAGATCAGGATAACAAACATCAGCATAGCCGATAATGGGAAGCACAAGTGACTGGACTAAAGTGATTTTGGTGCTGGATGGGAGGAAATGCTTGAATCTATAGAGAGACCGCAGTGAGAGCGCGACTTTCTGGCTCACCTGAGCCACGTGTTTATTCCAACTAAAAATGTCGTCAATGTTGTGGTATTCATTCCAAATCTCTTACTCCACTTACGTTTTATATTACTTATACTTTACAAATTTCATTTTTATAACTTTTGAAATTGTATCAACTTATGTTACTATTTTTTATGTATTCTTTGATAATGTATACACCTGAAAACTTAGATAAACTACCTATAGATTAAGCACTGGCGTTGCCGCACATGAGACTGCAATAGTTAGTTCTGGTGTTACAACAAGAACAAGAACACTACAACCCACCATCGCACTGACACTTATTATCTATAAATAACCCAAATTCCTTGTCTCAATTAACACATAATACCACGAAATCACATAAAATCAAACAAAACCGAGTTTGTTTGTCAAACCTGCCATTATATTAGAGTTTGACAAACAACAGAAACCGGCCATGGTGACAAAGACAAAAAAATATCTTTTGTTCTTATTATTTACATGGAGTTGCCAATTAGCCATCTCGCTCTATCAATCAAGCTCATTTTAAGGCTTAATCTATA
The DNA here is from genome assembly GCA_945859665.1 of Anorthoa munda. NCBI lineage: Eukaryota > Metazoa > Arthropoda > Insecta > Lepidoptera > Noctuidae > Anorthoa > Anorthoa munda. Next base: position 20,893,430 of record OX243915.1, read on the forward strand.
GGTACTTTATCTAAGCCTGAAAAGCATACGATTTGTTTTAACATTCAAGCTATTATATTATTTTATACCCTGACATTTTATCTGACATGACATATGTCTATTTTATTCTCTTAGGCCATAGACATATCATACCATGGACTACAGCTTCTTTAAGCTCGTTGTACATTATAATTTTCATAATAAGGGCAGCGGCAGACTGCCCCCTCTGTAAACCGTTTTATTTCGTTCGTCATGATTTCTTAATTGATATTTGAATTCCATAAGACATGACAGAGAACGAAGAAAAACGGGAGTCACTTTTTTAGTTTTGAATCTGGACTGGACGCCGAAAGTCGGTTAATTACTGAGTACTATAATACCAAGTGTATTTTCTATTCTAAAAACTCTCAAAAACTGTGAATTTCCAGCTTGTGTAAGAGATATTACTTTCTGAAGTGCTCTAATTAAATATATTGTGTGTGGTTCCCTAAAGAGTGCATTATTTCCTGGACCTTACCCTCAGGGCAGGAAGATGATGATAACTTAAACTTATTTATCTTATTAGATCTATATTTAATCTAAAGGGAAAAACATGTTATGGCTTAGAAAAGGGTAATGTGTAGTTACGTGGCAATACTGCTGTTCAAGGACAGGACAAGAGCTCTGTTGTTTATGTCACGTCATACATCGAACAAAGTCATCAACTCGCGCCTGGCATAATATATTGGGGCAATTCCACTTACAGAGAAGTTGCGTTTAAAGCCCAAAAAAAATGTGTGCGTGCGGTGTTTAAACTGAAACCGACTGATAGCTGTATTCCATATTTCAGAAATTTTAAACTATTAACATTGCCCTGTATGTCCATTTTTGAGACAGCAGTATTTGTCAAATCCAACTTCCATCTGTTTGAAACCTTGAGATCTAAACGTCGCAACAGAGAGATATGCACTAAGCCACATAGCACTGCTCTTTATGCAAAAAGTTTTTTAGGAATGGCACCTAGGATCTATAATAAGATCCCTAGACGAATTAAAGAAATGACGATAGACGATTTTAAAAAGGCTTTTCTGAAAATTTTGTATGAAAAAACATATTATACGGTGAACGAATACCTGACTGACACATTATAATTACACATATTTTTTTTTTGTTTTGACATTTAAATTGACAATTTATACTAGACTTTATTATTATTATTGTATTTTATTGGAATGTATTTTTTCTCTTTTTTTGTTTTCGACTATTTAATTTAGAATTATTTAATAATGTGTGATAACTTTTTATAATCAGCATGTTTGCCAAATTATTATTTGTACGCCGATGACGGCTAGACATAGCGTTCTTCAATAACCACAACATCTGTATCTAACCTACCTATGTTCAACAAATAAAGATATTTGTATTTGTATTTGTATTTGCCTTTTTTCCCATGGGGTAGACAGAAACTACAGAACGCCTCTTGCTACGATCCTTACTCCTTTTGCTTACAAACATATATACACTTAAGAATGGAGAAGTTCCAAAATGTTTAAATCTAAAACCTAGAAATTGATACGAACTAATTGTATGCTGATCGATTGTTTATAACGAGCGAAATAATCCTACCTAAGTCGTCAAATCCAAAACTAAAAAGGGAAAAATAAAAACTTTTTAACAAAAAAATTAAACCGACTTCCAAAACTCAACAAAGCGAAAAATAACTTTCTTTTCGGCAGTCTGTGTCAAAAATGAATAATTTGTACCAAAGACACCGACATTTCTTTGTTTCAAATATTTTGTCACATTAATATAATTATAACAAAATTAACGAGAAGATAGACGACCGTAAATAGATTATTTTTAGTGTATTTATCATCGACAGCTTCTATATTGTCATCGTCGTGTCATTCAATGTATTTTATGTGTTGGTACAGTCGATGGCGTAACTGATTTTGATACTAGTATCAAAAAGTACGTAAGCGGCGGCGCGATACTTTCTATTTTGTGCTAGTATTAAGAAAATCCTTAGTAGATAATGATTTTTCATGCATTTTTTGTCAGCCTATAGCTCCGATACCCCATGGATTTAAGGTTGGTGACTTGGGTAGGGTTATTTCGCTTGTTCTAAGCAATCGATCGGCATGCAGTTTGTTCGTGTTGATTTCTGGGTCAATTGTGATACTTGTATCACAATTATCCAAAGTCTCCTTTGGCGCACCTGTTTAGAAGCTTACATAACAACATATATGAATATTGTGCAAATCCAACAATAAACACAGCATAGCATAGTCTAAAAAAAAAAAAGATAGACGCTCTGGAGATGTGGTGCTGGAGAAGAATGCTCGGAGTGTCGTGGACCGAGTTTCGAACAAATGTCTCGATACTCCAAGAACTCCACATCAAGCAGCGGCTGTCCGCAATGGTACGGTCCCGAATACTCACTTTCTTCGGGCACGTTTCAAGGCGAGACAGTCAGTCCATAGAGCGGTTAGTCGTCCAAGGAAAAGTGGAAGGCACTAGACCACGTGGTAGGTCACCCATGCGTTGGACCGACCAGATCAAGTCTGCTGTAGGCGGTCCCGTGCACGAATGTACCCGGATGACTTCGAATCGGGAAAAGTGGCGAGACATTGTGAGACGCATTACATCTGCCGCATATACTACCGATACTTCATGACGACCACGACCGCTCTGTCAAGAGCGTTACGACTAAGAAGAAGAAGAAGCATAGCCTAATTAGACTATAATATTCCCACTGCTGAGACTCAGGCCTCCTCTCTGTGTTAGGGAGTAGGCTGTAATCCACCACGCGGGGCCAATGCGGATTGGTAGATGTCGCATGTCTTTGAATTTTGGTTTAAGGACAGTTTTCTCACGATGTTTTCTTTCACCGTTTAGTGAGCAAACATATCTAATTCAAAACCCGTTTTTCTGAAATCTGTTAAAGATTGGTCTGTTTCTACGATTTAAGATTAAATTCACCCAAAGGTTAATGGAGAAGGCTATGCTCGGCGTTTCCTTGCGTGATCGAATCAGAAAGAAGGATGTCCGCAGGATAACCAGGTTACCGACATAGCCCGATGAATTTACAAACTAAAGTGGCAGTGGGCAGGGCACATTGCTCGCAAATCAGATGGTCGATGGGGCCGAAAATTTCTGGAGTGACGACTACGTACCGGAAGTCGCTGCGTTGAAAGGCCTTCCTCTAGGTGGAGCAATGACTTTTAGTCATGGTCCAGCCCGCCCCCTTGCTACGCCCTGAGCCGAGGTCCGTATCCCACAGGGGGTTGCCCCTTAGCAGGGTCGTTTAGCTTTAGCTTTTATTGCTTTGGCTTGCAGTTAAGCAGTAGCCAATCAATTTGATTGAACTGCGAGACGTACATAAAAAAAACCGGCCAAGTGCGAGTCGGACTCGCGTACGAAGGGTTCCGTACCATTATCGCAGAAAACGGCACGTTTGTTGTATGGGAGCCCCACTTAAATATTTATTTTATTCTGTTTTTAGTATTTGTTGTTATAGCGGCAACAGAAATACATCATCTGTGAAAATTACAACTGTCTAACTATCATGGTTCATGAGATACAGCCTGGTGACAGACAACCAGACAGACAGACGGACCGCGAAGTCTCAGTAATAGGGTCCCGTTTTTACCCTTTGGGTACGGAACCCTAAAAAGGACCAATGATCTGGTTTAACTTGCGGGAATCCACTGGACGCGAGACGCACTGGACCGGTCACAGTGGTGACACTTGGGCAGGCCTTTGTCCAGCAGTGAACGTCTTTCGACTGAAAGTATGGTGATGATAAGTTTTGACTAAGATAACATATTTTTACGTGTCTTGGCCCCCTTCGTCTCTCTGCACATCGAGACTAATTGTAATATTTGAATAATTGGATGTCTCTCGCGATAGATGACACGTGGCCATTGATACGCGGGAAAGTCTTCGTCATAGTTCAGGATCTCGAAGCCATCTGCCTCGTTGGGGTTTGATATGCCATAACATTAATTAAATTTAAAAATACTATAAAATCTGCCCAACCTAAATGGGATTGGGTGGGGCATGATGGCCGCATGCACATTAAGATACACACAACTAAATATATCCTTAAGCCTTTTTCTCTTGGGCGTAGACAGACACTCTTCGATCAACAATACACTAGATGACCGGTAAGTGCTTTAAAAACGGGCCGAAAAATAAAAGCACAAATACTTGTATATAGCATAAGTTATGGTCTTATTTCAAATTATGGTGGTCCAATAATAGCCAACATTAAGACGTCAAAATGCCGCAGTTTGCGTTTAAAAATTGTGCAAATAATCACCGTAATACCGAGATTTCGGAAGGAATATCTTATTTTCGGTAGTGTTTTTCATAAAGTAAAAACCGAATAAATATGAATCAAACCAAATATTATGTTTGTTTGACCAACATACTAAAACACGCATGCGTCCGTTGAGAAAAACACGCATGCGTCCGTTGACCAGACAACACGTTATTATTTTGCTCCGTTAATTTTAAACATACAAGTCGGAAAAAGTTAGTGTTCATACTAGTGAGTTATACCATTGTGAAGCTGTGACAAAGGACTATGCAACATTGCTTACAGCATTCTCAAAACTATCGGAGTTCGTGAGTAATTAGCAAATAAATACTCAAAAATTTGCTAACAAACAATCAATCCCTGACCTACACCAACTCGCGGCCGGCTCGCTCTACGCACACAGACACAGGACACGCAGGTGCGGGATGCAGGTGCGCCCATTTCTCAGAATTTTGGACATCATACCTTACCTATTTCTTCATGTTAATATTTGCATGTAAATATTATAAACATCACGCTTGCTTCTGGGATGCGGTGAACAGTGTATTGCGGTGAATATAATTGGTGTTCTCTACAAGTTTCATATTGACAAGAATTATTATTAAAATAGAAAAACAACGAGGCTCCGTTACAAAAGTTTAGTGCAGTTAATATCTAGTGAGTTGATGTAAACAACCTCGCCGCTCAGCGCAAGTATAAACCGCTTTTATTATTAATCACCGATAGAAACCTTTTGCCTGCCACTTGCTACAACACTACAAGCGCTTTTGATCACTTCTGTTCTTTATTTCGCTGGGACAAAATGTCTACAAAAAATTGCGCTGGTTGCATGGATGTTATTGATAACAGAGAATGCTTGCAATGCTGTTCTTGCCAACTCTGGTATGATGTACTGTGTGCAAATGTTTCCGAAAAACGCTTTAAAGTTATGAGTCAAAAGCTTAAAAAATCTTGGATATGTACTGCATGTCGTAATAACCAACCCAAGGGTGACAACTCTAACAAAGCTGCCTGTGCTTTACCGCTAGAGAGTTCTTCCAATGACTACTCGCAATCTCAATGCTCGTCATCACCGACCACCGCCAATGTTACCCATCGCAACAAGATGTCAGGAGCCCATTCGCCCAGCAATGACACGATGCAGTTCTCTAGAGAAACCTTAAGAGAAATAATAAAGCAAGAAATACAGAGCGCGCTTAAAGATGTGGTCTCAGAGCAGTTTCGACAAATAAATGAACTCGTAGCTGACTTCAAATCTTCCCTGTCCTTTTTCAATGAGAAATACGAGGAGATGCGGGAATTATTAGAAGAAAAATCCGAAAAGATAACCTCCCTTGAAAAAGACAACAGTGTCCTACAGGATTCTCTTCAGCAACTAAGCAAGCGAGTTAACTCACTCGAACAGAACTCGCGGTCTTCTAACGTTGAGGTGCAATGTGTACCAGAGAAGAACTCGGAAAATCTACTACTGTACTCCAGCTAGCCAAAGTGATTAGTTGCGACATTACTGAGTCCGATATTCAACACTGCACGAGAATAGCTAAGAAAGACCCCCACAGTGCAAGACCTCGATCTATCCTTGTTAAGCTAAGCAGCACTCGCCAGCGTGATAACTTACTTGCTTCTGCTATTAAGTTCAACAGAAGTAATAACAAAGAAAAACTGAACACAAGTCATCTGGGGATAGCTGTAGATAAGCCTCAACCCATATATGTGTGTGAACACTTGTCCGCCGAGAACAAGGCTATACACGCGGCGACTCGCATTCGTGGCAAAGAATTGGGATACAAGTTTGTATGGATTCGCAACGGCAAAATCTTTATTAGGAAGGATGAGACATCACAAAGTATTGTCATCAACAGCTTAGATAAGTTGAAATCTCTATCCTAATTTTAGTAGTTTGTATATATTTAGCTTAGTCTTAGCAAGTTCCTATTTTACTATTAGTCACATTCAATTCTCCACTTCATATTTACTACCAAAATGTCAGAGGTTTGAAAACAAAAACAATAGATTTATATCATAATATCTCCATAAATAATTACGACATTGTAGTACTCACTGAGACGTGGCTTCACAGTGGGGTACATGATTCCGAGTTATTTGATGATAGATATGATGTTTACCGTCGCGACCGCGAGTCTAGTCGTTATAAAACTCGTAAAGATAGTGGCGGTGTCTTAATAGCCATTTTGAAAACTTTAAAATCATGTCGAGCATCTCATCTTGAAAGCGAGATTGAGGATTTATGGGTTAGTATTGATGTAGAATCATTGCAAAATAATAAAAAGAAATTGTACATATGTGGAGTCTATCTTCCACCTCCCCTACACCGTGATACATTATTGCATTATACCTCCAATGCCCAGAAAGTCTTAGATAAAAATGTAGACACACTAATTTTAGGCGATTTTAACCTTAGTAACATCTCGTGGGTTTTAAAAGATAAATTATTATTTCCCGATTGTAAAAACTCTGAAATCAACGCTTTATTCATAGAATTTATGACTTACAATGCTTTGAATCAATTCAACCATATAATCAACAGTAAATCAATAATTTTAGACCTTATACTTAGTAACATATGCTTAGAGAAAATCATACGGTGCAATTTCGCGCTGTCCAAGGAGGATCCGCTACACCCACCCATAGAATTTTTTTTGCCAACTTTAGCAGATTGTCACCTAGAACCCAAGAATATATCGAAACCTAACTTTTTTAAGGCCGACTACGAAAAAGTTCAGAGTCGTTTAATGTCTATTATTTGGGAACAAGAATTTGACCAATGTTTTAGTGTAGATGAAATAGTTAATGTTTTCTATAGAATCTTAAGAAACACAATCTCTGAGATGATTCCAATAAAAAAAATGACGAATAAGAATTACCCACTGTGGTACCCGCGAGACCTCATAAGGCTTTTAAAAGAAAAGTACAAATATCATGTTCGTTTCAAAAAATATAAAAACCCACTAGATTTGTTAGCATTTGAAAGATTAAGGGATGACTGCAATACGCTTAGAGCAACCTCTTACAAAAAGTATATTTCTAGCCTAGAAGATGGAATATCTAAGAACCCAAAATTATTCTGGTCCTTTATTAAAAATAAAAGAAAAGGTAGTAGCACATACCCGGCTCAAATGTTCTTTGAAAACAAAGAAGCTAATAATGGTGAAGACATTTGCAATTTGTTTGGTGAAAATTTTGCTCAAGCTTTCAGCTGTCCAACAGCAGTTCCAGGTCAGTCTATTCCAAACACTAATCCTAACAAATCCTCATCTTCATTATGTACATTATCTATTGATTCTAGAGAAATTTATAGAGGTTTAAAAGGATTAGATGAAGCTAAGGGTGCTGGCAGTGATGGTATCCCTCCAGTCTTTATCAAACGCTGTGCTAAGGCCTTAGTCGAACCCCTACATATTATATTTAGTAGATCCTTACTAGAAGGTGTCTTTCCACATAAATGGAAGGAAGCTATAGTTGTACCTATTTTCAAGTCTGGAGAAAAACACTTTGTTGCCAACTATAGGCCTATCTCAATTTTAGTAACTTTTGGTAAGGTATTTGAAAAAATTATTAGCAAACATCTCATGTGGTATCTCAAATCACAAATTACTGAGTACCAACACGGCTTTATTAAATCTAGATCTACCACCACTAACCTTCTGTGCTTCACTTCTGTTTTATCTGATTGTCTCGATAAACGTATCCCAGTAGACACAATCTACACAGATTTTAGCAAGGCTTTCGACAAAGTCGACCACACCCTCCTTGTTAAAAAACTGGCTCAACTTGGCATAGACGGCACATTGATTAACTGGTTTGAATCATATTTATATAACAGGCATTCTAGGGTAGTCGCAAACGGTCACTTCTCCAAAGAATATAGAGCCACGTCTGGCATTCCGCAGGGATCACATTTGGGACCTATTCTGTTCAACATTTTTATAAACGACGTAACACTATGCTTCAAACATTCAAAATTTTACTTATTTGCGGATGACCTTAAAATCTTGAAACCCATTCAGAGTAATCAGGACGCTCATAAGCTACAAGAAGACATCAACCGGCTAGCGCTCTGGTGTAAAGAAAATAATATGTCATTAAATATTAGCAAATGTAATTATATCCAATTCACGCGAAATAAACGTCCACAACCTAATAAATATTTTATAGAAGGAGTCCAATTAAAGAAACCATGTGTTGTCCGTGATCTAGGAATTCAGCTCGACAGTGCACTCAAATTTGATGTCCATATCTTAAACATCGTGTCAAGGGGCTTCAAAATACTAGGGTTTGTTATACGGAATTGTAAAGAATTCAAGCGATCCTCAACAAAAATTAAACTATTTAATACCCTTGTTCGCCCGATATTGGAATACAGTTCAGTCATTTGGAACCCACATTACGATGTCTATATTAAACGCTTAGAGAGTGTTCAAAGACGTTTTCTATATCATCTCAGTTATGGAGACCATTTAGCAAAGCAGATAACAAGTTACAAAGACAGGATGAAACATTACCTTATTAAAACATTGTCTAGACGAAGGGAATTAATAGATTTAATATTTCTACACAAAATTATTAACGGGTCCATTGACTGCATCGAACTCCTGAACTCTATAAATATAAATATACCCAACCGCATCCCAAGAAAAAAAGTTTACAATTTATTAGAAATACCGTACTCAAAAACCAATCTTGGTCACTATGCCGCTGTACACAGACTCTGTAGGCAATATAATACTTTGTCGAAAACTTATGACATTGACATTTGTGAGCCATTGCCTAAATTTAAAAAGTCATTAGTTGAGGTTTTGTGAGTTTTTATTTTTTAAGTTATTTTATAGTTTTATTGTTTTAGATTTTGAATTTAATTTTATATTATATCTTAAATAATTTATTTTAAAAGTGCCTTACCCTCTGTAACAAATATATTTTTATTTATTTTTTCATTTCAGTTTACCATTATGTTTTTATTTTAAAATTGTTTTTATTTTAAAATTGTTTAACCTGATACTGTTTGTAACAATAAAAAGTATACATTTAGCATTTTGTTACTCGTGTAGATTTTTGCCGTCTGGTTTGCCATAATGTTGGTAAATCCTAAGGTTAACTATATATAAGGATAGTCTCTTTTTATAAGTAGGTATGTCATGTTTTCTTTTGTTTTTCTTTTATATGTTTTAATAAGAATTTATATTTTAGCTTCTAATTAGTTCTAGAATTAGAAAATAATTTATATTTTAATTTAATTACGCATGCTGTGGCCTCCTATAATTGAGGGAGTCCACTTGTCATTACTTAATATTAATGATACATTGTGTTTTTTTGTGTACATCTTTCGTTGGAGGTCCTGAATAAATAAATAAATAAACATTAGCGTCGACAACGCGCCAACTATTGTAACAAACATAGACAGTTCTGGAACTTTGTATTTTAGACTTAAAACATGCGTGTAAGATTAAATTTGTTTTGATGTATGTTGAGTAGCGAATCGGTCATAAAAAATGTATTGCTTTTGTACATAGCTTTAAGCATTGCATTTAAGGTTACATACATACTTAAACTCAAGCCTTTTTCCCATGGGGGTAGGCAGAAACTACAGAACGCCACCTGCTACGATCCTTACATACTTCTTTTGCTTCACTCACATTCATACATCTAGTCATACACACACGCCGGTTATGAGTACTGCGCACCTGGCCTTACTGAAGAACGTCACCTATAAGATCTATGTATGTCTTTCTAGGGCGTCCCCTCCCCGACCTTGTATTTAGGAAAATACTAGACAGATTGATTGAGTACATTCCCATGTGATATTTTCCAATATTCACGCGGGCGCAGACGCCGAAAAAATCTATAGTTTAATGAATATCTCATTAAAACTAATTCCGAGATTGCTTTGTTCAAAAACAGTCGAAATTGACGTAAATCTCCCTTATTAATATGTAATTTCTAATAAATAATAATTTGTCTATTAAAGAATTACCATTTATATGGAATTTAGGGTGTATAAATACGCAGGGTTGATTCTATGGGGAACATTGTGAGTACAGCTAACAGTTGGATAACAATACTAAAAAGATGGAGCATTTTAATATTTTTCTGAATTTCTTCATTATTTTGGCTATGGTGTTCATGTAAGTAATTTTTAAATATCATTTATTGATTTTGGTTTTTCACGATATTTTGTATTTATTTTTCTTTTTTTGTACATTTTCAAGACAAATATATTTAAAAAAACCGGCCAAGTGCGAGTCGGACTCGCGCACGAAGGGTTCCGTACCATTATCGCAAAAAACGGCCAAAAAATCACGTTTGTTGTATGGAAGCCCCCCTTAATTTATTTTATATTAATTTAATAATTATTATTGTTTAAAGTGAATATACAATTAAATATTCTGTGAATATTTAAAGCGTTTACCTGTAGCCGTTATTAATATCGAGCAAAAAACGGCAAAAATATCACGTTTGTTGTATGGGATATATACTGTTTTTAGTATTTGTTGTTATAGCGGCAACAGAAATACATCATCTGTCAAAATTTGAACTGCGTAGCTATCACGGTTCATGAAATACAGCCTGGTGACAGACGGACAGACAGACAGACGGACCGCGGAGTCTTAGTAATAGGGTCCCGTTTTTACCCTTTGGGTCCGGAACCCTAAAAATACACATAAATACAAATACACATAATACGCTATATATACACACATTACATTAAATATACAGGTTAAACAATTTTCAAAAACGATTATTTTCATCCGGGCGTATTTCACCTTTTAACATTTAAGCCGCGTTGACACGATCAGAGTCTCTTGGACCGAGCGAACTCTTAGGAGTCAACTGGGATCATTTTCTTAATTCTTCCCATTGTTTTAAACCGACGATGAAACTGGGGAAAGGTTAGTGTATTGTTGATCGCAGAGTGTGTGCCTACGCCCATGAGAAAAAGGCTTAAATTTATATATTTAGTTGTGTGTGTATATTATTAAAGTTGTTATTGCAGATCAACTCCCAACGAGGCTGATGGCTTCAAGATCCTGAACTATGATGAAGACTTCCCGGCGTATCAATGGCCACGTGTCATCTACCGCGAGAGACTTCCGATTATTCACAAGAAGGATACTACAATTAGTGGCGATGTGCAGAGAGAGGAAGGGGGCCAAGTCATGTAAGGATATGTTATCTTAGTCAAAACTTATCATCACCATAATTTCAGTCGAAAGACGTTCACTGCTGGACAAAGGCCTGCCTCAAGTGTCGCCACTGTGACCGGTCCTGTGCGTCTCGCATCCCGCGGATTCCCGCAAGTTAAACCAGATCATTGGTCCTTTTTAGGGTTCCGTACCCAAAGGGTAAAAACGGGACCCTATTACTGAGACTTCGCGGTCCGTCTGTCTGTCTGTCACTGCTGCGGCTGTATCTCATGAACCGTGATAGCTAGACAGTTGAAATTTTCAACACGAAGGGTTCCGTACCATTATCACAAAAAACGGCAAAAATATCACGTTTGTTGTATGGGAGCCCCTCTTAAATATTTATTTTATACTGTTTTTAGTAAAAAAAATTATAGCGGCAACAGAAATACATCATCTGTGAAAATTTCAACTGTCTAGCTATCACGATTCATGAGATACAGCCTGGTGACAGACGGACAGATAGACAGACGGATCGCGAAGTCTTAGTAATAGGGTCCCGCGTTTTTACCCTTTGGGTACGGAACCCTAAAACTGCCAATATTATTCATCTTTATTACATTTATTGTGTTTACATTTCATTGTTATAATTGATTATTATTATATTAATGTTAATAGTTTTCATTATTGTTGTATTCCAAAAATGTTTAATGTTACGAGCCATTCTATACGTTTTAATATTTGGATTAGTTTATTGGTTTTCAAGGATGGTAAAGTATTCAAATATTGGAGTTTCTGTGTACAAAACTTAACAATTTTGTATGCTGTAAGACAAAATGTGTCGGGACTGTCTACAAATATAACATCTAATCTGTACACCTACATTTAGCAGATACACGTTTTAATTACATTTCATTTCATGAATTGATGGTAACAGTCACATTAAAATCTTTGTTTTTATTACAGAGAAGACTATTTGTCAACGAGAACCCCGATTGAAGAAAAAAGAATATCCGGCTTTTATGGAAACATCGCTAAACAAAAAAAATATGGAAAAGTGAGTATAAATATTATAATAGTAGTTTATGCAAAGTTCATATAATGGTGTTATTAAAACACGAAATATTATAATAGTAGTTTATGCAAAGTTCATATAATGGTGTTATTAAAACACGAAATATTATAATAGTAGTTTAGGCAAAGTTCATATAATGGTGTTATTAAAACACGAAATATTATAATAGTAGTTTATGCAAAGTTCATATAATGGTGTTATTAAAACACGAGTGTGGGTTTATCACACGAGTGTTTTAATACCTAATTATATGCCGTTGCTACACTATTTTACCTTCACTCATACAGTTGAAATAATGCAAAAGTGGAAACGGAAAAAATATGTGGTATAGCGGGAAATTTAGATTCTCATTGCGCATGAATGCACAGCGCGCGCATCCATAGACAATGACACAATTTTTCTACATTAAGTCGCAGATACCCCTCAGAAGCTATTTTAAAATGAGAATCACATCTAAACGGCTAGTCGTATTTTTAACCGACTACCAAAAAAGGAGGAGGTTCTATGTTCGACATTATGTATGTTATTTTTTTTTATTTTTTTATTTATGTTCACCGATATCTCCGTCAATTGTGGACCGATTTTGAAAATTCTTTTTTTGTTTGAAAGATTATATTCCGAAATTGGTCCCATTTTAATTTGGTGAAGATCTGATAAAGAACTTCGGAGATATACAACATAACTCTTCAATAAATAACGGCAAATCTCTCGGGATTGCTGCAAACGCATGTCTGTTTATTGTTTATACTATTTCATAACATAACATCACGCCAGTTCGCTCGAAAGGGGTATGCAGATCTCTCATTTCACCGGTTATATTCATTTTTCATGTTATTCGGGTAATCTATTCTGTCGTTATAGGTACTTAAGGTTACTTAAGGTTACTTAACTACTTCCCTATTAGGTAGGTACAACTAAAAAGTGAAAAATAAAACAGCTTTTTTACAAAAAAATACTACCGACTTCCAAATAAGAAAACTAGAAAGTGAAAAATAACTTTTTTTTTGGAAGTCGGTGTCCATAACTTAAAAATTTGGTACCTACCAAAGACACTGACTTCCAAAAAAAAAGTTATTTTTCACTTTCTAGTTTTCTTATTTGGAAGTCGGTAGTATTTTTTTGTAAAAAAGCTTTTTTTATGGAAAAATATATGTTTCATTAAAAATAAAGTATTAATTTAGAGTATTATGGTTTTATTGGTTTTAAATGAAAAGTTATATAATTTTTTATCAAAGTAAGATATACATTAGTGATTATTTTTGAAGCAAAATTGGCAAACAATTATATCACATGTGAACTATTTTCCTAGACCAGTGTATCGAAAAAGATACACACTGGGGGGAGGGGTTGGGAAAAGTGGAGAGTGAAAAAAATCGGTTCTCTACAACGTCTAGATAATTTTAGATAATAAAAACAAACATAATTTAGTGGTTAAGGCATATAACTTGGCGCTGAGCGTATTAATGCATGCCTTTACGGCTGGACAGACATAAATGCTATTTTTAAAAAGGTGTCTTTTTTGTGACGCTGAGTGTATTAGTAGGAGGATGTGTAACTAAGTATTTTCTTTTCTTGTTTTTCAGGATTCGGGATCCAAGGTCATCAACGGTCGTGTTCCAATGCCTGTCATCTTGGTGTCATCTTATCCAAAACCTTATCAATGAATCTTGAAGATTTCCTATTAAAAACGTCCCTTTGCTCCTGTACAGTCATGGCAAGAAATTGTTAAGCAGTTATCGGTCATTTTAATGTGAATAAATTTATAAATTCTAATTGGCTGAACTTGTTTTGTCTCGAGTGTACATGTAAACGATTTATTTATCAATACATGGATTGTTAGAATTTTCATTGCTCGTTTCATTAAATAACGGAAAGAATACTCGATTTCGCGCATTTTTTTTAAATAGGGATACAATATAGGATTTTATTTACTAGATAAAAAGGTACATATTTTTAAATGAGAGAATTCTAATACTTTCGAAACTGTTCATATTGGATTGACGTGGAATTGCGGAATGAAACACTTGAGTAGTAGATGTCATATAATCACGGTAAAGGTACACTAAGGGCCAGTTTCTGAAGTCGACGTCACATCTCAAATCAGCTGACAATTTGTCACAAATTAACCAGCCGTCAGTTGTCAGTGAGTTTCTCAACACTTCATCATCGAGAAATTACGTAATCGCTTGTTACATTAAATACTCGACATTAATTTATTTCGGTTGGCTACCCTAGCTGGTATTCATTCACGACTATAACGTAATCAGTAACTTTAAATAGAATTTTATCTTGAGAGGCTGGGTTGGTGTAGCCGCCAAGTTAAGCAAACCTTACCAAGGTCGATTTTTGGATGGGTAACCACTTTTTTTTTTGGTTAGTTTGTTTTTGGATAGGTGACTCCACACAGGTTAAGCAACACTTACCAAGGTTATTCTTTGGATGGGTGACCGCCTTTTTTTTGTTCGCGTGTTTTTGGATGACCCTGCCAGGGTAAGCAACACTTACCAAGGTCACTGTTTTGATGGGTGACCACTTTTTTTGGGTTCGCTTGTTTTTGGATGGGTGACCTTGTTAGATGTTGTTTAACCTGTGACTTTAGGATGGGTGATCAAAATTTTTGTGGTGATGGTCACCCATCCAAAGACTGACCTTGGTTAGTGTTGCTTACCCTGGCAGAGTCACCTATCCATAAACAAGCGATCCAAAAAAAAGTGGTCACCCATCCAAAGACTGACCTTGGTTAGTGTTGCTTACCCTGGCGGAGTCACCTATCCATTGACAAGCGAACCAAAAAAAAGTGGTCACCCATCCCAAGACTGACCTTGGTAAGTGTTGCTTACCCTGGCGCGGTCATCACCCCAGCCGCTTCAAGTTAAACAAACCTAACCAGAAGCTGACCTTGGTAAGTACTAAGTACAGGGTACAGTCAACACTGACCTGGGGATCGAACCTTCCTCACGCGCACTAGCGTGAGGAAGGTTCGATGCCCAGGTCAGAATCAGTTTTTTTTTTTCATTTATTTACATAAATACAAAATAACAATTTTTGATAATTGTGACAAGTTTTTATAATGTAATTAATTTAAAAGTTTGTAATATCCTAATTTTATTTTAAATCTTGGTAATTAATTAATTGACATAAATTAACATTTGTTTTATAATTCAACTCATACCATAGTTTTCACCGACCCCTATTATCTTTTTATCGTAATATAAGCCTTTAAAATCATAATATTAATTTAAATCTGCGAATAATCGACCAATTTCCAACAATTATAAATTAGGCTCGTTGACAAGAGATTAACATTGAAAAAGGTGCTCAGAAACCCAAAACTGCTGTAACATGTGGTTAATTCGATATTTTTATCAAATGTGACAAATTGTCAACCGCTTGTCACACTTGGTGTTGACAAGCGGTTGGCACACAAGTAGAATTAACGGACGATTATTCGTCGATTACGTTAACAGCCCGATAATTGAGAGCTGGGAAACTGGCAGTAAGAATGTAGATATTATAATTATTAGCCAAAGAACTATTTCTAATACAACAACCGATTGTAAGAAAACGTGCGGCGGTTAGGAGCTCGGCGCGCGCGTGACGGGTCGAAACAAGGGCGTCGCCAGCCGATGGCCAAGGGGGGGGCAGTTGATATGGAGAATGAGAAAAGTATGAATTGCAGGTAAAGTCGAGAGCACATGATGCTTTTCACTTGTAGTACGAGCCTTACAGCTCCAGCGATTGTAGTAATAACGGTACAGAGTCCAACGTGTAAAGCTTCACGAGTTCTTGACTGTACAATAAATAAAACTTCTAAATAAGTTATTACTGTTAGAAAAATAGAATAAAATAATTTGGGTGTTTGAATTTGTATGTAAATTGTATTATTTTTTTGTAATTATGTACCTGATTTTAATATTATAGTGGTCAACAAAGATTCTTATTTTGATTAGGTTAATTAAAACATAATCTTCCGGGGCTTTTTGAAAACTTTTTGACCACTTTATTATGAAAATCATGAAAATCCTCTCTTATGCCTCGAGTGCATAGTCATTAAAGAGAGAGGGAAGGCATGCGTGGCAGCGTCCGGAAGTGCGTGGGCTTGAATTATTTGCGACAATAAGATTCACATTTCATTCATTCATATCTTTTATTTATTTTTTTGGTTAATCTGTACCTATCCATTCAATTCTGAAAGTGTTAATAATAATTGTGATGTTTGTTACTGTATTATTAAATTCAAATGTAATATTTTGCATGCCGTAAGGCAAAATGTATTGGGGCAATCTAATAATATTCCTACTCATTTGTATACCTACATTATCAGCAAATAAATGATTTCTTTCTTTGAAACATACTCTTTCAAACAAAAAAAAACGAATTTTCAAAATCGGTCCACAATTGACGGAGATATCGGTGAACATACAAAAAAAAAATCGGCGGCTTTTCAAATATGGAAAATAAATTGTATTGACCGATATTTAAAGTGTCATCCGAATTTGGAATTAGATTTAAAAAGTTAAACTGTATAGTCCAGGAAACAGAAGACATTTGCAACAAAATAAATCCAAGTTAAAAACTTTCACCACAATTACGTTTATTAATATGGTAGCAATAACGTTGCCTGAAAAGTCCATTAAAATCCCACAGAAGCAAACAAAAAATGGGCTGTCATAGAGCCTAAAAAGCAGTTTTTGGCTTTATTTTTGTAAAGTTTTGATTATTTTGATATTTGTGCTCAGAGCAAGTTTATTTCTTGTTCAGTTGTGCACAAATAAGTGTTACATCAGATTCACAAATTTTTATTAGTTTTAGGGATATTAGCCAAAATATATTTTTTTAATATTTTTTGTAACTAATCTGTGCGCTTGTTTAGTCAAATAATGTTTTCATGCGCAAGGAACCATTTAACTTTCAAAATGATGTTTTTTTCTGGTGTATTTCATGTTTTGACAGCAATATTATCCATTTCGGGTACTTAAAATACCGAATTAGAGAAAGTTAACGGAACTGAAATATATCTCATTACAGTGGTTTTCATCGACAGTATTAAAGGAATGAAATATTTTCGAACATAGTGAAATGTGAGGAATAATAATAGTAAAGTATATCGTAATTGAAGGCCAATCTGCGAAATATAATTCCTAGTTCAGTATTTTCACCAGAATTATGTTTATTTTGCTACTAATTTTGTCTAAAAAACCCATAAAATTGATTGAGAGTAAAATAAGATATTTACACAAAAAATCTTCACAATAATTAAGCAAAAAACTGATTTTTGGGCCCTTTTTTTGCCTCTTTGATTTGCATGGACTTTTCAGACAACGTTACTGCTACTGTAATGAACGCAATTCCGGTGAAAGTACTTAACTAGTATTTTTCAACAGATTTGCCTATAATTGCATGTATTTTCCTGGACTATGGATATAATTGTTAGACGGTTAAGAGCAGACAAGCTCGACTGTTAACAAGTAAAATTCCAAAATTTAAAAAACACCCGACACATTTTTATTTCATGCTATATAATTTATCTAGTACGTAATTTTGACACGATATCTTGCGAAAACACCCCGATTCAAACGGTAAAAAGCCAAACATAGCTAAGAACACTCTCGACAAAATCACCTTTTAAACAAAAACAATATTGGTTCACCCGTTTGGACGCTATGATGCCACAGATAGACACACATATACACAACAATACACGTCAAACTTATAACACCCCTCTTTTTCCGTTGGGGGTTAAAAACAAGTGTGAGTCGGACTCACGCACCTTGGGTTCCTTACAAATAGCTGCATTCATAAAAAAAACATAATTTAATTACTTGACTAGCACTAAGAAACTTTAAAGTAATGAATTTATATTTTGTAGCAAAGTGGTATGAAAACGAGAATTCTTAATAAAAGCCTGAAACAAAGTGTTCTCGCAAAAAGGTTGTTTTGTAAAAGGTGGAAGGCCCCCAGTACCCCTGTAGGTAAGTACACATTTCAGTGGTAAGTAGTAAGTTTTTAGACAAATCAATTAAAGAAATAATAATATTGAAGAATATGCGGCCCTAAAAAGGGCCTTTTTTTTGGAAGTAGCCTCAACTGAGTAAGGATGCGCTGTGCGCACATTGACGCGGTGTCCGATGTCCGTCTGATTAGGTTTGATCACGCGGATGCGTTTTCTCTGCTCCGCGGCAATATTGCTCGCCATGCGGTCCCTGGTGGCCGCGTATGAGTCGTCATTAGCATGGATACGCATTCTGCGTGGTAGCGGCCCGCATGACTGCAACCGTCGAGCACCGCCACTAGAAACGCACTCGAATGAACCGCGTGCACCCTCCATTTCCACATTACTCTTAACACTGAAGTGAAATGTGGCTTCGCCTGACAGGCCATGATCATTGCCTCTGGCTTTTGCCGAAATGAAGATTTTCCCTCCATTTCCGGGCAGGAACTGTATTTTAGGTTTTGCCGATCCGTCCCTTTTTTGTTCTTTAAGAAACTCTTCAATAGCTTTCAACGCGCTGAATCCGTTAAATTCATAAACACTAATTCCTTGTTGCCTACATAATTGGACTCCGATGATAACTCAAACTGAACACCTGGCACTTGAACTATTTCTCACAGAAATTATAAATACTTAAATTTAGGTCCACAAACACAATCAACATCAATTACCATTTTTATAGAATTAGCGTAGTCGCATATGGTTGCGCGCGGGAACACACGGAAAGTCGACCTTTTGCACGCGTGTGTCTGATCGAACTGATTGCATTGCACAAAAACGAAAAAGGGACTGGCGCGGGCGCAGAGTAGTAGTGTTCAAAATTGCTATACGACAATAACTTGCTTAATGCGTTATGCTTTATATTTTAACACGCTTTATTAAATCGAGCTTTTTTATAACGCACGGGAACAGTGCCCTTAGTGCGAGTTTTTACTCACGCTCAATCGCGTTAACGTAAACGATCTCTTATGTCAAAATGTATACAAAAAAAGAGGTTTTTCCTTCTATCACCAGACGGCGCTTATCCAGTTTCAATACAAATTGTCGTTTACGTTAACGCGATTGAGCGTGAGTAAAAACTCGCACTAAGGCCTCAGGGCGGGCAAGAATAAAGCAAAGCGCGGTGACTGTTATAGCTCTCACCAAATTTCTTGGCCGCCCTGAAGTTGGTTTACCAGATGCGCGAGGCCGCGTGTGGAAGTCGCGTCGCCCCCGTCAGGGGGCGAGGCGAGCGGTCACAGAGCTGAGCTCTCTGCCCGCGGGTGCAACACCAGGACTCACAACCATGAGCCCGTCTCTGTGTTGTCCTCTAGACCTAGCATGGTACTAGCGCGGTCGATAACCTGTGCGGTCAACGACCCACGCTAGCTATGTTTATTGTTGTTTGTGTGACTGTAGGCGCGCCGCGGCGCCCATTATGAACAGAACGCCGCTTCTTCACAGCATCCTGGCGGTCCACCCCCGCCAGGTGAGACCCAGAGCGTACTCTGGGAGGCCTAGCGAAGGTAACCAGCGGCAGAGATGCTGACTTTAGACGAACCTACAGTTTGAAAAATGTAAGCGACTACTAGCGCCGCCGTCTGTGTATGTAAATCATAAATCATAAATCATAAATCATTTATTTCTTTGCAAATATGGGTGATTGGTACATAGATGTTTCTTAAAGGTAATTAGCTCCTCCATATTCTACCGTCTTGTGGGCATGCAAAAAATTATTTCATTCACAAAAAATAGTAATATAAAATTGTAATGATAATATAAATTTAAATGTCAATTTATCAAAATACAAAAAAAAAATATCTTTTTTAAAATTAGTCAAGTGAAAGTAGTAGAATTTTTATAATAATGTCAAAGAGAATAATAAATAAGTAAATTTGGAAAAAATATAAATGTCGAAATAGTATCATACATGTCCATCACAATAATACGTTTTTATGTCATTGTAATAATTTATCATTAAGAAAGTCATCAATTGTGTAATAACATTTCTCTATTAATATTTGGCTTAGTGCCCTTTTAAATTTTATTACAGTCATATTTTTTATTGCATCAGGTACTTTATTATAGATTCGTGGGGCAAGACCAAAGAAACTCTTCTGCATAAGTGCCGTTTTGCATTTTACTTGGGATAGTTTATTAACATATTGAGCCCGTGTCGGATTTTTCCTGCCTGCTGACAGTTTTACAAATAATTCTGGATGAATTTTTACAAACAATGCTGTTTCTAAAATGTATAAACACGGGAAAGTTAAAATGTTTAGAGACTTAAAATAGGGAAGACAGCTATCTGTTGTTTTAAGCGCACACATTGACCTTATACATCGCTTTTGCATTCTAAATACTAGTTCCCTATCGGTAGACTGCCCCCAAAATATGATACCATACCGCAAGACAGAGGCAACTAGTCCATGGTATGCTGATAAAAGAGCCTGCATGTTGACTTTTTTTGAAAGTTGACGGAGAGCATACGCGGTTTTGCTGAGTTTTTTGCACACAACTTCAATATGAGGTTTCCAAGTGAGTTTACTGTCAATAACTATACCCAAAAACCGTGCCTGGCTTGCTTCCTCAATATTACAACCTTGGTAAGCAATGCTAATGTTTGGGTTTTCACTGCGTTGATGAAATTGCATTATTTTTGTTTTATTGAGGTTTATAATTAAATTGTTATTATTTAGCCAATTTATTATGTCATGTAAACAAGTATTTATGTCCTGCTCGTAATTAATATGATTCTCACACTTAATCACAGCTGTACTGTCATCCGCAAAGAGAATCATTTTATTTGATGTTGCAATTGGGAGGTC
Organism: Anorthoa munda; assembly: GCA_945859665.1. Classification (NCBI taxonomy): domain Eukaryota; kingdom Metazoa; phylum Arthropoda; class Insecta; order Lepidoptera; family Noctuidae; genus Anorthoa; species Anorthoa munda. Next base: position 20,914,728 of record OX243915.1, read on the forward strand.
ATTGATGTAAATTAGAAAAAATGGTGGCCCCAGTACGCTACCCTGCGGAACACCATATTTTACGTGTCTTGGCTTTGATACATAAATGGTTTCCATTTTAGTCTTCGGACAGATTCTAGAGACTTCTGTGTATTGAATTCTGTTGCTTAAATATGACTCTATTAACTGAAGAATATTTCCTCTTATTCCGTAGCTATGCAGTTTTTCCAACAGAATTTTATGATCCACATGGTCAAAAGCCTTGGACATATCAGTATAGATAGCACAAACTGGAATTCTCTTATCTACAGATGACATGATGTTTGTTAAGAGGTCAAAGAATGCCATATTAACTGTAATATTTTTGCGGAATCCCTTTTGTTCCTTACAAAATAATTTATACTTTTCGAAATACGAGTAAAGAGAGTTATATACAACTTTTTCAAAAAATTTCGAGAATATTGGGATTTTCGCTATTGGTCTATAGTTTTTTAAGTCCGATTTGTCATCTTTTTTGTGTAAAGGTTTTATGACAACCGTTTTGAGCTTGTTTGGGAACTCGCCATTAGCAATACACAAGTTAATAATATGCGCCAATGGAGGTGCTATTACGTCTCTTGCAAATTTTATGACTTTTGTAGAAATGCCATCATATCCTACAGTATTCGTGTTTTTTAGGTTAGAAATTATTTTTATAATGTCATCGGCAGTAACAGGTTGCATGAATAGGGAATTTAATGTCTGATTTTTTAAATTAATATTTTTTAACGTTATGTCAGCTTTAGTTTTATTTTCAATTTCGTCAATAAAATAATTGTTAAATTCATTCGCAATGTCTATAGGGTGTGTAAACGTTAGATTATCTCTATTTATGGTCATGATTGACTCCTGTGGCAAACATAGCTTGGTTTTATTTATTATTTGCCATGTAGCCTTTGATTTGTTTTCAGCGATGTTTATAAAATGATTATTTTGAGCTTTTTGTGTTAGCTTAATAATTTTCCTATAAAGTTTTGTGTAGTTTTTAAGATTTTTTTTATTTTGTGAGTTAGAATTTAACCTATAAGCCCAAAGTAACTGCTTTTGTTTCTTGCTACATATTTTTATTCCTCGAGAAATCCATTTTGTTTCCTTGTTCGTTTTAATTGTTACAATTTTTTCCGGGAAGCACAGCTTATAAAAAAGAGTAAAATCATCCATGAAATCATCAAAAGCTGTGTTTGCCTCTTGTGCATCAAAAACCTGTGTAAATGATAGACTGCTAAGATGTTTTTTAAAAGTAAGTAAATGATTCATATTTAGGTCCTGCTTTTTAGTTTTCCAATACTGTAATTTACAGGTTTTTTTAATAGGTATTTTAATTATTTGTGATACATGATCTGAAAGGATTAAATCTATAACTTCAGTTTCGCAACCTTTCCTGCAGTTGTGTGCAAAATTATCAATACAGGTATTACTACTTAATCTTGTGGGTGTATAAAGTGATAGTTTTAGGTTATACTTCATAAGAAAAAACTCCAATTCTAATGTTGCCTTGTTTCTTTTCAAAACATCAATATTAAAGTCTCCGCACAAGACTATTTTTTTATTCGAAGAGATAGAAACTTTACTTAAAACATAATCTAATTTTTCATAAAATATTTCATAATTAGGTTTAGGGATTCTGTATACACAAATTATAATAATTTTATGAGTTATTATCTCTACGGCACAGCATTCGAAAATCCCTGAAACCGATTGTTTTGATATTTCCGGTATTTCCTTAAACTGTAATCCTACTCTAACAAAAATACACGCTCCTCCTCTCTTCACTTCTCTAGAATAAAAAGCTGCTGGACAAAAATTAGGAATGTGTAATAAATCTTCAAAACCCTTTTGTACGAAGTGCTCCGTGATACAAATAATATCTATAATAGTTCCTCTGTCAGATAATTCCACTAGCTTTACAGTCAGATTATCAATTTTATTAATTAGTCCAGCTATGTTCTGATGTAAAATGGTAAGGTATTTAAAGAAAAAACTGAGTATTTGCATGTTGTGAATCTATAGGCTGAGTATTTTGATTCTGAGATGGGCAGTCCACTTCCAAGTGTGTAGTAGTTAGGTCGCCAAGGTCAAATATAAGGTCTTGCAAATCTGATACAACAATCTTTAAACCAGAGTAATTTAAAGTTCCATATTTGTTACTGTAGGATTCGTAATTGTAAGGTAGATTAAAATTTGAGTCTAATAAATGAGCATAATTCCACGTATTTATATCTAAATAAAGAAGGTTATTGAAGGTTTCTATACGGCTGTTAAACATTATGTTGGCATCTGTCATATATTTAAAAGTCGGTAAACAAATTATGAAGTTTGTATGACTCAGTGGTAACAATTTTTCCCTGACAGATATGACTAGTTCTAAGTAGTTATGCGTTTTTCGAAAGTCTTCCTCGCCGATATAAATAACGCAAAAGTCCGAGTGTGTAAAGTTATGTACTTTTCTTTTGATTTTGTCAATAAGTTGCAACAACCCACATGTTGGTTTGCGATAGTGACAGATTTCAAAGTTACACAAATTAGTTTTTTGAGCAATTGTATAAAGTCTGTTTGAAGTTTCGCTGCTTACTAGGCATATTTTATGTTTCACGGAAGGAGATATAACAACATCAGTTCTGGTTGTTTTTATATTATTTGTTTCTTTCGAGACGCAATTGTTGCAGTTGACAGTTTTTGTACGTAAAATGTCATTTTCTTCAATAGTTGGAGTGGTCTGGGTTTGTTTTGTCTTCGTGTTATTTTTAGGTGTGTTTTTAGGTGTCATTAATGTTGTCTTCGGTACACGTTTTCCTGGACTGTTAATAAGTTTTTTATACATTTCATTTTTTTTTGAAAATTCATCATTCAATTCTTTTAGCTGACTGTTTTCTAATGACAGAAGCTCGATTTCTTTGTGAGCACTATTAAGTTGAGATGTTAGTCTCGCTACCTCATCTTTCAATATTTTTAACTGCGGAGCGTCTTCATCTTCGGATATATCGGGTAGACTACTCGTCGTACAGTTCAAAGTTTGTGATATAATATCGCTTTCGTCATCATTTGGTTCCGACCGTGTGCGGTTCCGCCGGAAAGTTATATTCTCCAAGAAATTCATTTTAGATTGCAGTTATAAATTGTATTAATGATGTTACTACTACCGTCGTTTGTAAGTATTCGTTGCCCGTTGTTATTCTTGACTATCAGATAAATTCCGATTAATTTGTAGATATCCCAAAAAGTGAATTCGATTGCGGGGATCGAACTCGAGTCATAGGCTACAAATGTATCATGTAGGCGGTTTGCCGTACCTGCCACCGTGTCTGTTAAGTGTGTTGTCGAAATAGTCGAACAGTAGGCTCTTCCAAGTAAAAAATCGTTAATGATATCGGTTGTGATTTGAACGATTTGAATATTTTTTCACTATGACTCACTTTTTTTTTTTCACTTTTTTCGATGTAATTGTTTATATTTTATTTGTCACACGTTTTTTAGTTAAGTATTTAGCAATATGTAGTTCATTAGAGTCATAAATACTACACTCAAAATTGTTTTTTTCCACAAAGTTTTGTCCAAATTTATAAGTTTCGTCCATAAGTTTCACAGCGAATAGTTTGTTAGGATAACACTTTCACACGCGTATTGTACTATCTTCTTAACTTTTATGATGTATTAGAGTAGATAGTGTTTAAATAATAATTTTAGAAATTTTTATAACGGGAGCTCAATGTTTACATGACAGCTAGCGCCATCGCATGTAAGAGCGGCAATGTCCTGAGTTACACCGCCCGTGAACCAATAGCGTGCGATGAACTCGCGACGCTATTCGGTGCAAGTGTACTGGCGAGTGTGTAGTAATGCATGTCTGTTTACGACGTAAAGTAAGTCTATATTAACTTAGAACAAACTTCTCGCCGTGGGTGTCGTGTGGGGTGGGTAGTGTTACTGTTTGAGTAAGCAGCGTGTAGACTGTTGCTGCTTACTCAGGCGTCAAGTCCGGGATGTGGATGGGGCTACACAGTCGGTAGTAAGGAGGTCACGTGGGAGGCGCTTTTTGTCCGGCGGGCGAGCGTGCAATGGCGCTATGTTAGCGATGGCGCGAGGCACGAAACGGTGCTGTTTTTGTATGAGATTTTTTACTGCGCAGCCATTGTAGCCAACTTCAGGGCGGCCAAGAAGTTTGGCGAGAACTATAACTCGCAGCTCCTACCTTAGCGTTGGACTCGTTACAAAATATTACATCGCTTTTATGAATTTATAACTATAAAATGGAGCAGTAAAAAATAAACAATGAACTTTCCTTCATACTTTCAGTTGACTACTTTAAGTTCCATATTGGTAAATCACTGTTTCTTTAAGACATTTTCGTCCACTATACACACACAAAAACAAAACATTAAACAACAACACAATCTCTCAATCAATCGTCCTTACTTACTGTTGCGGACGTAGCGTGATCGCCTTCCCCGAGAAGGGAGGTCGTAAATCTCCCGGATGGCGCGCTGGACGCCCGAAGAACATTGACTCTCAGATTGGATCTGGTAACCTCTGTGGAATGTTGCCTCAGGACCTCTAAATGTTCTGGCGCTTCTTCGAGCCGGATGCAGGGATGATAATGGTTTAATTAAATAAAACACTTCAATTAATTAACACTTGGTACGAATTTAGGGCTCTCAACAAGTAACTACTAATTAAGTTCAAGTGACTTGTTTCTAGTGGCTATGGCCGATGACTACGATTTTATTTTTGGACCGAGGGTGCTTTATACCCTCGGTCGTTACTACTATTGAGAGCCCCGCGATTTTGTGCCGAAAATAATTTTTATTTGCCAAAAAAATCCCTTATCCGACAGTGGGTTTTAGGTCTGTACTATCCCTTCCATGGTGCTATCAACGCCTGGATTTCTGTGTACTGTAGCACAGTAGCACCCCCTATCTTAGTATCTAATCCATATACATTTATATCCAGGCATTGATAGCGTCCCTAGGCTATATCTATAGAAAAAAGGGACAAGTTCCCTTATTTTCATGTCGGAAAGTTGTATAACAACATCCCTAGCCCAGAAATGTACTATAGGTTGGGGTGACCTGCTGACAAATTCAGCAAGTCGTCTATGGGCGGCTTAAAAAAGCTTATTTTCGGACGTTTATTGTGGGATATCATCCCTTAAATACACGCTCCTTAACGTTTTAGACAATTTATTCTATTACTTTAATTTCTACTCAGACCATCCAAGCTATCACCACCGAATATGGGTGGCCTGGTGGCTGAGGGAGAGCACTTTACAGTTCTAGTGCCTCCATAAGTTTATATATACGTTTTGTACATAATGTACCTAAAAAAGTGTTAGTTCGATAGCCAGTCACTCTCTTTGTGTCTAGCTATCTCCTAAACTACTTAACCGATTCTATATTTTTATGGGACGACACTATGGCGCGTTTATCGGGCCATCGGGAAGTCCCCGAAAATTCCTTATTTTTGGAAGTCTCAGGGGTGTATAGTCCCTGGGAATGCCAAAAACGGGCCAAAAATCACAAGTCCAGATTACCATGTCTGGATTTGTGCCCAAACCATATGAGCGATTTTCGCTCTAAAGGGATGGCCTGATAGCTAGTCCAACGGGCCATCCGAAAATACTTCTATAATAAGTACATCTATTCCCTTCAGGGAGTTATTCGACCTGAAGGGTCTACAAATTTCAACAATTTTGTTTGTTTACAAGAATTTTTGTACGCAAAACGCCGACATATAAAACTACCCGCTGCCATCTGGAGCACCAGTCGGAACTAGGCGCGCGCAGCGAACGCACGCATTCACATGAAATTGATTTTACGTTTTGAGTATGAAAACTATAATATTTATATATTTCAATGCTTCTATTTTATTAATCTGGTATTACCAAAACCTAATACGCATAAATAAACGTTAAGGACGTTATATTACTACCTTCAAAATGCGATTCAAAATACCCTTACAAACCGAGCTTATAAATAGGACCGACGTGTTTACAACGTCTTCATTCCTACATGGCGCTCGGGCGCGAGCAGACGTATGACTCTAATACATACTTTATTTACAAAAACCATTCAATTGGTTGGTGAGTCTCGTCGCGAACATATCTCCCGCCGTGCAGTGCTGTGCAGGCTCGAAGTGATGTCGGCGCGGCGCTGCACTCCCATGGTGAGCGACGAGTGGCAGTCTCGGATGCCGTCGCCAGGCTCACCGAAGGATGATCGCCGCCCCGGCGTCTCTGGTTACTGAGGCAGTGGGACGAGTTTCTTCACCGGATGCTTCAGGATGCCGCCAAGTGTGCGCACCTCAGCAGTCCGGGTTTCTCCGTCGATTCCTGGATACACGGCTACAATGCGGCCTCGAGGCCATGTGTTTCGAGGCAGCTGGCCGTCGGCTATCAGGACGGGGTCGCCCACATTAAGTTTAAGCCCACTACTATGTGGCTCCCGCCGGTTTTGGAGCTCAGGCAGGTACTCTCTGACCCAGCGGCTCCAGAACATATCAGCGAGGATCTGTGATCGTCGCCATACTTTCCTGCTGTGTCACCGGTTATCGCGACGCAGTGTCGACGAAACCGCATCATTACTCCAGGCAGCGACTGTAATAGGTCGGGCCCAGTCAGCAGGAAGTCATTCAGTGACATTCCTCTCGATTTGGCGGCAGCGTCATGTACGATGCGAAGCTTTTCTGGCTTCATTGGGTTAAAAACATCAAAGTGCGGGAGGTACCAACTTTTACCCGGCATGTTAATTGCGGGTGCCCTTTCAGCGTACCCTTTCGCAATTAGCGAGTCCATCTGTTCTGAGTATCTTCTTCGAAGTACCTGGTTCTTGTCCAGCTTCTTCTCAGTTGAGACGAGCCTCTTTAGAGCTGTCTCATAGCTATCTGGCATCTCAGCATGCTCATTACGCCATAACGTGGCGGTTTCTATATGTCCATTTGCTAACTGGACGGTCATTCGATTCAAAATGTCCTCTGCCCTTTTCTCAGGGTCAGAGGCGGGGCGCTGTGGGTTTATGCACAGCGATTCTATAGCGAAAATTCGCGCAACTGATGATCTAAGTCATCATCAGTTGTTATTCTATATGTCCTCTGCCCTTTTCTCAGGGTCAGAGGCGGGGCGCTGTGGGTTTATGCACAGCAATTCTATGGCGAAAAATTCGCGCAACTGATGATCTAAGTCATCATCAGTTGTTATTCGATATGTCCTCTGCCCTTTTCTCAGAGTCAGAGGCGGGGCGCTGTGGTTTTATGCACAGCGATTCTATGGCGAAAAATTCGCGCAACTGATGATCTAAGTCATCATCAGTTGTTATTCTAGGAGGGCGTATGTCGCCACCTCTCCCGCCGGTCCGATGACCCGGACCGGCACTATCTTGAGGAACGCCTGGCTCGATTGGGTTCTTGAACTGGCCACCGTCCCCTGCGGATCCCTGGTGGATTCCGCAACAACGGGCTTGTTTTCGCGATCCCTTCAACGTTGGGCCTTCTGGTGGCATCCCTCCTCTTGAGGAACGCCTGGCTCGATTGGGTTCTTGAACTGGCCACCGTCCCCTGCGGATCCCTGGTGGATTCCGCAACAACGGGCTTGTTTTCGCGATCCCTTCAACGTCGGGCCTTCTGGTGGCATCCCACCTCTTGAGGAACGCCTGGCTCGATTGGGTTCTTGAACTGGCCACCGTCCCCTGCGGATCCCTGGTGGATTCCGCAACAACGGGCTTGTTTTCGCGATCCCTTCAACGTCGGGCCTTCTGGTGGCATCCCTCCTCTTGAGGAACGCCTGGCTCGATTGGGTTCTTGAACTGGCCACCGTCCCCTGCGGATCCCTGGTGGATTCCGCAACAACGGGCTTGTTTTCGCGATCCCTTCAACGTCGGGCCTTCTGGTGGCATCCCTCCTCTTGAGGAAAGCCTGGCTCGATTGGGTTCTTGAACTGGCCACCGTCCCCTGCGGATCCCTGGTGGATTCCGCAACAACGGGCTTGTTTTCGCGATCCCTTCAACGTCGGGCCTTCTGGTGGCATCCCACCTCTTGAGGAACGCCTGGCTCGATTGGGTTCTTGAACTGGCCACCGTCCCCTGCGGATCCCTGGTGGATTCCGCAACAACGGGCTTGTTTTCGCGATCCCTTCAACGTCGGGCCTTCTGGTGGCATCCCTCCTCTTGAGGAACGCCTGGCTCGATTGGGTTCTTGAACTGGCCACCGTCCCCTGCGGATCCCTGGTGGATTCCGCAACAACGGGCTTGTTTTCGCGATCCCTTCAACGTCGGGCCTTCTGGTGGCATTCCTCCTCTTGAGGAACGCCTGGCTCGATTGGGTTCTTGAACTGGCCACCGTCCCCTGCGGATCCCTGGTGGATTCCGCAACAACGGGCTTGTTTTCGCGATCCCTTCAACGTTGGGCCTTCTGGTGGCATCCCTCCTCTTGAGGAACGCCTGGCTCGATTGGGTTCTTGAACTGGCCACCGTCCCCTGCGGATCCCTGGTGGATTCCGCAACAACGGGCTTGTTTTCGCGATCCCTTCAACGTCGGGCCTTCTGGTGGCATCCCACCTCTTGAGGAACGCCTGGCTCGATTGGGTTCTTGAACTGGCCACCGTCCCCTGCGGATCCCTGGTGGATTCCGCAACAACGGGCTTGTTTTCGCGATCCCTTCAACGTCGGGCCTTCTGGTGGCATCCCTCCTCTTGAGGAACGCCTGGCTCGATTGGGTTCTTGAACTGGCCACCGTCCCCTGCGGATCCCTGGTGGATTCCGCAACAACGGGCTTGTTTTCGCGATCCCTTCAACGTCGGGCCTTCTGGTGGCATCCCTCCTCTTGAGGAAAGCCTGGCTCGATTGGGTTCTTGAACTGGCCACCGTCCCCTGCGGATCCCTGGTGGATTCCGCAACAACGGGCTTGTTTTCGCGATCCCTTCAACGTCGGGCCTTCTGGTGGCATCCCTCCTCTGTTGCTTCTTCTTATGAAGAAGCCGATGGTGCCTAGATGTGCACCCCTCTCGGCCACACCGCTTTGACTTGCAAGTGTGGTTGCCTTGACGAATGTGTAGGCAGCGAAAGCACAAGTTGTTTTTCTTGGCTAGCTCCCATCTATTTTTCTCCGTGGCCGAGTCATTTTAGTTGACGGCGGACGGCTATGTTCGATACGGGTGTCACCCCGGGTAGTCATCGGCATGGCTGTACGTCTATCTTCTAAAGTCTTCTCGTTCCGAGAAGGTTTCAATGTTGAGTCTGAAGTTCCTTCTATACTGGTTATTTTTGTGGAAACTGCTTGGTCTGTTTCTATTGGTTAATGCGCTGGGGTACTTTCAGACTGAGGCGCTAGAGGGCGCTGCCCGTCCATCTGTTCGTTCCCATCGACAGTGGAAGGCGAGTACGGCGGCTCATCATGTCTGATGACGGTGGATGGTCTATCCATTTCCACGGTCCACGCCGCAGGCGCTTTGCCTTGGGATCTAGTAAGCGGCATCGTTGTTTGAAATATTTTTTAAATTCAAAATTAACCCCAGTTCTAAATATTCGACGGTCAGAACGTCAACCTATCAGCATGAGTTCCAGTTCAATATTTTTATTGCGACGGTCAGAACGTCTATTTACGACACAAGACCTAATTCCCAAATTTTCCGACGGTCAAAACGTCAGTTTTCAAAAAATTCACCAAGTGGATTGACTATAATTCAATCTCCAAAAATTCAAATCACCAAAAACTCACGGTTGGTGATAAGTCCTTATGAAACTTCAGACATCTGTAGTACACGTTTGTTTTTTCTCAAAACGTGTATCTTCAATATGATTGACTATAATTCAATCGAAATATCAATCACCGAAAAGTCGAATGTACTTTTCAGCGATAATGCTTCAGTAGCTGCTTGTTCCAGACGTCAGAGTCGTAACTCAATCTTCAGAGTACGTATCTTCTTTCGATTTGACGAAATTTCAATTTTCGAAAATTCCCGAAAGCTTAAGGGTTGCTTTCAGTCATAAGCCTTCAGGATATGTTTGTTCAAACATCAAAGCTGCACATCAGTTTCATAAACGCACGTCTTCTATTTGTTTAGACGGGCGCTTAGTATTCAAACGAAATCGCTAAAAACGTAAGGGTAGTTTTCAGCGATAAGCCTTCAGGAATTATTTGCTCGACGTAAAAGACGCAATTCAGGCTTAAAAACGCATATTCTTGGTAAAATTAAACCAGCGTTCAGTTCCAGAACAAATCACTGAGAACATAGGGTGGTTTTCAGCGATAAGTCTTCAGGAACTATTCTTATAGCTTCATAGATGCACATCAGTCTTCATACGGCACTTTTGCAGCTCACAGGAAATATATTCAATCTTCTAATAGTTATTAAAAACAAGAGGGTAGTTCTAATAACTGTCTCCCGGAATTTACCTCATTGGTCCAGCGGTGGGCTTGGGCACGCAGGATCTATTCTCTGCGGTGCTCGACTTCAATTTGTTTCTTGTGAAATTAATTCGTCAGGAATTCGACAAATTAATTCCACCACTATTTCTTCCCGCTGTCCTGGAGCTGCTTTCCTGGCTTCAATCTTCAGTTTGAAGGCAGCATATTGTGCGGCTGAATTTCCTCTATCCCTGGTGGAACTTCAGTATTTCTGCCCGGTTTTCCAGGTTTCTAAAATCCGGCACAAATTCTATTTAGTGTCGGATTTATTTTATTTTCGACGATTCTTCCTTCTTTTTCTTAGACGTCCTGGAGCTGTTCTTCCAGGTTCCAGGCTGATCAAATCCGGTTCGACAGGACCAATAAATGTTGTGAGTGCGTATCTTCAATTGATTTGACGTTTTGAGTATGAAAACTATAATATTTATATATTTTAATGCTTCTATTTTATTAATCTGGTATTACCAAAACCTAATACGCATAAATAAACGTTAAGGACGTTATATTACTACCTTAAAAATGCGATTCAAAATACCCTTACAAACCGAGCTTATAAATAGGACCGACGCGCGACGTGTTTACAACGTCTTCATTCCTACATGGCGCTCGGGCGCGAGCAGACGTATGACTCTAATACATACTTTATTTACAAAAACCATTCAATTGGTTGGTGAGTCTCGTCGCGAACACTTACCCAATTATACTTAGTCAATATTACGTGTCCTATCACTGTTTACACTAAAAAGCGCGAAGCAAAATAGCGTAGGTATATTTCGTAAGCCGCGCGGGATCGTAAATTACGCGTGCGACCGATAACAACCGCTAGCATGCAACGACTGTCCGTCGCCGCGTCGCCGCGCCCGCCCGGCGCCCCGTGCTTCTTGCTTTATTTACGTTGCGCGCGATTCGCGCGATACTTCGTTATAACATCTTGACACATTTTCTCTGGACACATATAAGCGAGCAGCAGCAAACACTGACTAGTTTCTCGAAAATTATAACCAACATCTTGGATGAAGAAAACGTGTCATTGTATTCGGTGATTTAAACCTAAATTTACGAACTAGCGAAAAACCTGTAAAGGAATACAAGGAAACCTTCGAGAGAATAATATAAAAAATATTAAATAAGATCACCCTATAACAAAAGGGACCAACTGTGGCACAGCTTAAAACAAACACCCAGAGACGAATAAAATAAAAAATCTTGAAACACCTCTGTAAATATTAATATTATTATGTCCTTTATTGCTTTTTTTTCTTATTTATTACATTTTTAAATATTTTTATTAAATAAATTACAAAAAAAAAAACGTTTAAAAATATAAAAAATAGAGGCCAACCGGCATCGGGAGCAGGGTCCAAGCTACCGGTGGTTAGGGTTCCAGAGACAGGAACCTCCTCACAATGCGAGCCGTATCGAGGAGTACTGCCTTCTGTATCAGACCCTTGATCCAACCGCCCAATGAAAGCCTCGACAGATGGTCGTCGAGGCTCTTGGCCATCAGGCCGTTGGCCGTAACGACAATCGGCACAATGACCGCCGAGTCCACATTCCACATGTCGACAACCTCGTGTGCTAAGTCAAGATACTTAATTTGTTTCTCTTTCTCAGCTTTCACGAGGTTCTCGTCATGCGGGATTGTGACATCGATTATCATTGTGCGGCGCGCTAATCGGTCTATCACCACTATATCCGGCTTATTAGCAACTATAGTCCTATCAGTGATGATAGACCGATCCCAGTACAACGTGACATGGTCATTTTCGAGAACTGGGTCGGGCACATACTTGTAATACGGTACCTCCGATTCCACTAGATTGTACTTCAAAGCAAGTTGCTGGTGAATAATCCTGGCCACTTGGTTATGCCTGTGTAAGTATTCGCCGTTAGCCAGACGAGAACAACCAGAGATAATATGTCGGATGGATTCTCCTGGGCGGTGGCATGCCCGACACACGTCAACCGTCCCATCCTTCATTATATGTCTCCGGTAGTTATTCGTCAGGATAACTTCGTCCATAATTGCACAGACAAAACCTTCAGTTTCCCCGAAAAGGTCACCGAAACGTAGCCAGGATACGGACGCTGGGAAGTCTACATCGGGCCCATGGAGAGCCCGATAGAAGCGTCCGTGTAGCTCCTTGCCTTGCCATACCTCTTTGCGTTCATCAGTCGATAGTATTACAGGCTTGCGCCAGTTCTCTTTAGCCATGGACAACGGGGTGAGTCCCTTGTCCACTGCGACCACATCCCGGTGCATACCCACTTCAGCTTTTAAAAAGTATTCTCTGAGGCTGCACACCTCGCGGTTGTGAAGAGTCTTGGCGTTTAAAAAGCCTCGACCCCCACACTTCCGCGGGATGTACAGTCTCATCACCGATGATCGTGGGTGATGCATCCGGTTTGCGGTCAGCAGTGTCCGGACCCTCCTGTCGAGGGCGTCGAGCTCGGTCTGAGTCCATTTGAGTATGCCGAAAGAGTACATCAAAACCGGCATGACCCAACTGTTGAAGGCGCGCACCTTATTTCCACCTGACAAAAGACTATCTAATACCTTTTTCAGGCGGCCAAAGAAACGCTCCTTCAGCAGTTGCTTCATGTCAGTACTGTTGATGCCCAACGCTTCCGACATACCCAAATACTTGTAAGTTTCAGTCGAGGAGAGGTGTCTAAGGTGTATGGAATCAGAGAGTTGAATTCCCTCGGATTCCATAATCTCCCCTTGCTTTACATGCATGACTGCACATTTGTCCACACCAAATTCCATTCTGATGGAGTTACTAAAGGTTTCAGTTACCTTCAGTAACTCCGTCAGTTGGAATTTGTTGGGGGTAAAGAGTTTCAGATCATCCATGTAAAGGAGGTGAGATATGACCTGACCACCTCTTCTCAACCGATAGCCTAGTCCTGAATCCTCCAGCAGTGTACTTAGAGGATTCAGGGCTAAGCAGAACCAAAGTGGACTCAAACTGTCGCCCTGAAATATCCCCCGCTTAATCCATACAGGCTCATCATCCCCCTGAATCGGTCGACATCCTGGATATCGAAGGACTGTCTTCCATTGACCCATACATGACTCAAGGAAGGTGCATAGAGTTGCATCTATTTTGTACAACTCCAGCACCCTCATGAGCCATGTATGTGGCACAGAGTCGTAGGCCTTCTTGTAGTCTATCCAGCATGTCGACAGATCCTTGCGGGATCGACGAACCTGCTGGCTTATAGCCATGTCAATGAGGAGTAGCTCCTTAGTGCCGCGGGACCCATTCCTACATCCATTCTGAGAGGTAGACATAATTGAGTTACCCTCAATGTGTTTATCAATTTTTGCTCTCAGGATGGATGTAAGAAGTTTATAAACCGTCGATAAGCATGTTATTGGTCTATAATTCTTGGGTTCCGCGGGACTACCTGTCTTATGGAGCAGGTGGGTAATGCCTGTTGTCAAAAACTGCGGCAGCGACCCAGACTCTAAACATGACTGGAATTGAGATGCCAGAAACGCATGTGAGCTGCTATACCATTTTAGCCAGAAGTTATGCAGTCCGTCCGGTCCTGGAGACTTCCAGTTCGGTAGCGGACGAACTGCTTTGGCTACATCAGTTGGACTGATGATTACTTTTTCCATTTCTGGTATAGCTTCACACACGCGCTCGACATCACGCATCCAGCCACCCTCAGTGTGACAGACGGGCACCGACCAGATGCTTCGCCAGAATGTGCTCGTGGCTTCATCATCCGGGCGGCACACGTCAGTCACATTTTGTTCAGGTCGCTCCCAAGTTCTGTATACCCACCTCTCATCACTCTGGAACATGCGATTCTGCGAGTACCGGTCAACCCGCCGCTTATACCGCCGAATACGGCTGGCCCATGCACAAACTTTCTGCTTCAGGAAGTCGATGCGCTCCGTGACACGGGAAATGTATTCTCGAGGACTGATTCCAGTCCCCGAAAATGCCCGCCTCACGAAGCGCATCACACGTGGTCGTGTATTGCCCTCCCTGAAACAGCATAGTTTGCCGATGAGTACCCTAGCCCCATCGATACGCCGTTCGATCCTGCATTGCCAGGCTGGCACGGCAGGCTTTGGCCGAATAGTCACGTTTGGGAACTTAACATTGGCCAAACGACATGCCGCAACAGTCCCGCAATACAGGATTGAGTGCGTATCAACGAGGTTCTCGCTGCTTTCAAAGATGTTCTTAAGCAGCGAGTCCAAAGCACACACCAGCGCCCTATTCTTCTTGTGCATAGGCAAGCGTGGTAATCGGGGTCTAAGTTCAGTCGGTGTTGACCTATACTCGCGAAGCGCATCTTCCAGTGCGCTCCTCAATCTTTCGTTGCACTGGCTACTTACTGTAACAACCCTATCATCTGCCTCTTCGTTATCATGATTGGACCGCGGCGGGATCACAATAGTGACTGGCGGTGCCGCGGTCTGTGTCAAGGTTGAGACGATTTGGTTGCTCAGCACTTCTGAGCGCAGCCTATCAAGTGCGGCGTCGTCCAACCTGTGATTACGCTGGATGACCCGCACCTGATCCGACAATCGTTGGGCCGAGACGTCTACGGTTGGTTCTAGGTCCTGAAACAGAGACAGCATCCTAACACGGTACGCAGTGAGGTTAGTTCCCCCCTCTGTAGACCCGTAATATGCGCGCATGACGTTCTCATTCATACTTTGAGTCCATCTCATGCGCTGCACACAACCACCGGCAGCGGGGACCCGGCTCGGGGCCGGTTGGCCCCTAGATCCCAAGCTCCTCGGTGGCCGGCCTCTCCCCTGCCGACGTACAGGTGTTGGCGACGTCGGCGGGGAAAAATACTCGTCGCTAGAGCTCGACGCAACTGCAGCCGCCGATGATACTGGTGATCCGAGGTCCGGCGGCGGCGAGGCGGAGCTGAGCGACGAGTCCGGGGGTGGATGGCGTGCGCGATAGGCAGCTGCTCTCGTCAACATTATTTAAGAATTTTCTTTACACTTTTCCATTGTAAATATTGCTTGGTTGACGTCTGTCAGTGACGACGTCAACTGGTTTCTTGTGATTTTCAGAAATATTATTAGATTTGTTGTGGATTTATAAAACTGTATATTATATATGGGTTTTTTCAACTGGTTTCTATTGCTGTATATGTTATTTTCTGAGTGATGGTTTTATGAATTTGTAAATAATTAAAATGTGCAGGAAAAAATTTGACATGTTGACATTTTAAGGGTTGCCAAGGTAAACTATTATATAATTAACTAAACTATTAACTATTATTTTATATTATTATTATTATTATGTAATTAGCTAAACTACTACTACTACTACTACTATATGGCTTTTGCGAACTATTACAAATATCCTTTAAAACTGTGGCAATTTATTTATAGACTTTAAAAATCAGAACCTCCAATGGTCAAATCTCAGATACTCAAGAAATTTGCGAATACTTTAACAATTTTTTTGCTACAATAGGTACTGAACTTGCAAATAAAATACCACAAAAATACCATAACAATCTAACTCAGACTAATATACAATAATCCAAAAAATAACAACCCTGGATTATCATCATTAAAACCAACCACAGCAGACGAGGTATTGAAAATAATATAAAACTTAAATTCTAACACTAGCTCCGGTTTAGATGGCATTAGTGCGAAATCCATAAAATGTGTTAAGGACAATATGCGGTAAGCTTTGCAAACTGTATTAATGAATGTTTAAGCGAAAGCTTTTTCCCTAACCGCCTTAAAATTGCGAAGATTATCCCAATATTTAAATTAGGCAGCAAACTGGACCCTAATAACTATCGACCTATTTCGGTACTACCAGTGATGTCGAAAATATTTGAAAAATTCTACATAAACTATTTTTCTTTTCTTTTTTAGGGTTTCGTACCCAAAGGGTAAAAACGGGACCCTATTACTAAAACTCCGCGATCCGTCTGTCTGTCTGTCTGTCTGTCCGTCTGTCTGTCTGTCTGTCTGTCTGTCCGTCTGTCACCAGGCTGTATCTCATGAACCGTGATAGCTACACAGTTTAAATTTTCAGAAATGATGTATTTCTGTTGCCGCTATAACAACAAATACTAAAAACAGAACAAAATAAATATTTAAGTGGGGCTCCCATACAACAAACGTTTTTTTTTTGCCTTTTTTTTGCGATAATGGTACGGAACCCTTCGTGCGCGAGTCCGACACGCACTTGGCCGGTTTTTTATACTTTGGCCCAGTCTAGGAATTTCTTCCTGTATCTTGGGTGTATTTACAAACAATTAAACTCACATATACAAGACACCTAGATCCGGAACAACTATCTGTAGGTCATACAAATATTTGTTCTGTGCGGGAATAGAACCCGCGACACACAGCGCAGCAGCCGATCGCTCAACTCCTACGCCAAACGTGTCGTCAAAATTGTAATTGTATAAATTCCTATCTAGTATTGATTATCTATACAAAAAGCGATACGTTTCCGCCCCAAATAAAACACTGTTTCCGCGACTGTTGACTTAGTAACCAATATTAGACTTAACATTGATCAGATAAAATAACATTATCATTGATTTAATACAAATTACAAATTTTAAAAAACCCCCGACACAAAAACCTCTAAAAGGCAAAAAATAAACCTCGTACTATCGTCGGGGAACCTCCAACATTTACAATAGTTTATTGTATTTACTTAGCGGTTTCCCGACGCTTCATGTATTAATCTGTTAATTATATATTTACATAATAGACTAGCTGTTCTCCGCGGCTTCGCTCCCGTGGACCACCCCACAGGACCCGTTTTCGGGATTAAAAAACAGCCTATCATTTAGGAATAATATAGCTTTCTATTGGTGAAAGAATTTTTTAAATCGGTCCAGTAGTTTCGGAGCCTATTCGGTACAAAAAAACAAACAGATCTTTCCTCTTTATAATATTAGTATAGAAGTATAGATTAATACATAAACAAACTAAAGTAATCATAATAAATAGGTCCTATGTAGTTCAATATCATAACATAACAATAATACCTAAGTTCATACGCAGTGAAACACTCACTATGTCTTGGGCCTTAATAAACATGTATTGTATTGTATCCCTCAGCTCAAGCACACCTACCAGCCGATGCGCATACGATGTCGTACACTTAGTTTCGTGTGAACATTTTTCTACAACTACCCTTTTACTAAAACTGTTACGAAATTCCAATGTATTTTGTCATAATAGGTACAAACCCACTACGCCAGTTGGCTTCATGTATTTTTTACAAGCTTTTGCGATGTATGTATGTATGTAAGTGTGTTCGGGTCATATCTTGAAACTGAATTTTAAAGCAGTTATCCTCCATCTCTATCCTGGATAGTAAAAATGAAAGATGAAAGAGGAAAATGGAACCGCCACAGACAGAACAGATATATTAAAAACAGCTACATCATACTACAAAAAACTATACGGCAACGACACTACGCAAAGCAAAATAGAACTGGTGGATACCTCGATTATCCCTAATATCCTCTATTCGGAAGTCAAGCAAGCTATTGACACCCAAAAAGATGATAAAGCACCCGGACCCGATGGTATAAAGAACGAAATTCTAAGACACAGCAAGGGAACCCTGATACCTGTTCTCGCAGATATGTTCAATGACATCATAAATACTGAAATCATTCCCCAACAATGGACAGAGTCTATTATCATCCTACTGTTTAAGAAAGGTGATAAATATGATTTAGGAAATTATCGCCCTATTAGCCTTATGTCTAAAGTATATAAGATTTTCGCTAAGATTATCATAAAACGAATCGAAATATTCTTAGACGAACACCAACCGATCGAGCAAGCAGGATTCCGCAAAGATTATTCGGTAATTGACCACATTCACGTAGTGCGACAAGTTCTAAAGAAATTCAAAGAATACCAGCTTACATATTACATCGCGTTTATCGATTACAGCAAAGCGTTTGATTCTCTACTATACGAAAAAATATGGGAGGCACTACTAGAACAAGGTATCGAACACAAATACATCCGATTAATAAAAAACATTTACAGTCGCAGTACAGGACGAATCCAATTAGAAACGAAAAGCACTCCTTTCAGAATTGAAAAAGGCGTTAGACAGGGGGACCCCTTATCTCCGAAACTTTTCTCGGCAGTACTGGTATCAATTTTCAGAAGACTTAATTGGGAACGCCTCGGTATTAACATAGATGGCGTATTGCTGTCACACTTGAGGTTCGCTGACGATATAGTGCTATTTGCCAAAACACCAGAAGACTTAAATAAAATGCTAGGAGAACTTGCGACAGAAAGTGCGAAAGTGGGACTGACACTGAATCCGGAAAAAACTAGATTAATGACAAACGGAAGCAAACACACTATTAAACTAGGGAACACCGAAATAGACTACACTATCTAGGTCAGCTTATAACTGAAAAAGAACCCATGCGAAAGGAAGTGGAGAGAAGAATAACGAATGGCTGGCAGAGATACTGGAGCCTGAGAGAGGTTATGAAAGATAAAAAACTGATGTCAATCATGGGTGCTAAACCATGAAATATTAAACAAACTAGCAACTTGTCAGTACGCAATGGAAAGGGTATGCTAAATATAAGAAAGTCTGACATATTGAAAAATTTCGTCATTAGAAATAAAACAAAAACTACAGATGTAACAATTAAAATCAAAAGACTGAAATGGAGATGGGCTGGCCACGTGATAAGAGGATGCGACAGATGGAGCCAAAGGGTGACCCAGTGGTATTCCAGAGAGGGCAAGAGGAAGAGAGGTAGACCGCAGAAAAGATGGGACGACGATATTAGACAAGTGGCCGGAGTCACGTGGAACAGAGTGACACAGGAAAGGAAAGAATGGAAAAGGTTGGAGGAGGCCTTTGCCGATTGGCAAACGGATCTAGGAAAGATAACCAAGCAACAGATATTAGCTTAAGTAATTAAGTTTAAGTCCAGTGTTATTATACTATAAGTTTAAATCCATTGTAATTAGTTAAGAGATCTGGAATAAAAGGCTATATTATTATTATTATTATATTATTATCCTCCATCGATTAAGATGAAGTTTTGCATACACGTTTAGTTTGGATTACAATGCATGGTTAGCTAATTGACGTCATTCTAAATCCAATATGGCGGACGGCCCAAAACGGTGTACTAGTTTATTTTGTACACTGCCATGATATGGGTATCAAATAAAAGAGTTTGCTGAGAAAAATACGTAAAAAGCTTGTTTAAAAAAAAAGATTTTTTAATGAACTATTTTAAAGTAATAATATAGTTTTTTTTCTGTAAATGATTGTGAAAATTATTTGAGAAAATAAATGTCTACAACCGTAAGATACAGAGACAAAAAGCGGTTTTACTAAAAACCCAGGTTTAAACTTCTATAATATGAAAACAAGGTTTAAACCTGAGTTTTGGTTAAACCACTTTTTGTAATAAGGCACCATAAGTTTGTTATTAATCCACCACTATGGAAAAAGTATTCTTAAGTACTTTGTTTTGAAATTTTTTGTTTTCTATATTTTTTTTAATTTGAATTCAAATATTGTAGCAACAAGTCTTTATTTCTGATAGTTCTGATAGTTATATAACAAAATCATGACAAAATGGAGTTAAAATTTCGTTTTAACTCCATTTTATATTATTTACATAATGTATGCAATTATTTAATGTCAATTTAGCAACGATATTTTTGTAAAAACGTAGATGTAATATAATATACTACTATATATAATATCCCGAATAATTTTGGATTACCTTACAAAACACACAAATAATATACAATTAAAAACATTTATATAAATAAGAAATTGTAATCTTTTGAGAAAATAGTCAGGACATTTTTATATAGTATAGAAACAATAAGTACAGGCGATTGTTTTAGTTCGCATTTTTAGACTGTATTTTTGGAACGAAGTTCCTTATCGCGCGTTGAGAAAGGGGGTTAGACGGAAAAAATTAAGACCAAAAGTTGGAACGACACTTTTTGCTATAGTTGTATAGTTGTAAGCCGTGCGGCGTGCGCGTGTTTCTCTGTCTGTCTGTCTCTCTCTCATAGATAGATAACCAGTTATTTTCGTTTCGTTATTTTCAACAACAACCAACAATAACAACAACTCAACAACAACAACTCAACAACAACAACAGCTTAAACACAACAACTCAACAACAACAACTCAACAACTACAACTCAACAACTCAACAAACTTAACAACAACAACTCAACAAACTTAACAACAACAACTCAAACACAACAACTCAACAACAACAACTCAACAATAACAACTCAACAACAACAACTTGTAGCGTTACGTATAGTTCAGATGAACTATACGTAAGCCACGTTAATAATGAGGTTTAAAAAAAAAATAAGAAAAAGGATATAGGTAAAGAAATGTAAGATCCGGCTTCGCACGACGTGGGCAGCTAGGAAGATCCAGCTTCGCACGACGTGGGCAGGTATTTCATAGCAGGCAGGCAGGCTAGGCAGCTGGACTGACACGAAGGCGTGGAATGCCCGAGGTAGGCAGATGAGCTTGCAGATGAATCGCTTAGATAGGCAGTAGGGTAGCCAGCAGGACGAATGGGCTGGCACACAGTTAGATGGTCAAGGCTTGAACCAATTGTCAGGCTAACAGACAGTAGCACAGGTGCAAGAACAGGCACCAAGGATTGCGGTGGCCGGGCTGTGGCTTCGTACGCCAATGTGGAATAAACACCATAAACTCAACAACAACAACAAAAATTTCTTATCGCGCGTTGTGAAAGGGGGCTAGACGGAAAAAATTAAGACCAAAAGTTGTAACGACACTTTTTGCTACAGTTGTATAGTTGTCAACGACAACAACTCAACAACAATAACTCAACAACAACAACTCAAACACAACAACTCAACAACAACAACTCAAACACAACAACAACAACTCAAGAACAACAACAACAACTCAACAACAACAACAAAAGTTTCTTGTCGCGCGTTGCGAAAGGACGGAAAAAATTAAGACCAAAAGTTGTAACGATACTTTTTGCTATAGTTGTATAGTTGTAAGCCGTGCGGCGTGCGCGTGTTTCTCTGTCGGTCTCTCTCTCTCTCTCTCATAGAAAGCAAGCCAGTTATTTTCGTTTCGTTATTTTCAACAACAACAAAAACTACAACAACAACAACTTTGCAAGTCATCTCAATAGCAAAGGAAATAATAACTGGATATAAAAATCAAGAACAAGAAGCTTCTATTAGATTACAACTACACAAAATATCTGTCATCGATACTGGGGGATTACCTTACCAAATCACTTTTGTAAAAGGAAAGTATTACTTTACCACAACAAACATCGATGTAAGTGATGGATTAGTTAATGGTGCCGTTGGTGATATATATATATATGTGTGTGTATGTATAGGTACATTTTTTTTTGCTTTTTTTATTTTAATAGCGAATCAACTAAAGCATCGACTACTGAGGTACAAACTATAACATCAAGGAAAAAGACAAATGCACAATGATGTAGATTCTCTACATCTCGTCGTGAGAGAAAGAAATTACAAAATACAATGGTACAAAACATAACTGCAGAGAGATCAGATGAATGTAATGAGACTGTTCAATTACAAGCTAAAAAACCTATAACTACTGCAGAAAGAAGAAAAAAACATTATGAAGCGCAGAAAATAAAGAAAGTAAAAAAATACCTAAAACTGTTAAACATAATAATAAAGAATATTACGATATTCTTCGTTCCATCTGGGTGTCCCTTGACACCTCTCAAGTCTTTTTTATAGATAATAAAAATAAATGACTTGTCTAGGGTACTAAAGTCCTTTTTTTTTTTAAATAAAGTGTCAATGTCAGTTGATAAATATTTTTAACCATAACTCAGTCAAATTATATTTTTTTAGGTAACTGGCTGTATTTAGGTTCCCCTAGTTGACGGCACGAACTATTTTGCGCGCGGAGTTAAAACAACCCTATAAACGAATAAATGAATATTTATTAAATAAAATTATTATTATTATTATCTCCTTTATTCAGTACATTTCTTATTATTTACATTTTTAAATATTTTTATAACATAAATTACAAAAAAGAAAAAACATTTAAAAATATAAAAAATAGAGGCCCACCGGTATCGTGAACAGGGTCCAAACTACCGGCGGTCAGGGCTCCAGAGAGAGGAACCTCCTAACAATACGAGCCGTGTCCAGCAGTACTGCTTTCTGGATCAGGCCCTTGACCCAGCCGCCTAACGAGAGCCTCCTAAGGTGTTGGTCGAGGCTCGTGGCTATTAAGCCATGGGTCGACACGACTATCGGTACAATGATCGCTGTGTCCACATCCCACATGTCAACAACCTCGCGAGCCAAGTCAAGATACTTGATTTGCTTATCTTTCTCGGCTTTCACGAGGTTCCCGTCATGCGGGACGGTAATGTCAACAATCATTGTACGCCTCTCGATTCGGTCCACCACCACAATGTCAGGCTTATTGGCTACAATAAGCCTGACATTGAGGACCTGATACGTCCTGTCAGTGATGATGGACCGATCCCAGTACAATGTGATATTGCCATTTTCGAGAACTGGGTCGGGCACATACCTGTAGTACGGTACCTCCGATGCCACAAGAGTGTATTTCAGAGCAAGTTGCTGATGGATAATCCTGGCTACAAGGTTGTGCCTATGCAAGTACTCTTCGTTAGCTAGCCGAGAACAACCAGAGATAATGCGGCGGATCGATTCACCTGGGCGGTGACATGCCCGACAGATGTCAACCGTGCCATCCTTCACAATAAATCTCCGGTAGTTATTCGTCATGATAACTTCGTCCATAATTGCACAGACAAAACCTTCGGTTTCCCCAAAGAGGTCACCGAAACGCAGCCAGGCTACGGACGCTGACTGATCTACATCGGACCCATGTAGGGCCCGGAAAAAGCGTCCGTGGAGCTCCTTACTCTGCCATACCTCCCTGCGGTCGTTAGTATCAAGCACTACAGGCTTGCGCCAGTTCTCATTTGCCAAGGAGAGCGGGATGAGTCCCTTGTCCACTGCCACTACATCTCGATGCATACCCACGTCGGCGTGTAGAAAATATTCTCTGAGATTGCATATCTCGCTGTTGTGGAGGTTTTTGGCATTTAAAAAGCCTCGCCCTCCACACTTCCGCGGGATATACAATCTCATGACCGACGATCGTGGGTGATGCATTCGATATGCAGTCAGCAATGTTCGGACCCGCCTATCCAGGGCGTCGAGTTCGGTTTGAGTCCATTTGAGTATGCCGAAAGAGTACATCAATACCGGCATGACCCAACCGTTGAAGGCGCGCACCTTGTTTCCGCCCGAAAGAAGGCTATTGAATACTTTCTTCAGGCGGCCAAAGAAGCGTTCCCTCAACGATTGCTTCATGTCAGTAGTGCTGGTACCTAACGCTTCCGACATACCCAAATACTTATAGGTTTCGTTTGGAGAGAGGATCTCAGGTTTATGGAATCCGCGAGTTGAATTCCCACGGATTTCACAATCTCCCCTCGCTTTACATGCATGACCGCACATTTGTCCACGCCAAACTCCATCCTGATGGCGCTACCAAAAGTTTCAGTTACCTTCAGTAGCTCCATCAGCTGAAGATTGCTGGGGGCAAAGAGCTTCAGGTCATCCATATAAAGGAGGTGAGATATAACCTGACCACCTCTCCTCAACCGATAGCCTAGCCCTGAATCCTCCAGCATCATGCTTAGAGGATTCAAGGCTAGACAAAACCAAAGTGGACTCAAACTATCGCCCTGGAATATACCTCGCTCGATCCTTACAGGTTCGCTATTCCTCTGGATATTTCGACATCCTGGATAGCGAAGGACTGTGCTCCATTGCCCCATACACGATTTCAGGAAGGTGCGTAGAGTTGAATCTATTTTATACAATTCTAGCACCCTCATGAGCCATGTATGAGGCACCGAGTCATAGGCCTTCTTATAATCTATCCAACATGTCGACAGATCCTTTCGGGAACGCCGAACCTGTTGGCTAATGGCCATATCAATAAGGAGTAGCTCCTTAGTACCGCGGGACCCGTTCCTACATCCATTCTGAGAGACCGACATGATAGAGTTATCGTCGACGTGTTTATTAATTTTAACTCTCAAAATGGATGTAAGAACCTTATAGACCGTTGGTAAGCATGTAATAGGTCTATAATTTTTGGGTTCCGCGGTGCTACCAGACTTGTGGAGCAGGTGGGTTATTCCTGTTGTAAGGAACTTGGGTAGCGAACCAGACTCTAAGGCTGCCTGGTACTGAGATGCCAAACGAGCGTGCGACCTTTGTAGCCACTTGATCCAAAAGTTGTGCAGCC
The DNA here is from genome assembly GCA_945859665.1 of Anorthoa munda. Classification (NCBI taxonomy): domain Eukaryota; kingdom Metazoa; phylum Arthropoda; class Insecta; order Lepidoptera; family Noctuidae; genus Anorthoa; species Anorthoa munda. The sequence goes on from OX243915.1 coordinate 20,939,495, forward strand.
CGTCCGGCCCTGGAGATTTCCAGTTCGGCAACGGACGGACTGCACGGGCTACATCTTGGGGGCTGATCGTGATAGCCCAGATGCTGCGCCAGAATGAACACATAGCGTCATCATCCGGCAGGCACGTATCAGTCACACCTTGGTCGGGTCGCTCCCAAGCACGATAAACCCACCTTTCATTACTTTGGAATGTACGATTCTGGGTGTATCGCTCCACTCTCCGCCTGTACCTACGAATACGGTTTGCCCATGCAAACACTTTTTGCTTCAGGAAGTCGATGCGCTCTGTGATATGGTATATATAGTCTCGGGGACTGACATCAGTCCCCGAAAACGCCCGTCTCACAAAGCGCATCACTCTTGGGCGATTATTACCCTCCCTGAAACAAATTAGTTTGCCGATGAGTGTTCTGGCCCCACCAATACGACGTTCGATCCTGCACTGCCAAGCCGGCACGGCTGGTTTCGGTCGTGTAGCCCTGTCATCTGCAAATTTGACGTGGGCTACACGACATGCCGCTACAGCCGCGCAGTACATGATCGAATGTGCATCAGTGAGGTCTTCGCAGCCATCAAAATATTTTGATAACTGCGAATCCAGAACAGCCACCAGCGCCCTATTTTTGTTATGCATGGGCAAACGAGGTAATCGTGGCCTAAGTTCGGGAGCCATATAGCGATATTCCCGAATAGCACACTCCAAAGCACTCCTCAATTCCTCATTGCACTGGGTACTTACGTTTGTAACCCTGTCACTACTCTCCTCGTCAGCGTGGTTGGACTGTGGTGGCACCACAGCCTGCGACGATTGGGCAGTGACACGGTTACCCATTTCCGTTCGGAGGCGATCAAGTACAGTATCATCCAACATACGATTACGCTGGATGACCCGCACCTGATCCGAAAGTCGTTGGGCCGAAACGTTGACGGCTGGTTCAAGCACCTGAAACAAAGAGAGCATCCGGACACGGTACGCGGTCAGGTTGTTTCCTCCCTCTGTAGCCCCAAAGTATGCGCGCATGACATTTTCGTTAATGGATTGTGTCCATCTCATGCGCTGCACACTTCCGCCGGGTGCTGGGACCCTATCAGAGACCGGTAAGCCTCGAGGTCCTAAGCGGTCCGGCGGCCGGCGTCCTCCCCGTCGACGCGCAGGTGGTGGTGTCGTCGGCGGAGAGAAGTACTCGTCGCTCGAGCTCGACGCAACTGCCACGGCCGGAGTCACAGCACTCACGATGGGGCTGGTTTCCGGCGGCGGCGAGGCGGAGCTGGGCGACGGGGCCGGAGGTGGTAGGCGTGCTTGTCTAGCGGCGGCAGCTCTCGTTAACATGTCGTCGTCGTTTTCATTTTTCTCGTTTCTTGATGTTTATGTTGTAATTCGGTCATAGCTTTGATTATATTATTGCTTCATGTTTTTTTTTCTTGGTTTCATATTGTGTCTTGTATAATTTAAATAGTTAAAATAAATATATTGTAAGAAATTTCGTAGAGAAAAAATGTTTGGCAACTGCCTGTCAACTCGAGCCACAGATTATCTATTATTATTATATTCTTTATTGCACACCATAAAAAATTACATACAAAACAAAATTTATAAACAAAGTGTACAATGGGCGGTCTTATCGCACAGGGCAATCTCTTACAGACAACCTTTGGATGGACTGAACAATAGGAGAAGAATTAAGGGCAGTCAGTGTACAATAGATATAAATAATATAACTTACTTATACATAAAAACATAACATACATACATACTATACTACATATCTAATATACTAATAAATATTGAATATATGACAGGGAAAGGAAAAGACTAAAAAATTATAATGAAAGGTAATGCTCCTTTACCAATTTCTTAAACGTTGGCAGTGTTTGTGCGCGTCTTATTTCTATAGGTAATACATTCCACAATCGAACTGCTTGAATTGTAAAAGATTTGTCAAAGAAGGAAGTGGAATGCATACGAACACTTAATTTTAAATTCTCCGATGATCTCAAGGACTTAGAATGGGTGTCACAGAGGAACTGAAAACGTTCTTTAAGATAAAAAGGAGTAAAAGGATTAAAGAGCACATTATAAAGCAAAGAGAGTATGTGGGCATTCCGGCGAAGGCGAATAGGAAGCCATTTGAGCTTAGTACGAAATTCAGAAACGTGATCATATTTGCGCAAGCCAAATATAAATCTAATACAGAGATTTTGAAGTCGCTCAAGCTTATCCAATTGGTCTTGGGTGAGATCAAGATAGCTGGCATCAGCATAGTCCAGGATAGGGAGAAGAAGAGATTGTGCTATCCCAATTTTAGTGGCGATGGGAAGAAAATTTCGAAGACGTCTCAGGGAGCCCGCAGAAGCAAACAGTTTACGACTGACTTCCTGCAGTTGTTTGGTCCAGGCAAGAGTGCTGTCGATGTAAATCCCCAAGTTCTTCACAGTGTTAGCAATAGGAATAATGGTGTTGTTGAAAGAAACCTGGGGAAGCGTCGACGAATCAATCCTAGAAACAGTCCGAGAACTACCAACGACAGTCACCTGAGTCTTCGTTGGATTAATCTTCAGCCCAAACTCAGCACTCCAGTCACCTATTCGAGACAGGTCTATATTAATCGTCTCAATGGCATCAGGTAACTCTCCAAGAGGGGCTTGGGTATAAATCTGGAGATCATCAGCATACAGGTGGTAGAAAGAAGAAAGTCGATGAGTGATAGCATTAATAAAGAGTGCGAAGAGAAGAGGAGATAAAACGCCACCCTGCGGCACACCGGCAGAGACGTGACACCAAGAAGAAAAAGATTCATCAGTGCAAATACGCTGCCGGCGGCCAAACAGGTAACTATGAAACCAGTCAATTACCGGAGGAGATATGTTAAAAGAGCTTAGGACGCCAAGCAAAATGTCGAAGTCAACGGTATTGAAGGCATTGCTAAAATCAAGCAGAGCAAGTACCGTTAACTTTCCCACTTCCATGCCTGACCTGATATCGTCCGTAATGTGTACAAGTGCTGAGGTAGTGCTGTGTCCGCGTCGAAAACCAGATTGGAAAGGATTTAGCAGATTGTGTTTGGTAAGGAACGTGCTGAGTTGATGGTGGACAAGTTTTTCAAGGACTTTGGATAGGAAAGGAAGAATAGAAATGGGACGATAGTCAGAAAAAGAACAGGATGAGATTTTTTGGGTAAAGGAATAATTTGGGCATCTTTCCAGGATTGTGGGAAGACACCACTGGAAATAGAGAAATTGAGGATATAAAGGATGACAGGGATAATGTTATCAAGGATGGGGATGATCATCTTACGGCTGACACAGTCACTACCAACAGCGTTGGATGTAATCGATAAAATACTATTTTTAACATCACAGGCAGTGAATTGACTTAAGACAAAAGGAGAATAATCAGGTATCGGAAGATTTGAAAGATAACTAAGCGTAGTAGCTTTAGTGGCCCTATCCAATATGGGCGAAGTAGAAAAATGACTGTTAAGTAAATTGAAGTCCAAGTCTTTAGGAACCGTGTCATGAGACTTTTTTCCGATACCTAATGATTTCAGAAATTGCCAGGCCTTGGCTGAATCACCGTTTTGAACAGAATTATGGATACGTTGGCGTTGTGCGTTCCTACACACCTTGCTGCATTGGTTCCTTATTGAGACGTATTTCTCCCTGTTGACGTCGTTGGGCCGAATTTTATACTTAAACTTCGCAGCTGCCTTTTCGTTAGTTAACCATGGCGCTGGAAGATGCTTAACTCTTACAGCTCGAATAGGTGCATGTGTGTCGTAAAGTTGAATAAGGGTAGACGTCAAGATATCAACTTGTTCGTCGACGGACGAGGATGTGACCAGCGAAGTCCAGTCAATGTTACTGGCATCCTCTTGCAGACGATCAACATCCATGCCATCAAAATTGCGAAGCAGAAGAGTTTTGAACTTATGCTTAGGTGGTCGAATTTTATAGGAAGTGTATATTAGATCATGATAGGAAAATGCGTCGGCAGAACATTGACCATGTTTAGCGACGTGATCGAAGGAAGAGACAATAATAAGATCAAGAAGCGAGGGGACAGAGTTAGGAAAATGGTGAGTGGCACCAAGATCAAGGATAGAAAGATTGGTAGATTCAACAATATGGCGAAAAGAAGAAGAGCGGGAATCTTTTTTAAGTAGACATGACGTATTGAAGTCGCCCATTATGATACTGTGACTGTAAGAGGGGATTAGAAGTTCTAAAATACGTTCGAAAGAAGAGAAGAAATTAATCCGAAGAGAAGGACAGTAGTAGACCCCTAGGAGAATCTTAGTATGATGTAATTCAACTTCCAAGAAAAGATGTTCACCAGCGTTCGGTGGAGGTGGCTGTGTGGACATGTTAACAATGGAAAAAGGAATATAATTACGAAGATATATGGCCACCCCACCACCACCGCCGACCGCGCGATCATTCCTGATAAGTTGAAATCCAGGTAGGGAGTAGGAGGAAGAGGGAAGACAAGGTTTTAACCATGATTCGGAAATAAGAATCGCATGAATATTCTTACAGTCAAAACTTGCCAGCATATCAGGGAAGTGGGCCGGAATACTCTGGGCATTTATGTGGACTACATTAAAGTTCCTAGAGACATCGGAAAAAAGTGAAACTAGAGTGTCGGCTAAGGAAGGAGCATCACTATCCAACGAGTGAAACGAATCAGTGTCACTGCTAGGACTGAGCATAAATATAAAATATATAAAATAAATATATATAACAAAACAATAAAAACTACGCGGCTAATAAATTTCCATCCACCTGCCGGTTGTACTTAACATGAGAGAAAAGCAAAAATAACAAAACACACAATTAAATTCTGTAGTCCAGGCATATAGTATAATATAACAAGTTTATTAACAAAGCAAATTAAAATAAATGAAAATTAGGACCGTGTAACAAAACGATATTAAATTTAATGTATAAGAATGACATTTGTCAATGCAGTGCAGTGGAATGGAACGCAAACATGAATTGACATTGACAGTTTGTGACATTGACATGACATGACGAAATGAAATCAAATTACAAAAACTGTACGGTGTGTTAATAACAAACGAGAAATTAAATAAGAGTAGGTGCAAACTAAAGGAGACATAATAAATCATAGAAATTCCTACGGAAAAACATAACAAATACCTGGACCACCAAGAACAACATCGAAGGACTTTACTTCCTGGCCACAGTGCGCTTGGATTTTGAAGCGGCGACCTTTCCCATTACGACCAGCTGCGCGACGCCCGGCTCCGGCTGTCCAGAGACCTGCTCCGGCTGTCCAGAGACCTGCTCCGGCTGGGCGGCCATCAGTTCTGATTGCTGCGCGATCCTATTGAGGTCGGCAGAGGAAGTGACTCGATGCCGAACGCCCTTCGAATCCAGTACCAATACAGTGCCCTCTGACGTCCAGCACTGGGTCACACCAAATCTGTCCCGCGCTGCCATGAAGATGTTGTGTCGGGTCTTCGTGAGGAACTCCGACACCGTGACACCAGACCCCTTCAAATTAGTTTTGCCGAACCAGATTTTATCCCGCAGTGCCACATCATGCAGTTTGAACAGGATTGGTCGGGGTTTGTGAGATGTACTGCGTCCCATTCTGTGACACCTCTTGATGCCAGAAGCAGTCAAGTCAATATCAAGCTGCTGCTTGACAATACGAGCCACCACTTGTGCGGTCACCTCGTCCTGCCCCTCAGATTTCGCCGCCTACGCATCTCCGTGTTATCCAGGTTCTGCCCCAACATGGCAACCTGCTTCTGCAGAGCACCAAGCGCCTGAATAACAAATGTCCGGAAAGAGGCAAACTCCGCTGCCAAAGTTGAGGTGGTAATTGCTGTGGTAGATGGAGTCTTCTGCAATTCCTTCTCAAATGCGGACATTCTCTCACCTAACAGATTGCTCATTTCAGCGATTGTGCGGTTGATATCTTCCATGATGTTTAAATTCAATTGTGTTAATATATAATAATAAATGTTGTGTTTTTGAGCTAAGGACACTTCACCGGCAGGTAGAGATAATTAACTATTAATATATGTCATTAAATTACAAAATTATTATCTATTTCTATTTTTTATATTAATTTATAATAAAGAGAAGAAAAATTGTTGTTTCACTTTTGACTACCCACTTATATTCTCTCTATAACTGCACCATTGTTTAAAAATTATAAACCTGGTGTGGTTTAGTTAGTTTCGAGAAACTTTTTATACAATTATTTGCATTTTTGAACTAATAATCTATCTCTGTATGGTGGCTGTTTTTTAATATTCTTTTCTCTTATGGTATTTATTTCCGCCCAAAGATGCATTAAATTTTTTGTTGAAATATAGAAGTTTAGAAGCTCATAACTTTTAAATATTCTTTTTTTTTGCTATTTTTTTCCATGCAGGTCTAGATAATGATGAGACAAAATATCATTTGTATTTTGAACGTACATCGTCAAACAGTGGAGTAATCACCAGACTACTTTTGTATGGAAGAATGACCGACTAGTTTAACCTTAATTATTGGATTTGTGACTACAAATACCACCTTACAAAACCACCTACCTATATACAAATACCTTTAGTATTAGTAGATTTCTAGGAGAAGGAGCAAGATCTTGCGAAAGTAAAGTTATTGAAGCATTATGTACAAAAGCGGGTATACAAGACCAGTACAAAATTAGTGTTTTGCTTTTGAGGTCGGCCGGTTTTTATAATGAAGTTCCATGTTCTTATATGCGAGTGACATATAAACTTAATATAAGGCTTTAATGCAGCTGAAGTTTCATGAAGAATAAGCAATATTATGAGGAATCTTCTTACGAAGTTTGGTGCGTGGTGGTGGTTTGAAATCACTTGTTTTGGGTGACCACTTTGACATATTATGACTTTGTGTTCCAACGCTACGCGGGCGACTGACGAGTTATTCAGAAGTATTCGGGGAATAAGCTAATGTTATAATTTTCGATCTGGTGAAATTACTGAACAAATAAAGTCTTAACTTCACAGATGAAGTCGCGCGCAGAAGCTAGGATTTATTATAGAGGAAGGATGGATGGATGTTTGTTACTCCTTAGCACAAAAACTACGGAACGGATTTTGATGATACAGGATTTGGAAAGTTCTGCATTTTGGGGAAAGTTCTAATTGCACGCGAGCGGCAGCTATACAACTAATATTAAAAGACGAGAGCCCTTCGACGAGTAAAAGAAATAAATAATACGTATAATGAATTCCGTTAATCGCATTAGAATGGTTATCAAACAAGGTACGAAACGACAATTGATAGTGCTGGCGGATTTGCGTTCGGTTGGTCGCGCCGGTTCCTCGTACCGCTGTAGCTAAGTACATATCTCAGTGGTAAGTAAAAAGGTAGGTAAGTTAGTTCGTTTTTGACAATACTATGAAAGAAATTGTTAATATTGAATTCTATGTGGCCCTGAAAAGGGCCTTTTTTGGATGTGCGCGTTACAGGTTGTAACGCGCTCTGAATAACAGTTCTTACGACGTATCTAGTCCCCGTCTTCGACAATCGACATGCGGGGGATGCCTGTTCAGTTTCCGATCTGCAGGATTCTTCAGTTTCACTAAGTGGTGGCGGGCGCGGGCATCAGGAGGGAGGCACGCGCGCTGGCGCCAAATCCAGGATGCAGAACAACGCGCGGCACCCCGGGCAGGTAGCGCGGCTTGCTAGCCAGTGCTCTGGTCGGCCTTGGGCATCAGCCGCCCACCAGCGACCCATGCATGAGCAGCACCATAGGACACGGCAATCGCACTGAGTACATGGCGGAGTGAAGTGCGGGGGAGGAGCGTGGCATCGCTTGTTCACCTTCACATCTGCAGGATTTTGCAAGCAGCCGATGCACAGCTCTAACTCCTGATCAGAACCGACGTAATAAACCGGATTTTTGTCGACGTATTGCTTGAATACTATGAGGAATCTTTCAATATGTGCCGGTAGCATATTGATGTGGTCAGGCTGCAGGTCTCACGTTATCCGATTTGTTTACACTCTAACTTCAAATCACAAACACACACGTTTCAAATTGGAGGAGAACGAAGTAAGTTACAAAGCTGCACGACCACTCTTGGCGAAAGCGCAGATGCGAATGCCAGACAGGACCAAACCTGCTGACAGAACTAGCGTTGAAACTTTATGACGTTACTGTTTGGGTCGGGGAATACAGACAGGAGTCAAGTGAATGTCCTTTGTCTCTTTCTATCGTATGGCGCTATCTCACTCTCACACAGAAATCGAATATCTATCATTAGTGTTTCCCAGAAGAGATAAGACTTAAAGGAATATTGGCAATTTCTTTAGAAGTTTTATCTCTTTCTAGTGTTTACCTGTTATATAGCTCTGTCTCGTTCTCTGACCATTTCTTTGAAGAGTGCCGCTAAGTGATAGACACTTTCTAAAAGATTTATGATTGTATTGTAAATGGATTTAAAAGGGTTTCACTTGTAAATAGTGATTTTGTTAGGCACGTTTACGTAGCATTTTTTATGAACTTTCAAGTCCAAGAACTTATAAATGAAAAACAAATATTATTTAAACTTGATACTCATAATGCAAGTTATCTAGATATTAATCTCTTGCATGTCTAATAAGCAGTGGCGGCTGGTGGACCATTTAAGCAGTAGTGCACTTTGCCAGCTCACTACGGTATCGAATTTGAAATCGGTAAAAATTCATAGGGGCCTATGTAAATCGGAAAACCATCTCGCTAGCGACTTCTAATTCGACGCCAACGCCATCTAGTTACGTCGTTGTACAACTTGACCAAAAATTTAACATTTTGTTGACCTGATGGGTGACTATTGATCATTAACAAGTTGTATTTTTATATTTTATAAATTAAATCGATACGCCGATTTTTTTTCGCAGCGGAATGTTTTATCACCTTTTTTTATTAAAATCTGGTATTGACTGAATAATATTTGTTTCAATGGTGAGCACAGAAAGTGCATTTAACCTGTCCTGAGACATGGTGTTTCTGAGAAACGTTTTAATTCACTTTAGTGTCGAAAACTCACACATATTGTCCCACAACTCAGTAAGTATATAAAAAAAACAATAGAAATTAGAATATAGAAGTAACTAAAAGCCGCGATCAATTGCAAAATTGCAAGCTGCGCACTATGTCCAAAAAAAAGTAAACAAGCCCCGCGCCCGCCACATTTCCCACCCGCGTAATGTTCGTGAATTTCGTTCGTCTAACTTCGCCCGCTCTCGGTAATCTTCGGCTCGCTGGGACGGCGCACGAGAGTGTCGTATTTTGCCGTACATTTTCTATTGAACTATCTCTGTCTCACGCGCCAGGCGTTTTCGCTCGTGTCTCATAGAAGTTGTATGAGCACTCGCCGTGCGCTGTAGTCTAGCGCACGGGGATTATTTTTTTATAGCAATATACGTCTTATTACTTAAGCAAAGAGCTTAAATTGGTTCGTCATAATTTCGTTAATATTGAATAGATCGTTTATCAGATATTATTAAATATTTATATCTTTTTTTCTAAACCTGTTAAAATCTGGCAGTTCAGCGCACGAGTGAACTTAAAGTACAGCCGCCTCTGCTAATAAGTATATGATTTTATAAATTCTAAATAATTAATAATAGATCATTTGATTTCATCCCTTGTATCGTATTTCAGAACTTGAACGAGAATTTTATTGTTTAAAGCCTATACAGCCTATCCATATCATTAAGGTATGCTAATAATTAGAGACTGGATTATAATTATGCAAAAAATATGTACTAAATATACTTGTTATTGTACGGCCATGTGCCATCGGTTCATGGTGCAAAGCGTTTTGCGAATATTTTCATTGTGCGCACAGCTAAGGAGTGGTTTTCCCTTCCGGAGTCTTTGATCCCTGATAGCTACAACCTTGGGGTCTTTAAGTCAAGAGTGAATAGGTTACTTCTAGGCAAGCGTGGCACCGTAGACCACATCATCGTTTACCATCAGTCGAGATAGTGGTCAAACGCGACTTAACGCGAGCCAATCGAAAATAAAAAATAAACTTAAAATATTTACAAAATAACAAATAATAAAAAAACTGCTTATTTTCACTTATTTTATGTAAAAACAACATTGTTCTAGTAAATTTTGATATTTATTTAATTCATTAATATTGTTCGGTATTTTACATTTTACTAGTCTGTGTATTCAAATTTTCTGTAAAATATCGTATCTTTGGTTGCTCAAAACATTGTTTTAAGCAGGAAGGACCATTTTACGTCGTAATATCCACGTTTTGGTTAAAATATGCAATAACCGGTGACAAGCTGCTAAATATAGAAATGCATATGGAACATGCGAATAAATATAATGCGGTCTCTACTAATATTTTATTTGGCAGTGATATGTTTAAATCAAAATCAGTGTTTGTGATACTTTACCAGTCAGTGATTATAGAATGATATTAAGCCCTCATCATTCATCATCATTTCAGCTGATAGACGTCCACTGCTGGACCTAGGCCACCCCCAAGCGTCACCACACTGATCGGTCCAGTGCGTTTCTACCATCATCACCACCACCACTTTTCCCATTGAGGGCGATGTGGACGAATATTTTGATGCTCAGTGACTTCTTTCCCTCTTCTCTTTTTATATGCGCTTGTGCATTTTACTAATAAATAGTTTGTTTATACAGCGTGTGACGTTGAGTTTCGGAACGGGTCGATGGGCTAGTTCACAAAATGCCCAATCTTGCAATTTTTTTTGTGAAGTTAATTCTAAATAGCACGGCTAAGTATTTGTAGTCACAAATCCAATTATTAATATTATCAGTTAACAAAAAAAAGTTTTTTTTTTAATTTAATTATTTTAAGGCTAAGTATTTGTAGTCACAAATCCAATTATTAATATTATCAGATAACAAAAAAAAGTTTTTTTTTTTTTTTTTTTAATATTTCATCAACTAAACATCATCTGCCTAGCCTTTTTCCCAATTATTGTTGGGGTCGGCTTCCAGTCTTACCGGATTCAGCTGAGTACCAGTGTTTTACATGGAGCGACTGCCTATCTGACCTCCACAACCCAGTAACTGGGTAACACGATACCTCTTGGCAAGACTGGTGTCAGATCTCAGGCTTCTTCATAATTATACAAAACTTCCTATGTATCTTTCTTATCATTGATAATTAAACCTTATACAATCACCTGCATTGGCATATAGTTTCTATATTATTTAATAAAAAAAACCGGCCAAGTGCGAGTCGGACTCGCGCACGAAGGGTTCCGTACCATTATCGCAAAAAACGGCAAAAAAATCACGTTTGTTGTATGGGAGCCCTGCTTAAATATTTATTTTATTCTGTTTTTAGTATTTGTTGTTATAGCGGCAACAGAAATACATCATGTGTGAATTAGTACTGTCTAGCTATCACGGTTCATGAGATACAGCCTGGTGACAGACGGACAGACAGACAGACGTAGAAGACAGTAATAGGGTCCCGTTTTTACTCTTTGGATACGGAACCCTAAAAACTATAAATTTACACGGTGATCTGCTGCGTAACCAACTCGGTGCTACGGCGTAGCACACAGAGCTACGGCGTAGCACACAGCGCTACGGCGTAGCACACAGAATTTCGATGTAGCTGACTAGTATGTTACGATGCCTGGGGGGTGACCATAAGCTCTTAGAATAAGGTTATTTTGAATATGCGTAAGGGATAGATGTATACAAGTCAGATACATCTGACCCTTAGACGTTCTCAAAATAACATTACTGTAAGAGGTTATGGTCACTGTTCCTGTCTTAAAGTCACATTGTCCTTGTAACATTTTAATTAAACGTTAAATGTTTCGTTTGATGAACATATTGACATACAAATTACGAGCTAATTTATTCATTTAAAAAGTAATTAAACAATAAGAACGTTGTATCGTCTTTAGTAATAGAGGGGGAGCTGGCAGCAGCAAGTATATTAAAAAAAAAAAAGAAAGAAAAATTGTTTGGAGTTGTTTGTTGTTTGTTTGATTGTTGTTTTTTTTTTATTTTTGTTTGTTGTTTGTTTGTTTTGTTTATATTCAGGACGAAAAGCTAATTACGAAGGCTGTAGCCGGAGGATTTAAAAAAATACAAAATTTATTTAACTTAAATTTAATTAACAAAATTACAATTATATAAAATGGCTTAGAATAGACGACAGTTGACCGATGCCGTGCCAAAAGTGACGATCCCATGAGGGCCTCGATGTCCGGTGTCGGGCTGCATCACGTTGTGCTGCGTCGGCGCCTCGTGTCCGCGGCTGTTGCGATGTGCGGTAATGAGGTAATCGCTTGTCAGCGGTTTGGGTGCTGTGCGAGTACGTAACACCTCCCCCCGAAGATCAGCAACTATTTCGAAATCTTGGGTGACAGCGATGATGAAATATTGCTGTGGTTAATTCTTATCTTGCTGGGGCTGATTCTATTTGATTCTTCAATTTCAGTATAGTTTCCGTCATCTGTTTCCATTGATTGATTTTTTTGAAGTTGTTTCAATCGATATCGTCGGTACATCAGTGCGATAGCGAGTGCACTTGCACCGGATAGTATTAGGTAGATTGGAATCGTAGTATGGTAGAGAGCTGTATCGGTTATTTCATTAAGTTTAATTGGAGCCTGTAGCATGATTTTCGTGTTTATGGAGTGCAGGTTTTCTAGATCGGCAGAGTTTAGTATGATTGGTGCCTCGCTTGAGGTTTCAAAGTCTTTAACAACTGTAGGCAATTGCATAATTTCCAGAGCGAATCCCTTGATGTGATGGTTAGAGTTCACTATTGTGAATTCGGGCGTTTTAATATGACAATTGTTCGGGATAATAGCCAGATAGCTTCCTTCAAGGATTCTGTATGTTTCTTGTCTGCAGGATATCTTCACTTTGGTTGGATATGGGAAACTGATGGTGTAGTGTTTCTCGTCGAGTTGTTCCACAGCTTCTCTCTTCAATGTTCCCAATGGTGTTTGGACAATAACATGTTACTTAATGCCGATAAATGCAATCACGTGCATTTTTCTAGGAAAAAGGGACCGTATTTTCGTAATTACAAGATTAATGACAAAATTATTTCCGAGAAAGAAGTGATTCGTGATTTGGGTGTTTATATGGACAATAAGCTACGGTTTAATATTCACGTTGATAAAATCGCCACTAAAGGGTTTAAGATGTTGGGTTTCATTCTGCGTAACTGTAAAGATTTTAAACGCGCCTCAACTAAAATTGCAATCTTTAACTCAATAGTCAGGTCAGGCTTAGAATATTGCAGCATAGTTTGGACTCCATTCTACGAAATACATAAACGTCGTTTAGAATCAGTGCAGAAAAGATTTCTTTGGCACTTGTCATATCACTGCAATATGGTCAGAAAGTTAACTAGCTACAGCTCACGCTTGAAACATTTCAAACTAATGAGTCTGGAAAATCGCCGTATAATCTTAGATCATCTGTTTCTATACAAAATAATAAACACACACATTGATTGTCCGAGGTTGCTGAGTCAGATAAATATAAATGCGCCTTACAAACTTGCTCGTAAGTCCAGATATCAGTTATTTTGCGCTAAAGGCTTTAAAACCAATCTGGGTCATTTTTCCACCATTAACAGACTGCAGGTTCAGTTTAGTCGCCTGTCACGCTCACCTGGTGTGGATATTGATATGTCTTACTCTTTACATAAAGTTAAATCTGCCTTGCACAAGGCATTATCTCAGGAGTGAAAGGAAAAAAGAATATAGTATTGAATTTTTTTCTTTTGTCTTTTTCACTTACATAATTATATAAACACAAAGAATTGGAATATTTTTGTTCTAAAAAAGTAAATTCTGTTGTATAACTGTTTAATATTTCCTACCCCTTTGTTTAATGCATGCCGTGGCAGCCTTTAATTAAGGCTACACTATAAAATGTAAAAATATGAGTACTTGTAACATGTATTTTTTGGTGTATGCTTTGTTGGTTGTCCTGAATTAAATAAATAAATAAATAAATAAATGTGACTGAGGACTGCTTGCAATATGGAAGAAGTTCTTGCTTGGATATCAGATGCTGGATACAATCCGGATCACTTTGGGTCTTGTACTTTGATTTTGCTTCGCAGAGGTACAGAGAATTTACCTTCGGGCATTCAGCCTCCATGTACATAGAATCTTGTCCAGAAATCGCAATAAAAGGTAAGGTAGGTAAAAGGATTTTCTTGTTCTTGTTAGGAACAATGGACAGTTTGTAAAGGCTATAAATTGGAGGGAAGGCAATCGGCACCTTAAATACTATAACTATCTGATTATCTATATAAAAGTATCCTAGCTTAATTACGTCATAATAGTCCCTTAACTCTAATTCAAGGATTTCATCGTTCGAGTATAAAATCCTTAACTTATCTAACATATTCCTAATTTCGGCTATACTAATTGCCATATGGGGCGTGCTTAACGTTCGTATTAAGGCTAAAGTGTACTCTAGTTTATGGAGCTCTTCGAACAAATTGTCTATGCTATCGCTTAAGATAATTAAGTGTTGAGCCATATGGGCGTACTGGGTAAAATCGAAGTCTGCTGTACTATTGATTATCTGATTTAAAACATTACCTATTCTCTCCTGGTTTTTTGTTATGTTAGTTAATAAGTTGGCATTATACGAAATCCAAGTTTTAGATAGACTAACATGCTGATTAAGTTGAGACTGCATCTTGTACTCATTTTCTTGAAGGACTTTTATAGCATGATTATATTTAATTGCATCAGTTTGGTCAAGATTACCTGATATGCTCTTAATAACAGAACCAAGACCATCGACAAGTCCCCTTTTATGACGATTATGTTCAAATGACTCTAGCTGTATAGATATTTTAGTTAATTTAGATGTAAGATAGTTCATGTGCGGTTCAAATAACAGGGACGTTTTATTATTTAGTTTATGTCTAACATCAGTCAATTGTGTACTAACTGTATATACTTGGGATTGTATACCGTCAAGATTAACATAGTTGAGAAAGGAATGATAATGGGAAATGATACGCGTCGATCCTAGATTAAACGGAAGTATTCCAGGGCCGTTTCCTAAAGGATCAATCATTACTTCTGGTCCTTGCGTCATTTGCAGGAGTAGCAGCAGTAACATCCTGTAACAATGTGGGATCTTTAGGGCTTCTCTTTAAACGAGATTTTGCAACAGGACCTCGTTTCTTTCTGGTATATATGTGTATGGGAAGATCGGCCATGACTATGTCTTTAGTGAAACGCGGGGCTAACTTTTGTCTGCTAGCTAGAGGATTGCGGACGAATACTTGTTGGTCAGGGCTATATTCCTTTTCGGGTTCGCGATCTTTATTCCTTATTTCAGTTAATTCGGTCCTACGGTGGAGGGAAGTTTCATTTATTATTTCGTAGACTTGGGTTAATCGTTTTTTATGGTCTTGTAAGTAATTTTGCAGTAGGTGCTCAGATAGGTTTAGGTCCAAGGAATCGCGGGGATCAAAATGTCCTGTGATTAGATCTATAGGCCTACATTTGGTGAAACTATGTATTGAGCTGTTATAACCTAAAACTGCATAGGGCATGAGGTTTACGGCGGGTTCATTACGCTTTTCCAATTTCAGGATTCTGAGATGTTCGAGAATGGTAGAATGGAAACGCTCTACTATTCCATTATCGTTAGGAGTATGTGCAAGGATTTTATGATGTTGTATCTTATGGAGACGGACAAATTCTGAAAATAATGCATTAGTAAACTCAGGTCCTTGATCCGTGACTACCGTATAGGGAACGCCATGATGGGTGCAAAACGTTAAAAGAGCTTGAACGACACTTAACGCGGTACCATCTCTAAGACGATATGCTTGCGCATATTTCGAGAAAGCGTCTACCAAAGTGAGAAATTTCTCATTTTGTGCTGTGAAAAGGTCCAGATGTAAAATTTCAAAGGGTTTAGTTGGTGGAGGGACTATGGAGAATTTTTGTTTAGTGGGGTTGCGATCGTACTTTGCTTGGCCACAGATACTACATTCGTTAATATACTTTGTTATACTTTCCTTCATTTTGGGCCAATAATAACGATGTGATAAGGCAAGGGAACATTCGGTTATACCGCGGTGATTGGTTTTTCCTTCATGGTACTTACGAATGATTTCCTGTTGGTCCAGGTAATTTTTGATGTTCTCTACTTCTTTTTTTGTTAAGACCATATCCAAGGCGGAGCTTTCAAATTTATCTTGGATGATCGGGATTATATTGTACATGGCTAAAGGGGGGTGGATCAGAATTCCTGTTCTTACTTTGGGATTCACATATTCTTTAACGGCATTTATTACATCCTGTTCGAGGTTAGACTCTGACAGTTGTATAGTAGTTTTAGTGTGGGTTTCGAAAGGTTTGGACACAGTTGGGCGTTTTTTAATATCTCCTACGATTACGAATGATATTTGGCGGTGGAATTTATTTAGAGGTTCATCAGAAATCGGTATTTCTAATATAGGGTTCTCATCACTGGTGTGAGCTGTTGCAGTTGTAGAACCAACCACTGACGGTGGTTTTTCGGACGTGTTAACTGCTATAGAGTTCGCATCCTCATTATTGATTTCGATGCGGGACAGAGCGTCTGCGTTAGTATTCAGCTTACCCTGCTTATAGATAGTAGTGAAGTTATATTCGCTTAGCTTTAGTCTCCAGCGGGTTAAACGAGAATTGGGTTCCTTTAAACTCATAACCCATTGTAAGGGCTTGTGATCCGTGACGATCTTAAACTTCCTACCAAATAAGTAAGGGCGGAAGTATTTGGTTGCCCATACAATTGCCAGCAATTCCTTCTCGATTGTGCTGTAATTAATTTCACTAGTGTTTAATGTGCGGGATGCGTATGCAATGGGCTTGTCAGTACCTATCTGACCTTGTGAGAGAACGGCACCAATGGCCAGGTTAGATGCGTCAGTTGTTAGTATAAAGTCTTTGCTAAAGTCTGGGTATTGTAAGATCGGGTCATTGATTAAGAGGGTTTTGCATTTCTCAAAACAACTGATATAATTTGGGTCGGTTATGGCACCTTTTTTAAGACATTGTGTCATAGGTTTTGTTATACGAGCGAAGTCTGGAATGAATTTTCTATAATACCCTAACAGACCTAGGAAACGTTTAATTTCGGTAGCCGTTTTGGGCAGTGGGAATTTCTGGATGGCTATAATCTTATCCGGGTTAGGTTTAATACCGTCTCTGCTAATTATGTGTCCCAAATACGCTGTCTCCAATTTTAAACATTCCGATTTGTTCATTTGAATTTTGAAATTAGATTCTCTGAGTCTCTGAAACACCTTTTCCAGATTTATCATGTGTTCCTGAAGGGATACCGAAAAAACGACAATATCATCTAAATACACTAAACACACAACATTTTGAAGGTCCCGTAAGACATTGTCCATCACCCGTTGAAAGGTTGAAGGAGAATTTTTTAAACCCATCGGCATGCGGAGAAATTCATAGTGTCCATGCTCGACTGTAAACGCGGTTTTATGGATGTCATCCGGGTTCATTTCAACCTGGTAAAAACCACTCGCGAGGTCCAGTGTGGTGAAATACTGGCAATTACCTAACTTGTCTAGGACGTCCGAAATGTTGAGAATAGGATAGCGGTCGTCTATGGTTTTTTCGTTTAATTTCCTGAAATCTATAACCAAGCGCCATTTGTTTTTTCCACCGGCGTCGGCTTTCTTGGGAACTACCCAGATGGGGGAATTCCACGCAGACTGTGAGGGACGTATGATGTTTTGTGCTAGCATTTTAGAGATTTGATCTTGAACTTCCTGCTTATGTATGAATGGGTATCGGTAACTTCTGGTATAGATTGGTGCATCATCCGTTGTTCGGATGGAATGTTTCACTTGGTTAGTGAAAGACAGTGATTCGCCATCAATATAAAATACGTCGGCGTACCGAGAGCAAAGTGCTTCTAAGTTAGCTTTTTCTTCAGGGTTCAAATGGTCTATACGTAGACGAGACAAAACTTCGTTTACGCGATCGGGCTGATGATCGGTGCGCATGCACTGCATATTGAATACTTCCGCACCGACAGGGCGATCCATAGAAAAGACTACATCATGACGTGAAGGATTAGTTACCTCTATTATACCCCTGTTATTTTTTACAGTTGTAACGCAATCGTTTATTAAACAATTTGAAATGCACTGTTCGGGAATTAAAACGTCACCGTCCTCAGAATTTATTGGAACTTTTACTAGTTTAGATGAATTAGCCGGTACTATGTCTTCGTATAGGTTACTATTGCGCGAGTCGTACATCAATAAAGGATTACTAGAGTTACGAGTGACCAGCAGTCTGTTTTTCAGATCGATGTTAGATTCTAGTTTTTCTAACAAGTCATAGCCAATCAAACCATCAAAAAAATTATGAAACGCATAAACGAAAAGAGTTATATCACCTGGTTCATTACATTCCTGGAAACACGGTAAAGTGATAGAATAATCACTTCTAGTGGTAGCATGAATATTCGTTACCTCGAAGGGATCATAATTACACGGTATATGGGATAAGAACTTTTGAACTACTGCGGGGCTAACAAAAGACATATTTGCCCCTGTATCAATTAATAATTTAAGCGGAGGGTCTGAGATTTGTATATACGGCAATTGCCTTTGCGTCTGTAAGTTAATTTCTATTTTGACTTTTCTGATTTGGGGACCTTCTGAAAATCCTCCTTTTCAGCAGGCGAAATCGGATCTCTTACTTCCTCTACAATAACATATGAATCTGTAGGCTGTGGTTGCTCATACACGTATTCATTCGGGTACACGTAACCGGTATACTCAAAATATTCCTGGGGGTAGTAATCACCGTTAACAGAATAATCGCTATAATAGTCATACTGCAACTGGTCGCTAAAATCATTGTAGTTGAATTCCCTTGTTATAAAGTAATTTGTGGGCGGCGGATTTCCAGCTTTAGTCCAATCGTGGGATGCACGTGGGACGAATGGTTTAGCCACATAGTGACTTACACCACTCATGGGTTGCGGGGTGCTACTAGTAGCTGGCCTGGGACCAGGCATTCTAAAAACTTGACCCTGGGGTGTATAATTAGGTGGTGGTGAACTAAACATCTGCTGCGTACGTGTGGGCCCGCGGTATTGAGTAGGTTGATTTCTCCAAATCGGAATAGGTTGCTGCCCTTGAGGCATAGACTGTCGTGAGGGTCCTGGCATATTGGACGGTCTAAAGGATGGCAAATTAAAAGAGCGCGGTGTAGGTGGTGCCGCGTGATTCGGTGGCATGAGGCCATAAGGAAATTTAGGACTGACCTGGTGCTGAGGCTGCGACCTCCTGTCAGGAGCATGGTCGTTACGCTGCTGCAGGTATAACGTATTCATCTCTTCATGTACGAACTCTAAAGCTTTTTCAATTGTATCAGGTCGCATGCACCGAATGCGAGAACCCAACGGGTCCCGTAGACCACGTAGGTACGACTGTAACGTGAGTTTCTTGTACAAGGTACGTTTCGATTCAATGGTACTCGCTATCGTTTCATGCAGGCTGATATAAGTCATAATAGTACTAAAGAGATTTTGGCACTGTTCATAAAATTCTTGCGGGGTGGCTGAACCTTGAGTTAAAAGCGCTAAGTCATTGTACAAGGATGTCTCATCGCGTTGATCGGCGAAATTATTAACTAAAGCACTCCTAATTCCTTCCCAGGTTTCCGGGATACCATTGGAATTAATCGTACACGATGCAGGTCCCACTATCTTATTTAAAATTCCGTTTAATAATGCCAAATTACTTAATTGAAATCCCGGCCCATTTTTCACAAGCTGTTGTACTAACTGATCACATAATTTTATAAATCTAGTTAGTACGTTTGAGTTCCCGTCGAATTCAGGAACCAAACGTAGGGCCTTGTAAATTTGATCCACTGAGTCAGCCATACTCGATATTTCTAAACTACTACTATCCCACGGTTCCGCTTCTAGATTTCTATTAGCGTCTAAAATACTAATTCTACGATTACTATCTAACCTAGGGGACCGAGATTGCCGTGGATGGAAAATCTTGGAACGATTAAAGGGTAACAGTTAAGGATAAAAAGGAAGCGACTCTAGAGCGATTCTAAAGTACTTACTTGTAATGGTTTTGTACCTCTTCTGTATCGATGTCTGGATACTCCTCTGGACTGCAGCTCTCGTAGGTTCTGGATACTCGTACGGTGCCCGACGGCCACCCGGGTGACTCGCGATCCTATCGATTTAATCTCGCGAACCGGCCCGCAAGTATCCTACCGACTGCGCCAATTACGAAGGCTGTAGCCGGAGGATTTAAAAAAATACAAAATTTATTTAACTTAAATTTAATTAACAAAATTACAATTATATAAAATGGCTTAGAATAGACGACAGTTGACCGATGCCGTGCCAAAAGTGACGATCCCATGAGGGCCTCGATGTCCGGTGTCGGGCTGCATCACGTTGTGCTGCGTCGGCGCCTCGTGTCCGCGGCTGTTGCGATGTGCGGTAATGAGGTAATCGCTTGTCAGCGGTTTGGGTGCTGTGCGAGTACGTAACAAGCTCTTAGCTGAGTAAGTACGGCTTGCTGTTTATTTATTTATTCATACAAACAAGTTCTTGTCCTTAGACTTAAACAAAGCACACTATTAGACCCCTGGGGTCTGTCTTAGCTTGTCATGATCTGGAATTTACTCAACACTTCATTGACAAATTAAGGTAACATCAATTGTAATATTCTTTCAGCTTGTATTTACGTTTTTACTGTTTTTTTAGGGTTCCGTACCCAAAGGGTAAAAATAGGACCCTATTACTGAGACTTCGCGGTCCGTCTGTCTGTCTGTCACCAGGCTGTATCTCATGAACCGAGATAATTAGACAGTTGAAATTTTCACAGATGATGTATTCCTGTTGCTGCTATAACAACAAATACTAAAAACAGAATAAAATAAATATTTAAGTGGGGCTCCCATACAACAAACGTGATTTTTATGCCGTTTTTTGCGATAATGGTACGGAACCCTTCGTGCGCGAGTCCGACTCTCACTTGGACCGTTATTTTTTTTTTACCTTGAAAACGGTTAAGTTTGGGGCACAGTGTTTCATAGTCATATCACTCAGGAGTGAGCCATCTCTCTGGCATAGAGAATGCTGTAACGATAGTATGTATTTTGTTTTTATCTTTTTTTGTATTGTATAGCACGTACATAAATATTATTGATAGACTCATGATAGCGCAAGTTTAAACCTTAGTGGTTTTTGGTTGCTATTTAATAATAATAATCCTGTACTCTTCTGTATAAATGATAAACAAGGAAACAAAAAAAAAAGGAAACTACAACCTCTTAAAGGATCTAGGTCGACTTAACCTGTAGCCCTGTAAACGGCTCTGACAGCTCTTTTGCAATATAAATATGGTTTCAATGTCAACCGCTCAACCGGTGCTCTCGTCCCGACTCCCGTTACGCACGAAACTGGGCGTATATAAAACATATATACGCCCAGTAATAACATATGCCGCTCCCGCGTGGTCCGTCCTCACAAGCGAGACCAATAAGAATCCTATTCGTATGCAGCAAAACAAGATGCTGCGACGGATAACGTGTGTCCCTCGATACGTGAGGAACGATGTAATAACACGGGATCTGGGGATTAAGAGCCTGGACAGCTTTTGCGCCCGCCTCTCAAAAAACATGTTCGCGCGTGCCGATGCCTCTGCTCATCCTCATATCAAGCAGATAGCGCCATGGCACGCGCGCCGCCAGACGCCTTCCGCGTGACCTGTGTGATACATAGGCCCTGCCCATGCTCCCCCCAACCCCTCCCCCCCAGCAGCCTCATTACCGGATTGACGCTTGAGTGAGCCGCACATCACAACACGCGCCTCGCTCATACAGTAATACTATACATATAACATGCGCGCGGTGTACATTGTGTTCTAAGTTAATATAGGCATGATGTACACTGTAATGCATACAAACAGACTCCACATGCGAATAAACTCATATAACGAGCATAAGTCGCGCGCGGTGCGAGTCCGCGGGACAAAGACCATGCCTAAAACCCGCCCACCGCGATTTTCTACGGTGCTGCACAACTACACAGCAAAATACCGTATAGCATAATGCAGTGTCAGTAACTATAATAGACCAAAGGTGCGTTTTCTACATCTGTTATTGTCTTGTCTTTCTAACAGCATAAGCAGCTGAGCTTAGCCAACCCGCAAGAGATGTTATGAGAGGGCCCATTGTAATTTGTCGTCTAGAGCGATTCCTAAGAAAACTGTTTGATTTCAGTTTTTCTCCATTCAATATGATGCCGCATATTATGTGAATCTAATACAATGTATTATTTTTTTTATTTTTATTTGTTTTAGTATCTCTGTATTACCCTTCGAGGAATACAGGCAAATAATGGTAGTGGCAGGTAATGTTGCTAGAGTGTGCGATGGATGCGAGACATTACAGGACTGTTCCGTGTATCGACGCTTCGGAGAGGCCTATGTCGAGAACTAGACGTCTTTCAGCTGAAATGATGATGATATTTTTTTTTTTATGGTATGCGTCATGCCAGTAGAACATTCTGTTTTCAATACTAGTATTCTAATTTAGTATCTTTATCGATAAACTGGTCAAATAACAATTATTTATTTTATGCATATGCCGTGTTGTCCAATATTTATCAATCAAATACATTTACATACATTTAATATCCTATTATCTAAATCCTTAATGTCTGTAATATTCTCGACCACTCAAGATTTTAGCATCGTTTCTAAGACGTGTTTATGTTTATTTAATCTGGTTCTACTTATGGGCATATAAACCTCAAAGAAACGCAACCTTGAAAAGGTACTAGAAAATAAAAAAAAATAAGGCATTGTTCATAGACCGTGCTACGCACGAGGCTACGCAGTCGTGGAGGTGTTTATTTTCGCATTTATAATAGGTAATAGCTTTTCCTGCGATTTCGCCTGCGTGCAATTAGTACTTGGACAGCGTATTTTACTTCTCCGAACTTTCACCGTACAAACTTCCATGCCCCTTTCCACCCCCCGTTAAGGATGAATTCCGGGATTAAAACTATCCTATGTTCTTCCCAGGGTTTCAAACTATCTCCATGCATTTATAATATAAGTACGGGATTGTGGATTATTATGGATTTAGGCACGTGGTGTTTTCGAGGAATGGACATTAATTTTGTCGATAAATTTTGTAGAAAAAAATCACATGTTAGGGATTCTACGACGCTTGGGAACCTTCCTGGTGGCATTCTCATTGTTCTTGTAATGACCGAGCGCCCTAGATAAGATTGTTTAATGCAGGTAAATTTGCAAATGTTTTATTATTTTTTAAACAGATACAAATACAATAGGACAGCTTACAAAAGAGAGCTTAACCTAGAATTGGTTTTATTGCTCCCATTTATGTCTGTGTGTGTGCTGTGTATAATATTCTTTGCAAATACAAAAATTTGCTTTAGTTTAAAAATTACAGCCTATAATAATCTTTTGTTATCCGTGCCTAAATTATTATCTTTATTTTTGTGAATAAACAATGGTGAAAGGTTTATTTTTACCACCGTCGTACAGTGGTCTG
Organism: Anorthoa munda; assembly: GCA_945859665.1. Taxonomy (NCBI): domain Eukaryota; kingdom Metazoa; phylum Arthropoda; class Insecta; order Lepidoptera; family Noctuidae; genus Anorthoa; species Anorthoa munda. The sequence continues at coordinate 20,963,090 of OX243915.1, forward strand.
AAAATCGAGCTCCATACTCATTGAAATTTAATGGAAGGCATTTTGAAAAAAAAAATATATTGTAATGTCTCTTTATGTTATATTAATGTATGGGTGGTACCAGTGCCTCCACGCGTGAGAAAAAAAAGTTGTGTTTTTTTTGTATGGGAGAAAACACTTAAAGTACATTTTTTTGAAACTGAATGGAACTGAAGGGCTGGTGCTTACATGAGCTATTGTACCATACACGGCAATCAAGATGACATACAATTTATGCACCTTTGGGTGCCGCTTTGCGCGTAGCAAATTTTTAATTTCTCTATGTGATTTTTCAAATCTTTGACGTGGTTAAATGAAGTTGCCGATCAGTTTACTGATACAGTCGTTAGTGTATAGCCTGCTTATGACCTTTATGATGACAATAATTAATAATCCGGCCAAGTGCGAGTCGGACTCGCACACGAAGGGTTCCGTACCATTATCGCAAAACACTGCATAAAAATCACGTTTGTTGTATGGGAGCCCCCCTTAATTTATTTTATTTTAATTTAATAATTATTATTTTATGAAGTAAATGTACAACTAAACATTCTGTGAATATTTCAAGCGTCTACCTGTTGCCGTTATTAATATCGAGCAAAAAATGGCAAAAATATCACGTTTGTTGTATGGGAGCCCCCCTTTAATATTTATTTTATACTGTTTTTAGTATTTGTTGTTATAGCGGCAACAGAAATACATCATCTGTGAAAATTTCAACTGTCTAGCTATAACGGTTTATGAGATACAGCCTGGAGACAGTCGGACAGACAGACAGACAGACAGACGGATCGCGAAGTCTTAGTAATAGGGTCCCGTTTTTACCCTTTGGGTACGGAACCCTAAAAACGATATTAATTATACCTAAACGATTTTTTTACAAAATTGCATTCCAAGAACTAAGTAACTGATTTGTTAATCACCGTGTTGAGTTAGACATAAGTATTATGTAATGTACCTTTGGGGCACTTTGTGTGCCGCTTTGCACGTAGCAAATTTTCAGAATGTTCTAATAAACATTGATTTTAAAGGAAAATGTGTAGTAATCAGATATTATATTTTTTTTTGGCCTATGTCCAGCAGTGGATGTCTTTCGGCTGATATGATAAGGATGAGATTTTTTTTTTAAGAATCTAGAAATCTAGAAAAATAAAAATATTTCGTAGTAATAAATAAATATATTATATTGTAAAATTATACTAATATTTAAAAAAATATACATTCAGCCAGCAAATTTTCGATCACCCTTTTTATTACACATACAAATTACTGCTAACAGAGAGTATCTTCGCCCTCATCAGAGTACTCTAAATCGGAGTCCATCATTGATGCACTAACATTAATATCGACAAATTCAATGGTATTTTTTTTTTTTTTTTTTGGGTGGGAAATCATCCAATGACATCTCCCGCTCCCGCTTCCCCGCGTGAAGCGGGAGGGCGTGTCAGACTTTTACTGACTAAAACCCACCCGTGTTCCTTCAGTTGCTTGTGCCAGGGCCGCGGTAACTCTTTCAAATTTATCCGCGACCCTGACAGGCATCGGCCCTAGCGGACCCCGTCAACTTTTGCTGACATCTCTTTGAGGCGCGCGTGGAACACTACGCGCCGTCGACTCGGGCCTGGTCCTTATCGGACGGCGAGCTACCCATTACTCGCCGTCCGCAAGCCCGCGCCTACGGTGGCCGGAAATCGGCTTGCGACTCCCGACGCCCGGGGCGTCCCCTGCGGTGGCTAGGGGCGTGAGGGCGTCTCCGTTGTGTCTCCCTCACGCGTTCCGCCTCCTCCTTTGCGAGCATTACTGCTCGCTGAAGGAGGTGACGGCTTCCCATGCGCTCTCGCTCCGTACCATGGCCTGAACCAGGGCCGGACGCGAGAGGTCGCCACCGCTGATCGCCTCCACGAGGACATGGCGGTGCTCCGCCCAAGCGGGGCAGACCTCCACCGTATGCTCCACCGTGTCCTCCGGGCGATCCACACAATGGTGACACCCGGGCGTTTCCTCCCGCCTTATCCTGAACAGGAACCTCCCGAAGCAGCTGTGTCCGGTGAGGACCTGCGTCAGGCGGAAGGTGAGGACGCCGTGGCGCCTCTCTAGCCACTCCTCAAAGAGGGGCCTTATCGCCGCAATCGTGGCGTGCCCAGCACTGGATAGTCGCTCTCTCCATGACGCCATGAGATCCTGCCGGAGCTCTGTCCGCCGGGCCACGATTTGTCGCGGCAACGGAGTTTCACCCCGGAGTTCCGTCTCCTCGCGCCACTCCCAAATGTGCGCGAGGACTTTTGCCTCCAGATCCCATGGCGGCAATCCGGCAAGGAGACCGTGCGGTATCCCCGGACCAGCCGGATGGCCATGACCCTTTGGGACGCGTTCAACCAGCGGGATGGTCGCCATCTCAAGGAACCCCTCCTACCGTTATTTGGGAGCCCGGCGGTGGCGCGTTCCGAGGACCATGAAAACACATGGCCTCGGACTTGTGCAGGGCCACCTCGAGTCCCAATTGCTGGATCTTCTCAACGACTATCGCAACCCCGCATGTCGCTAATTCAGCCGCCACCTGGTGCGACCTCCCCTGCGCCAGGACCAGCGTGTCGTCAGCGTAGCAAATGACGCTGACGCCGCTAGGGAGGTCTGCGCGCAGCACCCAGTCGTACCCGATATCCCACAGATACGGCCCCAAGACCGATCCCTGTGGGACACCGCACGACATCTCTCGCCGGTTCCACTCTCCCTGGTGACCGGGGTAGATGACGGCCCTGTCCGTCAAATATGCCTCGACCACGCGACAGAGGTAGGGCGGCACCCGGTGATACCGGAGTGCCTCCCTGATGCAACTCCAGGGCAGGGTGTTGAAGGCATTGGCGATGTCAAGAGACACCGCCAAGACGACCCCACTCCTGGCCACTGCATCCCCCGTCGTGGGGGCTCGCACGCGCATGATGGCATCCACCGTAGAGCGCCCTCTGCGGAAGCCAAACTGGTTCTCTGCCAGATCCGGCCCCACTCGCACTAGCTGCCCGACGAGGCGGTCTGCAATAACTCTTTCAAAGAGCTTGATGAGGTGGGCAAGCCACCTCATCAAGCTCTATGGGCCGGTAAGCGGACGAAAAGTCCACTGGGCGCCCCGGCTTCTTAATGAGGACCAGTTTCCCGGTCTTCCAGCGAAGTGGGAACTGGCCCCTCTCCAAACATGCGCTAAGGAGCCCCCTTAGTCGAGGCCCGAGAGCCTCCAAGGCCAGGACCCAGGCTTTGCCAGGTAAGCCGTCGGGTCCTGGGGCGGTATTTTTGGCATTAAGCCTACCGAACCGCCTCTTTGTCTACACCTGAATCGTCACATTTACGTCTCATATCATCAGTGACAGCTGTTTTTGTGTATTTTCTCTCTTATGGTGCACAGGTAAAGATCTGATGATACAAGGAGACCATTGAAAATGTCTTGATTTGTCGCTTTACGACAAAATTTGCGTGAATGGTGTTCTCTGATTATTTTTAAGTCTTTGTTTCTGGTTTCCGGTGCCTCTTCAGATAATTTGCCAATGGACAAATATTGAAGTGTTTCATAACTTCAGCACCATGCAGTACAAGTTTGTAGTCAATCGAAGACATAATACCAGCCATAGAGCTCCTCGTACATTTCTGTAAAAAGGCGTGCAAAGTTTGCAAACTCTTTAATATTTATAGGCGCCAAACTGGCTACTACAGGCAAAAGTATTAAAAATCTTTGGACTAAACGGGAATACAATCCTGTGATAACTGCAGTTTTTGCAGGATGCTGCATCCTCATTTATGTAGAATGTTAATGCACCCTCATTGACGCCAAAGGCAGAACTGGAGCATGGTTGCTGCACTACTGACACTAAAGGAGTCATCTTTGCCGTCACGACCTCAGGCCATTTTATGTTCTCTTGTAGCAATATCTCATACTTTTTAGGGTTCCGTACCCAAAGGGTAAAAACGGGACCCTATTACTGAGACTTCGTTGTCCGTCTGTCTGTCTGTCCGTGATAGTTAGACAGTTGAAATTTTCACAGATGATGTATTCCTGTGGCCGCTATAACAACAAATACTAAAAACAGTATAAAATTAATATTTAAGGGGGGCTCGCATACAACAAACGTGATATTTTTGCCGTTTTTTGCTTGATATTAATAACGGCAACAGGTCGACGCTTGAAATATTCACAGAATGTTTAGTTGTATATTCACTTCAAAAAATAATAATTATTAAATTAAAATAAAATAATTTAAGGGGGGGCTCCCATAAAAAAAACGTGATTTTTTTGCAGTGTTTTGCGATAATGGTACGGAACCCTTCGTGTGCGAGTCCGACTCGTACTTGGCCGGTTTTTTATGAATATTCGTCTCGTGCGATTAAACGAGATCCATTTCTTCCTCAACGAACACAAAGAAGTCTAGTCTTTTCTGACAAATCAAGAGGGCTAGGGCCCATTTTGCCCCGCTAGAGCTTAACTGATTAATGCTCATGTCATTATAGTATCTAATTACAACTCAACTATAATCACGGTGATTAGCTAAAGAGTTACTTAGTTCTTGGAATGCAATTTTGCATAAATATTTTTTATAATCAATATCGTTTTTAATTAATGTCATCATACAGGTCATTAGGAGGCTGTAAACTAACGATTGTATCAGTAAACTGATCGGAAAATTCATTTAACCACGTCAAATATTTGAAAAATCACATACCGAAAATACAAAATTTCAAAACTGTGCTATGCGCAAAGCGGCACCCAAAGGTGCATGAATTGTATGTCACCTCGATTGCCGGGTATGGTACAATAGCTCGTGTGAGCACCAGCCCTTCAGTTCCATTCAGTTTCAAAAAAATGTACTTCAAGTGTTTTCTCCCATACAAAAAAAACACAACTTTTTTTTCTCACGCGTGGAGGCACTGGTACCACCCATACATTAATATAACATAAAGAGAGGTATACCAGAGACATTACAATTTGTTTTTTTTCGAAATGCCTTCCATTAAGTTTCTATGAGTATGGAGCTCGATTTTCAGACCACTGTGCGTCGATGGTAACTCCAACGGCCGGCGGCACATGTAAAAGGGGCATGCGGGTCCATTCATACATCCATGCTCATAATAATAATACCAACTTGTTACTGTCCAACTGCAGAGCAAGGACTGTTATTTATTTATTGACCTATCTACAATTGTTAAATTAATATAGTACATAACTGCAGCGGCCAGCAAAAGAGGCATTGATGGACGAACGTGTAAAAACATACGTAAGTCCATCAATGCCTACTTGTGGCCAAGGCTTGTATAGTACTTTTCTCAAATGATGCGCGGCAATTAAAACTAAGTAGTACGTAGAACTCATTTAGTCAAATACAATTACTTTTCAAAATCAATGACGAACAACGAACAACATTATGTTTTCCCGCGTTAAAGTTTTCGTTTGTTTTTTTTCAATAAACAGCTTTCTATTTGCAAGCCAGTTCGAAATTTAAACAAAACCTTTGATAAGTTACCTCCTTGGTGGCCATGTTTCGGAGTAAGAGATCGATCTATTTTTAAATAACACGACAGATATGAGTTTACTATGTAATTTATTTGGCCGCTAAACACGGCAGATATGAATTTTAATACAACTTTTGTCCAGTCTTAACTTAGGCCTGCTGAATTTATTTTGCTTTCTTTTAAAAACATAGAAATCCGTTAAAATAATAATACGATAGACTCAGCGATCATTGTACCGATAGTCGTGTCAGCCAATATCTTAATAGCCACGAGCCTCGACCTTAGGAGGCTCTCTTCAGGCGGCTGGGTCAAGGCCTTGATTCTGAAAGCAGTACTTTTGGACACGGCTCGTATGTTAGGAAGCTCCTCTCTCAAAGCCCTGATTAGGCCTGGTAGCTTGAACCCTGTTCCTGATACTGGTGAGCCTTTATTTTTTATATATATTTTTTTTATAAATAAAATTTTAGTTAATAAGAAAATTAAATGATTAAAAAAAATATAAACATCAGAATTGAGAACTTTCTGGCAAGTCGGTTATTAAGACATAATACGACGGTAGTAGCACGTGTCTACCTACCGCGGTCAACCGCTTTTTTCAAATTATAATCAGGCAGGTAGCCTAGTGATAAGATAAGAACTCTATTGTGCCTATTGTTATTGTTCCTAAAATACTTAGAAAGGGTAAAATGGTGGTAAACGAGTCTAAACCTCTTTAACTAATATTGTAAGGAATTCATTGTTAGTAACAGATAATGATGTCTGGAACTACTAATTCTACAACAATAGTTCTGGCACTGATAGAAAATACACATTCCGACAGGTTTATGATATGTTTTATGGTAATATTCATGTACATACTTTTTTAGGGTTCCGTACCCAAAGGGTAAAAACGGGACCCTATTACTAAGACTTCGCGATCCGTCTGTCTGTCTGTCTGTCTGTCCGTCTGTCACCAGGCTGTATCTCATGAACCGTGATAGCTAGACAGTTGAAATTTTCACAGATGATGTATTTCTGTTGCCGCTATAAAAACAAATACTAAAAACAGTATAAAATAAATATTTAAGGGGGCTCCCATACAACAAACGTGATATTTTTGCCGTTTTTTGCTCGATATTAATAACGGCAACAGGTAGACGCTTGAAATATTCACAGAATGTTTAGTTGTACATTATCTACAAAAAATAATAATTATTAAATTGAAATAAATTATGGGGGGCTCCCATACAACAAACGTATTTGTTTTGCAGTGTTTTGCGATAATGGTACGGAACCCTTCGTGTGCGGGTCCGACTCGCACTTGGCCGGTTTTGTCATTAGATGATATTTTTTTTTACCCGGCTGCAAGGAAAGGGTTATGTTTTTCGCGCATGTCTTGTATGTATGTTTGTATGTATGTAATATTCTTTATTACCTCGTTATTTCAAACCTCTTGACGGATTTTATAGTTAGATATCGTTAGCTAGGTTTTGGTCGCCCAAGTGTTCTTAGATAAGTGCTGTTAAAAAAAAAGAAACATGGCGGCTTTTGGGCGCCATATTGTAGGGGCTGCATTTTTAGGGTTCCGTACCCAAAGGGTAAAAACGGGACCCTATTACTAAGACTTCGCGATCCGTCTGTCTATCTGTCTGTCCGTCTGTCACCAGGCTGTATCTCATGAACCGTGATAGCTAGACAGTTGAAATTTTCACAGATAATGTATTTCTGTTGCCGCTATAACAACAAATACTAAAAACAGTATAAAATAAATATTTAAGGGGGCTTCCATACAACAAACGTGATATTTTTGCCGTTTTTTGCTCGATATTAATAACGGCAACAGGTAGACGCTTGAAATATTCACAGAATGTTTAGTTGTATATTATCTACAAAAAATAATAATTATTAAATAAAAAAAAAAATATGGGGGGCTCCCAAACAACAAACGTATTTTTTTTTTGCAGTGTTTTGCGATAATGGTACGGAACCCTTCGTGTGCGGGTCCGACTCGCACTTGGCCGGTATTTTTCTTCTTAACCCATCGAGTGGGGTATTAAAATGAAGGATTTTTAGAGGTGATTACAAAAATATATACTATTTATATGTTTAAAAGTCATTCGAATAAAAAGTTGGAAATAAAAAAAGTTAATAAAAATCAAAAACCCAACTGCAAAGATGTAAATAAGAAGAAAATCATGCTGTGCAGTCATCTTTGCAGTTGGGTTTTTTATTTTTATTACCTTTTGTTTAATTATTATATGGGCTCGCGCTTGACCACTATTTCACCTGTTGGTAAGCGATGATGTGGTCGACGCTGAAGCACGCTTGCCTAGAAAAAACCTATTCACTCTTGACTTAAAGACCCCTAGATTGTAGCTATCTATAATGTGACGTCGCATAGTCTATAACCAGCGAACAATGACACCTCATTTGTCAAATTATTATAAGTAGTTTAGAAGTTATGAGGGAACATATGAACATAAATAGATACACACATACCGGTCAAAAACATAATCCTCCTTTTGCTTCGCCGTAGTTGGAAGAGTACTTATTGGTTACTTAGCGACAGTACTAAAAATAGATTGTTTTAACATAGCCCTGTCGTGTGACAAGAAGAGAGAAGAGAGTGTTCTCTGACCATTGAGAGAGAGAGTGACAGGGCTAAGTAACAGTTCTTTAATCATTCGAACAACATGGTCTATTTTTCGTAAGTTGAAGCAACTTATAACTATTGTGAGTAACACATGACAATACCAATATACAAAAAAATAAAAATAAATAGCGTAAGTTAAAAAATATAAATAATGTAGATTAGATACACCAAAAACAAAAAAAAACTAAAAAGGAACATAACACTATTAAAATCAATATACAATTTGGTAGTCTACCAGCTACCTGTACTTAGCCCTTTTGAGAATGATTTTATAATGACAGGTTTACATTGTACTATGAGAGAGGGAGATAGCGCTATACAGTGGAAAGAGACAAAATATTAAGTGCATTATTACCATCACTTTCCACCACCACTCTAATTTCCAGGTTGTTATATTCATGGGGTGTGCGGTGCGCTGTCGGTTTCAGTCGCCGCTTACGCGTCTTAGCAGTTCGTTGGTTTTGTGCCTTGCGATTGTTTTACGATATTGTCGAGTTTGAGAGTACGCGTGTTAGCAGAACGTTGTCATTGTGTTTCGCGTTTGTTTAGTGAAATTGCCGAATCGTTGAAAATGAAATCTCAAAAGCGCCATCACACATCGTCTGACGATTCTGATATATCCGACGCGAGTGCAAACAGAATTTCTTCTGGCATCGATAGTGGCCACTCCTCACTATCTCAACACCGCTACAACACAAAGAAAAGGAAACGTGCTGATTCTTCAGATTTGGATAGCGATGCCGATACTAAAACGAAGCATTCAGATTCCGTGGCAGAAAGTGTCTCGGGTCCTGTGTCTGCCACCAGTGAGGGTAAGATATCTTCGAAAACAAAGCGCAAGCACAAGAGGCAGCGTAGTTCTTCAGTGAGAGCAAAAGATGGAGAGCAAATTCAGCGTCGCCTGAACAGTGTCGTCGTAAAACTAAATGGATCCTGCAAAGATGCAAATCAACCTATACGGATCTATTCTTATCAGATGCAACCCCAAACATCAGTGTCATCTGAGGAGTACGAAGAGCTCAGATCTCCAAAAGAAGAATATCAACGGAGCCCAAGGGAACAAGAGGGGAGGTGTCATCAAAGAGAAGACACAAGAGATTTCAACCACTACAATCAGCATGAAGAGCGTAGAGGTCGTAAAAGGAGAGAGCTTGAAGTCAGGAGAGATTATTGTGAAGCACGTGGTCCGCCTGACAACTACCTCTTGCGCGAGAGAAAGTTTCCCGACAGGAAGGAGAGGTATCATAAAGAGGGCTTCGCTTCTGAAAGGCCACGCGAAGTTCATCGGAAGAAGCCACACCATAGAGAGCGGCAAAGATGTCAAGAAGAACGGAATCGTCGTCCAGAGGGGCAGGCCGGTATAGAAGAGCAGAACAGGGTCGGGCGCGGTGACGAACAAATGGAGCGCAGAAGCAGGGCTGACGAACGCAATGTGAAGCAAAATCGACCTCTGGTCAAGACAGAGCTTAGGTCACGTGATTGCAAGAGCGGATTTGCAGATGCTGACGAGAATAGAGAATACAATTGGGGAAAGGGAGATGTTAAGACGGAGGCTGGCAAGGATCCTGCTGAAAAAGAAAAGCCGAACTTCGCTCTGTCTGGTAAATTGACGGCTGACGCCAATACAGTCAACGGTGTTGTGATTAAGTACACTGAACCTGATGACGCTAAGTTGCCTAAAAGAAGATGGAGATTGTATCCCTTCAAAGGCGATAAAGCACTTCCTGTATTACACATTCACCGTCAGTCGGCGTTCCTAATCGGTCGTGACAAGAAAGTTGTGGACATTACGCTCGAAAACCCGTCTATTAGCAAACAGCATGCGGCACTACAGTTCCGAGCGATGCCTTTCACCAGACCTGATGGAACGCAGGGACGCAGAGTGCGGCCTTACGTCATTGATCTAGAATCGGCGAACGGTACGTTCGTAAACCGTAAAAAGCTCGAGCATTGTCGGTATGTCGAGCTACTTGAGCAGGACGTGATAACGTTCGGTTTCTCTAAGCGGGAGTACGTACTGTTGCACGAGGACAGCAATGACGACGGACAAGATGATGAGCACCAAGAGACTCCCGTCATCGGAGGCAAAGTCACCACCACCGATCAGTTGAGACATGAGAAACGCGTCAAGCAATAGATTGCCGGAGACGGCGATTAGATTATATACTGTAGATATAGAACCAACCACTTAAGAACTGATATTCAGTTAGCGCGTTACAACTTGTAGCGCACACATCCAAAAAAAGGCCCTTTTCAGGGCCGCATATAACTCTATATTTCTTTAACGGTAATGTCAAAAACTAACATACTTACCTACTTATTTACTTACTACTGATATATATACTTGTACTTATGTGCAGCTTCATCAGCGCGACCGACCGAACGCAAACCCGCACGCTTGATCAACCGCGATCGTCTTTTATCACTTTACATCTTGATTTACAACTTTCTGATGCAATTTTGCAATCCGTACATTATTTTATTGGCAGTCATGCCTAAAAAAAGGGTAATTTAAAAAAAAAAATATTAAGGTTTAATATGCTTTATTTCTATTATAATTTAAAAAAGATTAAAAACTTATTCATTCTGTAGATTATGTACGCATCATTCCAAATGTTGGCCCCTGCCAATCTAAATAAATCAAATCAAAATAATTATGCTTTATTCAATTAAACCGTATATAGATTCTTTTGAATTATCAAACAACATACATTCACTTTCGCAAGCGTCATTAGGTCTCGGACAAGAATGTGCAAGAAACTCCACGGACACTCTTTTCCATCAGTTTTAATTACAAGTATTTGGTTACATTCTTCTTGTTGGAAAATACATATATGTGAGAAAGATGTAAAAAGATGGACGTAAAAGCGTCTAGAGTTATACAAACAATTTAAAACTTCAAAAGCAAAACACTAAAAAGTTCAATATAACTTTCGTTTCGGATGTCGGTGTCTTTGGTAGCTCTTGTTTTTATTATTTTTCGACAAACGTTTTGTTTTGTATTTGAAGTCGGTTTATATTTTTCCCAACTGCCAAAGGAGGGTGATGTGTTTATCAGTCTATGTATGTTTGTTTGTTACTATGTGGCGATCTAGACATCAAACGCGTAGACCGATTTTGATGGTTCTTACGTCAATCGATTTGTCTTAACTTTGCGAGTGTCACATTACAATTGGAAAATAGAAAAATTGCAACAACTTACACAGAGTATGTTAAGATAGTTTGGCCATGTTGAGAGGATGAATGAAAGGCGATTAACGAAAGGTATTTACAAGGCAGACGTGAATGAAAACGCCGGGAGGGGACGCCCTAGAAAGACATACATAGACCTTATAGGTGATGTTCTTCAGAAAGGCCAGGTGCGCAGTACTCATAACCGGCGTGTGTGTATGACTAGATGTATGAATGTGAGTGAAGCAAAAGAAGTTTGTAAGGATCGTAGCAGGTGGCGTTCCGCAGTTTCTGCCTACCCTCATGGGAAAAAGGCGTGAGGGTATGTTTATGTATGTATGTATGTAATTTCTGTCTTTAGTCAAAGAACAGTCCAGTCTTCTGGTGACGTGAACAGTCGACTGAATGTTTACTGATGTCCCGAAATACTATAAGAATAGTCGAACACCATGGGTCTAGTGTTTAAACGTGGCTGCCACGCCATGCTGACACGTTGAAACATTCATTCAAATTTCATGTATTATTTTAAATATCCAAAATACAACGACACAAGAAAACTTTATTCTTATAAAATGTTCAAAAACGAGTTACCGGCTGAACGGGTCGTGAATTAATTAGTCTGACTGTACCGCGTGCCGCTCGTAATAGTACCTCATTAGAAGGATACTTCGGTAATTAACATTTTCTAGTAACAAAAACAATCATTAGTAACCGAATATCGATCCTGATCGATTAAACAATGAGTAATCTATAATGACATGCTCAATGTGGACTCAGTTTGTAGTTGGTAAGATTAAATCAATGTTTGCAAAGACGTAACTTTACATTTCACTGTAATTTACGCGTTGCTAGCTCTGTGCTACGGCGTAGCACACTGGCTCTACGACGTAGCACACCGGCTCTACGGCGTAGCCTACTAGCTCTACGGCGTAGCACACTGCCTCTACGACGTAGCACACTGGCTCTACGGCGTAGCCTACTAGCTCTACGGCGTAGCCTACTAGCTCTACGGCGTAGCACACTGCCTCTACGACGTAGCACACTGGCTCTACGGCGTAGCCTACTAGCTCTACGGCGTAGCACACAAGTAACTACGAGCTACACACTGTTACGATACCTGTCTCTGTCTGAAAGTAAAAATTGTCCTAATAACATTTTTATCTTGAACCTATTATCATACAAATTATGAGCTAATGAATTTATTTCAAAAGTAGATATACGGGAAGAACTTTAGCAATAGAGGGTGAGCTGGCTGTGTTTCAGCAATTATATTCAGGGCGAAAAGTTGATAGCCGAGTAGTTGATAGCCGAGTAGTTGCGGCTTGCTGAGAGAACACATTTCAAAAGTTGCAGATAGGAGCCCTTTGGGCAGAGGTCCACTTTCAGTATTCCAAAGAGGATCCTGAACGTGCAGGGCCGTTCATAGTCATTAAGTCGAAATCGGCTTGACGCAAAGTGACATAAACAGTCAAATCTGACGAAGAAATTATGTGCTCTCTCTAATCAGAAGCCATTTTTTCAAAATTTTTATAAATATTTCTCCGATCCACAGGTATCGGAAACAGGGTGCAAGCTATCGGTATTTTTTTTTTTTCAATAAAACGTTTTATTTTTCCACCACCTCTACTACTAATGTCGTGACATCACATAAAGCCTGTATCGCGTGAGAAAAGTTTTCGGCGCGATTTGAACTATAACAGTCCTATATCCACCGTCGGGCAGTTGCCCAGACCAGGCACAACACCCGTTGGATCGGATGATTTCTCTCGCTATTTATTTCAATTCAATCGAATCGATGACTTGATACTTCAAAAGGCCAATAGACGGCGCTTAACCCAAAAATCGACATGGGCGTACCCAGGGAAGGGGGGGGGGGTGGGAGGGGCCGCTGCCCCCCCTAGAAAACTCGCAGAACATGTATGAACACGCCTAATTACTAATCAAAGTGTAAACGGGGCCTTGTGCTCTAACTTTTAAATAAATCGCGCAGTAGACACTGGCAAAATGCACGGTGCAATTGCCAAAAAACCGCGCGCGACGATGGCGGACGAAGATGACCGAATCTAGCCGAGCGTTGAACGCTCGTATGTATTCGGTAATCTTCTGTAGGGAGTTGCGAGCTGAGGTTGCGAGTGACTAGTGGCGACTAGCATTTATTTGAAATAAATTATTTCATTTGACATGTTATTGTTTTGAAGGAGCTAAAACTAAATCAAACGTAGGTGATTAAAAAATATGCATTCAGTGTCTTTATCAATCTAAGTATAGAAATCTGTCTGATTGATATTGTGTTGTGATTGTGACACGCACATACATTCTGCTGAGCAATAATATTAACTACCTATAAAGCAGTATAATTTGCTGCTGTTTGCCCTAAATATTAAACTACATATACCTAATGTTTCATGTAGGTGTGTTTATGTAGTGTGTATGAAAAAACAGCCGCGGACGATCCAACCTAAAAAATCTGACTTGCCTCCCCCTAGGTCAGAAGCTGGGTACGCCCATGGAAATAGTTCTAACGGTATCTCAGAGACGGCAGGATTATCACGTTTATTTTAATTCACAATTCAAATTATTAATTTCGATGGCGGTTAGTATTCATAATTTTGTTAATAAAAAAACAATTTATTTGAAACGTGCAACGCTATCTATATCCCAAAACCTGGTCTTATATAAAAGCGCCATCTTACGAATTATATCCAAACTACAACGATCAGTTGACAGGTGAATATATGTGTTATGTAGGTGTGTAGGGACAAGTGAAACTACTGACAGCTATAAGCACACTGGTTTAATAAACGACAAGCGGTCGGCGCGGGACGCAGCCCGCACACACAGATATGGCGTGTGTATCTCATAAACATACAGTACACTTCCTCCCCTTATCGATACAAATCTATACATAATAAAAATAAGTTGGATACATTAAAAATAGGCCTCATAGTCTACGCGTGGAATGTTTCGCAAAGGTCTATTGGCACATCTTGAAGCCGGAGTGCCCGGCTCAATTATAGCGGGGGAACAAGACGCTGTCCTTGTCTCATCTCTCTCCTCTCCCGCGGGTATTGGTCCTGGATATGTTGATGGTGTACTGTTACTTATTTCGTAGTCATCAAAGCCATAGTATTGTTGCCGTTTTTGTGGATTATTTCCTTTATACATAATTAATTGATTTTTGTGCTTTTTTACATTGGTCGCTGTGTTTTTATCTTGAATGATGTACATTACCTTCCCTATTTTGTTTTTAACAGTTCCCAAGCACCAATCATATTTGTTATTGTGTTTAAACTTTTTATACAATACTTGGTCACCCGGTTTAAACATTTGTTTGTTATATCCTCGATAGTTCTTAATCTGCGAGCACTGTTGGCGAATAACATTATCTGTTAGGGTTGTAAGCGAGGCCGACGGTGTTTGTGGGTCAAATAAATCTAAACGTGACCTTAGCTTTCGTCCATACACTAGCTCAGCCGGTGAGAAACCTGTGACAGAATGTACCGAATTCCGGTAATCGAAAAGGTACTTTAAAAGCTTTAACTTTTGCTTTGCCTTATGTTGTGACGAGATAATACTGGTTTTTATGCCTTTTTTTACAATTTTGACATAGCTCTCTGCTTGTCCATTACTTGCTGGGTTATAGGCCGGTGATGTCAAATGTGTGATGCCATTTAGCGAACAGAAGTTCTTAAACTCGAAAGACGTGAATGCGGTACCGTTGTCACTGACTATAGTGTGAGGTAGACCGTACTTTGACATAAAGTCGTACATTTTTTCCACGACGCTTGCTGAAGTGGTCGACGTGCTGACGTCATACACTTCTACCCACTTAGTGTATGCCTCTACAATTATCAAAAAGGTTTGATTGTTGAACGGACCGAGGAAGTCAATATGTAATCTATAAAAGGGTACTGAAGGGTACTGCCACGGAGCGAGTGGCGCTCGCGCTGGGGACGGCCGCAGTTGTTGGCATGTCTCACAGCTGTGTATCATTGATTCCAACGCTGCGTCTACACCCGGAAACCAAAACCGAGTCCTGGCTTCTGCCTTAGTTTTCACGATTCCCAGATGTGAGCTATGTAATTCCTGCAATACTTTAGTACGTAACGTTTCGGGCAGAACTACTTTATGACCTCTCATAAGACACCCATGTTCGAAAGATAGTTGTGTTCTACATAAATAATATGGTTTTAAGTGCACGTCTGTTAATAATTTGCCTGGCCATCCGTTCTGTACGTAATCAATCACCCTCTTTAGAGTGACATCTTTAACCGTTTGTTCGCGCAACTCGTCCAAGGTCACAGGCATGGTACCTTCAATGACAAAGTTGACGTACGACGCGCGGTCTATTACAAGCGCGGCGGCGTGTGTGCCATTCTCTTCCCCCGCCTTTAACCTTTCACTCTCACAGTGTATACTCGCCCGTGATAAATAATCTGCGCTATTGTTGGCGCTACGAACATACTCGATGGTATAATTATAAGCGCTTAAAAACATTGCATACCTTTTCGAGCGATTCAAATCGATAGCGGTTCGGCTGTTACTGTAATATCAGAAGGTACATATAAAAAGTTATTTGTTGACACACCGTTATTATCATCTCAGAAAAGATTCTATAGTTACACAGGAAACATAATGGAGTGTGTAGGGTATGTGCGTTTGCCGATAACATACATGCAGCGCAAGCACACACTCGATGTTTATGTAATACGAAGCGGCGGCCACCTTTGCTCGGCAGAGATTTCATATCAATATTTAAGTTGAAATTAACACCGGTCAACTTCGTTAACGATAGCCAAAGTGTAGGCGAGCAACTGCAGTCGCGGTTCCCAGTATTATTTTCGGATAAGTTGGGCACTTTTAAAAATTATCAAGTAAAACTAAGATTAAAAAGTGATGCGAAACCGGTTTTCTTTAAAGCGCGCCCTATCGCATTCGCACTACGTGAAAAAGTAGATAAGGAAATAGAGAGATTACTGGGCTTAGGCATAATAAAACCAGTTCAACATTCTGACTATGCTTCACCCATAGTGCCCGTACTGAAGAGGAACGGTTCGGTTAGACTATGCGCGGACTATTCCGTAACAATTAATAAGTTATTGGTAATTGAACAATATCCGTTGCCCACTATCCATGAATTGTTTTCTAAATTACATGGGGGTCAGCAGTTTTCGAAACTAGATTTATCAATGGCGTACAACCAATTTCAACTCGACGAAGAGTCGCAAAACATGACATGTATAAACACACATCGTGGATTGTTCAATTATACGCGTCTCGTGTTCGGGTTGTCGAGTGCGCCGTCTATCTTTCAGCGCGCCATGGAGACTTTGCTGTCTGGATTAGATGGGGTTTTGTGTCTGCTTGACGATATCTTGATAACTGCGGAGTCAGCTGATTTGCATATGAAAAAATTACATATAGTATTAGAAAGACTGCAGGATGCAGGGTTGACACTGCAGAAAGAAAAATGTGATTTTTTCAAAGATGAAATTAATTATGTATAAAGGAAATAATCCACAAAAACGGCAACAATACTATGGCTTTGATGACTACGAAATAAGTAACAGTACACCATCAACATATCCAGGACCAATACCCGCGGGAGAGGAGAGAGATGAGACAAGGACAGCGTCTTGTTCCCCCGCTATAATTGAGCCGGGCACTCCGGCTTCAAGATGTGCCAATAGACCTTTGCATGTCTTCCAATCATTGACATTATGATCGAAAGTTGATAAAATTCCGCAAAATGACTGTGCCATTTTTCAACAAAGGATTTTATTTTTTATTTGTATCCTCGTCGCCACTGTTATGTAGGTGTGTAGGGACAAGTGAAACTACTGACAGCTATAAGCACACTGGTTTAATAAACGACAAGCGGTCGGCGCGGGACGCAGCCCGCACACACAGATATGGCGTGTGTATCTCATAAACATACAGTACAATATGAATTTACAGCTTTCTAAAAAGTGTGGGTTGGCTTTACCTGTAGGGTAAACAATAGATCCGTAATAAATCTAGCAGATAATTGGAAGAAATTAAATAAACAACGAGATGGAACCTTCATCAGTTTGTTCGGGAAGTCAACAAAAAGTTCTGATACGAGAAAATCTTACATGTTCACTGTGTAAATGCAGATATAATTTGGAATACGCTGGTGTTTATAATTTCCTACTATCACCCGGGTGAAGCTGCTAGCTGTGAATTTTAATAAAAAAATCTTATATTTTGTTAAATAACCTTTCTATTATATCTTTTGGTAAATAAGGGCAAAAATAGAGCTCATAAAGAAAACTCGAATAAAAAGACATCAACGATCACATCAATGCGTTGATGTCTTTTGTATGAGTTTTAAATAACATAACATCACGAATGTATTCCTTGAAGAGTTGGGCAGGGGTGCACCTATAGTATACCCTCATTTTGCCAATTATGTTTTAATCTCATGAAATATGAGGCGAGCCTATTGCAGTCAATCGGGCACAAGCCCAGACTCCATATCACTACTGATAAATTCCATATGAACAAACCTAATAAAATTATATCGACGATTTTAACAGCTGCTGATTTTTTAGAAAAAAAATAGAACCTACTTCCAAAAATAAACCGACTTCAAAAGCGAAACACAAAAAAATGCAAACATGACTTTCGTTTCGGAAGTCGGTTTGAAAAACGATAAAAACAAGAGGTACCAAAGAGTTTATTTTAAAGGATTTTTTTTATACACTAAGTTTTTATTTCTCTCTTTTTAGTTTTAACACCCAATCACTGAAAATTAAGGAAAGTCTGTAGTAAGGTACCTAAAGGATTGACAAAATAGCCATACTACGAGTAACTTAATTCGTGCGGTTTTCGCTAAGGAGTTCGGTTGTATCTTTCATATCTTGAAAACTGCTGAACCGATTTTGATTGAAACTTTTACTGTTCCCTAAGTTGAGAGATACCTCATCTTTCTCATCATCATCATATGTAGGATATAGACCTTCCCCATGCGGCGCCACTTGGACCGGTCCCGTTTGTCCCACATCCAGCGTATCCCCGCAACCTTCACCAGGTCAACGGTCCACCTGGTGGGAGGCCTTCCAACGCAACGTCTTCCGGTTCGCGGTCGCCACTCCAGAACATTCCTGCCCCATCTGTTCTGCGAGCAATGCGCTCTGCGGCTCTGCCCACTGCCACTTAAGTTTGGCAATTCTTCGCTTCCCTTTCCAAAGATACTTAATCAAATAATAATTACGATCCGATTACTAGTTTCGAAGATATGCGTGGACGAACATACATACATACAAACAAATATACAAACAACAAACATACATACCCTCATGAAATCATGAAATTTAGCACACGTGTTTAGAAGCCCATACAGAGTAATAACATATGTGAATATTATGCAATTCCAACAATATTACA
Source organism: Anorthoa munda (assembly GCA_945859665.1). Classification (NCBI taxonomy): domain Eukaryota; kingdom Metazoa; phylum Arthropoda; class Insecta; order Lepidoptera; family Noctuidae; genus Anorthoa; species Anorthoa munda. Next base: position 20,981,814 of record OX243915.1, read on the forward strand.
TACATACGTTGCGAATTGATTATCTCCTTTTTTTTGAAGTCGGTAAAAAAAAAAGAAAAATGTATTAACTTTTTCACAAATAATAAACTGACTTGCAAAGCAAAACACTAAAAAGAGCAAAAATTACTTTCGTTTCGGAAGTCGATATATTTAGTACCTCTTATTTTTTTTTGTCATTTTGCGACACCGACTTCCGAAACGAAAGTAATTTTTGCTCTTTTTAGTGTTTTGCTTTGGAAGTTGGTTTATTGTTTGGGGAAAAGTTTTTTTTTCTGGAAATCCTGGATATCGAAGGACCGTCTTCCATTGCCCCACATGACTCAAGGAAGGTGCGTAGAATTGCGTCTATTTTTTACAACTCCAGCACCCTCATGTGCCATGTATCTGGCACAGAGTCTCATGCCTTCTTGTAGTCTATCCAGCATGTCGACAGGTCCTTACGGGATCGACGAACCTGCCAGGCTGCAGTACCTCAGAGAGCTGAAGGCGAAGAGAGAGCTCTACTGTGAGTAGAATATTATATTCACAGGAGAGTAGGCGTGTACACAGCCGAGGAAGCCTGTGTGTAAACGTGTGCTCAAGCGTTTTTGCCATACCTATTATTGGAATCAAATATTAGGACATTAGAATTAATATTTGTTTCGGGATATTTACCATGTATATTTTGTGTTTCGTTGAGAGCTCGATATTTCGGCACTGTTACAAGCGCCATGATTACGAGAACTAAAGTCTTTGCGGGTGGGTGATATTTACGAGCTGACATATCTGTCTACCCTCTTCCTCACTCGTTTTTCACGCACGATGCCGCTACTACCAGAACTTTTCTCACTAGTTACTCGACACTTTTCACGACAGACTATGCTCACTGTATCCACTTTTGACACTCGTTCAGTAGTTTTACGACCTTTACATAGTTGAACCACTGGATTCCAGGCTCTCGACAATTGAAAACCGTCGTCCCTATTGAAGTTTCTGCACTTGGTTATTTCAATTGCTTCCCGTACCATTCTAGGTATATAATGGCGTTCAGTCGAGATAACCTGTGGGTCATGTAAATCGATCCAGTGGTTTGGCCCTGATTCGAGAAGATGTTCTGCTATGGCCAATTTTTGGGGATCGTTATTTTTCACTGCCCTAATGTGTTCTTTGATTCGGCAAGCAACAGTTCGCTTCGTCTGTCCAATATATGATTGCCCACAACTGCAGATAATCTTATAAACTCCAGGCTTTTCCAAGGGAAAGTTATCTTTAGGCGAACGCAACATTTGGGATACTTTCTTGAAAGGAGTGAAAATAGTTTTTATGCAGTACTTACTAAGAATGTTTGCGACTTTGTCTGTCACTCCCTTCACGTATGGCAAAAATGCTGGTTGTCTCTCGACCTTGTACTTCAATTGTTTATTTGATGATCCCCGATCGCGTGGCAAGATCTTCATCCCGTATCCATTCCTCTGTAGGACTTGTTTTACATGCGCTAGTTCGCCAGTAATATGATCCTCGTCGCAAAGATCATAAGCACGTTTAGTGAGTGACGTCACTACAGAATTTAGATGCCGTGGATGATGGTGTGAGTCCCCGTGTAGATACCGGTCAGTATGAGTAGGTTTCCTGTAAACCGAGTGGCTTAGAGAACCGTCTTCGCGTACTTTTGCCGTTACGTCCAGAAAGGCGATAGTCCTGTTTTGTTCCATTTCGCAGGTAAAACGAATTTTCTCATGTGCCGTTCAGGTGTTGAAGGCAGCCTTGAACATCACGCTCGTCCCCTTTAACTATGGCATACACATCATCAACGTATCTTTTCCATAGTCTAAGTGACGTCGATGCAGTTGAGATTGCTAACTCTTCAAAATACTCCATCCATATATTAGCTGTTATGGGTGCCACTGGACTTCCCATGGCTACACCATCAACCTGAAGGTAGTATTCGCCTTGATATATAAAGTAAGACGCAAACAAGCAATGATGAAGTAGAATTCCATACTCAGCAGGGATATTATTTTGCTGCAGTTTCACCTTTATAACCTCCATACAATCCGCCACAGGAACATTGGTAAACAAAGACTCAACGTCAAAACTGACCATAACTTCGTCGTCTTCCACTTTGGTAGACTGCAGGATATCCACAAAATGACGCGAGTCTTTCACGAAGGACGATGATTTCCCGACTATTGGCTGTAAAACCCTGGCCACATGCTTCGCCAGCTCATATGTGGGCGAGTCTATTTGGCTGACTATGGGCCGCAACGGAATATTTTGCTTATGTACTTTTGGTAAGCCATATAATTTTGGGGGTTGGACATTTCTGGGACGGAGAAGGTACTGAGCAGTGTCATGTCCAAGAGCATGTTCACATTCTTTTATTACCTTTATAGTAGCTCGGTTGGTTCTAGCTGTAGGATTGTAGTCCACTCTTTTGTAGGTATTCACATCACTTAATAGACTCCGAATCTTACTGTCATATTCAGTGACGTTCATGACCACAGTAGCATTTCCTTTGTCCACTTTTAGAACTAATATGTCTTGATCATTTCTTAGGTCCCGTAGAGCGATTAGTTCATCGGTGGTGATATTCGATTGAGGAGGTTTAGCGTGACGCAATGCTACGGCGGCATCCTGCCTTAATATATCGGCATCACACGCGGGTATCCTATTACGTTTTATCACCTCCTCAATACTTCCAATTACTTGTTCGAAAGGAATGCGTTTTGGAGTGGGGACAAAATTCAATCCCTTCTCGAGGACTTGGAGTGCACAGTGTGATAAAACTTTTGCAGATAAATTAACAACCTTTCGTGTTACTTGTGAGTTGTCGAAGTAGGTGCTAATTGGCTTATGTTTATTCAACAGTGAATTAAACTTACGTTCTTTCTTTAAAGCATCCAACTCACGAGATCTTTGTGGTTGTAGGTAAGTAATCCGGTCACAAAAGTCAAAATCACTGGGTGACATTAGAGCACTGCACTCCAGATGTCAATAATATAACTCCCTTCGGCATTTATCGAGTTGGTATCCAGATTTTCAGATAAAATTTATGCCAAGCGTTACTTACAAAAGTAGGTAATGGAGGGATTTCCATTACTTCATCGTGTCTACTAGAAGCATGGGTGCTTACCACTTGAAAATGTTCTTTCCTAATATATTCACTGAAAAATTCATAAGCCTTTTGAGGACTAATGAATGATCTCATGCTACCAGTGTCAATCATCATTCTTGCGTTTATTTCTTCTAAGTAAATGTAGGGAAGCTTTAAATTAAGGTCGCAACTTAGTGCTAAGACTTCTTGTCCTTCAACGAGGCTTTTGCCTGAAAATCCGAATTTTGACTCTCATTTGTTGGTTCTAATTTGTCATTTGGTACGTTAGAATCGTATGTGTAACTCTCGTTACCATAGGAATAGTTAAGGTCATTTGCGTGGTCATCTTCATTTGTTAGATTATAATAGTAGAATTCGTCACAATACGGATCGTATTCATATCCGTAATCATTCATAGTAAGTTCATTTAAATTAAATCCGTGTTGCTGCTGAGGTTGGGCTGATCTCATAGTCACGTCACTGTTTTGATTTTGGGGTTTTAATACCTGGGGAAGATTCGATTCAGCCTGTTGCGGTGGGTTGTAACCGAATGGTTGCGGTAGTTTGTACCCGAAATGTTGTGGTGGTTTATATCCTAACTGTGGAGATGGTCTGTAACCAAACGGTTGAGGTGGCCTAAAGCCAAATTGTTGTGGTGGTCTATAACCGAACTGTAGAAGTGGCCTATAGCCAAACTGTTGCGGTGGTCTATAACCGAACTGTTGAGGTGGTCTATAACCAAACTGTTGCAGTTGCAAACCCGATTGCGGACGATACTCGAATACTGGTTTGAATGCTTGACCTTGACCCATAGTTTGAGGTATCTTAACTTGTGTATTTTGAGGAATATTCTCATTAGACTGAAAAGGTAAGGTGGGCTTGTTCCCGACTGGTTGGGTCGATGACCTTGAACTTGATTCCGAAATTTGACTATTACCATGAATGCGGTTACGCATTTTATATTGGTCCAAGAAGTTAACTTCTTCAAGTACGATGCTCAAGGCAGCTTCTAAGGTTGTAGGCAATTTAAGCCTAATGATACGCACCATATTTTCAGGAAGGTTGTACAAAAATACATTTAGAGCCGTATTGTTGTAGATAACTGACTTAGCACGTCTTAATTCCATATCACCAATTGTATTGACCTTCGACATTAATAACGAGCGAACATTTTGGATTCTATTACAAAAGTCTAAAAAGCTTTCACCTGAATTAATTTTTAAAGATTCTAATTCAATATTAATACACGCTTCACTACGGGGGTCTCCAAAATGTTGAATCAGCAATTCTTGTAATGCGGACCATGTAACAATATCTTCACGTTCCGATAAGAGCGCAGCTGCATCCTCTTTCAATCTACTCGTTAAAACATTAAAAACATAAAGGTTCTGTTCTACACTGCCCTTAAATCGATCAACCACGTACTGACATTTTCTCAAGTAAAGGTTTAACTGTCGTTTATCACCATTATACAGTGGGATTAACTTAACAATTTCGTTTGGTATTGGCTGAACTGCAAATGTCGTAGGCGTCGTCATGATTACAGTATAGAGTAATGAACTGTTCAGAGGCTGTAGCTCGCTTTAAAACAATTATATTATCACAATTAAAATACAACAACCACACAATTATAAATTACTATAATAATCGATATACTGGATAAATTTGGAAAATATAATTTGTAAAACTTCTATAATAAAAATAAAGATTTTGTAAAAATAGCTTTTCCTCAAAAGTTACTACTTTTCATTGAATTTACAGTTAATACAGCTTATTTTACTAAATTCAATCAATAAAGATTAGAAAATTATACTTAACTCAAAATAAAGGTGTACTCTCTAAAATTAACAATACTCTATGTTTTATGTTCTGAGAATTGAACAGAGATAAGACCGTATAATTTCATACAGAGTTATCAACTAACGACTAAATAATCACTAAACACTGTTATAATGAGCAAGATTCGATCTCAAAAATAACATTTAAAACTTATGAAAAATATAGGAGGATTAGGGGAACATAGGATTGGCGTCAAGATTTACTCACCATCTCCCGCGACTCCCATACTCGATGATTTCTGCACACACGCGATTCAAAAGAATATTTCTTTGGTTCGAAGGATTTCCTCTGCTTTCGTAGATTTACAACAATTTTTTCTAATCGGATTTGGACGACGGAAAAACGCGAAGACTACGGATTTCTAGGAGGAAATCCTACCGGCTGCGCCACTTTTGGTTTCGGAGCGTGAGAAACCTTTTTACTAGGTACTAAACTTAACTACTCAGGATTTTGACTGAGGAAGAAAATAAAAGACGTAGTGCCGATTTAGAGACGACTTTTATTCTGATTACAATACGTACATGGCTCATCCGGTGGACATAGACCGCTGAGCTTGCAAAAGATATCTATAGTTGCTAGAATGGAGCCATATAATGTACTTAGCTTAATTTAAAGCAGACGGGCGAGGTGTATCCATAACTATATATTGATGAATATCGAATACATTGATCATAAATATCGAACCTTAAAAGTTATCGTGCTTGCTTCGCATCATTATGTACGAATATTACAAATAACTCCCCATTATTATGTGATTCGCGCAATACCCAACCTAGCAAACTGTACTAAAGTTTTGAGAAATGTTCTATGTCTAACTAGATTCCAATTAGAATATGTTAATTATGTTGTTATCTTGTTCTAATTTAGTATTAGATTCTGATTAATTTCTTAATTTGATCATTAAAGATTGAGAAAAGTAAATTTTTAAGGGAACTTTCGAGCAAAGTTGACATTTTTGTATAATTACGTAACTTGAAAACATGATTTTTTGTTTATGGAATTATATTCATTATTTTAATTTTAAATGACGGATATAGGCGTAAAACTAATATTTCTGTTTGAATTGTGAAAATCGGTCGACGCATTTAAGAGATATTTGAAATTGTACCGAATTAATATTTTCACGTTTTTGTTCTACAAAGTTTTTTAGTGTTTGTAATTATATTATAGAATATAATAGATATTTGTGTTTAATATTATAAAGGGATATGCAAATAATTAAAAATACCGAAAATTTTAAGGATGTTATGCAAAAAATAAATAAAAATAAAGGCTCCACAGATTTCGGGTTGTATAATATTTAGTGGTACCTATGAAGTTTTTTGATATCTAAAGTCGAAGTTGCGCGCCAATCGTGTTTGTTAGCTTTTTATTTTACACGAATATCACCTACCCATATGTAACAACAATTACATTATGACAATTATGTTTCTAAATGTAATGTGTACAATGGACAACAATGACAAACACCGGTCGCGGTCCACCATCACGTTCTATTCATTACGACTACTTTACTTATGCAAAATTTTTCCAAACCGTCCATCAGATGGATATCTTTTCGAAATTTGCCTTTTTGAATCCTTTATCACACATGTCTAAATAAAATTTGCTGTTATAAATAATATTTTTGCACAAATTTTCGGATATTTTTAGTCAATTAACGTGACACTGTACTATGGTGAAATTCCTTGAACGTTATGACGTCACCAACATGGCGACCAATCATGGCCCGTTCGTAGACAGGTGGTTCTTTTTAAAATTTTATCGATTTTCAATTGCTTATAATAAATTGAAAAAAAATATTTAAGAGATTTTTGCAACGACAATATAATTTATGATATGTAAAGTTTCAAAATAAATTTAAAAAATCGTATTTTTTTTAAATTCAACAACCCAATTATCCAAAGTCTCCTTTGGCGCACCTGTTTAGAAGTTTACATAACAACATATATGAATATTGTGCAAATACAACAATAAACACAGCATAGCATAGCCTAATCAGCCTATAATATTCCCACTGCTGAGACTCAGTCCTCCTCTCTGAGTTAGGGAGTAGGCTGTAATCCACCACGCGGGGCCAGTGCGGATTGGTAGATGTCGCATGTCTTCGAATTTTGGTTTAAGGACAGTTTTCTCACGATGTTTTCTTTCACCGTTTAGTGAACAAACATATCTAATTCATAAACCCCTTTTTATGAAGTCTGTTAAAAATTGGTCTGTTTCTACAATGTAAGATTAAAAAGGATAATTGAGAAGGCTATGCTCGGCGTTTCCTTGCGTGATCGAATCAGATAGAAGGATGTCCGCAGGATAACCAGGTTACCGACATAGCCCGTACAAACTAAAGTGCCAGTGGTCAGGGCACATTGCTCGCAAATAAATTGGTCGATGGGGCCGAAAATTTCTGGAGTGACGACCACGTACCGGAAGTCGCTGCGTTAAAAAGCCTTCCTCTAGGTGGAGCAATGACCTTTAGTCATGATCCAGCCCGCCCCCTTGCTACGCCCTGAGCCGAGGTCCGTACCCCACAGAGGGTTGCCCTCAGCAGGGTCGTTTAGCTTTAGCTTTTATTGCTTTGGCTTGCAGTTAAGCAGTAGCCAATCAATTTGATTGAACTGCGAGACGTGCATCAAAAAAAAAGGACCAATGGTCTGGTTTAAGTTGTAGTCCAGGAAAATTAGGGGTCTCACCTCGGAATGAGAGATAGTCGGCTATAAACTTGTGTAAACCTTTATTTTGACACCATAACACTTGTCTCAAAACGTAGGGTATGCGCGTCTACAGATATTCCAAGGTAAAAAAATCGTTTTTTTGCAAATATCTCGTTTCCTATGGGTTTTGTGCTATTTGTATGTATTATAAATATTGTAGACGATTAAATTCTCTACATCTTTTGTGTAAACCCATAGCAACCCCTCTAGCATCTTTTTACAATGAGTGTATCGAAGTAGGTCTTTTCCCTGATCAGCTTAAAATTGCGCGAGTACTTCCTATATTTAAAAAGGGTACAAAAATGGATCCCGGTAACTACAGGCCGATTTCCCTATTGCCAGTATTATCGAAGATCTTCGAAAAAGTTATGAAACACGTACAAATGCACAAAATCTTAAATGGTCAACAATTTGGGTATCAGAGATCTTTGGGAACCACCGATGCTGTTGAGGCATTAATCGACGAGGTGGTCTCCAATCTTAACAATAGTCATAAGGTAGCAGGTATTTTCCTGGACCTCAGTTCTGCCTTCGATACAGTGGATCATGACATTCTGCTGGCGAAGCTAGAACACTATGGTATACGGGACAAGGTCTTAAAGCTATTTAGATCTTATTTAAAAAACAGACGTCAGTTTATAGAAATAAGGTCTGTAGTGGATGGAGAAGAAAAAATATTTAACTCCAATCTCACGACAGTACTTTGTGGTGTCCCTCAGGGATCGGTTTTAGGTCCAATTTTCTTCATCCTATACCTAAACGATCTGATTGAGTTTATAAAAAAGCGTATCACAGACGCAAATCTCATTATTTTTGCAGATGACACCAACGCAATAGTATCTGCTGACAACTTAAATAATCTAGAATCAAAAATTAATAGCATGTTATTAGCTTTCGAACACTGGTTTGGTACTAATAATCTAAAACTCAATGTAAAAAAAACAAAGTGTGTTTTATTCAAATCTAACGTCCGAAACAAGGCTAGTCTTGAGGTTCTATCTTGCGGTAACAAAGTCGAAGTGGTTGACCATGTCAAGTTCCTGGGTGTCCATATTGATGCATTGCTAAACTGGAAGGTTGAGACATCGGCTGTTAGGAATTCTATTAGCTCGGCATGCTATGCTATCAGAAGCCTGAGGGAAGAACTAACTTTGGCCCAGCTCAGGATGGTATACTTTGCTTAGGTTGAATCTAGGCTTAGATACAGTATTGAGTTTTGGGGCAACAGTTACAAGTACAATATCCATTCGGCATTTGTAATCCAAAAGAGAGCCTTAAGGACAATGCTCCGCTTGAAACAGACGGAATCATGTAGGGACCATTTCATTAATTTTGACTGTGCCATGCCTCTATATACTAGTATTGCTAACTAATTTTGTTAAAGATTTGCACAAACTCGAAACCGACGAGCAAAGACAAGCTAGACATAAAACTCGAAGGAAAGACTTATCTAATGTAATCCAATCGAAATTGAACGTGGTTCGGCACAGTCCCAGATATCAGTCAGTCTTGCTATACAACAAGTTACCCGTAGAATACAAAATCATAAATAGTGCAAACCTATTTAAAAACAAATTCAAGACCTACTTATTGAGGAAAGGCTATTACAGTGTTGATGGGTTTCTTGAGGACAAATGACAATAATGTTATTGGATTAACTGGAATTCGGATTATTATTATCATAACGATTATTATTATTTGGATTATTACATTTTTATTTTATATCTGGTTAACGTGACATGATTGATTTGCTTAAGAATTACAATTGACATTTTTATTTTTGACATTGAATTTTTCTTATATATTTTTTATTTTATTGTATTTGAAATTTGGATTATTATAATTATTATTTTGTTATTGCTCATGTGACATTATTGATCTTTATATGTATTATTGACATTTAATTTTTAATTTGACTGGAATGATTTTAAAATAGAATTTGGATTATCAAAATATTTTTTTCTTTTTTTCTTGGATATGTGACATTTTTTATTTGCTTATAAATTACTATTGAATGTTTAGTTTTGTCATTGAATTTTTCTTATTTTGACTTGAATGGTTTGGAATTTGTTTTATTATAGTTATTATTTTTTGTTATTACATATGTGAAATTATTGATCTTTTTACATTTATTATTTAATGTTATTTTTTAAACTTTAATTTTTAGTTTGCTGGAATGATTTTAAATGATGTTGTAATAACAACAAAAAATACCAAAAAAACAAAAAAAACTACTGAAAAAAAAATACTGGTAAATATACCAGTATTTTTTGATCGGATTTTTTTTTATGGTGTTGTCTCTATTATACTTGTTACTTTTCTACACAATGTATATTGTTAAGAAATAAATGACTTATGACTTAAACATTTTTATAAAATCTTGAACCATTTTCGAGGTAGAGGGCAGAGCGTGCGCAGTGTTTAACTATTAAGAGTATCATTCGAGGTCAACCTGTAGTCCTGATTAAAAACACTGCATAAAGTTTATAAATTATCAATAAATATATAATTCTAAATAATTTTCATTTTTAGTAACTATTACGTAATATTTTTACACCCTAAGATACGTAGGTTTTGAGATAAGTTTTAGGGTGTCAAAATAAAGGTTTCTACAACTTTATAGCCGACTATCTCTCATTCCGAGATTCTTGCCCTAATTTGACTAATTTTCTTGGACTATTGCGGGCATCCGCTGGATGCGAGACGCACAGGACCGGTCACAGTGGCGACACTTGAGGCAGGCTTTTGTCCAGCTGTGAACGTCTTTCGACTGAAATTATGGTGATGATAAGTTTTGACTAAGATAACATATCTTTACGTGTCTTGGCCCCCTTCGTTTCTCTGCACATCGGCACTAATTGGGTTGTTGAATTAAAAAAAATACGATTTTTAAAATTTATTTTTAATCTTTACATATCATAAATTATATTGTCGTTGCAAAAATCTCAAGAATATTTTTTTTCAATTTATTACATGCAATTGAAAATCGATATTTTTTTTAAAAGAACCACCTGTCTACGAACGGGCCATGATTGGTTGCCATGTTGGTGACGTCATAACGTTCAAGGAATTTCACGATAGTACAGTGTCACGTGAATTGACTAAAAATATCCGAAAATATTATTTATAACAGCAAATTTTATTTAGACATGTGTGATAAAGGATTCATAAAGGCTAATTTCGATAAGATATCCATCTGATGGACGATTTGGAAAAATTGAGCAAAGACAAAGACAAAGACAAAGATATTTTATTTCAACTAGGCCACCAAGCGGCACTTTTGAACGTACATAAAAATGATTCTACCGTGCATTCGGAAAGTAGCTTGTTATGGAGAAGAATGCACAAGAAACTCCATACTTACTCTTTTAAAAAATTATTGTTTTTTTACAATATTTAGGAACATAGGTACATATATAGTTATTAGTTCACATATGTGAGGACAATGCACCCAGAATAGTACTACACACCACCATACCACCTACAGACATAAAGCATTAGAAGTATTCACACATGTACTGTGCAGTTATATAATAGATACTAGAAAAACATTAACATCCGAAGCAGTCAAGTTATGACCAATCCCAACTGACGGCGTCCGTTCACGAACATGACGCATGAATTGGCACCACCCAGCTCAACCATCATGAAGGGAACCGGATGATCCAACACACGCGCCACCATCAGAGAGACATTTGAGAGAGCATGACACACTCAACGGCCAGGGCACACACAAGTCAACGAACGCCGCATAGGCATAACAGTAAATGGTAGATTTACAGTTGGGTACATAGTACTCACACATGTGCTGTGCAGTTATACAATACTAAGGAAATTGAGTTTATACAATACAAATATATTCATACAGTCTTCAGCAGGTCCAACAAATACCTCAAAAAAATAATGTTCTGCATATCACTTGTTATTGCGCCCTAGTGGATGTGGATTGTGGAGCAGGACTAGCATTGAGCCAAGCATTTTTATCAGAGATGTAATCCCCCAACTTATAATATGCTAGCCTACATAGTGTGCGTTTTATACAGGTTTTAAACTTCGTCTCATTCAGTTCAAGAATTTGGGGAGGAATTTTATTGTAACATTTTGTACAGTACCCCATGAAAGATGAGGCTACTTTAGCCAGTCTGAAACCTGGTTGAACTAATTGGTCCCTATTTCTAGTAACGTAATTATGTCTGTCGCCGTTTTTACTAAAAAGATGTAAATTCTTTCTCACGTACATGATGTTTTCATAAATATATTGACAAGGAACCGTCATGATGTTAATGTCCTTAAACAGTTCCCTTAGAGAATCGCGCCGGCGAAGATTATATATTGCTCTGATGGCTCGTTTTTGCAGAATAAAAATTGACTCAATGTCTGCAGCCCTTCCCCATAGTAGGATACCGTAAGACATTATACTATGAAAATAACTAAAATAGACTAGTCTCGCGGTATCCACATCAGTTAACCTACGAATCTTTGCAACAGCATACGCTGCCGAACTCAGCCGCCCTGCAAGGGATACCAAATGAGGTCCCCATTGCAGCCCCGAGTCCAGCGTGATCCCCAGGAAAACCGTTTTATCGACGAATTCTAGCTTCTCCTTGTTTAATATAATGTCACAATCAGTACTTTTGACATTCGGCAAGGAAAATTTTATGCACTTGGTTTTTTTACCATTTAAAACTAAATTATTGGCAGTGAACCAATCCTGAACCTGCCGTAGCGCGTTATTTATGTCGTCAACCCGACAAGTACGTCTATTTATTTAAAAAATTAAAGATGTGTCATCAGCAAATAACACCATGTTTAGTTTGTTTTCCAATAAACGGGGTAAATCGTTTATGTATATTAAAAATAAGAAAGGACCTAAAATTGAGCCCTGGGGTACCCCCATTTTTACGTTTAACCCCGACGAATTCACACCGTTTATTTGAACTAATTGCTGTCTATCATTCAAATAAGATTTAACCAAACTTAACGCTGATTGACCTAGCCCGTAATGCTCAAGTTTCAGAAGTAATGTTTCATGATTAACGCAATCAAACGCCTTCGACAGGTCGCAGAAGATACCTATGGCATCCTGCGAATCTTCCCACGCATTAAAGATGTGTTTCAATAGGGTGACACCAGCGTCAGTTGTACAACGTCCTCTGGTGAAACCATACTGTTTATCATGCAAGATGTTATTCGTATTAAAATGAATGAGCATTTGATTTAGCATTATCTTCTCAAATACCTTGCTGAAAACCGGCAACACGGATACTGGTCTATAATTATTTGTGTCTTTACTATCCCCAGATTTAAAAAGTGGTATAACTTTACTATATTTCATTAGATCCGGAAAGACTCCTTGATCCACACACAAATTGAAAATCAAAGCCAAGTATGGCGCTATAGTCTGAATAATGGAAGTACAAGCTTTGATGGACATTCCCCACAGATCTTCAGTCGGTTTGATCTTGATTTGCTTAAAAGCTTTTATTACAGTTATGGGATTTATATGTGAAAATTTAAATACATTCGTGCAGGCTGAAACGTTCGCGTTTAATAATCCAAAAGCAATCGAGGGCGATGAATTTAAGGTTTCAGTTGTTTTAATTGGGATGTTGGTAAAGAAATTTACAAATTCTTGCGCAACTTTTTTGTTATCTTTAATAAGTCCGTGTGTGGTCCCAAGCGTGTAATCAGTATTATTTCTTTTATTCCTATTCGTTTCATTATTTATAATTTTCCAAACCGTCTTGATTTTATTTTCTGCTAATTTAACCTTATTGCTAATGTACAAGGCCTTAGCTGCCTTGCATGTATTTTAAAAAATTCTTGAGTAAGTAGCAACATACTTATTAAAAGTTTCAGTGTTAATACAAGGCTTAAGGCCATATAGCTCGTAAAGTCTTTCCCTACTTTTTCTAAGTCCTGTAGTCGCCCAGTCACTGAATAAAAACTTAGGGCATATAGTTTTAGTTTTCTTCTTAAAAGTGTTATTGAACTCTTTTTGAACCACTGAGAAAAATTCATCATACAAAATATTACCATCATTCACTGTGAGGTCCTGATCGCTTAACTTACAGATTAAAGTGCTGTTAAATTTATTTAATTTACCGGCTGTTATTGGTCTGGATTGAATCTGCACTTGTTTTATTCGCATAATGTACTCAAATGTCACCAGTAGCCCACTATGATCCGAAGGCAGATAATTTATAATGGCCTTGTCCAAGTAGTTGCAGCAACAAAAAACATTATCAATACATGTAGCAGAAGTCAGTGTAGTTCGGGTTGGTTCCATAAACACATGTGACAAATTAAATGATTTAAAGAGATTTAGTAACCTACTGCTATCTGAATTATCTTCTAAAATATTAATATTAAAGTCACCACAGACAATGACTAGTTTATTACCCATTGCAAGTTTTGCCAAAACATCTTCCATCACTGACTCGAATATAGAGTAGTTCTTATAATTAGGGGGTCTGTAGACGCACACTATGACATGCTTATCCAGCTCAACACAGGACAGTTCAACACTTTGTTCAACCGATAGGTCTACTATATCTTTACGAGGTTTTGATTTAATACCCTTTTTAATTAATATAAGTGAACCCCCACGCAACATATACTTTCTATTAAAACAACTGCCCACAGTATAATTTTCATAATTTATTAGCATTGCATAATCTTTCAGCCAATGCTCCGTGAAACAAATAATTTCGAACATTGATTTTTCTAAAAACAGTTCGATTTCCAATTCCTTCGAAGAAAAACCCTGAATATTCTGGTGGAATAATTTCAGAGAATTCTGCTCAGACATTTTTTTGAAATTATATTTTTGTGAGCAAGAAGGTACCTTTATGATGGTGGATATACTCGTATCTATTCCGTTATTGGTACCCTCCCTTGTCCTATCAACTAGTTTAAAGAATAAATATTAATAGCATTTTTGCTAACGTTACTCAAGGTATTGACCCCCTTTAAATTAGTACTATTACTAATATTAATAATAACTCGATACTTCGACATACTACTTATGTCTGAGTTTATTGTATATGATAATAGCCGAGCTATTTGATGTCTTACCCTAAGAGGCAGATACAAAGTATCACCTGTCGACTTTAATTTACCAACAAAAATGTTGATGTCAAAAAAAACTAGTTTATCACTATAGTGACTCACAAGAAAGTGCAAATGCTTATTAAGCATGTGAATGTGATTATTTTGTCTATTTGACAATTTATCCAAGTAAGGGAAGGCACACAAAATAATTTTATTGCAATTTAACTTTAACATCTCTTTTACACACTCAGTGATGTCATCTTTTTTTACTTTTATACTATTACCTACAAATACAGTTATATTGGTATCTGGTTTATATATACTCTTTGTCACAGATTCCATTATTTGCTTGTACGATGACCCGGGCATGCAATAATTAAAAGTGGAATGACTCTGATTGCCATTTATTAATTTACCTAAACCTTTTCCAATACCATCTGAAAACATAACCGAATGAAAACCTTTATTACTATGACTAAATGCAAAGCCAGTACTTTCAGGCCGGTCTACTTGAGGCAAATCCTGTGCTACCTTAGATCTGTCTTGTACGAAGACACTGTCTTGAGACACCCTCTCAGCTTGGACCGGGTCCTCCGTAGCATCAGGCTGGACTGCAATTAGATTTGAGACTGTCTGGCAGTTACACTGACACATCACTAACTCATTTGCAGCCAAAATGTGTTCTTTAATTTGTAATTTTAAAGCATAAGTAAAGTAGTCGTAATGAATATTACGTGTAAGTGGACCGCGACCGGTGTTTGTCATTGTTGTTTACACAATACATTTAGAAACATAATTGTCATAATATAATTGTTTTTACATATGGGTAGGTGATATTCGTGTAAAATAAAAAGCTAACAAACATGATTGGCGCTACTTCGACTATAGATATCAAAAAACTTCATAGGTACCACTAAATATTATACAACCCGAAATCTGTGGAGCCTTTATTTTTATTTATTTTCTGCATAACATCCTTAAAATTTTCGGTATTATTCATTATTTGCATATCCCTTTATAATATTAAACACAAATATCTATATAATATAATTACAAACTTTGTAGAACAAAAACGTGAAAATATTAATTCGGTACATTTTCAAATATCTCTTAAATGCTTCGACCAATTTTCACAATTCAAACAGAAATATTAGGTTTACTCGGGAATAATAACCTTCATTTAAAATTAAAATAATGAATATATCTCCATAAATAAAAATCATGTTTTCAAGTTACGTAATTATACAAAAATGTGAACTTTGCTCGAAAGTTCCCTTACAAATTTACTTTTTTCAATCTTTAATGATCAAATTAAGAAATTAATCAGAATCTAATAGTAAATTAGAACAAGATAACAACATAATTAACATATTCAAATTGGAATCTAGTTAGACATAGAACATTTCTCAAAACTTTAGTACAGTTTGCTAGGTTGGGTATTGCGCGAATCACATAATAATGGGGAGTTATTTGTAATATTCGTACATAATGATGCGAAGCAAGCACGATAACTTTTAAGGTTCGATATTTCTGATCAATGTATTCGATATTCATCAATATATTGACGACTAGCTGTTGCCCGCGGCTTCGCTCCCGTGGGCCACCCCACAGGACCCGTTTTCGGGATAAAAAATAGCCTATGTCACTCAGGAATAATGTAGCTTTCTATTGGTGAAAGAATTTTTCAAATCGGTCCAGTAGTTTCGGAGCCTATTCGGTACAAACAAACAAACAAAAAAATATTTCCTCTTTATAATATTAGTATAGATAATAACAAGATGGAATTGGTTATAAGTCAAAACAGTGTATAAGCTATGTGCCACAATGAGTAGAAATGAACGTTGTGACGTCACACGGGTTCGGCTTTGTTCGGAAAACTGTCGGGGTGTTTTCGGTACTGGATTCAAAAAAATATTTTCGATTGGATTTTACTTTATAAGTACAATGAAAAAAAATAAACTAAAAATAGTTTTGTATGAAAACTTATATATGATCTTTCCATTTATTACAAAAAAAAGTTGGTTCAACAAACCAATTGTAGATTCAGATATATTTATTTGCAAAAACATGTGTATACATACAACAAACAATTGTAATTACATGCAGGATAACAATAAAATAAATGGCTCGAACATGTTTGCCACATACTACGGCGTGCAAATCTTGAATGAATTAATTAATACAATTATAATAATTAATGGTAAATACAAATAATAAATGAAATTAATCTAAAAGCAATTATCACAATTAATGTCAACACAACAATGTAAAATAGTGAGAATTAAATGACAAAAATGTAAAAGATATAAAATAACAATAGAAGCAAAATAATAACAAGCAAAAGTCAAACAGCAATAAATTGTGCCAAATCAATGTAAAAAATATCAATTAGCATCAAATAACAATAATTTATGTCTAATAAATCAATGTAGAAAAGAAAAAAGAAACAATATATCAATCAATTGTAATATCCTTCTTATGAATAATTGGATGTCTCTCGCGGTAGATGACACATGGCCATTAATACGCGGGAAAGTCTTCGTAATAGTTCAGGATCTCGAAGCCATCTGCCTCGTTGAGGAATGAATATTATATGCTATAATATTCATTAAATTTAAAAATACTATAAATTCTGGCTAACCTAAATGGGATTGGGTGGGGCATGATGGTCGCTTGCACATTAGGATACACACACACCTAAATATATAAACTTAAGCCTTTTTCTCATGGTCGTAGGCACACACTCTGCGATCAACAATACACTAGATGACCGGTAAGTGCTTTCAAAACGGGCCGAAAAACAAGAGCACAAATACTTTTAAATATCATAGGTTGTGGTCTTATTTCAAATTAATATGGTCCAATAATAGTGCAAATAACCACCGTAATACCGAGATTTCGGAAGGAATATCGGAATATTTTCGGTAAGTTTAGATCATTCAGTGTTCTTCTTAAAGTAAAAAACTAATAAAATTTTAAATATGAATCAAACCAAATATTATGTTTGTTTGACCAACATTAGCGTCGACAACACGCCAACTATTGTAACAAACATCGAGTCTTCTGGAACTTGGTAATTTAGACTTAAAACATGCGTGTAAGATTAAATTTGTTTTGATGTATGTTGAGCAGCGAATCGGTCATAAAAAATGTATTGCTTTTGTACATAGCTTTAAACATTGCATTTAAGGTTACATACATACATAAACTCACGCCATTTTTCCCATGGGGGTAGGCAGAAACTACAGAACGCCACCTGCTACGATCCTTACATACTTCTTTTGCTTCACCCACATTCATACATCTAGTCATACACACACGCCGGTTATGAGTACTGCGCCCCTGGCCTTTCTGAAGAACATCACCTATAAGGTATGACTTTCTAGGGCGTCCCCTCCCCGACCTTTTATTTAAGGAAATACTAGACAGATTGATTGAGTACATTCCCATGTGATATTTTCCAATATTCACGCGGGCGCAGACGCCGGAAAAATCTATAGTTTAATGAATATCTCATTAAAACCAATTCCGAGATTGTTCTGTTCAAAAACAGTCGAAATTGAAGTAAATCTCCTTTATTAATATGTAATTTCTAATAAATAATAATTTGTCTATTAAAGAATTACCATTTATATGGAATTTAGGGTGTATAAATACGCAGGGTTGATTCTATGGGGTACATTGTGAGTTCAGCTAACTGTTGGATAACAATACTAAAAAGATGGAGCATTTTAATATTTTTCTGAATTTCTTCATTATTTTGGCTATGGTGTTCATGTAAGTCATTTTTTAATATCATTTATTGATTTTGGTTTTTCACGATATTTTGTATTTATTTTTCTTTTTTTGTACATTTTCAAGACAAGATATATTTAGGCTATATTGTCGCTATATACACATTACATTAAATATACAGGTTAAACAATTTTCAAAAACGATTATTTTCATCCGGGCGTATTTCACCTTTTAACATTTAAGCCGCGTTGACACGATCAGAGTCTCTTGGACCGAGCGAACTCTTAGGAGTCAACTGGGATCATTTTCTTAATTCTTCCCATTGTTTTAAACCGACGATGAAACTGGGGAAAGGTTAGTGTATTGTTGATCGCAGAGTGTGTGCCTACGCCCATGAGAAAAAGGCTTAAATTTATATATTTAGTTGTGTGTGTATATTATTAAAGTTGTTATTGCAGATCAACTCCCAACGAGGCTGATGGCTTCAAGATCCTGAACTATGATGAAGACTTCCCGGCGTATCAATGGCCACGTGTCATCTACCGCGAGAGACTTCCGATTATTCACAAGAAGGATACTACAATTAGTGGCGATGTGCAGAGAGAGGAAGGGGGCCAAGTCATGTAAGGATATGTTATCTTAGTCAAAACTTATCATCACCATAATTTCAGTCGAAAGACGTTCACTGCTGGACAAAGGCCTGCCTCAAGTGTCGCCACTGTGACCGGTCCTGTGCGTCTCGCATCCCGCGGATTCCCGCAAGTTAAACCAGATCATTGGTCCTTTTTAGGGTTCCGTACCCAAAGGGTAAAAACGGGACCCTATTACTGAGACTTCGCGGTCCGTCTGTCTGTCTGTCACTGCTGCGGCTGTATCTCATGAACCGTGATAGCTAGACAGTTGAAATTTTCAACACGAAGGGTTCCGTACCATTATCACAAAAAACGGCAAAAATATCACGTTTGTTGTATGGGAGCCCCTCTTAAATATTTATTTTATACTGTTTTTAGTAAAAAAAATTATAGCGGCAACAGAAATACATCATCTGTGAAAATTTCAACTGTCTAGCTATCACGATTCATGAGATACAGCCTGGTGACAGACGGACAGATAGACAGACGGAACGCGAAGTCTTAGTAATAGGGTCCCGCGTTTTTACCCTTTGGGTACGGAACCCTAAAACTGCCAATATTATTCATCTTTATTACATTTATTGTGTTTACATTTCATTGTTATAATTGATTATTATTATATTAATGTTAATAGTTTTCATTATTGTTGTATTCCAAAAATGTTTAATGTTACGAGCCATTCTATACGTTTTAATATTTGGATTAGTTTATTGGTTTTCAAGGATGGTAAAGTATTCAAATATTGGAGTTTCTGTGTACAAAACTTAACAATTTTGTATGCTGTAAGACAAAATGTGTCGGGACTGTCTACAAATATAACATCTAATCTGTACACCTACATTTAGCAGATACACGTTTTAATTACATTTCATTTCATGAATTGATGGTAACAGTCACATTAAAATCTTTGTTTTTATTACAGAGAAGACTATTTGTCAACGAGAACCCCGATTGAAGAAAAAAGAATATCCGGCTTTTATGAAAACATCGCTAAACAAAAAAAATATGGAAAAGTGAGTATAAATATTATAATAGTAGTTTATGCAAAGTTCATATAATGGTGTTATTAAAACACGAAATATTATAATAGTAGTTTATGCAAAGTTCATATAATGGTGTTATTAAAACACGAAATATTATAATAGTAGTTTATGCAAAGTTCATATAATGGTGTTATTAAAACACGAAATATTATAATAGTAGTTTAGGCAAAGTTCATATAATGGTGTTATTAAAACACGAAATATTATAATAGTAGTTTAGGCAAAGTTCATATAATGGTGTTATTAAAACACGAAATATTATAATAGTAGTTTATGCAAAGTTCATATAATGGTGTTATTAAAACACGAGTGTGGGTTTATCACACGAGTGTTTTAATACCTAATTATATGCCGTTGCTACACTATTTTACCTTCACTCATACAGTTGAAATAATGCAAAAGTGGAAACGGAAAAAATATGTGGTATAGCGGGAAATTTAGATTCTCATTGCGCATGAATGCACAGCGCGCGCATCCATAGACAATGACACAATTTTTCTACATTAAGTCGCAGATACCCCTCAGAAGCTATTTTAAAATGAGAATCACATCTAAACGGCTAGTCGTATTTTTAACCGACTACCAAAAAAGGAGGAGGTTCTATGTTCGACATTATGTATGTTATTTTTTTTTATTTTTTTATTTATGTTCACCGATATCTCCGTCAATTGTGGACCGATTTTGAAAATTCTTTTTTTGTTTGAAAGATTATATTCCGAAATTGGTCCCATTTTAATTTGGTGAAGATCTGATAAAGAACTTCGGAGATATACAACATAACTCTTCAATAAATAACGGCAAATCTCTCGGGATTGCTGCAAACGCATGTCTGTTTATTGTTTATACTATTTCATAACATAACATCACGCCAGTTCGCTCGAAAGGGGTATGCAGATCTCTCATTTCACCGGTTATATTCATTTTTCATGTTATTCGGGTAATCTATTCTGTCGTTATAGGTACTTAAGGTTACTTAAGGTTACTTAACTACTTCCCTATTAGGTAGGTACAACTAAAAAGTGAAAAATAAAAAAGCTTTTTTACAAAAATATACTACCGACTTCCAAATAAGAAAACTAGAAAGTGAAAAATAACTTTTTTTTTGGAAGTCGGTGTCCATAACTTAAAAATTTGGTACCTACCAAAGACACTGACTTCCAAAAAAAAAGTTATTTTTCACTTTCTAGTTTTCTTATTTGGAAGTCGGTAGTATTTTTTTGTAAAAAAGCTTTTTTTATGGAAAAATATATGTTTCATTAAAAATAAAGTATTAATTTAGAGTATTATGGTTTTATTGGTTTTAAATGAAAAGTTATATAATTTTTTATCAAAGTAAGATATACATTAGTGATTATTTTTGAAGCAAAATTGGCAAACAATTATATCACATGTGAACTATTTTCCTAGGCCAGTGTATCGAAAAAGATACACACTGGAGGGAGGGGTTGGGAAAAGTGTAGAGTGGGAAAAATTGGTTCTCTATAACGTCTAGATAATTTTAGATAATAAAAACAAACATAATTTTGTGGTTATGGCATATAACTTGGCGCTGAGCGTATTAATGCATGCCTTTACGGCTGGACAGACATAAATGCTATTTTTAAAAAGGTGCCTTTTTTGTGACGTTGAGTGTATTAGTAGGAGGATGTGTAATTAAGTATTTTCTTTTCTTGTTTTTCAGGATTCGGGATCCAAGGTCATCTACGGTCGTGTTCCAATGCCTGTCATCTTGGTGTCATCTTATCCAAAACCTTATCAATGAATCTTGAAGATTTCCTCTTAAAAACGTCCCTTTGCTCCTGTACAGTCATGGCAAGAAATTGTTAAGCAGTTATCGGTCAATTTAATTTGAATAATTTCATAAATTCTAATTGGCTGAACCTGTTTTGTCTCGAGTGTACATGTAAACGATTTATTTATCAATACATGGATTGTTAGAACTTTAATTGGTCGTTTCATTAAATAACGGAAAGAATACTCGATTTCGCGCACTTCTTAAAATTGGGATGCAATATAGAACTTTATTTACTAGACCAAAAGGTACATATTTCAATGAGAGAAAACTAATACTTTCGAAACTGTGTTCATTTTGGATTGACGTGGAATTGCGGAATGAAACACTTGAGTAGTAGATGTCATATAATCACGGTAAAGGTACATAATATTAGCCAAGGAACTATTTCTAATACAACAACCGATTGTAAGAAAATGCACGGCGGTTAGGAGCTCGGCGCGCGTGTTAAATTTATATAGGAACTCCATATAAAAGTATCGATATATGTTAAGATGGTTATTTACTGTGTATCAGAGTTCCTATGTGTGTATAAGGAAAAGGTTTCATGAATAAAAGCACAGAAAGACAAGACTAAGTATTTATTTCAATTAGGCTTGTCAATTAATTCATATTGAGGCTCAGAGAGCTTACCGCCCGTTCGCTAGACCTAGTTCTCGTGGAGAAGAAGGGCAAGAAACTCCACGGAAGCAACTATGGTTGTAAAAGTATTCATAGACATCTTTTACGACCATATAAATATCGTTTATCACAATAAAGATCTAATTCTATTATGGCCATTATTAATATTGTAACATTTCACAATGTTACATAATCAAAACAACAAAGATAAGGCAAAGAACATGACTAGCCCTTAAATTAATTTAACATCATTATGAATAAAGGCCACAATATGAAAATAGAGAGATTGTTCGTCTAAATTAGCTGCGAAGGAAGGAGTCGAGCTAAATTTTGTACCAGACTACGTGGAATACATGCCAAAATTTAAAATGAAATGTTTTAATAACTGGAAACAACATTTTAATCTTAAATCAGTAGAAAAAGGAATATGGTACAAAACAATTCAAAATGAGCTTCCTCAAGCGCCCTGGTTTGAAAATAATAAGTTAAGTAGAAGTTATGTTAAATTAGCCGTAAGATTACGGTCTGGACACTATCCATCGGCAAAGTTTGCATTCCTCATGAAGAAAGTAAGTTCTCCTAACTGCAACTAATGTAATGTACTTGAGGATGTACACCATTTGTTGATGGATTGTGTCAAGAACCAGGACAAAAGGAGAATTTTAATCAATGAGTTTAATCTAAATATATCAGAGGTAGGTTCAATTCAGTCAATTTTGGCATAACCGAAGTCGGATGTGGCGATAAGATTTTGCGAATTGGTATATCATACTAATTAAGATCCTCCTTTTAATTTTAATTTAAAGCAATTTTTTGTTGTAGTATGTATAAGGCATGATGGGGTTGGCGTATCCATTGGGATAAAAACCCCAAATTAAATCAATAAAGATATATTAAAAAAAAATGGTGTACGTAGTCGCAGCGGAAAAACGTCGAATTTATTAATTTCAGATAAGCAGATAATTAGTTTATGACGTCGTGTAATTGTGTATAGTAAGTACAAATTTGTGTATCCAACCATCGGGGAGCTATTAAACAAAAACTGTTTCCGCTGGAACTACGTCATCCTAGCGGCACCTTTTTTTTCCTATGCACGTAGATAAAAAAAAAACATTCAATAATTAGTTTGAAACGAGAGGTAAATGTGTATGCTTAAATGAAATTTGTGTGACATAAAACTGCGAAGATAATCAAGTTTCCGCTGCGCTGACGTTTGGCTATTTGATGAAAATCATATAAAACGGCTTAGTGCAGAGTTGATTTTTTTTACGCACTTTGATTTGAATTTGTGTGTAATGATTGTGAAAACAGAATTTGAAAAAATCTCACCGTTCAGAAGATATACACGTAAAAGTAAAATAAGGTTTTTAGGTCCAAGTACTTAAAATAGGAACACTAGAGCCTAATTTATAACGTTTATTTGTATCTTGTAAGGGTCTACAAAGTCCTGCCAAGTTTCATGTATGTGTTCTTAGTAATTAATGAGCAGTCGCATAATTTACTACGACTGGACCACTATATTGTATGACAACCGATTTTAGGACATTTTAATGGAAATGCAACGTATAACATATGGCGATAATTCGTGTATTAATGCAACTATTCACATGTAAAATTTCAGCTCATTACACTAAATAATTAAAGAGATATAATTAAAATACCAGAACAACCGCAATTCATGGATAAACCGACCAAGTTTGAATGGCTACAAAAAAGCGGCCGTGCAGTATATAGAGCTAACATTCTAAAATTGCCAGTATAGCATCGTTATTGTGTGTAATAGTTTCGTACAGGTGCGTACACAATCGTTTAGCAGAAAATAAAACAACTGTAAGTATTAACATTATACTCATAAAAGTATTTATTGGTGTTGGCGCATCACATATGCGCGGGCGTCCGAGAGGCAGGCGCGGGGTGTCGGGGGACCGAACCCACGACGCGACGGCCGGCTGCGCGCCCGCCGCTCCACTCAGCTCACAGACACCAGCCATTACGGGCATTTCTTTGTACCTATTTCTATCTGAGTTGATAGCGTAATAACAGTAATATACCTATTTTAATACAGTCCACTCTTTTATTATAAAGTCCCGATTGAGCCTATTCATTGGTCCTTCGATTGCTCAAAAAAAAAACACCGGTTTTGCTGTAATTAACGCCGTCAACAAAATCGGTCGTCGTGTTCACCTGTGCGGACTTGGACCGTTCGCGAGCACCACGCGGTACGACCACGAAGAAAAGAACAAAGAAGTCGTTCCCGAGGCAGCCTGCATAGTCAACGTGGGAGCTGGCGTCATTCTTTGGGAGTATAATACTGTATTTGAGTGAGTCCGTTCCAATTAGTTATTTTTCTGCTTTCATCTTCTTGCCGAAAAACGTTGTTCATCTTCCTATCTTTCAGTGTTCATACAGTGTCTCAACATTAGTGCTTTCATAGTGTTTCCTACGCACTGCTTGTAAAATTACGCATATTTTGTATCGAAAACGCTCGGTAATTAGCTACTTCGCACCGCGATAACACGTGTTGAGTTGTTGACCTTGAAATTTTTTCTCGATCCCTTTCACTAACGCACAGCTGTTTGTGGTTGTCTTATCTATTGAGTACATTAGCATCAGTGCGTCCAGCTGTTATTTAACTTTACAATGGCAGATAACTTAAAAACATTGATAAAAAAACGTAGTTCAATTAAATCAAAGCTTACTATTTACAGTAACTATTTAAATTTAGTAAAAAGTAGTTCCGCAATATCAGAGTTGCAACGTTTAGATTTAGAGGAGCGTTTTAATAGATTTGAAACCTTACATACCGAATTTGACGCCTTACAGACACACATCGAAGTGATATCCGACGACAACGAGGCAGCATTGACTGAACGTGAGGACTTTGACCGCCAGTTTTT
Organism: Anorthoa munda; assembly: GCA_945859665.1. Taxonomy (NCBI): domain Eukaryota; kingdom Metazoa; phylum Arthropoda; class Insecta; order Lepidoptera; family Noctuidae; genus Anorthoa; species Anorthoa munda. Next base: position 21,007,210 of record OX243915.1, read on the forward strand.
CAACTTGGTGGCACTCACGCGCAGCCTGCTCGGTGTCTCGACCAACGGTGCTGCGTCGGAGGCGGGCTTCAAAGATGCTGACTCAGGTGCACATGTTTCATTTAGGAATTCTTTTGTTCGTTTGCCTAAAATAGATTTGCCACATTTCGATGGGAACTACCAATGCTGGCTTGAGTTTAGGGACACTTTTGGGTCATTGATTCACGACAATTCTAGCATAAGTGATATCAACAAGTTTCACTATTTGCGAGCTTCACTCCAGGGGAATGCAGCTTTAATTATAAAAAACATTGACTTTAAAGCTGACCATTATAATTTAGCGTGGGACCTGTTGTGCGAACGTTACAATAACAACCGACTTTTAGTGAAAAATCATTTACAAGCTTTATTTGACGTTGAACCTCTTACAAAAGAATCAAGTGTTTACATTAGAAACCTTGTTGATGTTATTAACAAAAATATTAGGGCACTAACTTCATTAAAAAGGCCCACTCAATATTGGGATGATATTATTATTTATTTTATGATTAAAAAATTAGATTTAACAACAAGTCGTGACTGGGAAGAGCATAGAAACAATACTTTTAAAGATGATCCTACTTTAACACAATTTTGTTCTTTTTTAAGCAGAAAGGCGGACTGGTTAGAATCAGTGGAGACAAATCTTAGTTTTTCCGAAACGAATGCTATAATTGCCTTAAATAATAGTCATTCAAATAAAACCGATTCTAAGCATACAACAAATAAAAAAATAGAAAATATAAATAAAAACAGTAAATGTCCACTTTGCTCCCAAGCACATACGTTATTTAAATGTGAATCTTTTAGAAACTTGTCAATAGAAAATCGTATACAAAAGGCAACTCAATTTAATGTTTGCATTAATTGCTTACGCTTTGGACATAATTCTACAAAATGTAGATTTTCACATTGCAAATATTGCAAAACAAAGCACAATACGCTTTTGCATTTGGAAAGTAACGAGCCCAAACTTGCTTCCAATCCAATGCCTTCTATCACGCCTTTTGCACTGTCTTCTGCTTCTCCTTCTTCAAATGTTGTGCTTTCAGCCAATTCCATGCAGCTTGCTACTTCTGCGCATGTTTTACTGTCCACAGCTATGGTGAACGTGACTGGCGTGACGGGTAAGAAGTACACTGCGCGCCTACTGCTGGACAATGGCAGTTCGGCGAACTTTGTTACGCAGAGCTTATCAGAGAAGCTGGGTTTGTTACGACGCGGTACGAGCACCAAGGTAACGGGTATTAATAACCACATATCCACCAGTACACAGTCTTGTCACCTCTCAATAGAGTCTTTATGCTGTGCCTTTAATGTAGATATCGAGTGTCACATTTTGCCTGAAATCACAAAATTTCTACCGTCTTCATTCATACACATCAATCACGTCCCTATTCCTTCAGGTATTAAACTAGCAGACCCGAACTTTAATGTTCCGTCGGTCGTAGACATCCTGGTAGGGGCTGAAGTTTTCTGGAATGTCTTAGGCAGCAAAACAATTGACTTAGGGAAAAACCTACCTAAATTATGCGAGACCAAGTTAGGATGGTTAGTTTCAGGTAGTATTTCGCGCCACTCATGTTTTTCCGTCAATCATTTTTGCCATCATTCCAATGTCACTCCCGACCTAACTCAATTTTGGGAGCTTGACCATATTGCTTCAAAACATTCACTCTCGCTTGAGGAGAGAATGTGTGAGCAGTCTTTTGCTCAAACCACCGTCCGTAATGATGGTGGGGGATTCGTAGTATCAATGCCTTTAAGAGGGGATCCTAGTACATTAGGTCATTCATTTACCAATGCTAGAAATCGTTTTCTTTCCCTTGAACGGCGATTTAAACGCGATCCATCATTTTATAAAAAATACAATGAGTTCATGAGAGAATATGAGCGCCTTGGTCATATGACGTTAGACTCAGACTGTACTCCTTCACCAGAAAACTCCATGAAAAATTATTACATTCCACATCATGGAGTTATTCGCAGTTCTAGCACCACTACACAGCTACGCGTAGTATTCGACGCATCAGCTCCTACCAGTTCGGGGGCGTCGCTTAACGACATCCAGATGGTCGGTCCCGTAGTACAAGACGATCTGTTTTCCATTTTAACACGTTTTCGTCAGCATAAGTACGTGGTCTCAGGTGACGTGGAAAAAATGTACAGAGCCATAGAGTTAAATCCAGTCCAACGACCTCTTCAAAAAATAGTTTACAGATTTGAACCTTCAGAACCACTAAGAACCTACACTTTAAATACGGTTACCTATGGTACCGCTTCTGCGCCCTATTTAGCCACTAAGTGTCTTGTAAGTCTGGCTGATGACATTGAGGACAGTCGTGCCAAATGCGCTATACGACGAGATTTTTACGTCGACGACTTTCTTAGTGGAGGGGATACGATAGCTGAAACGGTAGATATTTCAAAAAAGGTACATTCTGTTCTATCATCTGCAAAATTCAATTTAAGAAAATGGCGATCAAACAATCCAAAAATTCTAAAAGAAATTACACATAGCAACGAGTTACATAACACTTTAAATTTTTCTGAGCATAGTCCAAACTCTCAATCTAAGACTTTAGGTCTTAACTGGATTTGTGACTCTGATTCACTCACTTATGCTATAAATATCACCTCCACTACTAAAGTCACAAAACGTCATGTCCTTTCCGTTATCAGTCAAATCTTTGACCCATTAGGCCTCGTAGGTCCATGCGTCGTCGAAGCAAAGCTGATTATGCAGCGTCTATGGCAAGACAAGTATGACTGGGATGACGAAGTATCGCACGAAGTCAAAAATCTTTGGTATACATTTGAAGGCACAATAACAGCATTAAATAAATTAAATATTCCTCGTTGGGTTTTGCGTGAAGACTCTATTACGCATGAAGTACACGTCTTTACCGACGCGTCCGAGAGGGCGTACGGCGCTTGTGTGTACATTCGGTCTTGTAATGGCAGTGGGTCCATAGGCGTACAACTTCTAGTCTCTAGAAATCGTGTAGCGCCGATCAAACCAACGACGATACCGAGGCTTGAACTTTGTGGAGCTTTGTTGGGTGCAAGGCTGTGTACTAAGGTTCAGGAATCGCTTACCATGCCCATTCATAAATGTAGATTCTGGTGCGACTCAACCATAGTCCTGGGTTGGCTCTCTACTCCTTCTAATCAATTAAAACCTTTTGTCAGAAACAGAGTCAATGAAATACAGGAAAGTACTTGTGGTCATACCTGGAGCTACGTACCGTCGAAGGACAACCCGGCGGATCTTGTTTCCCGTGGTCTCAGTGCCGACGTTATCATGCACACACCTCTGTGGTGGTCTGGACCCTCATTTTTACAGCATAGTGAAAATGAGTGGCCTAGCATGCCAAACAACGGGAAAGATAGTCTGCCGGAAGTAGTGACTCATTACATTGGTAGTAATAGTGACAATCATATTTCGTTACGTAGTGATCATTTAGACGTAACTATTCATTCATCAATCATTTCTAATTTATTAGTAAAGTATTCTAGTTTATTAAAAATACAAAATATAATTACATATATACAACGCTTTGTTTACAACATAAAAAATAAAAATAAATTGCATGGTAATTTTTCAACAACAGAACTAGAAAACTCATTAAATATAATTATACATTATTCACAGCTTGAAATGTTTCCAGAAGAGTATAATTTGTTAAAGTCTGGACAAAAATTACCGCGCAAAAGTAGATTGCTTCCTCTGACACCGTTCATTGACAATCATAACCTCATTCGCGTGGGTGGAAGGCTCGATAACTCCCCCTACGATTTTAGCGTGAAACATCCTATTGTTTTATGCAGTAAGCATATACTTACAAAACTTATATTTCAAATGCAACATTTAAAACTTGTACATGCAGGTCCACAGTTGTTATTGTCACATATACGGCAAACATATTGGCCTCTAGGCGGCAGAAACTTGTCTAGATTTGTCGTGAGTAAATGTCTTAAATGTTTTCGACATAAGGCTCAGAACGTTCAGCCTATAATGGGTCAACTACCTAGCTCAAGAACAAATCTTGAGTTTCCTTTCTTAAATAGTTATGTTGACTACGCCGGGCCAGTATTGGTGGCCAATCGTAAAGGCCGAGGATGCAAACTTACAAAGTCCTATATGTGCATCTTTGTTTGCTCGGCAGTAAAAGCCGTACATTTGGAGCTCGTCACCGACCTCACCACTGAGGCCTACATGGCCGCTCAAAATCGGTTCGTGGCGCGTCGTGGCAAGCCTCGAAGCATCACGTCCGATAACGGGACTAACTTTGTAGGCGCATCAAATGAGATGTACAGGTTCTTGCAATCATCAAATGTTGCATCTGAAATGGCGCAGCAGGGTATTGAATTTATTTTCACGCCCGCATACAGCCCTCATTTCAATTCATTGGCTGAAGCTGCTGTAAAATCATGTAAGCATCATTTAAAACGATTACTGCATCTTACTCATTTCACCTTCGAAGAGATGGCTACCTGTCTCACTCATATAGAGGCGGTTCTTAACTCACGCCCTCTTACTCCTCTTTCTTCAGACCCTAACGATTTTTCGGCACTTACTCCCTTTCACTTCCTAATTGGACGGCCATTCTTATCAGTACCACATCCTCAGGTGACTGAAGCCAACATCACGCGACTGGATCGCTGGAAGAGAATTCAGCACATCAGACAGCATTTCTGGCGACGGTTTCATAACGAGTACACTTCTCTGCTGCAGGCCAAATCCAAGTGGTTTCATTCCAGAGGTGAAGTGAAGCCGGGGTCCTTAGTCCTGATAAAGGACAAAACAACGCCGCCTCTGCTCTGGTCCCTGGGCCGGGTCACGAAGACCTATCCTGGCGTAGACGGAGTCACGAGAGTGGCCGAACTGAAGACGAAGCACCATTCGTCGTGCTTTCAACTGCATCTGCCCCCTTCCAATCGACAATTGAAGACTTCCCTTCAACCCGGGGAATATGTTGGCGCATCACATATGCGCGGGCGTCCGAGAGGCAGGCGCGGGGTGTCGGGGGACCGAACCCACGACGCGACGGCCGGCTGCGCGCCCGCCGCTCCACTCAGCTCACAGACACCAGCCATTACGGGCATTTCTTTGTACCTATTTCTATCTGAGTTGATAGCGTAATAACAGTAATATACCTATTTTAATACAGTCCACTCTTTTATTATAAAGTCCCGATTGAGCCTATTCAATTGGTTAATGACTAATTAAAATGAAAAAAAAAACAATATTATTAACAAAGTAGGTAATAATAACATTAACATAAAGAATCAGTTTTTTAATTAATATAAATAACAAATATGTGGCCCACTGTAAAAGCCTATATGAATAAGTAAATCTTAGGATTTTTACTGGTACCTAACTTTTCGGGAAACTGATACAATTGTTCTATCTCACGAGTCGCGACCGACGCACTGCGTGACTGCGGGATCGTCTTAGTCATGTGTGCAGATGCACATTGTTTCTGTGTTCGTAAGCGATACTGAGCGCCAGAGTTTGTATTACACTAGAGGGAACGCGTATTTACGACGAAAAAGAAACTGTTAATTCTTCCGTTCTTGCTTATAGAAAAATTCTATATAAAAAAAAGAGACAAACATAGGCAAACGCTACCATCCTGAACGTCAAAGAGATAACTTTTATAACTTAAATACGTTACCTCTAGTTTAATACAAACTCTCTGCTGAGCGCTCCCGAGCTTACGCACACAGAAACAATGTGCATGTGCACTACACACACGACTGAAGGGCTTATTACACTACACGGTATGCAGGGCCCTAAACCCTAATTTAGGCACAGATTACTGAATAGTTACTACGTAACAGATACTTCACTCAGTAGAAAATTTCCAATACCTATTACGATAATTGCCTACTCCCTCGCGTCAACAACCACTGTATGCTAAAATGCGCCTAAATGCTCAAGCGTACAGCAGTGATTGCTTCGCACCGCGCGATTCCACAGTAATCGCAGGGCTGCCTCTTCGATAAAATTAAATTAACATAACTTTTTATCTATGTTATTGAGAACTGTGAATATGTTCTGACTTTTATGTGGCAGTTAAAAATTTTATCATTTATAAAATATTTAACCAACCTAAAAAAAAGGAGGTGATCAGACATACAGGCCAAACTGAGAAGTTTGACTTGTATGGTTTGTAGGTATGTATGTTTGTGCGCGATAATCTCGCGTTTGGCTAAACCGATATCGATGCGGTTTTCAGAAAAGGATTTGTTACATTTAGGAGAACGTTTTAAAATAAGTATAATACTTCTTAGTTTGATGATGATCTTCGGAGATGTTCACTAGAAATGAAAAAAAAAGCCTTAAAAAAAGAGAACCGACTTCAAATAAAGCACTAAGCCGTAAGAAATAATTTGTTTTTTTTTTATGTTAGTGCTAACAGCTGGTACAGGTCCCGTCACGTAAAAAGAACGCTGGCCTTGAATCTGCGCAGTGAGTGATTTATCGATCAAACTGGTGGTATGAAGGGGGCGCGACGGGGGAATGCTCCGCCAGTGTTTCTGTGCGCGCATGCTATTGGGTCGTCAGTTGACCCATGCTTCCCGCGCAGAGATCACGCTTCGTTCGCTGCCAAAATACAGTCGCACACACAACTTTCTTTGCACGACGATTGTTTTAAAAAATGAAGGAATGAAAAATGATTAATTGATTTTTTGATTTTATTTATTATTGATGATAGTATCTATTATTTTATGAAGAAAGAAGTTGAGAAAGGAGCAGTTGGTAATTTATAATGATAAGATATTTATAATATTAAGATCGAAATAAAAAATAATGCTCAAGTAAACATTATCTAATTTAAATCCAACCTCTTCTAAAGTACTAAGTAGCTAGAAAGTACCTATTATGATTCTACAATAAAACAATATCCTAGTACTTTAGAACGCGACAGTACCCATGCGCAGACACATCCCCTCCACTGTCGCTCAGCGTTCTTTTTACATGACGGGACCTGTAATTACGAATCGAAAAAGCACCGACATCAAAGAAGAAATTATTTCTTACGGTCATCGTATGGGCATCGTAATACGCGTACGAACGAACAGCACTATTAAAATTGAACGGCGTGCGCGCGCTTCGCTTGCGAAAACCGCACTGAATTTGATCCGCCGGCGGACCGAGACCGCTCGGCTGGGCGGTAGGCACTTATAGCGCGCAAGTACATGGAGTGACGGAGGCCTGATTTAGGGTAGTGTAATAACTGTTAGGAAGTTAGGGTTCTCATAATATCGACCTTATTGCTTCGGAATGATTTAGTGACCCGGTATTCAGGGCCCTGAATACCGTGTAGTGTAATAAGCCCTTAAGACCAACCCACCGTCGTGAGATAGATAAGGGAATAATCTAAAGAAGGTTGTTCTATCTAATAACTACTGGTGTGTTAATTTTTTTTTCTAATTATGATTAATATTTCATTTAATCAAATTTTACTAACATCAAAATATTTCTACGATGGAAGCAGCAGAATATTAAGGACGTAATATTCTGACAAATAAATGCATTTGCTAATACAGAAGTAATTCTTATTGTAATAATTTCGTAAGTTTGAGAAACAAACAAGTGAGCTACTCTTTTGATCACGAACATTATTTGTTACTTGTTCAAGAATTGTGTGCTCACCTGTATCAATCCAATAATGGTACGACACTGGAAATTTTAGAATGTTAGCTCTATATACTGCACGGCCGCTTTTTTGTAGCCATTCAAACTTGGTCGGTTTATCCATGAATTGCGGTTGTTCTGGTATTTTAATTATATCTCTTTAATTATTTAGTGTAATGAGCTGAAATTTTACATGTGAATAGTTGCATTAATACACGAATTATCGCCCTATGTTTTACGTTGCATTTCCATTAAAATGTCCTAAAATCGGTTGTCATACAATATAGTGGTCCAGTCGTAGTAAATTATGCGACTGCTCATTAATTACTAAGAACACATACATGAAACTTGGCAGGACTTTGTAGACCCTTACAAGATACAAATAAACGTTATAAATTAGGCTCTAGTGTTCCTATTTTAAGTACTTGGACCTAAAAATCTTATTTTACTTTTACGTGTATATCTTCTGAACGGTGAGATTTTTTCAAATTCTGTTTTCACAATCATTACACACAAATTCAAATCAAAGTGCGTAAAAAAAATCAACTCTGCACTAAGCCGTTTTATATGATTTTCATCAAATAGCCAAACGTCAGCGCAGCGGAAACTTGATTATCTTCGCAGTTTTATGTCACACAAATTTCATTTAAGCATACACATTTACCTCTCGTTTCAAACTAATTATTGAATGTATTTTTTTTTATCTACGTGCATAGGAAAAAAAAGGTGCCGCTAGGATGACGTAGTTCCAGCGGAAACAGTTTTTGTTTAATAGCTCCCCAATGGTTGGATACACAAATTTGTACTTACTATACACAATTACACGACGTCATAAACTAATTATCTGCTTATCTGAAATTAATAAATTCGACGTTTTTCCGCTGCGACTACGAACACAAAAAAATGAATATAGAATTTCAACACAACCATTAGCAATAATCAAGTTATAATATAGTCATCGGCACGTAACTTGGCAAGAGTCGTTAGATGCGCGCATAAGTCATTTTTTAGGTCTCATTGGTTACCTCGCGGGACGCGGGGTACGTTTTGCACCGTTCCGAGCGCGCGATTGGTTGGTCAGTTGACACAAGGATTGACTGACCAATCACGTCGCGTCCACGTCCCGTTCGCTCTATGTGGTGGTTGGTCAGTTCGCGCACTATGCGCGAGCTTACCCCCACTACGCCAAAACCTTGCCAAGTTACGTGCCGATAACTATATCAAATAACTTACGTGAAACTTGTGTAGTCCATCTTTCACAGAATATAACAATTCGGGAAAACAATATCAATATCACTATCACAATATAACAACAGGGTCTGTACTGGCTTGTAGTTCACAACAAAGTGTGTCAACTTACGAATTACACACTATTTATAGCAACGAGTCGATCTGTCAAATGTACCTACCATTTTCTACATTTCTATAAATAATCTTACATTTAGGTCAATAATCAATTATTGAGTAATGAAACCTTCTTAAAACGTATCAAGAAAATTAAGGAATTTAATATCGCCTATTTAGTAATTCTTAATCAATATTAGAAAGAATAATATTGATACTAACTGACAGTCTTGTATTAATTGTCTCAAAAGACTTATAATATTAAAATAGCAATATAAAATCCAGGATATATCACAATAATTATTATAAATTACGTAATATTTTATAGGAATATCAGCACTATGGCTTATATGTAAGTTTAGAGTTATTTCCTGTACACACAACAATATTTACTTAGGTGGGTACTCTAACAATTGTAGGTATTTGACAACACAATAATAATTTAGGTAGGTACTTCGACATTTGTCGGTAGATGCTTAATAAATATGACAGTTTGTATTTTGTAGCAAACCATTGTGCTTAAAAGTGTAAATTCATGATTTAATGACGTCACACGTACTTCCAATACTAACACGCGCGTGACGGTACGAAACGTCCCTCCGTGTACAATCCTTGCGTCGGACGTTGATCGGCGCGCGAGCGTGTCGGTTGCATTATCGCTCTCCCTCTCTTATGCCTCGAGTGCATAGCCATTAAAGCGAGAGGGAAGGCATGCACGGCAGCGTCCGGAAGTGCGTGGGCTTGAATTATTTGCGACAATAAGATTCACATTTCATTCATTCATATCTTTTAACCTATCCATTCAATTCTGAAAGTGTTAATAATAATTGTGATGTTTGTTACTGTATTATTAAATTCAAATGTAATATTTTGCATGCCGTAAGGCAAAATGTATTGGGACAATCTAATAATATGCCATCTCATTTGTATACCTACATTATCAGCAAATAAATGATTTCTTTCTTTCTTTCTTTGAAACATACTCTTAAAACAAAAAATAATTTTCACATGAATGAACATGCAAAAAAAAAAATCGGCGGCTTTTCAAATATGGAAAATAAACTGTATTGACCGATATTTAAAGTGTCATCCGAATTTGGAATTAGATTTAAAAAGTTAAACTGTATAGTCCTGGAAACAAGACATTTGCAACAAAATAAATCCAAGTTAAAAACTTTCACCACAATTACGTTTATTAATATGGTAGCAATAACGTTGCCTGAAAAGTCCATTAAAATCTCACAGAAGCAAACAAAAAATGAGCTGTCATAGGGCCTAAAAAGCAGATTCTGGCTTTATTTTTGTAAAGTTTTGATTATGCTGATATTTGTGCTCAGAGCAAGTTTATTTCTTGTTCAAATGTGCACAAAAAAGTGTTACATCAGCTTCACAAATTTTTATTAGTTTTCGGTAAAACAAAATAGCCAAAAGCCAAAATATATTTTCTTAATATTATTTTTTGTAACTAATCTGTGCGTTTGTATAGTCAAATAACGTTTTCATGCGCAAGAGAGCCATTTAACTTTCTAAATTATGTTTTTTCTGGTGTGTTTCATGTTTTGACAGCAATATTATCCATTTCGGGTACTTAAAATACCGAATTAGAGAAAGTTAATGGAACTGAAATATATCTCATTGCAGTGGTTTTCATCGACAGTATTAAAGGAATGAAATATTTTCGAACATAGTGAAATGTGAGGAATAATAATAGTAAAGTATATCGTAATTGAAGGCCAATCTGCGAAATATAATTCCTAGTTCAGTATTTTCACCGGAATTATGTTTATTTTGCTACTAATTTTGTCTAAAAAACCCATAAAATTGATTGAGAGTAAAATAAGATATTTACACAAAAAATCTTCACAATAATTAAGCAAAAAAACTGATTTCTGTGCCCTTTTTTCCCCTCTTTGATTTGTATGGACTTTTCAGACAACGTTACTGCTACTGTAATGAACGCAATTCCGGTGAAAGTACTTAACTAGTATTTTTCAACAGATTTGCCTATAAATGCATGTATTTTCCTGGACTATGGATATAATTGTTAGACGGTTAAGAGCAGACAAGCTCGACTGTTAACAAGTAAAATTCCAAAATTTAAAAAACACCCGACACATTTTTATTTCATGCTATATAATTTATCTAGAACGTAATTTTGACACGATATCTTGCGAAAACACCCCGATTCAAACGGTAAAAAGCCCATAACTTTGAACGGCTGAACCAATTTTATTCAAACATAGAATAAAATTGGTTCAGCCGTTAAGAACACTAGAAGGTACTCGCTACTACCCCGTATGGGGCGCGGCGGGCGGGCTATAGGCTTGGCCTTTGTCCCGCGATATCAACGAGTGCCCGTAACTACGGGCACGTAATCCTTGTGGTGCCTTATAGGCTTAGGTAGTGGGCGGGCGAGTTTACTCTGCCCGCCCGAGAGTGATTGCAAGTGTTCAGCGGGAGCGCCGCGACGCCGCCTCGCGGCGTCGGATTTTCACGGCACCTAGGCGATACATCCCTGCTCGGTGAGACTGAAAGCGAACTTCCAGAGGCCGAACAAGGAATAATCAGCGACTAGATGCCGGCTGTATTGGCGCGCCCTACTGAGGATGTAAAGTCCCCGCCTGAAACGTTTCCAGATCTAGCCGGTTGCGCCCCAGGCTAAGGGACCGATTATGTATGTTTGAACGGTATTGTATTGTGTAACACCGTTCATGTATATAACGAAGCACGCACCGCGCGCGGCTTATACTTGTTATGTGTTTTTAATGTTGTGGAGTCATGCATGTATGTTTTACAATGTACATAATGCCTATATTAACTTAGAACATTATAAAGAAAAGAAAGAAAGAAAGAACGCGAGCGCGTGTAGTGGTGAGCGCATCGTTCAAGCGTCAGTCCGGTAATGAGGCTGCGGGGGGGAGGTGTTGGGGGGCGCATGGGCGGGGCCTATGCATTACACAGGTCGCGCGGGAGGCGGCGGGCGTCAGGCGGTCTCGCGTGCCATGGCGCTATCTGCTTGATGTGCGGATGGGCAGAGGCGTCGGCACGCGAAAACATATTTGTTGAGAGACGTGCGCAAAAGCTATCCAGGCTCTCAATCCCTAGATCGCGCGCGATTATATCGTTCCTCACATAGCGAGGGGCACCCGTTATCCGGCGCAGTGTGAGGTTCTGCTGCGCACGAATACGTTTCTTGTTTGCCTCGCTAGTGAGGACAAACCATGCTGGAGCTGCATATGTGAGAACTGGGCGTATATACGTCTTATATACGCCCAGTTTTGTGCGTAACGGGAGTCGAGATGAGAGCACCGGTTTGAGCATTGCGCGCGTCACTCTTGCCTTCGCTACGACCTGTTTTACATGGGCGCCCATGTGGATGCGTCGATCAATGGTTACCCCCAGGTACTTCGCCCGGGGGGTCCATTCTATATCTACCCCCTGCAGCCTAAGGGGTGGTGGGAGGTGGGCGCACCCGACTAAGAGTGCCTGTGTTTTACCCACGTTCACCGACAACCGCCATTTCGACAGCCATTCGGGAAGTAGCTCTAGCACGCGCTGCATTTTAGACGCCGCGTGGCGCGCGTTCATGGACGTGCAAATGTACGCGGCGTCGTCGGCATACAGCGCGAGCGTGGTGTCCTGCGTCGTGGGAATGTCGTCGGTGTAACATGAGTAACACAGTGGCGAGACACATCCGCCCTGTGGCACTCCTGCAGCTATGGGCCGGGCGCTTGACAGCGCACCATCGACCACCACCCTGTACTTCCTGTTGACCAGGAAGGATTGGACCACTTTTACCACGCGACGGGGCGCTGTGGACTTTGACATTTTAAATATTAGGCCTTCATGCCAGACACGGTCGAATGCTTTTTCCATATCCAGGAATACTGCGACTGCGTGCTCCTTTTTATTCAGCGTCGCTGTGAGTAGGTGCAGTACCCTGGATAGCTGGAGCGTCGTTGAATGTTCTGATCGGAACCCGAACTGTTCCGGCCTAGGTGTGAGGTGTGGTGTAAGATGTCGCAGCAGGAGTGCTTCGAACACCTTGGAGATTGTGGGAAGAAGCGTGATGGGCCGATAACTCTCTGGCTTCAACACGTTCTTATGCGCCTTGGGCAGCATTATGACGCGCCCCTCCTTCCAGCTCGTGGGAAAGGTCCCAGTGCGCAGTATCCCCGTAAACAGGCGCGCCAACGCTGCTACCATTCGGTAGGGCAGGTGGCGCAGCGCTGTGTTGGTGATACCGTCGGCACCAGGCGCCTTTCTCAGCTTGGTACGGAGAATGGCGCGTCTGACTGCGCAAGGCGAGAAGAAGATTGGTTCTTCGTCGAGAGCTATCGGCGTTTCGAAGTACTCGACAAGGTGTTGCTCGACTGCCGCGACATGTACCAGATTGTCAGTCGGGTTCGGCTGGAATTGACGCTCCAGGTGGTCAGCGAAAATCTCCGCCCGGTCTGGCGCCGCATATCTGGGCGCCCCGTCGCTGTGTAATAGGGGGCGTACCGGAGCTGGGGCGTTGGATAACTGCCGGCACAATCTGTGTATTGCCGGCCAGTCTCCTTCCGAGTTGTCGATGTGACGCTCCCAGTTCTCGGCGTTGAACTCCTGAAGCTTGGCCCGTACCTTTTCGGCGTGTTTATTTAGTTCAGTCTTCATGACTGGACAGCGGGTGACTTGCCATCGCTTGCGTAGGCGCCTAGTTTGGGCGACTAACTGTTTTAAGTAGCTAGGCAGGGGTTTCGTAAGTAACCCCCGCTCCTGCGTACTTTCAGTCGTCGCCTCAGTGTAGGCGCGTTGTATGCAAGCGGTGATCTCCGCTGCCAGTCTGTCCACATCTACTGCGGAGGTAACAGGCCAAGAAGGAGTGGTGGTCTCAATCACTTCCTGGAACTTTTTCCAGTCCGTTTTTCGACGTGGCGCTGGAGGCGAGAGTCGGGTCGGCATCTCTGATAGGACGACGAGTACTGGCTGATGGTCTGACAGCAGCTCGTCGTCTATGACCTGCTGCGCGATCTGGCAGGTTAGGCCGCTATGGATTGTGATGTCAAGAACGTCAGGTGTGTGTTGTGGGTTGTCTGGGTAGTGAGTAGGCGCCTCAGGGCCCGACACCACATATCCATGCGCCTCCGCGTCAGCGAAGAGCCGGTTTCCACCTGCGTTGCGCGTCATAGAATTCCACGCGGGATGTTTACAGTTCATGTCGCCTGCGAGGATTACCGCATGCGAAGGATTTTGTACAAGCGCCCTTAACTCGCTTATATTCAAATTACAGCGGTTTTGGGGCGGGTTGTACACTGCGTAGATGTTCAGATCCACGCCTGCGACATGAACCTGCACTCCCAGCGCGTAAAATGTGCTGACGGGCGGCAGTGGAAGAGGTTGGTGAACGACTCTCCGCTTGACTAAAACTACCAGACCGCGGTAATTAGTCCCGGATGCCGATCTCTCGTCCTTCCTATATAAGTGATATCCCGGGAACCTAATCTGGTCCGTAGGCCCCAGGAGTGTTTCACTTATGAGCGCCACGTCGATGAGCTGCTCTTTGAGGAGGAGGCGGAGGGGGGCGACCTTACACCGCAGGCCGCGAGCATTCCAGTTTAGTATCCTCAACGAGCTAGACATTGTACATTGCTAGTAACTCAGCCAGCCCGTCGAGGATTACAAGCTCCACGTCCTGTCCCTGTCTGATGGCCTTTATTAGGTCCATCAGCAGTTTGATGGCGCAGGCGGTGAATTCTTGTCTCGGTATTGGATTTGGATTATTTGCGCATCTGTCTGTGTTATGTCGCTGCTGTTTAGGCGCGGCACGTTTGTTGTTTCCAATGGATTCTGTGTTTTTTGGCTCTGCCACCCGAGTGGTTTCCACCCTCTCGGTTGGCCGCGCCTTATTTAGGTTTTTAGGGACCGAGGTCCTGGAGTCAGCAGCGACAGGGGCGACTTGAGTCGACGCCTGCGCCTTTTTTGTGGCGGTGTAAGTCGCCTGGTTTTTCTTTGTTTCGTTTGACGAGGGGGGTTGGGATTTTTCACCCTTCTTCCCCCCCCTCTTGTTTTTCCTCCGTCTCCCGGGGGGTGCCTCTTGTCTGTTAGTGGGCCCGTTGGCTGCCGCCATCAGAGACTCACTAGGCGTCTCCTTCTCCTCAGCATAGGCGGGTTTCTCAGGCACATCACTTCGCCTGTTTTGTTGCCTAGTGATGGCGACAGTACCCGCTCGCCTATTTTTTGCTTCCCTTATGTAGATGGGACAGCGTGGATTGCTGGCTGGGTGATCCCCAGCACAATTCGCACAGGTTGCCGTTAAGAACACTCTCGACAAAATCACCTTTTAAACAAAAACAATATTGGTTCACCCGTTTGGACGCTGTGATGTCACAGATAGACACACATATACACAACAATACACGTCAAACTTATAACACCCCTCTTTTTCCGTTGGGGGTTAAAAACAAGTGTGAGTCGGACTCGCGCACCTTGGGTTCCTTACAAATAGCTGCATTCATAAAAAAAAACATAATTTAATTACTTGACTAGCACTAAGAAACTTTAAAGTAATGAATTTATATTTTGTAGCAAAGTGGTATGAAAACGAGCATTCTTAATAAAAGCCTGAAACAAAGTGTTCTCGCAACAAGGTTGTTTTGTAAAAGGTAGACGGCCCCCAGTACCGCTGTAGGTAAGTACACATTTCAGTAGTAAGTTTTTAGACAAATCAATTAAAGAAATAATAATATTGAAGTATATGCGGCCGCTGAAAAGGGCCTTTTTTTTTTTGGAAGTAGCCTCAACTGAGTAAGGATGCGCTGTGCGCACATTGACGCGGTGTCCGATGTCCGTCTGATTAGGTTTGATCACGCGGATGCGTTTTCTCTGCTCCGCGGCAATATTGCTCGCCATGCGGTCCCTGGTGGCCGCGTATGAGTCGTCATTAGCATGGACACGCATTCTGCGTGGTAGCGGCCCGCATGACTGCAACCGTCGAGCACCGCCACTAGAAACGCACTCGAATGAACCCCGTGTACCCTCCATTTCCACATTACTCTTAACACTGAAGTGAAATGTGGCTTCGCCTGACAGGCCATGTTCATTGCCTCTGGCTTTTGCCGGAATGAAGATTTTCCCTCCATTTCCGGGCAGGAACTGTATTTTAGGTTTTGCCGATCCGTCCCTTTTTTGTTCTTTAAGAAACTCTTCAATAGCTTTCAACGCGCTGAATCCGTTAAATTCATAAACACTAATTCCTTGTTGCCTACATAATTGGACTCCGATGATACACAGAAATTATAAATACTTAAATTTAGGTCCACAAACACAATCAACATCAATTACCATTTTTATAGAATTAGCGTAGTCGCATATGGTTGCGCGCGGGAACACACGGAAAGTCGACCTTTTGCACGCGTGTGTCTGATCGAACTGATTGCATTGCACAAAAACGAAAAAGGGACTGGCGCGGGCGCAGAGTAGTAGTGTTCAAAATTGCTATACGACAATAACTTGCTTAATGCGTTATGCTTTATATTTTAACCGCGTTATTTTACACGCTTTATTAAATCGAGCTTTTTTATAACGCACGGACACAGGGCGGGCAAGAATAAAGCAAAGCGCGGTGACTGTTATAGCCCTCACCAAATTTCTTGGCCGCCCTGAAGTTGGTTTACCAGATGCGCGAGGCACGAAACGGTGCTGTTTTTGTATGAGATTTTTTACTGCGCAGCCATTGTAGCCAACTTCAGGGCGGCCAAGAAGTTTGGCGAGAACTATAACTCGCAGCTCCTACCTTAGCGTTGGACTCGTTACAAAATATTAGATCGCTTTTATGAATTTATAACTATAAAATGGAGCAGTAAAAAATAAACAATGAACTTTCCTTCATACTTTCAGTTGACTACTTTAAGTTCCATATTGGTAAATCACTGTTTCTTTAAGACATTTTCGTCCACTATACACACACAAAAACAAAACATTAAACAACAACACAATCTCTCAATCAATCGTCCTTACTTACACAATTATACTTAGTCAATATTACGTGTCCTAGCACTGTTTACACTAAAAAGCGCGAAGCAAAATAGCGTAGGTATATTTCGTAAGCCGCGCGGGATCGTAAATTACGCGTGCGACCGATAACAACCGCTAGCATGCAATAGGCTTGTCGAAAAAATATCGATACATCGATATATCGATATTTCTGCTACGATATTTTTAGCCGATATATTTTCATCCGATACATCGATATATCGATACAAAATATTCAATATCGAAAAACGTATCAAAAACGATATTTTTTTTCAAATTTAATTTATTAGCATAATTCAAAGCCGTAAAAGATAGGAACGAACGGAAAATTACTGTATTGTCTATGACTTGAATGTTTTGTTTGAATTGCGGCCGCCGCAGGCCGCGGTGGCCAAAATCTTTCACTATTCACTTACTTTCAAATGTGAGTTCTTTTGCGTTGTGTGTGTGTGTGGTCGTGTCAACATAGAATATTTTTAGAAGATTGCTATTTCGTTTTTGAAATTTTCTAATTTAGCCTATTATAAAGGATTACCGATTAAAATACCTTCGTTTTTATTAAGACTTAAATAATGTACATTTAGTATAAAAAATAGTACTACCAATTATAGAGCCAGACTGAACTAAATACATTATTATTTTAAAACCGAAAATCTTAAAAAATTGGACCGATATATCGATATTTTTTCCTCGATATATCGAGGTCGATATTGATATTTTTATAAATATCGATACATCGATATATCGATATATTTTTGCACTTCCAACATCCCTAGCATGCAACGACTGTCCGTCGCCGCGTCGCCGCGCCCGCCCGGCGCCCCGTGCTTCTTGCTTTATTTACGTTGCGCGCGATTCGCGCGATACTTCGTTATAACATCTTGACACATTTTCTCTGGACACATATAAGCGAGCAGCAGCAAACACTGACTAGTTTCTCGAAAATTATAACCAACATCTTGCATGAAGAAAACGTGTCATTGTATTCGGTGATTTAAACCTAAATTTACGAACTAGCGAAAAACCTGTAAAGGAATACAAGGAAACCTTCGAGAGAATAATATAAAAATATTAAATAAGATCACCCTATAACAAAAGGGACCAACTGTGGCACAGCTTAAAACAAACACCCAGAGACGAATAAAATAAAAAATCTTGAAACACCTCTGTAAATATTAATATTATTATTATGTAATTAGCTAAAACTACTATATGGCTTTTGCGAACTATTACAAATATCCTTTAAAACTGTGGCAATTTATTTATAGACTTTAAAAATCAGAACCTCCAATGGTCAAATCTCAGATACTCAAGAAATTTGCGAATACTTTAACATTTTTTTTGCTACAATAGGTACTGAACTTGCAAATAAAATACCACAAAAATACCATAACAATCTAACTCAGACTAATATACAATAATCCAAAAAATAACAACCCTGGATTATCATCATTAAAACCAACCACAGCAGACGAGGTATTGAAAATAATATAAAACTTAAATTCTAACACAGCTCCGGTTTAGATGGCATTAGTACGAAATCCATAAAATGTGTTAAGGACAATATAGCGGCAAGCTTGGCAAACTGTATTAATGAATGCTTAAACGAAAGCATTCTCCCTAACCGCCTTAAAATTACGAAGATTATCCCAATATTTAAATAAGGCAGCAAACTGGACCCTAATTACTATCGACCTATTTCGGTACTACCAGTGATGTCGAAAATATTTGAAAAATTCTACATATTTTTTTTTCTTTTTTTATACTTTGGCCCACTCTAGGAATTTCTTCCTGTATCGTGGGTGTATTTACAAACATATAAACTCACATACACAAACACCCAGATCCGGAACAACTATCTGTAGGTCATACAAATATTTGTTCTGTGCGGGAATCGAACCCGCGACACACAGCGCAGCAGCCGATCGCTCAACTACTACGCCAAACGTGTCGTCAAAATTGTAATAGTATAAATTCCTATCTAGTATTGATTCTCATTCATTATGATCTATACAAAAAGCAATACGTTTCCGCCCCAAATCGAACACTGTTTCCGCGGCTGTTGACTTTGTAACCAATATTAGACTTAACATTGATCAGAAAAAATAACATTAAGCTTTTTCATTGATTTAATACAAATTACAAATTTAAGAAACCCCCGACACGAAAACCTCTAAAAAGCAAAAAATAAACCTCGTATTATCATCGGGGAACCTCCAACATTTACAGTCGCTTTCTTTTTTTTCGTCTATTATAGGCTCGCGCTTGACCACTCTCGCACCTGATGGTAAGCGAAGATGTGGTCTACGATGGAGCACGCTTGCCTAGTAGTAACCTATTCACTCTTGACTTAAAGACCCCTAGATTGTAGCTATCGGGAAACAGACTCCGGCAGGGAATTCCACTCCTTAGCTGTACGCATAATAAAAATATTCTCAAAACGTTTAGTGCGTATGGGTGGGATGTCCACCATGTACCGATGGCGCAGTAGTTTATTTTATTTAACTTAGCGGTTTCCCGATGCTTCATGTATTCATCATCATCATCATCATTTCAGCCGAAAGACGTCCACTGCTGGACATAGGCCTCCCCCAGGCGTCGCCACATTGACCGATCCCATGCGTCTCGCATCCAGCGCCTTCCCGCAACCTTAACCAGGTCATCGGTCCACCTAGTGGGAGGCCTTCCAACATATCGTCTTCCGGTTTGCGGTCGCCATTCCAGAACTTTTCGCCCCAACGGCCATCCTTTCTGCGAGCAATGTGCCCTGCCCACTGCCACTTAAGTTTGGCAATTCTTCGGGCTATGTCGTTAACTTTGGTTCTCCTGCGGATATCATCATTTCTGACGTGATCACGCAAGGAAATGCCGAGCATAGCCCTCTCCATTGCCCTTTGGGTGACTAAGCTTTCTGATAAGGCCCATTGTGAGCGACCACGTCTCGGTCCCATAGGTGATCACTGGCAACACACACTGGTCATAAACTTTTGTCTTAAGACATTGGGGTAAATTGGACGAGAAGATACCACGCAACTTCCCGAACGCCGCCCAGCCGAGTCGGATTCGACGGTTGACCTCTTTCTCGAAGTTGGATCTACCCAACTGGATCGTTTGTCCCAGGTAGACATAATCATCTACAACTTCAAGTAAACAGTCTCCGATCTTGATAGGAGTGGGTGTTACATGTGCATTCATCATGACCTTGGTTTTGTCCATGTTCATTTTTAGACCCACTCTTTCGGAAGCTCTATTGAGGTCATCGAGCATTGTACTGAGGCTCTCCATGGTCTCAGCCATGACCACTATGTCGTCGGCAAACCGAAGGTGAGTGATGTACTCGCTATTAACGTTGATGCCAAGCGCCTTCCAATCCAGAACCTTGAAGACATCCTCCAGCGCAGCAGTGAACAGTTTCGGAGAAATGACGTCTCCCTGTCTCACGCCGCGCTGGAGAAGGATTGGTTTCGAGGTCTGATCCTGAAGACGGACTGACATGGTGGCGTTTTTATACAAACACTTCAACACCTCAATGTACCGGTAGTCGATCTGGCACCGTTGGAGAGATTGCAGTACTGCCCAGGTCTCGATCGAATCGAAGGCTTTTTCGTAGTCCACAAACGCTAAACAAAGAGGCAGGTTATACTCTTCGGTCTTCTGTATGACCTGCCGCAGCGTATGTATGTGGTCTACGGTGCTAAAGCCTTTTCGGAATCCGGCTTGTTCGGGAGGCTGAAAATCGTCAAACCTGCGCGCGAGACGATTCGTGATGACTCTTGAAAACAACTTGTAGACATGGCTAAGAAGTGAGATGGGCCTATAGTTCTTCAGTCGGGCATTGTCGCCCTTCTTGAAGAAGAGTACCACCACACCCCTGCACCATGCCTGTGGCGTTTTGCCCTCGAGTATGACGGCATCAAACAGCTTCTGAAGGGCCTTAAGGACCGGTTTTCCACCCACCTTCAGGAGTTCAGCCGTGATTCCGTCATCACCCGGCGCCTTGTTGTTTTTAAGATGTTTCAGAGCCATCCTAATCTCGTACAGGCTGACGTCCGGGATATCTTCAGTATAGTGTCGGGTCAATCTAGCTCTTGGGTCGTTTGCTAGACTCGCAACGGGCTTGCTGATTGATGTGTACAACTGCCCATAGAATGTCTCGATCTCCCTCAGAAGCTCCGGTTTGGCGGATACGATCCTGCCATCGTCGGTCTTCAGTCTCGTGAGCTGGCTCTGCCCAATAGCCAGATCCCATGCAAATACCTTGGAGCCTTTATTTCGCTCAATCGCGTCTTTAATACGCTCGGTGTTAAAGCGGCGCAGGTCTCTTTTCAAGGATTTAGAGATCTGTCTATTGAGCTGCCGATATTTGCACGCCTCATCTGAAGACTGCAGGATCATCTCACGCCTCTCCTTCATAAGCTTGAGAGTAGGATCAGAGAGCTTTTTGTTTCTATCTGTACGACGGGTCTTGAAAAACTTAGACCCGACCGTATGGACAGCTTCCACGAACCCGTCATTGTATTCGTCCACTGAGCTCCCTAGGCACTCGAAACGATTCTGGAGTTCGAGCTGAAAGCTCTCGGGGTTTTGGACCTGAATCTGTGCTGGACGGAGCGTGGACTTCATCAGTCGAGACCTTTCAAGCTTAATATTAATGTTCAATGTGCCTCTTACCATGCGGTGATCGCTCCCGGTTTTTACCGAATTGATCACAGAGACATCATTGAACATTTGCTTCGTGGTTGACATGATGAAGTCGATCTCATTTTTTGTTGCACCATCGGGGCTCTGCCAGGTCCACTTCCTATGTTCACGCTTTTTGAAGAAGGAGTTCATCATATAGAGGCCCTCCTTCTCCATAAAACTGGCCAGTAGGTGACCCCGGTGGTTCCGACGTCCAACTCCAAATTGCCCCACTTGCAGCTCATCCTCGTCTCGTTTGCCCAGTTTCGCGTTGAAGTGACAACGGTGAAGTGAGTTTTGAAACCATGCATGGCTCTGGAGATATTCTCATACATGGTCTCTACCTCGTCGTCGGGGTGTGCCGAGGTTGGGGCGTAGACCTGTATGACCTTCAGCGAATATCTTGTGGATATTCTGAGTATCAGGTACGCCACCCTGGTCGACACACTCTCGATCTTCACCACGTTGTTCACAAGGGACTTGTCAACGATAAACCCGACACCACCCTGGGGCTGCCGGTCACCCTCTCGGAAATAGAGCAGGTTGCCGGATTTGAGAATTATTGTGTCCTCCCCCTCTCTTCGGACTTCAGATAACCCTATAATACTCCATCGCAACCTGCTCAATTCCTCTTCCTCTTCATGTATTAATCTGTTAATCTATATATATAAAATGCTTTGTCCTGAATGACTGACTGACGGATCAACGCACAGCCCAAACCGCTGAACGTAGAGACCTGAAACTTGAAAGGTGTATTCTTTGTATTATGTAGGCATCCGATAAGAAAGGATTTTCCGAAATTCTACCCTTAAGGGGGTTAAAAAGGGGGGCAAAGTTTGTATGAAAAATCTAATTCCTTAGGCTAATGTTTTTGAAACTTGGCACAAATAGTAATCTAAGTACTTGATAAAGATTGACATTATTAGTTTTTTGAAACTACCCCCTCAAGTCGATTTAGGGGGTGTTGAAATTTGTATGGCAGAATTTTATTTCATGGGTAACTAAACTTGAAACATTACACAAATACTAAAATAAATAAATAATAAAGGTTGTCATTATTAGTTTTTCGAAACTACCCCCAAAAGTCGATTTAGGGGGTGTTAAAGTTTTTTTGATGAATCTTATTTATATCTATAATGAATCTTATTTATAGATATAAATAAGATTCATCAAAAAAACTTTAACACGATATAAGCGATTCGGTCACTCATTCACCTATCACGAAATATCGAAAACTGCTTGACGTATAAAGATGAAATTTGGCAGGGATGTAGTTTATAGATAGTAGACGTCCACTAAGAACGGATTTTGCGACAGGGCCGGATTTAGGGTGTCTAAGAGCTCTTGCAAGTTTGTATGAAAGCCCTTCATTTTTTGAGCTACTAATTTAAAATTTGGCAGGTAGATAGTTTATAGTTAGTAGATTTCCGCTATGAATGGATTTTGCAACAGGGCCGGATTTATGGGGTCTAAGGGCTTTCGCAAGTTAGTATGAAAGTCCTTCATTTTTTGAGCTACTAACTTAAAATATGGCCAGGAATGTAGTTTATAGATATTAAACGTCAACTAAAAACGGATATTGCGACAGGGCCGGATTTATGGGGTGTCTCGCAAGTTTATATGAAAGTGCTTCATTATTTGAACCATAATCTTGAAATTTGGCATGGAGGTAGTTTATAGTTAGTAAACGTCCGCTAAGAACGGATTTTGTGATAGGGCCGGATTTAGGGGTCTATGGGCTCTCGCAAGTTTGCATGAAAGTTCTTCATTTTTTGTGCTACAATCTTGAAATTTGGCATGGAGGTAGTTTATAGTTAGTAAACGTCCGCTAAGAACGGATTTTGCGACAGGGCCGGATAAAGGAGGTGAACGGGCTCTCGCAAGTTTATATGAAAGTGCTTCATTTTTTTAACTAAAATCTTGAAATTTGGCATGGAGGAAGTTCATAGTTAAGAAACGCCCGCAAAGAACGGATTTTGCGACAGGCCGGATTTAGGGGTCTAAGGTAGGGCATGCATTTCGAAATTTCATAGTTTCGAAATTTCGGGCCATATTTGCATGTTTATTAATTTCGAAATTGACACCCCTAATTTCGAAATTTCGAAACTGGATTTAATTTAAATAATATGTTATTTTTTATACAATTATGTAATTTATTATTGAAACCAAAAGAGGATCATCTGAAAATGAGCCTGAATAGGAATCTAAAGCCATCTAAAGCCTGAAATTTAGCAAGTCTAGAGTTTATGAGTAGTATAAGCTAAGAAAGAATTTTGTGATACTCTATATTTTTTTTCTAATTCGTGCTTTAAAAAATGATGCTTAGTATGATAGGCATTTTCTGTTGACTGAAATATAAAAATAGTTTGCGTTAAACATCATTAAACTTTATATCTTCTTAACCACGCGGACGAAGTCGCGGGCAACAGCTAGTTATATATATATATATATAATAGACTAGCTGTTCTCCACGGCTTCGCTCCCGTGGACCACCCCACAGGACCCGTTTTCGGAATAAAAAAATAGCCTATGCCACTCAGGAATAATGTAGCTTTCTATTGATGAAAGAATTTTTTAAATCGGTCCAGTAGTTTCGGAGCCTATTCGGTACAAAAAAACAAACAGATCTTTCCTCTTTATAATATTAGTATAGAAGTATAGATTAATACATAAACAAACTAAAGTAATCATAATAAATAGGTCCTATGTAGTTCAATATCATAACATAACAATAATACCTAAGTTCATACGCAGTGAAACAATCACTATGTCTTGGGCTTTAATAAACATGTATTGTATTGTATCCCTCAGCTCAAGCACATCTACCAGCCGATGCGCATACGATGTCGTACACTTAGTTTCGTGTGAACATTTTTCTACAACTACCCTTTTACTAAAACTGTTACGAAATTCCAATGTATTTTGTCATAATAGGTACAAACCCGCCAGTTGGCTTCATGTATTTTTTACAAGCTTTTGCGATGTATGTATGTATGTATGTAAGTGTGTTCGGGTCATATCTTGCAACTGAATTTTAAAGCAGTTATCCTCCATCTCTATCCTGGATAGTAAAAATGAAAGATGAAAGAGGAAAATGGAACCGCCACAGACAGAACAGATATATTAAAAACAGCTACATCATACTACAAAAAACTATACGGCAACGACACTACGCAAAGCAAAATAGAACTGGTGGATACCTCGATTATCCCTAATATCCTCTATTCGGAAGTCAAGCAAGCTATTGACACCCAAAAAGATGATAAAGCACCCGGACCCGATGGTATAAAGAACGAAATTCTAAGACACAGCAAGGGAACCCTGATACCTGTTCTCGCAGATATGTTCAATGACATCATAAATACTGAAATCATTCCCCAACAATGGACAGAGTCTATTATCATCCTACTGTTTAAGAAAGGTGATAAATATGATTTAGGAAATTATCGCCCTATCAGCCTTATGTCTAACGTATATAAGTTTTTCGCTAAGATTATCTTAAAACGAATCGAAATAATCTTAGACGAACACCAACCGATCGAGCAAGCAGGATTCCGCAAAGATTATTCGGTAATCGACCACATCCACGTAGTGCGACAAGTTCTAGAGAAATTCAAAAAATACCAGCTTACATATTACATCGCGTTTATCGATTACAGCAAAGCGTTTGATTCTCTACTATACGAAAAAATATGGGAGGTTCTATTAGAACAAGGTATCGAACACAAATACATCCGATTAATAAAAAGCATTTACAGTCGCAGTACAGGACGAATCCAATTAGAAACGAAAAGCACTCCTTTCAGAATTGAAAAAGGCGTTAGACAGGGGGACCCCTTATCTCCGAAACTTTTCTCGGCAGTACTGGAATCAATTTTCAGAAGACTTAATTGGGAACGCCTCGGTATTAACATAGATGGCGTATTGCTGTCACACTTGAGGTTCGCTGACGATATAGTGCTATTTGCCAAAACACCAGAAGACTTAAATAAAATGCTAGGAGAACTTGCGACAGAAAGTGCGAAAGTGGGACTGACACTGAATCCGGAAGAAACTAGATTAATGACAAACGGAAGCAAACACACTATTAAACTAGGGAACACCGAAATAGACTACACTATCTAGGTCAGCTTATAACTGAAAAAGAACCCATGCGAAAGGAAGTGGAGAGAAGAATAACGAATGGCTGGCAGAGATACTGGAGCCTGAGAGAGGTTATAAAAGATAAAAAACTGATGTCAATCATGGGTGCTAAACCATGAAATATTAAACAAACTAGCAACTTGTCAGTACGCAATGGAAAGGGTATGCTAAATATAAGAAAGTCTGACATATTGAAAAATTTCGTCATTAGAAATAAAACAAAAACTACAGATGTAACAATTAAAATCAAAAGACTGAAATGGAGATGGGCTGGCCACGTGATAAGAGGATGCGACAGATGGAGCCAAAGGGTGACCCAGTGGTATTCCAGAGAGGGCAAGAGGAAGAGAGGTAGACCGCAGAAAAGATGGGACGACGATATTAGACAAGTGGCCGGAGTCACGTGGAACAGAGTGACACAGGAAAGGAAAGAATGGAAAAGGTTGGAGGAGGCCTTTGCCGATTGGCAAACGGATCTAGGAAAGATAACCAAGCAACAGATATTAGCTTAAGTAATTAAGTTTAAGTCCAGTGTTATTATACTATAAGTTTAAATCCATTGTAATTAGTTAAGAGATCTGGAATAAAAGGCTATATTATTATTATTATTATATTATTATCCTCCATCGATTAAGATGAAGTTTTGCATACACGTTTAGTTTGGATTACAATGCATGGTTAGCTAATTGACGTCATTCTAAATCCAATATGGCGGACGGCCCAAAACGGTGTACTAGTTTATTTTGTACACTGCCATGATATGGGTATCAAATAAAAGAGTTTGCTGAGAAAAATACGTAAAAAGCTTGTTTAAAAAAAAAGATTTTTTAATGAACTATTTTAAAGTAATAATATAGTTTTTTTTCTGTAAATGATTGTGAAAATTATTTGAGAAAATAAATGTCTACAACCGTAAGATACAGAGACAAAAAGCGGTTTTACTAAAAACCCAGGTTTAAACTTCTATAATATGAAAACAAGGTTTAAACCTGAGTTTTGGTTAAACCACTTTTTGTAATAAGGCACCATAAGTTTGTTATTAATCCACCACTATGGAAAAAGTATTCTTAAGTACTTTGTTTTGAAATTTTTTGTTTTCTATATTTTTTTAATTTGAATTCAAATATTGTAGCAACAAGTCTTTATTTCTGATAGTTCTGATAGTTATATAACAAAATCATGACAAAATGGAGTTAAAATTTCGTTTTAACTCCATTTTATATTATTTACATAATGTATGCAATTATTTAATGTCAATTTAGCAACGATATTTTTGTAAAAACGTAGATGTAATATACTATACTACTATACATAATATCCCGAATAATTTTGGATTACCTTACAAAACACACAATTAATATACATTTAAAAACATTTATATAAATAAGAAATTGTAATCTTTTGAGCCTATGTCCAGCAGTGGACGTCTTTCGGCTGATATGATGATGATGAATCTTTTGAGAAATAGTCAGGACATTTTTATATAGTATAGAAACAATAAGTACAGGCGATTGTTTTAGTTCGCATTTTTAGAGACTGTATTTTTGGAACGAAGTTCCTTATCGCGCGTTGAGAAAGGAGGTTAGACGGAAAAAATTAAGACCAAAAGTTGGAACGACACTTTTTGCTATAGTTGTATAGTTGTAAGCCGTGCGGCGTGCGCGTGTTTCTCTGTCTGTCTGTCTCTCTCTCTCTCATAGATAGCAAGCCAGTTATTTTCGTTTCGTTATTTTCAACAACAACCCTCAACAACAACAACCAACAATAACAACAACTCAACAACAACAACAACTCAAACACAACAACTCAACAACAACAACTCAACAATAACAACTCAACAACAACAACTTGTAGCGTTACGTATAGTTCAGATGAATTATACGTAAGCCACATTAATAATGAAGTTTAAAAAAAATTAAGAAAAAGGATATAGGTAAAGAAATGTAAGATCCGGCTTCGCACGACGTGGGCAGCTAGGAAGATCCAGCTTCGCACGACGTGGGCAGGTATTTCATAGCAGGCAGGCAGGCTAGGCAGCTGGACTGACACGAAGGCGTGGAATGCCCGAGGTAGGCAGATGAGCTTGCAGATGAATCGCTTAGATAGGCAGTAGGGTAGCCAGCAGGACGAATGGGCTGGCACACAGTTAGATGGTCAAGGCTTGAACCAATTGTCAGGCTAACAGACAGTAGCACAGGTGCAAGAACAGGCACCAAGGATTGCGGTGGCCGGGCTGTGGCTTCGTACGCCGATGTGGAATAAACACCACAAACTCAACAACAACAACAAAAATTTCTTATCGCGCGTTGTGAAAGGGGGCTAGACGGAAAAAATTAAGACCAAAAGTTGTAACGACACTTTTTGCTACAGTTGTATAGTTGTCAACGACAACAACTCAACAACAATAACTCAACAACAACAACTCAAACACAACAACTCAACAACAACAACTCAAACACAACAACAACAACTCAAGAACAACAACAACAACTCAACAACAACAACAAAAGTTTCTTGTCGCGCGTTGCGAAAGGACGGAAAAAATTAAGACCAAAAGTTGTAACGATACTTTTTGCTATAGTTGTATAGTTGTAAGCCGTGCGGCGTGCGCGTGTTTCTCTGTCGGTCTCTCTCTCTCTCTCTCATAGAAAGCAAGCCAGTTATTTTCGTTTCGTTATTTTCAACAACAACAAAAACTACAACAACAACAACTTTGCAAGTCATCTCAATAGCAAAGGATATAATAACTGGATATAAAAATCAAGAACAAGAAGCTTCTATTAGATTACAACTACACAAAATATCTGTCATCGATACTGGGGGATTAGGTACCTTACCAAATCACTTTTGTAAAAGGAAAGTATTACTTTACCACAACAAACATCGATGTAAGTGATGGATTAGTTAATGGTGCCGTTGGTGATATATATATATGTGTGTGTATGTATAGGTACATTTTTTTTTTGCTTTTTTTATTTTAATAGCGAATCAACTAAAGCATCGACTACTGAGGTACAAACTATAACATCAAGGAAAAAGACAAATGCACAATGATGTAGATTCTCTACATCTCGTCGTGAGAGAAAGAAATTACAAAATACAATGGTACAAAACATAACTGCAGAGAGATCAGATGAATGTAGTGAGACTGTTCAATTACAAGCTAAAAAACCTATAACTACTGCAGAAAGAAGAAAAAAACATTATGAAGCGCAGAAATTAAAGAAAGTAAAAAAATACCTAAAACTGTTAAACAAAATAATAAAGAATATTACGATAGGAAACTTCGTTCCATCCGGGTGTCCCTTGACACCTCTCAAGTCTTTTTTTATAGATAATAAAAATAAATGACTTGTCTAGGGTACTAAAGTCCTTTTTTTTTAAATAAAGTGTCAATGTCAGTTGATAAATATTTTTAACCTAGTCAGTTACCTAAAAAAATATAATTTGACTGAGTTAAGGTTCCCCTAGTTGACGGCACGAACTATTTTGCGCGCGGAGTTAAAACAACCCTATAATCGAATAAATGAATATTTATTAAATAAAATTATTATTATTATTATCTCCTTTATTCAGTACATTTCTTATTATTTACATTTTTAAATATTTTTATAACATAAATTACAAAAAAGAAAAAACATTTAAAAATATAAAAAATAGAGGCCCACCGGTATCGGGAACAGGGTCCAAACTACCGGCGGTCAGGGCTCCAGAGAGAGGAACCTCCTAACAATACGAGCCGTGTCCAGCAGTACTGCTTTCTGGATCAGGCCCTTGACCCAGCCGCCTAACGAGAGCCTCCTAAGGTGTTGGTCGAGGCTCGTGGCTATTAAGCCATTGGCCGACACGACTATCGGTACAATGATCGCTGTGTCCACATCCCACATGTCAACAACCTCGCGAGCCAAGTCAAGATACTTGATTTGCTTATCTTTCTCGGCTTTCACGAGGTTCCCGTCATGCGGGACGGTAATGTCAACAATCATTGTACGCCTCTCGATTCGGTCCACCACCACAATGTCAGGCTTATTGGCTACAATAAGCCTGACATTGAGGACCTGATACGTCCTGTCAGTGATGATGGACCGATCCCAGTACAATGTGATATTGCCATTTTCGAGAACTGGGTCGGGCACATACCTGTAGTACGGTACCTCCGATGCCACAAGAGTGTATTTCAGAGCAAGTTGCTGATGGATAATCCTGGCTACAAGGTTGTGCCTATGCAAGTACTCTTCGTTAGCTAGCCGAGAACAACCAGAGATAATGTGGCGGATCGATTCACCTGGGCGGTGACATGCCCCACAGATGTCAACCGTGCCATCCTTCACAATAAATCTCCGGTAGTTATTCGTCATGATAACTTCGTCCATAATTGCACAGACAAAACCTTCGGTTTCCCCAAAGAGGTCACCGAAACGCAGCCAGGCTACGGACGCTGACTGATCTACATCGGACCCATGTAGGGCCCGGAAAAAGCGTCCGTGGAGCTCCTTACTCTGCCATACCTCCCTGCGGTCGTTAGTATCAAGCACTACAGGCTTGCGCCAGTTCTCATTTGCCAAGGAGAGCGGGGTGAGTCCCTTGTCCACTGCCACTACATCTCGATGCATACCCACGTCGGCGTGTAGAAAATATTCTCTGAGATTGCATATCTCGCTGTTGTGGAGGTTTTTGGCATTTAAAAAGCCTCGGCCTCCACACTTCCGCGGGATATACAATCTCATGACCGACGATCGTGGGTGATGCATTCGATATGCAGTCAGCAATGTTCGGACCCGCCTATCCAGGGCGTCGAGTTCGGTTTGAGTCCATTTGAGTATGCCGAAAGAGTACATCAATACCGGCATGACCCAACCGTTGAAGGCGCGCACCTTGTTTCCGCCCGAAAGAAGGCTATTGAATACTTTCTTCAGGCGGCCAAAGAAGCGTTCCCTCAACGATTGCTTCATGTCAGTAGTGCTGGTACCTAACGCTTCCGACATACCCAAATACTTATAGGTTTCGTTTGGAGAGAGGGATCTCAGGTTTATGGAATCCGCGAGTTGAATTCCCACGGATTCCACAATCTCCCCTCGCTTTACATGCATGACCGCACATTTGTCCACGCCAAACTCCATCCTGATGGCGCTACTAAAAGTTTCAGTTACCTTCAGTAGCTCCATCAGCTGAAGATTGCTGGGGGCAAAGAGCTTCAGGTCATCCATATAAAGGAGGTGAGATATAACCTGACCACCTCTCCTCAACCGATAGCCTAGCCCTGAATCCTCCAGCATCATGCTTAGAGGATTCAAGGCTAGACAAAACCAAAGTGGACTCAAACTATCGCCCTGGAATATACCTCGCTCGATCCTTACAGGTTCGCTATTCCTCTAGATATTTCGACATCCTGGATAGCGAAGGACTGTGCTCCATTGCCCCATACACGATTTCAGGAAGGTGCGTAGAGTTGAATCTATTTTATACAATTCTAGCACCCTCATGAGCCATGTATGAGGCACCGAGTCATAGGCCTTCTTATAATCTATCCAACATGTCGACAGATCCTTTCGGGAACGCCGAACCTGTTAGCTAATGGCCATATCAATAAGGAGTAGCTCCTTAGTACCGCGGGACCCGTTCCTACATCCATTCTGAGAGACCGACATGATAGAGTTATCGTCGACGTGTTTATTAATTTTAACTCTCAAAATGGATGTAAGAACCTTATAGACCGTTGGTAAGCATGTAATAGGTCTATAATTTTTGGGTTCCGCGGTGCTACCAGACTTGTGGAGCAGGTGGGTTATTCCTGTTGTAAGGAACTTGGGTAGCGAGCCAGACTCCAAGGCTGCCTGGTACTGAGATGCCAAACGAGCGTGCGACCTTTGTAGCCACTTGATCCAAAAGTTGTGCAGCCCGTCCGGCCCTGGAGATTTCCAGTTCGGCAACGGACGGACTGCACGGGCTACATCTTGGGGGCTGATCGTGATAGCCCAGATGCTGCGCCAGAATGAACACATAGCGTCATCATCCGGCAGGCACGTATCAGTCACACCTTGGTCGGGTCGCTCCCAAGCACGATAAACCCACCTTTCATTACTTTGGAATGTACGATTCTGGGAGTATCGCTCCACTCTCCGCCTGTACCTACGAATACGGTTTGCCCATGCAAACACTTTTTGCTTCAGGAAGTCGATGCGCTCTGTGATATGGTATATATAGTTTCGGGGACTGACATCAGTCCCCGAAAACGCCCGTCTCACAAAGCGCATCACTCTTGGGCGATTATTACCCTCCCTGAAACAAATTAGTTTGCCGATGAGTGTTCTGGCCCCACCAATACGACGTTCGATCCTGCACTGCCAAGCCGGCACGGCTGGTTTCGGTCGTGTAGCACTGTCATCTGCAAATTTGACGTGGGCTACACGACATGCCGCTACAGCCGCGCAGTACATGATCGAATGTGCATCAGTGAGGTCTTCGCAGCCATCAAAATATTTTGATAACTGCGAATCCAGAACAGCCACCAGCGCCCTATTTTTGTTATGCATGGGCAAACGAGGTAATCGTGGCCTAAGTTCGGGAGCCATATAGCGATATTCCCGAATAGCACACTCCAAAGCACTCCTCAATTCCTCATTGCACTGGGTACTTACGTTTGTAACCCTGTCACTACTCTCCTCGTCAGCGTGGTTGGACTGTGGTGGCACCACAGCCTGCGACGATTGGGCAGTGACACGGTTACCCATTTCCGTTCGGAGGCGATCAAGTACAGTATCATCTAACATACGATTACGCTGGATGACCCGCACCTGATCCGAAAGTCGTTGGGCCGAAACGTTGACGGCTGGTTCAAGCACCTGAAACAAAGAGAGCATCCGGACACGGTACGCGGTCAGGTTGTTTCCTCCCTCTGTAGCCCCAAAGTATGCGCGCATGACATTTTCGTTAATGGATTGTGTCCATCTCATGCGCTGCACACTTCCGCCGGGTGCTGGGACCCTATCAGAGACCGGTAAGCCTCGAGGTCCTAAGCGGTCCGGCGGCCGGCGTCCTCCCCGTCGACGCGCAGGTGGTGGTGTCGTCGGCGGAGAGAAGTACTCGTCGCTCGAGCTCGACGCAACTGCCACGGCCGGAGTCACAGCACTCACGATGGGGCTGGTTTCCGGCGGCGGCGAGGCGGAGCTGGGCGACGGGGCCGGAGGTGGTAGGCGTGCTTGTCTAGCGGCGGCAGCTCTCGTTAACATGTCGTCGTCGTTTTAATTTTTCTCGTTTCTTGATGTTTATGTTGTAATTCGGTCATAGCTTTGATTATATTATTGCTTCATGTTTTTTTTTTCTTGGTTTCATATTGTGTCTTGTATAATTTAAATAGTTAAAATAAATATATTGTAAGAAATTTCGTAGAGAAAAAATGTTTGGCAACTGCCTGTCAACTCGAGCCACAGATTATCTATTATTATTATTATTATATTCTTTATTGCACACCATAAAAAATTACATACAGAACAAAATTTATAAACAAGTGTACAATGGGCGGTCTTATCGCACAGGGCAATCTCTTACAGACAACCTTTGGATGGACTGAACAATAGGAGAAGAATTAAGGGCAGTCAGTGTACAATAGATATAAATAATATAACTTACTTATACATAAAAACATAACATACATACATTTATTTATTTATTTATTTATTTATTTATTTATTTATTTATTAACACGTACATTTATTTTTACAGGTAAGACCGAAGCTAACAAATGTAGTCATATATTGCCAGTTGGCCAGTCCCAGAAACGGGTCTAGATAGAGGTACAAGTTATACAGTGGACAACACACTAAGTGTCACCCTCTGGAATTCCGCCAAAGAGCAAGAAAATATGTCCAAACGCAAAGAGACGCTATTCAGTATCCTAACTGCTCGAGTCACTGGTGCAAACTTTAACACGTTAGTGCGGGATGACGGGACTTTAAACAGCCCCTCCCTCGGTCCTAACCGTAGCCTCCTGTTTGGAACGAGTAATCCCAACGATTCTAATATTTGTGGATTATTTAGCATACCACGAAAAACCATGAAAACATATTTTACAAGGGCGAGGTTGCGCCTGACTTCCAACTTATAGTACCCAACCATCCCTATAACAAAGAGGGTTGGATACATAAGCGGGTAGAAAGGGTAAATACCAAATTGCCTCATGTATAGGTACCGGGTAAATTTGTTTTGCATTTTCTCCACCATCGTAGAATACTTCGTTTCATAAGGATTCCAGATGATAGCACTAGTTTCCAAGTTGCTTCGTACTAACGCATTATATAGCGATTTCACTGCTGCCATGTTGGTGAAGTCACGGGTTTCACGCATGACAAACCCAAGATTTTTGAAGGCTTTTCTACACACCTGCACCACATGAGTACGAAACGACAGATCCTCGGAAAAGGTAACACCGAGATCTCGCACTAACCCCACCCGCGGTATGACGTGACCGCCCATGCAATAATCGTGACGTCGGGGTACCACGGCCCGCGTGAAGGACATTACGTTACACTTCGTCACATTGAAGATTAATTTGTTCTCTTCACTCCATGCTACCACCCGATCGATGTCTCGCTGGAGCATGCCACAGTGTGACTCGTCTGTGATCTGCATGAATAACTTGAGATCGTCAGCAAATAACAAACAACCAGCGTCTTTAATGACTTCTGGAAGATCGTTAATCATTAAAATAAATTCTAAGGGTCCTAAATTTGTCCCCTGGCTAACCCCCGTAAGGGTATACGGGTATACGAGTCCGAGGTGTAACCTGCATACTCCACAATTTGCTTACGGTTACCCAAGTAGCTAGCAAAGAACTCTAGGAGGGCTGGGGTAAAACCAACCCTCGCGAATTTATTTAATAGGATGTCATTGTCTACACTATCGAATGCCTTCCTGAAGTCGAAGTAAGCGACGTCCAGTTGTCCACCTGTCTCCGAGTCCAGCACTGTGGCGGCCTGGTTTAAAAAACACATTAAGTTAGAATTCGTGCTACGGCCCGCACGGAAACCATGCTGGGCGTCGTTGAGCTGTGAGGCTACTTGCGAGTGGATGCAAGAGCACAACGCGGACTCGAAGACTTTAGCAAACACTGAAAGTACAGCTACAGGTCTATATCCGCTGACATCCGAGCTTGGAAGCTTGGCTTACATACTATACTACATATCTAATATACTAATAAATATTGAATATATGACAGGGAAAGGAAAAGACTAAAAAATTATAATGAAAGGTAATGCTCCTTTACCAATTTCTTAAACGTTGGCAGTGTTTGTGCGCGTCTTATTTCTATAGGTAATACATTCCACAATCGAACTGCTTGAATTGTAAAAGATTTGTCAAAGAAGGAAGTGGAATGCATACGAACACTCAATTTTAAATTCTCCGATGATGTCAAGGACTTAGAATGGGTGTCACAGAGGAACTGAAAACGTTCTTTAAGATAAAAAGGAGTAAAAGGATTAAAGAGCACATTATAAAGCAAAGAGAGTATGTGGGCATTCCGGCGAAGGCGAATAGGAAGCCATTTGAGCTTAGTACGAAATTCAGAAACGTGATCATATTTGCGCAAGCCAAATATAAATCTAATACAGAGATTTTGAAGTCGCTCAAGCTTATCCAATTGGTCTTGGGTGAGATCAAGATAGCTGGCATCAGCATAGTCCAGGATAGGGAGAAGAAGAGATTGTGCTATCGCAATTTTAGTGGCGATGGGAAGAACATTTCGAAGACGTCTCAGGGAACCCGCAGAAGCAAACAGTTTACGACTGACTTCCTGCAGTTGTTTGGTCCAGGCAAGAGTGCTGTCGATGTAAATCCCCAAGTTCTTCACAGTGTTAGCAATAGGAATAATGGTGTTGTTGAAAGAAACCTGGGGAAGCGTCGACGAATCAATCCTAGAAACAGTCCGAGAACTACCAACGACAGTCACCTGAGTCTTCGTTGGATTAATCTTCAGCCCAAACTCAGCACTCCAGTCACCTATTCGAGCCAGGTCTATATTAATCGTCTCAATGGCATCAGGTAACTCTCCAAGAGGGGCTTGGGTATAAATCTGGAGATCATCAGCATACAGGTGGTAGAAAGAAGAAAGTCGATGAGTGATAGCATTAATAAAGAGTGCGAAGAGAAGAGGAGATAAAACGCCACCCTGCGGCACACCGGCAGAGACGTGACACCAAGAAGAAAAAGATTCATC
Source organism: Anorthoa munda (assembly GCA_945859665.1). Classification (NCBI taxonomy): domain Eukaryota; kingdom Metazoa; phylum Arthropoda; class Insecta; order Lepidoptera; family Noctuidae; genus Anorthoa; species Anorthoa munda. Next base: position 21,043,269 of record OX243915.1, read on the forward strand.
AGTGCAAATACGCTGCCGGCGGCCAAACAGGTAACTATGAAACCAGTCAATTACCGGAGGAGATATGTTAAAAGAGCTTAGGACGCCAAGCAAAATGTCGAAGTCAACAGTATTGAAGGCATTGCTAAAATCAAGCAGAGCAAGTACCGTTAACTTTCCCACTTCCATGCCTGACCTGATATCGTCCGTAATGTGTACAAGTGCTGAGGTAGTGCTGTGTCCGCGTCGAAAACCAGATTGGAAAGGATTTAGCAGATTGTGTTTGGTAAGGAACGTGTTGAGTTGATGGTGGACAAGTTTTTCAAGGACTTTGGATAGGAAAGGAAGAATAGAAATGGGACGATAGTCAGAAAAAGAACAGGATGAGATTTTTTGGGTAAAGGAATAATTTGGGCATCTTTCCAGGATTGTGGGAAGACACCACTGGAAATAGAGAAATTGAGGATATAAAGGATGACAGGGATAATGTTATCAAGGATGGGGATGATCATCTTACGGCTGACACAGTCACTACCAACAGCGTTGGATGTAATCGATAAAATACTATTTTTAACATCACAGGCAGTGAATTGACTTAAGACAAAAGGAGAATAATCAGGTATCGGAAGATTTGAAAGATAACTAAGCGTAGTAGCTTTAGTGGCCCTATCCAATATGGGCGAAGTAGAAAAATGACTGTTAAGTAAATTGAAGTCCAAGTCTTTAGGAACCGTGTCATGAGACTTTTTTCCGATACCTAATGATTTCAGAAATTGCCAGACCTTGGCTGAATCACCGTTTTGAACAGAATTATGGATATGTTGGCGTTGTGCGTTCCTACACACCTTGCTGCATTGGTTCCTTACTGAGACGTATTTCTCCCTGTTGACGTCGTTGGGCCGAATTTTATACTTAAACTTCGCAGCTGCCTTTTTGCGTAGTAAAACTTTAATTTCGTTAGTTAACCATGGCGCTGGAAGATGCTTAACTCTTACAGCTCGAATAGGTGCATGTGTGTCGTAAAGTTGAATAAGGGTAGACGTCAAGATATCAACTTGTTCGTCGACGGACGAGGATGTGACCAGCGAAGTCCAGTCAATGTTACTGGCATCCTCTTGCAGACGATCAACATCCATGCCATCAAAATTGCGAAGCAGAAGAGTTTTGAACTTATGCTTAGGTGGTCGAATTTTATAGGAAGTGTATATTAGATCATGATAGGAAAATGCGTCGGCAGAACATTGACCATGTTTAGCGACGTGATCGAAGGAAGAGACAATAATAAGATCAAGAAGCGAGGGGACAGAGTTAGGAAAATGGTGAGTGGCACCAAGATCAAGGATAGAAAGATTGGTAGATTCAACAATATGGCGAAGAGAAGAAGAGCGGGAATCTTTTTTAAGTAGACATGTATTGAAGTCGCCCATTATGATACTGTGACTGTAAGAGGGGATTAGAAGTTCTAAAATACGTTCGAAAGAAGAGAAGAAATTAATCCGAAGAGAAGGACAGTAGTAGACCCCTAGGAAAATCTTAGTATGATGTAATTCAACTTCCAAGAAAAGATGTTCACCAGCGTTCGGTGGAGGTGGCTGTGTGGACATGTTAACAATGGAAAAAGGAATATAATTACGAAGATATATGGCCACCCCACCACCACCGCCGACCGCGCGATCATTCCTGATAAGTTGAAATCCAGGTAGGGAGTAGGAGGAAGAGGGAAGACAAGGTTTTAACCATGATTCGGAAATAAGAATCGCATGAATATTCTTACAGTCAAAACTTGCCAGCATATCAGGGAAGTGGGCCGGAATACTCTGGGCATTTATGTGGACTACATTAAAGTTCCTAGAGACATCGGAAAAAAGTGAAACTAGAGTGTCGGCTAAGGAAGGAGCATCACTATCCAACGAGTGAAACGAATCAGTGTCACTGCTAGGACTGAGCATAAATATAAAATATATAAAATAAATATATATAACAAAACAATAAAAACTACGCGGCTAATAAATTTCCATCCACCTGCCGGTTGTACTTAACATGAGAGAAAAGCAAAAATAACAAAACACACAATTAAATTCTGTAGTCCAGGCATATAGTATAATATAACAAGTTTATTAACAAAGCAAATTAAAATAAATGAAAATTAGGACCGTGTAACAAAACGATATTAAATTTAATGTATAAGAATGACATTTGTCAATGCAGTGCAGTGGAATGGAACGCAAACATAAATTGACATTGACAGTTTGTGACATTGACATGACATGACGAAATGAAATCAAATTACAAAAACTGTACGGTGTGTTAATAACAAACGAGAAATTAAATAAGAGTAGGTGCAAACTAAAGGAGACATAATAAATCATAGAAATTCCTACGGAAAAACATAACAAATACCTGGACCACCAAGAACAACATCGAAGGACTTTACTTCCTGGCCACAGTGCGCTTGGATTTTGAAGCGGCGACCTTTCCCATTGCGACCGGCTGCGCGACGCCCGGCTCCGGCTGTCCAGAGACCTGCTCCGGCTGGGCGGCCATCAGTTCTGATTGCTGCGCGATCCTATTGAGGTCGGCAGAGGAAGTGACTCGATGCCGAACGCCCTTCGAATCCAGTACCAATACAGTGCCCTCTGACGTCCAGCACTGGGTCACACCAAATCTGTCCCGCGCTGCCATGAAGATGTTGTGTCGGGTCTTCGTGAGGAACTCCGACACCGTGACAGCAGACCCCTTCAAATTAGTTTTGCCGAACCAGATTTTATCCCGCAGTGCCACATCATGCAGTTTGAACAGGATTGGTCGGGGTTTGTGAGATGTACTGCGTCCCATTCTGTGACACCTCTTGATGCCAGAAGTAGTCAAGTCAATATCAAGCTGCTGCTTGACAATACGAGCCACCACTTGTGCGGTCACCTCGTCCTGCCCCTCAGACACTCCATGCAATAGCAGGCTTTTTCGCCGCCTACGCATCTCCGTGTTATCCAGGTTCTGCCCCAACATGGCAACCTGCTTCTGCAGAGCACCAAGCGCCTGAACAACAAATGTCCGGATAGAGGCAAACTCCGCTGCCAAAGTTGAGGTGGTAATTGCTGTGGTAGATGGAGTCTTCTGCAATTCCTTCTCAAATGCGGACATTCTCTCACCAAACAGATTGCTCATTTCAGCGATTGTGCGGTTGATATCTTCCATGATGTTTAAATTCAATTGTGTTAATATATAATAATAAATGTTGTGTTTTTGAGCTAAGGACACTTCACCGGCAGGTAGAGATAATTAACTAATAATATATGTCATTAAATTACAAAATTATTATCTATTTCTATTTTTTATATTAATTTATAATAAAGAGAAGAAAAATTGTTGTTTCACTTTTGACTACCCACTTATATTCTCTCTATAACTGCACCATTGTTTAAAAATTATAAACCTGGTGTGGTTTAGTTAGTTTCGAGAAACTTTTTATACAATTATTTGCATTTTTGAACTAATAATCTATCTCTGTATGGTGGCTGTTTTTTAATATTCTTTTCTCTTATGGTATTTATTTCCGCCCAAAGATGCATTAAATTTTTTGTTGAAATATAGAACTTTAGACGCTCATAACTTTAAAATATTCTTTTTTTTTGCTATTTTTTTCTATGCAGGTCTAGATAATGATGAGACAAAATATCATTTGTATTTTGAACGTACATCGTCAAACAGTGGAGTAATCGCCAGACTACTTTTGTATGGAAGAATGACCAACTAGTTTAACCTTAATTATTGGATTTGTGACTACAAATACCACCTTACAAAACCACCTACCTATATACAAATACCTTTAGTACTACTAAATTAGTAGATTTCTAGGAGAAGGAGCAAGATCTTGCGAAAGTAAATTTATTGAAGCATTATGTACAAAAGCGGGTATACAAGACCAGTACAAAATTAGTGTTTTGCTTTTGAGGTCGGCCGGTTTTTATAATGAAGTTCCATGTTCTTATATGCGAGTGACATATAAACTTAATATAAGGCTTTAATGCAGCTGAAGTTTCATGAAGAATAAGCAATATTATGAGGAAACTTCTTACGAAGTTTGGTGCGGTTTGAAATCACTAGAATCACTTGTTTTGGGTGACCACAAGTATTCCAACGGCTGACGAGTTATTCAGAAGTATTCGAGGAATAAGCTAATGTTATAATTTTCGATCCGGTGAAATTACTGAACAAATAAAGTCTTAACTTCACAGATGAAGTCGCGCGCAGAAGCTAGGATTTATTATAGAGGAAGGATGGATGGATCTTTGTTACTCCTTAGCACAAAAACTACGGAACGGATTTTGATGATACAGGATTTGGAAAGTTCTGCATTTTGGGGAAAGTTCTAATTGCACGCGAGTGGCAGCTATAAACTAATATTAAAAGACGAGAGCCCTTCGACGAGTAAAATAGAAATAAATAGTATAATGAATTCCGCTAATCGCATTAGAATGGTTATCAAACAAGGTATGAAACGACAATTGATAGGGCTGGCGGATTTGCGTTCGGTCGGTCGCACCGGCAGGCTTATTACGTATCTTTTGCAAGAGCAAAACGATAGCGATGAAACGCTTTATGTCATAAAAGTTGGAATTACCTGCAGTGTAGGTATGGTAGGTCCTACACAATCGTTTGTTAATCACTCGCTGTTTAACAAATGCACTTATTCTAAAATAAACCGCCATCAACTCTAAAACTTCTGTATGGAAGAACAATTATTGCGCAAAAATCGCTATCGTTTTGCTCTTGCAAAAGATACGTAATAAGCCCGCGGTTCCTCGTACCGCTGTAGCTAAGTACATATCTCAGTAGTAAGTAAAAAGGTAGGTAAGTTAGTTCGTTTTTGACAATACTATTAAAGAAATTGTTAATATTGAATTCTATGTGGCCCTGAAAAGGGCCTTTTTTGGATGTGCGCGTTACAGGTTGTAACACGCTGTAACACGCAGTCGCCGTCTTCGACAATCGACATGCGGGGGGATGCCTGTTCAGTTTCCCATCTGCAGGATTCTTCAGTTTCACTAAGCGCTGGTAGATGGTGGTGATAATGAGCAGCACGTGTGGCGGGCGCGGGCATCAGGAGGGAGGCACGCGCGCTGGCGCCAAATCCAGGATGCAGAACAACGCGCGGCACCCCGGGCAGGTAGCGCGGCTTGCTAGCCAGTGCTCTGGTCGGCCTTGGGCATCAGCCGCCCACCAGCGACCCATGCATGAGCAGCACCATAGGACACGGCAATCGCACTCAGTACATGGCGGAGTGAAGTGCGGGGGAGGAGCGTGGCATCGCTTATTCACCTTCACATCTGCAGGATTTTGCAAGCAGCCGATGCACAGCTCTAGCTCCTGATCAGAACCGACGTAATAAACTGGATTTTTATCGACGTATTGCTTGAATACTATGAGGAATCTCTCAATATGTGCCGGTAGCATATTGATGTGGTCAGGCTGCAGGTCTCACGTTATCCGATTTGTTTACACTCTAACTTCAAATCACAAACACACACGTTTCAAATTGGAGGAGAACGAAGTAAGTTACAAAGCTACAATTGTACACGACCACTCTTGGCGAAAGCGCAGATGCGAATGCCAGACAGGACCAAACCTGCTGATAGAACTAGCGTTTATGACGTTACTGTTTGGGTCGGGGAATACAGACAGGAGTCAAGTGAAGGTCCGTTGTCTCTTTCTATCGTATGGCGCTATCTCACTCTCACACAGAAATCGAATACCTATTATTAGTGTTTCCCAGAAGAGATAAGACTTAAAGGAATATTGGCAATTTCTTTAGAAGTTTTATCTCTTTCTAGTGTTTACCTGTTATACCTATAGCTCTGTCTCGTTCTCTGACCATTTCTTTGAAGAGTGCCGCTAAGTGATAGACACTTTCTAAAAGATTTATGATTGTATTGTAAATGGATTTAAAAGGGTTTCACTTGTAAATAGTGATTTTGTTAGGCACGTTTACGTAGCATTTTTTATGAACTTTCAAGTCCAAGAACTTAAAAATGAAAAACAAATTTTATTTAAACTTGATACTCATAATGCAAGTTATCTAGATATTAATCTCTTGCATGTCTAGGTTAGGTTAGGTTAGGTTAAAACGGGCTGGTTTCCGCAACTCCACGACTAAGCGCGTATTTTGCGTACTAATAAGCATGTCTAATAAGTATATGATTTTATAAATTCAAAATAATTAATAATAGATCATTTGATTTCATCCCTTGAATCGTATTTCAGAACTTGAACGAGAATTTTATTGTTTAAAGCCTATACAGCTATCTATCCATATCATTAAGGTATGCTAATAATTAGAGACTGGATTATAATTATGCAAAAAATATGTACTAAATATACTTGTTATTGTACGGCCATGTGCCATCGGTTCATGGTGCAAAGCGTTTTGCGAATATTTTCATTGTGCGCACAGCTAAGGAGTGGTTTTCCCTGCCGGAGTTTTTGATCCCTGATAGCTACATCCTTGGGGTCCTTAAGTCATGACTAAATAGGTTACTTTTAGGCTCGCGTGCCACGTGCCGTAGACCACATCATCGGTTACCATCAGGCGAAATAGTGGTCAAACGCGAGCCAATCGAAAATAAAAAATAAACTTAAAATATTTACAAAATATCAAATAATAAAAAAACTGCTTATTTTCACTTATTTTATGTAAAAACAACATTGTTCTAGTACATTTTGTTATTAATTTAATTTATTAATATTATTCGGTATTTTACATTTTACTAGTTTTGTACTTTATAACGACGGACATTCAAATTTTCTGTAAAATATCGTATCTTTGGTTGCTCAAAACATTGTTTTAAGCAGGAAGGACCATTTTACGTCGTCATATCCATGTTTTGGTTTAAATATGCAATATAACCGGTGACAAGCTACTAAATATGCAAAAGCATATGGAACATGCGAATAAATATAATACAGTCTCTACTATTATTTTATTTGGCAGTGATATGTTTAAATCAAAATCAGTGTTTGTGATACTTTACCAGTCAGTGATTATAGAATGATATTAAGCCCTCATCATTCATCATCATTTCAGCTGAAAGACGTCCACTGCTGGACATAGGCCGCCCCCAAGCGTCACCACACTGATCGGTCCAGTGCGTTTCTACCATCACCACCACCACCACTTTTCCCATTGAGGGCGATGTGGACGAATATTTTAATGCTCAGTGACTTCTTTCCCTCTTCTCTTTTTATATGCGCTTGTGCATTTTACTAATAAATAGTTTGTATATACAGCGTGTGACGTTGAGTTTCGGAACGGGACGATGGGCTAGGTTCACAAAATGCCCAATCTTGCGGTTTTTTTTTGTGAAGTTAATTCTAATTAGCACGGCTAAGTATTTGTAGTCATAAATCCAATTATTAATATTATCAGTTAACAAAAAAAAGATTGAGTTACGGTTAAAAATATTTTATCAACTAACCATTTTTCAAAAAAACAAAGTATACACCCTAGGCAAGTCATTCAGAAGAATAGTTTATTTAATCAAGATTTCATAATTATACAAAACTTCCTATGTATCTTTCTTATCATTGATAATTAAACCTTATACAATCACCTGCATTGGCATATAGTTTCTATATTATTTAATAAAAAAAACTGGCCAAGTGCGAGTCGGACTCGCGCACGAAGGGTTCCGTACCATTATCGCAAAAAAACGGCAAAAAAATCACGTTTGTTGTATGGGAGCCCTGCTTAAATATTTATTTTATTCTGTTTTTAGTATTTGTTGTTATAGCGGCAACAGAAATACATCATCTGTGAAAATTTCAACTGTGTAGCTATCATGGTTCGTGAGATACAGCCTGGTGACAGACAGACAGACAGACAGACGGACCGCGAAGTCTCAGTAATAGGGTCCCGTTTTTACCCTTTGGGGTACGGAACCCTAAAAATGTACTCTTGAGATATATCAAGAAAACTTTATTCTTTTAAAGATTTCAAACGAATTATCAGCTGAATGGGTCGTGAATCAATTACTCTGACTGTACCGCGTCCCGGTCTTAATAGACCTCATTAGGAGGATACTTCCAAATGTTATATTTTATAATAATAAATAATATGATTAGTAACCTTATCTCGATCCTGGTCGATTAAACAATGAGTAATCTATAATCACATGCTCATTGTGGACACAGTTTGTGGTTAGTTATTAGGCTCAAGATCAAATTAATGTTTGTGAAGACTTAATTTATAAAAACCGGCCAAGTGCGAGTCGGACTCGCACGCGAAGAGTTCCGTACCATTATCGCGAAACACTGCAAAAAATCACGTTTGTTGTATGGGAGCCCCCCTTAATTTATTTTAATTTTATAATTATTATTTTTTGAAGTGAATATACAACTAAACTTTCTGTGAATATTTCAAGCGTCTACCTGTTGCCGTTATTAATAGCGAGCAAAAAACGGCAAAGATATCACGTTTGTTGTATGGGAGCCCCTCTTTTTCTATTTTATACTGTTTTTAGTATTTGTTGTTATAGCGGCAATAGAAATACATCATCTGTGAAAATTAGAACTGTCTAGCTGTCACGGTTCATGAGATACAGCCTGGTGACAGACGGACAGACAGACAGACAGACAGACAGACAGACGGATCGCGAAGTCTTAGTAATAGGGTCCCGTTTTTACTCTTTGGATACGGAACCTAAGCTCAGTCGCTTATGCAATTTGCTTTGATTTATAAAGTCCAGTTATTCTCCATTCAATATGATGCCGCATATTATGTGAATATAATACATATAGTTTTTTATTTTTTTAGTAGGTACCTCTGCCTTATCCTTCGAGGAATACAGGCAAATAATGGTAGTGGCAGGTAATGTTTTGTGCGATGGATGCGAGACGCACAGGACCGTTCCGTGTATCGACGCTTAGGAGAGGCCTATGTCGAGAACTAGACGTCTTTCAGCTGAAATGATGACGATAATGTTTTGTTTATGGTATGCGTCATGCCATTAGAACATTCTGTTTTCAATACTAGTATTCTATTTTAGTATTTTTACTGATAAACTGGTTAAATAACAATTATTTATTTTATGCATATGCCGTGTTGTCCAATATTTATCAATCAAATACATTTACATACATTTAATATCCTATTATCTAAATCCTTAATGTCTGTAATATTCTCGACCACACAAGATTTTAGCATCGTTTCTAAGACGTGTTTATGTTTATTTAATCTGGTTCTACTTATGGGCATATAAACCTCAAAGAAACGCAACCTTGAAAAGGTACTAGAAAATTAAAAAAAATAAGGCTTGTTCATAGACCGTGCTACACACGACGCTATGCAGTCGTGGAGGTGTGTTTATTTTCGCATTTATAATAGATACTATCTTTTGCCCGCGATTTCGCCTGCGTGCAATTAGTACTTGGACAGTGTATTTTACTTCTCCGAACTTTCACCGTACAAACTTCCATGCCCCTTTCCACCCCCCGTTAAGGATGAATTCCGGGATTAAAACTATCCTATGTTCTTCCCAGGGTTTCAAACTATCTCCATGCATTTATAATATAAGTACGGGATTGTGGATTATTATGGATTTAGGCACGTGGTGTTTTCGAGGAAAGGATATTAATTTTGTCGATAAATTTTATAGAAAAAAAACCACATGTTTGGGATTCTACGACGCTTGGGAACCTTCCTGGTGGCATTCTCATTGTTCTTGTAATGACCGAGCGCCCTAGATAAGATTGTTTAATGCAGGTAAATTTGCAAATGTTTTATTATTTTCTAAACAGATACAAATACAATAGGACAGCTTACAAAAGAGAGCTTAACCTAGAATTGGTTTTATTGCTCCCATTTATGTTTGTGTGTGTGCTGTGTATAATATTCTTTGCAAATACAAAAATGTGCTTTAGTTTAAAAATTACAGCCTATAATAATCTTTTGTTATCCGTGCCTAAATTATTATCTTTATTTTTGTGAATAAACAATGGTGAAAGGTTTATTTTTACCACCGTCGTACAGTGGTCTGAAAATCGAGCTCCATACTCATTGAAACTTAATGGAAGGCATTTTGAAAATAAAATATATTGTAATGTCTCTGGTATACCTCTCTTTATGTTATATTAATGTATGGGTGGTACCAGTGCCTCCACGCGTGAGAAAAAAAGTTGTGTTTTTTTTGTATGGGAGAAAACACTTAAAGTACATTTTTTTGAAACTGAATGGAACCGAAGGGCTGGTGCTCACATGAGCTATTGTACCATACACGGCAATCAAGATGACATACAATTCATGCACCTTTGGGTGCCGCTTTGTGCGTAGCAAATTTTTAATTTCTCTATGTGATTTTTCAAATCTTTGACGTGGTTAAATGAAGTTGCCGATCAGTTTACTGATACAGTCGTTAGTGTATAGCCTGCTTATGACCTTTATGATGACAATAATTAAAAACGACATTACTTATAACTAAACGATTTTTTTGCAAAATTGCATTCCAAGAACTAAGTAACTGATTTGTTAATCACCGTGTTGAGTTAGACATAAGCATTATGTAATGTAGCACCTCCTTTGGGGCACTTTTTGTGCCGCTTTGCACGTAGCAAATTTTCAGAATGTTCTAATAAACATTGATTTTAAAGGAAAATGCGTAGTAATCAGATATTATATTTATTTTTTTGGCCTATGTCCAGCAGTGGATGTCTTTCGGCTGATATGATAATGATGAGATTTTTTTTAAAGAATTTAGAAGTCTAGAAAAATAAAAATATTTCGTAGTAATAAATAAATATATTATATTGTAAAATTATACTAATATTAAAAAAAAATATACATTCAGCCAGCAAATTTTCGATCACCCTTTTTATTACACATACAAATTACTGCTAACAGAGAGTATCTTCGCTCTCATCAGAGTACTCTAAATCGGAGTCCATCATTGATGCACTAACATTAATATCGACAAATTCAATGGTCTCTTTGTCTACACCTGAATCGTCACATTTACGTCTCATATCATCAGTGACAGCTGTTTTTGTTTCTCAGCACAGGTCTTATGGTGGACAGGTAAAGATCTAATGATACAAGGAGACCATTGAAAATGTCTTCATTTGTCGCTTTACGACAAAATTTGCGTGAATGGTGTTCTCTGATTTTTTTGAAGTCTTTGTTTCTGGCTTCCGGTGCCTCTTCAGATAATTTGCCAATGGACAAATATTGAAGTGTTTGATAACTTCAGCACCATGCAGTACAAGTTTGTAGTCAATCGAAGACATATAATACCAGCCATAGAGCTCCTCGTACATTTCTGTAAAAAGGCGTGCAAAGTTTGCAAACTCTTTAATATTTATAGGCGCCAAACTGGCTACTACAGGCACTATTAAAAATCTTTGGACTAAACGGGAATGCAATCCTGTGATAGCTGCAGTTTTTGCAGGATGCTGCATCTTCATTTATGTAGAATGTTAATGCACCCTCATTGACGCCAAAGGCAGAACTGGAGCATGGTTGCTGCACTACTGACACTAAAGGAGTCATCTTTGCCGTCACGACCTCAGGCCATTTTATGTTCTCTTGTAGCAATATCTCATACTTTTTAGGGTTCCGTACCCAAAGGGTAAAAACGGGACCCTATTACTGAGACTTCGCTGTCTGTCTGTCACCAGGCTGTATCTCATGAACCGTGATAGTTAGACAGTTGAAATTTTCACAGATGATGTATTCCTGTGGCCGCTATAACAACAAATACTAAAAACAGTATAAAATTAATATTTAACGGGGGCTCCCATACAACAAACGTGATATTTTTGCCGTTTTTTGCTCGATATTAATAACGGCAACAGGTCGACGCTTGAAATATTCACAGAATGTTTAGTTGTATATTCACTTCAAAAAATAATAATGATTAAATTAAAATAAAATAATTTAAGGGGGGCTCCCATAAAAAAACGTGATTTTTTTGCAGTGTTTTGCGATAATGGTACGGAACCCTTCGTGTGCGAGTCTGACTCGTACTTGGCCGGTTTTTTATGAATATTCGTCTCGTGCGATTACACGAGATCCATTTCTTCCTCAACGAACACAAAGAAGTCTAGTCTTTTCTGACAATTCAAGAGGGCTAGGGCCCATTTTTCCCCGCTAGAGCTTAACTGATTAATGCTCATGTCATTATAGTATCTAATTACAACTCAACCATAATCACGGTGATTAGCTAAAGAGTTACTTAGTTCTTGGAATGCAATTTTTCATAAATATTTTTTTATAATCAATATCGTTTTTAATTAATGTTATCATACAGGTCATTAGGAGGCTGTAAACTAACGATTGTATCAGTAAACTGATCGGAAAATTCATTTAACCACGTCAAATATTTGAAAAATCACATACCGAAAATACAAAATTTCAAAACTGTGCTATGCGCAAAGCGGCACCCAAAGGTGCATGAATTGTATGTCACCTCGATTGCCGGGTATGGTACAATAGCTCGTGTGAGCACCAGCGCTTCAGTTCCATTCAGTTTAAAAAAAATGTACTTCAAGTGTTTTCTCCCATACAAAAAAAACACAACTTTTTTTTCTCACGCGTGGAGGCACTGGTACCACCCATACATTAATATAACATAAAGAGAGGTATACCAGAGACATTACAATTTTTTTTTTCAAAATGCCTTCCATTAAGTTTCTATGAGTATGGAGCTCGATTTTCAGACCACTGTGCGTCGATGGTAACTCCAACGGCCGGCGGCACATGTAAAAGGGGCATGCGGGTCCATTCATACATCCATGCTCATAATAATAATACCAACTTGTTACTGTCCAACTGCAGTGCAAGGACTGTTATTTATTTATTGACCTATCTACAATTGTTAAATTAATATAGAACATTACTGCAGCGGCCAGCAAAAGAGGCATTGATGGACGAACGTGTAAAAACATACGTAAGTCCATCAATGCCTACTTGTGGCCAAGGCTTGTATAGTACTTTTCTCAAATAATGCGCAGAAATTAAAACGAGGTAGTACATAGAACTCATTTAGTCAAATACAATTACTTTTCAAAATCAATGTCGAACAACGAACAACATTATGTTTTCCCGCGTTAAAGTTTCCGTTTGTTTTTTTTTCAATAAACAGCTATTTGCAAGCCAGTTCGAAATTTATATAAAACCTTTGATAAGTTACCTCCTTGGTTGCCATGTTTCGGAGTAAGAGATCGTTCCATTTTTAAATAACACGACAGATATGAGTTTACTATGTAATTTATTTGGCCGCTAAACACGGCAGATATGGGTTTTAATACAACTTTTGTCCAGTCTTAACGTAGGCCTGCTGAATTTATTCTGCTTTCTTTTAAAAACATAGTAATCCGTTATAATAATAATACGATAGACTCAGCGATCATTGTACCGATAGTCGTGTCAGCCAATATCTTAATAGCCACGAACCTCGACCTTAGGAGGCTCTCTTCAGGCGGCTGGGTCAAGGCCTTGATTCTGAAAGCAGTACTTTTGGACACGGCTCGTATGTGAGGAGGTTCCTCTCTCGGAGCCCTGAATAGGCCTGGTAGCTTGAACCCTGTTCCTGATACCGAGGCTCTATATTTTATATATTCTTTAAATAAAAATGAATAAAAATGTAGTTAATAAGAAACTGAAATTAATGTCTACTACTACTAAAATTAAAAACTGCCTCCTTTTTGGAAGTCGGTTAAAAAGACATAATACGACAGTAGTAGCACGGTCGTGTCTACCTACCGCGGTAAACCACCTTTTTCAAATTATAATTAGGCAGGTAGCCTAGCGATAAGACCTCTATTGTACCTATTGTTATTGTTCCTAGAATACTTAGAAAGGGTAAAATGGTAGTAAACGAGTCTAAACCTCTTTAACTAATATTGTAAGGAATTCATTGTTAGTAACAAATAATGATGTCTGGAACTACTAATTCTACAACAATAGTTCTGGCACTGATAGAAAATACACATTCCAACATGTTTATGATATGTTTTATGGTAATATTCATGTACATACTTTTTTGTTACCCGGCTGCAAGGAAAGGGTTATGTTTTTCGCGCATATCTTGTATGTATGTTTGTATGTATGTAATATTCTTTATAACCTCGTTATATCAAAACACTTGACGGATTTTTATAATTAGACACCGTTAGCTAAGTCTTGGCTGCCCAAGTGTTCTTAGATAAGTGCTGTTAAAAAAAAAGAAACATGGCGGCTTTTGGGCGCCATATTGTAGGGGCTGCATTTCTAGGGTTCCGTACCCAAAATGTAAAAACGGGACCCTATTACTAAGACTTCGCGATCCGTCTGTCTGTCTGTCTGTCCGTCTGTCACCAGGCTGTATCTCATGAACCGTGATAGCTAGACAGTTAAATTTTCACAGATGATGTATTTCTATTGCCGCTATAACAACAAATACTAAAAACAGTATAAAATAAATATTTAAGGGGGGCTCCCATACAACAAACGTGTTTTTTGGCCGTTTTTTGCTCAATATTAATAACGGCAACAGGTAGACGCTTGAAATATTCACAGAATGTTTAGTTATATATTCACTTCAAAAAATAATCATTATTAAATTAAAATAAAATAAATTAAGGGGGGCTCCCATACAACAAACGTGATTTTTTGCAGTGTTTTGCGATAATGGTACGGAACCCTTCGTGTGCGAGCCCGACTCGCACTTGGCCGGTTTTTTTTTTCTTCTAAACCCATCGAGTGGGGTATCAAAATGAAGGATTTTTAGAGGTGATTACAAAAATATATACTATTTATATGTTTAAAAGTCTTTCGAAAAAAAAGTTGGAAATAAAAAAAGTTAATAAAAATCAAAAACCCAACTGCAAAGATGTAAATAAGAAGAAAATCATGCTGTGCAGTCATCTTTGCAGTTGGGTTTTTTATTTTTATTACCTTTTGTTTAATTATTATATAGGCTCGCGCTTGACCACTATTTCACCTGTTGGTATGCGATGATGTGGTCGACGGTGAAGCACGCTTGCCTAGAAAAAACCTATTCACTCTTGACTTAAAGACCCCTAGATTGTAGCTATCTATAATGTGACGTCGCATAGCCTATAACCAGCGTACAATGACACCTCATTTGTCAAATTATTATAAGTAGTTTAGAAGTTATGAGGGAACATATGAACATACATAGATACACACATACCGGTCAAAAACATAATCCTCCTTTTGCTTCGCCGTAGTTGGAAGAGTACTTATTGGTTACATAGCGACAGTACTAAAAATACATTGTTTTAACATAGCCCTGTCGTGTGACAAGAAGAGAGAAGAGAGTGTTCTCTTACCATTGAGAGAGAGAGTGACAGGGCTAACTAAGTAACAGTTCTTTAATCATTCGAACAACATGGTCCATTTTTCGTAAGTTGAAGCAACTTATAACTATTGTGAGTAACACATGACAATACCAATATACGAAAAAAAAATATATAGCGTAAGTAAAAAAATATAAATAATGTAGATACATCTATTAAAATCAATATACAATTTGGTAACCTACCAGCTACCTGTACTTAGCCCTTTTGAGAAAGATTTCATAATGACAGGTTTACATTGTACTATGAGAGAGGGAGATAGCGCTATACAGTGGAAAGAGACAAAATATGAAGTGCATTATTACCATCACTTTCCACCACCACTCTGATTTCCAGGTTGTTATATTCATGGGGTGTGCGGTGCGCTGTCGGTTTCAGTCGCCGCTTACGCGTCTTAGCAGTTCGTTGGTTTTGTGCCTTGCGATTGTTTTACGATATTGTCGAGTTCGAGTACGCGTGTTAGTGTTCTACTAATTGACGTTGTCATTGTGTTTCGCGTTTGTTTAGTGGAATTGCCGAATCGTTGAAAATGAACTCTCAAAAGCGCCATCACACATCGTCTGACGATTCTAATATATCCGACGCGAGTGCAAACAGAAATTCTTCTGGCATCGATAGTGGCCACTCCTCACTATCTCAACACCGCTACAACACAAAGAAAAGGAAACGTGCTGATTCTTCAGATTTGGATAGCGATGCCGATACTAAAACGAAGCATTCAGATTCCGTGGCAGAAAGTGTCTCGGGTCCTGTGTCTGCCACCAGTGAGGGTGAGATATCTTCGAAAACAAAGCGCAAGCACAAGAGGCAGCGTAGTTCTTCAGTGAGAGCAAAAGATGGAGAGCAAATTCAGCGTCGCCTGAACAGTGTCGTCGTAAAACTAAATGGATCCTGCAAAGATGCAAATCAACCTATACGGATCTATTCTAATCAGAAGCAATACCAAAAACCAGTGTCATCTGAGGAGTACGAAGAGCTCAGATCTCCAAAAGAAGAATATCAACGGAGACCTAGGGAACAAGAGGGGAGGTGTCATCAAAGGGAAGACACAAGAGATTTCAACCACTACAATCAGCATGAAGAGCGTGGAGGTCGTAAAAGGAGAGAGCTTGAAATCAGGAGAAGGCCACGCGAAGTTCATCGGAAAAAGCCACACCATAGAGAGCGGCAAAGATTAAGATGTCAAGAAGAACGGAATTGTCGTCCAGAGGGGCAGGCCGGTATAGAAGAGCAGTACAGGGTCGGGTGCGGTGACGAACGAATGGAGCGCAGAGGCAGGGCTGACGAACGCAATGTGAAGCAAAAGCGACCTCTGGTCAAAACAGAGCTTAAGTCACGTGATTGCAAGAGCGGATACGACTGGGGAAAGGGAGATGTTAAGACGGAGGCTGGCAAGGATCCTGCTGAAAAAGAAAAGCCGAACTTCGCTCTGTCTGGTAAATTGACGGCTGACGCCAATACAGTCAACGGTGTTGTGATTAAGTACACTGAACCTGATGACGCTAAGTTGCCTAAAAGAAGATGGAGATTGTATCCCTTCAAAGGCGATAAAGCACTTCCTGTATTACACATTCACCGTCAGTCGGCGTTCCTAATCGGTCGTGACAAGAAAGTTGTGGACATTACGCTCGAAAACCCGTCTATTAGCAGACAGCATGCGGCACTACAGTTCCGAGCGATGCCCTTCACCAGAAATGATGGAACGCAGGGACGCAGAGTGCGGCCTTACGTCATTGATCTAGAATCGGCGAACGGTACGTTCGTAAACCGTAAAAAGCTCGAGCATTGTCGGTATGTCGAGCTACTTGAACGGGACGTGATAACGTTCGGTTTCTCTAAGCGGGAGTACGTACTGTTGCACGAGGACAGCAATGCCGACGGACAAGATGATGAGCACCAAGAGCCTCCCGTCATCGGCGGCAAAGTCACCACCACCTATCAGTTGAGACATGAGAAACGCGTCAAGCAATAGATTGCCGGAGACTGCGATTAGATTATATACTGTAGATATAGAACTAACCACTTAAGAACTGATATTCAGTTAGCGCGTTACAACTTGTAGCGCACACATCCAAAAAAAGGCCCTTTTCAGGGCCGCATATAACTCTATATTTCTTTAACGGTAGTGTCAAAAACTAACATACTTACCTACTTATTTACTTACTACTGAGATATAAACTTGTACTTACGTACAGCGGCAGTAGCGCAACCGACCGAACGCAAACCTGCCCGCTTGATCAACCGCGATCGTCTTTTATCGCTTTACATCTTGATTTACAACTTTCTGATGCAATTTTGCAATCCGTACATTATTTTATTGGCAGTCATGCCTAAAAAAAGGGTAATTTAAAAAAATAGATATTAAGGTTTAATATGCTTTATTTCTATTATAATTTATAAAAGATTAAAAACTTATTCATTCTGTAGATTATGTACGCATCATTCCAAATGTTGGCCCCTGCCATTCTAAATAAATCAAATCAAAATAATTTTGCTTTATTCAATTAAACTGTATATAGGTACTTTTGAATTATCAAACAACAGACATTCACTTTCGCAAGCGTCATTAGGTCTCGGACAAGAATATGCAAGAAACTCCACGGACACTCTTTTCTATCAGTTTTAATTACAAGTATTTGGTTACTATCTTCTTGTTGGAAAATACATATATGTGAGAAAGATGTAAAAAGATGGACGTAAGCGTCCAGAGTCTACAAACAATTTAAAACTTTATCACAAAAAATAAACCGACTTCACAAGCAAAATACTAAAAAGTTCAATATAACTTTCGTTTCGGATGTCGGTGTCTTTGGTAGCTCTTGTTTTTATTATTTTTCGACAAACGTTTTGTTTTGTATTTGAAGTCGGTTTATATTTTTCCCAACTGCCAAAGGAGGGTGATGTGTTTATCAGTCTATGTATGTATGTTTGTTACTATGTGGCGATCTAGACACCAAACGCGTAGGCCGATTTTGATGGTTCTTACGTCAATCGATTTGTCTTAACTTTGCGAGTGTCACATTAAAATTGGAAAATAGAAAAATTGCAATTTTGGGCGCCATATTCATCATATTGAGGACCCAATTTTTTTTCTTCGTATCTCATAACAAGATAAAGGCTTTTAAGAGGTGATTTCAAAAATATATAATACTTATATGTTTAAACTAGCTTTTGCCCGCGGCTTCGCACGCGTAGACTACATGCTTCTCCTTATCATATTTTAACAGTATGTAGATAAAAGTAAAAAATAATGTAATGCGAAAGTAATAATAATAAATAATAATAATAATAATAATATATTTATTTCTCCCACAAACTACAATTTTGTTTCTATAAATGTTACAAATATTGGAGGTAAAAAGGTTTGTGGGAGTCAGGAATCCAAACTAGGATACCCTGTGCTATGGACTCCTGGCCCCCCTCGCCGAAATTGGGATTTACACAAATTGTATAACGTAGGCCATATAGGACTATTGTAAGAAGAAAAAAACAACAAAATAAGAAACCAAAAAAAAAATAAAAAAAAAAAAAAAACAAAATTCCCAAATAAAGTAATAATTAATATTAAAAACGCGTGTGTATGTATGAGTATGCGAAGTGTGAGTGTGAAGTGGAAGGTGTCGTGTGCGAGGTGTGGTGTTGTGTGTGTGTGTGTGACATAGAGAGAGTAGGATGGTGTTCTGTGTGAGTACGTATAAAGATGGATGTGTGTATGAATGTGTGCGTAAAAGGGTGGCGGTATGTGTTTATGAAAAACGCTAAACTAGGATAAGATAGTAAGCAATTTTTCCGTTTCTTCATAGTCAAGTTCTAAAAGCCACTTTGTAAGCTTCTTTTTACAATCTACCCTAGACAATTTAACAACTTCGAGAACTCTGTTAATCTTATTATACAGTCTACTTGCTCTGAAAGTGTTTCTTAGGACAGTCTTATACTTACCTACTCTATCATCAATACGCTCTATCCTTGTCCCGTTCCGTATGCCTACACTATTTCTGTGTTTATCCATGACAAATGTTTTTTAGCTCGTGAAACTTGTAGGGGCTCTTAAGATTGAACAATGAAATAAGAAAAAATTACTAGTGTATATAGACATAGTTGATATTTAGGTGATAAAAGTAGTTGTATATATATATCAAATGTAACGCATTTTGAACATATATCGACTGAATAATGTGTTAATGTCTTAGGTCACGTTTCCACCTGCAACCAGCTCGCATAACAGTTGCATTACATTGGGGGCTACCGAGGTATAATGTGATCAATGACTCGATCTTGCCCTGCAATATTATTAATATTAATAGAATTTTCTGTAAACTGACTATACAAAGAGAATCGTAAGAGAATATGCTAAATAGTGTACAGTTTCAAAATTATTAAGTACTAGCTGTTCCCCGCGGCTTCGCTCCCGTGGGCCACCCCACAGGACCCGTTTTCGGGATTAAAAAATAGCCTATGTTACTCAGGAATAACGTAGCTTTCTATTAATGAAAGAATTTTTTAAATCGGTCCAGTAGTTTCGGAGCCTATTCGGTACAAACAAACAAACAAACAAAAAAATCTTTCCTCTTTATAATTATTAAGTATTATGACGAAATTCTTCCATAATTAGTAGTTAGTAATCACTGTTTGTCAATCAAATAATTTGATATTTTTTGTCTCCGGGTTATTCACTGAAAACACCGTAATTTTATAATTAATCGCATGACATTGTAAACTCTTTCCATTTTGTCTATTTCTTTCATTCTCTTTCTTTTTCTTTCTCATTTTTCATTCTTTCTATTTTCTCTTTCCGATATATTTTAAAATATCGAATTGAGATGGGATTTACTTGAAATTATTTGTGCATTATTATAATTTGGCAAGATTTACTAAAAAAATACAGTGTCAGCAGTGTAAGAAGAAAAAGAATCTCTTAGTCATTGTAATAAGCATCAAAATGTGTGTATAAAACAAAATAAAATTGTAATATAAAACACTGTAATGTAAGTTACTTGAATCTCTCATACGAGAGAAAACACATATTGATAAGAATAAATAACGCATATATAAATATTTTTTTTTTTTTTTTTTGTTATGCGTTTGCTCTTGATTCTAGTCTAGGTCAGAGGTGACAGAGACAGAGTCGACGATGGAGTGAGTTTACCCAGAAGATGCCTGTTCACTCTAACTTTGAAGAGATTCGGGTTGAAGGCGTTCGGAAACACGGACGCAGGTAGTGAGTTCCATTCATTCGCTGTGCGCATTATGAAGGATGTCTGGAAGCGCTTGGTGCGAATTGGTGGAATGGCAACAAGGTAAGGATGGTAACTTGCAGTGCGTCTAGATGTCCGATGGTAGAAGGGGGCTGGTGGGATGAGGTCGTGGAGTTCTTGAGCACACTCACCGAAGTACAGTCTGTAGAAGACCGACAAGCAGGCAACCTTGCGGCGATGAGCCAAGCTATGTAGCTTGGCATCCGCCAGTTCAACGTCGCCGATGAGCAATATGAACATATATCGACTGACTAATGTGTTAACTAACGTCTTAGGCCACGTTACCTACTGTGACCATCTTGCATGTCAGTTGCATTACATTGCGGGCTACACAGGTATAATGTGGACAATCGCTCGATCGTGCCCTGCCATGTAACTTGCATGCGAGTTGCTTACAAGTGTTAACGCGGCCTTGGACTTTACTGCAAAATAATGATACAAAGAGAATCGTAGTAGAAACTATGCTAAATAGTGTTCAGTGTCAACATTATTGGGTATTGTGACGAAATGTTTCTATAATTAGTAGGTTATAAACTATTCATTATCTATCAAAGAAATATTTTGTTATTATGTGTCACCGGATTATTGAAAACGTTGTAAGTTCATAATTAAGCGCATGGTATTGTAAACTCTTTCTACTTTATCTGCTTTTTCCATTATCTTTCTTTCTTCTTTCTCTTTCCTTCCTTTCTTTCTTGCAAACGTTATAACTTTATAACTAAGCGCATGATATTGTAAACTCTTTCTACTTTTGCTGTTTCTTCCATTCTCTTTCTTTCTCCTTTCTCTTTCTTCATTTTTGCTCTTTCTTTCTCTGTCTTGAACAATTTAAACTATCTAATTTAGATGGGATTTATTTTATTTGAAACAAGCCTTTGCCCGTGACTTCGTCTGTGTAGCATTAGTACTTCGAATAGCCTATTTTTGTAATGCGCAAATATATTGCTGATGTGTGGGACGCCTTACTTGAGAGATTAATTAGGTATTGGTTCACCATAGAATTTTCCTCCTGAACTAAACTAACGAACTGAACTATTCTATGTCCTTTTCGGGGTCCTATACTATCTTCGTACCAAATTTCATCTAAATTGGTACAGACACAGTTACTTTCGCATTTATATATCATTAGTATGGATTATTTGTTCACAATATATCAAGAATTTATAATCTGGTCAAAAAAAACTACAAACTTACTGTGTCCGCAGTAATCCGGTGATGTAATATATACATTGATTGATTCTTGATTTTAAGAAATTTCTTAGTCATTGTTATTACTAACTTTAAGAAATGGAAAGGGTTTGAAGTAAATGTTAAGAATCCTGTGGCATAAGAGAATGGACGTTTTACAAACGAATTATAGTTAAGTTACTCTGAATAATGACTGTGATATGGTTGTATTGTAAATGTATGTTACTTATGAAATGTGGCATATAATGGTTGAGCTAAAATATTACAGAGATAATGTAAAAAGGGTTTATTGATAACAAAAATAATAGTACATTGTGATACAAGGGTGGAAAGTAGGTTATTGCAAACGAGCTGTCATTAACAAGCCCGAGCCGAAGGCGAGGGTTTTTAATGACACTAGTTTGCAATAACCTACACGCCCGTGTATCACACGATATTTTTTAATACAGTTGTGGGAAATCGTAAAAACAAAGATTTGATAATTCACAAAAAAAAAAAAATACATAATAGACATATTTTTTTAACAACGTAAACAGCCTATACAGCCTATTCGATTTTAGACAAATGTTGATGTGAAAATAATTAAATTAAAACTGGTAATTAAATATATTAAACAACCATTAAAAAGACTTTTGAGAGATCAATGCTAAAACGCACGGAATCATTCATTTTTCCTCGTATAAAATCTATCCCATTTTATTCTATGTATGAAAACTCTTTGCTACTAAACTTTTTAAATTGACTTATAAATTTAAAACTAAACTGCAAAACTAATGATCGAGCTCGTAAACAAAAGTCACGACCGCGTAATAGAAAGATGCCTATGCGTAAGATTTAATTTTCGAATCATAATTATAGCCTCTGAAAGTACGCCATGTTTAACAACTGTATTGAAAACCATATACTCAGAGGGAGCACTGATTAACAGATTACTAATTCAAATTGAGACGCTAAATGTGGGTGTACTGTAGGTGTACCTCTGCCTTGCCCTTCGAAGAATACAGGCGTGAAGTTATGTTTAATTCTTTCCAAAGCATAATTTGAATTTAGAATCTGTTAATGAATGTTTAAACTTTGTAGATTTTATACGAGGAAAAATGAATGATTCCATAAGTTTTAGCATTTAATTCTCAAAAGTCTTTTAAATGGTTGTTTAATATATTTAATTACCGCGCACGCCGGGCGCACGGATGGCGCAGTGGTTGAGCGATTGACTGCTGCGCTGCGTGTCGCGGGTTCGATTCCCGCACGGAACAAATATTTGTATGACCTACAGATAGTTGTTACGGCTCTGGGTGTTTGTGTATGTGAGTTTATATGTTTGTAAACGCACCCACGATACAGGAAGAAATTCCTAGTGCGGGGCAACGTTTTAAAAAAAAAATAAAAAAATAAAAAAAAAATAAAAAAAAATTACCAGTTTCAATTAAATTATTTTCACATCAACATTTGTCAAAAATCGAATAGGCTGTGTAGGCTGTTTACGTTGTTAAAAAAATATGTCTATTATGTATTTTTTTTTTTTTGTGAATTATCAAATCTTTGTTTTTACGATTTCCCACAACTGTATTAAAAAATATCGTGTGATACACGGGCGTGTAGGTTATTGCAAACTAGTGTCATTAAAAACCCTCGCCTTCGGCTCGGGCTTGTTAATGACAGCTCGTTTGCAATAACCTACTTTCCACCCTTGTATCACAATGTATTTATTTTATTTTATTTTTATTTTATTATTAATGTACACACAGAAAATACATACAGAAAACACATCATGACATTGGAGTACAAAGGTACTGCTAATTTCTTAAGAAATTTCTACCAGCAGACCCGCGAAAAGGAGAAATGAAGAAGAAATGTAGACAAATAGTGTGTGAGAACAGGAAGAGAAGAAAAGTGAACGACTAACCTAAGATATAAATACATACACATATAGTGTAAGTGATACATACTTAAATAAATACATAACTCTAAAATATATAGATACTAAATATATATACATACTAAATATATAAATATCAGTTTTGAGAGGAAAGATAATGCTCTTTTACTCGTTTTTTAAAAAGCGAGATAGTATCTAGATCTCTGATGCTAGGCGGAAGTGAGTTCCACAATCTCACAGCATGGACAGAGAAGGAATAGGAATAATAGCTGGTTTTATGAGGATGGGATTTAAGGAGGGATCTAAGATGTGACCTACATAATGCATCTCTAGGGCGAGCGTAAGAAAATCGCTCACGCAGGTAGGAAGGATAAGACGGGTTGTGTAAGATGTTAAAGAGGAGACATAAAATCCGAGTGTTCCTGCGAAGACGGATTGGGAGCCACTTGAGTTCCTTGCGAAGGTGAGAAACATGATCATACTTACGTAGACCATAAACAAAGCGAATGCATAAGTTTTGCAGGCGCTCAAGCTTGTTCAATAGCTCCTCTGTGGCATCCAGGTAGCAGGCGTCGGCATAATCTATAATCGGCTGAATAAGTGTTTGCGCCAAAGAAATTTTCGTCTTTAAGGGCAATAGACTCTGAAGGCACCTTAGCGAATGGAATGAAAAATGCACCTTACGACTGACTTCGTTGACCTGAGCATGCCAGGAAAGATTGGAGTCAATGATTACCCCCAGATCCTTTGCGGTTTCGGTAAATTCTATGTGAACACCGTCGAGATATAGAGGCATCAAAGAAGCAAGGTTAGCCGCATTGCGAACGAATTTGCTGCCTATGACCATGGCCTGTGATTTACTTGGGTTAATTTGTAGAACAAAAGATTTAGCCCATGAGCTGATACAAGCCAAGTCCTGGTTCATAGCCGCAACAGCAGAACCAGCGTCGTCTAAAGTAAAATGTCGATAGAGCTGCAAGTCATCTGCATAAAGATGGAAACTAGATGAGATTACTCTGGTAACAAAGTTAATGAAGATTGAAAAAAGAAGAGGAGAGAGAACGCTACCCTGAGGAACCCCCTCAGTGAGGCTACACCAATCAGAGAAGGACTCATCAAGGCGAACACACTGAGAACGTCCCCGAAGATAAGAATTGAACCATGCTAAAGCGGAAGAAGAAAAATTTATGGATTCCAGAACACCGAGTAAAATGTCGAAATCCACTGAGTTGAAGGCACTGCTAAAGTCAAGCAATACAAGTACAGTAAGGGACTTATTCTCCATAGCCCAGCGGACATCGTCAGTTACTTTTAAAAGTGCAGAAACAGTGCTGTGACCCGAACGAAAACCGGATTGAAAGGGAGATATTAACGAGTTTGACGTCAAGAAATATGATACTTGTCTATGAACTAAGTGTTCGAAGACTTTAGAGAGAAATGGAAGGATAGAAATAGGTCTAAAGTGAGTTAATAAAGAAGGATTGTTGGTTTTAGGTAAGGGTATGATGTGAGCCTGCTTCCAGACCGTCGGAAAAGAGCAAGAGGTAAACGAGTGATTAAAGATATGAGTTAGAACAGGAAGCAATGATTGAAGGATAAAAGTAATCATTCTGGAACATAACTTATCATTACCGACTGCTGAAGAAGTTATTGCCAAAACAGACTTCTTAACGTCATCCTCGGTAACATTGCTAAGGTTAAAGGTCGGGCATTGTGGCAACGGCAAACTGGAAAGACTCTCTAAAGTTGCTGCCTTGACACACTTATCAAGAGAAAAAGGAAGACGAGAGAAATGATTGTTGAGATCATTGAGGTTCACATCCTTGCACTGGTTGGTAGGCGATTTGCCTATTCCTACAGACTTAAGGAATCTCCATATATCGGAAGAACTACGGTTATTGAGTTGTTCATGGAAGTAGCGCCTCTTAGCATCCTGACACAGATGACTGCAGCGATTACGTAAATATTTGTAATAAGCGAGATTCAGGTCTGAAGGTCTGCGCTTATACCTGCTTTTGGCCCTGTCCCTACGGGCCATATGCTCCTTAATTTGTGGTGTAATCCATGGTGCAGGATTATGCCGTACTTTGACTCGTCGGATAGGGGCATGCTGGTCATACAAGTTCAGAATGGTTACATTAAGGCATTCCACCTTGTCGTTGATGTCATCGGTACTGACCAGAGTAGACCAATCGAGATCGCCGGCATCACGCCGCAGTGCCTCCAGGTCTATGCCCTTGTAGTTACGAAGATATAAGAGCTGGGGCTTACGCTTGGGAACACGGATACGATAAGATAGGTAAACAAGATCGTGGTAAGAGAAAGTAGCAGTAAGCTGGCCATGGGAAGAAACATTATTAGGAGAGGAAACAATCATAAGATCAAGTAAAGAAGGCGTACAATTGGGAAAATAGTGAGTAGCAGAGAGAGGCAAAACTTGAAGATTGAATGAAGACAAGAGTGAAAGAAGTTTAAGAGAGCGAGAGTCATTTTTAATCAAGCAGGTATTAAAGTCACCCATTAAAATAATGTGCTCATACATAGGACATAGATCGCTGAGAATGGATTCAAGAGAATTGAAGTAGTCAATGTGAAGATTAGGGCTGTAGAGTACTGCAAGCAGAACTTTTGTGTGATGAACACATACTTCAATAAACAAGTATTCAGCCGATTCAGAGTACAGCGAAGGAGATGAACTAACCACCCTGTAGGGTAAGTCAGACCGCAGGTACACCGCCACACCTCCTCCACCTTTGCCAGTCCTATCATTGCGGATCAAAACGAAGCCGGGGATTGAATAACAAGTAGATGGGAGAGAAGGCTTCAGAAATGATTCCGATATCAATATTGCATCCAGGTTAGCACTGCTAAAGGATGCCAGAAGTTCAGAATAGTGACCAGGAACACTCTGGGCGTTTATGTGCACAATATGAAGATTTTTAGGATCATTAGAGAAAAGAGAGGAGATTTTATCATGTAAAGTGAGCGGTAAGGATGGGTCACTATCCGCACTAGCAAAACTATCAGAAGAAGAGCATGAGATGAAGCTGTCATTAAAATCAGCTACATCATTCATAATATATATAAATATACTTAAATAGTAATACAAATAAATATAATTAATATAACTAAAATCTATGTAAATACTTAAAACGCTAATAAAGATTTCCTATCAATAAGAAAACTACCCCAACCCGCTGGTATATTGGCAGAAATTTTACAAAAACTATTATAATAACTAAGGAAATTCAACAAGTATAAATAACAATCAATTCACACATCGACATCGAATGAAATGTAAAAAGAATAAAAACAAAACGCAATGCAACCTACTGTCAGACGTCATGTCAACTGACAGATGCCAACTGTCAGTGCCACAACGCCTAGTCATTCAATGTACTATTATTTTTGTTATCAATAAACCCTTTTTACATTATCTCTGTAATATTTTAGCTCAACCATTATATGCCACATTTCATAAGTAACATACATTTACAATACAACCATATCACAGTCATTATTCAGAGTAACTTAACTATAATTCGTTTGTAAAACGTCCATTCTCTTATGCCACAGGATTCTTAACATTTACTTCAAACCCTTTCCATTTCTTAAAGTTAGTAATAACAATGACTAAGAAATTTCTTAAAATCAAGAATCAATCAATGTATATATTACATCACCGGATTACTGCGGACACAGTAAGTTTGTAGTTTTTTTTGACCAGATTATAAATTCTTGATATATTGTGAACAAATAATCCATACTAATGATATATAAATGCGAAAGTAACTGTGTCTGTACCAATTTAGATGAAATTTGGTACGAAGATAGTATAGGACCCCGAAAAGGACATAGAATAGTTCAGTTCGTTAGTTTAGTTCAGGAGGAAAATTCTATGGTGAACCAATACCTAATTAATCTCTCAAGTAAGGCGTCCCACACATCAGCAATATATTTGCGCATTACAAAAATAGGCTATTCGAAGTACTAATGCTACACAGACGAAGTCACGGGCAAAGGCTTGTTTAACAGGTGGTTCCGGCACTACCTAAGTCGCAGAACCTTACAAACCTGCATTTCCGGAGTGGTCGGTAAGGAAGCTGCGGTTGGCCTTGGCGTGCTGACTGGATCCGTGTACGGACCAGTTGGCTATGTCATGCATGTCAATAGCGTCAGTAATGTTGTGAAGAAATGGCGTGTTTATATGTATGCGGACGACATGTCTCATGTACTCTTCGAGGGATATACAGGTGGTCAGGTCTGTTTTGCAGGATGACTTCGACAATATCACCCGATGACCGCGCGATAACGGTATCATCCTAAATCTAAGTAAGACGAAGGTGATGCATGTGCACTCGCCGCACAACCTGCTGGCATAAAAGGTCTGCAGTGATGATATCGGTATCGTGGGCCACACTTACGAGTGCATGCTCGTCGGGAATGTCAATTGTGTATGTGAAAAACTTGAGTATCTCGATAGATTTAGGTATCTGGGTCTGTGGGTGGACCGCCACATAAACTGGAAGACACAGATTGACACAGTGTGTGCAAGGCTTAGGTCAGTTTTGGGTAAGTTTTATGTCTTGAAGGCGCCGTTGAGTAGAAAACGTTGCGTAAATTTATTTTGCCCTTTCTGAGTCTTTAATTAGCTATGGACTGAATATGTATGGCCGTATATTTAAAACATATTTGAATAGTATCAGATCACTGCAAATTCGTTTCATAAAGTATAATAAAGCGAGAGAGTAAGGTTAATTATGAAAAACTATTTGTTGTTTGTAAGGTGCTTCCTGTACATGAGAAGGTCAAGTATTTGTTGGTTCTCGAGCAGTTCTACAACGATCAATATAAAGTCTATGAAAAGAACACTTATAATACTCGAAGTGTTAGAGAACGTAAGTTCCTGCGAGCATCAGCAAAAAATTACTAAGGCAAGAGAACCAACAAGTACTTGATCCCCACAGTGTTTAATAGTCTTGATTGGTTGAGAAAGGAAAGTGGTGGAATTGCCAAGGGAACATTAAAAAGAAAACTTGTAGTTGCCTGTGATAGTGCATCAGCACTGTCACATGTAGCAGCTACTTCACGGCGGGATTGACTAGGCATATTAATCATAGTGTGCCTGGTTTATCTGGTTGTAGTATAGTCGTAGTAAGTCACTAAGTTTGAATCTACTTATTATAACATTGCGCTGACGCGCGCTCGTCTGTTTTGTTGTTGTGAGTTTGTTATGCCTATTTATCCATATATAGCTAGGTGGCGGCGCGGGCTGGCGCTGCCACTGCGCCAGCGAATGTGCGCCGGCGAATTGTGTTGATTGTATGTCTATATTTAAGTGTATACCAATTGTTATACGAGCGCTAATCCCGCCGATAAACTGCCTCGCAGTTTGGTGGGTTTGTAATGTAAAGAAACAAATGTATTTTTCAAAATAAACGATTTATTATTTTTTATTTTTCTATTTACTAATAAGTGGGTACTCTAAAGTGGTTACTCTTTTATCCAGTTTTCCAAAAAGGAGGAGGTTCTATATTAGACTGTATGTTTTTTTTTATGTCACATCACACATCACATAATCAGCCTATTAATGTTCCCATTGCTGGGACACAGGCCTCCTCTCTGCTAGAGGGAATGGGCCGTTAACCACCACGCGGGCCCAGTGCGGGTTGGTGGATGTCACATGTCTTCGAATTTTTGGTTCTAGGACATGCTGGTTTCCTCACGAAGTTTTCCTTTACCGTTTTGAGAGCAGAAGTGATGAAATAATTTACACAAAGTAAAGCGCTTGCCTGGGCTTGAACCCACGACCTACAACTTGTAAGTCGCGGCCGATAGAGCCTTTTTTTATGTATGTTCCTATTACTCCGCCATTTATGGACCGACTTTGTTTTTTTTTTATCTGATGTGGTATACTCTCGAGGGAAATACCATTGACACCAAGTCAGGAACTGATGAGGGAATCCGATGGAAATAGAGAGAACTCCTCAAATTTTATAGGCATACGTATATCTTTTTTGGTATTTTATCAACATTGTAAGCATTTGCATTCAGATAGTATCAGTTGGTGAGGTGGAACTGATGAAGAAGACCACAAAAGGCCACTGGAATTTCTCAATGATAAGTATGTGTTTGGGTATAAGATATCTCCAAAAATTTAATGACTGTGATAAAGCAAATATAAATAAATAATTATAATGAAAATGGCACCATTGAACTGATCTTGTGATGAAGCCGGAAGGTGGGCACCGGAACTCCGTAATAAAACAATGTATCCCAGTCGTGTTAAGGCTTGTTGGAATTGTTATGAGAAGCCTTTCGGCTATAAATGATTTTCATAGTAGATAATACTAAAACTAAAAAGTAAAAAAACATAAAAAAATTCAACACTTACGAAACAAAACACTACAAAACGAAAAAAATACTTTCTTTTCGGAAGTCGGTGTCAATAACGAAAAAAAAATTGGTACCAAAGACACCGACTTCCGGAAAGAAAGTTTTGTGTCACTTTGTAGTGTTTTGATTTGGAAGCCGATTTAACTTTTTTGTTAAGAAGTTTATTTAATGTTTGTATACCCAACTTATTTGATACAAATTTTAATTGAAAATTAATCAATTTTTATCATTATATTGTTAATTAAAGATTTCTAGGGACAGAAATATGTTGAGACAAATTACGAAGCAAAAAAAAAAATACAAATTATTATTATTATGCCAAGCCTGTAAGATAAATTTAAGATTTATTTATTTTATAGGTTGCATAGCTAAGCATTTCTAAACTATAAAAAAGTATTTAAACGAGCGTTTGGATGAGTGATTGAATTAGTGAAAGGTGAAACAAAACAATAAGATAGAAAATAATTATTTATTTAACATACAGCAAATTATCACAAACAATACAAGAAATACAAAAAAAACAAATGACTATAAAATTACACAAGGATTAATTAAATTAAATTACCGTTAAAATTAAATTAAAAATTAATTAAACAAAAACTAATTAAATTAAAAAGAAATAAACTTAAAAACTAATTAAATTAAATAAGAGCTCCCCACGTGTAGCTGCTGCATCCGTCACCGCCTGATACGCGCCATAGATGTAGCATCTAAGGCGCGTACGTATACATACAGTGCAGCAACCACACGTTTTTCCTTTCCGGTGTTGATTGTAGCCGATATCTGATCGATATCGACAATCCCTGTACAACATTTCCTAGGACGGAGAGGAGCTCTTCATAATTCTGGTGCAGCTGGAAGAGAATTGGGTAAAATTAGCGATATTTATTTTTGATACATCGATCTAGAAAACGACAAGATCTGAAATCCTAATAAATGTGGAGCGCAACCTAAGTGGTGCGCGTAGGGCAGTCTTACTCTAGCACAAGTTGTTGTCTACTAACTAAGTTGTTGACTACTAACTGATAATGGTTTTACTATAAACCCCAAACCCTGACTAGTGATTCTAGTGAACTGTTTATTACTTCTGAAATAGAGTTGCAATTTGCGTGAGAATTTACAATCAGATAATTATTTCCCTGTGTTGAGCCTACGCATGCTAATAACAACATTTTGCGATTATTAATCCATCCGACAAACTTTAGGTTAGGTTAGTTTGTAAATGTTCAGTGTTTATAAGATTGTCTGTCAAGTTGACTGTAATACTCATTTCATTCTTAATTCTACACTTTATTAATTTATTACAGAAAAAAAACCGGCCCTATAATTATATAGTTGGGCGCACGGTTGGCGCAGTGGTTAAGCGATTGACTGCTGCGCTGCGTGTCGTGGGTTCGATTCCCGCACAGAACAAAAATTTGTATGACATATAATAAAATCGTAGCTCGGATGAAAATCTTTTCAGGAAAGAAATTGTTCAACCAATCAATCAATTGATTGATTGATTGAACGTTTTTATATATAAAAAAAAAAAAACTACTCAACAAGTTCTAAACAACGAAATCCCCCCTTTAGCTGTATCGGAGATAGAACATTTGAAAACTGTAGCTCCAACTGTTTGGCTGTAAAACTTGTGTGACAGACGACGGACAGACACGTGAGTGACAGCAATAGGGCTCCGTTTGGAGACGGAATTTGGCACGTACCTGTGCGGACAGACATCTGTGTGCCCTGGAGTCATGACTACGCAGCAGAGCGCGCATATATTGTAGAAGAGGCCCGGCTAATGTGTGGCGATCAGTCCACTTGTACGCCGGGCTCTTTCGCACCTCTGAAATGAAACAGATAAGATTTATAAGAATGATTTTAAATTGAACAGGCACATAATAAATCTGTCAATTACTTATTCAGAAAGATTAAATTGTACAATGCTATATGCCGCAAAGCTGACATCGATATAAATCACGACACTCTTAACTCTTTTTATAAAGAAATGATATAACCACTTTCAGGTGATGGACTTTTGATTTATCACTTTAAATCAAAATTAATGTATAACTTCAATTTTTTATTTAAGATGGGTTAGCTCTCGACTCTCATCTAGGTCAGAGGTGACAGAAACGAAGTCGAATGTTTGAGTTTTGTTTCAAATTAGCTAAATCAAGTTCAGCTAATTTGAAATTTGACTAATTTTAAGAGTTAACATGTTGAATATGACTAATAAAAATGTTGATATTATTATTTGAATGCCAGTTAATACTAAAATTTATTGCTTTTTTTTGTTATGTTGTAAATTATATTTAATTATTTATATGTATATTTTAACATTACTCTTTTTCTCATAATCCATTTATTTTTAAATAATTCTATATCTATATTTTTTAGTTTAATTTTATTTTATTGTCAATTTGCCGCTGTTTATTTTTAATTGTTTGTTTATTTGTATTGTCAAGTGTTACTAACATTATAAGGTTCTTCCAATAACAGATAATGGACTATATTGTTTGAATAATCAAATAAATTATATTGTTGATCAATTATATAGAGCTGTGTATACTCATCAATTTATAAACTGAGGTTAATAATTGTTATTATTGAGTGTGCATTACACGAAAATGATATGCAGCTAGAATTCAGTTTTTGTTGTTTTGTAACCCTAATAAATAAAGACAGGTATTTTAAATAATTTACCTGCAAAATAGTCTCCTAACAAGTTAGCCGCGTTAATCAAGCACTCCAGGTCTGCAGTCCACTCCAATACGTCAAGTTCTGAAACCAACAATAATCAAAATGTTAGCAATTTAATCTAAATAATTATTATTTTGTTGAGTTGAGTTGCAAGAGAATGATGATTTTATTGCAAAGTGTATTCAGTAACAGATAGGCAGTCGCTGCATTTGATTCAGCTGGACAAACGTTATGAGGATGATCAGATGATGATCGTTGAGCCCAGTAGGTAGCTACTCCAATAGCGATATCCATGGCATTCTAGGTTTTTGTAGGTGAAGGTGTATGGATACTTTGGATACTAACAAATGCAACACTATATAAAACACTTAAAATCATAAACTCACTTGCAAAAGTCTCGAGCATGACCTCGAGTAGGGCTCCAGTCATCTTACGTCGATGCTGTCGAGTGCAGGCCGCTCCTACGGCAGCAAGCTTGCGAGCTGTGCCTGCGCTTAGCAGGGCGGCGGCCCGGAATGTGGCGAAGGCTTGGCTGGATATAAAGGGAGAATTTTAGTCACAAGTCACCAAGGCCTGTTACTGGAACATTGTGACAAATTGTCAAATGCGCGTGACTTACAGTGATTGATTTAGTGAATCAAAACTGCCACTAAGCAACACTTGCGTTTTGTTTGTGACGCGTTGATAGGTATCTTTTGAGAAACTGAAGTATGCTAATTTAATGGAAATATTTTATCTATGCTGTCAGGAATTTGGTAGCGTGGCGGGAAGAAACATTTATAACTACGAGTAAATAACAACTAGAAGTAGTAAATAAGATTACTCACTGCAAACTTGCTTCGTCGGGGCACATTGAGGACACGGTAGTCTCAAAGTTTAACAGTTTCCTGTTAAACTCTAAGATATTTTCCCCCAGGGCAAACTGTTCTAGCTGTAAACAAAGATAATACTTTATGTGGGCGTTGGATGCGAGAAGCACAGAACCTGTAGTTATTAGGGATGTTTTTTGGCTGAAATTATGTTGATGATGAAATGGATAAGCTTAAGGGTTCACCTATTTTGATGCAAGATGTGCATGGGCAATATTCGTCAGACAATAACAGTACAGTCAAGGTAAGGTAAACCTTGCTAATTGGGGTTATAATGGAAAACCTTTTCTACTACATCGTCGTAATGTATAAAATTGCTTACCAGTGTCAACAACGGTAAGTATTGCTCGTCGATTCGCAACAACTCTACGAGATTCGGGTCGTCCTTGTGGGGTTCTGACAGCTCTGGCTCTTTCTCAGGCTGTATCTCGCTTTCTACGTCTATTCCGGTTGGGTATGAAAAGGAAGGTAAGTTTAGTTATTATCAAGTTAGTGTCGAGGAGTTACTGTATAACTAGATATAATAACAACCGGCCAAGTGCGTGTCGGGCCACGCGCAGTAATAGAGTTCCGAAGTTGCATAATAATGCGGACTAAAAAGAGGGTTTTGTTGTTGTTACATGAATATTAGAACGGTTTCAGCGGCTCACAAAGTCTAAAAACGGGCCCACATAGGATTTTTTAATCTATATTCTCGCGTTTGACCACTATCTCGCCTGATGGTAAGCGATGGTGTGGTCTACGGTGAAGCACGTTTGCCTAGATGTAATCTATTCACTCTTGACTTAAACTAAATAAGGACTAACTGGTAACTGAAGAAGGAGTTATAAAATCCAACTTCGCAACTGAAGTTAGAAAAATGTTATCTATTTGAGTACAATCGCGAATTGCGAAAGAAGCCGATACGAGCGCGCGTTAGAGCCACGGGGAATGGTATAGTTCGTTCCTGGATCCTTGCGTGCACGCTCCTTGTTTATTTCTCTGTCGGAATTAGAAAAAAATCGTATGTATTCACCTCTAATCTCCTCTAATACCGCAGATTGGAGGTGAATCCTCTAATCTGCGGTATTCACTATTTCATTCTGGAAAGTTTTACGCTACTCGATTAGTGATGAAGTCGAGTCGAATAGAAGTTTTAAACTTTTTTTAAACTTTATAGAAGGATATCGACAAAAGAAAATAGGTAATTTGCTTGGAAATCTAATCTAATTTGACTTTACTTTTACGTTTTAATTACAAAACGTCGAAAATACTTCTGCACTAACACAAAATAGACTCCACCGCGCGCATGCGCCGTATGTACTACGTTCTGGTACTGCCAACAACTCCGCCCACTCCAATGCGTTATTTATTTATTAATTTAGAAATCATTATTATTAAGGATGTTATGATTTTCTTTTTGTATATTTTTACATGGTTTATAAGCATATATTTACTATCTGTTTTACACAGCTAACAACGACATTTAAGTAATTTTTCAATGGCATTTGTACAAAAATTTTACTGTGCCAAGTACATTTTATAAGTTGGTCGACTATTACTCGTAAACTTGTAAAGCCTGTTATGATTTCATTTTTGTATATTTTTACATAGTTCGTAAGCATTATATTTACTCTGTTTTACACAGCTATCAACTTTATTTTAGTAATTTTTCAATGGCATTTGTACAAAATTTTTACTGTTTCAAGTACATTTTATAAGTTGGTCGACTATTACTCGTAAACTTGTAAAGCCTTGTTATCCGTGATAATTTTCCTTTTAATTTCGTTATATTTACTACTGTCGTGAATTTTTTCACATAGCCAAGAGCAACCATTTCGCTGGTTGGGGGGGGGACACTTGACTCTAACATAAATTTGCAACTTAAAGCTTAATTTTACGCAAACGGATTTCTGAATCGAAAAATGGTTTTAACAAACCCATAATATTTTTGAATGGCCTTTCTAACGATACCCCACACCATGGGATAGATGAGAAAAAAAAAATTCATCCCCACTTTACGTCTAAATGTCGAAAAAAAATGATGTTTCATGATTTTATGTTCCCACTTTGTCGAAATTATTTATATGTATATACTTGCCAAATTATAGCTTTCTAGTACTTAGATTCTCTGAGCTATGCTGCGGACGGACAGACGGACAGAGCGAAACTATAAGGGTTCCTTGTTGATTTCGGAACCCTAAAAATGTAGCAAAAGGAGTATGGATCGCTGCAGTTCTTTTTTTTTTTTTTTTTTTTTTTACTATGTATAGGCCTGTGTTTGACCACAATCTCACCGTGGTTAGTGATGATGTGGCCGATGGTGGTAAGCACACAAAGCCTAGAAGGGAACTGGCTCTCAAGTGCTGCTGTCGGAACACACCGGAAGGTGCTTGGCGACAGATTTTCAACTTGAGGGTGGTTGCCAGCCAGGCGGGTACTACAAAGTACCCTACCACCGTGCTATGGTTTCCTCACGATGTTTTCCTTCACCGAAAGCTCAAGCTCATTGTAGGATTCGAACCCGCGACCTTCGTCTCGGTATCCGACGTCACTACCACTGAGCTATCATCGCCTTAAAGTTCTGTAGTTCTATCTACTTCAATGAAGTTGTACATTTATATAGGTATGTCATACAGTTATATTTAAGTAGACTTGGGCCATTCTGAAAAAATTCTGAAGGAATATCCTAACACTACTTTGCCAAAATGAAAAGAAATCTCTTCTTCGATCACAATTAAGTAAATAATATTATTATATTTACAAAAGAGTTATTGCAATTAGTTATTATTTAACACTCCATCTAGAAAAATGTTTCCCTAAAAAATGTAAAATATCTCAAGAATATAAAAATACAATATAATTATGTAAATTACATTAAAATTTTACTCACCAGCTTCTTCTACCAACTCCTCTCTAAGAGGCTCCACTATCTGCCACTCCTGATCGCATGCTATTTTCACTACGATTGGGCCTAAAAAATGAAGATTTTTATTATTTTAAAGTTGAAATAATAAAAATAAATAATGGAAGGGCATTACGATAGGCAAATCCCAAAAAACAGATTGAGATTTGCAGCCAAAAATTTTCGCCGAGAAAATAGGAAAATCTCAAAAAAGCCCAGAAAAATATCGCATGTAAATAATATTTCACTCACCTTCTTCGGTTTGTTCTTCTATTTTTATTTCCTGCTCCTCGCTCTCGCGAGTTACTTTCAATACGGACGGTTCTAAGAAAATATAATTAGTTTTAATTATTTTTAAATGAATCATGAATATCCTACAGACGTGAAGGAATCTGATAAAGTGTGTTATGCAATTAGGGTGCAGATGTATTAACGTATTGTTACGAACACGATGGAAAAAGGGTTGACTTTAAGATATTTTAGCTATAACAACATAACTAGCATCTGCCAGCGGCTTCGCTCGCGTGAAAAGTGTTTTTCAAGCAGGAGACAGAACATACAAGGCCAATAGGCACAAAGAGTCGTTTACAACTGTATGTACTATTCCAAGAAATATTCAATTTCAAGAATTGTCAAACACCACTTTTATAGAAAAAATGCCACGGGAGTGAAGCCATGAGCAAAGTACTAGTTTCTTTTTTCTTAATTATTTTTTTAGACAAAATAAAATAATATCCTAGCGCTTAAGTTAAATGTTGCGTGGGCAAGTTTACAGACACAAATCACAATCACTTCGTCGAAAAACAACCATTAACAATTCGTATTTTTATGGGATCTAGGTTGAGACGATAATTTAATCAGGACAAAGAAGTGATTTAACTTAATTATTTAAACACACATTCAGAAAAAAAATACTATTTACCTTTGCCGGCATAAAATTTTTTTGCGAGTATTTCACAACCCCGCGTCACAACCACTTGAACGATAAAACACAAGATTGACATTTTTATATAAAAATTAAATTAACACAAAAAAGTTCTTAAACTGCTCGACCACTTCTGTCCAAAGCACGAATACGAATGCTAGAACTAACACATAAAATACATTTCGCTAGTGCTTGGGCATAACATACGGGGGTGGGGAGTGGCGGTTGTCTCTTTCTATCATATAGCGCTTTCTCACTCTTACACAAAACCGGTAACCTGTCATTGTTTTCAAATGAGATAAGTACAGGTCAATTAGCAATTCTTTTTGTAGTTTCGTCTCTCTTTCTAATGTTTACTTGTTACATAGCTCTGTCTTGCTCTCTCACCATTGTTTTTGATTTCTTTTTGCCCCGTAATAGAGAATGCATTAGGTAATCGTAATTTTTATGATTTTTTATATTTTGTTAAAAATGTGTCTGGGGACTTGTAGCTACATTTGAATGTTTTATATGTTTTATATGCCTTGAAGCAGAAAAAAATATAATAAAATTCATTCCAAGTGAAACAGCAATGATCAGAAATGATCACACATACATAAGATTCAAATTCAGTGTAAAGAGGTGATTTCAAATATATATAACACTTAATATGATTAAAAATAATTCCAAAAAAAATGATATCTAAAAAGTTAAAATTAAAGGAAAAATTAAAAAAATGCAAAAGCCCGACTGATTAAGAAGCGAATATGTATCCTCCGCTGCACAACATGATTTTCTTCTAGTTTACCTCTTTTTAGTTTGCATAATTTTTTTATAATCTTGTACATTCGAATATTAGTTTATCACTTAAATTCTTCTGTTAGGTGAAATGCAGTTGATGTTTAAACTGCGATTGACGCTTGTATTATAAAATTAATAATGTAAATAAAATATGATCAATCTGCCTAGCCTTTATCCAACTATGGTATGGTCGGCTTCCAGTCAAAAGGGATTCAGCTGAGTACTGGTATTTAACACAGAGCGAGTGCCAATCTGACTTCCTTAACCCAGTAACTGGGTATCACGATATTCCTTGGTAAGACTGGCGTCAGATTTTACGGCTTCTGACTACCGCAATGGTAATAACTGCCAAAGATCTTCGAAAGACAGTCGGGGACAAACATTTAGACGCATTCAAAGGTTTTGACTTATGAATTCGATACATATGTGACGAAATTATTCTATGAAGGACTACATTCCAAACTTCTTTTTTTTACATCATGATTTTCTTTCGATTTGTCAAAATTCATATTTAAATTAAAGTTGAAATCATCAGTCAAAAAAATTATCAAGATATTAAAGAAAACAATTATAACTCAATTAATTGTCCAATTTTTATAGTAATTTGGTTGGAATTATGAAATCACATTACGTAAGTCTAAATATACTATTGTCTGTTCTCAATTAGATATCGTTACACATCGCTTGGAATAATAAACACTAAGTACCAATTACTCTGAAGAACATAGGTACGTTAATTTGTGTCACTAAGTAATGACTACAGAAATGCCCAGGTGTTTACTAAATCGTTGTTACAACTAAACGGCTGAACCGATTGAGATGAAATTTTGTTATGAGATAGTTTGAGAACCTGGAAAGGACAGAGGATAGTTTTTATCTTGTTAGTATGTTCACTTGGGATGATACAACACTTTTTACGCGGGTGAACCTGCATCAAATTTAAGTTGCAAAATTCATTTACAATCACCGGGACAGGTGAATGCAAATAAAATGTTGTACAAAACTAATCAATATGATTCTAAATCAAAATTTCTCTATAGAATATTTGAATTAAATATAAACATAACATAACGCCTGTGTATCCCGAGGGGTTAGGAAGAGGCTCATCACCCACATCAATGAGCGGTCATCCTGTTGCTACACAAAGTATTATCACCGGAGTTTGCTACTAATCAGTCCCCAGCCGTAATCATCCTAATCCTGTTAAACACCACGCTGCAAGTCCTTTCAATCAGACAATAGAGCTTCTTCCACTATTCATGCCTGTATCGTTGTCTTCACAAGCTACGCAGAATGTCTTTGTCTCAGTTCTTGAGTTAATCCTTTACAAATGCTCCACAGTGCTGTTTATATATTATACTGTTCTATAAAACTTTGTTTTATGGTTGTAAGCGCCTTTAGAGAGACTTTTGTTTTATTGCTACCTGCAGATTTCTTTTTCGGGTCTTTTTTAAGTAGAAGAATAGTGTAATAAAGTTTTATATCCTTGCTAGGAACGAGCATGCGTGGTAATTAATGATCGTGCCTTCTCTGTAAGAAAAGAGACCTTTTCCCTACAGTAAAATAGGAACAGGCTGGTATTATTATTATATTATATCCTTTCTATAGATCTTAAGGTATGCTAACTGTAAGATTTTTATAAGTTGATCCGGCAGAGAACCAAAGTTTTTGACATAGTGCCGAGAATAAGCAAGCTGAAGTGGCAATGGGCTGGCCATATTAGGCGTGGAACCGATCACCGTTTGGGTAAATGGAGACTGCGAACTGATAAACGTAAGGTAGGACGCCCTCAGGCTAGGTGGACCGACAATCTTCGCATTGTAGCTGGTAGCAGCTGAATGAGAGTTGCCGAAAGGCCTATGTCCATTAGTGGACTGCTATAGGTTGATGATGATGAAGTTTATACAATTAAACGTAAGTCTCAACATATTTTTTTACACAGAAGGAGCTGAGTTAACGAATGTAACATGAGTTTTAGATTTAAACTGCTATTTATTCAAAAAATTAAAAGAAAAATCTTTTTAACAAAAATATTAAACCGACTTACAAAACACTACAAAGTGAAAAATAACTTTGACTTTCTGTTCGAAGTCGGGAAGTTCGGCCCTTTTGGAAGTCGGTTTAATTTGTTTGTTAAAAAGTTACTTATTTTACTCTTTTTAGTTTTGGTACCTTAAATTATCATGAAAATATGTATTATTAAATATAACTAAAAAACTACTCGTCAGTACTTGATCAAATGGGATCACATAAGAAGCACCAGCTTTCAAATAAAACAATTATCATCGAAATCGGTTTACCTAGTAAAAAATTCTGAAGTAACAAACAAAAAAATAATTACGTCGAATTATCGAAATGTCGAATTGAGAACCTCCTCATTTTTGAAGTGATTAATAAAACATTTGGCACGAATTATTGGTAAAAAGGCCTGTTTTGGAATATTTTTCCTAACAAATACAAATTTTATCAAGGGGTGCGGACATAAACGAATTCTTGGTTAAGCTCGCCTTTGTCTAATACAAAGAAAAAAGAATCAGAATAAGAGATTTAAAAAAAATACTACTTATGATCTTATCTACGATTCTCGAGTTATTATCTGAGCTATAACAATATTATCAATGCGACCCCGAAGGTTTCAGAGTGTCGTAGAATCCCTAACATCTGGCTACTTTCTAGAAACGTTATCTACAAATTATTGGTGTCCATTGCCCGAAAATACCTTGTACTAATCCGTACTAATATTGTAAATGTAAAAACGGTCGCTGTAGGCATAACCTGATCAGATAGGGGTACTCCGATCAGCCACAATGTGACTGCGAAACTAATCCACAGACGATGCCCCATCACCTGTCCTACTACCTGTGCACCAACACCTGCACCATGCGAGACCTTTGCGAGGAGACTTTGGCCTGGCTGAGTACTGGACGAAAAAAAAACTAAATAAGAAGGAATCATCGATCGATACGAAAACTAAGAAGAATGCGAAAGTAACTTTGTCTGTTTGTTTGTTATCTTTTCACATCTTAACGGCAAAACGGATTTGTATGAAACTTGGCACACACATAGACTATGTCCTGGATTAGGTCATAGAATAATTTTGATCCCGATGATATCATCATCATTTTGGCTGAAAGACGTCCACTGCTGAACATAGGCTTCACCCAAGTGTCACCACATTGACCGGTCCTATGCATAATCTCCCTTGAATACATTTTCGAAATTCACGCGGGCGAAACCGATGGCAGAAACGATCTGTTAATAAATTGTACCCTTTTTTTTACATGGATATATGGAGGTGTAGAATAAAACCAGGATAGTTGCCCAAGGTGTATAGTTGCCCCGATTGTAATAACTCTAGTTTCACGGATTAATCGCATGCTATTTTATTAATTTATCGAAAGATTCTCCAACTACCACTAAGTTGAGGGTATCTCATGTCTCTTGGCGATTGCATGGGAAGGCAAAATGCATTCAAAATATTTGCGGGATACATGTCCTGTTTCTCGGTATCTACCCTAAATGTAACTTACATGCCTTAAGGTGAACGCGCACCTAGCCGCACCGCAGGAGCCGCACGCGCCGCAGTCATCACATTTTATAAATCTTTATACGAAATCGTATGCAGCCTCGCGCAACTATCCGCGCCGCACGAGCTGCATTTCAGCAAAATCATACAACACTGTGCGTGCGGCGCTTTCGGCCATTCGGCGCGTCCGGCGCGTTCGGCGCGGATATCGCGGGGCCTTGAGAAAATGCGATGACTGCGGCGCGTGCGGCTCCTGCGGCGCGGATAGGTGTGCGTTCACCTTTAGGCAACTATCCCCTATGTGGTATAATGTTCCAAAATAAAGAAGCCCGCAAGAATCGCTAATAACCTGGCAATATTAAAGATAATGATTTTTACTTCTCATAAATTTGTAGATAAAAAACCAAAGTACCGACCAGTTTTACATATCAATTTATTTGTTTGTTGTACTGAGAGATATAAAATGATTTCAAAAACTGCAACTATCCGGCTTTTACCCTTTGTTCCTGTGTTTTAGGAGTCAGATTATACCTACCACTTTATTACTTACATGTATGAAACATCGCACACTAGAGTCGGGCCAACTTCCCATCTCTTGCAATGTTATACGCTGCAGTCTGATGCGGATTTCAGCCGGTTCTAATGGAATGTTTTTCTTCAAACATCTTAATCCAACGACTAACGGTATTTCTATAAAAAATAAACAACACTTTATTACACTCATGAAACTAGCAATATATTTGCTGAACATCACAACAGAATATCATAACTTAATCTTTCTATCCTTTCCCAAACTTTATTGGAGTCGGCTTCAGTCTAACTGGGTTTAGCTAAGTACCATTATTTTATATGGAGCCACTGCCTATCTGACATTTTGTTGGTAATAGTTGTGACTTCGAAGCTTCCTCGTATGTGTTCATTGTGCCCTCTGTCAAGCTAAATCAAACCGCCCGGCTATCTTAGCATCTTCATATTGTTGTTATGAACTTTGCAGATATCTAGATATTAAAAAAAAAAGGGAATAAATATAATGACCACCAAAAAAAACTTTGTGACGATAACCCCTAACCACCAAATCTAGTAATATACTGACAAAAATAGTAAATGATCACCAAATTTAGTAAATTGATCACCAAATTTTAATAGCAAATTATTGCGCTATTTAATGTTGTAAAATAGGTTAGGTTAGGTTAGAACTGTGACCAACCGCGCGCGAGCCGAGCGAGCAAAGCGAGCGGTGCCGCGGCAGCGGCCGGCGAGCGCTACTTCCAAGTTGCTCCCAGAAATTTTATAATCTTTTTGGTCATTGGTTTAATTTTGGTGATCATTTACTACTTTTGGTGATCATTTACTACTTTTGGGTTAACAATGATTTATTTGGAGTCATTTTGCCTAAACAGGATAGCGAGATGTTAAAACTTTGGTTATAATTTTACAATAAGATGCGGGTTTAATTTTGGTGATCATTTACTGTCTGTTATATGTTACTATATCTGGTGGTAAGTTAAACATAAGCCAAAAAAAAACATCAATAATAACTATTATACTCGTAACTGATCAATACTTTACAACTCGAACTAATATGGCACAGCCACAGAGAAAATAAAACTACGTTATACACACAGCGAGCACGCAACGTCATACCATGTATTTTTTCAAACCACAAAACATGTGGGTAGATTTAAAATAAAATTAATTATTTTGTTTCCATTTCAAATCTACCCTCACCTTCATTGATTTTACCAAAGATTAGATTTTGTTTTGAGAATTTCACGACTTGGTTACTGAGGCCTACACGTCTTTATTTTTTTAATTAAGTATATTGTTATGATAGTGTTTGTAATGAACTTAATTTTTTTATTTTTCCCTTTTAGTTTTACCTACCTAATAAGAAAGTTGTTTAGTAAGGTATCTATAACGCCAAAATAGATTACTCGAATAACATGCAACTTGAACATAACCGGTGAAATGAGAGATCTGCGTAACCCTTTAGAGCATGCTGGCTTGATGTTATGTTATGAAATGTTATAAAGAGACATGCGATTGCAGCAATCCCCAGAGATTTGCCGTTATTTATTGAAGAGTTCTGTTGTATAACTCCGAAGTTCTTCATCAGATCTTCACCAAATTAAAATGGGACCAATTTTGAAACATGAGTATCTTATTTTATAAACAAAAAATTTATTATCAAAGTCGGTCCACAATCGACGTAGATATAGGTGAAAACACAAAAAAATAAATTAAAAAAATTACATTCGTAATGTCGAACATAGAACCTCCTCCTTTTTGGTAAGTCGGTTAAAAAAATCAACAAAAAGGCTACCCCCCAGTACTATCCCCACTACTCGGAGCCTCATGGTTATGGACATATCCATGGTTGAAGTTTTCAGGTTAGAATTAAAATTTCCATAAATGTCCATCGATTTAAGGGGCGCAGAGGGAGGGAGGGTTAAGGGGGGTAGAGGGGCTACCCCACTGTATCATCCCTACCCCACGGAACCCCACGGTTATGGAGATATCCATGGTTAAATTTTAAGATTACTATTTAAGCAACAAAGTCGACGGAGCCCCGCTGCGCGGGGCTCCTATATCTGTCCGCAGGGACTAAAGTAACCTAACATGAAGGAGATGACGGGAGCCGAGTTCGCTCGCTTTGCTCGCTCACTTCAGCTCCCATCATCTCCTTCAAACCTAATCTATCTGTGTCAGGGTGCCCTAAGCTCCCGAGCTCGCTTCGCTCGCTCTTGGATTAATTCTCATTTATTTTCTCCACGAAAAACATACAAAAATACATAAAATTTCCGAGTCTTGAAAATTTGTAAAAAACTTTCTTCTAACGCTTTTGCGGAGCACGGCATGAAAGCCGTCTACGTGCGCATCCGCGAACATGCCCGACGCACTGCACCAAGGCGTCAGCCCCAACAACACCTTGAACCAGTGAACGGAAATAAACATTTATTTCCGTTCACTGCCTTGAACGCGTTGTTGTACTGGACGCGCAGAGCGCTGAACGATCGTTGCGTATAATGAGCCCACAGGCTG
The DNA here is from genome assembly GCA_945859665.1 of Anorthoa munda. Taxonomy (NCBI): domain Eukaryota; kingdom Metazoa; phylum Arthropoda; class Insecta; order Lepidoptera; family Noctuidae; genus Anorthoa; species Anorthoa munda. Next base: position 21,088,028 of record OX243915.1, read on the forward strand.
CACGTGTAAAGCGATGTACAGAGCGCTCTAAAGAGTGTTATTTTAACACTCGCAGCACGACGCTTGAACCTGTGTGCTATCATATTTGCTCTGATAGATAGCGCCCTACGCTCCCTGTCCATGTCCTCGTCATCACGTAGGTGTTCAGTGACCATGTGCCCAAGATATTTATAGCGGGTGACTACCTTCATAGGTATTCCGTAAAAAGTAACGGGAGGGACCTGCTCCGGTATCTTTGTACCCGCCTTAAATATCATGAGCTCACTTTTTAAGACATTATATTTGAGGCCCTGCATAGCCGCGTACATTTCACACACATTGACTAATTTCCTAAGACCGCCGATTGTTGGGCGCAGCAAAGCCATTTCGTCCGCGTAACTAAGATTGTTTATACATATGTTGTCGACATGGCAGCCGACATGAATGCTGCTGAGCTCAACGATCAGTGCATTCATGTACAAATTAAACAAAAGTGGTGATGACAATCCACCCGGTCTCACTCCACAACGTAATCTGTATGGATCTGATAACATGCCCACCCACTTGACATAGTTAACTTGACTGTGGTACCAAAACTTTAGGATAGCAATAGTCTCACGAGGGAAATTGGTGTCTTTAAGCTTATCCCAGAGTTTGTCATAATTGACAAGGTCAAATGCTTTTGACAGGTCTTAAAAACAGGCATAAATAGGCGTTTTTCTACTGGTGTAAAACTCAACAGGGCTAAAATTTCCATTATGGGCCGTTGATTTGGAAGTTAATTTTTTTTTGTAAGTAGTACTCATAAATAGAAAGCTTTTTACAAATTTTCATGACTAAGTTTTTTTTTTTTGTATGTTTTTCATGAGGTAAAAAAATGAGAATTAGTCCAAGAGCGAGCGAAGCGAGCTCGGGAGCTTAGGTCACCCCGACACGGATAGGTTAGGTTCGAAGGAGATGACGGGAGCTGAAATGAGCGAGCAAAGCAAGCGAACTCTGCTCCCGTCATCTCCTTCATGTTAGGTTACTTTAGATCCTGCACATAGAAATAGGAGCCCCGCGCAGCGGGGCTTCATCGACTTTGTTACTTAAATAGTAATCTTAAACTTTAACCATGAATTTCTCCATAACCATGGGGTTCCGTGGGGTGGGGATGGTACAGTGAGGTAGCCCCTCTACCCCCCTTTCCCTCCCCCCCCTCCGCACCCCTTAAATCGATGGACATTTATGGAAATCTTTATTCTAACCTGAAAACTTTAACCATGGATATCTCCATAACCATGGGGCTCCGAGTAGTGGGGATGGTACTGGGGGGTAGCCAAACCTCACCCCCTCCCCCCTCCACCCTCCCCGCGCCAAAAATCAGCGGCCCATAATCGAAATTTTAACCCTCAACAGTATGCTTTAGGCCCAGTATAGCGCTCTCTGTAGAAAGTCCGGCGCGGAAACCAAACTGCGCATCGTGTAGGTGGATGCATTACGCCAACTGTGCCTCAAGCACACTGTTTAGTATCTTCGCAACGACTGTAGCAAGCGAAATCGGCCTGTAATTCGATTTCAGCGAATTATCTCCCGTCTTGTTCTTCAAAATGGGAGTAACAATTGTTTTTGTTAGTTCTCTGGGTAGGTAGGAGTGTCCAATGCACAACATTCTAATAAAATATTATAAAGAGGAAATATTTTTTAGGGTTCCGTACCCAAAGGGTAAAAACGGGGCCCTATTACTGAGACTTCGCGGCCCGTCTGTCTGTCTGTCTGTCTGTCTGTCACCAGGCTGTATTTCATGAACCGTGATAGTTAGAAACTTGAAATTTTCACAGATGATGTATTTCTGTTGCCGCTATACTAACAAATACTAAAAACAGAATAAAATAAATATTTAAGTGGGGCTCCCATACAACAAACGTGTTTTTTTTGCCGTTTTTTGCGATAATGGTACGGAACCCTTCGTGCGCGAGTCTGACTCGCACTTGGCCGGTTTTTAATCCCTTGTTGTTTGTTAGTTTGTACCGAAACCTAAATATAAAGTATTTAGGTTTCCGTACCTAAATACAAAGTATTTATGCGTAGAATAATAACGCATACATACTTCATAAACAGGTACCCTCAGTTCACGAACATCATAAAAATTCTAAGTATGTATGAAGCTTGTTTACTTATGCTATGTTTTACCCGACTGCCGAAGAAGGGTAATCTGTTTATCAGTCTATGTAAGTATGTATGTTTGTTCCTATATGGCGTTCTAGAGAACAAACGCGTTGGTTTGATGATTCACACGTCAATCGAGTCATCTTAATCTTGCGAGTGTCACTGGCAGATTTTGGGCGACGTATTGTGGGGACAAAATTTTTTTTTTCTTCCTAACCCATCGTGTGGGGTATCAAAATAAAGGGTTTTAAGAGGTCATTTCAAAAAACTAAAAAGTTATAAATAAAAAAAGTTAATTCAAAAAAATCAAAAAGCCCTACTGCTTAAAAAGCGAACTAAAAAGCCGTAAACAAGAAGAAAATCATGCTGTGCAGTCGAAGGGTACATCTGGTTTTGGTCAGCCAGCTCGCGAATACGTATCTTCGACTGCACAGTATGATTTTCTTCTTATTTACGGCTTTTTAGTTCGCTTTTTAAGCAGTCGGGTTTTTTTATTTTTTGAATTATATTTTATAAGTTTGTACTCCAATAGCAATTTACTAATAAGTGGGTACTCTATTATTTTTATCCAGTTTTCCAAAAAGGAGGAGGTTCTATCTCCGACTGTATGTTTGTTTTCAGGTCACATCATCACGCACCACATCATCAGCCTATTAATGTTCCCACTGCTGGGACACAGGCCTCCGCTCTGTGAGAGGGAATGGGCCGTAATCCACCACGTGGGTTAGTGCGGGTTGGTGGATGTCACATGTCTTCGAATCATTGTTTCTAGGACATGCCGGTTTCCTCACAATGTTTTCCTTCACGTTTTAAGAGCAGTGGTGAAGAAATAATTTACACAAAGTAAAGCGCCTGCCTGGGCTCGAACCCACGACCTACAACTTGTAAATCGAGGCCGATCCCACTGGGCCACCATTGCTCTCTAAAAAATGTATAGGTCTTATAATACTAATGCGTTTAACCTGTTCAGATGCTCTCAGAGCATTGCTCTGTGCTAGTTATACATACCTAAATCTGTAGTAAAAGCAGCGAGCGGCTGGCGGTCAGACCAGCTTGAGTAGCGCTAATTTTCTGTGCAAGAAATGATATCTTACCCTGTCCTCCACGTATCTAGTGTTGTCCTTCAAGCGCCGGTACTCGTCCCTGATCAGCTGCTCAATACTTGCAACGGCCAGAGATGCCGCGCTACGAAGTTCACCTTTCAGACGGGAGAACAGGGCAGCCACTGGCGCCAACCGAGTGTACAGTATTCTATATTCAGAATACAAAGCATTGCTCCGCTCGTCGTCACCATCCTCAGAATGTCGCTCGTCGGAGGAGGTGCTGGCGTACCCTGAGGAGGGTGAGTCGGCGCGGCGGTCCCGAGAGGTTCTCCGCTTCTTTTTTGGGGGCTCGTCGGGTAGCAGCGACACGCTGGCGGGCGCTTGTTGCGGGCGCGACGCTAGCAGTACGGGCCGCAACGCTCGCTGGAGCCTTTCCATCCATTTGAGCCTTTCTTGGCGCTCTGGTCTCTCAGCCCGCTGGACCCGTTCAGCCGCGGCAACAGCGCTCGCTATGCGTTTCCAGGCGGTGGCGTACTAGTCGTGATTATCTTGTACACGCATTCTGCTTGACGCACAAGCAGTAGCACAGTTCTGAGAGAAGTAACTGGATTAATTCAGATACAAGATTGAGATTGGTTTCTAAGTTGGTTGTGCGCGGGAGCAAAACTACACGACCTTTCGCACGCGTGCCTCGGACCACACTGTTTGCAGTAACACAAAAATGGCACGCTTCAGGTCTCGCCCGATACTGCCCTGTCCAAGGGCGTCGCCAGCCGATGGCCTAGGGGGGGGCAAGTTGATATGGAGAATGAGAAAAGTATGAATTGTAGGTAAAGTCGAGAGCACATGAAGCTTTTCACTTGTAGTACGAGCCTTACATCTACAGCGATTGTAATAATATCGGTATAGTTCTCGCCAAACTTCTTGGCTGTCCCGAAGTTGGCTGCAATGTCTGCGCAGTAGTAAATCACACAAAAACAGTACCGATCCGTGCCTTGCGCATCGGAAAGCGAACTTCAGGGTGGCCCAGAAGTTTGGCTAGTACCATTCAGAGTCCAATATGTAAAGCTACGCAACTCTACCGTACACGTTGTGCACGGAAGAGCGATCAAAATTTTCAACGATTTTCCGTGTCGGGAAAGAAGGTTTTTGCCTATTTTAGGATATCAACAACGGTTCGATCTGTTGGGTTTGTTTTATATATATTCATTCGGAGACATTCGCGCTCGTTCGTAGAATACAGACGTGCTCGTTAGCAATATTTAATTAAAACAATTATAATAGTGACCTTCTTTATTGTACAAATTTTTGCCTACTGTGTATAGTTTTGTAAACATAATGAACACTTAGAAACAGTGAAGTGACTATCAAATAAGATGGATAACAGTCCCTGTAATCCAATCGGCCGAGTGCAAGCCTCCACCTCGCCAGCGAAGACGACGACGCAAATTCCAGCCCAATCAGATTTCTCGATTGAAGTCGCATCCACGCCCGACATACAAAGATGGATGTCAACCATTGAGCAGCACTTAAATGAGGTTTGCTCTATTGCCTCGGATGGCAAACTAAACTCGGAACAGAAACTAAAAATTTCTAACTTGTGTCGTAAAATAGGATCTGGCACCTCACAGATGGCAGTCCTATACCAATCTTTGAAGCAGAAAGCAATTCTAGCACACGACATGATTGATGCCTTAAAAGAAAAGCGCAATTTGACTGAACATATCTCGGACCTGAAGCAGACGATTAAGGATTCTGGCACTGCGGGCAATGTTTCGTTTGCCGACATGGTGAAAAAGGGGTCAAATGATTTCGTTCGACCGAACAATTTAAGCTCTGTGGTCATTTATCCTAGTGACAAACTCAAGTCCAGTGACGAAACTAAAGACATGGTAACAAAAATCATACGACCTGATCAAATGAAGCTGCATGTACGAGGTGTCCGCAAGACCAAAAATGGAGGTGTTATTATTAGCACAGAGACCAAGCATGACGCTGAAAAAATTAAGAACGCCGTCCAGCTTTCTACATCTGGACTAACCGCCGATGAGCCCAACAAGCGCAAACCACGGATCGTGATTGTAGGAGTGCCGTCTTCCCTGTCTGAAACTGAAGTCTTCAGGTGCATTTACGAACAGAATATACCCGACAAGTTGCCAGAGATATCCATGGAGTCCTTTTTGGCCTCTGTTAAATTAAGCCACAAATCTGGGAAGAAAGATGCGTCGAGCTGTAATTACATCATTGAAATTCCAGCCAATATACGTAAAGCCCTAATTTCGACATCAAGGCTGTTTATAAATTGGACGTCCTGCCCTGTTAGGGACTTCACTCTGGTTACCAGATGCTACAAGTGCCAATTATATGGTCATGCAGCCAAAACATGCAGAGAGGTCAACTCTGTGTGTGCTCACTGCGGTGAAGCTGGACACTCGGTGTCCGATTGCACGAAGAAAGCGGACACATCGAAATGCGCAACTTGTTCGCGCTTTAAAAAGCCCAACAACCATAAAACGGGAGACCCTGAGTGCCCTGCTAGGAAAATAGCGGAATACAGGCACATAAACTCTATCGACTATGAGGGCGTCTAGTACGTCATACTCAAGGTCACACGCGTTGAACGTTGCTGCTGACACTGCAATGGCCTACTAACCGTCAATTTGTTGCTGGCTAAGCACATTAGTCGTTAGCTGCAAAAATTAAGTGTATGTTTAATTTTACAATTTTGCTTACCAATTATTTCCGAATCTTTATATGTGTAATCAAAGTGCAATTTTTTGCAATATAGGTAAATTAGACATGAAGTAATTATGACCTAGTAGTTTAGTTCTATGTTTATAGTTTTAAGTAAATTAAAATTAATTTTCAAAATTATACAATCTTGCCACTATTTTTAGACTTCTTATGTTAAATTTTGTTTAAATTCTCTTGTCCTACGATAAGCATATTTTTAGAGCTCCTACAGCCTGTGATACAGGATTACCTAGTACAGGCATCTTACATTATTATACCTACATTAGTTATCTAAGATTGAAACTGTGTTTTTACCTTTCTAATTTCTGAATAAAGATTTTATTATTATATTCGCGAAGTACGGGAATGATCAATCAAGAAAGTCAAGTCAAAGACTTAGGACTGTGGTTGCTTTACGTTTGGCAACATTTTTTGATAAAAGAACACGTCCAGGCCCTTTGAGATCCCAATACAAAAACTTGTTATACTCAGGGAATTACAAAACAGCACTTTTAAGAAAAAGTATTATGACAATGGGACCTGTTATTTATAATAAAATACCTCATAGTTTTAAGGAATATTCCGTTCACATTTTTAAATCTAAGGTAACTGCACTACTTTTAAGAAAATGTTATTACTCAGTAAAGGACTTCTTAAATGATGTGACTATATAGAAAATGACTAAATATAATTACGTAGTACAAATTGTTATTGAGCATTTATTAGCTATTGGACATGCAATAAATTGTTTTTGTTTCATAATTGTAATTCCCTGACTATCTATTGTTTTATCACATTTTTAATTCTATTTGTATTGTTGAAATTGTTTTTTTTTTTTGTATTTTATTAATGTAATGATTTGCATGCCGTAAGGTAAAATGTAGCTGATCTCATTTTTTTATGTTATTTATCTTATACTGTACCTACATTTAGAGCAAATAAAATTCTGATTCAGATTCTGATCTCTAGGGGGGGGCAGCTGCCCCCCCCTGCCCCCCCTTGGCGACGCCCTTGGCCCTGTCGCCTGATTACTTAGCGTAACTGTCCGACCATAATTATTATTTCCTTTATTTATCTCTTTTCTTATTAATTACATTTTGAAATATTTTTATAAAACACATACAAAAAGAAAAATATAAAAAATAGTAGCCCCCCGCAATTATTATTATTATTATTGTGGGCGTGTTTTGTACCACTGCAGGGCCAGCCTCCTTTCATTAATTCTCACCCTTTTTCTCTATCTTTTGCTTAGATATAGATACCATAAGTTTGTAATTATTTCATTACAAATGTTTATTTTTGTTTTCTATTTTCTTATTGTATATTCAAATTCGAATATTCTTTATTTCTTATATGTCTAGAATCATTGCATTATTACCTACTCGATTTTATATTATTGTAGTTTTTATATCATCATCATCATCTGCCTGCCCTTATCCCATGTTACTTGGGGTCGGCGCTACACGTTTGCATCTTCCATACACGTTCACGTTTTCTTCTTTTTTTTATTGTAGTTTTTATATAACGCATGCAATTATTATTAGTTTAATACTGTCCATAATTGTAGTATTATTATTTACTTTAATCATATCAATTATCATTATTTTAATTTTTAGTTGTGATTTATTCATTAATTGTACAAACCTAGCTTTATTAAATTATTAAAATCACTACATAATCAGTTTGGATTAGATTTTTATGTAATCTGGTAGGAATCTTTCGAGGTTATAAATTCTCTATAATTATATTCTGATCAGATCATGCCAAATATAATAAATGCCATCTATATTTGTTTTAATATCACGCAATTTATTTTAATCTTACGAGGTTTGCAATGATACGGTGATATTACCACTCCAACGCATACATTAACAACCCAAACACATTTAATAACTATACCCCCTTACTCCCCCACGAATAGCACCATTTTATTTGTAAATTCGTAAAACAATGTATAAAACTGATCAATTCCGCTTAATCAAACGCACTGTGCCATAGGCCTTAACAAACAACTCACTGACTATACACAATCTCCACTAACATTTTTAACATCTACCCTACTAAAAACGCTAATCGGTTTATTTTGTTTACTTAATATTGTATTTTCTCTGTAAGTGATAAATGCAATCTTTTGAGAAAAAATAAATGTCTTTAACCGTAAATTAACACTATTAACTGTAAGTCACATTCACTAAAAATAATTAAATATTCACTATATAATCGTTTTTGTGTTAGTAGAAGATTCGCGTTTTCATAATTTCCCTGTGACATATACATGATTAGCTGCCGCCCACGAGGAATCTTAATCAATTATTATAGCCTATGTGTTATTCTGATGTATAATCTATATTATTGCAAAGTTTCACCAAAATCCGTTCGTTAACCGGTAACATCTACCCATACGCAAAATTTTTCTCATTTATAATATTATTAGAAGAACATCGATCCAAAATTGATTATTTTCTGTTTTTACCCGACTACGGCGAAGCAAAAGGGAGGATTATGTTTTTGACCGGTATGTGTGTATCTATGTATGTTCATCTGTTCCCTCATAACTTCTAAACTACTTATAATAATTTGACAAATGACGGAACACACATTTTATTGTTCGCTGGTTGGCTATGCGACATCACATTATAGATAGCTACGATCTAGGGCTCTTTAAGTCAAGAGTGAATAGGTTTTTTCTAGGCAAGCGTGCTTCACCGTCGACTACATCATAGCTTACCAACAGGTGAAATAGGGGTCAAGCGCGAGCCTATAAAATATTTAAAAAAAAGTTAATAAAAATCAAACAACCCAACTGCAAAGATGACTGCACAGCATGATTTTCTTCTTACTTACATCTTTGCAGTTGGCTTTTCTGATTTTTATTAACTTTATTATTTCCAACTTTTTAGTTATACTTTTTTTTAGAATGAGTTTAAACATATAAGTGGTATATATTTTTGTAATCACCTCTAAAAATCCTTCATTTTGATACTCGATGGTTTTAGAAGAAAAAACAATGTAGCCCCTACAATATGGCGCCCAAAAGCCGCCATGTTTTTTTTTTAAAACATATCATAAACCTGTCGGAATGAGTATTTTCTATCAGTGCCAGAACTATTGTTATAGGATTAGTAGTTCCAGACATAATTATCTGTTACTAACAATGAATTCCTTACAATATTAGTTAAAGAGGTTTAGACTCGTTTACCACCATTTTACCCTTTCTAAGTACTTTAGGAACAATAACCATAGGTACTTGTTGTACTTGTACTCTTTATTATATCTTGGATGTTTATCCTAGTAACCCATATATAAAACTAGCACTCCGCCTGCGACTTCGTTCGCATGATTTCGTATTTTATTCAACTAAGTAAGTACAGATGACTTTATTATGTGCGGTTAGTAAAGGCGACTAAAAATAAGCTATTGTTTAAGTTAGGATTTACGAAACTTTAATGACGTGTCCGATAAGTTTTAGCTAAATAAAGGGCTCGTGGGTAAATAACTGTCACACCGGTCATTCGATCAAAACCTCAGTCATGAGACTTTACAATAAGATTCATAGCGAGTACACCACTCCCCATCTAATTCTATAAAGAAGACAGTGTCGTGGAGCTTCCGCACGAGACTTACGATAAATATGGATTAATCTAAGGTCATTTTAAATACCCATGTATTACCCATTCTCATGAAAATCGGTGACTTTACAGAAGGTATTCATTGAATCCGACTCGGAAACACGGACAGGAAAACTGACGTAACCGACATAGCCCCAAGAATGACCAAACTTTGGTTGCATTTAGCCGACCAGATTGTTTGCTGAACAGATGGCCTAAGGGACTGAAAGGTTCTGGAGTGGCGAGGTCGTTACTGGAAGATGCAACATTGCAAGGCCTCGCACAATTTCGACTGATGTCCTGGCGAGAGCCTTGAGTCTGCTGAATCCGAAGACCTGTCGCGATTTTTGAGTCGCAATATTTCGGGTGGAGCTAAAATTACTTTAGTATGAAAACGAATGCTGCGTAAATTACGCGACACTAAAACGTCACCCACAACTCATAAAGTTACCTACATTAAGTTACGTTTGTTTGGCCTTACACTTTTTGTTGACTTTTTGTTGTGTTTTGTTTTTGTTTGCTTGGCCCGAGACAAACGGTCCAGTTCGGTAGTTCGAAATCAAGATAGAGGTCGTCTTAGTACCGTAAGATTCTTCAAAAAACCGTTGACACCCCTAAATCATCTTCTGGGGGTAATATTGAAAAACTAATGATAGCAATTTATTTCTGACCAAAGAATAAGATTTGTATACAAATAAATGTCTCCCTTTTAACCTATTTAAAGGTTGAATTTCCAAAAATCCCTCCTTTGTGCTCCCCCACTTCATAAAAAGAAGCTATGTGCAGTAAAATACTTCAAAAACCTTGATCACCACCTTAATTGTATTTTGAGAATATTGCCGAAAAACTAATAACAACCTACATTATTTATTAAGTTTAGTATTTGTGCCAAATTTCAAGTTTATTAACCCAAGATCTTCAACACCCCTTAAATCATTGTTTAGGGGTAGTTTCAAAAAACTAATAATGAGATCCTTTATAATTTACTTAGGTTAATATTTGTGCCAAGTTTCAAGTTTATTAACCCAAGAAATAAAATTTTCCATACAAACTTTAACATCCCTTAAATTGTATTTTGGGGGTTGTTCCAGAAAACTAATGTTACCTTTATTATTGTTCCCAAGGCATTAGACATTTCATTCAAACAAATATCTCCCGTTTGCTCCCCTACATCATAAAAAAAAGCCTTGTACAGTAAAATTCTTCTTAAATCTTTAACACCCCCTAAATCGTATTTTAGGAGTAGTTTTGATAAACTTGTAATGACAACCTTTACTATTTGCTGTTAGTATTTATGCCAAGTTTCAAATATATAAGCCCAACAAATTGCCACCTTTAACCCCCTTAAGGGTAGAATTTCCGGCAATCAACAAACTCATTGTATTTTTTATTAATCAAGTGCGTAAACCTACGATTGCCGATGTTTTACCTTACAAACTGTAGAAATTACATACAAACTTTCAACCCCTTTTTTACCCCCTTGGGAGTGGAATTTCCAAAAACCTATAAAAACATGAATTCTTTTTATCAATCAAGAGAGTAAATCTAAATTTTACGTTTCCAACTTACAAACTGTAAATATTTCTTATAAACTTTCAACCCCTTTTTACCCCCTTAGGGGTGGCATTTCCGGAAATAATTAAACTCATTGTTTTTTTATTAATCAAGAGCGTAAACCTACAATTTCAGATGTTTTACCTTCCAAACCGAAGAAATTTCATATATAGTTTCAACCCCTATTTTATTCTCTTAGGGGTAGAATTTCCAAAAACGAATAAATACATGATTTCTTTTTATCAACCAAGAGGATAAATCTAATATCTCACGTGTCCAACTTACAAAATGTAGAAATTACATACAAACTTTCAACCCCCTTTTTACCCCCATGGGGGTGGAATTTCCAAAAACCAATAAATACATTAATTCTGTTTTCAACCATGAGTATAAGCCAAAAATTTCACGTGTCCAACTTACAAACTGTAAATATTTCATACAAACTTTCAACCCCCTTTTTACCCCCTTAGGGGTCGAATTTGCAAAAACCAATAAACACATTAATTTTTTTTATTAACCAAGAGTGTGAATCTAAAATTTCACGTGTCCGACTTACAAACTATAGAAATTACATACAAACTTTCAACCCCCTTTTTACCCCCTTAGGGGGGAATTTCCAAAAATCCTTTCTTAGTGCTCACTTACGTCACTCGAGGAACCTTTCTGCCAAATTTCACGTTTCTAGGCCTAGTGGTTTTGGCTGTGCGTTGATCGATCAGTCAGTCAGTCAGTTTCTTCTTTTATATATATAGATTTGTATGTATATGTAGCAATAAGGCTTTATTTCTGATAGTTATATCAAAATCATGACCGAAATTTTAATTCCATTTTATATTATTTACATAATGTATGCAATTATTTAATGTCAATTAAGCAACCATATTTTTGTAAAAACGTAGATGTAATATACTATACTACTATACTATACAAATAAATAAAATTGAAGTGTCTGTATGTAATATCAAAATAACAACGTTTTATTGAATGCACGTGAAAGTATATACGGTACTAACAACAAATAAACAATTTTTAAGATTTTTGTCTGTCTGTGTGTTTGTTCCGGGTAATCTCCGAAACAGCTGGACCGATTTTGACGGGACTTTCACTGGTAGATAGCTGATGTAATAACGAGTAACATAGGCTACGTTTGATCACAAGAAAATTCACAGCTCCGGAGGGAAACTAAAAAATAAAAATATATTTTCACGAGTTTGACGCGGACGAAGTCGCGGGCAACAGCAAGTATAGATAATACAAATAAATTACTTTTCTAGGGTAATAAAGTCCTTCATAATTCAGTCAAATTATATTTTTTTAGGTAACTGTTTGTAATTAAGGTTCCCCTATTCGACGGCATGAACTATTTTGCGCGCGGGGTTAAAATGCATACTATCTCACCTGACAGCACGTTTTTACCCTTTGGGTACGGAATACGGTACGGAACCCTAAAAACGACTAAATCATCATCATCATCATCATATCAGCCGAAAGACGTCCACTGCTGGACATAGGCCTCCCCCAAGCGTCGCCACATTGACCGGTCCCGTGCGTCTCGCAACCAGCGGATTCCCGCAACCTTCACCAGGTCATCGGTCCACCTGGTGGGAGGCCTTCCAACGCAACGTCTTCCGGTTCGCGGTCGCCACTCCAGAACCTTTCTGCCCCATCGGCCATCCGTTCTGCGAGCAATGTGCCCTGCCCACTGCCACTTGAGTTTGGCAATTCTTCGGGCTTCAGCCGAAAACGACTAAATAAATATTATCAAAATAAAATAATTTGCATTTTTGAACTAATAATCTATCTCTGTATGGTGGCCGTTTTTAGGGTTCCGTACCCAAAGGGTAAAAACGGGACCCTATTACTGAGACTTCGCGGACCGTCTGTCTGTCTGTCACCAGGCTGTATCTCATGAACCGTGATAGCTAGACAGTTGAAATTTTCACAGATGATGTATTTCTGTTGCCGCTATAACAACAAATACTAAAAACAGAATAAACTAATTATTTTAGTGGGGCTCCCAAGTAGGGTAGAATTGGGGGTTCTGGATCACTTGCTCTCGCTTTGCTCGAGCGCATGATCCAGAAGCCCCAATTCTCCACACATGATTAATACAATGCGTATAGTAATCTGATTGCATCGACGCAGATGCGCGATGATGTTATGATTATTTAAACTTGCTCTCGCTTTGCTCGAGCGCATTATCCAGAACACCCAATTCTCCACACATAAACAAATATCATCGCACATCTGAATCTGATTGCATCGACTCATATGTGCGATGATGATTAAATTAATTATTATTTAATTGTTAGCAGTTATAGTTCAAAGCGTGTCTGCTTACAACGACTGATCATAATAAATGTCGCATCGAGACAATTGTCGAACGTGTCTTGTTCGTTTGATGTCTGTTATATAAAATTAGCTCACTTTATACAAAATTATGTGATATTATCTGCTTAAAATTATTGGTCATATTATACTTTTTGTTATTCACCACAGTACGAATAAAAATAAGATTATAATTACTCTCTTAATTTCTTGTTAATTATTACACGTAAAAGAGTGTCAAGAATTCTCATACCATTTACAACCAATTTATAAAACTGCGAGAAGTCCCGATTCTAAACATATTCCTCGCTTTCTCCACACAAATTTACCAAGTGATAGGTATCAATCTTATTGTTCTGAGAGAGTACATAGCACTTCCTTTTTAGAAAATCATCTCAGGTATACGCGACAGAGCGGCGCCGTCGACAAATAGGGAAAGTAAGGATGCGATCATATTGAGTAAGTAACAATCAATGAATTTTAGACCCTATTTGCTGATGACATAGAACTAATCTTTTAGCACACATGTCGAAAACGCTTTCTCACTTTGCTAGCGATTTGTAACTGTAATCACTGCTTTAAATCGTGTAATCTATAAATATGACTGCATTCAATAATTTCATTTTAATTAGCACTCATCCCGAGTACTCGTGGTTTTTGCTTTTTTCAATATTATTGTGATCAATAGAACTTCAAGTATGTGCGTATAACTCAAATAATATTAATATCGAATAATAAATTCGATATATTATAATATGTAATAGTTAATTGAATTTATGAGTGACTTTATTTATGGTGTTCTTAATTTAAGGTCGACAAATCCCTTCGATTCTGACTGTGAAATACCAGCATCTCAGCCAGCACCATCGGTAGAGAAAAAGAAGTCAAGGAAAAAGGTTTCCGGCAAAACAAATAAACCTGCAATAAAGAAGATTTCCAGTGCTCCAGTGGTAAAATCTAGCTTTTTTGGGTCCGACACGGAGTCGGATGTTGATTTGCCGGCGCCATCGACATCGGCCAAAAAAAGGAAGCTGTCGGATTCAGAGGTATGCTAAAGTTTATTTATTTTTTAAGGAACCCCCCACTGCAGGGCAAACCACTCTTCTCATACAGAGAAGGCCCGAGCATTGATCACCGCGCTTGCTCAAGACGGGTTTGCGATTTCAAACTTATAGGTATTAACTATAAAGTCCCGGTTTTCCTCACGATGTTTTTCCTTCACCGTTGTCAGGGCCATCCAAGATAAACTTAGAAAATACAAATGAATTTGATAAATTCGCATAGGAACTTGCCCGTTTTTGAAACCACGACCTCAAGCATGAGAATCAAGGTGTTTGCCACTAGGTCACTAATGATAATCATTTTTAATTTCAGAACGAACAAGAACTTGGTGGTGAACCCATCCGCGCGGCTGCACTGCGGAGCTTCTTGTCAAGACGTAGCGGTTCTGGTTATACACTCCAGCGGGATCCCACCCGGCAGGGCAACTACTACGTGGAACTGCGTGTTTACAACGCTCGGGAAGCGGAGGCGCTCGGCACCGACCGCTGGAAACGAGCACTAGTTACCTTCAAATCGGGTGTTGATGACAGCAGTCCGGTATGGAAAGCAGTCACAAAACTTGTGAATTCTGCTAAAGAAGATTATCGGAAGATACAACCGATACTCTATCAGTCTAACTTATTTTAAAAAATAGGTAGGTAAGCGTCTCTTACCACAATTTTTAAAGACAGAAAAAGTTGTAACGATCACTTTATCAGTCTAATATTAAACAGTAATAAACAGTCTAAACTTACAATTTAAGTAAGTACATATCCATGAAGTCTATAATTGATATTTCTTTTTAATGTTTTTTTGCCGTAGATTAAGTAGATTAGTATAAGTACTTACTTGTATATCATTATTTGTATGTTTTCTTTCAGTAAACCAAAAAACTAAAAACCAAAAGCCAAAAAACTAAAAACCAAAAGCCAATAAACTCGAAATAATGAATCTCAAAGCTTAAAATACTAGACCAGTAATTATGACCTTGAATCTGATGCTTTAAGTACTTACTTGTATATAATTATATGTATGTTTTCTTTCAGTAAACCAAAAAACTAAAAACCAAAAGCCAAAAAACTAAAAACCAAAAGCCAATATACTAGAAATAATTAATCTCAAAGCTTAAAATACTAGACCAGTAATTATGGCCTTGAATCTGATGCTTTAAATATTTAAAAAATCCAGATCAGTAATTGTGACCTTGAAACTTAATTTTGAAGAAGTTATAAATTCTAGACTAGTAATTTTGACCTTGAAGAACAAAACTTGAAACAACTTTAATTTTGGTGAATATAGTTAAGGTTAAATTAATGGACTATTGTTTTACTGTTTTTTATTCAATATAATCAAACATGAAGTTTTGCCAAGATTGTAAGGTTTATACCCAAAAATATTCATCACATAAGAAAAGTAATATACATAAATCAAACTGTTTGTTGAGTACTGATTTTGATAATGTACAAATAATAGCTACTGCTTTCAAAAACAGAATTGCTAGTTACAGATTTAATCCAATAAGTTTAGATAACATATCACCAGAGATATTTTTATCAGATATTTCTAGCATGATTTACAAGATTATTGATACATTGAGATTAAAACATCGAGCGATTAAAATACAATTTGAGCTTTTTGTATTATACAAGTTACCTAAAAACGACGAATTGTCTTTGAAATCTTTCAATACAAAGTATTATGTGATAATTCAGAATACTAATATAAAATTAGTTTTTGAAGAATGTGTACAAAAAATACTGTGTAAGTGCACAGAATTTGAATTATCAGAATCTGGTTGGGCTATAGAGTTGATTAATCATTTGGAAATGAATATTGTAAAGTATAATCCCTTAAAAGCTGGCAGTTACATATCTTTACCGATAAAAATTATTAAAACAAAGTCATGTCTTAATATTTGCAATAAAGATAGACATTGCTTTCTCTGGTGTATTGTAGCTCATATGTATCCAGCACACTATAACAGTAATAGAGTTTCATCATATCCACATTACTCTAAATTATTAAATATAAATGGTATATCTTTCCCACCATCATTTGATGACATAAAACAATTCGAAAAAATAAATCCTCATATAAGTGTAAATGTTTATGGTTTAGAAAAAAAAAACACTATTACTGGACCATTATACAAAACTTTACAGCGGAAACTTGCTCACGTAAATTTATTATTGATTCAAAGAGGAGACAAAAATCATTTCTGTTTGATAAAGAATTTTGCGCGACTAGTTCATCATCAATTAACAAAACACAAATCTAAAATTCACTTATGTGACGAATGTTTTATATACTTTGATTCAGAGGCAAAATTAGATAATCATAATTGTGCACGAATGCAAACAGTGCTCCCAGAAGAGAATAGCAAGCTTCGGTTTTCTAATTATATAAGGACTCAAAGAATTCCTATTGTTATTTATGGAGACTTTGAAAGCTTACTTCGAGAATATTCAGATAAAAATAAAAGTCAGTTTGTTGAAAACATACAAATTCATGAAGCAACATGTTTTGCCTATTATATATGCTGCGAGACTAATCCAGAACTTAATAATTTAGTATCTTATCGAGGTCCAAATTGTTCAAAAAAATTTGTAGAATCTATTGCTAAGGATTTAGAAAGTTTATATGATATTTTATCTTTGCCTAGAGACATGTCCCCGCTGAATGATGAAGAGCTTCTTTCATTTAAGACTGCTGCAGTTTGTCATATTTGTAAAGAAAAATTTTCTAGTAATGATATTATCGTTCATGACCATGATCATTTCACCGGTAAATATCGTGGTCCAGCTCATAATTCATGCAACTTAAATAATAAGTCTGTAAAGTTTATACCCATAATATTTCATAATCTTTCAGGATATGACTGCCATTTATTTATAAAAGAACTTTCAAGTGTTTGCGGTCGAATCAATTTAATTCCAAGAACCAAGGAAAAATATATTTCTTTTACTAAATTTTTCCCATTTAATCCTCAGAAAGTAGTCCAATTAAAATTTATAGATTCTTTTAATTTCTTAAGTTCGAGTTTAGACAACTTAGTAAAGACGCTGGACTCCAATGATTTAAAGCATTTACGATCATTTTTCACTAATGAAAATTTATTTCGACTATGCCTCAGGAAAGGTGTGTATTGCTATGATTATATAGACTCCTGGGAACGATATGCGGAAACTCGGTTACCAGATCGCTCAATTTTTTTTAATGAACTCACATCCGAAACAGTGTCTACTGACGATTACAATCACGCTTTAAATGTGTGGTCTAAATTTGGTATTAAGAATTTAGGTGAATATACTGATTTATATTTGAAATGTGATGTCTTACTATTGTCTGACATATTTGAGAAATTCCGATCTATGAGTTTACGTCATTATGCGCTTGACCCTTGCCATTATGTTTCATCACCATCATTAAGCTGGGACGCCATGCTCTTGTTAACTAAAGTAGAATTAGATTTAATATCTGATATAGAAATATATCAAATGCTAGAAAAAGGTATCAGAGGAGGTCTTGCTCAATGCTCACTGCGGTATGCAAAGGCTAATAATAAATATTTGTCAGACTATAACGAAAAAGAATCAAGCACTTTTTTAGTTTACTTAGATTGTGTCAATTTGTATGGGCATGCTATGAAACAAAGACTTCCCACTGGCAATTTTAGATTTTTAACAAAATCTGAAATAGCTTTATTTGAAATTGCATCCGTTTCTGCTGATAGTGACGAAGGGTACATACTTGAAGTTGATATTCATTATCCTCCTGATTTACATGACACGCATTCTGATTTGCCATTTGCGCCAGAAAAATTATCCGTTCCTATTCCATCTGGTAGCAAAAACACAAAACTAATTGCTAATCTGTATGATAAATATAGATATGTCATCCACTATGCTCACTTACAAGAATGTTTAAAGAATGGTCTTATATTATTAAATATCCACAAAATTCTAGCATTTACTCAAAAAAATATCTTAGAACCATACATAAATCTTAATACAGTACTCAGACAAAAAGCTAACTCAGATTTCAAAAGAGATTTTTTCAAGAAGCAAAATAATTCAATATTTGGTAAAACAATTGAAAACAAAAGGAAACAAGTAGATGTTAAATTAGTTAATGTGTGGAAAGATAGCTTTAATAAGACCAATCAAATAAAGGGGGCAGAAAAATATGTAAGTGCCCCTAATTTTAAAAATATGGCTATTATTTCAGAGAACCTTGTTGCTGTTCAATTAGAGCCTGCTAAAGTTGTTTTAAATAGACCAATATACATTGGTTTTACAATACTGGAATTAGCAAAGTGTCATTTATATAAATTTCACTATTCTGTTATGAAGAAAATATATAAAGATGGAATAAAACTTTGTTATACTGATACTGATAGTCTCTTGTATTTAATACATACAGAAGATTTTTATAAAGACATGATACAAAATATAAAATATTTTGATACTAGCAACTTTGACGAAAATAATATTTATGGTATTCCGAAAGTGAATAAACAAATACCTGGCTATTTTAAGGATGAGATGGGTGGAGATGTCATTACTGAGTTTATTGGTTTGAGGGCTAAACTATATTGTATAAATAGTTTAAACAACACAATTAAAAAAGCTAAAGGAGTTAAAAAATCTGTTTCTAATAAACTCACAATTGAGAAATATAAAAAAACTTTGAATAATGACATAAATCTCAGAGATACTATGTATGTCATTCGATCTAAAAATCATAAGTTGTATACACAGAAAATTAATAAATTAGTACTTAATGGAAATGATGACAAACGTCAAATAAGAAAAAATAAAAATGATACTGTACCTTGGGGTCATCATCGTACTATGTTCTAAGATGTTTATTTTGGACTATGTACCTGCTTAATTTTATTATCTACTATTTACTTTATTTTATTTTATAATGTTACAATAATATATCATTGTATGAACAATAAAATCTCATGTATTATAATATTTCTTGTTTTATTTCTCATTTTATGTAATAAATATACTCATTTGTCTAAAGTACCTTTAACCTGAGTCTGAGTTCAATTCTCAGTTCAAATAAATGTTTTAAACTTTACTCTGAAATCCTTAGTAAAGTTATTATTTTATCAGAGGAAATGACAATAGGCTAGACTTTTATTATAATGTGACAATGTTTTACTGTAGTGAGCCATCTAGTTACTAAGTGATGAACTTGATAGTTAGTCAAGTCCAACTTAATTTCACTTTTAAATTATAGATGGCATGCATTATGAGGCTCGTTCTCATCGATTAATGTATTTTTTCAATTTGCATCCAAAACTGCAAAATATGGGCGCAATGCGAATGACATTTACAAAGGATGAGTGAATATGAATGTACGAATGAACTCTAGGAATGAATGAGTATTGTGTGATGTGTTTTATTATGTTATTTTACTACCCATGCAGTCTAACACAAAATGAAACTAGTTAAGTTGGAAATCATAATATTTATTAAACTTTCAGATTTATATATTTACATGAGACAAAAAGAAAGACTTAAATATTACAAAAACAAAATACATAATTTAACATAGTCAAATAATCAAAACACGCACTTAGGTAAATGTTCACAATCACAAAACAAACTCTTTATATTACACACATTTAAAACTGCTTATTACTTAATTTTTTCACTACTTTGCCGACTAGATGTTCAGTTTCATCTAAAATGTCATCATAATCATCTTTTACAAGGTATTGGATGTTTACGTCAGCGCTGTCACTCACATCATAGTCAATTTCACAATTTTGTTTATTGTCTTTAACACATCTGGTAAGATCATATATAAGTATTTTAATCAAATGATGAGGTATTCCTGTCTCCTTCCGAATAACGTAAGATGAAGACTGTGTAGGATACTTTTTCATGACCTTCTTGTTAATATTTGATTTTTTTCTTTTATGTTCTTTAGTTTCCACAGATTTCTGTTCTTCTTTTTTTTCATTTAGATACTCTTGATGTGCTAGTTCTGCTTCTGTGTTATAAAAAGTTTCCCTGTCTTGCGCAAAAAGAAACGGATTTCCAAGAGAGTAGGTGTCGTCTGGACAAAGATTATTCGTTTCCTGTAATAACATAAAATAATTATAACATAAAATAATTATAACATAAAATAATTATAACATAAAATAATTATAACATAAGTAAATTACAAATGGCTCAAATAACGATAAATTAAATACGCACCGCAAGAAAATCACTCTCCACAGGACTATACGATGGGGAGACAGACATAATTCTGTAAAAAACGAAAAAAAAAGGTTAGACATAAATTCTAATAATTAATTATTGAGATATCATAATTATTAGAAATATAAAATTATAGAAATACTTGCCTTGAAGATTTAATTCTGAATAGGTCCTACTTATTGGAAGAATAGTAATAAACTGAATTATGAGCTTTGTTGCTTCACTATATTGAAACTGGTACAGGAATTAAGTTACACTTACCATATTTTTATTATCTTTTACGATGCAAATAATCAAGTCTAAACTTGTTGTAGGATTGGGATAAAGTTACTTACCATATAAGTCGTGTATATAAATATGAAGGTCTATAAAGAATTGAAGTAATTAGCAAGATGAAGTTGATTAAACAACCCATATCTCTGAACGTTAATAATAATATAAATTTTAGTGACTCTGCTCACCAAATCAAACACAGCATTTTACTGCCTAATACGATTCGTTGTATAATATGCGGCCCTTCGAACTGTGGTAAAACAAACGTGATGATCAGTTTGCTTCTGCATGAAAATGGACTAAAATTTCAGAATCTTTATCTTTACTCAAAAACAAGTTTTCAGCCAAAATATCGTTTTTTAAGCGAAGTATTAAGAAGAGTACCTCAAATAAAGTTCTACGAGTTTAATGATGACAAAGATGTAATATCTCCGAGTGAAGCTTTAACTAACTCGGTATTTATTTTTGATGATGTAGCATGTGAAAATCAAATTAATATCCGCAATTATTTTTCTATGGGTAGACATAAGCAAATCGATTGCTTCTACCTATCACAAACCTATTCCAAAATTCCGAAACAATTGTTACGTGATAATGTAAATTTTCTTATAATATTTAAACAAGACGATGTAAATTTAAAGCATATTTATGAAGAGCATGTAAGTTCTGATTTAGAATGGAAAGAGTTTAAAAATATTTGTCAAACTGTTTGGAGTAATCCTTATAATTTTCTACTTATTAACAAAGAATCGTCATTAAATAATGGAAGGTACAGGCAGAACTTCGATACTTTTTTTAAATTTGATTGATTGTTCCTATATACTTCATGTCTGTAATCCTCGAAGGGTTATGCAGAGGCATACCCTAATAGTACACCCACATATAGCCAGTTATGTTTAAGCCCCATGTTATTGTTTATACATATAAGTAATTAACATGCGAAAACAAATTCAGTATGATTTGTTCACTAGCTGAACGCAGTTGATAATTAAATATGGAGAAAAATATTAAGATAGAATTAATAAAGTCCGTAGACTCCATAAAGAATAAAATAAAACATATGAAGAACCAGGAACACACAATGAACTTGTCACTCGATAAAATGCTTAAACCTGTCACAGATCCTCTTAAAACGCTAGCTGATTCCAACACAAATATGGAAAAAATATTTTTGTTACAAAATACAACCCCCACATGTTCTGGAGATATTAAATTGGATGAAATTAATAGTAGGTCGACTACAAAATTTGAGGATTGTTACGAACCAAATCAAAATTCCACACACTTGGTTAAAAAGTCTCCTAAAATGGAAGATGATTTAGAGATTTCATTAGAGGATTATGATATTTATGATGGTGTAAATATACCGTTTGGAATAAGAAGTGAAAACAAAACTTTATTTATGGGTAATTCGATAGTATCATTTTCTAAAATTGATAGTTTGAACAACGATAGCGTCATTTTGATTAAAATCGGTGATAAATCTTACAATTTAACTCCTGGCCTGAAAGAACTTTTACTTCGAAAAAAACCTGATTTACAATTAGTATCCCCTAAAGATAAACTTGTCTACAAGGATATATTGCATTACACAAATGCTCACAAAAGAGACTTTAATCCTAAAGGCCAAATAAAAGGTGATAAAGGAATAAAATATCGTGAAATAATCAGACCATTTTTTACTGACACGTTAAATGATAACATTCACGCCAAACTTGGAGGCAACTTGCCAAAGTTAAAGAAGTACAAAAACAATACCGACTTGGTATATTGGGATGATCCCAATGAATTGGTTGAGAGATTAAAATTATTAGTCGCTTCAAGAGATGCTGGCAATACAAATCATGATAATGAAATTTTATCGATAATTGAAGAATTAAAAGAAGCTGATATAATTAGAGAATAAATAGTGGAGATAGTATGCTTTTCATTCAGTATTATTGGTGGGTTCAAGACAAATGTTGATATACTGAATTAAAAATATGAGTAAAGCCGACGTAGTCAACGAAATACATAAAAATGCAAGACTAAACTTTCCACGAAGACATGTTATTATGAAAGATATAGATGACCTTTGGCAAGCAGACTTAATTGATATGCAATCAATTTCCAAAGAAAATAAAAATTTCAAGTTTATTCTTGCTGTTATTGACACATTTTCGAAATACGCCTGGGCCTTTCCTTTGAAAAGTAAGACAAAGGATAGTGTATGCAATTCTTTCAAGATTTTGTTGGTTAGTGGACGTGTTCCCAAAAATCTGCAAACGGATAATGGAACAGAATTTTATAATAACATATTTCAAAACCTTATGAAATCTTATAACATAAACCATTATTCAACCTTCTCAACAAAAAAGGCGTCAATAGTCGAGCGATTTATTAGAACATTGAAATCGAAACTGTACAAGAAATTTAGTTTAAAAGGTAACTATAATTGGATAGACAGTACTCTTAATAATGTTATTTATGAATACAATCACGCCTATCATCGTACAATTGATGAAATCCCAGCAAACGTGGATAACACTAATAAAAAACACATATTACAAAGATATTTCAGTCTAGTAAAAACTATTAGCCTAAAAAGCAAGTTTAAAGAGGGTGATTATGTACGCATTAGTAAGTATAAGGGGACATTTGAAAAAGGATATACTCCCAACTGGTCGACAGAAATATTTAAAGTTCGAAAAAAACAAAATACAACTCCTATCACCTACTTAATTGAAGATGCAATCAGAGGCCAACCCATTTTAGGAGCATTTTATGTACAAGAGCTTCAAAAGACAAAAAATCCTCACATGTATCTGGTTGAAAAAGTTCTTAGAAGGAAAGGAAACAGGGTTTTGGTTAAATGGTTAGGTTTGCCTTCTTCTGAAAACAGTTGGATTGATAAATCGAATATTTATTAAGTGTTCAGTCCAAATGTGTCAGTCTTATGATGTGTATTGAAGAGAGTAGTCTTCTCAATTGGATTATAAATCATTTACCATTTGAATTACATTTACCGGGATACAATTATTGTGGGCCTGGCACTAAATTAATTAAAAGGCTTACACGTGGAGATAAAGGTGTTAACAAGTTAGATGAATATTGCAAACAACACGACATTGCTTATCACGAGTCTTCAAAGTTAAAGGATCGCCACAAGGCAGATTTAGTTTTGTTAAATATGGCTAAAGAGCGCGCACTTGCCTCAGATGCGAGTGTAGGGGAAAAACTGGCAGCACGCTTAGTAAGCAGTGCTATGACGGCAAAAATTAAAACTGGATTTGGTCTAAAAAAAGACGACAAAAAGAGTTCTCCTAAAATTAAATGTGGAAAAGGATTAAAAAATAAATTTAAAAATGTTATTAGAAAAACGGGGAAACATATAAAAAAATTAAAACCGAAATGCAAGAAAGTGGCAATAGAATTAGCTATGGCCGCTGCCAGAGAATTAGCTGGTGATTCATCCATTAAACTTCCTCGTGTTATTCCTATACCAAAAACTGGTGGAGTATTGCCGTTGATTCCGATTTTTGCGGGATTATCTGCGGCGGGAGCTTTAGCAGGTGGTGCAGCTGGTATTGCTAAAACCATAAATGAATTCAAGATGGCGAAAAAGTTATGGGCTGAATCGAAGAGACACAATGAAAAGATGGAAGCTCTCTGCATCGGAAAAGGAATACACCTTAAACCGCATAAAGATGGACTCGGTATTTTTGTATCAAAAGAAAAAAACTAAGATATTGGCTACCCAAACGAGCCTTGATCGAGAATCTCGAGTAATTTGGACATTTTGAAGTATGGAAATAATATTCCCTATTTCAGAGGTGTCTTTATGAGAGATAAGCTCCCTAAACATCCTTTTAAAAAAGAATGTGGAGTAATAAATTTAGATAGCTCTAAAAATCCTGGTTCTCATTGGGTAGCCTATGCAAAATACAACGATTATATTGAGTATTTTGATAGTTACGGAAATCTCAAGCCTCCTAAGGAATTTATAAAATACTTGGGATCCAAAGTTCACTATAATTATGATAATATTCAGCGTGATCACCCTTTTAATTGTGGACATCTTTGTTTAAACTTTTTGAAGAATTTTTGGTGCAGTGAAGGAATAAAATAAGCAGGATCTGTCGAAAGTTGTCAGTATAGAAGTATGTCTACTACGATTACCATCTCTGGGAAAAAATCGGAACTAGTTTCATACTTTCAACCACCATTGCATTTGTCAGATCAATATGAGTGCGGTTTGATATACTTTTTTTCAGTATTAAAATCAAGACCAAATATTCCCATTATTAACAAAGGTCTGTCTGTAATCAGAATCGAATGTGATCTTGTTCAGGGTTCGTACTGCAACGGATTACCAACTCATTTTATTCATGAATTTGTGTCTGATACTACTCCTGGTCAACAGTGCATGGAAATACCGCAAAATGTTATTTACTTTCCAGTAAATAAAAATATAATTTCATCGGTATCTGTTAAGATTGTAGATCAATTTGGACACTGTATTAATTTTGGAGAGGAACAAGTTCAGTTACGTCTTCACTTAAGGAAAACAAAATGATAGTACATTATAAAAACACTCAAGCGAATGAAAAACGTCTTAGTTCTTCTGCGATTGATAAGGTGCAAAGACGCAAGGAAAAAGTTAAGAAATTGACTAAAGCAAATAAGGATTTTCTAAAAGCCCTAGGATTTAAAGTATGAATATACTACAGGTTACTGAATTACCACACTTCGACACTTCGATCGAAAGTTATGAAGTCCATTCATACAATCTGCAATCTGCTGCTGGTGCAGAAAACCTCAAACGGCGTAAATACAATAACCTTATTGGAAGTTATATATTTGAGCCGTTTGGGGTTGAAACATTAGGTCCATGGGGTCCGAGTGCTCTTCGAGTATTTCGAGATTTAAGCAAACGGCTAATCGACTCTTCACGTGACCAGAGGGCTGGGCTTTTCCTTGGCCAGAGAATCAGCATTGCCATCCAACGTGGCAATGCTGCCAGCGTTCTGGGCACTTTTCACGTTGACAGCGATGTGGACGAATTTTTTGACGCCCTATGACCCCTGCCCTTTTATACGCGTTCGTAGTTTTATTTTATTTTTATTTAACTGTATATATAGGTAGTTATTTTTATTTAAGTATTTAATAGCATGTAAATTTTAATTGAAATAAACTCTTGGGCCTATCCCTACAATAACAGCTTTAGAGAAAACGATGAAATCAGAATTCCCATCCACCAGCAAGACATATACGTGCTACCATCAGCCAGTTCAATTTACATCGAAGGAAAAGCGAAGCTCTTCGGTAAAGATGGGAATCCAATCAAGAAAAATGTTACGTTCACTAATAACTCTGTTATGTTTTTGTTTCAAGACATCAGATACGAAATGAATGGTATTGAAATAGACCGCATAAAAAATTCTGGAATAACATCAACAATAAAATCATACATTTCATTAAATGAAGCAGAAAATAAAGTTGCTGCCCTATGGGGTTGGAGTTTAGAGGGATTTGAAAGTGATGGGCATTTTAGTGCGGTGATACCATTAAATAAGGTATTAGGATTTGCAGAGGATTATAATAAAATAGTGATAAATTGTAAACATGAACTTATATTGAACAGAAGTAACACTAATTTAAATAGCGTTATCCTTACTGATGATATTGTTAATTTTCAAATAGATGTACAAAGAGTTCAGTGGAGGGTGCCGCATATAAAAGTATCAGACCGAGAACGACTGTCACTTTTAAAACATTTAGAAAGAGATAAACCTTTTCAGTTGACGTTTAGAAATTGGGATTTGTATGAGTATCCGTTACTACCTAAAACAACAAAGCATTCTTGGTCAGTTAAAACTGCTTCACAATTGGAAAAACCTAGATATGTAATTTTTTGTTTACAAACTAATCGAAAAAATAATAAAACTAAAGACGGTTCAGTATTCGATCATTGTGAAGTAACAAACGTTACGCTCTTTTTGAATTCTCAATATTATCCATATGAACCTTTAGGTTTAAAGTTTTCTGAGAACAAATATAGTATATTATACGAAATGTTTGTGAAATTTCGTCAGTCGTATTACAACTGTCCAATAGACCCGTTGCTTGATCTAATGGAGTTCAAAGAAAAAGCTCCTCTCTTTATCTTAGACTGCTCAAGACAAAACGATAGCCTGAAAACAGGTCCAGTGGACGTGAGGTTGGAAATTGAATGTTCTACGGCAATACCAGATAAGACGACTGCATATTGTTTGATTATAAACGATCGACTTGTGGAATACAAACCTCTCAGCAACATTGTGCGCAGGTTATCATGATTGCTATTGTGGATATTCAAGGCTTTAAAACAGAGACAAATGAATTTATAATAAAAGAAATCGCTATATTGTATGATAAAAAATTACAAGTGTTTTTAATAAAGCCACCATTTCCATTTTCAAAATTAACGAAACTAGAAAAAAAACAAGTTTCTTGGATTGAACGTAACAGAAAGATACACTGGTGTGAAGGATTTTTACCCTATTCTAATTATCAGAATTTGGTTATAGATATTTTAAGAGATAAATGTATCTACGTTAAAGGTTCAGAAAAAGTGTTGTGGTTAAAGCATATTTTAGAAAATAGTAATTGTAATATATTTAATTTAGAAGATAAAGGTTGTTCTAGTTTGATAAGTTTATACGATCTATATAAACATTCTCAAGATTTATATAACTGTATTTATCATGACTCTGTATGTGCTTTAAAAAATGTATTATGTTTAAATAAGTGGTGCTTTGATAATAAAATTCTAAAATAAATATTGTTTTTGTTTTATTTCTATAGTTAGGTAAAACACATCTTAGTTTTCTACCCCCCTCCACATACCGCTGTCCGGTCTTTATAAGTTGTTGACAAAAGGTAGATGATATCATTATACGTTTATAATTGAATTAGAAAGTGAATAGAACATGTCTCAAAATGAATACAAACCTCGATATGACATGTATAACAAGTTTAAAATGCGTGAATTTTCATTTAATTATTACTGGGGGGTGTTTAATAAAAAGAAAAGATTAGTGATGGAAATGGCTGACGCAGGATTCTTTTACTATGGAAATAGTATAAATGATATTGCAGCATGTTTCTCATGCGGTGGTGTTATCGAAGATTGGGAGATTTATGACGATCCTTGGATGCAACATGCTATACATTATCCTGATTGTGTTTATTTGAACGCTGTGAAAGGGAGAGAATATATAATGAAATATGCATATCTCCACACAGCATTAAACTCTTAGCATTGTAATGTGATGGTTCCATCTTAATCAACGCTTGTTATATCAAGAAAAATAATAAATTAATATTATTCACAATATGTTTCATTCATCGAAATTTGATTTGGAAGGCATTTCTAAAGTTATTTTCAAGAATACTAGTGGTGAGATTCTATTTACTCAAGACATTAGTGACCAAAAAATAATGAACACCAGTTCATCAAAACTTCAGGACAATACAAGCAAGACAGAGCAAAACTCAGTAAAATCCACCATTGAAAATACGACATATCTAACACTCAAGAGAGGTCGCAATGAGCTCCTTACATTTGGTCGAGTTGGCAACATACATCCTGGTCCTGAAAAACTGGCTGCAAGGTCACCAAATGCTGTGCCTGACACTAAATTAATAACAAGAAGTATAGTGCGTGATATATTGTTTCCTGATTCAGAAGACATTCTATGCTACCAGATACTGCCAGAAGATGAAATACCTTCTTTAATTAATAATATAAATAACTGTCCTATAACTACTAAAAATGTTTAAGCTTAAAATGATATTGTGTTTATGTGTGGAGAATTGGGGGTTCTGGATCATGCGCTCGAGCAAAGCGAGAGCAAGTGATCCAGAACCCCCAATTCTACCCTACTCTCCCATACAACAAACGTGATCTTTTTGCCGTTTTTTGCAATAATGGTACGGAACCCTTCGTGCGCGAGTCCGACTCGCACTTGGCCGGTTTTTTTAAATATTCTTTTCTCTTATGGTATTTATTGCCGCCCAAAGATGCGTTAAAATTTGTGTTGAAATATGGAACTTTCGACGCTCATAACTTTCAAATATTCTTTCTTATTGCTATTTTTTTCCATGCAGGTCTAGATAATGATGAGACAAATTTATATCATTTGTATTTTGAACAGTGGAGCAATCGCCAGACTACTTTTGTATGGAAGTATGACCGACTAGTGTAACCTTAATTATTGGATTTGTGACTACAAATACCACCTTACAAAACCACCTACCTATATACAAATACCTTTGGTAGATTTCTAGGAGAAGGAGCAAGATCTTGCGAAAGTAAATTTATGGAAGCATTATGTACAAAAGCGGGTATACAAGACCAGTACAAAATTAGTGTTTTGCATTTGAGGTCGGCCGGTTTTTATAATGAAGTTCCATGTTCTTATATGCGAGTGACATTAACTTAATATAAGGCTTTAATGCAGCTGAAGTTTCATGAAGAATAAGCAATATTATGAGGAATCTTCTTACGAAGTTTGGTGCATTTTGAAATCACTAGAATCACTTGTTTTGGGTGACCACTTTGACATATTATGACTTTGTATTCCAACGCTACGCGAGCGACTGACGAGTTATTCAGAAGTATTCGAGCAATAAGCTAATGTTATAATTTTCGATCCAGTGAAATTACTGAACAAATAAAGTCTTAACTTCACAGATGAAGTCGCGCGCAGAAGCTAGGATTTATTATAGAGGAAGGATGGATGTTTGTTACTCCTTAGCACAAAAACTACGGAACGAAATTTGATGAAACAGGATTTGGCAAAGTTATGCATTTTGGGGCAAGTTCTAATTGCACGCGAGCGGCAGCTATTAACTAATATTAAAAGACGAGAGCCCTTCGACGAGTAAAAGAAATAAATAGTATAATGAATTCCGTTAATCGCATTAGAATGGTTATCAAACAAGGTACGAAACGACAATTGATAGGGCTGGCGGATTTGCGTTCGGTTGGTCGCGCCGGTTCCTCGTACCGCTGTAGCTAAGTACATATCTCAGTGGTAAGTAAAAAGGTAGGTAAGTTAGTTCGTTTTTGACAATACTATTAAAGAAATTGTTAATATTGAATTCTATGTGGCCCTGAAAAGGGCCTTTTTTGGATGTGCGCGTTACAGGTTGTAACGCGCTTAAATGAATAATAGTTCTTATGACGTATCTAGTCCCCGTCTTCGACAATCGACATGCGGGGGATGCCTGTTCAGTTTCCGATCTGCAGGATTCTTCAGTTTCACTAAGTGGTGGTGGGCGCGGGCATCAGGAGGGAGGCACGCGCGCTGGCGCCAAATCCAGGATGCAGAACAACGCGCGGCACCCCGGGCAGGTAGCGCGGCTTGCTAGCCAGTGCTCTGGTCGGCCTTGGGCATCAGCCGCCCACCAGCGACCCATGCATGAGCAGCACCATAGGACACGGCAATCGCACTGAGTACATGGCAGAGTGAAGTGCGGGGGAGGAGCGTGGCATCGCTTGTTCACCTTCACATCTGCAGGATTTTGCAAGCAGCCGATGCACAGCTCTAACTCCTGATCAGAATCGACGTAATAAACCGGATTTTTGTCGACGTATTGCTTGAATACTATGAGGAATCTCTCAACATGTGCCGGTAGCATATTGATGTGGTCTCACGTTATCCGATTTGTTTACACTCTAACTTCAAATCACAAACACACACGTTTCAAATTGGAGGAGAACGAAGTAAGTTACAAAGCTGCACGACCACTCTTGGCGAAAGCGCAGATGCGAATGCCAGACAGGACCAAACCTGCTGACAGAACTAGCGTTGAAACTTTATGACGTTACTGTTTGGGTCGGGGAATACAGACAGGAGTCAAGTGAAGGTCCGTTGTCTCTTTCTATCGTATGGCGCTATCTCACTCTCACACAGAAATCGAATACCTATCATTAGTGTTTCCCAGAAGAGATAAGACTTAAAGGAATATTGGCAATTTCTTTAGAAGTTTTATCTCTTTCTAGTGTTTACCTGTTATATAGCTCTGTCTCGTTCTCTGACCATTTCTTTGAAGAGTGCCGCTAAGTGATAGACACTTTCTAAAAGATTTATGATTGTATTGTAAATGGATTTAAAAGGGTTTCACTTGTAAATAGTGATTTTGTTAGGCACGTTTACGTAGCATTTTTTACGAACTTTCAAGTCCAAGAACTTAAAAATGAATGAACAAATTTTATTTAAACTTGATACTCATAATGCAAGTTATCTAGATATTAATCTCTTGCATGTCTAATAAGTATATGATTTTATAAATTCAAAATAATTAATAATAGATCATTTGAATCCATCACCCTCAACTCAACTAACCCATCAAGAGTGCAGTAGCACTTACGAACTTGCTTTGAATCGTATTTCGGAACTTGAACAAGAATTTTATTGTTTTAAGCTGATAAAGCTATCTATCCATATCATTAAGGTATGCTAATAATTAGAGACTGGATTATAATTATGCAAAAAATATTTACAAAATATACTTGTTATTGTACGGCCATGCGCCATCGGTTCATGGTGGACATCCCACCCATACGTACAAAGCGTTTTGCGAATATTTTCATTGTGCGCACAGCTAAGGAGTGGTTTTCCCTTCCGGAGTCTTTGATCCCTGATAGCTACATCCTTGGGGTCTTTAAGTCAAGAGTGAATAGGTTACTTCTAGGCAAGCGTTCTTCACCGTCGACCACATCATCGCTTACCATCAGGCGAGATAGTGGTCAAACGCGACTTAACGCGAGCCAATCGAAAATAAAAAATAAACTTAAAATATTTACAAAATATCAAATAATAAAAAACCTGCTTATTTTCACTTATTTTATGTAAAAACAACATTGTTCTAGTAAATTTTGATATTTATTTAATTCATTAATATTATTCGGTATTTTACATTTTACTAGTTAGGGTTCCGTACCCAAAGGGTAAAAACGGGACCCTATTACTGAGACTTCGCTGTCCGTCTGTCTGTCTGTCTGTCTGTCTGTCTGTCTGTCACCAGGCTGTATCTCATGAACCGTTATAGTTAGACAGTTGAAATTTTCACAGATGATGTATTCTTGTTGCCGCTATAACAACAAATACTAAAAACAGTATAAAATTAATATTTAAGGGGGCTCCCATACAACAAACGTGATATTTTTGCCGTTTTTTGCTCGATATTAATAACGGCAACAGGTAGACGCTTGAAATATTCACAGAATATTTAGTTGTATATTCTCTTCAAAAAATTATTTTTATTAAATTAAAATAAATTATGGGGGGCTCCCATACAACAAACGTAATATTTTTGCAGTGTTTTGCGATAATGGTACGGAACCCTTCGTGTCCGACTCGCACTTGGCCGGTTTTGTCATTAGATGATATTTTTTTTTACCCGGCTGCAAGGAAAGTGTTATGTTTTTCACGCATGTCTTGTATGTATGTTTGTATGTATGTAATATTCTTTATTACCTCGTTATTTCAAACCTCTTGACGGATTTTTATAGTTAGACATCGTTAGCTAGGTTTTGGTCGCCCAAGTGTTCTTAGATAAGTGCTGTTAAAAAAAAGAAACGCGGCCTGGACGGGGTCGCCACCGTCTGATGGCGGACGCGGTGCGGCCGCAGGGGAAGAGGAGTGTCGGTATAGCATTGGCCGCTCTCCCTATCCCCTGCGGCCGAAACATGGTAGGTGGCGGGGCCGTTGACCTTGACCCGTCACAAGGGGACCAAGGGTGCCATACACGGGGTCGTCTGGCACCCATGTACTGGTTTGGTCCCTGGGGTGGTCACGGCGCACAGTGTGTTCTGGTGCGCCGGTGATGGGGGGTAATCCCCAGAGGAGGGTCCGGTGACGGACAGCCGCAGCGGGTTCGCGGTGAGTGCTAACGCGTACCCGTGTTCCCGCCATAAGCGGCACAGGAGGACACCGTGGAGTTTTAGTGGGTTAGAGTCCTATCAAAACACTGCATAAAGTCCAATAATTATTAAATTAAAATAAAATAATTTAAGGGGGGGCTCCCATAAAAAAAACGTGATTTTTTTGCAGTGTTTTGCGATAATGGTACGGAACCCTTCGTGTGCGAGTCCGACTCGTACTTGGCCGGTTTTTTATGAATATTCGTCTCGTGCGATTAAACGAGATCCATTTCTTCCTCAACGAACACAAAGAAGTCTAGTCTTTTCTGACAAATCAAGAGGGCTAGGGCCCATTTTTCCCCGCTAGAGCTTAACTGATTAATGCTCATGTCATTATAGTATCTAATTACAACTCAACCATAATCACGGTGATTAGCTAAAGAGTTACTTAGTTCTTGGAATGCAATTTTTCATAAATATTTTTTTATAATCAATATCGTTTTTAATTAATGTTATCATACAGGTCATTAGGAGGCTGTAAACTAACGATTGTATCAGTAAACTGATCGGAAAATTCATTTAACCACGTCAAATATTTGAAAAATCACATACCGAAAATACAAAATTTCAAAACTGTGCTATGCGCAAAGCGGCACCCAAAGGTGCATGAATTGTATGTCACCTCGATTGCCGGGTATGGTACAATAGCTCGTGTGAGCACCAGCGCTTCAGTTCCATTCAGTTTAAAAAAAATGTACTTCAAGTGTTTTCTCCCATACAAAAAAAACACAACTTTTTTTTCTCACTCGTGGAGGCACTGGTACCACCCATACATTAATATAACATAAAGAGAGGTATACCAGAGACATTACAATTTTTTTTTTCAAAATGCCTTCCATTAAGTTTCTATGAGTATGGAGCTCGATTTTCAGACCACTGTGCGTCGATGGTAACTCCAACGGCCGGCGGCACATGTAAAAGGGGCATGCGGGTCCATTCATACATCCATGCTCATAATAATAATACCAACTTGTTACTATCCAACTGCACAGCAAGGACTCTTATTTATTTATTGACCTATCTACAATTGTTAAATTAATATAGTACATTACTGCAGCGGCCAGCAAAAGAGGCATTGATGGACGAACGTGCAGTAAAAACATACGTAAGTCCATCAATGCCTACTTGTGGCCAAGGCTTGTATAGTACTTTTCTCAAATGATGCGCGGAAATTAAAACGTGGTAGTACGTAGAACTCATTTAGTCAAATACAATTATAATAGGTACTTTTCAAAATCAATGACGAACAACGAACAACAATATGTTTTCCCGCGTTAATGTTTTCGTTTATTTTTTTTTTCAATAAACAGCTTTCTATTTGCAAGTCAGTTCGAAATTTAAATAAAACCTTTGATAAGTTACCTCCTTGGTTGCCATGTTTCGGAGTAAGAGATCGTTCCATTTTAAATAACACGACAGATATGAGTTTACTATGTAATTTATTTGGCCGCTAAACACGGCAGATATGGATATTAATACAACTTTTGTCCAGTCTTAACTTAGGCCTGCTGAATTTATTCTGCTTTCTTTTAAAAACATGGAAATCCGTTATAATAATAATACGATAGACTCAGCGATCATTGTACCGATAGTCGTGTCAGCCAATAGTTTAATAGCCACGAGCCTCGACCTTTGGAGGCTCCCTTCAGGCGGCTGGATCAAGGCCTTGATTCTGAAAGCACTTCTTTTGGACACGGCTCGTATGTTAGGAAGCTCCGCTCTCAAAGCCCTGATTAGGCCTGGTAGCTTGAACCCTGTTCCTGATACTGGTGAGCCTTTATTTTTTATATATATATTTTTTATAAATAAAATTGTAGTTAATAAGAAAATTAAATGAATAAAAAAAATATAAACATCAGAATTGAGAACTTCCTCCTTTTTGGCAAGTCGGTTAATAAGACATAATACGACGGTAGTAGCACGTGGTCTACCTATCGCGGTCAACCGCCTTTTTTAAATTATAATCAGGCAGGTAGCCTAGCGATAATAACTCTATTGTACCTATTGTTATTGTTCCTAGAATACTTAGAAAGGGTAAAATGGTGGTAAACGAGTCTAAACCTCTTTAACTAATATTGTAAGGAATTCATTGTTAGTAACATAATGATGTCTGGAACTACTAATCCTATAACAATAGTTCTGGCACTGATAGAAAATACACATTCCGACAGGTTTATGATATGTTTTATGGTAATATTCATGTACATACTTTTTTAGGGTTCCGTACCCAAAGGGTAAAAACGGGACCCTATTACTAAGACTTCGCGATCCGTCTGTCTGTCTGTCCGTCTGTCACCAGGCTGTATCTCATGAACCGTGATGGCTAGACAGTTGAAATTTTCACAGATGATGTATTTCTGTTGCCGCTATAACAACAAATACTAAAAACAGTATAAAATAAATATTTAAGGGGGGCTCCCATACAACAAACGTGATATTTTTGCCGTTTTTTGCTCGATATTAATAACGGCAACAGTCTACCTGTTGCCGTTATTAATGTAAATATTTGAAATATTCACAGAATGTTTAGTTGTATATTATATACAAAAAATAATAATTATTAAATAAAATAAAAATTATGGGGGGCTCCCATACAACAAACGTATTTTTTTTGCAGTGTTTTGCGATAATGGTACGGAACCCTTCGTGTGCGAGCCCGACTCGCACTTGGCCGGTTTTTTTTTCTTCTAAACCCATCGAGTGGGGTATCAAAATGAAGGATTTTTAGAGGTGATTACAAAAATATATACTATTTATATGTTTAAAAGTCATTCGAAAAAAAAGTTGGAAATAAAAAAAGTTAATAAAAATAAAAAAACCCAACTGCAAAGATGTAAATAAGAAGAAAATCATGCTGTGCAGTCATCTTTGCAGTTGGGTTTTTTATTTTTATTACCTTTTGTTTAATTATTATATGGGCTCGCGCTTGACCACTATTTCACTTGTTGGTAAGCGATGATGTGGTCGACGGTGAAGCACCCTTGCCTAGAAAAAACCTATTCACTCTTGACTTAAAGACCCCTAGATTGTAGCTATCTATAATGTGACGTCGCATAGCCTATAACCAGCGAACAATGACACCTCATTTGTCAAATTATTATAAGTAGTTTAGAAGTTATGAGGGAACATATGATACACACATACCAGTCAAAAACATAATCCTCCTTTTGCTTCGCCGTACTTGGAAGAGTACTTATTGGTTACTTAGCGACAGTACTAAAAATACATTGTTTTAACATAGCCCTGTCGTGTGACAAGAAGAGAGAAGAGAGTGTTCTCTGACCATTGAGAGAGAGAGTGACAGGGCTAACTAAGTAACAGTTCTTTAATCATTCGAACAACATGGTCCATTTTTCATAAGTTGAAGCAACTTATAACTATTGTGAGTAATACATGACAATACCAATATACAAAAAAATATATCAAAAAAGGAACATAACACTATTAAAATCAATATACAATTTGGTAATCTATCAGCTACCTGTACTTAGCCCTTTTGAGAATGATTTCATAATGACAGGTTTACATTGTACTATGAGAGAGGGAGATAGCGCTATACAGTGGAAAGAGACAAAATATCAAGTGCATTATTACCATGACTTTCCACCACCACTCTAATTTCCAGGTTGCTATATTCATGGGGTGTGCGGTGCGCCGTCGCTTTCAGTCGCCGCTTACGCGTCTTAGCAGTTCGTTGGTTTTGCGCCTTGCGATTGTTTTACGAAATTGTCAAGTTCGAGTACGCGTGTTAGTAGAACGTTGTCATTGTGTTTCGCGTTTGTTTAGTGGAATTGCCGAATCGTTGAAAATGAAATCTCAAAAGCGCCATCACACATCGTCCGACGATTCTGATATATCCGACGCGAGTGCAAACAGAAATTCTTCTGGCATCGATAGTGGCCACTCCTCTCTATCTCAACACCGCTACAACACAAAGAAAAGGAAACGTGCTGATTCTTCAGATTTGGATAGCGATGCCGATACTAAAACGAAGCATTCAGATTCCGTGGCAGAAATTGTCTCAGGTCCTGTGTCTGCCACCAGTGAGAGTGAGATATCTTCGAAAACAAAGCGCAAGCACAAGAGGCAGCGTAGTTCTTCAGTGAGAGCAAAAGATGGAGAGCAAATTCAGCGTCGCCTGAACAGTGTCGTCGTAAAACTAAATGGATCCTGCAAAGATGCAAATCAACCTATACGGATCTATTCTAATCAGAAGCAATACCAAAAATCAGTGTCATCTGAGGAGTACGAAGAGCTCAGATCTCCAAAAGAAGAATATCAACGGAGCCCAAGGGAACAAGAGGGGAGGTGTCATCAAAGAGAAGACACAAGAGATTTCAACCACTACAATCAGCATGAAGAGCGTAGAGGTCGTAAAAGGAGAGAGCTTGAAGTCCTGAGAGATTATTGTGAAGCACGTGGTCCGCCTGACAACTACCTCTTGCGCGAGAGAAAGTTTCCCGACAGGAAGGAGAGGTATCATAAAGAGGGCTTCGCTTCTGAAAGGCCACGCGAAGTTCATCGGAAGAAGCCACACCATAGAGAGACGCAAAGATTAAGATGTCAAGAAGAACGGAATCGTCATCCAGAGGGGCAGGCCGGTATAGAAGAGCAGTACAGGGTCAGGCGCGGTGACGAACAAATGGAGCGCAGAGGCAGGGCTGACGAACGCAATGTGAAGCAAAAGCGACCGATGGTCAAGACAGAGCTTAGGTCACGTCATTGCAAGAGCGGATTTGCAGATGCTGACGAGAATAGAGAATACAATTGGGGAAAGGGAGATGTTAAGACGGAGGCTGGCAAGGATCCTGCTGAAAAAGAAAAGCCGAACTTCGCTCTGTCTGGTAAATTGACGGCTGACGCCAATACAGTCAACGGTGTTGTGATTAAGTACACTGAACCTGATGACGCTAAGTTGCCTAAAAGAAGATGGAGATTGTATCCCTTCAAAGGCGATAAAGCACTTCCTGTATTACACATTCACCGTCAGTCGGCGTTCCTAATCGGTCGTGACAAGAAAGTTGTGGACATTACGCTCGAAAACCCGTCTATTAGCAAACAGCATGCGGCACTACAGTTCCGAGCGATGCCTTTCACCAGACCTGATGGAACGCAGGGACGCAGAGTGCGGCCTTACGTCATTGATCTAGAATCGGCGAACGGTACGTTCGTAAACCGTAAAAAGCTCGAGCATTGTCGGTATGTCGAGCTACTTGAACGGGACGTGATAACGTTCGGTTTCTCTAAGCGGGAGTACGTACTGTTGCACGAGGACAGCAATGCCGACGGACAAGATGATGAGCACCAAGAGCCTCCCGTCATCGGAGGCAAAGTCACCACCACCGATCAGTTGAGACATGAGAAACGCGTCAAGCAATAGATTGCCGAAGTCGGCGATTAGATTATAAACTGAAGATATAGAACAAACCACTTAAGAACTGATATTCAGTTAGCGCGTTACAACTTGTAGCGCACACATCCAAAAAAAGGCCCTTTTCAGGGCCGCATATAACTCTATATTTCTTTAACGGTAATGTCAAAAACTAACATACTTACCTACTTATTTACTTACTACTGATATATATACTTGTACTTATGTGCAGCGTCACTAGCGCGACCGACCGACCGCAAACCCGCACGCTTGATCAACCGCGAAGGTCTTTTATCGCTTTACATCTTGATTTACAACTTTCTGATGCAATTTCGCAATCCGTACATTATTTATTACTATTCTACTCGTTGAAAGTACTCTCTTCTTCTATTTTATTGGCAGTCTAAAAAAAGGGTAATTTTTTAAATTAGATATTAAGGTTTAATATGCTTTATTTCTATTATAATTTAAAAAAGATTAAAAACTGATTCATTCTGTAGATTATGTACGCATCATTCTAAATGTTGGCCCCTGCCAATCTAAATAAAGCAAATCAAAATAATTATGCTTTATTCAGTTAAACCGTATATAGGTACTTTTGAATTATCAAACAACAGACATTCACTTTCGCAAGCGTCATTAGGTCTCGGACAAGAATATGCAAGAAACTCCACGGACACTCTTTTCCATCAGTTTTAATTACAAGTATTTGGTTACATTCTTCTTGTTGGAAAATACATATATGTGAGAAAGATGTAAAAAGATGGACGTAAGCGTCCAGAGTCTACAAACAATTTAAAACTTTATCACAAATAATAAACCGAGTTCAAAAGCAAAACACTAAAAAGTTCAATATAACTTTCGTTTCGGATGTCGGTGTCTTTGGTAGCTCTTGTTTTCATTATTTTTCGACAAACGTTTTGTTTTGTATTTGTAGTCGGTTTATATTTTTCCCAACTGCCAAAGGAGGGTGATATGTTTATCAGTCTATGTATGTTTGTTTGTTACTATGTGGCGATCTAGACACCAAACGCGTAGACCGATTTTGATGGTTCTTACGTCAATCGATTTGTCTTAACTTTGCGAGTGTCACATTAAAATTAGAAAATAGAAAAATTGCAATTTTGGGCGCCATATTCATCATATTGAGGACCCAATTTTTTTTCTTCGTATCTCATAACAACATAAAGGCTTTTTATGAGGTGATTTCAAAAATATATAATACTTATATGTTTAAACTAGCTTTTGCCCGCGGCTTCGCACGCGTAGACTACATGCTTCTCCTTATCATATTTTAACAGTATGTAGAGAAAAGTAAAAAATAATGTAATGCGAAAGTGTTTCTTAGGACAGACTTATACTTACCTACTCTATCATCAATACGCTCTATCCTTGTCCCGTTCCGTATGTCTACACTATTTCTGTGTTTATCCATGACAAATGGTTTTAGCTCGTGAAACTTGTAGGGGCTCTTAAGATTGAACAATGAAATAAGAAAAAATAACTAGTGTATATAGACATAGTTGATATTTAGGTGATAAAAGTAGTTGTATATATATATCAAATGTAACGCATTTTGAACATATATCGACTGAATAATGTGTTAATGTCTTAGGTCACGTTTCCACCTGCAACCAGCTCGCATAACAGTTGCATTACGTTGGGGGCTACCGAGGTACAATGTGATCAATGACTCGATCGTGCCCTGCAATATTATTAATATTAATAGAATTTTCTGTAAACTGACGATACAAAGAGAATCGTAAGAGAATATGCTAAATAGTGTACAGTTTCAAAATTATTAAGTACTAGCTGTTCCCCGCGGCTTCGCTCCCGTGGGCCACCCCACAGGACCCGTTTTCGGGATTAAAAAATAGCCTATGTTACTCAGGAATAACGTAGCTTTCTATTAATGAAAGAATTTTTTAAATCGGTCCATTAGTTTCGGAGCCTATTCGGTACAAACAAACAAACAAACAAAAAAATCTTTTGTTTTATCTATTAAGTATTATGACGAAATTCTTCCATAATTAGTAGTTAGTAATCACTGTTTGTCAATCAAATAATTTGATATTTTTTGTCTCCGGGTTATTCATTGAAAACACCGTAATTTTATAATTAATCGCATGACATTGTAAACTCTTTCCATTTTGTCTATTTCTTTCATTCTCTTTCTTTTTCTTTCTCATTTTTCATTCTTTCTATTTTCTCTTTCCGATATATTTTAAAATATCGAATTGGGATGGGATTTACTTGAAATTATTTGTGCATTATTATAATTTGGCAAGATTTACTAAAAAAATACAGTGTCAGCAGTGTAAGAAATCTCTTAGTCATTGTAATTAGCATCAAAAGGTGTACATAAAACAAAATAAAATTGTAATATAAAACACTGTAATGTAAGTTACTTGAATCTCTCATACGAGAGAAAAACACATATTGATAAGAATAAATAACGCATTTATAAATATGAACATATATCGACTGACTAATGTGTTAACAAACGTCTTAGGCCACGTTACCTACTGTGACCATCTTGCATGTCAGTTGCATTACATTGCGGGCTACACAGGTATAATGTGGACAATCGCTCGATCGTGCCCTGCCATGCAACTTGCATGCGAGTTGCTTACAAGTGGTAACGCGGCCTTAGAATTTACTTCAAAATAATGATACAAAGAGAATCGTAGTAGAAACTATGCTAAATAGTGTTCAGTGTCAACATTATTGGGAATACCCAATAATAATAGTAATAAAGTAATAAATTGCAAATAATAGTAATAAATTGCAAATGCATACAAAAATTATAATGACATTGAAGGAAATATTCTAATCTTTTTTTTAAGAGTTGTTTCATCCAGTGAATTAGTATACATGTTTTTTCACTACATTACTGGCATAGAAATGACAACATTGCTTAATCTATGGTTTTCTTATTTTTTGCCAGCTACGCTAGATAAGATTTAGACTTTAGTGCATACCTATTTGACACTTGGGTTATTCGAAGTGCACAATAGTGACGAAATGTTTCTATAATTAGTAGGTTATAAACTATTCATTATCTATCAAAGAAATATTTTGTTATTATGTGTCACCGGATTATTGAAAACGTTGTAAGTTCATAATTAAGCGCATGGTATTGTAAACTCTTTCTACTTTCTCTGCTTTTTCCATTATCTTTCTTTCTTCTTTCTCTTTCCTTCCTTTCTTTCTTGCAAACGTTATAAGTTTATAACTAAGCGCATGATATTGTAAACTCTTTCTACTTTCTCTGATTCTTCCATTCTCTTTCTTTCTCCTTTCTCTTTCTTCATTTTTGCTCTTTCTTTCTCTGTCTTGAATAATTTAAAATATCTAATTTAGATGGGATTTATTTTATTTGAAACAAGCTTTTGCCCGTGACTTCGTCTGTGTAGCATTAGTACTTCGAATAGCCTATTTTTATAATGCGCAAATATATTGCTGATGTGTGGGACGCCTTACTTGAGAGATTAATTAGGTATTGGTTCACCATAG
Organism: Anorthoa munda; assembly: GCA_945859665.1. NCBI lineage: Eukaryota > Metazoa > Arthropoda > Insecta > Lepidoptera > Noctuidae > Anorthoa > Anorthoa munda. The sequence continues at coordinate 21,129,799 of OX243915.1, forward strand.
AATTTTCCTCCTGAACTAAACTAACGAACTGAACTATTCTATGTCCTTTTCGGGGTCCTATACTATCTTCGTACCAAATTTCATCTAAATTGGTACAGACACAGTTACTTTCGCATTTATATATCATTAGTATGGATTATTTGTTCACAATATATCAAGAATTTATAATCTGGTCAAAAAAACTACAAACTTACTGTGTCCGCAGTAATCCGGTGATGTAATATATACATTGATTAATTCTTGATTTTAAGAAATTTCTTAGTCATTGTTATTACTAACTTTAAGAAATGGAAAGGGTTTGAAGTAAATGTTAAGAATCCTGTGGCATAAGAGAATGGACGTATTACAAACGAATTATAGTTAAGTTACTCTGAATAATGACTGTGATATGGTTGTATTGTAAATGTATGTTACTTATGAAATGTGGAATATAATGGTTGAGCTAAAATATGACAGAGATAATGAAAAAAGGGTTTATTGATAAAAAAAAAAAACCATATACTCAGAGGGAGCACTGATTAACAGATTACTAATTCAAATTGAGACGCTAAATGTGGGTGTACTGTAGGTGTACCTCTGCCTGTCCCTTCGAAGAATACAGGCGTGAAGTTATGTTTAATTCTTTCCAAAGCATAATTTGAATTTAGAATCTGTTAATTAATGTTTAAACAATTCATACAGTAAGATCTCAGTAGTCTTAAAATGTTTAAAACTTCTTTTGTCTGTGACTGTGTGGCATGTATAATTGTTATGTACCTAGTGAAAACTATGTTTAAATCCGTAGGCTTATTACGTACGAAACAGCAATCAGCAATAATTGCGCAGTGATCGCGCGGTCAATATAATGACCTGGCTACAGAGGCCTTTAAGTCATGTCTTGAATTTTTTGTTAGTCACTTTGAACAAAAGCTAATATGTCTGTCCAATGATTCATAGACTTTAACGTTTGAGACAAGCCTGCCTTTAGCTCTAATATTCCGATGAATAAATGTTTGCACATGTATCAAATTTATGTAACAGTAATATGACAGTGAATATTGAATATTTTAATTTTATTAACTTAATATAATATTAATTAATTTGAAAAACATATAAATATACCTATACTATTTGCTAAACTAAAATGCCAATTAGTAATCGATTAAAATTTCTTCGTAAGTAAAGTCGATTGTTATAAGAAATCGAACCGATAACGCACTAGGACATCACTAAATGATTAGTATTTGAGCTATGAAATAGATAGATCGTTCCAATTTACTTTAGACATTGGCAGAATAGTCGACATCGGTACTTACCATATAAAAATATAGAATATAATAGAAGATACATAATGCGGACGTAACACATTCTAATGTGCTTTGAAGTATTTGGCAATAATCACAGCTAGTCAACCTTTTCGGCAAACTTCGCTGAGATAGCCAACACTACAATAAAATGTTCTCCTCCATTTTACCGAGATCACGACTGTATTAATTATTCGACAAATTAGTCAGTTTTGTATAATACTTGAGACACAATACACCAATTTGTCATTACAATATCCTCTATGAATTAATTAGCTAGGAACTAATTAAACAAGCTGATGAATATCACACGAAAAAAGCCGTCAAATCTTGAAAACTTATGTACTCAGCCATCAGCGAGCGATTGGCAATCGACCAATAACAAGGGAAAAAGTAACCGCAATTCTGTCGTTCTGCTGTTAATAACCGTGCCTAATACGAAATGATCGCGATCACCTTGCGATAAATGCATATTCTAGTTAACAGATTGTTATTGTTAGCAGCGCTATCGCAAAATTATCATGGTGTGGCTATCGCTCATACTTAGTGCGGATTCGCGATTGAATAGCAATTATTATTTAGCAAAATTAAGCCTGCCGATCTTATGACATAAAGCGATTGATCTCGCGACGATTACGCAATCTCTGCGCAATTGTTGCTGATTGCTGTTTCATACGTAATAAGCCTGCCGGTTGATGATTTGAAGTTACGATCTGTAAACTTGTCTAAGGTGTACTAGTGTTTACTCTACTTCCAAACTATTGAGCTAATAATATTGCCATTTCTGTCTAACCTTGTAGATCTAATTGCAGTGTAGCTCTTCTTTATTTGTAAATTACTACTTAAGTTGACATCGACAAGTTCTGAACTTCAAATTCTTAATTCGGAAACCGAATTAAGTACCAATTAATTCAAATTTACCAAATAAACATTATTGGCAGTATTTTATGTGTTTTATTTTGTACCATGCAAACTCATATCATACAAGATCAAGGAATCATTAAATAAGAAGATACAATAAATGGGTAGATCTATCCAAATGCTTCGCAAAACCTAAAATGATGGTCAGATTGCTACGGACCAATCTGCCTATCCATTGCCCAACTATGTTTGGGTCGGCTTCCAGTCTAACCAGATTCAGCTGAGTACCAGTGTTTTACATGGAGCGACTGCCTATCTGACCTCTACAACCCAGTTTATGGGAAACACTATACTCCTTGGCAAGATTGGTGTCAAATCTCAGACTTCTGACTACTCGTAACGACTGTTAACAATCTTCAGATGACAGCCGGGACCAATGGCTTTAGGATTGCTACGGGCCACTTATGGCAGATTGGTCCAATAACTTGATTATTACGAAGGACCTCTGTCCTTAGTAATAATCATCATTTCAGGCCGGAACCACCCACTACTAGATATGGTCCAAGATCCCAGAGCCTCCAGACGTTACTTCTGCTCAAAATGTGTGGGATAGAGTACTATTAGTGTATGTATGTACTTTGAACGCTCGCATAGATACTTGTTAGCTTGGGTCGACGGCCAATTTACAGGTACAGTCCCAGTATTGATATGATACATACATGTACAGGTATGATTTTACGTGTGAGTTACAGAATATCTAATTTAGATAGTAATAACAAAGTATTTTAAAGCCTGATTTATTAATTACTAGCTGTGCCCGCGGCTTCGCGCCCGTCATCTGCCTACCCTACCCTACCTATCTACCCTACCCAACCTACATATCTTTCTACCTACATTAAGTACTCTACCTACATAACTAACCTACCCTACCTATTTTTTTTCTATCTAAGAACCAACAATAAAAAACAACAAAAAAAGAATAGCGAAATCGGTAAAGCCGTTCTCAAGTTATAGCGTAACCATATGAAATAGTGTTTCATCTTATATATAAAATTCTCGTGTCACAATGTTCGTTCCCGTACTCCTCCGAAACGGCTTGACCGATTCTCATGAAATTTTGTGAGCATATTGAGTAGGTCTGAGAATCGGCTAACATCTATTTTTCATACCCCTAAGTGGGTAGGGTAGGGTAAGTAGGGTAGGTAGGGTAAGGTAGGGTAGGTAGGGTAGGGTAGGGTAGGTAGGGTAGGGTAGGGTAGGGTAGGGTAGGGTAGGTAGTTAGGGTAGGGTAGGTAGTGTAGGGTTGTTAGGGTAGGGTAGGTAGGGTAGATGAATGTTTGGTGTTTTTATGGCAAAACAAAGTTTGCCGGGTTTATATATATAGATAATATCCACCACTATCCCAAACATTATATGCAGATTTAAATAAGTAACATCTGGAGGCACTGGGATCTTCACTATCATCGTTGCCCGAGTCTGAATGGTAAGTGTGGAACCTCCACAAGGCAAAGGCTATCAAATGCCTCATGACCTCCAGCTTTTTCGATCCAGAGTAAAATAATGCCAACATTTGTACCTATATTATGTAACCTTATGTTGCTAACAATACAATTATTCTAACTACTCTTATTTTATCTACTTTACTCTGAGCTAAGCCTTCGGGAAGGTCGCAAGAACAATTTAAACGCACCACTGTCATTTAATAATAATTGTATTATGAATAGAAAATCAGTTGAGCTCAAAAAATCTATCACAAACAAAGATAAAGAAGCAATAACATAATTTAAAGGAAAATTTGTAGCAAGGAATGATTTCAGATTTAACATTTATTATACGAGTACTTGCATAAGTTAAAATTGTACCTCGGCGATGTCTGTACTTAGAAGATATTTAAGAAATACCGGGTCCTGGTCGTAATAGAAGTACTATTAGGAGAATACTTCGGTAACTTACATTTTTTTAATATTTTATTCTCATTTATTTAAGAGATTTTTGTACACAAATGTGACGATGTCAATCCCATTGTGCTTTTACAGGTATAAACTTACTTCATAAACTAATCATAATAAATAGCACAAAACTAAATCTAATTATTTCTTATCTAACAGAAAGGTATACAATATTTTGGTTGCTTTAGAAGTTGGTTTTGCTAATATATCATGGAACATTCCAACATCCATTGCCGACAATTTCATTGAAATGAGAAGTGTATTTCTTTTATTTGTATATCGGACACATTCCACCAACAAATGCTGTGCATCCTCTACCTTACCACACACCTCACAGTTAGGGGAGGCCTATTTTCGCATGAGATAGGCAAACTTGTTTAGTGGAATGTGTCCTGACCACAAACGATTTGACTTCGAGTCAATTTCGCTCCAGAGAACCAGGGTATATGAGGAGGCTCACATTGTATACTTTTATACCAGATTCCTTTCGTTTTAGATCTTTCATTTAAATGTTCCGTCCAAGATAAATTGTTTAATTTTCTAAATTTACTTAACATTTCCGAATAGCTTGGTAATATATCCCGTATTTGCGTACCTATGAGAATGGCATCTTTGGCTAATCTGTCAGCCTCCTCATTACCCGAAAGTCCTACATGAGACGGTACCCTTTGAATAACAACTCTTTAGATCGATATATATAGGATGGACACCCCATGACGATCCCGCCAGAACTTTGAGTAATTGTTTTTTTTTTGTGCAGTCTCATTTACCTCGAAAAACCGGGTCCTGGTCGTAATAGTACTTCATTAGCAGAATACTTCGGTAACTTACATTTTCTAGTAATAAACAAAATCATTAGTAACTTAATCTCCATCCTGATCGATTAAACAATGAGTTATCTATAATGACATACTCAATGTGGACACAGATTGTGGTTGGTAATTAGGCTTACTGCAGTGTCTCAAGACAAAAGTCTATGACCAGTGTGTGTTGCCAGTGACCTACAAACCTATGGGACCCAGACGTGGTTGCTCACAATGGGCTTAATCAGAAAGCATAAAGTCACCCAAAGGGCAACGGAGAGGGCTTAGCTCGGAGTTTCCTTGCTCGATCACATCAGAGTCCAAAGTTACCGACATAGGCCGAAGAATTGCGAAACTTAAGTGGCAGTGGGCAGGGCACATTGCTCGCAGATCGGATGACCGATGGGGCGAAAAGTTCTGGAATGCCGACCGCGAGCTGAAAAAAGGCCTCCCACTAGGTGGACCGATGACCTGGTTAAGGTTGCGAGAATGCGCTGGATGCGAGACGCACGGGATCGGTCAATGTGGCGACGCTTGGGGGAGGCCTATGGCCAGCAGTGGACGTCTTTCGGCTGAAATGATAATGATAAATTAGGCTTAAGATTAAATCAATATTTGTCAAGGCGATCTACAGCGTAGCTAACTCTGTGCTACGGCGGAGCACTATATTTCCTAAGAAGACATACTCGCATATAGGCACATAGTTCTTATGTAACTTACAACAGAAAAGAAATAAGATAGCATTTGATTCATACATAATTACAATTATCTACTATCGACAAGTTTGATTCATGGCCCGCCCAAAGTGTATTTTATTTACTATAGACATTCTAGTGTAATTAGGTCGACTTTTGCTTGAATATTAATTTCCTATCACAAACTTGTTACTGATATTATAAGACAGTGACAGTTAGTTTACCTATCTCTCTGTTATTTCAATGACATGACTACAATATTAATAATTATTGTAATAAAAGACGGTTCTATATTTTTTAATAGCAAACAATTTCAGATGAAATTTAATATCAAATTCAAAAAAAATATTTGGAATGAGGTAATAAGACAACGCTGTGGTATAAAAGAAGATGTAGTGACTAAAATTGAAAAGAGTATGTTAAGATGGTTTGGCCATGTTGAGAGGATGAATGAAAGGCGACTAACGAAAGGTATTTACAAGGCAGACGTGAATAGAAACGCCGGGAGGGGACGCCCTAGAAAGACATACATACACCTTATAGGTGATGTTCTTCAGAAAGGCCAGGAGCGCAGTACTCATAACCGGCGTGTGTGTTTGTATGACTAGATGTATGAATGTGAGTGAAGCAAAAGAAGTATGTAAAGATCGTAGCAGGTGGCGTTCTGTAGTTTCTGCCTACCCTCATGGGAAAAAGGCGTATACCCTCACGCCCGTTTATGTATGTATGTAATTTCTGTCTTTAGTCAAAGAATAGGCCAGCCTTCTGGTCAGCAGAAGAGTGAACAGTCGACTGAATGTTTACTGATGTCCCGAAATACTATAAGAACAGTCGGACACCATGGGTCTAGTGTTTAAACGTGGCTGCCACGCCATGCTGACACGTTGAAACATTCATTCAAATTTCATGTATTGATATTGTTTCTGTTTTATTTTAAATATCCAAAATGCAACAAGAAAACTTTATTCTTATAAAATGTTCAAAAACGAGTTATCGGCTGAACGGGTCGTGAATTAATTAGTCTGACTGTACCAGGTGCCGCACGTTATAGTACCTCATTAGAAGGATACTTCGATAATTAACATTTTCTAGTAATAAAAACAATCATTAGTAACCGAATCTCGATCCTGATCGATTAAACAATGAGTAATCTATAATGACATGCTCAATGTGGACTCAGTTTGTGGTTGGTAAGATTAAATCAATGTTTGCAAAGACGTAACTTTACATTTCACTGTAATTTACGCGTCGCTAGCTCTGTGCTATGGCGTAGCACACAGAGCTACGGCGGAGCACACTGGCTCTACGACGTAGCACACTGGCTCTACGGCGTAGCCTACAATCTCTACGGCGTAGCACACTGGCTCTACGACGTAGCACACTGGCTCTACGAAGTAGCACACTGGCTCTACGGCGTAGCACACTGGCTCTACGGCGTAGCCTATTAGCTCTACGGCGTAGCACACAAGTAACTACGAGCTACACACTGTTACGATACATGTCTCTGTCTGAAAGTAAAAATTGTCCTAATAACATTTTTATCTTGAACCTATTATCATACAAATTATGAGCTAATGAATTTATTTCAAAAGTAGATATACTGGAAGAACTTTAGCAATAGAGGGTGAGATGGCTGTGTTTCAGCAATTATATTCAGGGCGACAAGTTGATAGCTGAGTAGTTGCGGCTTGCTGAGAGAACACATTTCAAAAGTTGCAGATAGGAGCCCTTTGGGCAGAGGTCCACTTTCAGTATTCCAAAGAGGATCCTAAACGTGCAGGGCCGTCCATAGCCATTAAGTCGAAATCAGCTTGACGCAAAGTGACATAAAAAGTCAAAACTAATGAGACGCCTTTTTTTCAAATTGTTTACAAATATTACACCGATCCATAGGTATCGGAAACAGGGTGCAAGCTATCGGTAATATTTTTTTTTTTATGCAATAAAATATTTTATTTTTCCACCACTTCTACTACTAATGTTGTGACAACACATAAATCCTGTATCGCGTGAGAAAAGTTTTCAGCGCGATTTGAACTATAACAGTCCTATATCCACCGTCGGGCAGTTGCCCAGACCAGGCACAACACCCGTTGGATCGGATGATTTCTCTCGCTATTGATTTCAATTCAATCGAATCGATGGCTAGATTCCACAAAAGGCCAATAGATGGCGCTTAACCCAAAAATCAACTTAAACATGGAAATAGTTCTAACGGTATCTCAGAGACGGCAGGATCATTACGTTTATGTTAATTGACAATTCAAATTATTAATTACGATGACCGTTAATATTCATAATTTTGTAAATAAAAAAAACAATTTATATGAAAAGCGCAACGCCATCTATCGCCCGAAACCTGGTCTAATATAATAGCGCCATCTCGCGAATTATGTCCAAACTACAACGACCTGTTGACAGGTGAATATTGAATTTACAACTTTCTAAAAACTGTGGGTTGGCTCCACCTGTAGGGTAAACTTTAGATCCGTAATAAATCTAGCAGAACATTGGCAGAAATTAAATTAACAACGAGATGGAACCTACATCAGTTTGTTCAGGATGTCAACAAAAATTTCTGATAGGAGATAATCTTACATGTTCACTGTGTAAATGCAGATATAATTTGGAATACGCTGGTGTTTATAATTTCCTACTATCACCCGGGTGAAGCTGCTAGCTGTGAATTTTAATAAAAAAAACTTATATTTTGTTAAATAACCTTTCTATTATATCTTTTGGTAAATAAGAGCAAAAATAGAGCCCATAAAGAAAACTCGAATAAAAAGACATCAACGATCACATCAATGCGTTGATGTCTTTTGTATGAGTTTTAAATAGCATAACATCACGAATGTATTTCCTGAAGGGTTGGGCAGGGGGCACCTATAGTACACCCTCCTTTTGCCAGTTGTGTTTTAGTCTCATGAAATAAGAGGCGAGTCTATTGCAGTCAATCGGGCACAAGTCCAGACTCCATATCACTACTGATAAATTCCATATGAACAAACCTAATAAAATTATATCGACAAATAAACGACGACTACGACGAAAAAAACAGCAGCTGTCAAGATGCAGATTAAAAAAAAAAAGACAAAAAAAAAACCTACTTCCAAAAATACTTTTTTCAAAAATAAATCGACTTCTAAAGCAAATAAAAACCAGCCAAGTGCAAGTCGGACTCGTGCACCGAGGGTTCCAAACAAACCTCAGCTTAAAGGTATTATAAACCTGAGTATTTGATATGAATTTAAATTTAATACCTCTACGCGTTCATGAGGAAAGGGGTGAAGTTTAAAATTATTAATATAATTTTTACAAAAAAATTACGGATTTTGCAATTTTTCCTTTATCTTTGCTAGAGGACGTTGCTTCGTACTAAATTTCAAGATTTGATTTCACGGGAAGTACCCTGAAGTTTTTGGTTCCCTTGCGTGTCGAAAATTTTTGGAAATTTGCGGCATAAACAGCTGTATCTTTTGATTGCGTTGGCTTAGAAGTTTGTTTTTTTCACAGCTTCAAGCTTCTTTTTTTTCAATTTCAGTTTGATACCTTCTCGAGTTCTTGAGAAAAAGGGTCTTGACAGACAGACGGACGGACAACAAAGTGATCCTATAAGGGTTCCGTTTTTCCTTTCGAGGTACGGAACCCTAAAAACGAAAAAAAACAAACATAACTTTCGTTTCGGAAGTCGGTGTCTTTGGTACCTCTTGTTTTTATCGTTTTTCAACACTGACAGCCGAATTCGTTTCATTTGTTTATATTTTATTGTGTTTTGTTTTAGAAGGCGGTTTATTTTTTGTGAAGAAGTTTTTATTTTTCGTTTTTAGTTTTAGTAGGTAACACTGAAAATTAAGCAAAGTCTGTAGAAAGGTGCCTAAAGGATTGACAAAATACCTATATCTGAATATTGTGCAATGCCAACAATATTACATATGACGGCGCGTCGACGTCGAAATTAAAAAGTCAACAGCAAGAGTGGCTGTATGGTCGCTGCCATGGTCAAAGCCACTCTAGCGGAGCGTCGTGTCGATGGCAGCGAGGCGACCATCTTTGAAAAACGGACTGTTTTGAAAAAGGGCGCCAGCGTACCATGTCTACGACAAATCGATTTCCATTGCCTCAATCCAACTGCTTTTTAGGGTTCCGTACCCAAAGGGTAAAAACGGGACCCTATTACTGCGACTTCGCGGTCCGTCTGTCTGTCTGTCAGTCACCAGGCTGTATCTCATGAACCGTGATAGTTAGACAGTTGAAATTTTCACAGATGATGTATTTCTGTTGCCACTATAACAACAAATACTAAAAATAGAATAAAATACATATTTAAGTGGGGCTCCCATACAACAAACGTGATTTTTTGCCGTTTTTTGCGATAATGGTACGGAACCCTTCGTGCGCGAGTCCGACTCGCAATTGGCCGGTTTTTTTAAATAAGATTTGTGAAGTCTTAAAGACTAGAGACTATTGTTTTAATATCTGAAGGTTAATTTGAGTGATATTGTGATTATTGTGGTATTCTGCAGTACAGATCCACATATTTTAGTCTATTTACTTTTTATAATACTATACAAACCACACATTTTTATCTTTTGAATTTGTATCAACTCATGTGACTCACTTTTATGCATTCTTTGATACTGTTAGCACCTGAAAAGCATACTTTTAGTTATCTCCGATTGTTTTAACATCCAAACTTATTTTATACCGCTAATTTCTAAAATCTTATAATATTTTATACTCTGACATTTTCATCTGAACTGACATCTGTATGTCCATTTCATTTTCTTTAGTCATAGAAATAACATACCATGGACAGTTCTTCTTCTTGATCTTCTACAAAGCTGGTTGTACATACATTATAATCTTCAAAATTAGGGCAGCGGCAGACGGCCCCCTCTGTAAACCATTTTTTATTCGTTCTGGTCATGAGATTTGAATTTGAAATTCAGAAGATATGAAAAAACGAGGAAAAACGGGCGTCAGTTTTTTAGTTTGGTTTTGGATTTAGCTAGGAAAGCTTAACTTTTTTTTCGCTTGAATTGATTATTTTAAACAAAGTTAATTTAAATACTTAAACTCTATCCTGAACAGTTCAGTGTATCAAGCGTGTGTAACGGACTGACGTCAGCCTACGTGCAATCGACCAATGCTCGCCGAGTCCACCGAAGCCAAGCCGCCATATTGAAACCTTCCCTCCAGTCAAGGCATGTCAAGCAGCGAGGATGTGTTAATATAAGCGATTGCCAGTCATTTATTTGTCTCTTTCGATTGTGAATACAAGATCTGAATAAAGCTCTCTCCGGTTTTTACCCGACTGCCGAAGGAGGGTAATGTGTTTATCAGTCTATGTATGTATGTATGTATGTTTGTTCCTATGTGGCGTTCTAGAGACCAAACGCGTGGGCCGATTTTGATGGTTCTAACATCAATATCGTACATCTGGTTTTGGTCAGCCAGCTCGCGAATATGTATCCTCCGGCTGCACAGCATGATTTTCTGCTTGTTTATGTCTTTTTAGTTCGCTTTTCAAGCAGTCGGGTTTTTTGATATTTCCAATTAACTTTTTTATTAATCCGTTTCACTCAGAAGTGGTATACACAAAAAGTAAGCTTCGTTTTAACAACATATCCACGCCATAACCGCAAGATCACCCTGAATCTGAAGAAAAACCGAAAAAGTTTGTGTTATTCACGGACTGAACGACACTACAACTACACACACTCTACACCCCCCCCCCCCTCTCTCTCTCTCTCTCTCTCTCTTTGCTACACTCTGTCATCGACCCGACTGCACGCCGAGCAAGACTACATCAAACTCTTCAACATGTGCTGCGTGTGACTGCAAGGAGAGGTCCTAACAAGGTCCGAGAGCTGCCAGGAGCCACAGCCAGTCTGCCAGGAGCCACAGCCAGTCTGCCAGGAGCCACAGCCAGTCTGCCAGGAGCTACGGCCAGTCTGCCACTTGTATTACTCGTTGCCATACTCTCAATAATAAGGATAAAATTAATTCGTGTAACCAGCATCCGTGTATGATATGCGGATTCACGATTGAAGAGCGATTATTTCGCAAAAATAAGCCTGCTGATTTTTTGACGTAAAGCAAGAATCGCGCGATGATTGTACAATCTCTGCGCAAATATTGCTGATTGCTGTTTCATACGTAATAAGCCTGCCGGTGCCCCACTACAGACTCTCGAAAGCATTCATGTCAAATAAAAAAATGCTGGAAATTAAAGCTAAAAATGTAGCTACCAGTTTTATTAAATAGTTCAGTATTTTTAGATTTAGCTATAAAGTAGCTAAGTTGGCATCACTGTACGCGCTGTACTGGCGCGGATAGGTGCGTGAGGTTGCATACGATTTCATATAAAGATTTATAAAATGCGATGACTGCGGCACGTGTGGTTCCTGCGGTGCACCTAGGAGCACGTTCACCTATAAAATATTGTTCAAGATGAACAGAAGTGGATACGATGCGTGCGGATAGCGCGGGGCCTTGAGAAAATGCGATGACTGCGGTGCGTGCGGCTCCTGCGGTGCGTCTAGGTGCGCGTTCACCTTAATATGGCGTTGAAAATCGTGGCGTTGATCGAAGTCTGGGGCAGCGCTGCAAAAACAAAACTATCAGAACTCCAAGTTGCCCAAAATAAACTCATAAAAATACTATTCCACTATCCATATCTAACATCAACCCGTAAAATGTATCAAGACACAAAATTAATTAATATAAAGCAACTATATATTTACAACACATGTATTTTCATCAGAAATATTCTCAACAAAAATGTTCACTCAAACTTAACACTCACCCAATATAAACAAGTTAGTCAACGTAGCACACGGCGAGCAAGCTTGCTAGTTTTACCTGGCAAAAAAATGCTAACTTTCGAAGGAGCACAACTCTATAATAAGCTACCGTCCTGTACAAAAAATCTGCACTCTTTCAATGCATTCAAGACTCAACTTAGCCAGCACATAATTGCGGATCGATCACTTTTGGAGAAATGAATGCATTGGATGGGTAACTATTAAATTGTAATACTGATGACGAACTTTTTGTAATCTATTGTATATTTTTTTGTATTGTTCTCAAGTAAGTGACATATGTCTTTATTTGGAACTAGCTGCTTCGCGCGGCTTCGCTCCCGTGGGCCACCCCACAGGACCCATTTACGGGTTTAAAAAATAGCCTATGTTACTCAGGAATAACGTAGCTTTCTATTAGTGAAAGAATTTTTTAAATCGGTCCAGTAGTTTCGGAGCCTATTCGGTACAAACAAACAAACAAACAAAAAAATCTTTCCTCTTTATAATATTAGTATAGATAAAGTTTCTTTAAACCGAATACGGCGTTGAAAAAAGAACAATTAATTACGAATACCATCAAAACATTTTTTTTGTGAAAACCTACCCACGAGTTCAAGAAAATTGTATAATCCTGTTTACAGAAGTTTGCATTAAATGAATTATTAGTGGAGCAAGAACCTGCTTGATGAAAATAAAACACAACAGTTTTTGGCCTTAATATGTTTTCTTGGCCCAGGTAAGGTAATAATAAAAATAATAAGCGGTACTCCTGTACACGGCGCGTAACGTTAGGAGGTACCTCTCTCAGGAGCCCTGACCACCGGTAGCTTGGACCCTGTTCCCGATACCGGTGGGCTACTATTTTTGTATTTTTAAATGATTTTTTTTATTTTATTTTTTATAGAATAATATTTAAAAATGTAAAGATATGTAAATAAAATAAATAAATATTAAAATTATAATAAACAAAACAAACTGCCGCTGAACCATTGGGTGGGTGTTTCATTTAGATTCATTTAAATAAAAAGTGAAAAAATGCAACTGACATGGCTATATGTGAATAAATATCTTTAAAAGTACGTACCTAAGTTTGAATTAGAAAGCAAAAAAGCCATCACGTATAGATTTTGAGTTACATGAAAATGAAGACTTTTGAAAAAAAAATGTATATATAATAAGGTTTCAGGAGTAAATTCCCTTAAAAAAAAACAAACAATGTTGAACGCATTTAATTATTTTAATAACAAAAATTAAAGTACCCTACAAATCTGATTTATCGTACTTAACACCATTTATTTAAAGAAATAAGACACCAATCACACAGTAACAAAATAGCATGTACTTACAGAGCATAATAACACCCTTATCAACTTGAATCGATTTGACAGACAATAACAAATCACGTCGACAACTACCGCACTCTACGAAAGCCAGCGAGCAAATGACCGATACAGCCGCACTCGCTGCCTTTTATACACATCATTATAAAAATAGAAAGTTATTCCCTAAATCGGCCTATCCCGACGTAGCGTCGTCCTCGGCGCGGTCCTTATGATGCTCGACTCCTACCGGGTCCAAGTCTGCAGATGTGTGTTCACCGCTGCTCCTGGTCACTTCAGCGCTAGGTGGTATGGATGCTGATGACGCCCCTGCACCGGGATCACACACTTCATCATCTGAAATATTACCACAATTAAAACCTGCCTTAGGTTTATCAAGTGTAATCTTACAAACCATGCAACTAATAGAATAAACATTTGGGCTTCCATTGTTTTATTACTCAGTCTTCACATCGGCCCATGTTGCGTTATCGGTGGTGTTGAACTGCATCTGTGAACAAATCAGACAGAAGGCGTCCCCACTGTCTGAGGTTGACGGAGGCATCGCTGAATCGCACGTCAACACTTTCATCATAGACCAATACCTCTCACTATAGGTATGTCTATCAGAACGGAGGCATCACTGAATCGCACGTTCCTTCACATATTTATCATCAGTTAATAACACATAAGCTATGCACATAAGCTACACGCATAAGCTATACACATAAGCTATGCACGTAAGCAACATGATCTTGGGGCGGACGGAGGCATCACTGAATCGCACGTCCTTCACACAAGATCATTATCACATTATACGTACCATTGCGGACGGAGGCATCACTGAATCGCACGTCCTTCACACAAGATCATTGGTCACGTTATACGTACCAATGTGGACGGAGGCATCACTGAATCGCACGTCCGGCCCAAACAGTCACAGTGAGTGCATGTTAGTCAGCCGATCTGCCACCGTTTCACTACTCATATTTGAGTATGTAAAAAGGCCAAATTAGGAAACTGAAACTTTACAATTGGTGAATGAAGCTAAAAGGGACTAAAAATGAGTAAGCTAAACATAGTCATGGCAGAGCGACTCACCAAGACCGCACATGTGTAGGGCCATCATAACTCACCCTCAAAGACACTGGCACATGACTCTGGACACCATTCACCGTTCCATAGCACCATATACTCAGCGGCTGCCTGAGTGGTCTTGCCGTATGAACCACTAATGAGTTGCAGCTGGTAACGGCCACTGGGTAGTGTTTTCATCACTCGATATGGTCCACGCATTCCAGGATCTAGTTTACCTGTAGACTGGGAGTATTTGACTACAAAAACCAGATCGTTAACATTAAAAATGCGTGGTGCTCGCCTCTGTCGGTTGACATAAGCGTCTTGTTTAGCTTGGTTTCGGGTTAGCAGTTGGTGAGCTCTGGTTCTGTCCAGCTCCCGCCTGCTTTCACGGTTCTGAGACATCTCAACAGCGACATCACGAACTAACGTCCGAACGACAGGTATGGTGGCTTCCGTACCAACCAAGAGCTTCAGAGCTGAAGTTTGCGTTGTCTTATGCTTGGTAATGTTCAGAACAAGTTGGAGTTTCCACAGTTGTTCCGACCATTTTGAGTGCTTATGATTCGATTCAATACGAATCATGTTTAAAACAGTCCTGACGTATCTTTCTACCTGTCCGTTAGCATTGTGCATTTCGGGCGTTATGAAATGAATAGTACAGCCAAATTCAGTTAAAAGTTTAGAAAATCCCGAGGATTCGAACATACGTCCGCGGTCAGCCACCACAAGTTTGGGAGCACCAAAGAGTGAAATTACGTTGGTAAACGTGCGTTTAAGCTCACTCACATCTTGTTTATAAATGGGATATAACAAACAATACTTAGAAAAGGAGTCAACCACCAATAAAACAAATTTATATCCTTCAGATTCGGGTAGTGGACCAAGTACGTCCGTATGTAATGTTTCGAAAGGGGTACTAGGCTTTTCCCAGGACGTAATTGGTTGGTGAGGGGCTCTAGGGACACGTTTACTTGATATGCACACAAGACAATGTTTTATGTATTTTGCTACAAATTGACGAAGACCGGGGAACCAGAAGTACTTGATGATTAAGTCAAGAGTTTTCTCCGCGCAGACGTGCTCATGTTCGTCATGGAAAATTCTTAGTAAGCTTAATCTGTGTCCTTTGGGAATAAAACAAAGGAGTCTAGCTTCTTCGCCCACTGGCGTATATCGATAATAGAGGAGGTCGTTTTGTCGGACGTACCGTTGAGAGTCTAACTCTCCGTCCTGTAACTTCTGCAGAAGACCTTGCGTCTCATCGTCTGCAGACTGAGCGATTTGTGCCCAATTGCGTGGCCTAGATATTTGATGCACTAAGGCATCTGGGACTGGGTTTCGGCTAAGGTAGTCTGCATGTGTCATCATGGTACCTTTTCTATAATCGATACTAAAATCAAAATCTTGTAAATAGATCCACCACCTGGCGACGCGCGGAAGCAGGTCCTTCTTATTTTTGGTGGCTTTAAGGGCGTTGCAGTCTGTAATGACTTTGAAGTTTATGCCAACAAGATAATGGCGAAATTTTTGCAGTGCCCTCACAACAGCCAAAGTTTCTAGCTCGTATGAGTGATACCTGCTCTCGGCGCCCTGGGTGGCTTTACTATAGTAAGCGACTACATGCTTCATACCATCGGCCTTTTTCTGCATTAATACTGCACCATAACCAATACTGCTGGCATCAGTATGTACTTCTGTAGGTAAGGACTGGTCGAAGACAGACAGTATTGGTGATTTAGTCAAGCAGTCTATCATCTCTTGCCTAGCCCCCTCTTGCTCTGGACCCCAACAAAAGGCGACATCCTTTTTCATTAAACGTGTTATACAAGCGGTTCTAGTGGCGTAATCCTTGATGTAACGTCTGAAATACCCCGCCAAACCTAGAAACTGCCGGATTTGTTTTACGTTACGCGGTGTCGGCGCATCTACGAGTGCTTGGATTTTTCGGGGGCTCGGCCTAACCTGACCTTGACTTATCACGCGCCCCAAATACTCAACATCCGTGGACAGAAAGGAGCACTTTCTCAAGTTTATCGAAAAACCCGATCTAGTGAGTGTTTCCAGAACCTTTCTCAATAAGCAAATCCCCTCATCGATAGTGTGACTCATACAGAGTACGTCGTCGACGTATACCAGCACGTTGCCAGCCTCAATATGCTCACGAAGGGTGTCGTTAATGATTCTCTGATAGACTATGGGAGAGTTCGTCAAACCGTAAGGCATTCGAAGATACTCATAATGTCCTTCCGGCGTGACGAACGCAGTTTTACGAATTGACTCGTCTTCAATGGCTATTTGATGGAACCCTGTAGCCATATCGAGGCTGCTAAAGTATTTAAAGTTGCCCAGCCTGTCTATGTGGTCGTCAATCAGTGGTAATGGGTACCGGTCTCTAACAGTTAATCGATTGAGTGCCCTATAGTCAACGCACATCCTGTCGCTACCATCCTTCTTCTTCACTAATATTATGGGGCTGGCGTACTCTGAGCTGGAGTCGCGAATGATACCCTTATCCTTCAAATCGTGCACAATTTCTCGAACTTTAAGTTTCTCTGAGTGTGACAGTTTGTAAGGTCGGTAAGCAACAGGTGTATCGTCCGTAACCTTTATGATCATTTTACCGGTTGAGACAGTAGTCGAAGCAGTGCCAGATATGAGGTATTTCGAGAATTGTTTTATTAAGTCTTTAAGACACTCGAGTTCGGCACCCTGAAGGGGTGTGTTAATCTGTAACACGTCATCGGACACTGCGTGAACGGCTCTCCCAACGGCTCGATTTAGACACTGCTTATCCCTAGTACGCACGTACGTGATACCGTCACGGTTAAGGATATCGGTTCCTATCACAACGGGGGTAGTCATACAAGAGCCTGGCACCACGACAAAGTCGGCCTCAATAGAGATTTCATCAAACTCAATCGTTAACGTAACGTAGGAGTCGGTTTGGATAGCAGAGTCGCTGATTCCTTTCAAAACACGGTGTCGAGGTTTCCGTTCGCAAGTAAAGTGTTTCAATGCATCAGACGAGACTAAAGAGACATTTAAGGCTCCACTGTCGATAAGAACATCGACAGGGATACCCTGGATAATTGCGGTCTTAAGGTCGCTGCTTTGCGAGGAACCTGCCACGGGGGTAGTACATAAATTAATGTTTCGCTTATTACGTGAGCCTGATCTTTCCTTAGCAAAACAAACATCCTCACTATGGCCAGGTTTTTTACAAAAATTACAGGCTAATTTATTGGTACTATCCGAACTGACATTAGACGCCTGATCAGCCTTGGGCTTCTTGGGGCAAGCGTTAGATTTGTGTCCCAGTTTTCCGCAGGCAAAACATTTTAAGTTTGATGAACGATTATTAATGGATGGCTTGAAATTATGGTTTCGATTTTCTAACTTAACGCGCGAAGGTTTAGTGTAAATGGATAGAAATGAAACTAGATCGTGTAACTTTAGATTAGCGTTGGCGGTCGCAGCCCTAACCTGAGCGTCTGTTATACCGCGTATGACTATCAAAGTTATCAGTTCGTCACTTAGTCCCTTAACTATTTTGAGGCGTAGTAACGTCCTTCTCGCATACTCAGCATATGTGCTGTACTTATCAGAAGTCGTATGCATCGCGTCATAAAGAATATTTGCGTAATCAAGTTTCCGTGGGCACAAAGGCTTAAACTCGTTAACGAAATTGGTCCACGTTCGGTCACTGGTCACCCACTCATTTAGCCAGGTGCGTGCGTCCCCTTTAAGGCATATCGATACACGCGATAGACACTCAGAGTCTCCCCAGTTACTAGAAATTCTGGCTCTTTCAACTTCCTCACACCACACATCTATGTCATTGATAGTAGGATCGAAGTTAGATACGAAATATTTTTGAGTTTTGTCCGAATTTATCGATCTAATTGCTTCAGCTAATATCCGTGCTGAATCAGTCACAGATTGTTCGTTACGGGGGTGTATGTCGATACTCGGCAACTCGGTCGTAATGCTCTCGGCCGTGGGTATATTTAACGTGGCCGTTGAACTAGGTAACAAAGTTTCAGATATCGGGTTTCTGGACTGAAGGGCCTGAGCGTTCTGTAATTCACTGATCGGGGGAGTGTGAGACCTTATAGGCGCGCCATTATGAACTAGCTGGCTATGACACTCGGTCGAATTACGTAGGATGGGGCGTTCTGTTTCTAACGTATTTAAACGAGATAGAATCGATTGTAATGTTTGTTGCATTATCACATTTTGATCGCCTAGATTAAATCGCGGGCGCACCCTACTATTCGATCGAGATCTGCTCGTATGATAAATTCTACTCCTGGAGCGAGAACGGTTTCGCGAACGAGATCTATCCCGAAGTCTATCCCGAGATCTACGATACCTATCGTGTCGACGTGACCTGTCACGAGATTCATGCCGGCTATCGGCCATATTAAATCACAAAACAATTACCAAAGTTTTGAAATAAAGCGTTATTTTGGTGTCTTATTTTTGTAACCGATACTACAAAATTTACAGCAGAATTTAATGGGCGTTTTTTTGGAAAAGAATCCCACTTCTGAAATAAGGTTTCAGGAGTAAATTCCCTTAAAAAAAAACAAACAATGTTGAACGCATTTAATTATTTTAATAACAAAAATTAAAGTACCCTACAAATCTGATTTATCGTACTTAACACCATTTATTTAAAGAAATAAGACACCAATCACACAGTAACAAAATAGCATGTACTTACAGAGCATAATAACACCCTTATCAACTTGAATCGATTTGACAGACAATAACAAATCACGTCGACAACTACCGCACTCTACGAAAGCCAGCGAGCAAATGACCGATACAGCCGCACTCGCTGCCTTTTATACACATCATTATAAAAATAGAAAGTTATTCCCTAAATATATATATTAGATGTGATCAACGCCGCCACCTACGAAATAATGACATGACGTCATACAAATCCTGCATCGCGCAATCAAAGTTTTCGTCGCGGTTTGAACGTATACAACAGTCCGACATCAACCTTTGGGCAGTTGCCCGGACCAGACAACGTCTGGTCAGAGGATCCTCCCTTTTCAATAAAGGTTTGTGGGACTCAAAACCCCGCTCCGTATATCCGCAAATGTGCATGTACGCATACATACAGTGCAGCAACCATACGTTGCTCCTTTGCGGCGTTGATAGCAGGCGGTATCGGATCGATATCGACAATCCAAACACCACATCTCCTAGGACGGAGAGGGTTCATAATTTTTGTGAAACTGGAAAAGAATAGGGTAAAATTTGCGATATATATTTTTGATACATCGGTCTAGAAAACTACAAGATATGATATTCTAATAAATGTGTTAAATCAATTAAAATTTCTTCATAGATAAATAAAGTCGATTGTTATAAAAAATCTGCTCAGAGTTAATGAAGTGAGTTAATATTTCAGCTGCCAAGCGTTAAATAAATCGTTGGACAAGCTTTAGTTATGTTCATAGTATCATTTCTTACGGTATTCTACTATAAGGATGGGCTGCAGGCATCGAATCTATGTTTATTCTGCAGAATATTCCTCCGAGGCTTTTTATGATCTCCGCAGGTACGATTCTCTAAAGAAACATCAATTGAACTTTCTTCCGAAAATAAAAATAAACTTCCAAACTTACAGCGGTTGAGCACTAAAAGGTACATAGGTAATTCAAACAATTGTGTTTCTATTGTGTCTGCTAATTATCGCTCAAGGGATTAATAACATTGTCACTGATGTCAAGTCTAGAACTAAAGGACTTGTCATGTACGCCTGGGGAACAGTGACCAATAACGATAGGTAAGTTCATACCTCAGTGGTAGATAAGATAAGGACGGCACGTAACTTGGCAAGGTTTTAGCGTAGTGGGGGTAAGTTCGCGCATAGTGCACTTATTGCAACAAAAAAATGGTCACTCTTATTGCTTGTCATTATTCTACGTTTATCCACGGGGTCTCATTGCTAAGAATGAAAATTTGGTTCAAATAAATCTCACTAGATGGCGCGATATGCACCTCCATCTGTTATTGAATGTGTGTAAAATTAATATTTTCTGGAATTGAACACAAAAATTGTATGTTCTTGTTTATATTGGGCTCTTAATTCACATTTCAAAGATTAGACGGATCATTTAAAATTGATGCCAATAGATGGCGCATTTTTAAATTTCTGAGGCATTCCACTCGATTGTTAAAGTTTGCATTTTAACACATTTTGGTACAAAAAAAAACTGTTTTTTTTTTTTTTTTTTTTTTTCTGTGTGTCGTCTCGCAGTTCAGTCAAAGTGACCGGTAACTGCTTAACCGGGCTTTCCTACGGAGACTAAGCTAAATAGCCTCCAGCTAGGCAAAAATTTCTAAACCTAAGCGACAACGCTGAGGGCTACCCCAGTTGGGGTCGAACCTCGGCTCAGGGCGTCGCTGGGGGGACAACTAAGGCTGGATCTTAATAAAGTGATTCTACCATCCGTTCGGAATAAGCCTACGTGGAGAAGAACGGACAAGAAACTCCAATTAACTAACTAGAATTTAACTATTGCACAGCGCGTTAAACGGGCTGGCTTGTCGATCTTTACTGGGACGTCGCGACGGGCCTCGGCGGCGAGGACGGAACGAAGGCGGTCTGTGTAAGCGAATTGTGCTGGTCTCTTTTTTGCTCTCTTGGAGCAGGGTAGTGGCGTCATCGGGGGTGGAGAGAGTGAGCCTTGGTCGGCGAACTTTAGAGATTTTTGAGACTTCATAGCGGGAGGCCGCTAGAATTAGGGGGTTGCCTTGATTGACAGCCGAGTCGAAGAAGCGCTTGGTAATGCGCTTCATGAATTGTTGGACTGTGGGGATTCTGAGATCGACATGGAGTTCCTGGTTACGAACGTACCAGGGGGCTCCCGTGATCTTTCTAAGAAATCGGTTTTGTATAACCTGAAGTTTGTGAATGTGGGTGGGACATGCGTGTGCGAAGACTGCACAGGCATAGGTCATGATGGGACGAATAACCGCAGTGAAAGTGCGCAGTTTGCACCTAAGTGACAAACTGCTGCTTGCGTTTATCATCCCATGAAGTCTGCCCATAGCGAAGGCGGCCCGCGAACGTGCCGCCTTTATGTGCTTGGCGAAAGTGAGGTGATCGTCTAATGTGACGCCCAGGTACTTGGCTTGCCTTTCCCAGGGGATCGGCTTACCGTACATGGTGATGGGTTTGGGGGGACGGTGTTTTTTGAAAAGATGCCTATACCTCGTGAACAGGACAGCCTGACTTTTGTCGGGATTGACTTCAATTCTCCAGAGGCTGAACCATTTTGCCATAGCGTTGGCTGCTCTCTGGAGATTTAGGGCAATGGCATTGGGTACTAAGCCCGTGTAATAGAGAGCCGTATCGTCAGCGAAGAGTGCCAACTGGGTCCCTGTGGTGATATGCGACCTTGATGTAGCAAGCCAGTTTTAATACTTGATTGACAACACTGTCAACTTGTCATAATATTATACTGTGTCAATACTATACGAAAAGCATGTTGAATTTTTAAATGAATAAAGCCATAATTCGATGTGAAATGGTTTAATTGTACTACAATTTATTCATTTAAAATTATTGCTGAAACTATGGACAAATATCTAAAGCCCGATCGGTTCGAAGCGGATCCGACATCAAGCTCGGACCAATCATCTGACTGGACTCATTGGAAGCAAACTTTTACCAACTTTGTTCAAGCAATAGAATCAAATACAACCAAGGGCAGTTCTGTAAGTCAACACAAGTACCAACTACTTGTCAATTACATTTCGCCATCGCTATACCGCCAGATACAAGACATAAAGGACTTTGATTTAGCCTTAGCAAAACTAGATGGGATATTTCTAAAACCAATAAACGAAGTATACTCACGGCATCATCTAGCAAAACGTCATCAACAGTCTGGGGAGACAATCGACCAATACGTTCAAACCTTAAAACAGTTAGCAAAGAATTGTAATTTTAGATCAGTGAGCGCTGAAGAAAATGAGAACGAATACGTACGAGACGCCTTCATCGCAGGGCTATCGTCATCAATAATAAGACAACGTCTCTTAGAGAACAGTACACTCACTCTAGATACAGCTTACCAACAAGCAAGATCACTCGAAATGGCACAAAATCAAAACAATTCTTACCGACGAGACACTATGCCAATCGTAAGTCATACTGATAATACTGCAGCTGTTTCGAGAATTCCTGCAAGAAAAGAAACATGCTATTTTTGCGGTAAACTGCGCCATCCTCGCTCCGAGTGTCCGGCATATAACACAATTTGTACAAACTGTGGTAAAAAAGGTCACTATGCTAAAGTTTGTTTCAGCAAAAGGCCTCGAGCAGCAGCAAGTGAGACATTAGAAGAGGAGCATGCCACCAATTCCATGTCCACATCGTCACATACCTTTTCTTGCATAGTATCGGCTGCAGATCTGCGAAGAGCTACAATACCAGTTGTTATAAACGAGAAGACGACAGCTAGAGCACTTATCGATACAGGTAGTACAGCCAGTTTTATTGATCGACGCCTTGTTGATATATGTAAACTTGACATCGCTCCCTGCAAGCAGAAGATCACAATGGCAACGTCTAACTTATGCACCGAAGTAAATGGATCATGCTCATTGAAGATGACCATACAAAATCAAAAAATCGACGCCTCTCTGATGATAATGGATGGGCTATGCTCAGATATAATTCTTGGACATGATATCCTGCAGAACCACAAAGCTTTAGAGATGCGATTTGGTGGTTCTAAGCCAGCACTGAAACTATGTGTTCTGTCCGAAGCGAAAATCGAACCTGTCGGTCTATTTACAAACCTACTCCCTTTTATGAAGCCGATCGCTGTTAAATCTAGAAGGCACTCTGATTCAGATACTATATTCATCGAAGCGGAAATACAAAAACTGCTAGAAGACAAGATTATAGAGCCAAGCGTTTCGCCGTGGAGAGCTCAAGTTCTTGTGACGTCAAGTGAACATCACAAAAAAAGAATGGTCATTGATTATTCGCAAACAATAAATAGGTACACACAACTTGACGCTTATCCATTGCCACGACTGGATGAGATCGTTTCAAAAGTAGCCAAACATAAAGTATATAGCAAAATTGATTTACGCAGTGCTTACCACCAAATTCCGATTTTAGAAGACGAAAAACAATATACAGCTTTTGAAGCAAGCGGAAATTTGTACCAATTTCGACGCATACCGTTTGGTGTAACAAATGGAGTAGCAGCATTTCAACGAGCTATCAATTCTATCATAGAAAAAGAACGCTTACAGGGCGTATACGCCTATTTAGATGACATAACAATTTGCGGATCTGACCAAGCTGATCACGATGAAAAACTACGTTTATTTCAACAAGTTGCTACTCGGTACAACTTAACTCTGAACCTACAGAAAAGCGAATTTTCAAAAGCAGAAATAAACTTGCTAGGCTATAATATCTGCAACAACGTAATCAAGCCGGATCCTGAGCGACTTCGCCCACTTTTGGATATGCCAACACCTGATGACCGAGCATCACTTCGAAGGGCCATGGGTGTTTTTGCACATTATTCTAAATGGATCCCAAAATTCTCGGACAAAATAAAAGTTTTGGCAAAATCAGAGACATTCCCACTATCGCCTGAAGCTATACAAGCATTTCAATCGCTTAAAGTAGAAATAGCCAGGTCAGCTATCAACGTTATTGACCCCAAGACACAACTTACAGTTGAAACTGATGCATCTGACCATGCCATAGCTGCTGCACTTACTCAAGAAGGAAGACCAGTAGCATTTTTTTCAAGGACTCTAAGCATTCATGAACGCAATCACTCTGCAATAGAGAAAGAAGCAGCGGCTATTGTTGAATCTATTAGGAAATGGAGACAATATCTTTTGGGTAAAACATTTCAACTGATTACTGACCAAAAATCTGTATCTTTCATGTTTGACCAAAAACATAGCTCTAAAATAAAGAATGACAAGATACAGCGATGGCGACTAGAACTTTCAAGCTATAGTTTTGATATTACATATCGCCCAGGCAAGGACAATATCGTAGCTGATGCTCTCTCAAGAGCTAATGTAACAGCATCAACACACTCAAGCACTGAAAACCTTCTCGAACTACATAAGAATTTGTGTCATCCCGGAATAACTCGTATGGTTCACTGGGTTAGAGCTAAAAATTTACCATACTCAGTTGATGATGTCAGGAGAATCACGGGATCGTGCACAGTCTGCGCTGAAATAAAACCAAGATTTCTTAAAACGAAGGGGACATTAATTAAAGCAACTGCTCCATTTGAAAGGATTGCAATTGATTTTAAGGGTCCATTGCCCTGTGAAACTGCAAGGAACCGTTACATACTGACTGTAATTGATGAATTCTCCAGGTTTCCTTTTGCGTTTCCTTGCTCTGATGTGAGCTCAGAAACTGTTAAAAAGAAGTTATCGGAATTATTTGCATTATTCGGTATACCGACCTACGTTCACTCTGATAGAGGAACCGCATTCGTATCAGCAGAGTTGAAAGATTTTCTTCACGGTATTGGTGTAGCAACTAGCTATACAACGCCATATAACCCTCAAGGCAATGGCCAAACTGAACGATACAATGGAATTATTTGGAAAACTGTGCAACTCTCGTTAAAATCACTGAATCTGCCAATCAGTCGCTGGGAGACAGTCCTCGATCAGTCGCTCCACTCCATACGATCCTTATTGTGCACAGCGACTGGATGTACACCTCATGAGCGGATGTTCACTCATCCTCGCAGATCTTCAAACGGACAATCAATGCCAACATGGCTTTCAGAGGCGGCGAGGGCACTGTTAAGGAACAATGCAAGGAAAAGCAAGTATGACCCAATCGTCGAAGAGGTAGAGCTAGTCGAGGCCAACCCTCTGCATTCTCACGTAAGGCTACGAAATGGCCGAGAGTTAGTAGTTTCGAACCGTCACTTGGCGCCTACGGGAAATGATACATCTGATACTGAAGATCATGAGATAGAATCTGACTCAAGTTGGATTTCTGCAGAATCTAATGAACCAGAAGTTCAAGTTTCTATTGATCCAACCAGTAGTAATCAAGAACCCATTTCGCAAAGCCCTGCACCTCGTCGTTCGACAAGAGAGCGCCGACCTCCGTCTTATTTTGAAGATTATGTCACTTCTTAACCACGGGAGAATGTGGTGATATGCGACCTTGATGTAGCAAGCCAGTTTTAATACTTGATTGACAACACTGTCAACTTGTCATAATATTATACTGTGTCAATACTATACGAAAAGCATGTTGAATTTTTAAATGAATAAAGCCATAATTCGATGTGAAATGGTTTAATTGTACTACAGTCCCTTTAGTTTTTGGGATATCGCTGGTGTACAGCGTGAAGGATAGAGGGGACAATACGCAGCCTTGAGGGACTCCGGCTCGTATGGGGTGAGGGGAGGAGAGTTCTCCCTCGACACGGTAGCGGAAAGTTCTGTTCGACAACCAGTCTCGTAAGATGAGCACGAGACGATCTGGCACACCAAGTTTGTATAGCTTATAAATTAAGCCATTGTGCCAGACTTTGTCGAAAGCTTTCGCTATGTCGAAGAACAAGGCACCCGTTGACAGACCACGCTGGAACCCAGCACTAGTGTGTTCAACGATACGGTGCACTTGTTGGATGCAAGAATGTTTGGCTCGAAAGCCGAATTGTTCTTGGGGGATGAGGTTCTTTCGCTCGGCAAAGTCTTTGAGCCGCTTATAAATAAGTCGCTCATAGACTTTTCCGAGAGAGTTAACCAGACTGATAGGGCGGTAGCTGGTAGGCTCCGATTTCGGTTTACCCGGTTTAGGGATGCCTATCACAGCGGCCTGTTTCCAGGCTTGTGGGAAGATGTTTTTGCTCAATGCAGCGTTGAAAATGGCCGTCATTAGCAATATTAAATGGCAGGGGAGGAGTTTCAACACCTTATTGGTGATGCCATCTAAGCCCGGGGCTTTGTGGGGGTGAAGATTTTTGATGACCTCCTCTACTTCGTCAGGGGTGACGGGAGGTAGCGGGTCATCAGGGTCTTCGACGGGGGGAAGGGAGGTCCTACGTTCGACTTCAGCGTCTACCATGTCTAGGTGAGCTTGGTCTACTGGTTGGGAGCTGGGTGAGCATTGAAGTTCGAGACTGTCAGCCAGGCATTCGGCTTTTTCAGAGTTTTCAAATGCTACACTCTTATCAGGGCGAATGAGCGGGGGAAAGGCATTCTCTTCAGTGGAGCGTAATTTCCTCTGAAGGTGCCAGAAGGCATGGTGGTTGGGCTCAAGTTCGCTAAGCAACTTATTCCATCCCGACGAACGGTGCTCATCAGTACGTTTCTTTACAGCAAGCTGTAATCTACGCATGTGAGCAACATTCGCGGGACAGGGAAAGTTCCTGCGGGCACGGACAGCTGCGTTCTTCTCGGTTATCAACTTCCGTATATCGTCCGGAAGTTTCCCTTGCTGGATGTCCAGCACTGGAACCTCCCTCGAACATTCGTTCAGGACCGATTGTACGTGAGTTGTAAGCGAGTCGATCGCCGCCGTCGCGTCTGCGACTGAGTCTATGAGATTGGGGATTGAGTCTAACTGGGGGGACTTGGTGGATTTCAGTTTCTCACTTACTTTCCTCCAGTCTGTGATCTTTTTAGTAGGGGGAGGCTGTCCTAGATCAGGGAGGCCTAAGCGACTGCCTAGGTCCATGACCACTGGACGGTGATCTGAATGGAGCTCGTCTAGCGCATCTATCGAACGTAACCGAAGGTTAACGTTCTTAAATAACGCTACATCGAGGACAGACATCCTCGATGTAGCGTTATTTAAGAACGTCTATGGGCGGTGTTATTAGGGAAGTGAGTGAAGCTCATTGGGGCAATAACATCGTAATGGAGGGAAGAGCCTAGGTCCAGCACCAACTTTCCCCTAGAGTTGGTAACGGTACTGTTCCAGGCTGGATGTTTAGCGTTGAGATCACCCGCTAGGATAACGGAATCACTCAAGCTGAAGAGGGTAGTGAGGTCGTTTTTAAAAGCATCAGGGTTGGAATTCCCCGATGACGCCATGTGAGGAGGGCAATAGGCGGAGATGATGGTTATCGTTTGATGACCAGTCATTCCTAGCCGACAGGCTGAGTACTCAAGGTACGAAGTGGGGGCGGGTGGAGTGACTACGCTACAGTGGAGCTCATTTTTGTAGTAAATGAGAGTGCCACCGCCGTGGCAGCGCGTCCTATCATTCCGAACTATGCGGAAGTTGGGAATTTTGGGATCGCGTCTGTGAGGTTTTAGGAGGGTCTCTTGGATAAGGAAGATGTCCAGCTGATGATCGCGAAGGAACGTGGCAATCTCATCACGCTGTGTATTAATGCCATTGGCATTGAAAAAACCTAACCTAAGGGATCGTGGTTTGTGGCAATTAGCTTTTAATTGCGACACCATTTTCCGTTCCTATAAACGAGGCTGTCTAATTCCTTCGTGATAGAAGGATACCTCTCGAAAATTTCGAGGCAAGCAATGGGGTCTACGGAATTTGCTGGATTTGTTAATTCAGCATGGAGGGCACGGGCTTCTGGAGTCATCCAGATCGCATATGCGCCGAGAATAGTCTGGGCTACACTGCGATAGGAAGAAATTTGGGCGGGTTGAGTTATTGGGGGGGGGCGCGCGTCAACTCGGGTGGTGGAAGCCACCTTGTTGGTATGCGCTGGGCCCGTAGTGGCCGGGGGGGAGCTAGGCACTGGGATGCTAAGTTCCATCAGCGCCGGAATGGTTTGGGATTGAGAGGGCACCAGGGCCGGGAAGGCCTTTTGGTGATTGAGCTTACCCCATGGTGAGACTCTTTGAGGAGCGAGTCTCTGGGGGGGGGCTTGCGAGGAGGGAATGCTCGCATGAGGGTTTTCGCGCTGTTGGCGAGAAGTGAAATTCTTGGCCATTTTAGGCGCAAGCTTAGGGGCTTTTGGACAGCCTCGGTAGTTAGCCGGGTGCCCTACTTGGCCACAGAGCACGCAGCTGGGAGGCTCCGTGCATTCTGAGCGGTCTTTGGGACGGGGACAGTCCTTTGTGCTGTGGTCGCCTGTGCATTTTACGCACCTGGGGGTGGCGAAGCAGTTGGTCTGAGAGTGACCGTATAGTTGGCAGTTGTGACACTGACCAACGAGATGGGGACGGTAGGGCTTTTCTATAGATATGCCCGACAGGGAGCACACAGTTTTGATGTTGAAGATTGGGTGGTAGCCCTCAGTAGGGCTACACACAACCAGAACAATATCATATAGTTGTCCACCTCTTGCTTTATGCAAGCGGTGGACCTCTAAGACGGGGATATTTTGGTTGATTAGATCCTTTCGGATCTCATCAGTGGGGATTTCCTTGGGGATACGGCGGATCACCACTCGGGTGGACCGTTCCTCCGGGAGGGTGTAGGTGTGGAACGAAATGTTCCTGCCTTTGAGAAGGCGAGTTAACTCTCGGAAATCACGAGAGGTGGGGACTAAGATTTTAATGCCCTGCTGGCAAGCAGTGGCTTTTGAGTAACTGATTTTACGCTCAGTGCAAGCGTTCGAAACGTCGCTCCACTTCGCTTTATCTTGAAGATAAATCGGTGGAGGGGGAGGGATCTTCCTAGCGGAAGCTGTTTTCATGGGGCTGGGGGGGCGACTTGACCGCTGGGAAGCGGTAGTGTGGGCGGTTTGAGTGTCCGCCTGGGAAGACGGTACGGGAGAGGGGCAGGGGGAGGCGACGGGTGACGCAAACGGGGTTGCGACAAAGGTCTTTTTGGCCTTAGAGGCCTGGGCAGGGGCTTTATGTTTCTTCCTCTTGCCTCCTACGACTTGAAAGTCGTCTTCCTCCGAGGAGGTGGAGGGAGAAGAGGAGTCATGGGATTCGGGGGCTTCCTCCATAGGGGAGTCTGGGCGGGAGTTGGGCTCATTTGCCTGAGTAGGGGCGGGCGAGCTAAGCTCTTGACTAGGCTGAGGGACGGGGGAAGGCGACCTTGGTGAGTCGGTAAAAGCCATGAGAGGGGCTGGGGCGGGCGGGGTGGGGGTTGTAGCCGCTTTGAATGCGGCTGCGTATCTTTTCTTTAACTTAGGATCCGTCAGGAGGATCTCCTGAAGGAGGTCAACAACTGCCGCGAACGACATTGTTGACGAGAGAGGGGGACTATTGCCGGTGAGGCCGGTAAGGGGTGTCTTCCCCGGGTGGATTGGCCCGGGGATGTGTGCAATCCTACCCTCCCAGTCGGGTTAGACTGGGAGGTGAGTTCCTGGTGAGCCCTAAGCTTGTCAACCTGCCACCAGTCTTATTGGGTGACAGGGCCCTAAGGTACCGGTAAACCCACCGAAGGTGGGCCACCCACCAATGTGTACCGAAGAAGTCTGGCACGTCGGGGTAGACACACCCGACCGTGCCAGGTGAATGCTGGGGGACGAAGCGGGGGTTGACTAGGCTATCTACCAAGGCCAACTGATCCCGCTCCCGACTCCAATGACTGCCGTGTCCTTAAGGGACTTGGCGGGTGCTTGGGGCACACCCCACTGGCTTGTTAACACCGCTAGGTTTCCCGCCAGGGACCACAAAGAGTGGATTTGCCCGGAAGGGCCAAAATAGCTGCCACTACTAGTAACCAAAGTTACTAGTAGCGACACCTTTGGAGCGGCGTGCGGAGACGCGACGGCCGCAGTGACGTCACGCAGAGGGGCGCGACGAGGCGGAGAGTGGGGGCGCCGGAGAGCGCGGTGGGGCGACGAGCAGCGAGACGTCCGCACGGAGCGACGGCTGGCGAGCTACAAAAAAAAAAAAAAACTGTAAAAACGTGCAAATAAATACTAGAAAACAAACATTCACGGTATTTAAAGAAAAAAATTGTCACGAACCTAGTAAACCCTTTTACTTGCAAGTCGCTGCTTACACCATCTATCTATCACCGTGAAACAGAATTGAATGCGTTCGATGTACAAAAAATTACCAGATTAAGCAGACGAAAAACGCTAGTTACGTCGGCACGGCTTCTTTGTATGGGATGAGGTATCTGTATGCTAGTATTATATTATCTGTGGTTTATCATAATTTATTTTAAACATATCTGTTTAGAAGAATGTTTAAGAAAGGAGAGGAATTCGTAAAGTTTATTAGGTGCAATAAACAAAATATATGCACTTAAAGGTTAAGAAATTCAGGCTTTTTCTATATTAAAGCAAAAATCGAGTAGTCGTTAATAATCATAATATGTCGTCGTCACCACTATCGTTTTATAAAAGTGTTACCTCTGCGATGAAAATAATTTGTTACCGGTGTTTGTTCCTGTCATTACAATTCAATATAAAAACTCAACAAAAACAAACTGTAGAATTTTAATTCACGCAAGTGTATTCGGTAGCTAACGGAACGTGAGCCCGACTCGATTGGTCAGTGGATCCTTGGGTCGATTGACAAACCAATCGCGCGCTCGGAACGATGAAACGCGCCCACGTCCTGCCTGATAACCAATGAGACCTAAAACGTATCCTGCGCATCTAACGACTCTTGCCAAGTTACGTGCTAGCTGCTGTAGGTTAGTTCGTTTTAAGACAATTCCGATAAAGAAACTATCTAATAACATTGTCTTTTATATAAAACACAATTCTGCAGTATTCAAATTATTACGTGACGCTGGTTATTAATCTTTATTACAAACGCTTGTCTCTACACGCGCTGGTACTCAAATACTAAGATAATATTTTTTATACCACTCTCTCTAAAAAGTTAATTTTTTTCACTGAAAACAGTGAATAAAAAGCACTGTTAGTCACTGTTTTGGTGTTTGTTTTTGGAACACACCAATGTATTGAACCTCCGTCTCAATGCTATAGAACCTCCTTTATTGCGCAAAAAATACTCGATACAAAATTCTTGTGCAGAGAATACTCGACTTTAAAACTCCTTTTTCGATTTTAATTTTGAGTTTGTTTATATTTAGGATTTTAATAATGATTCGCTATGCTCGTGATTCAATCATCATGAATCTCTCTCCCTACGGTCGTGATTTAGTCGTTAGAATCCTTCACTTGCTCGTGATTCATCTATGGCCCTCGCTTTAAATCCGTCCTTTATTCACTGATTGCATAATATACTATTCTAATTTCTCTTGTGAAGTTAGATTTTAAAACTCCTTCAGTTACCATTGTCCTATGTGGGCCCGTTTTTAGACGTGAGCCGCTGAAAACGTTTCAATGTTCATGTAACAACAAAAAGCCCTTTTCTTAGTCCGCATGATTATGCAACTACGAAACCCTATTACTGCGCGTGGCCCGATACTCACTTGGCCGGTTTTTTTATTTGGGTGTGCGCACTACAGGTTTGCAGAAGTTTCTGGTCTCTACAGTCTTGTGAGGAACAAAGATCGCTCTTAGCGGTTAGCTGCGACCACGTTACTCCATTTAATTTCTTCATCTTTTCGCCTTGCATTAATTTTTTTTGAGAACGTTCTCTGCGTGCCCCGTAGGTAGCCAATCTGATTTTTTTTTTATCAAATTATTATTTATTATAATATTATTTTTATTTCATTACTTATAATTATTATTAACTAGATAAGTTGCATCTGTCAACCGCGTCCGATAATTTGTTTCCAGCTTAGGCTAGGTAACCGTGGCAACAATGCCACGCCGTAATGATGTTGGAACATTTCAAACGTTAATAAGCGGTTTAAGAAGTGATGAGCGAAAGATCTACAATTACTTTAGAATGTCTATTCGTTCCTTTGATTTATTTTGCGTAAGTTAAAGGAAGCGTAAGAGCACAAAATACAAGATTCAGAGATTGTATTACGCTACGAGCCGACAAGTGTTAACGGCACTATACAAAGCAGTATGCCAATATTATATCCGACCCGAGGGAAATCAAAAACGAAAACAAATAGGTTGCAAAAACAATAACTTCCGAAAAGAAAGTTATTTTTCGTTTTGGAAGTCTGTTTATTTTTTTTGTTCAGAAGTTTTTTTAATGTTTTTATTACTTATGAAAATTAAGCAATTTTTATAATTTTACTGTTGATCAAAGATTTCAAGGGAAAGAAACATGTGAAGAATAGCCAAGCCTGAAAGATTAATTTAAGATTTATTTATTAAATAGGTTGCATAGCTAAGCATTTCAAAACTATAAAATGTATATTTTTGAACGAGTGGATGAGTGATAGAATGAGTGAAAGGTGAAACAAAAAAATTAAGATAGAAATAGATAGAAAATAATAATTTATTTAAAACACAGCAAATGTGTGCAAACAATAAAACAAATACAAAAATTTAACAAATGATTACAAAATTACACAAGGATTAATCTAAATAAATTACCATTAACATGTAATTTAAAACTAATCACATCACATCATCAGCCTATTAATGTTCCCACTGCTGGGACACAGGCCTCCTCTCTGTGAGAGGGGATGGGCCGTAATCCACCACGCGGGCCCAGTGCGGGTTGGTGGATGTCACATGTCTTTGAATTTTTGGTTCTAGGACATGCCGGTTTCCTCACGATGTTTTCCTTCACCGTTTTTTTTTTAAACTAATAATATAATTAAATTAAAAACGAATTTACAAACAACTAATTAAATTAAAAACTAATTAAATTAAAAACTAATTAAATTAAAAGTGAATTAAATTAAAAACTAATTAAATTAAAAGTGAATTAAATTAAAAACTAATTAAATTAAATACTAATAAAATAAAATTAAAGCTCCCCCCACGCCGCGTAGCTGCTGCATCCGTCACCGCCTGATACTTACGCGCCACAGATGTAGTATCTATGGCGCGTACGTATACATGCAGTGCAGCAACCACACATTTTTCTTCTGTGGTGTTGATTTTAGCCGATATCGTATCGATATCGACAGACCAAACACCACATCTCCTAGGACGGAGAGGAGCTCCTCAAAATTCTGGTGAAGCTGGAAGAAAATTGGGTAAAATTAGCAATATTTATTTTAGATACATCGATCTAGAAAACTACAAGATGTGATATATGATATAAACTTTCGTACGATATGAATTTCGTTTTTTCAACATTCTGGCTGACTTCTCTAATTTGGACACGTATCGGATCCAACTCTTGCGTGGTCTTCTCTGTGATCGCTTGGAGTATCTGATTGAAGGTGGAACGCTAGATGAAAGCGTTTCGGAGGAGCTCAGCGATTGTTTGCGCATATTGCGGGAACAGTACGAT
Source organism: Anorthoa munda (assembly GCA_945859665.1). Taxonomy (NCBI): domain Eukaryota; kingdom Metazoa; phylum Arthropoda; class Insecta; order Lepidoptera; family Noctuidae; genus Anorthoa; species Anorthoa munda. Next base: position 21,163,819 of record OX243915.1, read on the forward strand.
AATCATGACGTGCGATTAATTCGTACGTATAACGCGGTATATACGACCACGGGAACTACGCCCGCTGACCGGGAACCTGCAGCCGCACCCGAACCGGATACCACACCCGAAACCAAAACTGAACCTGCACCGCACGAACGATGATGTGCCGATCCAAAAAAGGCCCTTTTCAGGGCCGCATATGATTCGATATGTTTCTCTAAAGGAATTGTCTAAAAACGAACTTACTTACCCTCTGTGATATTATGTATTTACTTACAGAAGTACATGGTACTGTTGCGACCGAGCGAACGCAAATCCTCCCGCTCGATCAACCGCAACCAACTTACAAAATTCAGTTTGATATCTGCGGAGCTGTTATGTTAAATATTCTTCCAAAAGGTCTATATGTCGCAGGGATATGATGAAAACAGGGAATTGATCAAATCTCTAAGCGATTTGATCAAATCACGGAGGATGTTAAAACGGACAGGTTAGGTTCGAAGGGGATGACGGGAGCTGAAGTGAGCGAGCAAAGCGAGCGAACTCAGCTCCCGTCATCTCCTTCGTGTTAGGTTACTTTAGACCCTGCATACAGAAATAGGAGCCCCGCGCAGCGGGGCTCCGTCGGCTCTATTTTAACATCCTCCGTGATTTGATCAATTCCCTGTTTTCATCATATCCCTGCGACATATATATTGCTGCTCTAATGCCTGGTTTTCCAAACATTTGAGTATTTCGAAATTTCTGATACTATCGAAAGCTTTCGTATGAAGGAGGAGCTCGAGGCTAAATAATAACAGCCGCACGGGTCGATCTTCAAGGTTAAGCAACGCTTGACGAGGTCGGTCCGTGGATGGGTGACCATTTCAACATACCGATTTTCCTCCGTGCCTCAGAAAGCACGTTAAGCCGTTGGTCCCGGCTGTCATTTGAAGATCTTTGACAGTAGTTACGGGTAGTCAGAAGCTTGAGATCTGACACCAGTATTGCGAAGGGGTATCGTGTTACCCAGTTACTGGGTTGTGGAGGTCACATAGGCAGTCGCTCCATGTAAAACACTGATACTCAGCTGAATCCGGTAAGACTGGAAGCCGACCCCAACAATAATTGGGAAAAAGGCTAGGCAGATGATGAAAGCTTTCGTATAATCTACGAAGGCTAAGTAGAGTGGTTTGGTCTGAATGTTATTCAAGGAGTTAGTTCAAGGTTGGTTGTTGAGAAACAATGGTGAAATCCGGATTGTTTTGGTGGCTGATGTTTATCCTGTTTCTATATTTCGATCTTCCCCAGGGCTTCTTTTATAGCGCATCTTAATGAGTGCTTTGTGCACTTCATAACCGTTTATTGGGTGAATATTCGTTCTTGATTTCTGGTAAGGATGGTTCGAAATATACTAACCACATTCTATACGTAATTACGTATAGAATGTGGTTAGTTGAATTTCGTTGCTATTTCCACATATTTTTCACTATTGTAATGTTTTTTTAACTAACTTTCCAAAAAGAAGGAGGTTATATGTTCGACTGTATGTATTTTTTTATTTATGATTACCGATTTCTCCGTCAATTGTGGACCGATTTAGAAATGTTTTTTCTAAATCGTTCTACAATTGACTGACAATTATTATTATTATTAATATGTTAGAAAGGGTACCCGAGGTGGTCCCATAAAAATATAGTGAAGATCTGATAAAGAGATATACAACACTAGTCATCAATAAATGACGGCAAATCTATCGGCTTTGCTGCAATCACATGTCTGTTTATAAAGATTATACTGTTAAACTTCCCCACTAGGTGCCACAAGTTTCAAAAAACGATGCCATACAGAAAGTGTCAAAAAAAGAAAAAACAAAAGCAACACCGACCGAGCGGGTTTTACAGCCAAACGGTTGGAGTTAGTCTTCAAATTTTCACAGTATAAGCATCTTGTTGACCCAAAGCCATACAAACTGTCAAAAAATATTTTTAACATATAAAAGCTGCCGTGATTTTTAACTTAAAAAAGTATTTGACCTACCCTATCGAGTGGGGTATCATTGTTTAGTGTTCGTTGAGGAGATAAACACTGTTTTTATTGCAAGAAAATATTAGAAAACAAAGGAATGAGTAACCACTAAAGTCAGCTTTTTTACAAAATTATGTCCCCAAGAATTTTTAACGTCCCATTGACCTATAAAATTAAAAATCGGTGATAATGTTTATTATTAAGTATTTTTTACCAAAAAATCCAATATATTGATAAATCAGAGTTTTCTTTGACATTTCCTATTTTTTTCTATTCTGAACAACTTGTTTTTACGATTTGGTACGGAACCCTAAATGTGCGAAGTCCGACACGCACTTGGCCGGTTTTTTCATTAAGAGTATTTGTTGTTTACATACATACATAATCAGGCAGCGAGTCGAGCCTTTATTAAATTACTTAATTTATAACCACAATACAAATTCGTTACAAACACTATCAAAACAAAATAATTAAAAAACGAATAACTTACTTATAGGCCTCAGTAACCAGGTCATGAAATTCCCAAAACAAAATCCTATCTTTGGTAAAATCACTAAAGGTGAGGGTAGATTCGAAATTAAAGCAAAATATTTAACTTTATTTTAAATCTACCCACATGTTTTGTGATTTGAATAAAAAGATGGTATGACGTTGCTGCTTAGGGCTTGCTGTGTGCTTGGCCGTATTAGTTCGAGTTTTAAAGTATTGATTAGTTACGAGTGTAATATCTGGATATCTGCAAGGTTCATACCAACGGTATGAAGATGGTAAGATAGCCGGGCGGTGTGATTCAACTTGACAGGGTGCAAAGTTAACATATATAAGGAAGCTTGAAAGTCACAACTATCACCAATAAAATGACCGAAAACCGTCTTTGAAGGTATGGACACATCAAGAGACGTAGTGAGGTACACGTGGTACTAATTGCACTGCCAGAACAAAAGAGAAGTAAAGGCCGCCCGTCATTAATCTGGTGGACTCCAAATAATGTGACCAGGGAAAGAAGAAGAATGATCTGTATATCTTTATATTGTGTGTCTATACATTTGTGAATCTAGGGCAAACATTACGGCCTTGCATCGTATTGGAATGTTACCTGTTCCAGTGATTCCGGATTATTTGTAAGTTATTTTCTAAAAATTATGTAATGATATTCTTAAGTGTGTGGCTATATAATAACAGCTGCACGGGTCGATCTTCAGGGTTAATCAACTCTTGCCGAGGTCCGTCCGTGGATGGATGGCCATATTTACAAAGCGAGATACTTCCATGCCTTGGAAAGCACGGCAGGACATCGCTCCCGGCTGTAATTTGAAGATTTTTGACAGTTGTAACGGGTAGTCAGACGCCTGAAATCTTACCAAGGAGCATCGTGTTACCCAGTGACTGGGTTGTGAAGATCAAATAGGCTGTCGCTTTAATTAAAATGCTGGTTATGATATTCTGTTGTGATGTCCAGCAAAATAAATAGCTAATTTCAAGTATGTAATAAGGTGTGTTTTATTTTTTAGATAAATGCCGTTAGTAGTTGGGTGAAGAGGTTTGAAGAAAAACATTCAATTACAACCGGCTGAAATCCGTATCAGACTGCAGCGTATATATTGCAAGAGATGGGAAGATGCCAGTTAATACATGTAAGTAAAAAAGTGGTAGGTATAATCTGACTAATAAAACACAGGAATATAGTGTCAAAGCCGGATAGTTGCAGTTTTTGAAATCATTCTGTACCTCTCAGTACAACAAGCAAATTAATTTCCATCGGGATCAAAATTATTCTTTGTCCTAATCCAGGACATAGTCTATGTGTGTGCCAAGTTTCATACAAATTCGTTTTGGTGGCCTCGGCGTCCGCAAAATTTCTAGTGTAAGCTTAGCCGGTCAAGCTCGGCGTTCCTGTCTTCTATCCACAGCACTGAAAAGCTAACCAGGAAAATTTTAGCTCTTTCCCTGGTTGACTCAGAAGTGCCGTGCTTGCCCGACGCAGAGATAGATAGATAGATAGATAAACTCTTTATTCAGTGCACACAAAAGACACAGCACAACACACAAAATCACAATATTTTTTAATTTACATGTAGGTATTTGGAAACAATTTAAGGTGCCGACATACAAAAAAATAAGAAACAGGAAAAATACATTATACAAATAAAAGTGACACAAGTAACATACCTACTTCAATTATTAGTTAAAATGATTAAAACACAGTGCGGTGTGCGTCTCAAGGTTGCACCAAATGGGAGTCCAGCTCAGCACGTGTCAGGCAAATATACCTGACGCTGATATTTTGCTGGATCCCTGCAGTGACGTACGGTCGCTGAGTAGTCGATAGATGTTTTCGTTATTACAGTGTTATGCGGGGTATATAGAAACAGAGGACGCCTGGAAAGTGGCTTGCCCGGATACGGATCGGCCCGAGAACCCATTTTCCCAGAGACAGTGGGATGAGCCGCTCTGCAGGTTGTTACGGAATAACCTTATTAATACGTCTACCAATACTGCTAAGCGTGCCCGCCTGCTGGCTGTGGGTGAGTGGGAGTCGGGCCTCTGGCTTCAGGCACTTCCGTCACCTAACATAGGCACTATGCTAGGTGACACAACCTTCCGACTCGCTACATGTCTGCGATTGGGCGCTCCTTGTGGGGCTCCACATCGCTGCCAATGCGGTGAAGCAGTCGACTGCCTCGGACATCATGGCCTTTCCTATAGTAAGAGTGCAGGTCGGATTGCGCGGCACGCTAGCATTAATGATCTCATCCGTCGTGCTCTTGCCACCGCCGGGGTGCCAGCTATCTTAGAACCCAATGGCCTGGCACGTGTCGATGGGAAGAGACCAGATGGTATGACCACAATGCCATGGAAGTTGGGTAGGTCTTTGGTGTGGGATGCAACTTGCGTCGACACCCTTGCACCATCCCATCTTCCTAGCACGGTGGGCTGCGCTGGGGCGGCTGCTGCAGGTGCTGAAAACCTCAAACGGCGCAAATACAACAACTTAATTGGTAATTATGTTTTTGAGCCGTTTGGGGTTGAAACACTAGGGCCATGGGGTCCGAGTGCACACCTATTATTTCGGGATATCGCCAAGCGGTTGGTCGACTCTTCACGTGACCAGAGGGCTGGCGTTTTTTTTGGCCAAAGAATCAGCATTGCCATCCAACGTGGCAATGCTGCCAGCCTTCTGGGCACTTTTCCTGTTGACAGCGATGTGGGCGAATTTTTTGACGCCCCGTAATTGTACATATTAGTTTTTCTTATTTTAGTTCTAATATTAGTTTGTAAATAATGTACATTAGATATAATTATTAATTAATTTCAAATAAAATAGTAATAGTTTGTTAATATTTAGGATTACAATAATGATTTTGATTTTAGTCGGGGATGTTTAGTGAATACTCATTTGGTGTTTAATTAATTAAAATTATGTTACGTAACGGAGGTGGTCACTGGCCCCTGAAATACCGATGCTGTTACCTAGCTCAGGTTCAAATAACGAAAAATGTGAAACCCTGAGTTTTTACAGAAAAATTTAGAAAGATTTTTGTAAATTTTGAAGGTAATAAATAAAACATTTATTTATTATTATTCCTTGTGCTTTTCGCTTAAATCTTTCTTTTTCTCGTAGTCATGGTATAAAATATAGTATGCAACTCTTGAATAAAACGGATTTATATTGAGGGCCATGAATCACTCGCGTCGCACAGTGGGCTGAAACGGGCCGGTAGAGGACTTAGCGTTTAAAAAAAAAGTTTCTTTTTCTGAAATTTTAAATAGTGCGTTGGATTTATCTATTGATTATAAGTAATTATTTATACGAGGGTCGTTTAGATAACTTGAGTATTTTCGGAGTTATTAATAACCAAAGTAATTTTTGTATGAAGCAAAACAAAAAAACTTGAAAATCTATAAATTCTCAAATTTTCTCAAAGAATTGACTTTACGTTAGAGGTGAGACGTATATACTGGAATAGGTTTTTGGAATAGGTTTTTGGCCGGACGTGTAAAGACTTATTCCGAGCGCACCACATAAACGCGTCTCGAGTATTTAAGCGTATGGCGTTTGAGACGTAGTCACGTACTACCATACTCGCGTCTAGTGTTTGTGTTTGCGGCGGGCGATCCACAGGCTCGGTCAGTTCCGGTGACATTCGGAGACGTTCGGTTCTGCGAGTCGATTTATTTGTTTCGCGCTTCTAAACCTAATGTCTATACCATTAGAATCACTGTTACTTTGGTAGGCAGAGTTGAAAATATTTAGCAAAGTTTGTTTTTTAAATCAGTACGTCACAATATGTCATAGGAATGGTACCTATTATTTACGTGAACGTATGTTTAATATCACGTTTATAAAATAAGCTGACAGTCCTCCTAAACCTGTAAAGAATGAAGGGAAGTTTTTAATAAGATTTTATTTATGTATTTTTGTGCAGGATGTCGTAGATTAATCTATATCTATACTTAATATTATAAAGAGGAAATATTTTTTTGTTTGTTTGTTTGTACCGAATAGGCTCCGAAACTACTAGACCGAATTAAAAAATTCTTTCACCAGTAGAAAGCTACATTATTCCTGAGTAACATAGGCTATTTCTTTATCCCGAAAACGGGTCCTGTGGGGTGGTCCACGGGAGCGAAGCCGCGGGCAACAGCTAGTAAGTTATATTTAAGTAACTTTTATGTGTTACTTGTTTAGAATTTTAGATAGCTAATTAAGTCAAGCCAAGAATACAAGTGTTTCACTATATTCACCAATCCCAGTCAATACCTAGTTAATTTACAGAAGCGTGTACAATTTTAAAATGTTAAAAAGATACGAATACCAACGCATAGTATAATATACGTTAATAATCCATAAACCAAAAATACTCCATTACATTACTCCGACTAGCGACTACTCAATCTCGATATTACTAAGACTCGGACTCGCTACGAAAACTTCAATAAACTAGAGACGCCTAAATACTCGTGGACCTAGTTTTTGGAATAAGTATTTAAGCGGACGCGTACTTCTAAGACTCAGTACGCATTTTGCCTAGTACGTCTCACCTCTACTTTACGTATGTATAATACGTATTTTTGTCCTATTTTAACACCTATTCTCGGGTTGCGATTTTCTGCGATTTGGTCGCAATTTCAAATTTTGTTCTCTATTCCACTCCACCATAGAGGTTAAGAACCAGGCGCGTTTTTTTATGTAGTGGTCTCCCCGTTAGGCCTAATCCACTACCCCACCGAGAGTGTCTCCACGTTGTCGTCGTGGCGGGGCTTGTGCGTCTCAATGATCTTGGGGCTTCGCCGGTAGAGTTACTCATGCCGGAAAGGCCCAAGTGAGAGACCTGACTAAGAGAGACACACGGAGGGGTCGCTCCTGATCGACCGACGGTCGTCGGTTGACAAAGGATGCGACCATGCCGCAGCGGTGCAGGCGCACCAATGCGGCAGGCGTATCTCTCCTCGAGGGGATTCCTTCCGAGGAGAGAACTTTCGGCGGGTTCGCTGAATCGGGTTGGCCGGATAGCGAACAGAGGCATGTTTAATGCCGCCGTCGGGGGCTTGGCTTAACCACCCGGCCCAGAGGAAGGACACCTCTAAGATAAAAAACCACCTAATCCTAAGCTTGAGGCGCGGCGAGAGGATGAATGGCTGGAGGGACTTCAGTCGTTAGCGCTTCACCTGTAGAGCACCTGCCGCACTCTGCAGTATGTAGGCTTACCTGGGTAAAAGGCTCTGCCCAGGTGGACATTAATTCCTATACTACTCGTGGGAACAAAAATGGAAACAACAAATAAAAATAAAAATAAAATCGACGAAGAGGTGAGGAGTGATGCAGGGTCGGAGTCCGACACTGCATCTGGCGCAAAGGGCTCACAGAGCTTGGAGCGTGAAGTTGAGGGGGCTGCTGCAAAGAACCGAAGGTTCTTCCGGAAGCGCCCCAAATCGGGGGATGGCCAAGGGTCGTTCTCCGATGATGAGCTGGCCTCGGCCCGGAAGATCACTACCAGTATGCGTGGTGGGGGCCGAGACAGAGGAGTGGGGAGGGGGCTTGCCGCGGAGGGGCTCCACCTCGGATCGAACAGCCGCAGGGCTGTCCTTTCGGGGTCTTCTGGCGGTGAGCTAGATTTGGAGCTGGACCTGGATTCGGAGCGAACGGCCAAGTTCGCAGAGGTCGTGGGAGCCGCAATCCGAGATGTGGCCTTGAAGAGGAATAAGTCCTCTAAAGGCAAGGCCATATCGGCGGCCACGGCCTCCATTATGGCGGCAGCGGAGGCTAATCACGTCGGATCTCCGTCGGATGCAATGTCGGAGATGCGGGTGGAGGTCGCCCGCTTGAAAGCCGAAATGGAGCTTCTTCAAAAGGAGAATGAGAAGCTCCGAGCGGACCTGGCCGGGCTCCAAGGAGTCGGCCCCGGGGAGAAGCCGCAGGGGGGGACGCAGCATGGTCAAGGCCAGCCCCTGCCTGTAGAGGACCGGGTTTTGAATCTGGTGCGGCAGGAGCTGGTTGCCTTCCATAGTAGATTCTCTGTTTTGGAGGCCATCGTCCTGCGCCCCCCGCTAGCGGCGAGCCAGCAGAAGGCGGCTTCATTTGCTGCTGCCGTGGCCAAACCGGTTTCGTCGGGACAGGCTAATCGTGGGGTCATGGCAGAACCCGCTAGGTCGGCCCCGGCGAAATCGGTAAAATCAGCACCCAAAAAGGGCGGAGTGGCTGCACAGACAACGAGAGCCCCAGCCCGGGCGGCGGGTCAGCCACCCCAATCTCGCGCCGACGCTGATTGGCAAGTGGCTGGGGAGAAGAGGAAGGCGAACAAGGCAGCAAGGGCGGCCAAAAGGAAGGCGAGGCGGCAGCGGCGCAAGAAGCAAAGCGTCGCGGCTAGGCTCCACGCCCCGAAATCCGCAGCTGTAGTGATTACACTACAGCCGGCAGCGGAAAAGAAGGGCGTGTCCTACCGCGACGTGCTCGCCAAAGCGAGGGCGGTCGTGAACCTGCAGGAGCTCGGCATCGCCGAGGGCATCCGGGTGAGGGTCACCGCGACTGGGGCCCGGATGCTGGAAGTTCCCGGCGCGGCCAGTGGCCCGACCGCCGACGCTCTCGACGCTCTGGCCGAAAGGCTCAGAGCTTCCTTAAATGCGGATGAGGCCCGAGTGTCCAGGCCCACCAAGTGCGCTGACATGCGCATTCTGGGCCTGGATGACTCTGTGACGGAGGAAGAGGTGGTGGCCGCCGTCGCTAGGTCTGGGGGGTGCTCTGCCGAGCAGGTTAGGGCGAGCACTATACGTCCAGACGTCGCGGGGATGCGGGCCGTGACGGTGAGCTGTCCCGTCTCGGCGGCCCAAAAAATAGCTGGGGAGGGTCGTAGGCTCTTGGTGGGGTGGGTTTCCGCGCAGGTGAAGCTACTGGAACCCAGACCTCTGAGGTGCTTCCGCTGCCATGTGGGCAACCACGTGGGAGCTCAATGCACCTCGGAGGTTGACCGGAGCAATCACTGCTTCCGCTGTGGGCAGCCTGGTCACAAGGCCGGCTCTTGCAATGCCACGCCACACTGCTTCGTATGTGCGGCAGCTGGCAAGCCGGCGGATCACCGGGCTGGGAGCAAGAACTGCGCTCCTCCCGCCAAGGGCAGAGGTAGAGGCAAGCCCTCCACCGTCGCCGTCACCACCGCAACCGCAGCCGCCGCCACTGCTGCTGCCGATGCCACCCCTAAAGCCGTCGTCGCCGCCGAAACCACCGCGGCAGGACCCAAACAGGGGGCTCAGGAGGAGGCGGAAATGGAGTGCCAATAATGGCCCCATTACGCCTCCTCCAGGCGAACATCAATCACTGCGCTGCTGCTCAGGATCTGCTGCTCCAGAGCATGGCGCAGTGGTCGATCAACACCGCCGTGGTCGCTGAGCCGTACTTCGTCCCGCCCAGGGATGACTGGGTGGAGGACCTGAGCGGCTCAGTGACCCTAATTTCGTCAGCCGCCGCCGGTACCCCGTCCCTCGAGGGTGTCAAGAGGGGACAGGGTTGCGTGGCAGCACGGTTCGGAGAGATTGCCGTGGTGGGGGTATACTTCTCTCCGAACCGAACTCTCGCCGAGTTCCACAACTCCCTTGCGGAGTTGAGAATCGTCGTCGTCGGGTTTCGCTCCCTCCCTGTGCTCGTTCTTGGGGACTTCAATGCCAAGAATGTGGCTTGGGGTTCCCGGTATACGGACACACGGGGCAGGATGGTGGAGGACTGGGCTCTGGAGACAGGCCTGGTCATCCTAAACCGGGGTTCTGTCCCCACGTGTGTGCGGATGCAGGGCGAATCGGTGGTGGACATTTCTTTCGCCAGCCCCGCTCTGTCACCGCGTGTCGTCGACTGGCGCGTCATGGAGGAGGTGGAGACCTATTCCGACCACCGGTATATCCGGTTCGACGTCTCCACCCAGACCTCGAGCGTGCCGGTCCGACAGACCCCGAGTGGTCCGCGGTGGGCGTTGAAGCAGCTGGACCGGGAGCTATTCCTGGAAGCCTCGATCGTGCAGGCCTGGGTGCCATCACCGGACAGGCCTGCTGATATCAACGACGAGGCGGAGTGGTTCCGGGAGGCCATGTCCGAGATATGTGACGTGGCAATGCCCCGGGTCCAGCCAGGACACGCCCGGCGCTAGGTGTACTGGTGGTCGCCGGAACTTACGGCTCTACGCCAGGCGTGCGTTGCTGCGCGACGCCGGTACACCAGGCATCGCAGGCTCCGTAACCGCCCCCCGGATACGGAAGCCATTGAGGCGGAGCTATACGAGAGGTACAGAGCGGCGAGGACCGCCCTCCGAGCGGAAATCAAGAGGGCCAAGGGATTGGCCCGCGAGGAGTCGCTGGCAACCCTGAGCAGGGATCCGTGGGGACGCCCCTACAAATTGGTGCGGGATAAACTCCGCCCATGGGCTCCCCCACTGACGCAGAGTCTCCGGCCGCAGCTCGTAGAGGACGTGGTGAGCGCTCTGTTCCCTTCGCGAGGGGAACATATTCCCCCGCCCATGGCTCCGCCTCCTGCGGTGCCCAATGCGGACCACACCGCCGACGACGACGAAGCTTCGGAGGTGACCGAGGTAGAGCTGAGAGTGGCGGTACGCAGGCTGAATGCCAAAAATACCGCCCCAGGACCCGACGGCTTACCTGGAAAAGCCTGGGTCCTGGCCTTGGAAGCTCTCGGGCCTCGACTAAGGGGGCTGTTTAGCGCATGTTTGGAGCGGGGCCAGTACCCACTTCGTTGGAAGACGGGGAAACTGGTCCTCATTAAGAAGCCAGGGCGCCCTGCGGACTCTCCGTCCGCTTACCAGCCCATCGTGCTGCTCGATGAGGTGGGCAAGCTCTTTGAAAGAGTCATTGCAGACCGCCTCGTCGCGCAGCTTGTGCGAGTGGGGCCGGATCTGGCGGAGAGCCAGTTTGGTATCCGCAGGGGTCGCTCTACGGTGGACGCCATCATGCGCGTACGAGCCCTCACGACGGGGGAAGCAGTGGCCCGGGGTGGAGTCGTCTTGGCGGTGTCTCTAGACATCGCCAATGCCTTCAACACCCTGCCATGGAGCTGCATCAGGGAGGCACTCCAGTATCACCGGATGCCGCCCTACCTCTGTCACGTGGTCGAGGCCTATCTGACGGACAGGGCCGTCATCTACCCCGGTCACCAGGGAGAGTGGAAACGGCGAGAGATGTCGTGCGGTGTCCCACAGGGATCGGTCGTGGGGCCGCATCTGTGGGACATCGGGTACGACTGGGTGCTGCGCGCCGATCTCCCTAGTGGCGTCAGCGTGGTTTGCTACGCTGACGACACGCTGGTCCTGGCACAAGGGAGGTCGCACCAGGCGGCGGCTGAAATAGCGACACGCGGGGTTGCGACAATCGTCGAGAGGATCCGGCAATTGGGACTCGAGGTGGCCCTGCACAAGTCCGAGGCCATGTGTTTTCACGGTCCTCGGAACGCACCACCGCCGGGATCCCAAATAACGGTAGGAGGGGTTCACATCGGCGTCGGGTCGACGATGAAGTACCTGGGACTTGTCCTCGACAGCCGGTGGAATTTCGTGGAGCATTTCCGACGTTTGGCTCCCAGACTGGAGCGGGCGGGGGCTGCCCTCAAGCGGCTGCTGCCCAATCTAGGGGGTCCAAACGCCTCCTGCCGGAGGCTCTACGCGGGGGTCGTGCGGTCCATGGCCCTTTACGGGGCACCGGTATGGGCGTGTTCCCTGAGACGGCGACCAGCCCGCCGGTTGAACACGTCCCAAAGGGTCATGGCCATCCGGCTGGTCCGGGGATACCGCACGGTCTCCGGTGAGGCGGCGAGCCTCCTTGCCGGATTGCCGCCATGGGATCTGGAAGCCAAAGTCCTCGCGCAAATATGGGAGTGGCGCGAGGTGGCTAAATGCCGGGGCGAAACTCCGTTGCCGCGACAAATTGCGGCTCAGCGGACAGAGCTCCGGCAGGATCTCATGGCGACATGGAGAGGGCGATTGTCGCAACCCAGCGCTGGGCACGCCACAATTGCGGCGGTAAGGCCCCTCTTTGAGGAGTGGCTTGAGAGGCGTCACGGCGTCCTCACCTTCCGCCTGAGGGGGGGGAGGGGGAGGAGGGGGAGGGGACTCTAGTTAAAGAGGGACTCAAGTATACGAGGGGAGGAGGGGGAGGGAACTCAAGTTAAAGAGGGACTCAAGTCTAGGAGGGGGAGGAGGGGGAGGGAACTCAAGTCAAAAGGGACTCAAGTCTAGGAGGGAGAGGAGGGGGAGGGAACTCAAGTCAAAGAGGGAGGGGGAGGGACATATTTACAAGAGGGAAGAATATAAATAGGGGAATAAAAAAGAATTGCCGAATAGGTTTGGTATAAATAGTGAAGATATAAAAAAAAAAGGTGCTAGCAAAAGAAATGATGAATGACGTGATTGATGGCCTGAAATAGATACCAAAAGTTATTCAACTTACTTGTGCAAGTAATGTTTTTGAATTTTGAGAAGATCGAGCCCACGTTAAAAAAAAAGTGTAGTAAAAAAAAAGGTAGATTGTGGGTGATAGGGTGAGTTCTAGAAAAGTTGGGCGCCAAACTGTAGCGTTACGTATAGTTCAAATGAACTATACGTAAGCCACGTTAATAAAATTAAAGGTAAATATAAATTAAAACTAAGAAAAGGATATAAATAACAAATTAAGGTCCGGCTTCGCACGACGTGGGCAGCTAGGAAGATCCGGCTTCACACGACGTAGGCAGAAATTTCTTAGCAGGCAGGCAGGCAGGCTAGGCAGCTGGACGGACACGAAGGCGTGGAATGCCCGAGGTAGGCAGATGAGCTCGCAGATGAATCGCTTAGATAGGCAGTAGGGTAGCCAGCAGGACGAATGGGCTGGCACACAGTTAGATGGTCAAGGCTGCTGAACTAATAGTCAGGCAGTCAGTTAGGCAGTAGAATAGGCTGTCACTGGCAGATAGAAATGTGGAGGTCGGGCTGTGGCTTAATATGCCGATCAATCAAACCCTTTACTATGAAACGGTGACCGACGTAGTTTATGAACCAGTAAAATACACACATTTAAGTTCAACACTCAATAAATTATATTTATTGTTTTTCACAGAATTGGTCACAGGCCTTATATATAATAGTTTTAAAGAGATTTTCAGATTCAATAGTACAACACGTAGTACTAAGTAGTCAAACGACTTTCAGAGTTCAGAGCAGATTCCAGACTAAAAAAGTGACACCCGTTTTTCTTCGTTCCGACATGTCTTCTCAATTTTAAATTCAAATATGAATTAAGAAATCATGAACGAATAAAAACGGTTTACAGAGGTGCAGTCTGCCGCTGCCCTTATAATGAAAATATAATGTACAACGAGCTTAATAAGCTATAGAGAATGGTATCTTATGTCTATGGTTTAAGAAAATAAAATAATGACAATGTCATGTCAGATAAAAATGTCAAGAGTTAAAAATAATATAATAGTTTTGGATGAATCAACAAATCTTATGATTTTCAGGTTTATACCAATGTAAAGAATACATAAAAAAAGAAAACATGAGATGATACAATTTCAAAAGTAACGGTGATGAAATTTGTAAAATATATTATAAAACGTAAGTAAACTAAGACATGTGGAATGAACACCACAACAGGAAAGGAAAGAATGGAAAAGGTTGGAGGAGGCCTTTGCCGATTGGCAAACAGATCTAGGAAAGATAACCAAGCAACAGATATTAGCTTAAGTAGTTAAGTTTAAGTCCAGTGTTATTATACTATAAGTTTAAATCCATTGTAATTAGTTAAGAGATCTGAAATAAAAGGCTATATTATTATTATTATTATATTATTATCCTCCATCGATTAAGATGAAGTTTTGCATACACGTTTAGTTTGGATGACAATGCATGGTTAGCTAATTGACGTCATTCTAAATCCAATATGGCGGACGGCCCAAAACGGTGTACTAGTTTATTTTGTACACTGCCATGATATGGGTATCAAATAAAAGAGTTTGCTGAGAAAAATACGTAAAAAGCTTATTTAAAAAAAAATATTTTTTAATGAACTATTTTAAAGTAATAATATAGTTTTTTTTCTGTAAATGATTGTGAAAATTATTTGAGAAAATAAATGTCTACAACCGTAAGATACAGAGACAAAAAGCGGTTTTACTAAAAACCCAGGTTTAAACTTCTATAATATGAAAACAAGGTTTAAACCTGAGTTTTGGTTAAACCACTTTTTGTAATAAGGCACCATAAGTTTGTTATTAATCCACCACTATGGAAAAAGTATTCTTAAGTACTTTGTTTTGAAATTTTTTGTTTTCTATATTTTTTTTAATTTGAATTCAAATATTGTAGCAACAAGTCTTTATTTCTGATAGTTCTGATAGTTATATAACAAAATCATGACAAAATGGAGTTAAAATTTCGTTTTAACTCCATTTTATATTATTTACATAATGTATGCAATAATTTAATGTCAATTTAGCAACGATATTTTTGTAAAAACGTAGATGTAATATAATATACTACTATATATAATATCCCGAATAATTTTGCATTACCTTACAAAACACACAATTAATATACAATTAAAAACATTTATATAAATAAGAAATTGTAATCTTTTGAGAAAATAGTCATGACATTTTTATATAGTATAGAAACAATAAGTACAGGCGATTGTTTTAGTTCGCATTTTTAGAGACTGTATTTTTGGAACGAAGTTCCTTATCGCGCGTTGAGAAAGGGGGTTAGACGGAAAAAATTAAGACCAAAAGTTGGAACGACACTTTTTGCTATAGTTGTATAGTTGTAAGCCGTGCGGCGTGCGCGTGTTTCTCTGTCTGTCTGTCTGTCTCTCATAGATAGCAAGCCAGTTATTTTCGTTTCGTTATTTTCAACAACAACCCTCAACAACAACAACCAACAATAACAACAACTCAACAACAACTCAAACACAACAACTCAAACACAACAACTCAACAACAACAACTCAACAACTACAACTCAACAACTACAACTCAACAAACTTAACAACAACAACTCAACAAACTTAACAACAACAACTCAAACACAACAACTCAACAACAACAACTCAACAATAACAACTCAACAACAACTTCAGATGAACTATACGTAAGCCACGTTAATAATGAAGTTTAAAAAAAAAATAAGAAAAAGGATATAGGTAAAGAAATGTAAGATCCGGCTTCGCACGACGTGGGCAGCTAGGAAGATCCAGCTTCGCACGACGTGGGCAGGTATTTCATAGCAGGCAGGCAGGCTAGGCAGCTGGACTGACACGAAGGCGTGGAATGCCCGAGGTAGGCAGATGAGCTTGCAGATGAATCGCTTAGATAGGCAGTACGGTAGCCAGCAGGACGAATGGGCTGGCACACAGTTAGATGGTCAAGGCTTGAACCAATTGTCAGGCTAACAGACAGTAGCACAGGTGCAAGAACAGGCACCAAGGATTGCGGTGGCCGGGCTGTGGCTTCGTACGCCGATGTGGAATAAACACCATAAACTCAACAACAACAACAAAAATTTCTTATCGCGCGTTGTGAAAGGGGGCTAGACGGAAAAAATTAAGACCAAAAGTTGTAACGACACTTTTTGCTACAGTTGTATAGTTGTCAACGACAACAACTCAACAACAATAACTCAACAACAACAACTCAAACACAACAACTCAACAACAACAACTCAAACACAACAACAACAACTCAAGAACAACAACAACAAAAGTTTCTTGTCGCGCGTTGCGAAAGGACGGAAAAAATTAAGACCAAAAGTTGTAACGATTCTTTTTGCTATAGTTGTATAGTTGTAAGCCGTGCGGCGTGCGCGTGTTTCTCTGTCTGTCTCTCTCTCTCTCTCTCATAGAAAGCAAGCCAGTTATTTTCGTTTCGTTATTTTCAACAACAACAAAAACTACAACAACAACAACTTTGCAAGTCATCTCAATAGCAAAGGATATAATAACTGGATATAAAAATCAAGAACAAGAAGCTTCTATTAGATTACAACTACACAAAATATCTGTCATCGATACTGGGGGATTACCTTACCAAATCACTTTTGTAAAAGGAAAGTATTACTTTACCACAACAAACATCGATGTAAGTGATGGATTAGTTAATGGTGCCGTTGGTGATATATATATATATGTGTGTGTGTGTATGTATAGGTACATTTATTTTTGCTTTTTTTATTTTAATAGCGAATCAACTAAAGCATCGACTACTGAGGTACAAACTATAACATCAAGGAAAAAGACAAATGCACAATGATGTAGATTCTCTACATCTCGTCGTGAGAGAAAGAAATTACAAAATACAATGGTACAAAACATAACTGCAGAGAGATCAGATGAATGTAGTGAGACTGTTCAATTACAAGCTAAAAAACCTATAACTACTGCAGAAAGAAGAAAACATTATGAAGCGCAGAAATTAAAGAAAGTAAAAAAATACCTAAAACTGTTAAACAAAATAATAAAGAATATTACGATAGGAAACTTCGTTCCATCCGGGTGTCCCTTGACACCTCTCAAGTCTTTTTTTATAGATAATAAAAATAAATGACTTGTCTAGGGTACTAAAGTCCTTTTTTTTTTAAATAAAGTGTCAATGTCAGTTGATAAATATTTTTAACCATAACTCAGTCAAATTATATTTTTTTAGGTAACTGACTATTTAGGTTCCCCTAGTTGACGGCACGAACTATTTTGCGCGCGGAGTTAAAACAACCCTATAAACGAATAAATGAATATTTATTAAATAAAATTATTATTATTATTATCTCCTTTATTCAGTACATTTCTTATTATTTACATTTTTAAATATTTTTATAACATAAATTACAAAAAAGAAAAAACATATAAAAATATAAAAAATAGAGGCCCACCGGTATCGGGAACAGGGTCCAAACTACCGGCGGTCAGGGCTCCAGAGAGACTCCTAACAATACGAGCCGTGTCCAGCAGTACTGCTTTCTGGATCAGGCCCTTGACCCAGCCGCCTAACGAGAGCCTCCTAAGGTGTTGGTCGAGGCTCGTGGCTATTAAGCCATTGGCCGACACGACTATCGGTACAATGATCGCTGTGTCCACATCCCACATGTCAACAACCTCGCGAGCCAAGTCAAGATACTTGATTTGCTTATCTTTCTCGGCTTTCACGAGGTTCCCGTCATGCGGGACGGTAATGTCAACAATCATTGTACGCCTCTCGATTCGGTCCACCACCACAATGTCAGGCTTATTGGCTACAATAAGCCTGACATTGAGGACCTGATAGTGATGACGTCCTGTCAGTGATGATGGACCGATCCCAGTACAATGTGATATTGCCATTTTCGAGAACTGGGTCGGGCACATACCTGTAGTACGGTACCTCCGATGCCACAAGAGTGTATTTCAGAGCAAGTTGCTGATGGATAATCCTGGCTACAAGGTTGTGCCTATGCAAGTACTCTTCGTTAGCTAGCCGAGAACAACCAGAGATAATGTGGCGGATCGATTCACCTGGGCGGTGACATGCCCGACAGATGTCAACCGTGCCATCCTTCACAATAAATCTCCGGTAGTTATTCGTCATGATAACTTCGTCCATAATTGCACAGACAAAACCTTCGGTTTCCCCAAAGAGGTCACCGAAACGCAGCCAGGCTACGGACGCTGACTGATCTACATCGGACCCATGTAGGGCCCGGAAAAAGCGTCCGTGGAGCTCCTTACTCTGCCATACCTCCCTGCGGTCGTTAGTATCAAGCACTACAGGCTTGCGCCAGTTCTCATTTGCCAAGGAGAGCGGGGTGAGTCCCTTGTCCACTGCCACTACATCTCGATGCATACCCACGTCGGCGTGTAGAAAATATTCTCTGAGATTGCATATCTCGCTGTTGTGGAGGTTTTTGGCATTTAAAAAGCCTCGGCCTCCACACTTCCGCGGGATATACAATCTCATGACCGACGATCGTGGGTGATGCATTCGATATGCAGTCAGCAATGTTCGGACCCGCCTATCCAGGGCGTCGAGTTCGGTTTGAGTCCATTTGAGTATGCCGAAAGAGTACATCAATACCGGCATGACCCAACCGTTGAAGGCGCGCACCTTGTTTCCGCCCGAAAGAAGGCTATTGAATACTTTCTTCAGGCGGCCAAAGAAGCGTTCCCTCAACGATTGCTTCATGTCAGTAGTGCTGGTACCTAACGCTTCCGACATACCCAAATACTTATAGGTTTCGTTTGGAGAGAGGGATCTCAGGTTTATGGAATCCGCGAGTTGAATTCCCACGGATTCCACAATCTCCCCTCGCTTTACATGCATGACCGCACATTTGTCCACGCCAAACTCCATCCTGATGGCGCTACTAAAAGTTTCAGTTACCTTCAGTAGCTCCATCAGCTGAAGATTGCTGGGGGCAAAGAGCTTCAGGTCATCCATATAAAGGAGGTGAGATATAACCTGACCACCTCTCCTCAACCGATAGCCTAGCCCTGAATCCTCCAGCATCATGCTTAGAGGATTCAAGGCTAGACAAAACCAAAGTGGACTCAAACTATCGCCCTGGAATATACCTCGCTCGATCCTTACAGGTTCGCTATTCCTCTGGATATTTCGACATCCTGGATAGCGAAGGACTGTGCTCCATTGCCCCATACACGATTTCAGGAAGGTGCGTAGAGTTGAATCTATTTTATACAATTCTAGCACCCTCATGAGCCATGTATGAGGCACCGAGTCATAGGCCTTCTTATAATCTATCCAACATGTCGACAGATCCTTTCGGGAACGCCGAACCTGTTGGCTAATGGCCATATCAATAAGGAGTAGCTCCTTAGTACCGCGGGACCCGTTCCTACATCCATTCTGAGAGACCGACATGATAGAGTTATCGTCGACGTGTTTATTAATTTTAACTCTCAAAATGGATGTAAGAACCTTATAGACCGTTGGTAAGCATGTAATAGATCTATAATTTTTGGGTTCCGCGTTGTAAGGAACTTGGGTAGCGAGCCAGACTCCAAGGCTGCCTGGTACTGAGATGCCAAACGAGCGTGCGACCTTTGTAGCCACTTGATCCAAAAGTTGTGCAGCCCGTCCGGCCCTGGAGATTTCCAGTTCGGCAACGGACGGACTGCACGGGCTACATCTTGGGGGCTGATCGTGATAGCCCAGATGCTGCGCCAGAATGACGTCAGTCCCCGAAAACGCCCGTCTCACAAAGCGCATCACTCTTGGGCGATTATTACCCTCCCTGAAACAAATTAGTTTGCCGATGAGTGTTCTGGCCCCACCAATACGACGTTCGATCCTGCACTGCCAAGCCGGCACGGCTGGTTTCGGTCCTGTAGCACTGTCATCTGCAAATTTGACGTGGGCTACACGACATGCCGCTACAGCCGCGCAGTACATGATCGAATGTGCATCAGTGAGGTCTTCGCAGCCATCAAAATATTTTGATAACTGCGAATCCAGAACAGCCACCAGCGCCCTATTTTTGTTATGCATGGGCAAACGAGGTAATCGTGGCCTAAGTTCGGGAGCCATATAGCGATATTCCCGAATAGCACACTCCAAAGCACTCCTCAATTCCTCATTGCACTGGGTACTTACGTTTGTAACCCTGTCACTACTCTCCTCGTCAGCGTGGTTGGACTGTGGTGGCACCACAGCCTGCGACGATTGGGCAGTGACACGGTTACCCATTTCCGTTCGGAGGCGATCAAGTACAGTATCATCCAACATACGATTACGCTGGATGACCCGCACCTGATCCGAAAGTCGTTGGGCCGAAACGTTGACGGCTGGTTCAAGCACCTGAAACAAAGAGAGCATCCGGACACGGTACGCGGTCAGGTTGTTTCCTCCCTCTGTAGCCCCAAAGTATGCGCGCATGACATTTTCGTTAATGGATTGTGTCCATCTCATGCGCTGCACACTTCCGCCGGGTGCTGGGACCCTATCAGAGACCGGTAAGCCTCGAGGTCCTAAGCGGTCCGGCGGCCGGCGTCCTCCCCGTCGACGCGCAGGTGGTGGTGTCGTCGGCGGAGAGAAGTACTCGTCGCTCGAGCTCGACGCAACTGCCACGGCCGGAGTCACAGCACTCACGATGGGGCTGGTTTCCGGCGGCGGCGAGGCGGAGCTGGGCGACGGGGCCGGAGGTGGTAGGCGTGCTTGTCTAGCGGCGGCAGCTCACGTTAACATGTCGTCGTCGTTTTCATTTTTCTCGTTTCTTGATGTTTATGTTGTAATTCGGTCATAGCTTTGATTATATTATTGCTTCATGTTTTTTTTTTTCTTGGTTTCATATTGTGTCTTGTATAATTTAAATAGTTAAAATAAATATATTGTAAGAAATTTCGTAGAGAAAAAATGTTTGGCAACTGCCTGTCAACTCGAGCCACAGATTATCTATTATTATTATTATATTCTTTATTGCACACCATAAAAAAATCCATACAGAACAAAATTTATAAACAAAGTGTACAATGGGCGGTCTTATCGCACAGGGCAATCTCTTACAGACAACCTTTGGATGGACTGAACAATAGGAGAAGAATTAAGGGCAGTCAGTGTACAATAGATATAAATAATATAACTTACTTATACATAAAAACATAACATACATACATACTATACTACATATCTAATATACTAATAAATATTGAATATATGACAGGGAAAGGAAAAGACTAAAAAATTATAATGAAAGGTAATGCTCCTTTACCAATTTCTTAAACGTTGGCAGTGTTTGTGCGCGTCTTATTTCTATAGGTAATACATTCCACAATCGAACTGCTTGAATTGTAAAAGATTTGTCAAAGAAGGAAGTGGAATGCATACGAACACTCAATTTTAAATTCTCCGATGATCTCAAGGACTTAGAATGGGTGTCACAGAGGTACTGAAAACGTTCTTTAAGATAAAAAGGAGTAAAAGGATTAAAGAGCACATTATAAAGCAAAGAGAGTATGTGGGCATTCCGGCGAAGGCGAATAGGAAGCCATTTGAGCTTAGTACGAAATTCAGAAACGTGATCATATTTGCGCAAGCCAAATATAAATCTAATACAGAGATTTTGAAGTCGCTCAAGCTTATCCAATTGGTCTTGGGTGAGATCAAGATAGCTGGCATCAGCATAGTCCAGGATAGGGAGAAGAAGAGATTGTGCTATCGCAATTTTAGTGGCGATGGGAAGAAAATTTCGAAGACGTCTCAGGGAGCCCGCAGAAGCAAACAGTTTACGACTGACTTCCTGCAGTTGTTTGGTCCAGGCAAGAGTGCTGTCGATGTAAATCCCCAAGTTCTTCACAGTGTTAGCAATAGGAATAATGGTGTTGTTGAAAGAAACCTGGGGAAGCGTCGACCAATCAATCCTAGAAACAGTCCGAGAACTACCAACGACAGTCACCTGAGTCTTCGTTGGATTAATCTTCAGCCCAAACTCAGCACTCCAGTCACCTATTCGAGCCAGGTCTATATTAATCGTCTCAATGGCATCAGGTAACTCTCCAAGAGGGGCTTGGGTATAAATCTGGAGATCATCAGCATACAGGTGGTAGAAAGAAGAAAGTCGATGAGTGATAGCATTAATAAAGAGTGCGAAGAGAAGAGGAGATAAAACGCCACCCTGCGGCACACCGGCAGAGACGTGACACCAAGAAGAAAAAGATTCATCAGTGCAAATACGCTGCCGGCGGCCAAACAGGTAACTATGAAACCAGTCAATTACCGGAGGAGATATGTTAAAAGAGCTTAGGACGCCAAGCAAAATGTCGAAGTCAACGGTATTGAAGGCATTGCTAAAATCAAGCAGAGCAAGTACCGTTAACTTTCCCACTTCCATGCCTGACCTGATATCGTCCGTAATGTGTACAAGTGCTGAGGTAGTGCTGTGTCCGCGTCGAAAACCAGATTGGAAAGGATTTAGCAGATTGTGTTTGGTAAGGAACGTGCTGAGTTGATGGTGGACAAGTTTTTCAAGGACTTTGGATAGGAAAGGAAGAATAGAAATGGGACGATAGTCAGAAAAAGAACAGGATGAGATTTTTTGGGTAAAGGAATAATTTGGGCATCTTTCCAGGATTGTGGGAAGACACCACTGGAAATAGAGAAATTGAGGATATAAAGGATGACAGGGATAATGTTATCAAGGATGGGGATGATCATCTTACGGCTGACACAGTCACTACCAACAGCGTTGGATGTAATCGATAAAATACTATTTTTAACATCACAGGCAGTGAATTGACTTAAGACAAAAGGAGAATAATCAGGTATCGGAAGATTTGAAAGATAACTAAGCGTAGTAGCTTTAGTGGCCCTATCCAATATGGGCGAAGTAGAAAAATGACTGTTAAGTAAATTGAAGTCCAAGTCTTTAGGAACCGTGTCATGAGACTTTTTTCCGATACCTAATGATTTCAGAAATTGCCAGACCTTGGCTGAATCACCGTTTTGAACAGAATTATGGATATGTTGGCGTTGTGCGTTCCTACACACCTTGCTGCATTGGTTCCTTATTGAGACGTATTTCTCCCTGTTGACGTCGTTGGGCCGAATTTTATACTTAAACTTCGCAGCTGCCTTTTTGCGTAGTAAAACTTTAATTTCGTTAGTTAACCATGGCGCTGGAAGATGCTTAACTCTTACAGCTCGAATAGGTGCATGTGTGTCGTAAAGTTGAATAAGGGTAGACGTCAAGATATCAACTTGTTCGTCGACGGACGAGGATGTGACCAACGGAGTCCAGTCAATGTTACTGGCATCCTCTTGCAGACGATCAACATCCATGCCATCAAAATTGCGAAGCAGAAGAGTTTTGAACTTATGCTTAGGTGGTCGAATTTTATAGGAAGTGTATATTAGATCATGATAGGAAAATGCGTCGGCAGAACATTGACCATGTTTAGCGACGTGATCGAAGGAAGAGACAATAATAAGATCAAGAAGCGAGGGGACAGAGTTAGGAAAATGGTGAGTGGCACCAAGATCAAGGATAGAAAGATTGGTAGATTCAACAATATGGCGAAGAGAAGAAGTCGCCCATTATGATACTGTGACTGTAAGAGGGGATTAGAAGTTCTAAAATACGTTCGAAAGAAGAGAAGAAAAAGATCCGAAGAGAAGGACAGTAGTAGACCCCTAGGAGAATCTTAGTATGATGTAATTCAACTTCCAAGAAAAGATGTTCACCAGCGTTCGGTGGAGGTGGCTGTGTGGACATGTTAACAATGGAAAAAGGAATATAATTACGAAGATATATGGCCACCCCACCACCACCGCCGACCGCGCGATCATTCCTGATAAGTTGAAATCCAGGTAGGGAGTAGGAGGAAGAGGGAAGACAAGGTTTTAACCATGATTCGGAAATAAGAATCGCATGAATATTCTTACAGTCAAAACTTGCCAGCATATCAGGGAAGTGGGCCGGAATACTCTGGGCATTTATGTGGACTACATTAAAGTTCCTAGAGACATCGGAAAAAAGTGAAACTAGAGTGTCGGCTAAGGAAGGAGCATCACTATCCAACGAGTGAAACGAATCAGTGTCACTGCTAGGACTGAGCATAAATATAAAATATATAAAATAAATATATATAACAATACAATAAAAACTACGCGGCTAATAAATTTCCATCCACCTGCCGGTTGTACTTAACATGAGAGAAAAGCAAAAATAACAAAACACACAATTAAATTCTGTAGTCCAGGCATATAGACTAATATAACAAGTTTATTAACAAAGCAAATTAAAATAAATGAAAATTAGGACCGTGTAACAAAACGATATTAAATTTAATGTATAAGAATGACATTTGTCAATGCAGTGCAGTGGAATGGAACGCAAACATGAATTGACATTGACAGTTTGTGACATTGACATGACATGACGAAATGAAATCAAATTACAAAAACTGTACGGTGTGTTAATAACAAACGAGAAATTAAATAAGAGTAGGTGCTTGGCGGAATTGTGTAAATTATACACATCTGGTGCCATTCAAACAAGAAAGTGAAGTGAAGAGTAGGTGCAAACTAAAGGAGACATAATAAATCATAGAAATTCCTACGGAAAACATAACAAATACCTGGACCACCAAGAACAACATCGAAGGACTTTACTTTCTGGCCACAGTGCGCTTGGATTTTGAAGCGGCGACCTTTCCCATTGCGACCGGCTGCGCGACGCCCGGCTCCGGCTGTCCAGAGACCTGCTCCGGCTGGGCGGCCATCAGTTCTGATTGCTGCGCGATCCTATTGAGGTCGGCAGAGGAAGTGACTCGATGCCGAACGCCCTTCGAATCCAGTACCAATACAGTGCCCTCTGACGTCCAGCACTGGGTCACACCAAATCTGTCCCGCGCTGCCATGAAGATGTTGTGTCGGGTCTTCGTGAGGAACTCCGACACCGTGACACCAGACCCCTTCAAATTAGTTTTGCCGAACCAGATTTTATCCCGCAGTGCCACATCATGCAGTTTGAACAGGATTGGTCGGGGTTTGTGAGATGTACTGCGTCCCATTCTGTGACACCTCTTGATGCCAGAAGTAGTCAAGTCAATATCAAGCTGCTGCTTGACAATACGAGCCACCACTTGTGCGGTCACCTCGTCCTGCCCCTCAGACACTCCATGCAATAGAAGGATTTTTCGCCGCCTACGCATCTCCGTGTTATCCAGGTTCTGCCCCAACATGGCAACCTGCTTCTGCAGAGCACCAAGCGCCTGAACAACAAATGTCCGGAAAGAGGCAAACTCCGCTGCCAAAGTTGAGGTGGTAATTGCTGTGGTAGATGGAGTCTTCTGCAATTCCTTCTCAAATGCGGACATTCTCTCACCAAACAGATTGCTCATTTCAGCGATTGTGCGGTTGATATCTTCCATGATGTTTAAATTCAATTGTGTTAATATATAATAATAAATGTTGTGTTTTTGAGCTAATAACACTTCACCGGCAGGTAGAGACAATTAACTAATAATATATGTCATTAAATTACAAAATTATTATCTATTTCTATTTTTTATATTAATTTATAATAAAGAGAAGAAAAATTGTTGTTTCACTTTTGTTTACCCACTTATATTCTCGCTATAACTGCACCATTGTTTAAAAATTATAAACCTGGTGTGGTTTAGTTAGTTTCGAGAAACTTTTTATACAATTATTTGCATTTTTGAACTAATAATCTATCTCTGTATGGTGGCTGTTTTTTAATATTCTTTTCTCTTATGGTATTTATTTCCGCCCAAAGATGCATTAAATTTTTTGTTGAAATATAGAACTTTAGACGCTCATAACTTTTAAATATTCTTATTTTTTTCTATGCAAGTCTAGATAATGATGAGACAAAATATCATTTGTATTTTGAACGTACATCGTCAAACAGTGGAGTAATCACCAGACTACTTTTGTATGGAAGAATGATCGACTAGTGTAACCTTAATTATTGGATTTGTGACTACAATTGTCCCATCGTGGGACTGACTCAATGGGACTAGTGGGATAGACCCCAAATACCACCTTACAAAACCACCTACCTATATACAAATACCTTTAGTACTTCAGTAGATTTCTAGGAGAAGGAGCAAGATCTTGCGAAAGTAAATTTATGGAAGCATTATGTACAAAAGCGGGTATACAAGACCAGTACAAAATTAGTGTTTTGCATTTGAGGTCAGCCGGTTTTTATAATGAAGTTCCATGTTCTTATATGCGAGTGACATATAAACTTAATATAAGGCTTTATTGCAGCTGAAGTTTCATGAAGAATAAGCAATATTATGAGGAATCTTCTTATGAAGTTTGGTGCATTTTGAAATCACTAGAATCACTTGTTTTGGGTGACCACTTTGATATATTATGACTTTGTATTCCAACGCTACGCGAGCGGCTGACGAGTTATTCAGAAGTATTCGGGGAATAAGCTAATGTTATAATTTTCGATCCGGTGAAATTACTGAACAAATAAAGTCTTAACTTCACAGATGAAGTCGCGCGCAGAAGCTAGGATTTATTATAGAGGAAGGATGGATGGATGTTTGTTACTCCTTAGCACAAAAACTACGGAACGGAATTTGATGAAACAGGATTTGGCAAAGTTATGCATTTTGGGGAAAGTTCTAATTGCACGCGAGCGGCAGCTATAAACTAATATTAAAAGACGAGAGCCCTTCGACGAGTAAAATAGAAATAAATAGTATAATGAATTCCGTTAATCGCATTAGAATGGTTATCAAACAAGGTATGAAACGACAATTGATAGGGCTGGCGGATTTGCGTTCGGTCGGTCGCGCCGGTTCCTCGTACCGGTGTAGCTAAGTACATATCTCAGTGTTAAGTAAAAAGGTAGGTAATTTAGTTCGTTTTTTGACAATACTATTAAAGAAATTGTTAATATTGAATTCTATGTGGCCCTGAAAAGGGCCTTTTTAGGATGTGCGCGTTACAGGTTGTAACACAGCTTAACTGAATAACAGTTCTTATGACGTATCTAGTCGCCGTCTTCGACAATCGACATGCGGGGGATGCCTGTTCAGTTTCCCATCTGCAGGATTCCTCAGTTTCACTAAGCTGGTAGATGGTGGTGATTATGAGCAGCACGTGTGGCGGGCGCGGGCATCAGGAGGGAGGCACGCGCGCTGGCGCCAAATCCAGGATGCAGAACAACGCGCGGCACCCCGGGCAGGTAGCGCGGCTTGCTAGCCAGTGCTCTGGTCGGCCTTGGGCATCAGCCGCCCACCAGCGACCCATGCATGAGCAGCACCATAGGACACGGCAATCGCACTGAGTACATGGCGGACTGAAGTGCAGGGTAGGAGCGTGGCATCGCTTGTTCACCTTCACATCTGCAGGATTTTGCAAGCAGCCGATGCACAGCTCTAACTCCTGATCAGAATCGACGTAATAAACCGGATTTTTGTCGACGTATTGCTTGAATACTATGAGGAATCTCTCAACATGTGCCGGTAGCATATTGATGTGGTCAGGCTGCAGGTCTCACGTTATCCGATTTGTTTACACTCTAACTTCAAATCACAAACACACACGTTTCAAATTGGAGGAGAACGAAGTAAGTTACAAAGCTGCACGACCACTCTTGGCGAAAGCGCAGATGCGAATGCCAGACAGGACCAAACCTGCTGACAGAACTAGCGTTGAAACTTTATGACGTTACTGTTTGGGTCGGGGAATACAGACAGGAGTCAAGTGAAGGTCCGTTGTCTCTTTCTATCGTATGGCGCTATCTCACTCTCACACAGAAATCGAATATCTATCATTAGTGTTTCCCAGAAGAGATAAGACTTAAGGGCTTATTACACTACACGGTATTCAGGGCCCTACACTCTAATTTAGTGTAGTGTAATAACATAATAGAGAGTTAGGGTTCTCACAATATCGACCTTATTGACTCGGAATGGAGAAGTGACCCGGTATTTAGGGCCCTGAATTCCGTGTAGTGTAATAAGCCCTTTAAAGGAATATTGGCAATTTCTTTAGAAGTTTTATCTCTTTCTAGTGTTTACCTGTTATATAGCTCTGTCTCGTTCTCTGACCATTTCTTTGAAGAGTGCCGCTAAGTGATAGACACTTTCTAAAAGATTTATGATTGTATTGTAAATGGATTTAAAAGGGTTTCACTTGTAAATAGTGATTTTGTTAGGCACGTTTACGTAGCATTTTTTATGAACTTTTAAGTCCAAGAACTTAAAAATGAAAAACAAATTTTATTTAAACTTGATACTCATAATGCAAGTTATCTAGATATTAATCTCTTGCATGTCTAATAAGTATATGATTTTATAAATTCAAAATAATTAATAATAGATCATTTGATTTCATCCCTTGAATCGTATTTCAGAACTTGAACGAGAATTTTATTGTTTAAAGCCTATACAGCTATCTATCCATATCATTAAGGTATGCTAATAATTAGAGACTGGATTATAATTATGCAAAAAATATGTACTAAATATACTTGTTATTGTACGGCCATGTGCCATCGGTTCATGGTGCAAAGCGTTTTGCGAATATTTTCATTGTGCGCACAGCTAAGGAGTGGTTTTCCCTGCCGGAGTTTTTGATCCCTGATAGCTACATCCTTGGGGTCTTTAAGTCAAGAGTGAATAGGTTACTTCTAGACAAGCGTGATTCACCGTAGACCACATCATCGCTTACCATCAGGCGAGATAGTGGTCAAACGCGAGCCAACCGAAAATAAAAAATAAACTTAAAATATTTACAAAATATCAAATAATAAAAAAACCTGCTTATTTTCACTTATTTTATGTAAAAACAACATTGTTCTAGTAAATTTTGATATTTATTTAATTTGTTAAGTAGAGTCGATCGAGTCAGTATTTATTCTTGGTGATTTTAACGCACACCCGAATAGTCTGTTTGCTACCGAGCTGCTTTCGTTCTGTGCGGATCAGTTATGGTCGTGCGTTGATATATCGTACTTCCGTCGGACACCTATACATATGTAACTGCCGGTTTCCTAGCTCAGAATTATCGGGCTGTTAACGTAATCGACGAATAATCGCCGGTTAATTCTACTTTCAGTTTCTCAACATCCAAGTGTGACAAGTTGTTGACAATTTGTCACATTTGAGTAAAATCTCGAATTAACCACATGTTACAGCAGTTTTGGGTTTCTGAGCACCTTTTTCAATGTTAATCTCTTGTCAACGAGCCTAATTTATAATTGTTGGAAATTGGTCGATTATTCGCGGATTAAAATTAATATTATGACTTTAAAGGCTTATATTACGATAAAAAGATAATAGGGGTCGGCGAAAACTATGGTATGGGTTGAGTTATAAAAAATATGTTTAATAAATCAATTATAGTTGATTACCAAGATCTAAAAAAAAATTAGCATATTACAAACTTTTAAATTAATTACATTATAAAAACTTGACACAATTATAAAAAATTGTTATTTTGTATTTATTTAAATAAATAAAAATAAAACAAACTGTTACTGACCACTGACCTGTTGTTGACTATACCCTGTACTTTTTTGTTTACTGTTTGTGTTTAACTTGAAGCGGCTGGGGTGGTGACCGCGCCAGGGTAAGCAACACTTAACAAGGTCAGTCTTGGGATGGGTGACCACTTTTTTTTGGATCGCTTGTTTATGGATAGGTGACTCCGCCAGGGTAAGCAACACTAACCAAGGTCAGTCTTTGAATGGGTGACCACTTTTTTGTGGATCGCATGTTTATGGATAGGTGACTCCGCCAGGGTAAGCAACACTAACCAAGGTCAGTCTTTGGATGGGTGACCATCGCCACAAAATTTTTGATCACCCATCCTAAAGTCACCCCGTTAGGTTAAACAACATCTAACAAGATCACCCATCCAAAAACAAGCGAACCCAAAAAAAGTGGTCACCCATCCAAACAGTGACCTTGGTAAGTGTTGCTTACCCTGGCAGGGTCACCCATCCAAAAACAAGCGAACCAAAAAAAAGTGGTCACCCATCCCAAGACTGACCTTAGTAAGTGTTGCTTACTCTGGCAGGGTCACCCATCCAAAAACAAGTGAACCAAAAAAAAGTGGTCACCCATCCCAAGACTGACCTTGGCAAGTGTTGCTTACCCTGGCGGGGTCAGCCATCCAAAACAAACGAACCAAAAAAAAGCGGTCACCCATCCAAAGAATAACCTTGGTAAGTGTTGCTTAACCTGTGTGGGTGGGGTCACCTATCCAAAAACAAGCAAACCAAAAAAAAAAGTGGTTATCCATCCAAAAATCGACCTTGGTAAGGTTTGCTTAACTTGGCGGCTACACCAACCCAGCCTCTCAAGATAAAATACTATTTAAAGTTACTGATTACGTTATAGTAATGAATGAATACCAGCTAGGGTAGCCAACCTAAATAAATTAATGTCGATTATTTAATGTAACAAGCGATTACGTAATTTCTCGATGATGAAGTGTTGAGAAACTCACTGACAACTGACGGCTGGTTAATTTGTGACAAATTGTCAGCTAATTTGAGATGTGACGTTGACTTCAGAAACTGGCCCTAAGTGACGCACATGGGTGCCTGCGCTGGCTCGATCACTGCGTAGTGACAGATGCCGCGCTGCCCGCTATTCTCAATGTGTCGGTATTGTATTACTCATACTGGTCGGATCACTTACCTGTTATGCTAGAATGTAAATTTAATAACGTAAAATTGCACACTATGACGACCCCGAACGCACATGTAAACAAAGTTATATGGGGTGATCGTGATGCTAAACAAATAGCTAAATATCACGACTATTGTCATTCAGAATTTAAACAAATTGATTTTCCAAGCGAATTTAGTCATTGTGCAGACAGGATGTGTAATGATTCCTGCCACTTACCTTTCTTGGATGAAATGTATAATAACATTGAACGTATACTTGTTAACGCTGCTGAATACAGTTATTATCTTAAAAATATAACTAAACGTAGGCATGTAACTGGCTGGAATAAGTATGTCCGCGATGCTCATGAGAGAGCGCGACTTTATTATAAGCATTGGTTAATGTTTGTTAAGCCCAGTTCTGGTCCGGTTTTTAATGATATGATATAAATCAAAACCAAATTAAAATGGACATAATAGCAAAACACCACTCAAACAAAGATTTTTGTAAGCTCTGGCAATCAACAAACAAATTAAATCATAAGCCGAGCCTTCCCGTGAGCGTTGAGGGTGTACATGAGCAGGGTAGTATTGCGGATCTGTTTCGGCAGCATTTTAGAGTACAATCACCCCTAAACAATGAGTCGCAGCTGCCTGCGCCTGATTCTGGGATCGTCTGCTCCTCGCGAAGCGTCACGTTTACTGCAAAACGGATTGCTGCTACAATTAAAAACATGGTTAGAGGAAAATCGCCCGGACATGACGGTCTCAGCATCGAGCACCTGCAGCATGCTGGGATCCACTTGGCACGTGTCTTATGTATGTTTTTAAATTTATGTTTGGGTCATTCTTATTTACCTGAAAAATTTATGCGTACAACTGTTGTTCCGATCATCAAAAATAAAACGGGTGATTCGTCTGTGTCTGTGCTATCAAAATATAGACCTATTTCTTTAGCGACGATAATTGCTAAGGTGCTGGACAGTTTGCTTGTAGGCCAGCTTGATAAACATCTAAAAATAAACGACGCTCAATTCGGGTTTCGGCCCGGTTTATCTACAGAGAGTGCTATCCTTAGCCTGAAGCAGACTGTGCAGTACTATACAGCAAGAAAGACACCAGTATTTGCGTGTTACCTAGATTTGTCAAAAGCATTTGACCTTGTATCATATAATGTGCTTTGGGGCAAACTGCAGCATGAGACAGATGTACCACGGGAAGTAATAAATTTGTTTAAATTTTGGTACGCTAATCAACAGAACCGTGTCAGATGGGTAAACTCCTTTTCAGCTGAGTACAGCCTTGAGTGTGGGGTGAGGCAGGGGAGGGCTGTCCTCG
The DNA here is from genome assembly GCA_945859665.1 of Anorthoa munda. Lineage (NCBI taxonomy): Eukaryota > Metazoa > Arthropoda > Insecta > Lepidoptera > Noctuidae > Anorthoa > Anorthoa munda. Next base: position 21,195,759 of record OX243915.1, read on the forward strand.
CCCGCGTTGTTTTATCTGTACATGAATAATCTGATCGATGAGCTTAGCAGTACTGGAATCGGCTGTCATATTGATGGTGTATGCATTAATAATATAAGTTATGCAGACGATATGGTTCTGCTGAGCCCATCGATCAGTGCATTAAGGAAACTGATTAACGTGTGTGAATCATACGCTGAGACCCATGGGCTCAAATATAATGCAGCAAAGAGCGAACTCATGATATTTAAAGCAGCCAGTAAGTGTTACAGCACAATTCCACCTGTTACGCTGTGCGGCAGACCTCTAAAAAGAGTTGCAAATTTTAAGTATCTGGGTCATTGGGTCTCAGATGACCTGAAAGATAATGTTGATGTAGAACGGGAGCGCAGGTCACTGGCTGTTCGATGTGGGATGTTGGCCCGCAGGTTTGCACGTTGTACGGCTCAGGTTAAGGTGACGCTTTTCAAAGCCTACTGCCAATCCTTTTACACGTGCAGCCTGTGGGTGAACTTCACGCAGAGGGCATATGGTGGCCTGCGCACACAATATAACAACACCTTCCGGATGTTGATGGGGCTGCCGCGTTTTTGTAGCGCGTCCGGCATGTTTGCCGACGCGGACGTTGATAGTTTTGCGGCCATCATGCGCAAGAGATGCGCATCTCTGCTACGCCGTGTTCGCGCCAGCCCCAACACCATTCTTAGAGCGTTACCTGATAGGTGGGACTCTCCAATCTTGGGGCGATGGATACGACTGCACGCAGTCAAACAGACATTCCACGGGATCGGCGTGTCTCGCACAGTTTAGAATAAATGTTACTAACACTATTTTATAAGTTTACATTGTTACTAACAAATATGGAATTGTTTAAAAGTGATTCTGAAATAAAGTTTATTTAATTTAATTTAATTTATATATATAGCCCGAAGAATTGCCAAACTTAAGTGGCAGTGGGCAGGGCACATTGCTCGCAGAACGGATGGCCGTTTGGGCCGAAAAGTTCTGGAATGGCGACCGCGAACCGGAAGACGATATGTTGGAAGGCCTCCCACTAGGTGGACCGATGACCTGGTTAAGGTTGCGGGAAGGCGCTGGATGCGAGACGCACGGGATCGGTCAATGTGGCGACGCCTGGGGGAGGCCTATGTCCAGCAGTGGACGTCTTTCGGCTGAAATGATGATGATGATGAATTTAATTTAATTAATATTATTCGGTATTTTACATTTTACTAGTTTTGACTTTATAACGACAGACATTCAAATTTTCAGTAAAATATCGTATCTTTGGTTGCTCAAAACATTGTTTTAAGCAGGAAGGACCATTTTACGTCGTAATATCCATGTTTTGGTTAAAATATGCAATAACCGGTGACAAGCTACTAAATATGCAAAAGCATATGGAACATGCGAATAAATATAATGCGGTCTCTACTAATATTTTATTTGGCAGTGATATGTTTAAATCAAAATCAGTGTTTGTGATACTTTACCAGTCAGTGATTATAGAATGATATTAAGCCCTCATCATTCATCATCATTTCAGCTGAAAGACGTCCACTGCTGGACATAGGCCACCCCCAAGCGTCACCACACTGATCGGTCCAGTGCGTTTCTACCATCACCACCACCACTGCCTTTCCCATTAAGAGCGATGTGGATGAATATTTTGATGCCCAGTCACTTCTTTTCCTTTTCTCTTTTTATATGCGCTTGTGTATTTTACTAATAAATAGTTTGTTTATACAGCGTGTGACGTTGAGTTTCGGGAAGGGACGATGGGCTAGGTTCACAAAATGCCCAATCTTGCAGTTTTTGGAACGAAGTTCCTTATCGCGCGTTGCGAAAGGGGGCTAGACAGAAAAAATTAAGACCAAAAGTTGGAACGACACTTTTTGCTATAGTTGTAAGGCGTGCGGCGTGCGCGTGTTTCTCTGTCTGCCTCTCTCTCTCTCCCTCTCATAGAAAGCAAGCCAGTTATTTTCGTTTCGTTAATTTCAACAACAACAACAACTCAACAACCAACAACAACAACTCAACAACAACAAACAACAACAACTACCAACAACAACAACCAACAACAACTCAACAACAACTCAAAAACAACAACATCATCACCATCATATCAGCTGAAAGACGTCCACTGCTGGACATAGGCCTCCCCCAAGCGTTGCCACTTTGACCGGTCCCGTGCGTCCTGCAACCAGCGGATCCCGCGACCTTCACCAGGTAATCGGTCCACCTGGTGGGAGGCCTTCCAACGCAACGTCTTCCGGTTCGGTTCGGTCTTCTTACAACAACAACAACCAACAACAACAACCAGCAACTACAACACAACAGCAACGCGAACAACAACAACAACTCAGCAACAACAACACAACAACAAAAAACAACAACAACTCGACAACAACAACAAACAACAACAACATCAACAACAACTCGACAACAACAAACAGCAACAACCAACAACTCATCAACAACAACTCAACAACAACAACTCAATAACATCAACTCAACACAACTCAACAACAACAGCAACAACAACAACTCAACAACAAACAACAACAACATCAACAAGAACAACTTAACTACAACAAACAACAACAACCAACAACTCAACAACAACAACAACAACTCAACAACAACTCAACAACAACAACTCATCAAGAACAACAACAACACAACTCAATAACAACAGCAACAGCAACCAACAACAACTACAACAACAAACAACAACAACTTAACAACAACAACCCAACAACAACCAACAATAACTACTCAACAACAACACCTCTACAATAACAGAAACAACAACCAACAACAAACAACAACAACTCAACAACACAACTCAACAACAACCAACAACAAACAACAACAAACAACAACAACTACAACAACAAACAACAACAACTTAACAACCCAACAACAACCAACAATAACAACTCAACAACAACAAAAACAACACAACTCAACAACAACTTTGCAAGTCATCTCAATAGCAAAGGATATAATAACTGGATCTAAAAATCAAGAACAAGAAGCTTCTATTAGATTACAACTACACAAAAAATCTGTCATCGATACTGGGGGATTACCTTACCAAATCATTTTTGTAAAAGGAAAGTATTACCTTACCACAACAAACATCGACGTAAGTGATGGATTAGTTAATGGTGCCGTTGGTGATATGTATATGTACAATTATTTTGCTTTTTTTATTTCAATAGCGAATCAACTAAAGCATCGACTACTGAGGTACAAACTATAACATCAAGGAAAAAGACAAATGCACAAAGTTGTAGAGAATATCGTGAGAGAAAGAAATAACAAAATACAATGGTACAAAACATAACTGCAGAGAGATCAGATGAATGTAGTGAGACTGATCAATTACAAGCTAAAAAACCTAAAACTAATGAATAAAGAAGGAAAAAACATTATGAAGCGCAAAAATTAAAGAAACAAGAAAGTGAAAAAATACCTAAAACTGTTAAACAAAAAAATAAAGAATATTACGATAGGAAACTTCGTTCCATCCGGTAGGCTTATTACGTATCTTTTGCAAGAGCAAAACGATAGCGATCAAACGCTTTATGTCATAAAAGTCGGCATTACCTGCAGTGTAGGTATGGTAGGTCCTAACAATCGTTTTCTAATCGCTCGCTGTTTTTCAAATGCGTTTATTTAAAAGAAAAACCGCCAACAACTCAAAAAATTTTGTATTGAAGAGTAATTATTGCGCAAAAATCGCTATCGTTTTGCTTTTGCAAAAGATACGTAATAAGCCTGCGGGTGTCCCTTGACACCTCTCAAGTTTTATTTTGTGAAGTTAATTCTAAATATCACGGCTAAGTATTTGTAGTCACAAATCCAATTATTAATATTATCAGTTAACAAAATAAAGATTGAGTTACGATTAAAAATATTTCATCAACTAACCATTTTTCAAAAAACAAAGTATCATAGCACCCTAGGCAAGTCATTCAGAATATTGAAGAACTGCAGGAACTACTCCAATAAAACTCGCTGGTTCTCAGTTATCAGGTTTATTTTTCAAGACTTGCTCGTAAAACGGTTGGTAACCGATAGCCGCCTCGAGATAGCGCGCTACACCCGAAACAAAGAGCAGGAAGTCAGTGTAGCGCGCCAACTCGGCGGAAACAGTCAACAATTTATTTAAGACATGTCATGTTAACAACCAAAACAGTTCTAACAATCATTAAATACTCCAAAACATTTGATTTAATGTTACACCATAACGCAGGAATTAATTATTACCCAACTCTTAATGTTATTTAACAAAACAAATGGATTATCAACAAATCTAACTAGCGCCATCTGCAATATGCGACGACGGTCACTCCTAACGTCAAACTGACCGTCGTCACATCCGCAGTGCAATCACAAACAGATTAATAACTAAATAACCAGAAATCACCAATCTTATTATAACCATTAAGCTCTAACACAAAAATGAAAGGAACAATTAATGCGTTGCTGTAAATGTAAAATAAATATTTAACAAAACAAGTAGGTTAAGCATATCTTACTAACGCCATCTAGTGATATAAAACGACAGTCATTTCTAACGTCAAATGACTGTCGTCATACCCTCACAAGTAGATTAACAACAACTCAAAAACAAACCATATATCTTAATAAATTAACTAAACTCTAACACTCGGCCATCCGCATAACTCACGCGTCCTCGCGTAAATGAAATAAAAATAACAATTGTATATAAGTAATTGACAACGAGCTAAGAACATAGCACTGTATGTTATATACTAATTACTTTACTATTATGTATTCAGGGGTCGAGTCCATCTGTCTCTTACCCGAATAATACGAACAGCTAAGTATATCCAACTGTATACACAAAACAACGAGTCCAAGGGTAGAGTCCATCTGTCTCTACCACAAACAGCTAAATACATACAACTGTATATACCTACCAAATACTTTACTAGTTGTGGTACAAGTCTCTTGCCTTGAAACCGCTAGGGCGGTACAAGTCTCTTACCTTGAAACCACCAAGACAAAACAACATGTTCAAGGGTTGAGTCCATCTGTCTCTTCCCCATACAGCTAAGTACATACAACTGTATATCCAAAACAATGCGTTCAAGGATAGAGTCCATCTGTCTCTACCCCAAACAGTTAAGTACATACAACCGTATATACCTACCAAATACTTTAACAGTAGTGGTACAAGTCTCTTACCTTGAAACCGCTAGGGCGGTACAAGTCTCTTACCTTGAAACCACTAGGGCGGTACAAGTCTCTACTACCTTGAAACCACCAAGACAAAACAACATATTCAAGGGTTGAGTCCATCTGTCTCTTCCCCATACAGCTAAGTACATACAACTGTATATCCAAAACAATGCGTTCAAGGATAGAGTCCATCTGTCTCTACACCAAACAGTTAAGTACATACAACTGTATATACCTACCAAATACTTTAATAGTAGTGGTACAAGTCTCTTACCTTGAAACCGCTAGGGCGGTACAAGTCTCTTACCTTGAAACCACTAGGGCGGTACAAGTCTCTACTACCTTGAAACCACCAAGACAAAACAACATGTTCAAGGGTTGAGTACATCTGTCTCTTCCCCAAACAGCTAAGTACATACAACCGTATATACCTACCAAATACTTTACTAGTGGTACAAGTCTCTTACCTTGAAACCGCTAGGGCGGTACAAGTCTCTTACCTTGAAACCACTAGACAAGATACCAACTCTGCCTCTGCCCCGAACAATCTATTTAAAATAATAACAACAAAAATTTCATAATAGTCTCATCTCACAACCGCGCCAACAACATTGATATACACAGTCATAATTTAATCAGTCTACTCGTCCTCATCATTGCCCGAGGAAGAACTTGAATAGTCTCTATTGAAATGGACCCAGGCTTTCATTTTATCGACGGCAACGACGGTTGAATACTTCCGATTTCCCTTGCGGGTAATCGGAGTGTCTTCGATTCGATACCTGTCATTACCTAAAACCTCAACTACCTTGTATGGACCGCGATATTTGGGAACTAGTTTTCTACTCTGCCCCGTAGCAGCAACTTCACGCTCAACACTGACTAAATCACTTACACGAAACTCAACCGGTTTAGCAGACCTTTTGTCATAATACGCTTTTTGCTTCTCTTGATAAGTGGCGATATATTCATTAACCTCTTCTCGTATTTGTGTAATCTTAACCTCTGAATATGGATCACCAATATCAATAGAAGCTTTAACCCTACCTTCTGTTATTCCAGTTAAACTAAATCCGAAAAGAACTTGAGCTGGTGTTTTACCTATGCCTTTATTAATTGTGTTATTTAGGCCTAGCTGAATCTCGGGCACTTGTACGTCCCATTTTCTTTCGTCCAAATCCAGACACTTCGCGGTTAGCGCTTCTAGTAAAGTCCGGTTATACCGTTCGACTTGACCGTTGGCGCGCGGGGTTGCTACCGCATTTAATACGTGCTTGACGCCTAGTTTTTCTAGGAAACCGGTAAATTTACTACTTGTGAAACAAGAGCCACGGTCGGATATTATTCTTTTTGGCAGTCCAAATAAACTAAAATAATCTTGCATTTTCTCGACTACTATTGAGGACTTAGTACTGCGAACTGGTTTTAAGACAATAAACTTCGTGTATGCATCAACAATGACTAGCAAGTGTGTATTCCCCTTTGTACTTTTCACGAAAGGGCCAACGTGATCTATGTGAACAGTACACAATGGTTTTTCATCTTTCGGTATAGGATGTAATGGTGGTCTTTTCTTTGATGAAGACTTTGAGTACGAACATTCAAGACACGATTGTACATACTTTTTCACAAATTTTCTCATTTTAGCAAACCAATAAGTTTCCCTGATCTTACTCAAAGTCTTCTCAAATGCAAAATGGCCCAAGTCATCATGACACTGCTTAAGTATTTGCCACCGTACACCTTTAGGGACAACCCACTTATCACCATCAGCAGTTTTTCGGTATAATTTACTGTTACGTACAATAAAATTATTTTTAATCTCTACGACATCATCGGCTTGGGGGTCATTTAGAATAGAAATTTTTCTTTGGACCTCTGAATCTGCCAATTGAACGGTACCTAACCAATCCAATTCACCAACTGCCATTACAAAACAGTCACCGACATCATTATTAACTTTGCTATCGCTAGGTGGTGGATTCCGACTCAAAGCGTCTATGTGAGCCATTGAAGCTCCAGGTCTATACTCGACACTAAAGTTAAATTCTTGCATAGAAATCCACCATCTAGCGACACGAGGTATTAAGTCGCGCTTGAGAAATGTCGCCCTTAGTGAATTGCAATCAGTTAATATTTTAAACTCTATGCCAATGAGGTACACGCGGAACCGTTGAAGTGATGCAACGACAGCAAGAGTCTCAAGCTCGTAAGCAGTCATATGCTGTTCTTCGGATGTTGTCTGGCGACTAAAATATGCAACTGGTCTCAATAAATTTTTATCGTCGCGCTGCATAAGAATTCCGGCAATACCTAGTTTGCACGCGTCGGTATGCAATTCTGTTAACGCATTTGGGTCATATAACGCTAATATGGGCTTTTTTGTTAGTTCATTTTTTAGGTCACAAAAGGCTTTACTTTGTTCCGGACCCCAAACCCATACGGCGGCTTTCTTTAAAAGAATTGTAAGTGGTTTAGCTATCAAGGCAAAATTCCTGACAAAACGACGGAAGAAACTACATAACCCTATAAATTGCCTGACCGTATGCTGGTTTACAGGTTGGGGAAAATCTCTAACCGATTCAATTTTATGCATTCCCGGTCTAATGCCTTCTGCACTTAACTCAAAACCTAAATAATCTACAGTTTTCTTAAAGAAACAACACTTCGACAGTTTTAGTGTTAAGTTGGCTTGCTTGATCAACCCTAATACTTTTTCTAAGCGTTCAAAACCCTCGTCAAGCGTTACCGACGGCACAATTATATCGTCCATATACGCCGATGCGATCTTCCTAGAACTAACGTTTTGTTCTTCTCGTGTCGGGAGACCCGTTCTATTATTTAGGACCAAGTGCATTGTACGCATGAAGGTAGACGGTGCATTTACTAGCCCAAAGGGCATTCTATTAAACTCGTATTGTCCTTCAGGCGTAACAAAAGAAGTTTTATGTCGATCAGATTCAGCAATTGAAATCTGGTAGTATCCAGACGCGAGGTCTAGAGTGGTATAAAAGTTGTACCCGGCAAGGTCATCGAGTTGATCGTCTATTCTAGGCAACGGATAGTTCTCCTTTATGGTCTTACGATTCAACGCCCGAAAGTCAATACATAGTCTAATCTCACCGGTCTTCTTTTTTACAAGGACTATAGGACTCGAATAGCAAGAAGTTGACGGTCGAATTATACCGCATTCCAGTAGTTCTTGTATCATTTCCCGTACCCTAGTTCGTTCGCTTATCGGAAGTCTATAAGGTCTGTACACTACAGGTTCATCGTCCTTTAAGTTTATTGACATTTCTGTAAGTTCAGTTTTTCCTAACTCTTTTAAACTAAACGCGAAGCATTCTCTATAATCGTTTAATAATGCCACGAGTTGCTTCAGTTTGTCTTTATCGAGGTGTGTGTCGCTTGAGATGTCATCTTCATTTATTGATCGTAAAGGCTCACTAAATTCGACTCTACACACATTAGCCATACTATTTGTTAAACCTTCCTCTACTGCTTTTAAACCCCTAGCTATTACGATATCCTTTTTTAAAACAAAAGGTTGACCAAACTTGCCTTTAATTAACGCGACTCCTTTGCCATCTACCAATGTAAATAGCCCTTGGACCAGATAGTGTTCGCGACCCAATTGATAGCGATTATTTCCGGAGATGTAGACATCCCCATTATATAATGGTTCTGAATAAACGTATACAGCAGTCAATCCGTCTACCGTAGTATCTATCGAACAGAAAAGTTTAACCTTATTGGAAACTGCTCCACTTCCGTTACTATAAAACCGTAAGTCGGCACTATCTTTTTCCACTATTATATGAGATTGTTCGGTAAAAGTCTGACCTACAATAAATGGTATTCGCATTACCTCATTTGGTACGACAAGAATTTCAACGGTCGCACCCACCCCATCAATGGCAACAGTTGCGGTGCACTTTCCCAAAGGTTCAACTATGGCCTCCCCAAAGCCCTTGAGCAAAGGTAAATGCTGATAAGGGGCCCAATCAGTGAACACTTCCTTAGCACAAGCCACGCTCATCATAGTAACAGCGCTACCGAAATCAACAAAGCAGTTAATAGGATTATTGTTGATGAAACCACGTTTGTAATACTTAACAGAATCGCTACTTGAACTAATTACGCACATGACGGAATTCGTTGGTTTGCCATTCCTTGAAGTGGACGTTACGGGCTGTATCGACGAATTACATCTTTCAGCGGTATGACCTAACTTGGAACAACGTGTACATTTCACCAGGGGTTTAGGACATTCTGACCTATAGTGTCCTTCTTGCGAACAATTAAAACATTTTATTGTTCGAGTTTTATTGTCCCCTGTATCTGTATTGGCCGTCCTATTGTTAAACGTTCTAGATTTCTTTTTCTCATTTATATGAACATCAGACTTAACCGCCTTTAAATATGGTAAAAGCTGATCCGGTGTATCAAAACGAGCGGCTTCAGCACCCAATCTTACACTGCGGTCGTCAATCCCGTGAACAATGCAATCTACCGCGCGCTTGCCTTCGATATCACAACGGTTAAGTAATACTACTTTTTCATAAAAATATTCTTCTAGGGAATCATTGAATTTAGCACGTTTTGACAACATTGTATAGAGTAAGCTACCATAATTTTCATTACTAGGGAAAGCTAGCTTCAGTTTCACCTGCCATTCGTTCCAATTAAATAAAACGGTTGGCAAACCCTCATACCATTTTTGAGCAGTCCCTTTTAGTTTTTGGAGAGCAAAATGAGCAGTTTGTTTGTCAGACCAATTATATATTAAAGCACATTCGTTTACTTTATGTAACCATATATCAATCGTTTGTTGTTTACGATCCGGGTCAAATTCAGGTATGGTGTTTTGATTTGAAAATTTATCTAAGCTGTTATTTTTATTGTTTGCGGCCTGCAATGCTTGGCAAAGTTGTGAGACTGAAACTTTGTCGCCCTGGGCAGAGACAGAATTAAATGGTTTCGACTCACCGCGCTGCCGACTGCACCGGCTGCGACTGCGCCAGCTGCGACTGCCTTGGCTGCGACTGCCTTGGCTGCGACTGCCCCAGCTGCGACTGCCCCAGCTGCGACGCCTGCGACTGCGCCGGCTGCGACCTCGACTGCGCCCGCTGCGTCCTCGACTGCGCCCGCTGCGTCCTCGACTGCGCCCGCTGCGTCCTCGACTGCGCCGGCTGCGTCTTCGACTGCACCCGCTGCGACTGCGTCGGCTGCTACCGCGGCTGCGCCCGCTGTGACTGCGTTGACTGGTACCGCGACTGCGCCCGCTGCGACTGCACTGGGTGCGTCCGTGATTGCGCTCGCTGCGACTGCCCTGGGTGCGTCCGCGACTGTGCCCGTTGTGACTGCGCTGGGTGCGTCCGCGACTGCGCCCGCTGCGACCGCGCTGGCTTCGACTGTCAACGCGTCGACAGGCACTCCCACTTGGCAGCAGTGGAGAACCGGGCTCTACCGATTCAAGACGTCGCTCTTGTTCAGCAAGCGGTGTCCGCAAGCGGCGTTTATCGTTAAGCTCCATATCTTTAGCGGCTTCGCTTCAGAACGACCAATTTGCTTATGTGGGCCTGAATATAAGCGGCTGGTATAACCAACCAACCACTTCGCCACTTCTGAGATATTGAAGAACTGCAGGAACTACTCCAATAAAACTCGCTGGTTCTCAGTTATCAGGTTTATTTTTCAAGACTTGCTCGTAAAACGGTTGGTAACCGATAGCCGCCTCGAGATAGCGCGCTACACCCGAAACAAAGAGCAGGAAGTCAGTGTAGCGCGCCAACTCGGCGGAAACAGTCAACAATTTATTTAAGACATGTCATGTTAACAACCAAAACAGTTCTAACAATCATTAAATACTCCAAAACATTTGATTTAATGTTACACCATAACGCAGGAATTAATTATTACCCAACTCTTAATGTTATTTAACAAAACAAATGGATTATCAACAAATCTAACTAGCGCCATCTGCAATATGCGACGACGGTCACTCCTAACGTCAAACTGACCGTCGTCACATCCGCAGTGCAATCACAAACAGATTAATAACTAAATAACCAGAAATCACCAATCTTATTATAACCATTAAGCTCTAACACAAAAATGAAAGGAACAATTAATGCGTTGCTGTAAATGTAAAATAAATATTTAACAAAACAAGTAGGTTAAGCATATCTTACTAACGCCATCTAGTGATATAAAACGACAGTCATTTCTAACGTCAAATGACTGTCGTCATACCCTCACAAGTAGATTAACAACAACTCAAAAACAAACCATATATCTTAATAAATTAACTAAACTCTAACACTCGGCCATCCGCATAACTCACGCGTCCTCGCGTAAATGAAATAAAAATAACAATTGTATATAAGTAATTGACAACGAGCTAAGAACATAGCACTGTATGTTATATACTAATTACTTTACTATTATGTATTCAGGGGTCGAGTCCATCTGTCTCTTACCCGAATAATACGAACAGCTAAGTATATCCAACTGTATACACAAAACAACGAGTCCAAGGGTAGAGTCCATCTGTCTCTACCACAAACAGCTAAATACATACAACTGTATATACCTACCAAATACTTTACTAGTTGTGGTACAAGTCTCTTGCCTTGAAACCGCTAGGGCGGTACAAGTCTCTTACCTTGAAACCACCAAGACAAAACAACATGTTCAAGGGTTGAGTCCATCTGTCTCTTCCCCATACAGCTAAGTACATACAACTGTATATCCAAAACAATGCGTTCAAGGATAGAGTCCATCTGTCTCTACCCCAAACAGTTAAGTACATACAACCGTATATACCTACCAAATACTTTAACAGTAGTGGTACAAGTCTCTTACCTTGAAACCGCTAGGGCGGTACAAGTCTCTTACCTTGAAACCACTAGGGCGGTACAAGTCTCTACTACCTTGAAACCACCAAGACAAAACAACATATTCAAGGGTTGAGTCCATCTGTCTCTTCCCCATACAGCTAAGTACATACAACTGTATATCCAAAACAATGCGTTCAAGGATAGAGTCCATCTGTCTCTACACCAAACAGTTAAGTACATACAACTGTATATACCTACCAAATACTTTAATAGTAGTGGTACAAGTCTCTTACCTTGAAACCGCTAGGGCGGTACAAGTCTCTTACCTTGAAACCACTAGGGCGGTACAAGTCTCTACTACCTTGAAACCACCAAGACAAAACAACATGTTCAAGGGTTGAGTACATCTGTCTCTTCCCCAAACAGCTAAGTACATACAACCGTATATACCTACCAAATACTTTACTAGTGGTACAAGTCTCTTACCTTGAAACCGCTAGGGCGGTACAAGTCTCTTACCTTGAAACCACTAGACAAGATACCAACTCTGCCTCTGCCCCGAACAATCTATTTAAAATAATAACAACAAAAATTTCATAATAGTCTCATCTCACAACCGCGCCAACAACATTGATATACACAGTCATAATTTAATCAGTCTACTCGTCCTCATCATTGCCCGAGGAAGAACTTGAATAGTCTCTATTGAAATGGACCCAGGCTTTCATTTTATCGACGGCAACGACGGTTGAATACTTCCGATTTCCCTTGCGGGTAATCGGAGTGTCTTCGATTCGATACCTGTCATTACCTAAAACCTCAACTACCTTGTATGGACCGCGATATTTGGGAACTAGTTTTCTACTCTGCCCCGTAGCAGCAACTTCACGCTCAACACTGACTAAATCACTTACACGAAACTCAACCGGTTTAGCAGACCTTTTGTCATAATACGCTTTTTGCTTCTCTTGATAAGTGGCGATATATTCATTAACCTCTTCTCGTATTTGTGTAATCTTAACCTCTGAATATGGATCACCAATATCAATAGAAGCTTTAACCCTACCTTCTGTTATTCCAGTTAAACTAAATCCGAAAAGAACTTGAGCTGGTGTTTTACCTATGCCTTTATTAATTGTGTTATTTAGGCCTAGCTGAATCTCGGGCACTTGTACGTCCCATTTTCTTTCGTCCAAATCCACACACTTCGCGGTTAGCGCTTCTAGTAAAGTCCGGTTATACCGTTCGACTTGACCGTTGGCGCGCGGGGTTGCTACCGCATTTAATACGTGCTTGACGCCTAGTTTTTCTAGGAAACCGGTAAATTTACTACTTGTGAAACAAGAGCCACGGTCGGATATTATTCTTTTTGGCAGTCCAAATAAACTAAAATAATCTTGCATTTTCTCGACTACTATTGAGGACTTAGTACTGCGAACTGGTTTTAAGACAATAAACTTCGTGTATGCATCAACAATGACTAGCAAGTGTGTATTCCCCTTTGTACTTTTCACGAAAGGGCCAACGTGATCTATGTGAACAGTACACAATGGTTTTTCATCTTTCGGTATAGGATGTAATGGTGGTCTTTTCTTTGATGAAGACTTTGAGTACGAACATTCAAGACACGATTGTACATACTTTTTCACAAATTTTCTCATTTTAGCAAACCAATAAGTTTCCCTGATCTTACTCAAAGTCTTCTCAAATGCAAAATGGCCCAAGTCATCATGACACTGCTTAAGTATTTGCCACCGTACACCTTTAGGGACAACCCACTTATCACCATCAGCAGTTTTTCGGTATAATTTACTGTTACGTACAATAAAATTATTTTTAATCTCTACGACATCATCGGCTTGGGGGTCATTTAGAATAGAAATTTTTCTTTGGACCTCTGAATCTGCCAATTGAACGGTACCTAACCAATCCAATTCACCAACTGCCATTACAAAACAGTCACCGACATCATTATTAACTTTGCTATCGCTAGGTGGTGGATTCCGACTCAAAGCGTCTATGTGAGCCATTGAAGCTCCAGGTCTATACTCGACACTAAAGTTAAATTCTTGCATAGAAATCCACCATCTAGCGACACGAGGTATTAAGTCGCGCTTGAGAAATGTCGCCCTTAGTGAATTGCAATCAGTTAATATTTTAAACTCTATGCCAATGAGGTACACGCGGAACCGTTGAAGTGATGCAACGACAGCAAGAGTCTCAAGCTCGTAAGCAGTCATATGCTGTTCTTCGGATGTTGTCTGGCGACTAAAATATGCAACTGGTCTCAATAAATTTTTATCGTCGCGCTGCATAAGAATTCCGGCAATACCTAGTTTGCACGCGTCGGTATGCAATTCTGTTAACGCATTTGGGTCATATAACGCTAATATGGGCTTTTTTGTTAGTTCATTTTTTAGGTCACAAAAGGCTTTACTTTGTTCCGGACCCCAAACCCATACGGCGGCTTTCTTTAAAAGAATTGTAAGTGGTTTAGCTATCAAGGCAAAATTCCTGACAAAACGACGGAAGAAACTACATAACCCTATAAATTGCCTGACCGTATGCTGGTTTACAGGTTGGGGAAAATCTCTAACCGATTCAATTTTATGCATTCCCGGTCTAATGCCTTCTGCACTTAACTCAAAACCTAAATAATCTACAGTTTTCTTAAAGAAACAACACTTCGACAGTTTTAGTGTTAAGTTGGCTTGCTTGATCAACCCTAATACTTTTTCTAAGCGTTCAAAACCCTCGTCAAGCGTTACCGACGGCACAATTATATCGTCCATATACGCCGATGCGATCTTCCTAGAACTAACGTTTTGTTCTTCTCGTGTCGGGAGACCCGTTCTATTATTTAGGACCAAGTGCATTGTACGCATGAAGGTAGACGGTGCATTTACTAGCCCAAAGGGCATTCTATTAAACTCGTATTGTCCTTCAGGCGTAACAAAAGAAGTTTTATGTCGATCAGATTCAGCAATTGAAATCTGGTAGTATCCAGACGCGAGGTCTAGAGTGGTATAAAAGTTGTACCCGGCAAGGTCATCGAGTTGATCGTCTATTCTAGGCAACGGATAGTTCTCCTTTATGGTCTTACGATTCAACGCCCGAAAGTCAATACATAGTCTAATCTCACCGGTCTTCTTTTTTACAAGGACTATAGGACTCGAATAGCAAGAAGTTGACGGTCGAATTATACCGCATTCCAGTAGTTCTTGTATCATTTCCCGTACCCTAGTTCGTTCGCTTATCGGAAGTCTATAAGGTCTGTACACTACAGGTTCATCGTCCTTTAAGTTTATTGACATTTCTGTAAGTTCAGTTTTTCCTAACTCTTTTAAACTAAACGCGAAGCATTCTCTATAATCGTTTAATAATGCCACGAGTTGCTTCAGTTTGTCTTTATCGAGGTGTGTGTCGCTTGAGATGTCATCTTCATTTATTGATCGTAAAGGCTCACTAAATTCGACTCTACACACATTAGCCATACTATTTGTTAAACCTTCCTCTACTGCTTTTAAACCCCTAGCTATTACGATATCCTTTTTTAAAACAAAAGGTTGACCAAACTTGCCTTTAATTAACGCGACTCCTTTGCCATCTACCAATGTAAATAGCCCTTGGACCAGATAGTGTTCGCGACCCAATTGATAGCGATTATTTCCGGAGATGTAGACATCCCCATTATATAATGGTTCTGAATAAACGTATACAGCAGTCAATCCGTCTACCGTAGTATCTATCGAACAGAAAAGTTTAACCTTATTGGAAACTGCTCCACTTCCGTTACTATAAAACCGTAAGTCGGCACTATCTTTTTCCACTATTATATGAGATTGTTCGGTAAAAGTCTGACCTACAATAAATGGTATTCGCATTACCTCATTTGGTACGACAAGAATTTCAACGGTCGCACCCACCCCATCAATGGCAACAGTTGCGGTGCACTTTCCCAAAGGTTCAACTATGGCCTCCCCAAAGCCCTTGAGCAAAGGTAAATGCTGATAAGGGGCCCAATCAGTGAACACTTCCTTAGCACAAGCCACGCTCATCATAGTAACAGCGCTACCGAAATCAACAAAGCAGTTAATAGGATTATTGTTGATGAAACCACGTTTGTAATACTTAACAGAATCGCTACTTGAACTAATTACGCACATGACGGAATTCGTTGGTTTGCCATTCCTTGAAGTGGACGTTACGGGCTGTATCGACGAATTACATCTTTCAGCGGTATGACCTAACTTGGAACAACGTGTACATTTCACCAGGGGTTTAGGACATTCTGACCTATAGTGTCCTTCTTGCGAACAATTAAAACATTTTATTGTTCGAGTTTTATTGTCCCCTGTATCTGTATTGGCCGTCCTATTGTTAAACGTTCTAGATTTCTTTTTCTCATTTATATGAACATCAGACTTAACCGCCTTTAAATATGGTAAAAGCTGATCCGGTGTATCAAAACGAGCGGCTTCAGCACCCAATCTTACACTGCGGTCGTCAATCCCGTGAACAATGCAATCTACCGCGCGCTTGCCTTCGATATCACAACGGTTAAGTAATACTACTTTTTCATAAAAATATTCTTCTAGGGAATCATTGAATTTAGCACGTTTTGACAACATTGTATAGAGTAAGCTACCATAATTTTCATTACTAGGGAAAGCTAGCTTCAGTTTCACCTGCCATTCGTTCCAATTAAATAAAACGGTTGGCAAACCCTCATACCATTTTTGAGCAGTCCCTTTTAGTTTTTGGAGAGCAAAATGAGCAGTTTGTTTGTCAGACCAATTATATATTAAAGCACATTCGTTTACTTTATGTAACCATATATCAATCGTTTGTTGTTTACGATCCGGGTCAAATTCAGGTATGGTGTTTTGATTTGAAAATTTATCTAAGCTGTTATTTTTATTGTTTGCGGCCTGCAATGCTTGGCAAAGTTGTGAGACTGAAACTTTGTCGCCCTGGGCAGAGACAGAATTAAATGGTTTCGACTCACCGCGCTGCCGACTGCACCGGCTGCGACTGCGCCAGCTGCGACTGCCTTGGCTGCGACTGCCTTGGCTGCGACTGCCCCAGCTGCGACTGCCCCAGCTGCGACGCCTGCGACTGCGCCGGCTGCGACCTCGACTGCGCCCGCTGCGTCCTCGACTGCGCCCGCTGCGTCCTCGACTGCGCCCGCTGCGTCCTCGACTGCGCCGGCTGCGTCTTCGACTGCACCCGCTGCGACTGCGTCGGCTGCTACCGCGGCTGCGCCCGCTGTGACTGCGTTGACTGGTACCGCGACTGCGCCCGCTGCGACTGCACTGGGTGCGTCCGTGATTGCGCTCGCTGCGACTGCCCTGGGTGCGTCCGCGACTGTGCCCGTTGTGACTGCGCTGGGTGCGTCCGCGACTGCGCCCGCTGCGACCGCGCTGGCTTCGACTGTCAACGCGTCGACAGGCACTCCCACTTGGCAGCAGTGGAGAACCGGGCTCTACCGATTCAAGACGTCGCTCTTGTTCAGCAAGCGGTGTCCGCAAGCGGCGTTTATCGTTAAGCTCCATATCTTTAGCGGCTTCGCTTCAGAACGACCAATTTGCTTATGTGGGCCTGAATATAAGCGGCTGGTATAACCAACCAACCACTTCGCCACTTCTGAGATATTGAAGAACTGCAGGAACTACTCCAATAAAACTCGCTGGTTCTCAGTTATCAGGTTTATTTTTCAAGACTTGCTCGTAAAACGGTTGGTAACCGATAGCCGCCTCGAGATAGCGCGCTACACCCGAAACAAAGAGCAGGAAGTCAGTGTAGCGCGCCAACTCGGCGGAAACAGTCAACAATTTATTTAAGACATGTCATGTTAACAACCAAAACAGTTCTAACAATCATTAAATACTCCAAAACATTTGATTTAATGTTACACCATAACGCAGGAATTAATTATTACCCAACTCTTAATGTTATTTAACAAAACAAATGGATTATCAACAAATCTAACTAGCGCCATCTGCAATATGCGACGACGGTCACTCCTAACGTCAAACTGACCGTCGTCACATCCGCAGTGCAATCACAAACAGATTAATAACTAAATAACCAGAAATCACCAATCTTATTATAACCATTAAGCTCTAACACAAAAATGAAAGGAACAATTAATGCGTTGCTGTAAATGTAAAATAAATATTTAACAAAACAAGTAGGTTAAGCATATCTTACTAACGCCATCTAGTGATATAAAACGACAGTCATTTCTAACGTCAAATGACTGTCGTCATACCCTCACAAGTAGATTAACAACAACTCAAAAACAAACCATATATCTTAATAAATTAACTAAACTCTAACAAGAAGAATAGTTTATTTAATCAAGATTTCATAATTATACAAAACTTCCTATGTATCTTTCTTATCATTGATAATTAAACCTTTTTTATTTTAAGTTTCTATATTATTTAAAAATGTACTCTTGAGATATATCAAGAAAACATTATTCTTTTAAAGATTTCAAACGAATTATCAGCAGAATGGGTCGTGAATCAATTACTCTGACTGTACGCGTCCCGGTCTTAATAGACCTCATTAGGAGGATACTTCCAAATGTTATATTTTATAATAATAAATAAGATGATTAGTAACCTTATCTCGATCCTGATCGATTAAACAATGAGTAATCTATAATCACATGCTCATTGTAAACACAGTTTGTGGTTGGTAAATAGGCTCAAGATCAAATTAATGTTTGTGAAGACTTAATTTATAAAAACTATGAAGTTACACGGCGATCTGCTAGGTAACCAACTCTGTGCTACGGCGTAGCACACAGCGCTACGGCGTAGCACACAGAATTTCGCTGTAGCTGACTCGTATGTTGCGATGCCTGGGGGGTGACCATAAGCTCTTAGAGTAATGTTATTTTGAGTACGTCTAAGGGTCAGATGTATCTGACTTGTATACATCTATTCACCCCCCTGTTCCTGTCTTAAAGTCACATTGTTCTTGTAACATTTTAACTTTAATTAAACGTTAAATGTTTCATTTGATGAACATATTGACATACAAATTACGAGCTAATTTATTAATTTACTCAATACTCAATACATTTATTGCTTCCACATGTGAACTTAGATGGTAGGTTACAAATTTAGACCATTGTGGACCCTGTCGGGCACTGCAAAAGTAGGTAGGCTTTTATATGACTAAGTAATTATTTATTTATTAGATTGCAATTATGTTAATTTAAAATTAATAAAAAAAAAAAAAAAAAAATTATAATTTTATTTTTTAATTTATAATTTTAATAGTAATTGTTTTAATTTATTAACAAATGGAATCAATTTTTGTTGTTCCCTATTTATTTCTGGTAATTTATTATATATTTTCATTAACATTACTAATGTACTTGTTGAGTCACGGAACCCTTTGTGCGCGAGTCCGACTCGCACTTGCCAGGTTTTTTTTTTCTATTGGCTCGCTTCTGACCTCTATCTCGTCTGATGGTATGCGATGATGTGGTAGACGGTGAAGCACGCTTGCCTAGAAGTAACCTCATTTTTGACATTCACTCTTGACTTAAAGACCCCAAGGTTGTAGCCTCCGGAAGTTGATTGAAGTTGAAGTTGACTGTTGATTGGGTATCTTATGTTTAGAGGTTTAGTAAATAGTAGATAACTGTAAAAGATGCGTTGCGTCTACAATACAAGTTATTTTTAAACGGCACTTGAAGCGATTTTGATTTGATACACACTCAGAGACGTAAACGGTTAATTAAAACTCTCCTTAGTATGAATTTTTAGTACAAAATCTACAGTAAGGAGCGCCTTAAGTAACCGTCAAATGTGTCTGAGTGCGGCGGTAAGTGTTTCAAATTTTCGTAATGCTTTTACAATGAGATTGTTAACCTAATTATAATTACTAACGTCTACAGAACTTTCCTATTGTTCTGCAGACTTTCTATCATTTAATGTAATAGAAGTTTTAATAATATCACTACTAGTGACTAATTGCAAATCAAATTTGGAATCAAAAAGTATTAAAACATTTTATTTAAGTAAATTTATCAAAATTAGAGATTTAAAAGTCACCACGTGAATCTCAGATTGGTAAACTACGATTGTTTTTTTTTTTCATTTTATGATGTGGTTTAGGTACACGACGGCAGCGAAGGCGTACTGTATCGTCCATACCCAAGAGCGGGATACGACGCTAGCGGCCGCCCCAGAATGGGGAGATAGGCGCAAAGGGGACAGGACGAGATTTGTAAAGGAGTCAAGAAGCGACTGCGGTGATAGCGCGCCTATGTGGCTTTGTCCGCAGCCGTCTCCTTGAGTTTCGGCCTATATGACAAGATGTCGGTGGGGCCATGGGTGGTTGGTGGGTGTTCTGCAGACTTTTTAATGCATCAAAATCAGAGATTTAAAACTCACTACGGGCATCTCAGATTGGTAACTGTTACACAATTAATAATTAGCAAGTTCAAGTTTAGCTCCTAATTATTGTTAATTGAGATTTTTGGCCCAGTGGTATCGGCTGCGACTTACAAGTTGTAGGTCGTGGGTTCGAACCCAGGCAGGCGCTTTACTTTGTGTAAATTATTTCTTCACTACTGCTCTCAAAACGGTGAAGGAAAACATCGTGAGGAAACCGGCGTGTCCTAGAACCAAAAATTCGAAGACATGTGACATCCACCAACCCGCACTGGGCCCGCGTGGTGGATTACGGCCCATTCCCTCTCACAGAGAGGAGGCCTGTGTCCCAGCAGTGGGAACATTAATAGGCTGATTTAATTACACTAGCAACTTCTACAATGATTATATTACTAGTTTTGTACCTGGTATTTACAATGCTAAAAATGTGAATATTACGTACTAATCTACACACACTCAGTCTACGGCACCTCACACTGCCATCAGGTACCAAATTATTAGCTCCCAATTTTCTTAGTAATTTCTCGGCAGTAGCCTGAAGTTTGGAATAGATTACCCGAATGTCATGAAACTGAACATAACCGGTGAAATGAGAGTGTACCAAGGTGAACTGTATACATCTGCGTACCCCTTTAGAGCGTACTGGCGTGATGTTATGTTATGAAATGGTATAAACAATAAACAGACATATCAAAGTCAAAATTCTTTATTTCAATTAGGCCATTAAGAGGCACTTTTGATCGTCAAAAATTTACAAGTAATAATAATTGATTCTATTATATTCGTCCATTTGGTAAAGTAGCTTGTTGTGGAGGTGAACGAACAAGAAATTACACACTTACTCTTTAAAAAAAAGTGTTCTCATACAAACATTAATTCAATTACGTGATGATAATGAACCCAGAATAACACTACATACTATACTATGTATAGGTATAAAGTATTATAAACACTAACAGGTAAATTCATTCATTTGATAAATAGGAACATGGTTCTCACATACTTACAAATATTGCAAACATAGATAAAATACCTAATTCAATAACAACTGAACACAGTGTGTGAAACAATTTCTTAAAAAAAAATATACAATAACTTTGAATAGGTATATAAATTAACAAGTTTGATTTTGTCTACACTAAATATTGCCCTATGGAGCAGGACCAAGATGTTCCCAAGTATTCTTATCTTGAATATAATCATCTTATTTAACTGAATGAATATGAATAATATAATATGCTTGCTTACAAAGTGTGCTTTTAACAAAAGTTTTAAATTTTCTTCATCTAGTTTTTATAAATCACGAGGTATTTTGTTATTGAATTTAACACAGTACCCCATGAAAGATGTTTGTACTTTAGCTAATGTATAAGATGGTTGATTTAAGTTAGATCTTTATTTCTAGTATTACAATTGTGTCCATCACTAACTTTACTAAAGAGATTTAAGAAGAATATATATATTTATACTGTTTAACTGTATGCATATATAAAATACAAGCTGTAAGCTTTTTAACAATATTTATCATTTTGTAACTATCAATCGTCTACTACGATCTAGTTAGTTCAGTTTCAAATTTAACTAATAAAGAAAAAAAAAAAAAATTAGTTCATACGTACAGGTAGGCAGAAACTACAGAACGCCACCTGCTACGATCCTTACATACTTCTTTTGCTTCACTCACATTCATACATCTAGTCATACACACACGCCGGTTATGAGTACTGCGCACCTGGCCTTTCTGAAGAACATCACCTATAAGGTCTATGTATTTCTTTCTAGGGCGACCCCTCTCGGCGTTTCCATTCACGTCTGCCATGTAAATACCTTTCGTTAGTCGCCTTTCATTCATTCTCTCAACATGACCAAACCATCTTAACATACTCTTTTCAATTTTAGTCACTATATCTTCTTTTAAACCACAACGTTGTCGTATTACCTCATTCCTCAATCTATCATTTAAAGTTACACCACAAATATTTTTATTAAGGAACGCATTTCTACTGCATTAATCCTACTTTCATGTCTTTTTTGCCATACCCAACTTTCACTTCCATACATAAGTGTAGGCACCAGCACACTGTTGTGAACGGCGAGTCGAGCTTCCGGAGACATCGATTTGCTGGTCACAACCGCATGTATAGCACCATTCACTTTATTCCCTGCGTTCACTCTCCTTTCCACATCCTTTTCAATCTTTCCATCCCTTGTGAACATACTTCCCAGATATACAAATTCGTTCACGTTCGTTCAAGTTAGTTCAGTTAACTACAATTTTTGTGTTGAATAATAAAGCAACTTATCTACTACATATAAATCGCAAACACGAATAAATTAGTAGCAAAAACCACAAAAAAGGCAAATAAAAAAAATCTGTAATTAAAAAAAAAGCTTTTATATCCAATACCTTGAAAACGGTTAAGTTTGAGGTACAGTGTTTCATAGTCATATCACTCAGGAATGATTCACCTCTCTGGCATAGGGAAAGCTGTAACGATAGTATGTATTTTGTTTTTAGCGTTTTTTGTATTGTATAGCACGTACATAAACATTATTGATAGACTCATGATAGCGCAAGTTTAGGTAGCTATTTAATAAGAATAATCCTGTACTCTGTTGTATAAATGATAAACAAGGAAACAAAAAAAAAAAGGAAACTACAACCTCTTAAAGGGTCTTGGTCGACTTAACCTGTAGCCCTGTATACGGCTCTGACAGCTCTTTTGCAATATAAATATGGTTTCAATGTCAACCGCCCAACCGGTGCTCTCGTCCCGACTCCCGTTACGCACGAAACTGGGCGTATATAAAACATATATACGTCCAGTAATAACATATGCCGCTCCCGCGTGGTACGTCCTCACAAGCGAGACCAATAAGAAACCTATCCGTATGCAGCAAAACAAGACGCTGCGACGGATAAAGGATGTCCCTCGTTACGTGAGGAACGATGTAATAACACGGGATCTGGGGATTAAGAGCCTGGACAGCTTTTGCGCCCGCCTCTCAAACAACATGTTCGCGTGTGCCGACGCCTCTGCTCATCCTTATATCAAGCAGATAGCTCCATGGCACGCGCGCTCGCCATACGCCTTCCACGCGACCTGTGTGATACATAGGCCCTGTCCATGCTCCCCCCAACCCCTGCCCCCCCGCAGCCTCATTACCGGATTGACGCTTGACCGAGCCGCACATCACAACACGCCCCTCGCTCATAAAGTAATACTATACATATAACATGCGCGCGGTGTACATTGTGTTCTAAGTTAATATAGGCATGATGTACACTGTAATGCATACAAACAGACTCCACATGCGAATAAACTCATATTTATAACGAGCATAAGTCGCGCGCGGTGCGAGTCCGCGGGACAAAGACCATGCTTAAAACCCGCCCGCCGCGATTTTCTACGGTGCCGCCCAACCCCACAGCAAAATACCGTATAGCATAATGCAGTGTCAGTAACTATAATAGACCAAAGGTGCGGTTTCTACATCTGTAATTGCCTTACCTTTCTAACTGCATAAGCGACTGAGCTTAGCCAACCCGCAAGAGATGTTATGTGAGGACCCCATTTTAATTTGTCGTCTAGAGCGATTCCTAAGAAAACTGTTTGATTTATAAAGTCCAGTTTTTCTCCATTCAATATGATGCCGCATATTATGTGAATCTAATACATTTATTTTTTTATTTGTTTTAGTATCTCTGCGTTACCCTTCGAGGAATACAGGCAAATAATGGTAGTGGCAGGTAATGTTTTGTGCGATGGTTGCAAGACGCACAGGACCGTTCCGTGTATCGACGCTTAGGAGAGGCCTATTTCGAGAACTAGACGTCTTTCAGCTGAAATAATGGCGATAATGTTTTGTTTATGGTATGCGTCATGCCATTAGAACATTCTGTTTTCAATACTAGTATTCTATTTTAGTATTTTTACTGATAAACTGGTCAAATAACAATTATTTATTTTATGCATATGCCGTGTTGTCCAATATATATCAATCAAATACATTTACATACATGTAATATCCTATTATCTAAATCCTTAATGTCTGTAATATTCTCGACCACACAAGATGATAGCATCGTTTCTAAGACGTGTTTATGATTATTTAATCTGGTTCTACTTATGGGCATATAAAGGGATGTTTGCCGAAACACGTGTTGATGGTTTCAATACCATCCTACGAAAAAGGATGGCGTCCATGATGCGCAGAGTGCGTGGGAGCCCCAACAGCATTTTGGAGGTCATCCGTGATAAGCCGTGTTGCGCCATTATGGCGCACTGGGTTCATGTACACGTGCATGTGCCCGGTGCGTCAGGTAAGCGCAACAAATACATGAACTGATTGTTTTGTTTTGTTACTATCATAGCTTATAAGTAGGATGTACTAACAACAAAAACAAGTTTGTTACTAACATAGTTTGTAAGTATTGTGTGTACTAACAATATAAATAAAATGTCGTGTCTATGTGTCTTACTAACATAGTTTTTAAGTAATTTGTAATACTAACAAAACTATGGACCTTTGAGTCTGCAATAAAATATTTTTGATTTATTTATTTTATTTATAAACCTCAAAGAAACGCAACCTTGAAAAGGTACTAGAAAATTAAAAAAAATAAGGCATTGTTCATAGACCGTGCTACGCACGAGGCTACGCAGTCGTGGAGGTGTTTATTTTCGCATTTATATATAGCTTTTGCCCGCGATTTCGCCTGCGTGCAATTAATACTTGGACAGCGTATTTTACTTCTCCAAGCTTTCACAATACAAACTTCAATGCCCCTTTCCACCCCCCGTTAAGGATGATTTCCGGGATAAATACTATCCTATGTCCTTCCCAGGGTTTCAAACTATCTCCATGCATTTATAATATAAGTACGGAATTATGGATTTAGGCAGGTGGTGTTTTCGAGAAATGGACATTAATTTTGTCGATAAATTTTATAAAAAAAACCACATGTTAGGGATTCTACGACGCTTGGGAACCTTCCTGGTGGCATTCTCATTGTTCTTGTAATGACCGAGCGCCCTAGATAAGATTGTTTAATGCAGGTAAATTTGCAAATGTTTTATTATTTTTTAAACAGATACAAATACAATAGGACAGCTTACAAAAGAGAGCTTAACCTAGAATTGGTTTTATTGCTCCCATTTATGTTTGTGTGTGTGCTGTGTATAATATTCTTTGCAAATACAAAAATGTGCTTTAGTTTAAAAATTACAGCCTATAATTATCTTTTGTGATCCGTGCCTAAATTATTATCTTTATTTTTGTGAATAAACAATGGTGAAAGGTTTATTTTTACCACCGTCGTACAGTGGTCTGAAAATCGAGCTCCATACTCATTGAAACTTAATGGAAGGCATTTTGAAAAAAATATATATTGTAATGTCTCTGGTATATCTCTCTTTATGTTATATTAATGTATGGGTGGTACCAGTGCCTCCACGCGTGAGAAAAAAAAGTTGTGTTTTTTTTGTATGGGAGAAAACACTTAAAGTACATTTTTTTGAAACTGAATGGAACTGAAGGGCTCGTGCTTACATGAGCTATTGTACCATACACGGCAATCAAGATGACATACAATTCATGCACCTTTGGGTGCCGCTTTGCGCGTAGCAAATTTTTAATTTCTCTATGTGATTTTTCAAATCTTTGACGTGGTTAAATGAAGTTGCCGATCAGTTTACTGATACTGTCGTTAGTGTATAGCCTGCTTATGACCTTTATGATGACAATAATTAAAAACGATATTAATTATAACTAAACGATTTTTTTTACAAAATTGCATTCCAAGAACTAAGTAACTGATTTGTTAATCAACGTGTTGAGTTAGACATAAGTATTATGTAATGTACCTTTGGGGCACTTTGTGTGCCGCTTTGCACGTAGCAAATTTTCAGAATGTTCTAATAAACATTGATTTTAAAGGAAAATGCGTAGTAATCAGATATTATATATTTTTTTTGGCCTATGTCCAGCAGTGGATGTCTTTCAGCTGATATGATAATGATGAGATATTTTTAAAGAATCTAGAAGTCTAGGTAAATAAAAATATTTCGTAGTCTATACTAATATTATAAAGAGGAAAGATTTTTTTGTTTGTTTGTTTGTTTGTACCGAATAAGCTCCAAAACTACTGGACCGATTTAAAAAATTCTTGCCCCAATAGAAAGCTAAGTTATTCCTGAGTAACATAGGCTATTTTTTAATCCCGAAAACGGGTCCTGTGGGATGGTCCACGGGAGCGAAGCCGCGCGGAAAAGCTAGTAATAAATAAATATATTATATTGTAAAATTATACTAATATATTAAAAAAAATATACAATCAGCCAGCAAATTTTCGATCACCCTTTTTATTACACATACAAATTACTGCTCTCATCAGAGTACTCTAAATCGGAGTCCATCATTGATGCACTAACATTAATATCGACAAATTCAATGGTCTCTTTGTCTACACCTGAATCGTCACATTTACGTCTCATATCATCAGTGACAGCTGTTTTTGTGTCTCAGCACAGTTCTTATGGTGGACAGGTAAAGATTTGATGATACAAGGAGACCATTGAAAATGTCTTCATCTTCATCTCTGATTTTTTTGAAGTCTTTGTTTCTGGCTTCCGGTGCCTCTTCAGATAATTTGCCAATGGACAAATATTGAAGTGTTTGATAACTTCAGCACCATGCAGTACAAGTTTGTAGTCAATCGAAGACATAATACCAGCCATAGAGCTCCTCGTACATTACTGCAAAAAGGCGTGCAAAGTTTGCAAACTCTTTAATATTTATAGGCGCCAAACTGGCTACTACAAGCAAAAGTATTAAAAATTTTTGGACTAAACGGGAATGCAATCCTGTGATACCTGCAGTTTTTGCAGGATGCTGCATCCTCATTTATGTAGAATGTTAATGCACCCTCATTGACGCCAAAGGCAGAACTGGAGCATGGTTGCTGCACTACTGATACTAAAGGAGTCATCTTTGCCGTCACGACCTCAGGCCATTTTATGTTCTCTTGTAGCAATATCTCATACTTTTTAGGGTTCCGTACCCAAAGGGTAAAAACGGGACCCTATTACTGAGACTTCGCTGTCTGTCTGTCACCAGGCTGTATCTCATGAACCGTGATAGTTAGACAGTTGAAATTTTCACAGATGATGTATTCCTGTGGCCGCTATAACAACAAATACTAAAAACAGTATAAAATTAATATTTAAGGGGGGCGGCTCCCATACAACAAACGTGATATTTTTGCCGTTTTTTGCTCGATATTAATAACGGCAACAGGTCGACGCTTAAAATATTCACAGAATGTTTAGTTGTATATTCACTTAAAAAAATAATAATTATTAAATTAAAATAAAATAACTTAAGGGGGGCTCCCATAAAAAAAACGTGATTTTTTTGCAGTGTTTTGCGATAATGGTACGGAACCCTTCGTGTGCGAGTCCGACTCGCACTTGGCCGGTTTTTTAATTATTGTCATCATAAAGGTCATAAGCAGGCTATACACTAACGACTGTATCAGTAAACTGATCGGCAACTTCATTTAACCACGTCAAAGATTTGAAAAATCACATAGAGAAATAAAAAATTTGCTACGCGCAAAGCGGCACCCAAAGGTGCATGAATTGTATGTCATCTTGATTGCCGTGTATGGTACAATAGCTCATGTAAGCACCAGCCCTTCAGTACCCTTCGTGTGCGAGTCCGACTCGTACTTGGCCGGCTTTTTATGAATATTCGTCTCGTGCGATTACACGAGATCCATTTCTTCTTCAACGAACACAAAGAAGTCTAGTCTTTTCTGACAAATCAAGAGGGCTAGGGCCCATTTTGCCCCGCTAGAGCTTAACTGATTAATGCTCATGTCATTATAGTATCTAATTACAACTCAACCATAATCACGATGATTAGCTAAAGAGTTACTTAGTTCTTGGAATGCAATTTTGCATAAATATTTTTTATAATCAATATCGTTTTTAATTAATGTCATCATACAGGTCATTAGGAGGCTGTTAACTAACGATTGTATCAGTAAACTGATCGGAAAATTCATTTAACCACGTCAAATATTTGAAAAATCACATACCGAAAATACAAAATTTCAAAACTGTGCTATGCGCAAAGCGGCACCCAAAGGTGCATGAATTGTATGTCACCTCGATTACCGTGTATGGTACAATAGTTCGTGTGAGCACCAGCCCTTCAGTTCCATTCATTTTCAAAAAAATGTACTTCAAGTGTTTTCTCCCATACAAAAAAAGCACATCTTTTTTTTTCTCACGCGTGGAGGCACTGGTACCACCCATACATTAATATAACATAAAGAGAGGTATACCAGAGATTTTTTTTTTTTTTTTTTCAAAATGCTTTCCATTAAGTTTCTATGAGTATGGAGCTCGATTTTCAGACCACTGTGCGTCGATGGTAACTCCAACGGCCGGCGGCACATGTAAAAGGGGCATGCGGGTCCATTCATACATCCATGCTCATAATAATAATACCAACTTGTTACTGTCCAACTGCAGAGCAAGGACTGTTATTTATTTATTGGCCTATCTACAATTGTTAAACTAATATAGTACATTACTGCAGCGGCCAGCAAAAGAGGCATTGATGGACGAACGTGTAAAAACATACGTAAGTCCATCAATGCCTACTTGTGGCCAAGGCTTGTATAGTACTTTTCTCAAATGATGCGCGGAAATTAAAACGAGGTAGTACGTAGAACTCATTTAGTCAAATACAATTACTTTTCAAAATCAATGACGAACAACGAACAACATTATGTTTTCCCGCGTTAAAGTTTTCTTTTGTTTTTTTTCAATAAACAGCTTTCTATTTGCAAGCCAGTTCGAAATTTAAACAAAACCTTTGATAAGTTACCTCCTTGGTTGCCATGTTTCGGAGTAAGAGATCGTTCCATTTTTAAATAACACGACAGATATGAGTTTACTATGTAATTTATTTGGCCGCTAAACACGGCAAGATATGGATTTTCATACAACTTTTGTCCAGTCTTAACTTAGGCCTGCTGAATTTATTCTGCTTTCTTTTAAAAACATGGAAATCCGTTATAATAATAATACGATAGACTCAGCGATCATTGTACCGATAGTCGTGTCAGCCAATAGCTTAATAGCCACGTGCCTCGACCTTTGGAGGCTCTCTTCAGGCGGCTGGATCAAGGCCTTGATTCTGAAAGCAGTTCTTTTGGACACGGCTCGTATGTGAGGAGGTTCCTCTCTCGGAGCCCTGAATAGGCCTGGTAGCTTGAACCCTGTTCCTGATACCGAGGCTCTATATTTTATATATTCTTTAAATAAAAATGAATAAAAATGTAGTTAATAAGAAACTGAAATTAATGTCTACTACTACTAAAATTAAAAACTGCCTCCTTTTTGGAAGTCGGTTAAAAAGACATAATACGACAGTAGTAGCACGGTCGTGTCTACCTACCGCGGTAAACCACCTTTTTCAAATTATAATTAGGCAGGTAGCCTAGCGATAAGACCTCTATTGTACCTATTGTTATTGTTCCTAGAATACTTAGAAAGGGTAAAATGGTGGTAAACGAGTCTAAACCTCTTTAACTAATATTGTAAGGAATTCATTGTTAGTAACAAATTATGATGTCTGGAACTACTAATTCTACAACAATAGTTCTGGCACTGATAGAAAATACACATTCCAACATGTTTATGATATGTTTTATGGTAATATTCATGTACATACTTTTTTTTTACCCGGCTGCAAGGAAAGGGTTATGTTTTTCGCGCATATCTTGTATGTATGTTTGTATGTATGTAATATTCTTTATAACCTCGTTATTTCAAAACACTTGACGGATTTTTATAATTAGACACCGTTAGCTAGGTCTTGGCTGCCCAAGTGTTCTTAGATAAGTGCTGTTAAAAAAAAAGAAACATGGCGGCTTGTGGGCGCCATATTGTAGGGGCTGCATTTCTAGGGTTCCGTACCCAAAATGTAAAAACGGGACCCTATTACTAAGACTTCGCGATCCGTCTGTCTGTCTGTCTGTCCGTCTGTCACCAGGCTGTATCTCATGAACCGTGATAGCTAGACAGTTGAAATTTTCACAAATGATGTATTTCTGTTGCCGCTATAACAACAAATACTAAAAACAGTATAAAATTAATATTTAAGGCGGGCTCCCATACAACAAACGTGATATTTTTGCCGTTTTTTGCTCGATATTAATAACGGCAACAGGTAGACGCTTGAAATATTCACAGAATTTTTAGTTATATATTCACTTCAAAAAATAATCATTATTAAATTAAAATAAAATAAATTAAGGGGGGCTCCCATACAACAAACGTGATTTTTTGCAGTGTTTTGCGATAATGGTACGGAACCCTTCGTGTGCGAGCCCGACTCGCACTTGGCCGGTTTTTTTTTTCTTCTAAACCCATCGAGTGGGGTATCAAAATGAAGGATTTTTAGAGGTGATTACAAAAATATATACTATTTATATGTTTAAAAGTCATTCGAAAAAAAAGTTGGAAATAAAAAAAGTTAATAAAAATCAAAAAACCTAACTGCAAAGATCTAAATAAGAAGAAAATCATGCTGTACAGTCATCTTTGCAGTTGGCTTTTTTATTTTTATTACCTTTTGTTTAATTATTTTATAGGCTTGCGCTTGACCACTATTTCACCTGTTGGTAAGCGATGATGTGGTCGACGGTGAAGCACGCTTGCCTAGAAAAAACCTATTCACTCTTGACTTAAAGACCCCTAGATTGTAGCTATCTATAATGTGATGTCGCATAGCCAACCAGCGAACAATGACACCTCATTTGTCAAATTATTATAAGTAGTTTAGAAGTTATGAGGGAACATATGAACATACATAGATACGCACATACCGGTCAAAAACATAATCCTCCTTTTGCTTCGCCGTACTTGGAAGAGTACTTATTGGTTACTTAGCGACAGTACTAAAAATACATTGTTTTAACATAGCCCTGTCGTGTGACAAGAAGAGAGAAGAGAGTGTTCTCTGACCATTGAGAGAGAGAGTGACAGGGCTAACTAAGTAACAGTTCTTTAATCATTCGAACAACATGGTCCATTTTTCATAAGTTGAAGCAACTTATAACTATTGTGAGTAATACATGACAATACCAATATACAAAAAAATATATCAAAAAAGGAACATAACACTATTAAAATCAATATACAATTTGGTAATCTATCAGCTACCTGTACTTAGCCCTTTTGAGAATGATTTCATAATGACAGGTTTACATTGTACTATGAGAGAGGGAGATAGCGCTATACAGTGGAAAGAGACAAAATATCAAGTGCATTATTACCATGACTTTCCACCACCACTCTAATTTCCAGGTTGTTATATTCATGGGGTGTGCGGTGCGCCGTCGCTTTCAGTCGCCGCTTACGCGTCTTAGCAGTTCGTTGGTTTTGCGCCTTGCGATTGTTTTACGAAATTGTCGAGTTCGAGTACGCGTGTTAGTAGAACGTTGTCATTGTGTTTCGCGTTTGTTTAGTGACATTGCCGAATCGTTGAAAATGAAATCTCAAAAGCGCCATCACACATCGTCTGACGATTCTGATATATCCGACGCGAGTGCAAACAGAAATTCTTCTGGCATCGATAGTGGCCACTCCTCACTATCTCAACACCGCTACAACACAAAGAAAAGGAAACGTGCTGATTCTTCAGATTTGGATAGCGATGCCGATACTAAAACGAAGCATTCAGATTCCGTGGCAGAAAGTGTCTCGGGTCCTGTGTCTGCCACCAGTGAGAGTAAGATATCTTCGAAAACAAAGCGCAAGCACAAGAGGCAGCGTAGTTCTTCAGTGAGAGCAAAAGATGGAGAGCAAATTCAGCGTCGCCTGAACAGTGTCGTCGTAAAACTAAATGGATCCTGCAAAGATGCAAATCAACCTATACGGATCTATTCTAATCAGAAGCAATACTAAAAACCAGTGTCATCTGAGGAGTACGAAGAGCTCAGGTCTCCAAAAGAAGAATATCAACGGAGCCCAAGGGAACAAGAGGGGAGGTGTCATCAAAGGGAAGACACAAGAGATTTCAACCACTACAATCAGCATGAAGAGCGTGGAGGTCGTAAAAGGAGAGAGCTTGAAGTCAGGAGAGACTATCGTGACGCACGTGGTCCGCCTGACAACTACCTCTTGCGCGAGAGAATGTTTCCCGACAGGAAGGAGAGGTATCATAAAGAGGGCTTCGCTTCTGAAAGGCCACGCGAAGTTCATCGGAAGAAGCCACACCATAGAGAGACGCAAAGATTAAGATGTCAAGAAGAACGGAATCGTCATCCAGAGGGGCAGGCCGGTATAGAAGAGCAGTACAGGGTCGGGCGCGGTGACGAACGAATGGAGCGCAGAGGCAGAGTTGACGAATGCAATGTGAAGCGAAAGCGACCTCTGGTCAAAACAGAGCTGAGTTCACGTGATTGCAAGAGTGGATTTGCAGATCCTGATGAGAATAGAGAATACGACTGGGGAAAGGGAGATGTTAAGACGGAGGCTGGCAAGGATCCTGCTGAAAAAGAAAAGCCGAACTTCGCTCTGTCTGGTAAACTGACGGCTGACGCCAATACAGTCAACGGTGTTGTGATTAAGTACACTGAACCTGATGACGCTAAGTTGCCTAAAAGAAGATGGAGATTGTATCCCTTCAAAGGCGATAAAGCACTTCCTGTATTACACATTCACCGTCAGTCGGCGTTCCTAATCGGTCGTGACAAGAAAGTTGTGGACATTGCGCTCGAAAACCCGTCTATTAGCAAACAGCATGCGGCACTACAGTTCCGAGCGATGCCTTTTACCAGACCTGATGGAACGCAGGGACGCAGAGTGCGGCCTTACGTCATTGATCTGGAATCGGCGAACGGTACGTTCGTAAACCGTAAAAAGCTCGAGCATTGTCGGTATGTCGAGCTACTTGAACGGGACGTGATAACGTTCGGTTTCTCTAAGCGGGAGTACGTACTGTTGCACGAGGACAGCAATGACGACGGACAAGATGATGAGCACCAAGAGCCTCCCGTGTTCGGAGGCAAAGTCACCACCACCGATCAGTTGAGACATGAGAAACGCGTCAAGCAATAGATTGCCGGAGACGGCGATTAGATTATATACTGTAGATATAGAACTAACCACTTAAGAACTGATATTCAGTTAGCGCGTTACAACTTGTAGCGCACACATCCAAAAAAAGGCCCTTTTCAGGGCCGCATATAACTCTATATTTCTTTAACGGTAGTGTCAAAAACTAACATACTTACCTACTTATTTACTTACCACTGAGATATATACTTGTGCTTATGTGCAGCGGCACTAGCGCGACCGACCGAACGCAAACCCGCACGCTTGATCAATCGCGAACGTCTTTTATCGCTTTACATCTTGATTAAAAACTTTCTGATGCAATTTCGCAATCCGTACATTATTTATTACTATTCTACTCGTCGAAAGTACTCTCTTCTTCTATTTTATTGGCAGTCTAAAAAAAGGGTAATTTTTTAAATTAGATATTAAGGTTTAATATGCTTTATTTCTATTATAATTTAAAAAAGATTTAAACTTATTCATTCTGTAGATTATGTACGCATCATTCCAAATGTTGGCCCCTGCCAATCTAAATAAATCAAATCAAAATAATTATGCTTTATTCAATTAAACCGTATATAGATACTTTTGAATTATCAAACAACAGACATTCACTTTCGCAAGCGTCATTAGGTCTCGGACAAGAATGTGCAAGAAACTCCAAGGACACTCTTTTCCATCAGTTTTAATTACAAGTATTTGGTTACAATCTTCTTGTTGGAAAATACATATATGTGAGAAAGATGTAAAAAGATGGACGTAAAAGCGTCTAGAGTTATACAAACAATTTAAAACTTTATCACAAAAAATAAACCGAGTTCAAAAGCAAAACACTGAAAAGTTCAATATAACTTTCGTTTCGGATGTCGGTGTCTTTGGTAGCTCTTGTTTTTATTATTTTTCGACAAACGTTTTGTTTTGTATTTGAAGTCGGTTTATATTTTTCCCAACTGCCAAAGGAGGATGATGTGTTTATCAGTCTATGTATGTTTGTTTGTTACTATGTGGCGATCTAGACACCAAACACGTAGGCCGATTTTGATGGTTCTTACGTCAATCGATTTGTCTTAACTTTGCGAGTGTCACATTAAAATTGGAAAATAGAAAAATTGCAATTTTGGGCGCCATATTCATCATATTGAGGACCCAATTTTTTTTCTTCGTATCTCATAACAAGATAAAGGCTTTTAAGAGGTGATTTCAAAAATATATAATACTTATATGTTTAAACTAGCTTTTGCCCGCGGCTTCGCACGCGTAGACTACATGCTTCTCCTTATCATATTTTAACAGTATGTAGAGAAAAGTAAAAAAATAATGTAATGCGAAAGTGTTTCTTAGGACAGACTTATACTTACCTTCTCTATCATCAATACGCTCTATCCTTGTCCCGTTCCGTATGCCTACACTATTTCTGTGTTTATCCATGACAAATGGTTATTAGCTCGTGAAACTTGTAGGGGCTCTTAAGATTGAACAATGAAATAAGAAAAAATAACTAGTTAGTAGTAGTAGTAGTTGGTAGTTGATATTTAGGTGATAAAAGTAGTTGTATATCAAATGTAACGCATTTTGAACATATATCGACTGAATAATGTGTTAATGTCTTAGGTCACGTTTCCACCTGCAACCAGCTCGCATAACAGTTGCATTACATTGGGGGCTACCGAGGTATAATGTGATCAATGACTCGATCGTGCCCTGCAATATTATTAATATTAATAGAATTTTCTGTAAACTGACGATACAAAGAGAATCGTAAGAGAATATGCTAAATAGTGTACAGTTTCAAAATTATTAAGTACTAGCTGTTCCCCGCGGCTTCGCTCCCGTGGGCCACCCCACAGGACCCGTTTTCGGGATTAAAAAATAGCCTATGTTACTCAGGAATAACGTAGCTTTCTATTAATGAAAGAATTTTTTAAATCGGTCCAGTAGTTTCGGAGCCTATTCGGTACAAACAAACAAAAAAATCTTTCCTCTTTATAATTATTAAGTATTATGACGAAATTCTTCCATAATTAGTAGTTAGTAATCACTGTTTGTCAATCAAATAATTTGATATTTTTTGTCTCCGGGTTATTCATTGAAAACACCGTAATTTTATAATTAATCGCATGACATTGTAAACTCTTTCCATTTTGTCTATTTCTTTCATTCTCTTTCTTTTTCTTTCTCATTTTTCATTCTTTCTATTTTCTCTTTCCGATATATTTTAAAATATCGAATTGGGATGGGATTTACTTGAAATTATTTGTGCATTATTATAATTTGGCAAGATTTACTAAAAAAATACAGTGTAAGAAATCTCTTAGTCATTGTAATTAGCATCAAAAGGTGTACATAAAACAAAATAAAATTGTAATAAAAAACACTGTAATGTAAGTTACTTGAATCTCTCATATGAGAGAAAACACATATTGATAAGAACAAATAACGCATTTATAAATATGAACATATATCGACTGACTAATGTGTTAACAAACGTCTTAGGCCACGTTACCTATTGTGACCATCTTGCATGTCAGTTGCATAACATTGCGGGCTACACAGGTATAATGTGGACAATCGCTCGATCGTGCCCTGCCATGTAACTTGCATGCGAGTTGCTTACAAGTGGTAACGCGGCCTTGGAATTTACTGCAAAGTAATGATACAAAGAGAATCGTAGTAGAAACTATGCTAAATAGTGTTCAGTGTCAACATTATTAGGTATTGTGACGAAATGTTTCTATAATTAGTAGGTTATAAACTATTCATTATCTATCAAAGAAATATTTTGTTATTATGTGTCACCGGATTATTGCAAACGTTGTAAGTTCATAATTAAGCGCATGGTATTGTAAACTCTTTCTACTTTCTCTGCTTTTTCCATTATCTTTCTTTCTTCTTTCTCTTTCCTTCCTTTGTTTCTTGCAAACGTAATTTTTTTTTTTTTTTTTTTTGTCTATTATCTATTATAACTTTATAACTAAGCGCATGATATTGTAAACTCTTTCTACTTTCTCTGTTTCTTCCATTCTCTTTCTTTCTCCTTTCTCTTTCTTCATTTTTGCTCTTTCTTTCTCTGTCTTGAATAATTTAAAATATCTAATTTAGATGGGATTTATTTTATTTGAAACAAGCTTTTGCCCGTGACTTCGTCTGTGTAGCATTAGTACTTCGAATAGCCTATTTTTAAAATGCGTAAATATATTGCTGATGTGCGGGACGCCTTACTTGAGAGATTAATTAGGTATTGGTTCACCATAGAATTTTCCTCCTGAACTAAACTAACGAACTGAACTATTCTATGTCCTTTTCGGGGTACTATCTTTACTATCTTCGTACCAAATTTCATCTAAATTGGTACAGACACAGTTACTTTCGCATTTATATATCATTAGTACGGATTATTTGTTCACAATATATCAAGAATTTATAATCTGGTCAAAAAAACTACAAACTTACTGTGTCCGCAGTAATCCGATGATATAGTGTTTATATTAATTGATTCTTGATTGTATAACATTTCTTAGTCATTGTTATTACTAACTTTAAGAAATGGAAAGGGTTTGAAGTAAATGTTAAGAATCCTGTGGCATAAGAGGATGGACGTTTTACAAACGAATTATAGTTAAGTTACTCTGAATAATGACTGTGATATGGTTGTATTGTAAATGTATGTTACTTATGGAATGTGGAATATAATGGTTGAGCTAAAATATGACAGAGATAATGAAAAAAGGGTTTATTGATAAAAAAAATAAACCATATACTCAGAGGGAGCACTGATTAACAGATTACTAATTCAAATTGAGACGCTAAATGTGGGTGTACTGTAGGTGTACCTCTGCCTTGCCCTTCTAAGAATACAGGAGTGAAGTTATGTTTAATTCTTTCCAAAGCATAATTTGAATTTAGAATCTGTTAATTAATGTTTAAACTATTCATACAGCAAGATCTTTGTAGTCTGAAAATGTTTAAAACTTCTTTTGTCTGTGACTGTGTGGCATGTATAATTGTTATGTACCTAGTGAAAACTATGTTTACATCCGTAGGCTTATTACGTACGAAACAGCAATCAGCAATAATTGCGCAGTGATCGCACGGTCAATATAATGACCTGGCTACAGAGGCCTTTAAGTCATGTCTTGAATTTTTTGTTAGTCACTTTGAACAAAAGCTAATATGTCTGTCCAACGATTCATAGACTTTAACGTTTGAGACAAGCCTGCCTTTAGCTCTAATATTCCGATGAATAAATGTTTGCACATGTATCAAATTTATGTAACAGTAATATGACAGTGAATATTGAATATTTTAATTTTATTAACTTAATATAATATTAATTAATTTGAAAAATATATAAATATACCTATACTATTTGCTAAACTAAAATGCCAATTAGTAATCGATTAAAATTTCTTCGTAAGTAAAGTCGATTGTTATAAGAAATCGAACCGATAACGCACTAGGACATCACTAAATGATTAGTATTTGAGCTATGAAATAGATAGATCGTTCCAATTTACTTTAGACATTGGCAGAATAGTCGACATCGGTACTTACCATATAAAAATATAGAATATAATAGAAGATACATAATGCGGACGTAACACATTCTAATGTGCTTTGAAGTATTTGGCAATAATCACAGCTAGTCAACCTTTTCGGCAAACTTCGCTGAGATAGCCAACACTACAATAAAATGTTCTCCTCCATTTTACCGGGATCACGACTGTATTAATTATTCGACAAATTAGTCAGTTTTGTATAATACTTGAGACACAATACACCAATTTGTCATTACAATATCCTCTATGAATTAATTAGCTAGGAACTAATTAAACAAGCCGATGAATATCACACGAAAAAAGCCGTCAAATCTTGAAAACTTATGTACTCAGCCATCAGCGAGCAATTGGCAATCGACCAACAAGACCGACAAGTGAAAAAGTAACCGCAATTCTGTCGTTCTGCTGTTAATAACCATGCCTAATACGAAATGATCGCGATCAGCTTGCGATAAATGCATATTATAGCTAAAAGATTTTATTGTTAGCAGCGCTGTCGCAAAATTATCATGGTGTGGCTATCGCTCATACTTAGTGCGGATTCGCGATTGAATAGCAATTATTATTTAGCAAAATTAAGCCTGCCTATCTTATGACATAAAGCGATTGATCTCGCGACGATTACGCAATCTCTGCGCAATTGTTGCTGATTGCTGTTTCATACGTAATAAGCCTGCCGGTTGATGATTTGAAGTTACGATATGTAAACTTGTCTAAGGGTTTGGTCCCCTCGAAAGCTATTAACTAGTGTTTCAACTAGTGTTTTAACTAGTGTCTACTTCCAAACTATTGAGCTAATAATATTGCCATTTCTGTCTAACCTTGTAGATCTAATTGCAGTGTAGCTCTTCTTTATTTGTAAATTACCACTTAAGTTGACATCGACAAGTTCTGAACTTCAAATTCCTAATTCGGAAACCGAATTAAGTACCAATTAATAAAATTTACCAAATAAACATTATTGCCAGTATTTTATGTTTTTTATTTTGTACCATGCAAACTCATATCATACAAGATCAAGGAATCATTAAATAAGAAGATACAATAAATGGGTAGATCTATCCAAATGCTTCGCAAAATCTAAAATGATGGTCAGATTGCAACGGACCAATCTGCCTATCCATTTCACAACTATGTTGGAGTCTGCTTCCAGTCTAACCGGATTCAGCTGAGTACCAGTGTTTTACATGGAGCGACTGCCTATCTGACCTCCACAACCCAGTTTATGGGTAACACTATACTCCTTGTCAAGATTGGTGTCAAATCTCAGGCTTCTGACCACTCGTAACGACTGTTAACAATCTTCAGATGACAGCCGGGACGAATGGCTTAAGGATTGCTACGGACCATTTATGGCAGATTGGTCCGATAACTTGATTATTACGAAGGACCTCTGTCCTTAGTAATAATCATCATTTCAGGCCGGAACCACCCACTACTAGATATGGTCCAAGATCCCAGAGCCTCCAGACGTTACTTCTGCTCAAAATGTGTGGGATAGAGTACTATTAGTGTATGTATGTACTTTGAACGCTCGCATAGATACTTGTTAGCTTGGGTCGACGGCCAATTTACAGGTACAGTCCCAATATTGATATGATACATACATGTACAGGTATGATTTTACGTGTGAGTTACAGAATATCTAATTTAGATAGTAATAACAAAGTATTTTAAAGCCTGATTTATTAATTACTAGCTGTGCCCGCGGCTTCGCGCCCGTCATCTGCCTATCCTACACTACCTATCTACCCTACCCAACCTACATATCTTTCTATCTACATTAAGTACCCTACCTACATAACTAACCTACCCCACCTATTTTTTTCTAGCTAAGAACCAACAATAAAAAACAACAAAAAAAGAATTAGTGAATACGGTAAAGCCGTTCTCATGTTATAGCGTGACCAGGAGAAATAGTGTTTCATATTTATATATATAGATAATATCTACCACTATCCCAAACATTCTATGCAGATAGAAATAAGTAACATCTGGAGGCACTGGGATCTTCACTATCATCGTTGCCCGAGTCTGAATGGTAAGTGTGGAACCTCCACAAGGCAAAGGCTATCAAATGCCTCATGACCTCCAGCTTTTTCGATCCAGAGTAAAATAATGCCAACATTTGTACCTATATTATGTAACCTTATGTTGCTAACAATACAATTATTCTAACTACTCTTATTTTATCTACTTTACTCTGAGCTAAGCCTTCGGGAAGGTCGCAAGAACAATTTAAACGCACCACTGTCATTTAATAATAATTGTATTATGAATAGAAAATCAGTTGAGCTCAAAAAATCTATCACAAACAAAGATAAAGAAGCAATAACATAATTTAAAGGAAAATTTGTAGCAAGGAATGATTTCAGATTTAACATTTATTATACGAGTACTTGCATAAGTTAAAATTGTACCTCGGCGATGTCTGTACTTAGAAGATATTTAAGAAATACCGGGTCCTGGTCGTAATAGAAGTACTATTAGGAGAATACTTCGGTAACTTACATTTTTTTAATATTTTATTCTCATTTATTTAAGAGATTTTTGTACACAAATGTGACGATGTCAATCCCATTGTGCTTTTACAGGTATAAACTTACTTCATAAACTAATCATAATAAATAGCACAAAACTAAATCTAATTATTTCTTATCTAACAGAAAGGTATACAATATTTTGGTTGCTTTAGAAGTTGGTTTTGCTAATATATCATGGAACATTCCAACATCCATTGCCGACAATTTCATTGAAATGAGAAGTGTATTTCTTTTATTTGTATATCGGACACATTCCACCAACAAATGCTGTGCATCCTCTACCTTACCACACACCTCACAGTTAGGGGAGGCCTATTTTCGCATGAGATAGGCAAACTTGTTTAGTGGAATGTGTCCTGACCACAAACGATTTGACTTCGAGTCAATTTCGCTCCAGAGAACCAGGGTATATGAGGAGGCTCACATTGTATACTTTTATACCAGATTCCTTTCGTTTTAGATCTTTCATTTAAATGTTCCGTCCAAGATAAATTGTTTAATTTTCTAAATTTACTTAACATTTCCGAATAGCTTGGTAATATATCCCGTATTTGCGTACCTATGAGAATGGCATCTTTGGCTAATCTGTCAGCCTCCTCATTACCCGAAAGTCCTACATGAGACGGTACCCTTTGAATAACAACTCTTTAGATCGATATATATAGGATGGACACCCCATGACGATCCCGCCAGAACTTTGAGTAATTGTTTTTTTTTTGTGCAGTCTCATTTACCTCGAAAAACCGGGTCCTGGTCGTAATAGTACTTCATTAGCAGAATACTTCGGTAACTTACATTTTCTAGTAATAAACAAAATCATTAGTAACTTAATCTCCATCCTGATCGATTAAACAATGAGTTATCTATAATGACATACTCAATGTGGACACAGATTGTGGTTGGTAATTAGGCTTACTGCAGTGTCTCAAGACAAAAGTCTATGACCAGTGTGTGTTGCCAGTGACCTACAAACCTATGGGACCCAGACGTGGTTGCTCACAATGGGCTTAATCAGAAAGCATAAAGTCACCCAAAGGGCAACGGAGAGGGCTTAGCTCGGAGTTTCCTTGCTCGATCACATCAGAGTCCAAAGTTACCGACATAGGCCGAAGAATTGCGAAACTTAACTGGCAGTGGGCAGGGCACATTGCTCGCAGATCGGATGACCGATGGGGCGAAAAGTTCTGGAATGCCGACCGCGAGCTGAAAAAAGGCCTCCCACTAGGTGGACCGATGACCTGGTTAAGGTTGCGAGAATGCGCTGGATGCGAGACGCACGGGATCGGTCAATGTGGCGACGCTTGGGGGAGGCCTATGGCCAGCAGTGGACGTCTTTCGGCTGAAATGATAATGATAAATTAGGCTTAAGATTAAATCAATATTTGTCAAGGCGATCTACAGCGTAGCTAACTCTGTGCTACGGCGGAGCACTATATTTCCTAAGAAGACATACTCGCATATAGGCACATAGTTCTTATGTAACTTACAACAGAAAAGAAATAAGATAGCATTTGATTCATACATAATTACAATTATCTACTATCGACAAGTTTGATTCATGGCCCGCCCAAAGTGTATTTTATTTACTATAGACATTCTAGTGTAATTAGGTCGACTTTTGCTTGAATATTAATTTCCTATCACAAACTTGTTACTGATATTATAAGACAGTGACAGTTAGTTTACCTATCTCTCTGTTATTTCAATGACATGACTACAATATTAATAATTATTGTAATAAAAGACGGTTCTATATTTTTTAATAGCAAACAATTTCAGATGAAATTTAATATCAAATTCAAAAAAAATATTTGGAATGAGGTAATAAGACAACGCTGTGGTATAAAAGAAGATGTAGTGACTAAAATTGAAAAGAGTATGTTAAGATGGTTTGGCCATGTTGAGAGGATGAATGAAAGGCGACTAACGAAAGGTATTTACAAGGCAGACGTGAATAGAAACGCCGGGAGGGGACGCCCTAGAAAGACATACA
This sequence comes from Anorthoa munda, assembly GCA_945859665.1. Taxonomy (NCBI): domain Eukaryota; kingdom Metazoa; phylum Arthropoda; class Insecta; order Lepidoptera; family Noctuidae; genus Anorthoa; species Anorthoa munda. The sequence continues at coordinate 21,238,451 of OX243915.1, forward strand.
TACACCTTATAGGTGATGTTCTTCAGAAAGGCCAGGAGCGCAGTACTCATAACCGGCGTGTGTGTTTGTATGACTAGATGTATGAATGTGAGTGAAGCAAAAGAAGTATGTAAAGATCGTAGCAGGTGGCGTTCTGTAGTTTCTGCCTACCCTCATGGGAAAAAGGCGTATACCCTCACGCCCGTTTATGTATGTATGTAATTTCTGTCTTTAGTCAAAGAATAGGCCAGCCTTCTGGTCAGCAGAAGAGTGAACAGTCGACTGAATGTTTACTGATGTCCCGAAATACTATAAGAACAGTCGGACACCATGGGTCTAGTGTTTAAACGTGGCTGCCACGCCATGCTGACACGTTGAAACATTCATTCAAATTTCATGTATTGATATTGTTTCTGTTTTATTTTAAATATCCAAAATGCAACAAGAAAACTTTATTCTTATAAAATGTTCAAAAACGAGTTATCGGCTGAACGGGTCGTGAATTAATTAGTCTGACTGTACCAGGTGCCGCACGTTATAGTACCTCATTAGAAGGATACTTCGATAATTAACATTTTCTAGTAATAAAAACAATCATTAGTAACCGAATCTCGATCCTGATCGATTAAACAATGAGTAATCTATAATGACATGCTCAATGTGGACTCAGTTTGTGGTTGGTAAGATTAAATCAATGTTTGCAAAGACGTAACTTTACATTTCACTGTAATTTACGCGTCGCTAGCTCTGTGCTATGGCGTAGCACACAGAGCTACGGCGGAGCACACTGGCTCTACGACGTAGCACACTGGCTCTACGGCGTAGCCTACAATCTCTACGGCGTAGCACACTGGCTCTACGACGTAGCACACTGGCTCTACGAAGTAGCACACTGGCTCTACGGCGTAGCACACTGGCTCTACGGCGTAGCCTATTAGCTCTACGGCGTAGCACACAAGTAACTACGAGCTACACACTGTTACGATACATGTCTCTGTCTGAAAGTAAAAATTGTCCTAATAACATTTTTATCTTGAACCTATTATCATACAAATTATGAGCTAATGAATTTATTTCAAAAGTAGATATACTGGAAGAACTTTAGCAATAGAGGGGAGATGGCTGTGTTTCAGCAATTATATTCAGGGCGACAAGTTGATAGCTGAGTAGTTGCGGCTTGCTGAGAGAACACATTTCAAAAGTTGCAGATAGGAGCCCTTTGGGCAGAGGTCCACTTTCAGTATTCCAAAGAGGATCCTAAACGTGCAGGGCCGTCCATAGCCATTAAGTCGAAATCAGCTTGACGCAAAGTGACATAAAAAGTCAAAACTAATGAGACGCCTTTTTTTCAAATTGTTTACAAATATTACACCGATCCATAGGTATCGGAAACAGGGTGCAAGCTATCGGTAATATTTTTTTTTTTATGCAATAAAATATTTTATTTTTCCACCACTTCTACTACTAATGTTGTGACAACACATAAATCCTGTATCGCGTGAGAAAAGTTTTCAGCGCGATTTGAACTATAACAGTCCTATATCCACCGTCGGGCAGTTGCCCAGACCAGGCACAACACCCGTTGGATCGGATGATTTCTCTCGCTATTGATTTCAATTCAATCGAATCGATGGCTAGATTCCACAAAAGGCCAATAGATGGCGCTTAACCCAAAAATCAACTTAAACATGGAAATAGTTCTAACGGTATCTCAGAGACGGCAGGATCATTACGTTTATGTTAATTGACAATTCAAATTATTAATTACGATGACCGTTAATATTCATAATTTTGTAAATAAAAAAAACAATTTATATGAAAAGCGCAACGCCATCTATCGCCCGAAACCTGGTCTAATATAATAGCGCCATCTCGCGAATTATGTCCAAACTACAACGACCTGTTGACAGGTGAATATTGAATTTACAACTTTCTAAAAACTGTGGGTTGGCTCCACCTGTAGGGTAAACTTTAGATCCGTAATAAATCTAGCAGAACATTGGCAGAAATTAAATTAACAACGAGATGGAACCTACATCAGTTTGTTCAGGATGTCAACAAAAATTTCTGATAGGAGATAATCTTACATGTTCACTGTGTAAATGCAGATATAATTTGGAATACGCTGGTGTTTATAATTTCCTACTATCACCCGGGTGAAGCTGCTAGCTGTGAATTTTAATAAAAAAAACTTATATTTTGTTAAATAACCTTTCTATTATATCTTTTGGTAAATAAGAGCAAAAATAGAGCCCATAAAGAAAACTCGAATAAAAAGACATCAACGATCACATCAATGCGTTGATGTCTTTTGTATGAGTTTTAAATAGCATAACATCACGAATGTATTTCCTGAAGGGTTGGGCAGGGGGCACCTATAGTACACCCTCCTTTTGCCAGTTGTGTTTTAGTCTCATGAAATAAGAGGCGAGTCTATTGCAGTCAATCGGGCACAAGTCCAGACTCCATATCACTACTGATAAATTCCATATGAACAAACCTAATAAAATTATATCGACAAATAAACGACGACTACGACGAAAAAAACAGCAGCTGTCAAGATGCAGATTAAAAAAAAAAAGACAAAAAAAAAACCTACTTCCAAAAATACTTTTTTCAAAAATAAATCGACTTCTAAAGCAAATAAAAACCAGCCAAGTGCAAGTCGGACTCGTGCACCGAGGGTTCCAAACAAACCTCAGCTTAAAGGTATTATAAACCTGAGTATTTGATATGAATTTAAATTTAATACCTCTACGCGTTCATGAGGAAAGGGGTGAAGTTTAAAATTATTAATATAATTTTTACAAAAAAATTACGGATTTTGCAATTTTTCCTTTATCTTTGCTAGAAGACGTTGCTTCGTACTAAATTTCAAGATTTGATTTCACGGGAAGTACCCTGAAGTTTTTGGTTCCCTTGCGTGTCGAAAATTTTTGGAAATTTGCGGCATAAACAGCTGTATCTTTTGATTGCGTTGGCTTAGAAGTTTGTTTTTTTCACAGCTTCAAGCTTCTTTTTTTTCAATTTCAGTTTGATACCTTCTCGAGTTCTTGAGAAAAAGGGTCTTGACAGACAGACGGACGGACAACAAAGTGATCCTATAAGGGTTCCGTTTTTCCTTTCGAGGTACGGAACCCTAAAAACGAAAAAAAACAAACATAACTTTCGTTTCGGAAGTCGGTGTCTTTGGTACCTCTTGTTTTTATCGTTTTTCAACACTGACAGCCGAATTCGTTTCATTTGTTTATATTTTATTGTGTTTTGTTTTAGAAGGCGGTTTATTTTTTGTGAAGAAGTTTTTATTTTTCGTTTTTAGTTTTAGTAGGTAACACTGAAAATTAAGCAAAGTCTGTAGAAAGGTGCCTAAAGGATTGACAAAATACCTATATCTGAATATTGTGCAATGCCAACAATATTACATATGACGGCGCGTCGACGTCGAAATTAAAAAGTCAACAGCAAGAGTGGCTGTATGGTCGCTGCCATGGTCAAAGCCACTCTAGCGGAGCGTCGTGTCGATGGCAGCGAGGCGACCATCTTTGAAAAACGGACTGTTTTGAAAAAGGGCGCCAGCGTACCATGTCTACGACAAATCGATTTCCATTGCCTCAATCCAACTGCTTTTTAGGGTTCCGTACCCAAAGGGTAAAAACGGGACCCTATTACTGCGACTTCGCGGTCCGTCTGTCTGTCTGTCAGTCACCAGGCTGTATCTCATGAACCGTGATAGTTAGACAGTTGAAATTTTCACAGATGATGTATTTCTGTTGCCACTATAACAACAAATACTAAAATAGAATAAAATACATATTTAAGTGGGGCTCCCATACAACAAACGTGATTTTTTGCCGTTTTTTGCGATAATGGTACGGAACCCTTCGTGCGCGAGTCCGACTCGCAATTGGCCGGTTTTTTTAAATAAGATTTGTGAAGTCTTAAAGACTAGAGACTATTGTTTTAATATCTGAAGGTTAATTTGAGTGATATTGTGATTATTGTGGTATTCTGCAGTACAGATCCACATATTTTAGTCTATTTACTTTTTATAATACTATACAAACCACACATTTTTATCTTTTGAATTTGTATCAACTCATGTGACTCACTTTTATGCATTCTTTGATACTGTTAGCACCTGAAAAGCATACTTTTAGTTATCTCCGATTGTTTTAACATCCAAACTTATTTTATACCGCTAATTTCTAAAATCTTATAATATTTTATACTCTGACATTTTCATCTGAACTGACATCTGTATGTCCATTTCATTTTCTTTAGTCATAGAAATAACATACCATGGACAGTTCTTCTTCTTGATCTTCTACAAAGCTGGTTGTACATACATTATAATCTTCAAAATTAGGGCAGCGGCAGACGGCCCCCTCTGTAAACCATTTTTTATTCGTTCTGGTCATGAGATTTGAATTTGAAATTCAGAAGATATGAAAAAACGAGGAAAAACGGGCGTCAGTTTTTTAGTTTGGTTTTGGATTTAGCTAGGAAAGCTTAACTTTTTTTTCGCTTGAATTGATTATTTTAAACAAAGTTAATTTAAATACTTAGACTCTATCCTGAACAGTTCAGTGTATCAAGCGTGTGTAACGGACTGACGTCAGCCTACGTGCAATCGACCAATGCTCGCCGAGTCCACCGAAGCCAAGCCGCCATATTGAAACCTTCCCTCCAGTCAAGGCATGTCAAGCAGCGAGGATGTGTTAATATAAGCGATTGCCAGTCATTTATTTGTCTCTTTCGATTGTGAATACAAGATCTGAATAAAGCTCTCTCCGGTTTTTACCCGACTGCCGAAGGAGGGTAATGTGTTTATCAGTCTATGTATGTATGTATGTATGTTTGTTCCTATGTGGCGTTCTAGAGACCAAACGCGTGGGCCGATTTTGATGGTTCTAACATCAATATCGTACATCTGGTTTTGGTCAGCCAGCTCGCGAATATGTATCCTCCGGCTGCACAGCATGATTTTCTGCTTGTTTATGTCTTTTTAGTTCGCTTTTCAAGCAGTCGGGTTTTTTGATATTTCCAATTAACTTTTTTATTAATCCGTTTCACTCAGAAGTGGTATACACAAAAAGTAAGCTTCGTTTTAACAACATATCCACGCCATAACCGCAAGATCACCCTGAATCTGAAGAAAAACCGAAAAAGTTTGTGTTATTCACGGACTGAACGACACTACAACTACACACACTCTACACCCCCCCCCCCCTCTCTCTCTCTCTCTCTCTCTCTTTGCTACACTCTGTCATCGACCCGACTGCACGCCGAGCAAGACTACATCAAACTCTTCAACATGTGCTGCGTGTGACTGCAAGGAGAGGTCCTAACAAGGTCCGAGAGCTGCCAGGAGCCACAGCCAGTCTGCCAGGAGCCACAGCCAGTCTGCCAGGAGCCACAGCCAGTCTGCCAGGAGCTACGGCCAGTCTGCCACTTGTATTACTCGTTGCCATACTCTCAATAATAAGGATAAAATTAATTCGTGTAACCAGCATCCGTGTATGATATGCGGATTCACGATTGAAGAGCGATTATTTCGCAAAAATAAGCCTGCTGATTTTTTGACGTAAAGCAAGAATCGCGCGATGATTGTACAATCTCTGCGCAAATATTGCTGATTGCTGTTTCATACGTAATAAGCCTGCCGGTGCCCCACTACAGACTCTCGAAAGCATTCATGTCAAATAAAAAAATGCTGGAAATTAAAGCTAAAAATGTAGCTACCAGTTTTATTAAATAGTTCAGTATTTTTAGATTTAGCTATAAAGTAGCTAAGTTGGCATCACTGTACGCGCTGTACTGGCGCGGATAGGTGCGTGAGGTTGCATACGATTTCATATAAAGATTTATAAAATGCGATGACTGCGGCACGTGTGGTTCCTGCGGTGCACCTAGGAGCACGTTCACCTATAAAATATTGTTCAAGATGAACAGAAGTGGATACGATGCGTGCGGATAGCGCGGGGCCTTGAGAAAATGCGATGACTGCGGTGCGTGCGGCTCCTGCGGTGCGTCTAGGTGCGCGTTCACCTTAATATGGCGTTGAAAATCGTGGCGTTGATCGAAGTCTGGGGCAGCGCTGCAAAAACAAAACTATCAGAACTCCAAGTTGCCCAAAATAAACTCATAAAAATACTATTCCACTATCCATATCTAACATCAACCCGTAAAATGTATCAAGACACAAAATTAATTAATATAAAGCAACTATATATTTACAACACATGTATTTTCATCAGAAATATTCTCAACAAAAATGTTCACTCAAACTTAACACTCACCCAATATAAACAAGTTAGTCAACGTAGCACACGGCGAGCAAGCTTGCTAGTTTTACCTGGCAAAAAAATGCTAACTTTCGAAGGAGCACAACTCTATAATAAGCTACCGTCCTGTACAAAAAATCTGCACTCTTTCAATGCATTCAAGACTCAACTTAGCCAGCACATAATTGCGGATCGATCACTTTTGGAGAAATGAATGCATTGGATGGGTAACTATTAAATTGTAATACTGATGACGAACTTTTTGTAATCTATTGTATATTTTTTTGTATTGTTCTCAAGTAAGTGACATATGTCTTTATTTGGAACTAGCTGCTTCGCGCGGCTTCGCTCCCGTGGGCCACCCCACAGGACCCATTTACGGGTTTAAAAAATAGCCTATGTTACTCAGGAATAACGTAGCTTTCTATTAGTGAAAGAATTTTTTAAATCGGTCCAGTAGTTTCGGAGCCTATTCGGTACAAACAAACAAACAAACAAAAAAATCTTTCCTCTTTATAATATTAGTATAGATAAAGTTTCTTTAAACCGAATACGGCGTTGAAAAAAGAACAATTAATTACGAATACCATCAAAACATTTTTTTTGTGAAAACCTACCCACGAGTTCAAGAAAATTGTATAATCCTGTTTACAGAAGTTTGCATTAAATGAATTATTAGTGGAGCAAGAACCTGCTTGATGAAAATAAAACACAACAGTTTTTGGCCTTAATATGTTTTCTTGGCCCAGGTAAGGTAATAATAAAAATAATAAGCGGTACTCCTGTACACGGCGCGTAACGTTAGGAGGTACCTCTCTCAGGAGCCCTGACCACCGGTAGCTTGGACCCTGTTCCCGATACCGGTGGGCTACTATTTTTGTATTTTTAAATGATTTTTTTTATTTTATTTTTTATAGAATAATATTTAAAAATGTAAAGATATGTAAATAAAATAAATAAATATTAAAATTATAATAAACAAAACAAACTGCCGCTGAACCATTGGGTGGGTGTTTCATTTAGATTCATTTAAATAAAAAGTGAAAAAATGCAACTGACATGGCTATATGTGAATAAATATCTTTAAAAGTACGTACCTAAGTTTGAATTAGAAAGCAAAAAAGCCATCACGTATAGATTTTGAGTTACATGAAAATGAAGACTTTTGAAAAAAAAATGTATATATATATTAGATGTGATCAACGCCGCCACCTACGAAATAATGACATGACGTCATACAAATCCTGCATCGCGCAATCAAAGTTTTCGTCGCGGTTTGAACGTATACAACAGTCCGACATCAACCTTTGGGCAGTTGCCCGGACCAGACAACGTCTGGTCAGAGGATCCTCCCTTTTCAATAAAGGTTTGTGGGACTCAAAACCCCGCTCCGTATATCCGCAAATGTGCATGTACGCATACATACAGTGCAGCAACCATACGTTGCTCCTTTGCGGCGTTGATAGCAGGCGGTATCGGATCGATATCGACAATCCAAACACCACATCTCCTAGGACGGAGAGGGTTCATAATTTTTGTGAAACTGGAAAAGAATAGGGTAAAATTTGCGATATATATTTTTGATACATCGGTCTAGAAAACTACAAGATATGATATTCTAATAAATGTGTTAAATCAATTAAAATTTCTTCATAGATAAATAAAGTCGATTGTTATAAAAAATCTGCTCAGAGTTAATGAAGTGAGTTAATATTTCAGCTGCCAAGCGTTAAATAAATCGTTGGACAAGCTTTAGTTATGTTCATAGTATCATTTCTTACGGTATTCTACTATAAGGATGGGCTGCAGGCATCGAATCTATGTTTATTCTGCAGAATATTCTTCCGAGGCTTTTTATGATCTCCGCAGGTACGATTCTCTAAAGAAACATCAATTGAACTTTCTTCCGAAAATAAAAATAAACTTCCAAACTTACAGCGGTTGAGCACTAAAAGGTACATAGGTAATTCAAACAATTGTGTTTCTATTGTGTCTGCTAATTATCGCTCAAGGGATTAATAACATTGTCACTGATGTCAAGTCTAGAACTAAAGGACTTGTCATGTACGCCTGGGGAACAGTGACCAATAACGATAGGTAAGTTCATACCTCAGTGGTAGATAAGATAAGGACGGCACGTAACTTGGCAAGGTTTTAGCGTAGTGGGGGTAAGTTCGCGCATAGTGCACTTATTGCAACAAAAAAATGGTCACTCTTATTGCTTGTCATTATTCTACGTTTATCCACGGGGTCTCATTGCTAAGAATGAAAATTTGGTTCAAATAAATCTCACTAGATGGCGCGATATGCACCTCCATCTGTTATTGAATGTGTGTAAAATTAATATTTTCTGGAATTGAACACAAAAATTGTATGTTCTTGTTTATATTGGGCTCTTAATTCACATTTCAAAGATTAGACGGATCATTTAAAATTGATGCCAATAGATGGCGCATTTTTAAATTTCTGAGGCATTCCACTCGATTGTTAAAGTTTGCATTTTAACACATTTTGGTACAAAAAAAAACTGTTTTTTTTTTTTTTTTTTTTTTTTCTGTGTGTCGTCTCGCAGTTCAGTCAAAGTGACCGGTAACTGCTTAACCGGGCTTTCCTACGGAGACTAAGCTAAATAGCCTCCAGCTAGGCAAAAATTTCTAAACCTAAGCGACAACGCTGAGGGCTACCCCAGTTGGGGTCGAACCTCGGCTCAGGGCGTCGCTGGGGGGACAACTAAGGCTGGATCTTAATAAAGTGATTCTACCATCCGTTCGGAATAAGCCTACGTGGAGAAGAACGGACAAGAAACTCCAATTAACTAACTAGAATTTAACTATTGCACAGCGCGTTAAACGGGCTGGCTTGTCGATCTTTACTGGGACGTCGCGACGGGCCTCGGCGGCGAGGACGGAACGAAGGCGGTCTGTGTAAGCGAATTGTGCTGGTCTCTTTTTTGCTCTCTTGGAGCAGGGTAGTGGCGTCATCGGGGGTGGAGAGAGTGAGCCTTGGTCGGCGAACTTTAGAGATTTTTGAGACTTCATAGCGGGAGGCCGCTAGAATTAGGGGGTTGCCTTGATTGACAGCCGAGTCGAAGAAGCGCTTGGTAATGCGCTTCATGAATTGTTGGACTGTGGGGATTCTGAGATCGACATGGAGTTCCTGGTTACGAACGTACCAGGGGGCTCCCGTGATCTTTCTAAGAAATCGGTTTTGTATAACCTGAAGTTTGTGAATGTGGGTGGGACATGCGTGTGCGAAGACTGCACAGGCATAGGTCATGATGGGACGAATAACCGCAGTGAAAGTGCGCAGTTTGCACCTAAGTGACAAACTGCTGCTTGCGTTTATCATCCCATGAAGTCTGCCCATAGCGAAGGCGGCCCGCGAACGTGCCGCCTTTATGTGCTTGGCGAAAGTGAGGTGATCGTCTAATGTGACGCCCAGGTACTTGGCTTGCCTTTCCCAGGGGATCGGCTTACCGTACATGGTGATGGGTTTGGGGGGACGGTGTTTTTTGAAAAGATGCCTATACCTCGTGAACAGGACAGCCTGACTTTTGTCGGGATTGACTTCAATTCTCCAGAGGCTGAACCATTTCGCCATAGCGTTGGCTGCTCTCTGGAGATTTAGGGCAATGGCATTGGGTACTAAGCCCGTGTAATAGAGAGCCGTATCGTCAGCGAAGAGTGCCAACTGGGTCCCTGTGGTGATATGCGACCTTGATGTAGCAAGCCAGTTTTAATACTTGATTGACAACACTGTCAACTTGTCATAATATTATACTGTGTCAATACTATACGAAAAGCATGTTGAATTTTTAAATGAATAAAGCCATAATTCGATGTGAAATGGTTTAATTGTACTACAATTTATTCATTTAAAATTATTGCTGAAACTATGGACAAATATCTAAAGCCCGATCGGTTCGAAGCGGATCCGACATCAAGCTCGGACCAATCATCTGACTGGACTCATTGGAAGCAAACTTTTACCAACTTTGTTCAAGCAATAGAATCAAATACAACCAAGGGCAGTTCTGTAAGTCAACACAAGTACCAACTACTTGTCAATTACATTTCGCCATCGCTATACCGCCAGATACAAGACATAAAGGACTTTGATTTAGCCTTAGCAAAACTAGATGGGATATTTCTAAAACCAATAAACGAAGTATACTCACGGCATCATCTAGCAAAACGTCATCAACAGTCTGGGGAGACAATCGACCAATACGTTCAAACCTTAAAACAGTTAGCAAAGAATTGTAATTTTAGATCAGTGAGCGCTGAAGAAAATGAGAACGAATACGTACGAGACGCCTTCATCGCAGGGCTATCGTCATCAATAATAAGACAACGTCTCTTAGAGAACAGTACACTCACTCTAGATACAGCTTACCAACAAGCAAGATCACTCGAAATGGCACAAAATCAAAACAATTCTTACCGACGAGACACTATGCCAATCGTAAGTCATACTGATAATACTGCAGCTGTTTCGAGAATTCCTGCAAGAAAAGAAACATGCTATTTTTGCGGTAAACTGCGCCATCCTCGCTCCGAGTGTCCGGCATATAACACAATTTGTACAAACTGTGGTAAAAAAGGTCACTATGCTAAAGTTTGTTTCAGCAAAAGGCCTCGAGCAGCAGCAAGTGAGACATTAGAAGAGGAGCATGCCACCAATTCCATGTCCACATCGTCACATACCTTTTCTTGCATAGTATCGGCTGCAGATCTGCGAAGAGCTACAATACCAGTTGTTATAAACGAGAAGACGACAGCTAGAGCACTTATCGATACAGGTAGTACAGCCAGTTTTATTGATCGACGCCTTGTTGATATATGTAAACTTGACATCGCTCCCTGCAAGCAGAAGATCACAATGGCAACGTCTAACTTATGCACCGAAGTAAATGGATCATGCTCATTGAAGATGACCATACAAAATCAAAAAATCGACGCCTCTCTGATGATAATGGATGGGCTATGCTCAGATATAATTCTTGGACATGATATCCTGCAGAACCACAAAGCTTTAGAGATGCGATTTGGTGGTTCTAAGCCAGCACTGAAACTATGTGTTCTGTCCGAAGCGAAAATCGAACCTGTCGGTCTATTTACAAACCTACTCCCTTTTATGAAGCCGATCGCTGTTAAATCTAGAAGGCACTCTGATTCAGATACTATATTCATCGAAGCGGAAATACAAAAACTGCTAGAAGACAAGATTATAGAGCCAAGCGTTTCGCCGTGGAGAGCTCAAGTTCTTGTGACGTCAAGTGAACATCACAAAAAAAGAATGGTCATTGATTATTCGCAAACAATAAATAGGTACACACAACTTGACGCTTATCCATTGCCACGACTGGATGAGATCGTTTCAAAAGTAGCCAAACATAAAGTATATAGCAAAATTGATTTACGCAGTGCTTACCACCAAATTCCGATTTTAGAAGACGAAAAACAATATACAGCTTTTGAAGCAAGCGGAAATTTGTACCAATTTCGACGCATACCGTTTGGTGTAACAAATGGAGTAGCAGCATTTCAACGAGCTATCAATTCTATCATAGAAAAAGAACGCTTACAGGGCGTATACGCCTATTTAGATGACATAACAATTTGCGGATCTGACCAAGCTGATCACGATGAAAAACTACGTTTATTTCAACAAGTTGCTACTCGGTACAACTTAACTCTGAACCTACAGAAAAGCGAATTTTCAAAAGCAGAAATAAACTTGCTAGGCTATAATATCTGCAACAACGTAATCAAGCCGGATCCTGAGCGACTTCGCCCACTTTTGGATATGCCAACACCTGATGACCGAGCATCACTTCGAAGGGCCATGGGTGTTTTTGCACATTATTCTAAATGGATCCCAAAATTCTCGGACAAAATAAAAGTTTTGGCAAAATCAGAGACATTCCCACTATCGCCTGAAGCTATACAAGCATTTCAATCGCTTAAAGTAGAAATAGCCAGGTCAGCTATCAACGTTATTGACCCCAAGACACAACTTACAGTTGAAACTGATGCATCTGACCATGCCATAGCTGCTGCACTTACTCAAGAAGGAAGACCAGTAGCATTTTTTTCAAGGACTCTAAGCATTCATGAACGCAATCACTCTGCAATAGAGAAAGAAGCAGCGGCTATTGTTGAATCTATTAGGAAATGGAGACAATATCTTTTGGGTAAAACATTTCAACTGATTACTGACCAAAAATCTGTATCTTTCATGTTTGACCAAAAACATAGCTCTAAAATAAAGAATGACAAGATACAGCGATGGCGACTAGAACTTTCAAGCTATAGTTTTGATATTACATATCGCCCAGGCAAGGACAATATCGTAGCTGATGCTCTCTCAAGAGCTAATGTAACAGCATCAACACACTCAAGCACTGAAAACCTTCTCGAACTACATAAGAATTTGTGTCATCCCGGAATAACTCGTATGGTTCACTGGGTTAGAGCTAAAAATTTACCATACTCAGTTGATGATGTCAGGAGAATCACGGGATCGTGCACAGTCTGCGCTGAAATAAAACCAAGATTTCTTAAAACGAAGGGGACATTAATTAAAGCAACTGCTCCATTTGAAAGGATTGCAATTGATTTTAAGGGTCCATTGCCCTGTGAAACTGCAAGGAACCGTTACATACTGACTGTAATTGATGAATTCTCCAGGTTTCCTTTTGCGTTTCCTTGCTCTGATGTGAGCTCAGAAACTGTTAAAAAGAAGTTATCGGAATTATTTGCATTATTCGGTATACCGACCTACGTTCACTCTGATAGAGGAACCGCATTCGTATCAGCAGAGTTGAAAGATTTTCTTCACGGTATTGGTGTAGCAACTAGCTATACAACGCCATATAACCCTCAAGGCAATGGCCAAACTGAACGATACAATGGAATTATTTGGAAAACTGTGCAACTCTCGTTAAAATCACTGAATCTGCCAATCAGTCGCTGGGAGACAGTCCTCGATCAGTCGCTCCACTCCATACGATCCTTATTGTGCACAGCGACTGGATGTACACCTCATGAGCGGATGTTCACTCATCCTCGCAGATCTTCAAACGGACAATCAATGCCAACATGGCTTTCAGAGGCGGCGAGGGCACTGTTAAGGAACAATGCAAGGAAAAGCAAGTATGACCCAATCGTCGAAGAGGTAGAGCTAGTCGAGGCCAACCCTCTGCATTCTCACGTAAGGCTACGAAATGGCCGAGAGTTAGTAGTTTCGAACCGTCACTTGGCGCCTACGGGAAATGATACATCTGATACTGAAGATCATGAGATAGAATCTGACTCAAGTTGGATTTCTGCAGAATCTAATGAACCAGAAGTTCAAGTTTCTATTGATCCAACCAGTAGTAATCAAGAACCCATTTCGCAAAGCCCTGCACCTCGTCGTTCGACAAGAGAGCGCCGACCTCCGTCTTATTTTGAAGATTATGTCACTTCTTAACCACGGGAGAATGTGGTGATATGCGACCTTGATGTAGCAAGCCAGTTTTAATACTTGATTGACAACACTGTCAACTTGTCATAATATTATACTGTGTCAATACTATACGAAAAGCATGTTGAATTTTTAAATGAATAAAGCCATAATTCGATGTGAAATGGTTTAATTGTACTACAGTCCCTTTAGTTTTTGGGATATCGCTGGTGTACAGCGTGAAGGATAGAGGGGACAATACGCAGCCTTGAGGGACTCCGGCTCGTATGGGGTGAGGGGAGGAGAGTTCTCCCTCGACACGGTAGCGGAAAGTTCTGTTCGACAACCAGTCTCGTAAGATGAGCACGAGACAATCTGGCACACCAAGTTTGTATAGCTTATAAATTAAGCCATTGTGCCAGACTTTGTCGAAAGCTTTCGCTATGTCGAAGAACAAGGCACCCGTTGACAGACCACGCTGGAACCCAGCACTAGTGTGTTCAACGATACGGTGCACTTGTTGGATGCAAGAATGTTTGGCTCGAAAGCCGAATTGTTCTTGGGGGATGAGGTTCTTTCGCTCGGCAAAGTCTTTGAGCCGCTTATAAATAAGTCGCTCATAGACTTTTCCGAGAGAGTTAACCAGACTGATAGGGCGGTAGCTGGTAGGCTCCGATTTCGGTTTACCCGGTTTAGGGATGCCTATCACAGCGGCCTGTTTCCAGGCTTGTGGGAAGATGTTTTTGCTCAATGCAGCGTTGAAAATGGCCGTCATTAGCAATATTAAATGGCAGGGGAGGAGTTTCAACACCTTATTGGTGATGCCATCTAAGCCCGGGGCTTTGTGGGGGTGAAGATTTTTGATGACCTCCTCTACTTCGTCAGGGGTGACGGGAGGTAGCGGGTCATCAGGGTCTTCGACGGGGGGAAGGGAGGTCCTACGTTCGACTTCAGCGTCTACCATGTCTAGGTGAGCTTGGTCTACTGGTTGGGAGCTGGGTGAGCATTGAAGTTCGAGACTGTCAGCCAGGCATTCGGCTTTTTCAGAGTTTTCAAATGCTACACTCTTATCAGGGCGAATGAGCGGGGGAAAGGCATTCTCTTCAGTGGAGCGTAATTTCCTCTGAAGGTGCCAGAAGGCATGGTGGTTGGGCTCAAGTTCGCTAAGCAACTTATTCCATCCCGACGAACGGTGCTCATCAGTACGTTTCTTTACAGCAAGCTGTAATCTACGCATGTGAGCAACATTCGCGGGACAGGGAAAGTTCCTGCGGGCACGGACAGCTGCGTTCTTCTCGGTTATCAACTTCCGTATATCGTCCGGAAGTTTCCCTTGCTGGATGTCCAGCACTGGAACCTCCCTCGAACATTCGTTCAGGACCGATTGTACGTGAGTTGTAAGCGAGTCGATCGCCGCCGTCGCGTCTGCGACTGAGTCTATGAGATTGGGGATTGAGTCTAACTGGGGGGACTTGGTGGATTTCAGTTTCTCACTTACTTTCCTCCAGTCTGTGATCTTTTTAGTAGGGGGAGGCTGTCCTAGATCAGGGAGGCCTAAGCGACTGCCTAGGTCCATGACCACTGGACGGTGATCTGAATGGAGCTCGTCTAGCGCATCTATCGAACGTAACCGAAGGTTAACGTTCTTAAATAACGCTACATCGAGGATGTCTGGTCTATGGGCGGTGTTATTAGGGAAGTGAGTGAAGCTCATTGGGGCAATAACATCGTAATGGAGGGAAGAGCCTAGGTCCAGCACCAACTTTCCCCTAGAGTTGGTAACGGTACTGTTCCAGGCTGGATGTTTAGCGTTGAGATCACCCGCTAGGATAACGGAATCACTCAAGCTGAAGAGGGTAGTGAGGTCGTTTTTAAAAGCATCAGGGTTGGAATTCCCCGATGACGCCATGTGAGGAGGGCAATAGGCGGAGATGATGGTTATCGTTTGATGACCAGTCATTCCTAGCCGACAGGCTGAGTACTCAAGGTACGAAGTGGGGGCGGGTGGAGTGACTACGCTACAGTGGAGCTCATTTTTGTAGTAAATGAGAGTGCCACCGCCGTGGCAGCGCGTCCTATCATTCCGAACTATGCGGAAGTTGGGAATTTTGGGATCGCGTCTGTGAGGTTTTAGGAGGGTCTCTTGGATAAGGAAGATGTCCAGCTGATGATCGCGAAGGAACGTGGCAATCTCATCACGCTGTGTATTAATGCCATTGGCATTGAAAAAACCTAACCTAAGGGATCGTGGTTTGTGGCAATTAGCTTTTAATTGCGACACCATTTTCCGTTCCTATAAACGAGGCTGTCTAATTCCTTCGTGATAGAAGGATACCTCTCGAAAATTTCGAGGCAAGCAATGGGGTCTACGGAATTTGCTGGATTTGTTAATTCAGCATGGAGGGCACGGGCTTCTGGAGTCATCCAGATCGCATATGCGCCGAGAATAGTCTGGGCTACACTGCGATAGGAAGAAATTTGGGCGGGTTGAGTTATTGGGGGGGGGCGCGCGTCAACTCGGGTGGTGGAAGCCACCTTGTTGGTATGCGCTGGGCCCGTAGTGGCCGGGGGGGAGCTAGGCACTGGGATGCTAAGTTCCATCAGCGCCGGAATGGTTTGGGATTGAGAGGGCACCAGGGCCGGGAAGGCCTTTTGGTGATTGAGCTTACCCCATGGTGAGACTCTTTGAGGAGCGAGTCTCTGGGGGGGGCTTGCGAGGAGGGAATGCTCGCATGAGGGTTTTCGCGCTGTTGGCGAGAAGTGAAATTCTTGGCCATTTTAGGCGCAAGCTTAGGGGCTTTTGGACAGCCTCGGTAGTTAGCCGGGTGCCCTACTTGGCCACAGAGCACGCAGCTGGGAGGCTCCGTGCATTCTGAGCGGTCTTTGGGACGGGGACAGTCCTTTGTGCTGTGGTCGCCTGTGCATTTTACGCACCTGGGGGTGGCGAAGCAGTTGGTCTGAGAGTGACCGTATAGTTGGCAGTTGTGACACTGACCAACGAGATGGGGACGGTAGGGCTTTTCTATAGATATGCCCGACAGGGAGCACACAGTTTTGATGTTGAAGATTGGGTGGTAGCCCTCAGTAGGGCTACACACAACCAGAACAATATCATATAGTTGTCCACCTCTTGCTTTATGCAAGCGGTGGACCTCTAAGACGGGGATATTTTGGTTGATTAGATCCTTTCGGATCTCATCAGTGGGGATTTCCTTGGGGATACGGCGGATCACCACTCGGGTGGACCGTTCCTCCGGGAGGGTGTAGGTGTGGAACGAAATGTTCCTGCCTTTGAGAAGGCGAGTTAACTCTCGGAAATCACGAGAGGTGGGGACTAAGATTTTAATGCCCTGCTGGCAAGCAGTGGCTTTTGAGTAACTGATTTTACGCTCAGTGCAAGCGTTCGAAACGTCGCTCCACTTCGCTTTATCTTGAAGATAAATCGGTGGAGGGGGAGGGATCTTCCTAGCGGAAGCTGTTTTCATGGGGCTGGGGGGGCGACTTGACCGCTGGGAAGCGGTAGTGTGGGCGGTTTGAGTGTCCGCCTGGGAAGACGGTACGGGAGAGGGGCAGGGGGAGGCGACGGGTGACGCAAACGGGGTTGCGACAAAGGTCTTTTTGGCCTTAGAGGCCTGGGCAGGGGCTTTATGTTTCTTCCTCTTGCCTCCTACGACTTGAAAGTCGTCTTCCTCCGAGGAGGTGGAGGGAGAAGAGGAGTCATGGGATTCGGGGGCTTCCTCCATAGGGGAGTCTGGGCGGGAGTTGGGCTCATTTGCCTGAGTAGGGGCGGGCGAGCTAAGCTCTTGACTAGGCTGAGGGACGGGGGAAGGCGACCTTGGTGAGTCGGTAAAAGCCATGAGAGGGGCTGGGGCGGGCGGGGTGGGGGTTGTAGCCGCTTTGAATGCGGCTGCGTATCTTTTCTTTAACTTAGGATCCGTCAGGAGGATCTCCTGAAGGAGGTCAACAACTGCCGCGAACGACATTGTTGACGAGAGAGGGGGACTATTGCCGGTGAGGCCGGTAAGGGGTGTCTTCCCCGGGTGGATTGGCCCGGGGATGTGTGCAATCCTACCCTCCCAGTCGGGTTAGACTGGGAGGTGAGTTCCTGGTGAGCCCTAAGCTTGTCAACCTGCCACCAGTCTTATTGGGTGACAGGGCCCTAAGGTACCGGTAAACCCACCGAAGGTGGGCCACCCACCAATGTGTACCGAAGAAGTCTGGCACGTCGGGGTAGACACACCCGACCGTGCCAGGTGAATGCTGGGGGACGAAGCGGGGGTTGACTAGGCTATCTACCAAGGCCAACTGATCCCGCTCCCGACTCCAATGACTGCCGTGTCCTTAAGGGACTTGGCGGGTGCTTGGGGCACACCCCACTGGCTTGTTAACACCGCTAGGTTTCCCGCCAGGGACCACAAAGAGTGGATTTGCCCGGAAGGGCCAAAATAGCTGCCACTACTAGTAACCAAAGTTACTAGTAGCGACACCTTTGGAGCGGCGTGCGGAGACGCGACGGCCGCAGTGACGTCACGCAGAGGGGCGCGACGAGGCGGAGAGTGGGGGCGCCGGAGAGCGCGGTGGGGCGACGAGCAGCGAGACGTCCGCACGGAGCGACGGCTGGCGAGCTACAAAAAAAAAAAAAAACTGTAAAAACGTGCAAATAAATACTAGAAAACAAACATTCACGGTATTTAAAGAAAAAAATTGTCACGAACCTAGTAAACCCTTTTACTTGCAAGTCGCTGCTTACACCATCTATCTATCACCGTGAAACAGAATTGAATGCGTTCGATGTACAAAAAATTACCAGATTAAGCAGACGAAAAACGCTAGTTACGTCGGCACGGCTTCTTTGTATGGGATGAGGTATCTGTATGCTAGTATTATATTATCTGTGGTTTATCATAATTTATTTTAAACATATCTGTTTAGAAGAATGTTTAAGAAAGGAGAGGAATTCGTAAAGTTTATTAGGTGCAATAAACAAAATATATGCACTTAAAGGTTAAGAAATTCAGGCTTTTTCTATATTAAAGCAAAAATCGAGTAGTCGTTAATAATCATAATATGTCGTCGTCACCACTATCGTTTTATAAAAGTGTTACCTCTGCGATGAAAATAATTTGTTACCGGTGTTTGTTCCTGTCATTACAATTCAATATAAAAACTCAACAAAAACAAACTGTAGAATTTTAATTCACGCAAGTGTATTCGGTAGCTAACGGAACGTGAGCCCGACTCGATTGGTCAGTGGATCCTTGGGTCGATTGACAAACCAATCGCGCGCTCGGAACGATGAAACGCGCCCACGTCCTGCCTGATAACCAATGAGACCTAAAACGTATCCTGCGCATCTAACGACTCTTGCCAAGTTACGTGCTAGCTGCTGTAGGTTAGTTCGTTTTAAGACAATTCCGATAAAGAAACTATCTAATAACATTGTCTTTTATATAAAACACAATTCTGCAGTATTCAAATTATTACGTGACGCTGGTTATTAATCTTTATTACAAACGCTTGTCTCTACACGCGCTGGTACTCAAATACTAAGATAATATTTTTTATACCACTCTCTCTAAAAAGTTAATTTTTTTCACTGAAAACAGTGAATAAAAAGCACTGTTAGTCACTGTTTTGGTGTTTGTTTTTGGAACACACCAATGTATTGAACCTCCGTCTCAATGCTATAGAACCTCCTTTATTGCGCAAAAAATACTCGATACAAAATTCTTGTGCAGAGAATACTCGACTTTAAAACTCCTTTTTCGATTTTAATTTTGAGTTTGTTTATATTTAGGATTTTAATAATGATTCGCTATGCTCGTGATTCAATCATCATGAATCTCTCTCCCTACGGTCGTGATTTAGTCGTTAGAATCCTTCACTTGCTCGTGATTCATCTATGGCCCTCGCTTTAAATCCGTCCTTTATTCACTGATTGCATAATATACTATTCTAATTTCTCTTGTGAAGTTAGATTTTAAAACTCCTTCAGTTACCATTGTCCTATGTGGGCCCGTTTTTAGACGTGAGCCGCTGAAAACGTTTCAATGTTCATGTAACAACAAAAAGCCCTTTTCTTAGTCCGCATGATTATGCAACTACGAAACCCTATTACTGCGCGTGGCCCGATACTCACTTGGCCGGTTTTTTTATTTGGGTGTGCGCACTACAGGTTTGCAGAAGTTTCTGGTCTCTACAGTCTTGTGAGGAACAAAGATCGCTCTTAGCGGTTAGCTGCGACCACGTTACTCCATTTAATTTCTTCATCTTTTCGCCTTGCATTAATTTTTTTTGAGAACGTTCTCTGCGTGCCCCGTAGGTAGCCAATCTGATTTTTTTTTTATCAAATTATTATTTATTATAATATTATTTTTATTTCATTACTTATAATTATTATTAACTAGATAAGTTGCATCTGTCAACCGCGTCCGATAATTTGTTTCCAGCTTAGGCTAGGTAACCGTGGCAACAATGCCACGCCGTAATGATGTTGGAACATTTCAAACGTTAATAAGCGGTTTAAGAAGTGATGAGCGAAAGATCTACAATTACTTTAGAATGTCTATTCGTTCCTTTGATTTATTTTGCGTAAGTTAAAGGAAGCGTAAGAGCACAAAATACAAGATTCAGAGATTGTATTACGCTACGAGCCGACAAGTGTTAACGGCACTATACAAAGCAGTATGCCAATATTATATCCGACCCGAGGGAAATCAAAAACGAAAACAAATAGGTTGCAAAAACAATAACTTCCGAAAAGAAAGTTATTTTTCGTTTTGGAAGTCTGTTTATTTTTTTTGTTCAGAAGTTTTTTTAATGTTTTTATTACTTATGAAAATTAAGCAATTTTTATAATTTTACTGTTGATCAAAGATTTCAAGGGAAAGAAACATGTGAAGAATAGCCAAGCCTGAAAGATTAATTTAAGATTTATTTATTAAATAGGTTGCATAGCTAAGCATTTCAAAACTATAAAATGTATATTTTTGAACGAGTGGATGAGTGATAGAATGAGTGAAAGGTGAAACAAAAAAATTAAGATAGAAATAGATAGAAAATAATAATTTATTTAAAACACAGCAAATGTGTGCAAACAATAAAACAAATACAAAAATTTAACAAATGATTACAAAATTACACAAGGATTAATCTAAATAAATTACCATTAACATGTAATTTAAAACTAATCACATCACATCATCAGCCTATTAATGTTCCCACTGCTGGGACACAGGCCTCCTCTCTGTGAGAGGGGATGGGCCGTAATCCACCACGCGGGCCCAGTGCGGGTTGGTGGATGTCACATGTCTTTGAATTTTTGGTTCTAGGACATGCCGGTTTCCTCACGATGTTTTCCTTCACCGTTTTTTTTTAAACTAATAATATAATTAAATTAAAAACGAATTTACAAACAACTAATTAAATTAAAAACTAATTAAATTAAAAACTAATTAAATTAAAAGTGAATTAAATTAAAAACTAATTAAATTAAAAGTGAATTAAATTAAAAACTAATTAAATTAAATACTAATAAAATAAAATTAAAGCTCCCCCCACGCCGCGTAGCTGCTGCATCCGTCACCGCCTGATACTTACGCGCCACAGATGTAGTATCTATGGCGCGTACGTATACATGCAGTGCAGCAACCACACATTTTTCTTCTGTGGTGTTGATTTTAGCCGATATCGTATCGATATCGACAGACCAAACACCACATCTCCTAGGACGGAGAGGAGCTCCTCAAAATTCTGGTGAAGCTGGAAGAAAATTGGGTAAAATTAGCAATATTTATTTTAGATACATCGATCTAGAAAACTACAAGATGTGATATATGATATAAACTTTCGTACGATATGAATTTCGTTTTTTCAACATTCTGGCTGACTTCTCTAATTTGGACACGTATCGGATCCAACTCTTGCGTGGTCTTCTCTGTGATCGCTTGGAGTATCTGATTGAAGGTGGAACGCTAGATGAAAGCGTTTCGGAGGAGCTCAGCGATTGTTTGCGCATATTGCGGGAACAGTACGATAATCATGACGTGCGATTAATTCGTACGTATAACGCGGTATATACGACCACGGGAACTACGCCCGCTGACCGGGAACCTGCAGCCGCACCCGAACCGGATACCACACCCGAAACCAAAACTGAACCTGCACCGCACGAACGATGATGTGCCGATCCAAAAAAGGCCCTTTTCAGGGCCGCATATGATTCGATATGTTTCTCTAAAGGAATTGTCTAAAAACGAACTTACTTACCCTCTGTGATATTATGTATTTACTTACAGAAGTACATGGTACTGTTGCGACCGAGCGAACGCAAATCCTCCCGCTCGATCAACCGCAACCAACTTACAAAATTCAGTTTGATATCTGCGGAGCTGTTATGTTAAATATTCTTCCAAAAGGTCTATATGTCGCAGGGATATGATGAAAACAGGGAATTGATCAAATCTCTAAGCGATTTGATCAAATCACGGAGGATGTTAAAACGGACAGGTTAGGTTCGAAGGGGATGACGGGAGCTGAAGTGAGCGAGCAAAGCGAGCGAACTCAGCTCCCGTCATCTCCTTCGTGTTAGGTTACTTTAGACCCTGCATACAGAAATAGGAGCCCCGCGCAGCGGGGCTCCGTCGGCTCTATTTTAACATCCTCCGTGATTTGATCAATTCCCTGTTTTCATCATATCCCTGCGACATATATATTGCTGCTCTAATGCCTGGTTTTCCAAACATTTGAGTATTTCGAAATTTCTGATACTATCGAAAGCTTTCGTATGAAGGAGGAGCTCGAGGCTAAATAATAACAGCCGCACGGGTCGATCTTCAAGGTTAAGCAACGCTTGACGAGGTCGGTCCGTGGATGGGTGACCATTTCAACATACCGATTTTCCTCCGTGCCTCAGAAAGCACGTTAAGCCGTTGGTCCCGGCTGTCATTTGAAGATCTTTGACAGTAGTTACGGGTAGTCAGAAGCTTGAGATCTGACACCAGTATTGCGAAGGGGTATCGTGTTACCCAGTTACTGGGTTGTGGAGGTCACATAGGCAGTCGCTCCATGTAAAACACTGATACTCAGCTGAATCCGGTAAGACTGGAAGCCGACCCCAACAATAATTGGGAAAAAGGCTAGGCAGATGATGAAAGCTTTCGTATAATCTACGAAGGCTAAGTAGAGTGGTTTGGTCTGAATGTTATTCAAGGAGTTAGTTCAAGGTTGGTTGTTGAGAAACAATGGTGAAATCCGGATTGTTTTGGTGGCTGATGTTTATCCTGTTTCTATATTTCGATCTTCCCCAGGGCTTCTTTTATAGCGCATCTTAATGAGTGCTTTGTGCACTTCATAACCGTTTATTGGGTGAATATTCGTTCTTGATTTCTGGTAAGGATGGTTCGAAATATACTAACCACATTCTATACGTAATTACGTATAGAATGTGGTTAGTTGAATTTCGTTGCTATTTCCACATATTTTTCACTATTGTAATGTTTTTTTAACTAACTTTCCAAAAAGAAGGAGGTTATATGTTCGACTGTATGTATTTTTTTATTTATGATTACCGATTTCTCCGTCAATTGTGGACCGATTTAGAAATGTTTTTTCTAAATCGTTCTACAATTGACTGACAATTATTATTATTATTAATATGTTAGAAAGGGTACCCGAGGTGGTCCCATAAAAATATAGTGAAGATCTGATAAAGAGATATACAACACTAGTCATCAATAAATGACGGCAAATCTATCGGCTTTGCTGCAATCACATGTCTGTTTATAAAGATTATACTGTTAAACTTCCCCACTAGGTGCCACAAGTTTCAAAAAACGATGCCATACAGAAAGTGTCAAAAAAAGAAAAAACAAAAGCAACACCGACCGAGCGGGTTTTACAGCCAAACGGTTGGAGTTAGTCTTCAAATTTTCACAGTATAAGCATCTTGTTGACCCAAAGCCATACAAACTGTCAAAAAATATTTTTAACATATAAAAGCTGCCGTGATTTTTAACTTAAAAAAGTATTTGACCTACCCTATCGAGTGGGGTATCATTGTTTAGTGTTCGTTGAGGAGATAAACACTGTTTTTATTGCAAGAAAATATTAGAAAACAAAGGAATGAGTAACCACTAAAGTCAGCTTTTTTACAAAATTATGTCCCCAAGAATTTTTAACGTCCCATTGACCTATAAAATTAAAAATCGGTGATAATGTTTATTATTAAGTATTTTTTACCAAAAAATCCAATATATTGATAAATCAGAGTTTTCTTTGACATTTCCTATTTTTTTCTATTCTGAACAACTTGTTTTTACGATTTGGTACGGAACCCTAAATGTGCGAAGTCCGACACGCACTTGGCCGGTTTTTTCATTAAGAGTATTTGTTGTTTACATACATACATAATCAGGCAGCGAGTCGAGCCTTTATTAAATTACTTAATTTATAACC
This sequence comes from Anorthoa munda, assembly GCA_945859665.1. NCBI lineage: Eukaryota > Metazoa > Arthropoda > Insecta > Lepidoptera > Noctuidae > Anorthoa > Anorthoa munda. The sequence continues at coordinate 21,262,618 of OX243915.1, forward strand.
ACAATACAAATTCGTTACAAACACTATCAAAACAAAATAATTAAAAAACGAATAACTTACTTATAGGCCTCAGTAACCAGGTCATGAAATTCCCAAAACAAAATCCTATCTTTGGTAAAATCACTAAAGGTGAGGGTAGATTCGAAATTAAAGCAAAATATTTAACTTTATTTTAAATCTACCCACATGTTTTGTGATTTGAATAAAAAGATGGTATGACGTTGCTGCTTAGGGCTTGCTGTGTGCTTGGCCGTATTAGTTCGAGTTTTAAAGTATTGATTAGTTACGAGTGTAATATCTGGATATCTGCAAGGTTCATACCAACGGTATGAAGATGGTAAGATAGCCGGGCGGTGTGATTCAACTTGACAGGGTGCAAAGTTAACATATATAAGGAAGCTTGAAAGTCACAACTATCACCAATAAAATGACCGAAAACCGTCTTTGAAGGTATGGACACATCAAGAGACGTAGTGAGGTACACGTGGTACTAATTGCACTGCCAGAACAAAAGAGAAGTAAAGGCCGCCCGTCATTAATCTGGTGGACTCCAAATAATGTGACCAGGGAAAGAAGAAGAATGATCTGTATATCTTTATATTGTGTGTCTATACATTTGTGAATCTAGGGCAAACATTACGGCCTTGCATCGTATTGGAATGTTACCTGTTCCAGTGATTCCGGATTATTTGTAAGTTATTTTCTAAAAATTATGTAATGATATTCTTAAGTGTGTGGCTATATAATAACAGCTGTACGGGTCGATCTTCAGGGTTAATCAACTCTTGCCGAGGTCCGTCCGTGGATGGATGGCCATATTTACAAAGCGAGATACTTCCATGCCTTGGAAAGCACGGCAGGACATCGCTCCCGGCTGTAATTTGAAGATTTTTGACAGTTGTAACGGGTAGTCAGACGCCTGAAATCTTACCAAGGAGCATCGTGTTACCCAGTGACTGGGTTGTGAAGATCAAATAGGCTGTCGCTTTAATTAAAATGCTGGTTATGATATTCTGTTGTGATGTCCAGCAAAATAAATAGCTAATTTCAAGTATGTAATAAGGTGTGTTTTATTTTTTAGATAAATGCCGTTAGTAGTTGGGTGAAGAGGTTTGAAGAAAAACATTCAATTACAACCGGCTGAAATCCGTATCAGACTGCAGCGTATATATTGCAAGAGATGGGAAGATGCCAGTTAATACATGTAAGTAAAAAAGTGGTAGGTATAATCTGACTAATAAAACACAGGAATATAGTGTCAAAGCCGGATAGTTGCAGTTTTTGAAATCATTCTGTACCTCTCAGTACAACAAGCAAATTAATTTCCATCGGGATCAAAATTATTCTTTGTCCTAATCCAGGACATAGTCTATGTGTGTGCCAAGTTTCATACAAATTCGTTTTGGTGGCCTCGGCGTCCGCAAAATTTCTAGTGTAAGCTTAGCCGGTCAAGCTCGGCGTTCCTGTCTTCTATCCACAGCACTGAAAAGCTAACCAGGAAAATTTTAGCTCTTTCCCTGGTTGACTCAGAAGTGCCGTGCTTGCCCGACGCAGAGATAGATAGATAGATAGATAAACTCTTTATTCAGTGCACACAAAAGACACAGCACAACACACAAAATCACAATATTTTTTAATTTACATGTAGGTATTTGGAAACAATTTAAGGTGCCGACATACAAAAAAATAAGAAACAGGAAAAATACATTATACAAATAAAAGTGACACAAGTAACATACCTACTTCAATTATTAGTTAAAATGATTAAAACACAGTGCGGTGTGCGTCTCAAGGTTGCACCAAATGGGAGTCCAGCTCAGCACGTGTCAGGCAAATATACCTGACGCTGATATTTTGCTGGATCCCTGCAGTGACGTACGGTCGCTGAGTAGTCGATAGATGTTTTCGTTATTACAGTGTTATGCGGGGTATATAGAAACAGAGGACGCCTGGAAAGTGGCTTGCCCGGATACGGATCGGCCCGAGAACCCATTTTCCCAGAGACAGTGGGATGAGCCGCTCTGCAGGTTGTTACGGAATAACCTTATTAATACGTCTACCAATACTGCTAAGCGTGCCCGCCTGCTGGCTGTGGGTGAGTGGGAGTCGGGCCTCTGGCTTCAGGCACTTCCGTCACCTAACATAGGCACTATGCTAGGTGACACAACCTTCCGACTCGCTACATGTCTGCGATTGGGCGCTCCTTGTGGGGCTCCACATCGCTGCCAATGCGGTGAAGCAGTCGACTGCCTCGGACATCATGGCCTTTCCTATAGTAAGAGTGCAGGTCGGATTGCGCGGCACGCTAGCATTAATGATCTCATCCGTCGTGCTCTTGCCACCGCCGGGGTGCCAGCTATCTTAGAACCCAATGGCCTGGCACGTGTCGATGGGAAGAGACCAGATGGTATGACCACAATGCCATGGAAGTTGGGTAGGTCTTTGGTGTGGGATGCAACTTGCGTCGACACCCTTGCACCATCCCATCTTCCTAGCACGGTGGGCTGCGCTGGGGCGGCTGCTGCAGGTGCTGAAAACCTCAAACGGCGCAAATACAACAACTTAATTGGTAATTATGTTTTTGAGCCGTTTGGGGTTGAAACACTAGGGCCATGGGGTCCGAGTGCACACCTATTATTTCGGGATATCGCCAAGCGGTTGGTCGACTCTTCACGTGACCAGAGGGCTGGCGTTTTTTTTGGCCAAAGAATCAGCATTGCCATCCAACGTGGCAATGCTGCCAGCCTTCTGGGCACTTTTCCTGTTGACAGCGATGTGGGCGAATTTTTTGACGCCCCGTAATTGTACATATTAGTTTTTCTTATTTTAGTTCTAATATTAGTTTGTAAATAATGTACATTAGATATAATTATTAATTAATTTCAAATAAAATAGTAATAGTTTGTTAATATTTAGGATTACAATAATGATTTTGATTTTAGTCGGGGATGTTTAGTGAATACTCATTTGGTGTTTAATTAATTAAAATTATGTTACGTAACGGAGGTGGTCACTGGCCCCTGAAATACCGATGCTGTTACCTAGCTCAGGTTCAAATAACGAAAAATGTGAAACCCTGAGTTTTTACAGAAAAATTTAGAAAGATTTTTGTAAATTTTGAAGGTAATAAATAAAACATTTATTTATTATTATTCCTTGTGCTTTTCGCTTAAATCTTTCTTTTTCTCGTAGTCATGGTATAAAATATAGTATGCAACTCTTGAATAAAACGGATTTATATTGAGGGCCATGAATCACTCGCGTCGCACAGTGGGCTGAAACGGGCCGGTAGAGGACTTAGCGTTTAAAAAAAAAGTTTCTTTTTCTGAAATTTTAAATAGTGCGTTGGATTTATCTATTGATTATAAGTAATTATTTATACGAGGGTCGTTTAGATAACTTGAGTATTTTCGGAGTTATTAATAACCAAAGTAATTTTTGTATGAAGCAAAACAAAAAAACTTGAAAATCTATAAATTCTCAAATTTTCTCAAAGAATTGACTTTACGTTAGAGGTGAGACGTATATACTGGAATAGGTTTTTGGAATAGGTTTTTGGCCGGACGTGTAAAGACTTATTCCGAGCGCACCACATAAACGCGTCTCGAGTATTTAAGCGTATGGCGTTTGAGACGTAGTCACGTACTACCATACTCGCGTCTAGTGTTTGTGTTTGCGGCGGGCGATCCACAGGCTCGGTCAGTTCCGGTGACATTCGGAGACGTTCGGTTCTGCGAGTCGATTTATTTGTTTCGCGCTTCTAAACCTAATGTCTATACCATTAGAATCACTGTTACTTTGGTAGGCAGAGTTGAAAATATTTAGCAAAGTTTGTTTTTTAAATCAGTACGTCACAATATGTCATAGGAATGGTACCTATTATTTACGTGAACGTATGTTTAATATCACGTTTATAAAATAAGCTGACAGTCCTCCTAAACCTGTAAAGAATGAAGGGAAGTTTTTAATAAGATTTTATTTATGTATTTTTGTGCAGGATGTCGTAGATTAATCTATATCTATACTTAATATTATAAAGAGGAAATATTTTTTTGTTTGTTTGTTTGTACCGAATAGGCTCCGAAACTACTAGACCGAATTAAAAAATTCTTTCACCAGTAGAAAGCTACATTATTCCTGAGTAACATAGGCTATTTCTTTATCCCGAAAACGGGTCCTGTGGGGTGGTCCACGGGAGCGAAGCCGCGGGCAACAGCTAGTAAGTTATATTTAAGTAACTTTTATGTGTTACTTGTTTAGAATTTTAGATAGCTAATTAAGTCAAGCCAAGAATACAAGTGTTTCACTATATTCACCAATCCCAGTCAATACCTAGTTAATTTACAGAAGCGTGTACAATTTTAAAATGTTAAAAAGATACGAATACCAACGCATAGTATAATATACGTTAATAATCCATAAACCAAAAATACTCCATTACATTACTCCGACTAGCGACTACTCAATCTCGATATTACTAAGACTCGGACTCGCTACGAAAACTTCAATAAACTAGAGACGCCTAAATACTCGTGGACCTAGTTTTTGGAATAAGTATTTAAGCGGACGCGTACTTCTAAGACTCAGTACGCATTTTGCCTAGTACGTCTCACCTCTACTTTACGTATGTATAATACGTATTTTTGTCCTATTTTAACACCTATTCTCGGGTTGCGATTTTCTGCGATTTGGTCGCAATTTCAAATTTTGTTCTCTATTCCACTCCACCATAGAGGTTAAGAACCAGGCGCGTTTTTTTATGTAGTGGTCTCCCCGTTAGGCCTAATCCACTACCCCACCGAGAGTGTCTCCACGTTGTCGTCGTGGCGGGGCTTGTGCGTCTCAATGATCTTGGGGCTTCGCCGGTAGAGTTACTCATGCCGGAAAGGCCCAAGTGAGAGACCTGACTAAGAGAGACACACGGAGGGGTCGCTCCTGATCGACCGACGGTCGTCGGTTGACAAAGGATGCGACCATGCCGCAGCGGTGCAGGCGCACCAATGCGGCAGGCGTATCTCTCCTCGAGGGGATTCCTTCCGAGGAGAGAACTTTCGGCGGGTTCGCTGAATCGGGTTGGCCGGATAGCGAACAGAGGCATGTTTAATGCCGCCGTCGGGGGCTTGGCTTAACCACCCGGCCCAGAGGAAGGACACCTCTAAGATAAAAAACCACCTAATCCTAAGCTTGAGGCGCGGCGAGAGGATGAATGGCTGGAGGGACTTCAGTCGTTAGCGCTTCACCTGTAGAGCACCTGCCGCACTCTGCAGTATGTAGGCTTACCTGGGTAAAAGGCTCTGCCCAGGTGGACATTAATTCCTATACTACTCGTGGGAACAAAAATGGAAACAACAAATAAAAATAAAAATAAAATCGACGAAGAGGTGAGGAGTGATGCAGGGTCGGAGTCCGACACTGCATCTGGCGCAAAGGGCTCACAGAGCTTGGAGCGTGAAGTTGAGGGGGCTGCTGCAAAGAACCGAAGGTTCTTCCGGAAGCGCCCCAAATCGGGGGATGGCCAAGGGTCGTTCTCCGATGATGAGCTGGCCTCGGCCCGGAAGATCACTACCAGTATGCGTGGTGGGGGCCGAGACAGAGGAGTGGGGAGGGGGCTTGCCGCGGAGGGGCTCCACCTCGGATCGAACAGCCGCAGGGCTGTCCTTTCGGGGTCTTCTGGCGGTGAGCTAGATTTGGAGCTGGACCTGGATTCGGAGCGAACGGCCAAGTTCGCAGAGGTCGTGGGAGCCGCAATCCGAGATGTGGCCTTGAAGAGGAATAAGTCCTCTAAAGGCAAGGCCATATCGGCGGCCACGGCCTCCATTATGGCGGCAGCGGAGGCTAATCACGTCGGATCTCCGTCGGATGCAATGTCGGAGATGCGGGTGGAGGTCGCCCGCTTGAAAGCCGAAATGGAGCTTCTTCAAAAGGAGAATGAGAAGCTCCGAGCGGACCTGGCCGGGCTCCAAGGAGTCGGCCCCGGGGAGAAGCCGCAGGGGGGGACGCAGCATGGTCAAGGCCAGCCCCTGCCTGTAGAGGACCGGGTTTTGAATCTGGTGCGGCAGGAGCTGGTTGCCTTCCATAGTAGATTCTCTGTTTTGGAGGCCATCGTCCTGCGCCCCCCGCTAGCGGCGAGCCAGCAGAAGGCGGCTTCATTTGCTGCTGCCGTGGCCAAACCGGTTTCGTCGGGACAGGCTAATCGTGGGGTCATGGCAGAACCCGCTAGGTCGGCCCCGGCGAAATCGGTAAAATCAGCACCCAAAAAGGGCGGAGTGGCTGCACAGACAACGAGAGCCCCAGCCCGGGCGGCGGGTCAGCCACCCCAATCTCGCGCCGACGCTGATTGGCAAGTGGCTGGGGAGAAGAGGAAGGCGAACAAGGCAGCAAGGGCGGCCAAAAGGAAGGCGAGGCGGCAGCGGCGCAAGAAGCAAAGCGTCGCGGCTAGGCTCCACGCCCCGAAATCCGCAGCTGTAGTGATTACACTACAGCCGGCAGCGGAAAAGAAGGGCGTGTCCTACCGCGACGTGCTCGCCAAAGCGAGGGCGGTCGTGAACCTGCAGGAGCTCGGCATCGCCGAGGGCATCCGGGTGAGGGTCACCGCGACTGGGGCCCGGATGCTGGAAGTTCCCGGCGCGGCCAGTGGCCCGACCGCCGACGCTCTCGACGCTCTGGCCGAAAGGCTCAGAGCTTCCTTAAATGCGGATGAGGCCCGAGTGTCCAGGCCCACCAAGTGCGCTGACATGCGCATTCTGGGCCTGGATGACTCTGTGACGGAGGAAGAGGTGGTGGCCGCCGTCGCTAGGTCTGGGGGGTGCTCTGCCGAGCAGGTTAGGGCGAGCACTATACGTCCAGACGTCGCGGGGATGCGGGCCGTGACGGTGAGCTGTCCCGTCTCGGCGGCCCAAAAAATAGCTGGGGAGGGTCGTAGGCTCTTGGTGGGGTGGGTTTCCGCGCAGGTGAAGCTACTGGAACCCAGACCTCTGAGGTGCTTCCGCTGCCATGTGGGCAACCACGTGGGAGCTCAATGCACCTCGGAGGTTGACCGGAGCAATCACTGCTTCCGCTGTGGGCAGCCTGGTCACAAGGCCGGCTCTTGCAATGCCACGCCACACTGCTTCGTATGTGCGGCAGCTGGCAAGCCGGCGGATCACCGGGCTGGGAGCAAGAACTGCGCTCCTCCCGCCAAGGGCAGAGGTAGAGGCAAGCCCTCCACCGTCGCCGTCACCACCGCAACCGCAGCCGCCGCCACTGCTGCTGCCGATGCCACCCCTAAAGCCGTCGTCGCCGCCGAAACCACCGCGGCAGGACCCAAACAGGGGGCTCAGGAGGAGGCGGAAATGGAGTGCCAATAATGGCCCCATTACGCCTCCTCCAGGCGAACATCAATCACTGCGCTGCTGCTCAGGATCTGCTGCTCCAGAGCATGGCGCAGTGGTCGATCAACACCGCCGTGGTCGCTGAGCCGTACTTCGTCCCGCCCAGGGATGACTGGGTGGAGGACCTGAGCGGCTCAGTGACCCTAATTTCGTCAGCCGCCGCCGGTACCCCGTCCCTCGAGGGTGTCAAGAGGGGACAGGGTTGCGTGGCAGCACGGTTCGGAGAGATTGCCGTGGTGGGGGTATACTTCTCTCCGAACCGAACTCTCGCCGAGTTCCACAACTCCCTTGCGGAGTTGAGAATCGTCGTCGTCGGGTTTCGCTCCCTCCCTGTGCTCGTTCTTGGGGACTTCAATGCCAAGAATGTGGCTTGGGGTTCCCGGTATACGGACACACGGGGCAGGATGGTGGAGGACTGGGCTCTGGAGACAGGCCTGGTCATCCTAAACCGGGGTTCTGTCCCCACGTGTGTGCGGATGCAGGGCGAATCGGTGGTGGACATTTCTTTCGCCAGCCCCGCTCTGTCACCGCGTGTCGTCGACTGGCGCGTCATGGAGGAGGTGGAGACCTATTCCGACCACCGGTATATCCGGTTCGACGTCTCCACCCAGACCTCGAGCGTGCCGGTCCGACAGACCCCGAGTGGTCCGCGGTGGGCGTTGAAGCAGCTGGACCGGGAGCTATTCCTGGAAGCCTCGATCGTGCAGGCCTGGGTGCCATCACCGGACAGGCCTGCTGATATCAACGACGAGGCGGAGTGGTTCCGGGAGGCCATGTCCGAGATATGTGACGTGGCAATGCCCCGGGTCCAGCCAGGACACGCCCGGCGCTAGGTGTACTGGTGGTCGCCGGAACTTACGGCTCTACGCCAGGCGTGCGTTGCTGCGCGACGCCGGTACACCAGGCATCGCAGGCTCCGTAACCGCCCCCCGGATACGGAAGCCATTGAGGCGGAGCTATACGAGAGGTACAGAGCGGCGAGGACCGCCCTCCGAGCGGAAATCAAGAGGGCCAAGGGATTGGCCCGCGAGGAGTCGCTGGCAACCCTGAGCAGGGATCCGTGGGGACGCCCCTACAAATTGGTGCGGGATAAACTCCGCCCATGGGCTCCCCCACTGACGCAGAGTCTCCGGCCGCAGCTCGTAGAGGACGTGGTGAGCGCTCTGTTCCCTTCGCGAGGGGAACATATTCCCCCGCCCATGGCTCCGCCTCCTGCGGTGCCCAATGCGGACCACACCGCCGACGACGACGAAGCTTCGGAGGTGACCGAGGTAGAGCTGAGAGTGGCGGTACGCAGGCTGAATGCCAAAAATACCGCCCCAGGACCCGACGGCTTACCTGGAAAAGCCTGGGTCCTGGCCTTGGAAGCTCTCGGGCCTCGACTAAGGGGGCTGTTTAGCGCATGTTTGGAGCGGGGCCAGTACCCACTTCGTTGGAAGACGGGGAAACTGGTCCTCATTAAGAAGCCAGGGCGCCCTGCGGACTCTCCGTCCGCTTACCAGCCCATCGTGCTGCTCGATGAGGTGGGCAAGCTCTTTGAAAGAGTCATTGCAGACCGCCTCGTCGCGCAGCTTGTGCGAGTGGGGCCGGATCTGGCGGAGAGCCAGTTTGGTATCCGCAGGGGTCGCTCTACGGTGGACGCCATCATGCGCGTACGAGCCCTCACGACGGGGGAAGCAGTGGCCCGGGGTGGAGTCGTCTTGGCGGTGTCTCTAGACATCGCCAATGCCTTCAACACCCTGCCATGGAGCTGCATCAGGGAGGCACTCCAGTATCACCGGATGCCGCCCTACCTCTGTCACGTGGTCGAGGCCTATCTGACGGACAGGGCCGTCATCTACCCCGGTCACCAGGGAGAGTGGAAACGGCGAGAGATGTCGTGCGGTGTCCCACAGGGATCGGTCGTGGGGCCGCATCTGTGGGACATCGGGTACGACTGGGTGCTGCGCGCCGATCTCCCTAGTGGCGTCAGCGTGGTTTGCTACGCTGACGACACGCTGGTCCTGGCACAAGGGAGGTCGCACCAGGCGGCGGCTGAAATAGCGACACGCGGGGTTGCGACAATCGTCGAGAGGATCCGGCAATTGGGACTCGAGGTGGCCCTGCACAAGTCCGAGGCCATGTGTTTTCACGGTCCTCGGAACGCACCACCGCCGGGATCCCAAATAACGGTAGGAGGGGTTCACATCGGCGTCGGGTCGACGATGAAGTACCTGGGACTTGTCCTCGACAGCCGGTGGAATTTCGTGGAGCATTTCCGACGTTTGGCTCCCAGACTGGAGCGGGCGGGGGCTGCCCTCAAGCGGCTGCTGCCCAATCTAGGGGGTCCAAACGCCTCCTGCCGGAGGCTCTACGCGGGGGTCGTGCGGTCCATGGCCCTTTACGGGGCACCGGTATGGGCGTGTTCCCTGAGACGGCGACCAGCCCGCCGGTTGAACACGTCCCAAAGGGTCATGGCCATCCGGCTGGTCCGGGGATACCGCACGGTCTCCGGTGAGGCGGCGAGCCTCCTTGCCGGATTGCCGCCATGGGATCTGGAAGCCAAAGTCCTCGCGCAAATATGGGAGTGGCGCGAGGTGGCTAAATGCCGGGGCGAAACTCCGTTGCCGCGACAAATTGCGGCTCAGCGGACAGAGCTCCGGCAGGATCTCATGGCGACATGGAGAGGGCGATTGTCGCAACCCAGCGCTGGGCACGCCACAATTGCGGCGGTAAGGCCCCTCTTTGAGGAGTGGCTTGAGAGGCGTCACGGCGTCCTCACCTTCCGCCTGAGGGGGGGGAGGGGGAGGAGGGGGAGGGGACTCTAGTTAAAGAGGGACTCAAGTATACGAGGGGAGGAGGGGGAGGGAACTCAAGTTAAAGAGGGACTCAAGTCTAGGAGGGGGAGGAGGGGGAGGGAACTCAAGTCAAAAGGGACTCAAGTCTAGGAGGGAGAGGAGGGGGAGGGAACTCAAGTCAAAGAGGGAGGGGGAGGGACATATTTACAAGAGGGAAGAATATAAATAGGGGAATAAAAAAGAATTGCCGAATAGGTTTGGTATAAATAGTGAAGATATAAAAAAAAAAGGTGCTAGCAAAAGAAATGATGAATGACGTGATTGATGGCCTGAAATAGATACCAAAAGTTATTCAACTTACTTGTGCAAGTAATGTTTTTGAATTTTGAGAAGATCGAGCCCACGTTAAAAAAAAAGTGTAGTAAAAAAAAAGGTAGATTGTGGGTGATAGGGTGAGTTCTAGAAAAGTTGGGCGCCAAACTGTAGCGTTACGTATAGTTCAAATGAACTATACGTAAGCCACGTTAATAAAATTAAAGGTAAATATAAATTAAAACTAAGAAAAGGATATAAATAACAAATTAAGGTCCGGCTTCGCACGACGTGGGCAGCTAGGAAGATCCGGCTTCACACGACGTAGGCAGAAATTTCTTAGCAGGCAGGCAGGCAGGCTAGGCAGCTGGACGGACACGAAGGCGTGGAATGCCCGAGGTAGGCAGATGAGCTCGCAGATGAATCGCTTAGATAGGCAGTAGGGTAGCCAGCAGGACGAATGGGCTGGCACACAGTTAGATGGTCAAGGCTGCTGAACTAATAGTCAGGCAGTCAGTTAGGCAGTAGAATAGGCTGTCACTGGCAGATAGAAATGTGGAGGTCGGGCTGTGGCTTAATATGCCGATCAATCAAACCCTTTACTATGAAACGGTGACCGACGTAGTTTATGAACCAGTAAAATACACACATTTAAGTTCAACACTCAATAAATTATATTTATTGTTTTTCACAGAATTGGTCACAGGCCTTATATATAATAGTTTTAAAGAGATTTTCAGATTCAATAGTACAACACGTAGTACTAAGTAGTCAAACGACTTTCAGAGTTCAGAGCAGATTCCAGACTAAAAAAGTGACACCCGTTTTTCTTCGTTCCGACATGTCTTCTCAATTTTAAATTCAAATATGAATTAAGAAATCATGAACGAATAAAAACGGTTTACAGAGGTGCAGTCTGCCGCTGCCCTTATAATGAAAATATAATGTACAACGAGCTTAATAAGCTATAGAGAATGGTATCTTATGTCTATGGTTTAAGAAAATAAAATAATGACAATGTCATGTCAGATAAAAATGTCAAGAGTTAAAAATAATATAATAGTTTTGGATGAATCAACAAATCTTATGATTTTCAGGTTTATACCAATGTAAAGAATACATAAAAAAAGAAAACATGAGATGATACAATTTCAAAAGTAACGGTGATGAAATTTGTAAAATATATTATAAAACGTAAGTAAACTAAGACATGTGGAATGAACACCACAACAGGAAAGGAAAGAATGGAAAAGGTTGGAGGAGGCCTTTGCCGATTGGCAAACAGATCTAGGAAAGATAACCAAGCAACAGATATTAGCTTAAGTAGTTAAGTTTAAGTCCAGTGTTATTATACTATAAGTTTAAATCCATTGTAATTAGTTAAGAGATCTGAAATAAAAGGCTATATTATTATTATTATTATATTATTATCCTCCATCGATTAAGATGAAGTTTTGCATACACGTTTAGTTTGGATGACAATGCATGGTTAGCTAATTGACGTCATTCTAAATCCAATATGGCGGACGGCCCAAAACGGTGTACTAGTTTATTTTGTACACTGCCATGATATGGGTATCAAATAAAAGAGTTTGCTGAGAAAAATACGTAAAAAGCTTATTTAAAAAAAAATTTTTTTAATGAACTATTTTAAAGTAATAATATAGTTTTTTTTCTGTAAATGATTGTGAAAATTATTTGAGAAAATAAATGTCTACAACCGTAAGATACAGAGACAAAAAGCGGTTTTACTAAAAACCCAGGTTTAAACTTCTATAATATGAAAACAAGGTTTAAACCTGAGTTTTGGTTAAACCACTTTTTGTAATAAGGCACCATAAGTTTGTTATTAATCCACCACTATGGAAAAAGTATTCTTAAGTACTTTGTTTTGAAATTTTTTGTTTTCTATATTTTTTTTAATTTGAATTCAAATATTGTAGCAACAAGTCTTTATTTCTGATAGTTCTGATAGTTATATAACAAAATCATGACAAAATGGAGTTAAAATTTCGTTTTAACTCCATTTTATATTATTTCCATTTTATATTATTTACATAATGTATGCAATAATTTAATGTCAATTTAGCAACGATATTTTTGTAAAAACGTAGATGTAATATAATATACTACTATATATAATATCCCGAATAATTTTGCATTACCTTACAAAACACACAATTAATATACAATTAAAAACATTTATATAAATAAGAAATTGTAATCTTTTGAGAAAATAGTCATGACATTTTTATATAGTATAGAAACAATAAGTACAGGCGATTGTTTTAGTTCGCATTTTTAGAGACTGTATTTTTGGAACGAAGTTCCTTATCGCGCGTTGAGAAAGGGGGTTAGACGGAAAAAATTAAGACCAAAAGTTGGAACGACACTTTTTGCTATAGTTGTATAGTTGTAAGCCGTGCGGCGTGCGCGTGTTTCTCTGTCTGTCTGTCTGTCTCTCATAGATAGCAAGCCAGTTATTTTCGTTTCGTTATTTTCAACAACAACCCTCAACAACAACAACCAACAATAACAACAACTCAACAACAACTCAAACACAACAACTCAAACACAACAACTCAACAACAACAACTCAACAACTACAACTCAACAACTACAACTCAACAAACTTAACAACAACAACTCAACAAACTTAACAACAACAACTCAAACACAACAACTCAACAACAACAACTCAACAATAACAACTCAACAACAACTTCAGATGAACTATACGTAAGCCACGTTAATAATGAAGTTTAAAAAAAAAATAAGAAAAAGGATATAGGTAAAGAAATGTAAGATCCGGCTTCGCACGACGTGGGCAGCTAGGAAGATCCAGCTTCGCACGACGTGGGCAGGTATTTCATAGCAGGCAGGCAGGCTAGGCAGCTGGACTGACACGAAGGCGTGGAATGCCCGAGGTAGGCAGATGAGCTTGCAGATGAATCGCTTAGATAGGCAGTAGGGTAGCCAGCAGGACGAATGGGCTGGCACACAGTTAGATGGTCAAGGCTTGAACCAATTGTCAGGCTAACAGACAGTAGCACAGGTGCAAGAACAGGCACCAAGGATTGCGGTGGCCGGGCTGTGGCTTCGTACGCCGATGTGGAATAAACACCATAAACTCAACAACAACAACAAAAATTTCTTATCGCGCGTTGTGAAAGGGGGCTAGACGGAAAAAATTAAGACCAAAAGTTGTAACGACACTTTTTGCTACAGTTGTATAGTTGTCAACGACAACAACTCAACAACAATAACTCAACAACAACAACTCAAACACAACAACTCAACAACAACAACTCAAACACAACAACAACAACTCAAGAACAACAACAACAAAAGTTTCTTGTCGCGCGTTGCGAAAGGACGGAAAAAATTAAGACCAAAAGTTGTAACGATTCTTTTTGCTATAGTTGTATAGTTGTAAGCCGTGCGGCGTGCGCGTGTTTCTCTGTCTGTCTCTCTCTCTCTCTCTCATAGAAAGCAAGCCAGTTATTTTCGTTTCGTTATTTTCAACAACAACAAAAACTACAACAACAACAACTTTGCAAGTCATCTCAATAGCAAAGGATATAATAACTGGATATAAAAATCAAGAACAAGAAGCTTCTATTAGATTACAACTACACAAAATATCTGTCATCGATACTGGGGGATTACCTTACCAAATCACTTTTGTAAAAGGAAAGTATTACTTTACCACAACAAACATCGATGTAAGTGATGGATTAGTTAATGGTGCCGTTGGTGATATATATATATATGTGTGTGTGTGTATGTATAGGTACATTTATTTTTGCTTTTTTTATTTTAATAGCGAATCAACTAAAGCATCGACTACTGAGGTACAAACTATAACATCAAGGAAAAAGACAAATGCACAATGATGTAGATTCTCTACATCTCGTCGTGAGAGAAAGAAATTACAAAATACAATGGTACAAAACATAACTGCAGAGAGATCAGATGAATGTAGTGAGACTGTTCAATTACAAGCTTAAAAACCTATAACTACTGCAGAAAGAAGAAAACATTATGAAGCGCAGAAATTAAAGAAAGTAAAAAAATACCTAAAACTGTTAAACAAAATAATAAAGAATATTACGATAGGAAACTTCGTTCCATCCGGGTGTCCCTTGACACCTCTCAAGTCTTTTTTTATAGATAATAAAAATAAATGACTTGTCTAGGGTACTAAAGTCCTTTTTTTTTTAAATAAAGTGTCAATGTCAGTTGATAAATATTTTTAACCATAACTCAGTCAAATTATATTTTTTTAGGTAACTGACTATTTAGGTTCCCCTAGTTGACGGCACGAACTATTTTGCGCGCGGAGTTAAAACAACCCTATAAACGAATAAATGAATATTTATTAAATAAAATTATTATTATTATTATCTCCTTTATTCAGTACATTTCTTATTATTTACATTTTTAAATATTTTTATAACATAAATTACAAAAAAGAAAAAACATATAAAAATATAAAAAATAGAGGCCCACCGGTATCGGGAACAGGGTCCAAACTACCGGCGGTCAGGGCTCCAGAGAGACTCCTAACAATACGAGCCGTGTCCAGCAGTACTGCTTTCTGGATCAGGCCCTTGACCCAGCCGCCTAACGAGAGCCTCCTAAGGTGTTGGTCGAGGCTCGTGGCTATTAAGCCATTGGCCGACACGACTATCGGTACAATGATCGCTGTGTCCACATCCCACATGTCAACAACCTCGCGAGCCAAGTCAAGATACTTGATTTGCTTATCTTTCTCGGCTTTCACGAGGTTCCCGTCATGCGGGACGGTAATGTCAACAATCATTGTACGCCTCTCGATTCGGTCCACCACCACAATGTCAGGCTTATTGGCTACAATAAGCCTGACATTGAGGACCTGATAGTGATGACGTCCTGTCAGTGATGATGGACCGATCCCAGTACAATGTGATATTGCCATTTTCGAGAACTGGGTCGGGCACATACCTGTAGTACGGTACCTCCGATGCCACAAGAGTGTATTTCAGAGCAAGTTGCTGATGGATAATCCTGGCTACAAGGTTGTGCCTATGCAAGTACTCTTCGTTAGCTAGCCGAGAACAACCAGAGATAATGTGGCGGATCGATTCACCTGGGCGGTGACATGCCCGACAGATGTCAACCGTGCCATCCTTCACAATAAATCTCCGGTAGTTATTCGTCATGATAACTTCGTCCATAATTGCACAGACAAAACCTTCGGTTTCCCCAAAGAGGTCACCGAAACGCAGCCAGGCTACGGACGCTGACTGATCTACATCGGACCCATGTAGGGCCCGGAAAAAGCGTCCGTGGAGCTCCTTACTCTGCCATACCTCCCTGCGGTCGTTAGTATCAAGCACTACAGGCTTGCGCCAGTTCTCATTTGCCAAGGAGAGCGGGGTGAGTCCCTTGTCCACTGCCACTACATCTCGATGCATACCCACGTCGGCGTGTAGAAAATATTCTCTGAGATTGCATATCTCGCTGTTGTGGAGGTTTTTGGCATTTAAAAAGCCTCGGCCTCCACACTTCCGCGGGATATACAATCTCATGACCGACGATCGTGGGTGATGCATTCGATATGCAGTCAGCAATGTTCGGACCCGCCTATCCAGGGCGTCGAGTTCGGTTTGAGTCCATTTGAGTATGCCGAAAGAGTACATCAATACCGGCATGACCCAACCGTTGAAGGCGCGCACCTTGTTTCCGCCCGAAAGAAGGCTATTGAATACTTTCTTCAGGCGGCCAAAGAAGCGTTCCCTCAACGATTGCTTCATGTCAGTAGTGCTGGTACCTAACGCTTCCGACATACCCAAATACTTATAGGTTTCGTTTGGAGAGAGGGATCTCAGGTTTATGGAATCCGCGAGTTGAATTCCCACGGATTCCACAATCTCCCCTCGCTTTACATGCATGACCGCACATTTGTCCACGCCAAACTCCATCCTGATGGCGCTACTAAAAGTTTCAGTTACCTTCAGTAGCTCCATCAGCTGAAGATTGCTGGGGGCAAAGAGCTTCAGGTCATCCATATAAAGGAGGTGAGATATAACCTGACCACCTCTCCTCAACCGATAGCCTAGCCCTGAATCCTCCAGCATCATGCTTAGAGGATTCAAGGCTAGACAAAACCAAAGTGGACTCAAACTATCGCCCTGGAATATACCTCGCTCGATCCTTACAGGTTCGCTATTCCTCTGGATATTTCGACATCCTGGATAGCGAAGGACTGTGCTCCATTGCCCCATACACGATTTCAGGAAGGTGCGTAGAGTTGAATCTATTTTATACAATTCTAGCACCCTCATGAGCCATGTATGAGGCACCGAGTCATAGGCCTTCTTATAATCTATCCAACATGTCGACAGATCCTTTCGGGAACGCCGAACCTGTTGGCTAATGGCCATATCAATAAGGAGTAGCTCCTTAGTACCGCGGGACCCGTTCCTACATCCATTCTGAGAGACCGACATGATAGAGTTATCGTCGACGTGTTTATTAATTTTAACTCTCAAAATGGATGTAAGAACCTTATAGACCGTTGGTAAGCATGTAATAGATCTATAATTTTTGGGTTCCGCGTTGTAAGGAACTTGGGTAGCGAGCCAGACTCCAAGGCTGCCTGGTACTGAGATGCCAAACGAGCGTGCGACCTTTGTAGCCACTTGATCCAAAAGTTGTGCAGCCCGTCCGGCCCTGGAGATTTCCAGTTCGGCAACGGACGGACTGCACGGGCTACATCTTGGGGGCTGATCGTGATAGCCCAGATGCTGCGCCAGAATGACGTCAGTCCCCGAAAACGCCCGTCTCACAAAGCGCATCACTCTTGGGCGATTATTACCCTCCCTGAAACAAATTAGTTTGCCGATGAGTGTTCTGGCCCCACCAATACGACGTTCGATCCTGCACTGCCAAGCCGGCACGGCTGGTTTCGGTCCTGTAGCACTGTCATCTGCAAATTTGACGTGGGCTACACGACATGCCGCTACAGCCGCGCAGTACATGATCGAATGTGCATCAGTGAGGTCTTCGCAGCCATCAAAATATTTTGATAACTGCGAATCCAGAACAGCCACCAGCGCCCTATTTTTGTTATGCATGGGCAAACGAGGTAATCGTGGCCTAAGTTCGGGAGCCATATAGCGATATTCCCGAATAGCACACTCCAAAGCACTCCTCAATTCCTCATTGCACTGGGTACTTACGTTTGTAACCCTGTCACTACTCTCCTCGTCAGCGTGGTTGGACTGTGGTGGCACCACAGCCTGCGACGATTGGGCAGTGACACGGTTACCCATTTCCGTTCGGAGGCGATCAAGTACAGTATCATCCAACATACGATTACGCTGGATGACCCGCACCTGATCCGAAAGTCGTTGGGCCGAAACGTTGACGGCTGGTTCAAGCACCTGAAACAAAGAGAGCATCCGGACACGGTACGCGGTCAGGTTGTTTCCTCCCTCTGTAGCCCCAAAGTATGCGCGCATGACATTTTCGTTAATGGATTGTGTCCATCTCATGCGCTGCACACTTCCGCCGGGTGCTGGGACCCTATCAGAGACCGGTAAGCCTCGAGGTCCTAAGCGGTCCGGCGGCCGGCGTCCTCCCCGTCGACGCGCAGGTGGTGGTGTCGTCGGCGGAGAGAAGTACTCGTCGCTCGAGCTCGACGCAACTGCCACGGCCGGAGTCACAGCACTCACGATGGGGCTGGTTTCCGGCGGCGGCGAGGCGGAGCTGGGCGACGGGGCCGGAGGTGGTAGGCGTGCTTGTCTAGCGGCGGCAGCTCACGTTAACATGTCGTCGTCGTTTTCATTTTTCTCGTTTCTTGATGTTTATGTTGTAATTCGGTCATAGCTTTGATTATATTATTGCTTCATGTTTTTTTTTTTCTTGGTTTCATATTGTGTCTTGTATAATTTAAATAGTTAAAATAAATATATTGTAAGAAATTTCGTAGAGAAAAAATGTTTGGCAACTGCCTGTCAACTCGAGCCACAGATTATCTATTATTATTATTATATTCTTTATTGCACACCATAAAAAAATCCATACAGAACAAAATTTATAAACAAAGTGTACAATGGGCGGTCTTATCGCACAGGGCAATCTCTTACAGACAACCTTTGGATGGACTGAACAATAGGAGAAGAATTAAGGGCAGTCAGTGTACAATAGATATAAATAATATAACTTACTTATACATAAAAACATAACATACATACATACTATACTACATATCTAATATACTAATAAATATTGAATATATGACAGGGAAAGGAAAAGACTAAAAAATTATAATGAAAGGTAATGCTCCTTTACCAATTTCTTAAACGTTGGCAGTGTTTGTGCGCGTCTTATTTCTATAGGTAATACATTCCACAATCGAACTGCTTGAATTGTAAAAGATTTGTCAAAGAAGGAAGTGGAATGCATACGAACACTCAATTTTAAATTCTCCGATGATCTCAAGGACTTAGAATGGGTGTCACAGAGGAACTGAAAACGTTCTTTAAGATAAAAAGGAGTAAAAGGATTAAAGAGCACATTATAAAGCAAAGAGAGTATGTGGGCATTCCGGCGAAGGCGAATAGGAAGCCATTTGAGCTTAGTACGAAATTCAGAAACGTGATCATATTTGCGCAAGCCAAATATAAATCTAATACAGAGATTTTGAAGTCGCTCAAGCTTATCCAATTGGTCTTGGGTGAGATCAAGATAGCTGGCATCAGCATAGTCCAGGATAGGGAGAAGAAGAGATTGTGCTATCGCAATTTTAGTGGCGATGGGAAGAACATTTCGAAGACGTCTCAGGGAGCCCGCAGAAGCAAACAGTTTACGACTGACTTCCTGCAGTTGTTTGGTCCAGGCAAGAGTGCTGTCGATGTAAATCCCCAAGTTCTTCACAGTGTTAGCAATAGGAATAATGGTGTTGTTGAAAGAAACCTGGGGAAGCGTCGACGAATCAATCCTAGAAACAGTCCGAGAACTACCAACGACAGTCACCTGAGTCTTCGTTGGATTAATCTTCAGCCCAAACTCAGCACTCCAGTCACCTATTCGAGCCAGGTCTATATTAATCGTCTCAATGGCATCAGGTAACTCTCCAAGAGGGGCTTGGGTATAAATCTGGAGATCATCAGCATACAGGTGGTAGAAAGAAGAAAGTCGATGAGTGATAGCATTAATAAAGAGTGCGAAGAGAAGAGGAGATAAAACGCCACCCTGCGGCACACCGGCAGAGACGTGACACCAAGAAGAAAAAGATTCATCAGTGCAAATACGCTGCCGGCGGCCAAACAGGTAACTATGAAACCAGTCAATTACCGGAGGAGATATGTTAAAAGAGCTTAGGACGCCAAGCAAAATGTCGAAGTCAACAGTATTGAAGGCATTGCTAAAATCAAGCAGAGCAAGTACCGTTAACTTTCCCACTTCCATGCCTGACCTGATATCGTCCGTAATGTGTACAAGTGCTGAGGTAGTGCTGTGTCCGCGTCGAAAACCAGATTGGAAAGGATTTAGCAGATTGTGTTTGGTAAGGAACGTGCTGAGTTGATGGTGGACAAGTTTTTCAAGGACTTTGGATAGGAAAGGAAGAATAGAAATGGGACGATAGTCAGAAAAAGAACAGGATGAGATTTTTTGAGTAAAGGAATAATTTGGGCATCTTTCCAGGATTGTGGGAAGACACCACTGGAAATAGAGAAATTGAGGATATAAAGGATGACAGGGATAATGTTATCAAGGATAGGGATGATCATCTTACGGCTGACACAGTCACTACCAACAGCGTTGGATGTAATCGATAAAATACTATTTTTAACATCACAGGCAGTGAATTGACTTAAGACAAAAGGAGAATAATCAGGTATCGGAAGATTTGAAAGATAACTAAGCGTAGTAGCTTTAGTGGCCCTATCCAATATGGGCGAAGTAGAAAAATGACTGTTAAGTAAATTGAAGTCCAAGTCTTTAGGAACCGTGTCATGAGACTTTTTTCCGATACCTAATGATTTCAGAAATTGCCAGACCTTGGCTGAATCACCGTTTTGAACAGAATTATGGATATGTTGGCGTTGGCGTTGTGCGTTCCTACACACCTTGCTGCATTGGTTCCTTATTGAGACGTATTTCTCCCTGTTGACGTCGTTGGGCCGAATTTTATACTTAAACTTCGCAGCTGCCTTTTTGCGTAGTAAAACTTTAATTTCGTTAGTTAACCATGGCGCTGGAAGATGCTTAACTCTTATATATATGCATGTGTGTCGTAAAGTTGAATAAGGGTAGACGTCAAGATATCAACTTGTTCGTCGACGGACGAGGATGTGACCAGCGAAGTCCAGTCAATGTTACTGGCATCCTCTTGCAGACGATCAACATCCATGCCATCAAAATTGCGAAGCAGAAGAGTTTTGAACTTATGCTTAGGTGGTCGAATTTTATAGGAAGTGTATATTAGATCATGATAGGAAAATGCGTCGGCAGAACATTGACCATGTTTAGCGACGTGATCGAAGGAAGAGACAATAATAAGATCAAGAAGCGAGGGGACAGAGTTAGGAAAATGGTGAGTGGCACCAAGATCAAGGATAGAAAGATTGGTAGATTCAACAATATGGCGAAGAGAAGAAGAGCGGGAATCTTTTTTAAGTAGACATGTATTGAAGTCGCCCATTATGATACTGTGACTGTAAGAGGGGATTAGAAGTTCTAAAATACGTTCGAAAGAAGAGAAGAAATTAATCCGAAGAGAAGGACAGTCGTAGACCCCTAGGAGAATCTTAGTATGATGTAATTCAACTTCCAAGAAAAGATGTTCACCAGCGTTCGGTGGAGGTGGCTGTGTGGACATGTTAACAATGGAAAAAGGAATATAATTACGAAGATATATGGCCACCCCACCACCACCGCCGACCGCGCGATCATTCCTGATAAGTTGAAATCCAGGTAGGGAGTAGGAGGAAGAGGGAAGACAAGGTTTTAACCATGATTCGGAAATAAGAATCGCATGAATATTCTTACAGTCAAAACTTGCCAGCATATCAGGGAAGTGGGCCGGAATACTCTGGGCATTTATGTGGACTACATTAAAGTTCCTAGAGACATCGGAAAAAAGTGAAACTAGAGTGTCGGCTAAGGAAGGAGCATCACTATCCAACGAGTGAAACGAATCAGTGTCACTGCTAGGACTGAGCATAAATATAAAATATATAAAATAAATATATATAACAAAACAATAAAAACTACGCGGCTAATAAATTTCCATCCACCTGCCGGTTGTACTTAACATGAGAGAAAAGCAAAAATAACAAAACACACAATTAAATTCTGTAGTCCAGGCATATAGTATAATATAACAAGTTTATTAACAAAGCAAATTAAAATAAATGAAAATTAGGACCGTGTAACAAAACGATATTAAATTTAATGTATAAGAATGACATTTGTCAATGCAGTGCAGTGGAATGGAACGCAAACATGAATTGACATTGACAGTTTGTGACATTGACATGACATGACGAAATGAAATCAAATTACAAAAACTGTACGGTGTGTTAATAACAAACGAGAAATTAAATAAGAGTAGGTGCAAACTAAAGGAGACATAATAAATCATAGAAATTCCTACGGAAAAACATAACAAATACCTGGACCACCAAGAACAACATCGAAGGACTTTACTTCCTGGCCACAGTGCGCTTGGATTTTGAAGCGGCGACCTTTCCCATTGCGACCGGCTGCGCGGCCATCAGTTCTGATTGCTGCGCGATCCTATTGAGGTCGGCAGAGGAAGTGACTCGATGCCGAACGCCCTTCGAATCCAGTACCAATACAGTGCCCTCTGACGTCCAGCACTGGGTCACACCAAATCTGTCCCGCGCTGCCATGAAGATGTTGTGTCGGGTCTTCGTGAGGAACTCCGACACCGTGACACCAGACCCCTTCAAATTAGTTTTGCCGAACCAGATTTTATCCCGCAGTGCCACATCATGCAGTTTGAACAGGATTGGTCGGGGTTTGTGAGATGTACTGCGTCCCATTCTGTGACACCTCTTGATGCCAGAAGTAGTCAAGTCAATATCAAGCTGCTGTTTGACAATACGAGCCACCACTTGTGCGGTCACCTCGGCCTGCCCCTCAGACACTCCATGCAATAGAAGGATTTTTCGCCGCCTACGCATCTCCGTGTTATCCAGGTTCTGCCCCAACATGGCAACCTGCTTCTGCAGAGCACCAAGCGCCTGAACAACAAATGTCCGGAAAGAGGCAAACTCCGCTGCCAAAGTTGAGGTGGTAATTGCTGTGGTAGATGGAGTCTTCTGCAATTCCTTCTCAAATGCGGACATTCTCTCACCAAACAGATTGCTCATTTCAGCGATTGTGCGGTTGATATCTTCCATGATGTTTAAATTCAATTGTGTTAATATATAATAATAAATGTTGTGTTTTTGAGCTAAGGACACTTCACCGGCAGGTAGAGATAATTAACTAATAATATATGTCATTAAATTACAAAATTATTATCTATTTCTATTTTTTATATTAATTTATAATAAAGAGAAGAAAAATTGTTGTTTCACTTTTGACTACCCACTTATATTCTCTCTATAACTGCACCATTGTTTAAAAATTATAAACCTGGTGTGGTTTAGTTAGTTTCGAGAAACTTTTTATACAATTATTAGCATTTTTGAACTAATAATCTATCTCTGTATGGTGGCTGTTTTTTAATATTCTTTTCTCTTATGGTATTTATTTCCGCCCAAAGATGCATTAAATTTTTTGTTGAAATATAGAACTTTAGACGCTCATAACTTTAAAATATTCTTTTTTTTTTGCTATTTTTTTCTATGCAAGTCTAGATAATGATGAGACAAAATATCATTTGTATTTTGAACGTACATCGTCAAACAGTGGAGTAATCACCAGACTACTTTTGTATGGAAGAATGATCGACTAGTGTATCCTTAATTATTGGATTTGTGACTACAATTGTCCCATCGTGGGACTGAGTCAATGGGACTAGTGGGATAGACCCCAAATACCACCTTACAAAACCACCTACCTATATACAAATACCTTTAGTACTTCAGTAGATTTCTAGGAGAAGGAGCAAGATCTTGCGAAAGTAAATTTATGGAAGCATTATGTACAAAAGCGGGTATACAAGACCAGTACAAAATTAGTGTTTTGCATTTGAGGTCAGCCGGTTTTTATAATGAAGTTCCATGTTCTTATATGCGAGTGACATATAAACTCAATATAAGGCTTTATTGCAGCTGAAGTTTCATGAAGAATAAGCAATATTATGAGGAATCTTCTTACGAAGTTTGGTGCGTGGTGGTGGTTTGAAATCACTTGTTTTGGGTGACCACTTTGACATATTATGACTTTGTGTTCCAACGCTACGCGGGCGACTGACGAGTTATTCAGAAGTATTCGGGGAATAAGCTAATGTTATAATTTTCGATCTGGTGAAATTACTGAACAAATAAAGTCTTAACTTCATAGATGAAGTCGCGCGCAGAAGCTAGGATTTATTATAGAGGAAGGATGGATGGATGTTTGTTACTCCTTAGCACAAAAACTACGGAACGGATTTTGATGATACAGGATTTGGAAAGTTCTGCATTTTGGGGAAAGTTCTAATTGCACGCGAGCGGCAGCTATACAACTAATATTAAAAGACGAGAGCCCTTCGACGAGTAAAAGAAATAAATAATACGTATAATGAATTCCGTTAATCGCATTAGAATGGTTATCAAACAAGGTACGAAACGACAATTGATAGTGCTGGCGGATTTGCGTTCGGTTGGTCGCGCCGGTTCCTCGTACCGCTGTAGCTAAGTACATATCTCAGTGGTAAGTAAAAAGGTAGGTAAGTTAGTTCGTTTTTGACAATACTATGAAAGAAATTGTTAATATTGAATTCTATGTGGCCCTGAAAAGGGCCTTTTTTGGATGTGCGCGTTACAGGTTGTAACGCGCTCTGAATAACAGTTCTTACGACGTATCTAGTCCCCGTCTTCGACAATCGACATGCGGGGGATGCCTGTTCAGTTTCCGATCTGCAGGATTCTTCAGTTTCACTAAGTGGTGGCGGGCGCGGGCATCAGGAGGGAGGCACGCGCGCTGGCGCCAAATCCAGGATGCAGAACAACGCGCGGCACCCCGGGCAGGTAGCGCGGCTTGCTAGCCAGTGCTCTGGTCGGCCTTGGGCATCAGCCGCCCACCAGCGACCCATGCATGAGCAGCACCATAGGACACGGCAATCGCACTCAGTACATGGCGGAGTGAAGTGCGGGGGAGGAGCGTGGCATCGCTTGTTCACCTTCACATCTGCAGGATTTTTCAAGCAGCCGATGCACAGCTCTAGCTCCTGATCAGAACCGACGTAATAAACCGGATTTTTATTGACGTATTGCTTGAATACTATGAGGAATCTCTCAACATGTGCCGGTAGCATATTGATGTGGTCAGGCTGCAGGTCTCACGTTATCCGTTTTGTTTACACTCTAACTTCAAATCACAAACACACACGTTTCAAATTGGAGGAGAACGAAGTAAGTTACAAAGCTTCACGACCACTCTTGGCGAAAGCGCAGATGCGAATGCCAGACTAGGCTTGTCGAAAAAATATCGATACATCGATATTTCTGCTACGATATATCGATATTTTTAGCCGATATATTTTCATCCGATACATCGATATATCGATACAAAATATTCAATATCGAAAAACGTATCAAAAACGATATTTTTTTTCAAATTTAATTTATTAGCAGTATTCAAAGCCGTAAAAGATAGGAACGAACGGAAAATTACTGTATTGTCTATGACTTGAATGTTTTGTTTGAATTGCGGCCGCCGCAGGCCGCGGTGGCCAAAATCTTTCACTATTCACTTACTTTCAAATGTGAGTTCTTTTGCGTTGTGTGTGTGTGTGGTCGTGTCAACATAAAATATTTTTAGAAGATTGCTATTTCGTTTTTGAAATTTTCTAATTTAGCCTATTATAAAGGATTACCGATTAAAATACCTTCGTTTTTATTAAGACTTAAATAATGTACATTTAGTATAAAAAATAGTACTACCAATTATAGAGCCAGACTGAACTAAATACATTATTATTTTAAAACCGAAAATCTTAAAAAATTGGACCGATATATCGATATTTTTTCCTCGATATATCGAGGTCGATATTGATATTTTTATAAATATCGATACATCGATATATCGATATATTTTTGCACTTCCAACATCCCTATGCCAGACAGGACCAAACCTGCTGACAGAACTAGCGTTGAAACTTTATGACGTTACTGTTTGGGTCGGGGAATACAGACAGGAGTCAAGTGAAGGTCCGTTGTCTCTTTCTATCGTATGGCGCTATCTCACTCTCACACAGAAATCGAATACCTATCATTAGTGTTTCCCAGAAGAGATAAGACTTGAAGGAATATTGGCAATTTCTTTTGAAGTTTTATCTCTTTCTAGTGTTTACCTGTTATATAGCTCTGTCTCGTTCTCTGACCAATGTTCTTACCAAGTTCTTTGAAGAGTGCCGCTAAGTGATAGACACTTTCTAAAAGATTTATGATTGTATTGTAAATGGATTTAAAAGGGTTTCCCTTGTAAATAGTGATTTTGTTAGGCACGTTTACGTAGCATTTTTTATGAACTTTCAAGTCCAAGAACTTAAAAATGAATGAACAAATTTTATTTAAACTTGATACTCATAATGCAAGTTATCTAGATATTAATCTCTTGCATGTCTAATAAGTATATGATTTTATAAATTCAAAATAATTAATAATAGATCATTTGAATTCATCACCCTCAACTCAACTAACCCATCAAGAGTGCAGTAGCACTTACGAACTTGCTTTGAATCGTTTTTCGGAACTTGAACAAGAATTTTATTGTTTTAAGCCTATAAAGCTATCTATCCATATCATTAAGGTATTCTAATAATTAGAGACTGGATTATAATTATGTAAAAAATACTAAATGTACTTGTTATTGTACGGTCATGCGCCATAGGTTCATGGTGGACATCCCACCCATACGTACAAAGCGTTTCGCGAATACTTTCATTGTACGCACAGCTAAGGAGTGGAATTCCCTGCCGGAGTCTTTGGTTCCTGATAGCTACAACCTTGGGGTCTTTAAGTCTCTAGTGAATAGGTTACTTCTAGGCAAGCGTGGCACCGTAGACCACATCATCGCTTACCATCAGCCGAGATAGTGGTAAAACGCGAGCCAATCGAAAAAAAGTTTCAAATCATAAAAAACCTGGTTATTTTCACTTATTTTATGTAAAAACAATTTTTTTTAGTAAATTTTGATATTTGTTTAATTTATTAACATTATTCGGTATTTTATTAGTTTCATTTGACTAGTTTTGTACTTTATAACGACGGACATTCAAATTTTCAGTAAAATATCGTATCTTTTGTTGCTCAAAATATTGTTTTAAGCAGGAAGGACCATTTTACGTCGTAATATCCATGTTTTGGTTAAAATATGCAATAACCGGTGATAAGCTGCAAAATATGCAAATGCATATGGAACATGCGAATAAATATAATGCGGTCTCTACTAATATTATTTTTGGGCGCACGGTTGGCACAGTGGTTGAGCGATTGACTGCTGCGCTGCGTGTCGCGGGTTCGATTCCCGCACGGAACAAATATTTGTATTACCTACAGTTAATTGTTCCGGCTCTGGGTGTTGTGTATGTGAGTTTATATGTTTGTAAACGCACCCACGATACAGGAAGAAATTCCTAGTGAGAAGCAATGACTTAAAAAAAAAAAAAATTGGCAGTGATATAAATATAATAAATAAATAAAATAAAAATAAAAAGCCATTTATTCTACTACATTAAATTATTCATGCATTACACTTTTAAAAATAAAATTATATTGAAAAAATTAAATTCAAAAACAATAAAATAAATAAATGTAAAATATTCATTTCAATAACAGTAAACTATTTTAGTACAGTTTCAATTCAACTCAACTATCTAATACAAATTCATTAAAATAAAAATAAAAATGTAAAACAGTCCCAGTTCAGTAAATTACAAACCAATAATAATTAAATTTCAATAAAATTCTAATTTAATTCAATTTCAATCTCAATCATCCATTAACAATTCAATACCATTATAATTCCCATTTATTATTTTTTTTAATTACAACTATGTACCTTTAAAATTACAACATGCATTGTAACTATTTATTACAGAGTTGTGGTAGGTACAAAATTTTTTGCCGGTGTTATAATTAAATGTATAAAAAATAATAAAAACTGTATAAAAATAATAAAATATTTAAAATTGCATAAAAAATAACAAAAATTAAGTAAATTATTATGAATATTATGCAGTAGTCGCCTCATGGGCGTAGGCCTCCCCCATTTCTTTCCAGTAATACCTGTCCCTGGCCTTGGTCATCCAGTCCGGCCCTAACCTTTGTATGAAAAGATCTGCCCATCTTTTCCTTTGGCGTCCTCGTGACCTTGTATCATCTCTTGGGATCCATTCTATAATTTTCTTGGCCCATCTGTCATTTGGCATCCGACATATATGACCCGCCCAGTTCCACTTTAAAACCCTCACTCTTTCCAAAATATCGGTAACCTTAGTTAATTTTCTAATCTCCTGGTTACTTATTCGATCTGATAATCTAATTCCTAGCATACTCCTTTCCATTTTTCGTTGATATATTGCTAGCTTGTCTTCCTCGCTTTTCCTTAATGCCCAATTTTGACAACCATAGGTCAAGCAGGGTAGTATTGACATATCAAAGAGCTTCTTCTTGATACCGATGTTAATAGATTTATTTTTCATAATCTCTTTTTGACCCCAGTATCTTCGCCACGCAATAGCGATTCTTCTATTAATTTCATTTTCGGTATGGTTTTCAAAAGAAACTAGTTGACCCAAATAGATATATTCTTTTACGTAATCTAAATTTTGGCAGTGATATATATATGTTTAAATCAAAATCAGTGTTTGTGATACTAAGCCGTCATCATTCATCATCATTTCAGCTGAAAGACGTCCACTGCTGGACATAGGCCGCCCCCACACTGATCGGTCCAGTGCGTTTCTACCATCACCACCACCACCGCCTTTCCCGTTGAGAGCGATGTGGACGAATATTTTGATGCCCAGTGACTTCTTTCCCTCTTCTCTTTTTATATGCGCTTGTGCATTTTACTAATAAATAGTTTGTATATACAGAGTGTGACGTTGAGTTTCGGAACGGGTCGATGGGCTAGTTCACAAAATGCCCAATCTTGCAATTTTTTTTGTGAAGTTAATTCTAAATAGCATGGCTAAGTATTTGTAGTCACAAATCCAATTATTAATATTAACAGTTAAAAAAAAAAAGTTTTTTTTTTTTTATGTTTCATCAACTAAACATCATCTGCCTAGCCTTTTTCCCAATTATAGTTGGGGTCGGCTTCCAGTCTTACTGGATTCAGCTGAGTACCAGTGTTTTACATGGAGCGACTGCCTATCTGACCTCCACAACCCAGTAACTGGGTAACACGATACCCCTTGGCAAGACTGGTGTAAGACCTCAGGCTTCAGACTACCCGTAACGACTGTCAGAGATCTTAAAATGACAGCCGCGACCAACGGCTTATCGTGCTTTCCGGGGCACGGAGGAAACTCGGTATGTTGAAATGGTCACCTATCTACGGACCGACCTCGTCAAGCGTTGCTTAACCTTGAAGATCGACCCGTGCGGCTGTTATTATTTAGCCACGAGCTCCTCTATTTCATCAACTAAACATTTTTCAAAAAAATCAAAGTATCATAGCACCCTATGCAAGTCATTCAGAAGAATAGTTTATTTAATCGAGATTTCATTATTATACTAAACTTTCTATGTATCTTTCTTATCATTGATAATTAAACCTTTTTTGTTTTAAGTTTCTATATTATTTAAAAATGTACTCTTGAGATATATCAAGAAAACTTTATTCTTTTAAAGATTTCAAACGAATTATCAGCTGAATGGGTCGTGAATCAATTACTCTGACTGTACCGCGCCCCGGTCTTAATAGACCTCATTAGGAGGATACTTCGAAATGTTATATTTTATAATAATAAATAAGATGATTAGTAACCTTATCTCGATCCTGATCGATTAAACAATGAGTAATCTATAATCGCATGCTCATTGTGGACTCAGTTTGTGGTTAGTTATTAGGCTCAAGATCAAATTAATGTTTGTGAAGACTTAATTTATAAAAACCGGCCAAGTGCGAGTCGGACTCGCACACGAAGGGTTCCGTACCATTATCGCAAAACACTGCAAAAAAATCACGTTTGTTGTATGGGAGCGCCCCTTAATCTATTTTATTTTAATTTAATCATTATTATTTTTTGAAGAGAATATACAACTAAACATTCTGTGAATTTTTCGAGCGTCTACCTGTTGCCGTTATTAATGTCGAGCAAAAAACGGCAAAAATATCACGTTTGTTGTATGGGAGCCCCCCTTTATTTATTTTATTATAATTTAATAATTATAATTTTTTGAAGTGAATATACAACTAAACATTCTGTGAATATCTCAAGCGTCTACCTGTTACCGTTATTAATATCGAGCAAAAAACGGCAAAAATATCACGTTTGTTGTATGGGAGTCCTCTTAATAATTTATTTTATATTGTTTTTAGTATTTGTTGTTATAGCGGCAACAGAAATACATCATCTGTGAAAATTTGAACTGTCTAGCTATCACGGTTCATGCGATACAGCCTGGTGACAGAAGGACAGACAGACAGACGTAGAAGACAGTAATAGGGTCCCGTTTTTACTCTTTGGATACGGAACCCTAAAAACTATAAAGTTACATGGTGATCTGCTGCGTAACCAACTCGGTGCTACGGCGTAGCACACAGAGCTACGGCGTAGCACACCGTATTTCGCTGTAGCTGACTAGTATGTTACTATGCCTGGGGGGTGACCATAAGCTCTTAGAATAAGGTTATTTTGAATATGCGTAAGTGACAGATGTATACAAGTCAGATACATCTGACCCTTAGACGTTCTCAAAATAACATTACTGTAAGAGCTTATGGTACCCCCCTGTTCCTGTCTTAAAGTCACATTGTCCTTGTAACATTTTAATTAAACGTTAAATGTTTCGTTTGATGAACATATTGTCATACAAATTACGAGCTCATTTATTCATTTAAAAAGTAATTAAACAGTAAGAACGTTGTATCGTCTTTAGTAATAGAGGGGGAGCTGGCAGCAGCAAGTATATAAAAAAAAAAAAGAAAGATAGAAAAATTGTTTGAGTTGTTTGTTGTTTGTTTGATTGTTGTTTTTTTTTTTGTTTTTTTTTTATTTTTGTTTGTTGTTTGTTTGTTTTGTTTATATTCAGGACGAAAAGCTCTTAGCTGAGTAAGTACGGCTTGCTGTTTATTTATTTATTCATACAAATAAGTTCTTGTCCTTAGACTTAAACAAAGCACACTATTAGACCCCTGGGGTCTGTCTTAGCAGGACATGATCTGGAATTTACTCAATGCTTTATTGACAAATTAAGGTAACATCAATTGTAATATTCTTTCAGCTTGTATTTACGTTTTTACTGTTTTTTTAGGGTTCCGTACCCAAATGGTAAAACGGGACCCTATTACTGAGACTTCGCGGTCCGTCTGTCTGTCTGTCTGTCTGTCTGTCTGTCACCAGGCTGTATCTCATGAACCGAGATAATTAGACAGTTGAAATTTTCACAGATGATGTATTCCTGTTGCTGCTATAACAACAAATACTAAAAACAGAGTAAAATAAATATTTAAGTGGGGCTCCCATATAACAAACGTAATTTTTATGCCGTTTTTTGCGATAATGGTACGGAACCCTTCGTGCGCGAGTCCGACTCGCACTTGGTCGGTTATTTTTTTTTACCTTGAAAACGGTTAAGTTTGGGGCACAGTGTTTCATAGTCATATCACTCAGGAGTGATTCATCTCTCTGGCATAGAGAATGCTGTAACGATAGTATGTATTTTGTTTTTAGCGTTTTTTATATTATATAGCACGTACATAAACATTATTGATAGACTCATGATAGCGCAAGTTTAAACCTAAGTGGTTTTTGGTTGCTATTTAATAAGAATAATCCTGTACTATTTTGTATAAATCATAAAAAAGGAAACAAAAAAGAATTATGGAAACTACAACCTCTTAAAGGATCTAGGTCAACTTAACCTGTAGCCCTGTAAACGGCTCTGACAGCTCTTTTGCCATATAAATATGGTTTCAATGTCAACCGACCAACCGGTGCTCTCGTCCCGACTCCCGTTACACACGAAACTGGGCGTATATAAAACATATATACGCCCAGTAATAACATATGCCGCTCCCGCGTGGTACGTCCTCACAAGCGAGACCAATAAGAAACCTATCCGTATGCAGCAAAAAAAGACGCTGCGACGGATAACGGATGTCCCTCGTTACGTGAGGAACGATGTAATAACACGGGATCTGGGGATTAAGAGCCTGGACAGCTTTTGCGCCCGCCCCTCAAACAACATGTTCGCGCGTGCCGACGCCTCTGCTTATCCTCATATCAAGCAGATAGCGCCATGGCACGCGCGGCCGCCAGACGCCTTCCGCGTGACCTGTGTGATACATAGGCCCTGCCCATGCTCCCCCCAACCCCTGCCCTGTGGTATTTCGCTATTTTAAACCACATATTTTAGTTATTTCACTGAGTGAGCTGGTGTTCTCACCTAATTCACACTTAGGTCTCTTAATACTTACTTCATATTATTCCATGCCAATACATTTTACATCATATACTTATACTTCGCATCCTTTATACGTTTACATTATTATTCTGCGAATCGGTCTAAAACGATTCGTTTTCTTATAAAATAATCATATTTTTCAATGTTATGACACCTACGTCAGGTTGTCAAGCTGTCAATACTTTTCCTTTTAAATTTTCTGTCATAGAGCTTCTTACTAGCTTAGTCTATGAAGATTACTTTTGATTTATATAATTTAAATTCTTTTTATCAATATGGTTAGCTCAAATATTGTATTTTATAAATTGAAAATAAATTTACACGCTCTCAGAATTCATCGAAAAGGTTTTGGATTGAATATTACTGGCTGTTTTGAATACTGGCAGGTTGCACTTTTTTAATAACAACAAGATGTCACTAACTTAAATTCTGATTCTGATTCTGTCAAGCGGTGGATATAAAAGACGGAAAGGCCGAGGGCTTTGCAGTCTGGAATCGGGTCTGAAACCGAAAAGTCGCATAATTACTAAGCACTAAAATACAAAATGTATCTTCTATTCTGGAAAGTCTCTAAACCTTAATATCCAGCTTGTGTATGAGTAATACTATCTGCAATGTACTACTAAACTAAGTGCTCAAGTTTAATATATCGTGCGTGTTATACTGTGTCTGATTTACCTCCGTGTGCCTGCTAGACTGTCGTGGTGCCTGCTCATCAGTCACTCTCGAGCATTCCACGACTCAAGGAGTTCCTGTCAGTCCAGCTGCATGCCTAGTTGACCTGCTGCCTACATTACCTACCTGCCCGACCTGCTCCGTGCTGCCTGCCTAATCGACCTGCTGCCTACACTTCAACCTACCTGCCCGTCCTGTTCCCTGGTTAGCTGCCCACGTCGTGCGAAGCCGGACCTTAATCTTATACTCCTTTTCTTAATTTTTTAGTTTGTAATTACTTTTATTTTTATTAACGAGGCTTACGTGTAGCTCAGCCCATCTGAACTACACGTAACGCTACAGCCCCCCTGCCTCATTACCGGATTGACGCTTGAGCGAGCCGCACATCACAACACGCGTCTCGCTCATACAGTAATACTATATATATAACATGCGCGCGGTGTACATTGTGTTCTAATTTAATATAAGCATGATGTACACTGTAATGCGTACATCAAAAAACGCTGTCTTCTCTGTTCTGTGGTACAAACAGACTCCACATGCGAATAAACTCATATAACGAGCAAAAGTCGCGCGCGGTGCGAGTCCGCGGGACAAAGGCCATGTCTAAAACCCGCCCGCCGCGATTTTCTACGGTGCCGCACAACCCCACAGCAAAATACCGTATAGCATAATGTAGTGTCAGTAACTATAATAGACCAAAGGTGCGGTTTCTACATCTGTTATTGTCTTATATTTCTAATTGCATAAGCGACTGAGCTTAGCCAACCCGCAAGAGATGTTATGTGAGGGCCCCATTGTAATTTGTCGAGAAGAGCGATTCCTAGGAAAACTGTTTGATTTATAAAGTCCAGTTATTCTCCATTCAATATGATGCCGCATATTATGTGAATCTAATACATTTATTTTAGTATCTCTGCATTACCCTTCGAGGAATACAGGCAAATAATGGTAGTGGCAGGTAATATTTTGTGCGATGGATGCGAGACGCACAGCACCGTTCCGTGTATCGATGCTTAGGAGAGGCCTATGTCGAGAACTAGACGTCTTTGAGCTGAAATGATGATGATGATATTGTTTTTTTTATGGTATGCGTCATGCCAGTAGAACATTCTGTTTTCAATACTAGTATTCTATTTTAGTATCTTTATCGATAAACTGGTCAAATAACAATTATTTATTTTATGCATATGGCGTGTTGTCCAATATTTATCAATCAAATACATTTACATACATTTAATATCCTATTATCTAAATCCTTAATGTCTGTAATATTCTCGACCACACAAGATTTTAGCATCGTTTCTAAGACGTGTTTATGTTTATTTAATCTGGTTCTACTTATGGGCATATAAACCTCAAAGAAACGCAACCTTGAAAAGGTACTAGAAAATTAAAAAAAATAAGGCATTGTTCATAGACCGTGCTACACACGAGGCTATGCAGTCGTGGAGGTGTGTTTATTTTCGCATTTATAATAGGTACTATCTTTTGCCCGCGATTTCGCCTGCGTGCAATTAGTACTTGGACAGCGTATTTTACTTCTCCGAACTTTCACCGTACAAACTTCCATGCCCCTTTCCACCCCCCGTTAAGGATGAATTCCGGGATTAAAACTATCCTATGTTCTTCCCAGGGTTTCAAACTATCTCCATGCATTTATAATATAAGTACGGGATTGTGGATTATTATGGATTTAGGCACGTGGTGTTTTCGAGGAATGGACATTAATTTTGTCGATAAATTTTGTAGAAAAAAATCACATGTTAGGGATTCTACGACGCTTGGGAACCTTCCTGGTGGCATTCTCATTGTTCTTGTAATGACCGAGCGCCCTAGATAAGATTGTTTAATGCAGGTAAATTTGCAAATGTTTTATTATTTTTTAAACAGATACAAATACAATAGGACAGCTTACAAAAGAGAGCTTAACCTAGAATTGGTTTTATTGCTCCCATTTATGTTTGTGTGTATGCTGGGTATAATATTCTTTGCAAATACAAAAATGTGCTTTAGTTTCAAAATTACAGCTTATAATAATCTTTTGTTATCCGTGCCTAAATAACCCTTTATTTTTGTGAATAAACAATGGTGAAAGGTTTATTTTTACCACCGTCGTACAGTGGTCTGAAAATCGAGCTCCATACTCATTGAAATTTAATGGAAGGCATTTTGAAAAAAATATATATTGTAATGTCTCTGGTATACCTTTATGTTATATTAATGTATGGGTGGTACCAGTGCCTCCACGCGTGAGAAAAAAAGTTGTGTTTTTTTTGTATGGGAGAAAACACTTAAAGTACATTTTTTTGAAACTGAATGGAACCGAAGGGCTGGTGCTCACATGAGCTATTGTACCATACACGGCAATCAAGATGACATACAATTCATGCACCTTTGGGTGCCGCTTTGTGCGTAGCAAATTTTTAATTTCTCTATGTGATTTTTCAAATCTTTGACGTGGTTAAATGAAGTTGCCGATCAGTTTACTGATACAGTCGTTAGTGTAAAGCCTGCTTATGACCTTTATGATGACAATAATTAAAAACGATATTACTTATAACTAAACGATTTTTTTACAAAATTGCATTCCAAGAACTAAGTAACTGATTTGTTAATCACCGTGTTGAGTTAGACATAAGCATTATGTAATGTAGCACCTCCTTTGGGGCACTTTTTGTGCCGCTTTGCACGTAGCAAATTTTCAGAATGTTCTAATAAACATTGATTTTAAAGGAAAATGCGTAGTAATCAGATATTATATATTTTTTTTGGCCTATGTCCAGCAGTGGATGTCTTTCGGCTGATATGATAATGATGAGATTTTTTTAAAGAATCTAGAAGTCTAGAAAAATAAAAATATTTCGTAGTAATAAATAAATATATTATATTGTAAAATTATACTAATATTTAAAAAAATATACATTCAGCCAGCAAATTTTCGATCACCCTTTTTATTACACATACAAATTACTGCTAACAGAGAGTATCTTCGCTCTCATCAGAGTACTCTAAATCGGAGTCCATCATTGATGCACTAACATTAATATCGACAAATTCAATGGTCTCTTTGTCTACACCTGAATCGTCACATTTACGTCTCATATCATCAGTGACAGCTGTTTTTGTTTCTCAGCACAGGTCTTATGGTGCACAGGTAAAGATCTGATAATACAAGGAGACCATTGAAAATGTCTTCATTTGTCGCTTTACGACAAAATTTGCGTGAATGGTGTTAATAATAATAATAATAATAATTTCTTTATTTGTATAGAATGCAGGTATTACAATAATGGTGTTAGTTTCAAATATATTCCCAGTACATTCTGCCTGTTGGCATACAAAAATATAGTGGTTAACTTACAGATAATTAAGAAACTAAAATTAAATTAATTAGTACTTAAATTCAAAATGAGATCATGAATCAGCTAAGTCTAAATAATTTACATAATAAATAAGATAAAGTGAAACAAATATTACAATTCATCATTTATAAAATCGGTAACAGAGTAATAACATTTCTCTATCAGCAACGTCGATAGGAGTTTCTTGAATTTTATAAATGGCTGATCCTTAATACAATTTGGCAATTTGTTAAATATAATAGGAGCCATACCAATAATGTTTTTTTTAAGCAATGCAGTGTTATATCTACCAGTACACAATAGACTCTGATATTTTGATCTCATGACATTAGTTCGCATCCTTGTATCATTCAATGTAGGGAATAGATGCTTGTTAGTTTTAACGAATATAGCTACTTCGAGAATGTATAAACTAGGAAATGTTAGTATTTTGTGTTTCTTGAAAAAAGGAATGCAACTATCTGTAATCTTGAGATTAAAAATGGATCTTATGCACCGTTTTTGGGCTTTAAATATAGATTCCCTTTCGGAACAATTACCCCAGAATACTACACCAAATCTTAGAACAGAGACCACCAAACCGTGATATGCAACCATTAATGTGTCAACGTTAACTTTCTTGGACAGATTGTAGAGAGCATACGCAGACGTGCTTAATCTTTTGCAAACTTCTTCAGCCTGCGGTTTCCAAGTTAATTGACTGTCAATCAATATACCCAAGAATTTAGCTACGCTAACGCTATCAATAGTTTGTCCTTTATAATTAATTTTTAGGTTTAAAGGAAGAATTTTTTGATAAAAATGCATTATATTTGTTTTATTGAGGTTTATGATTAGATTATTGTCGTTGAGCCAGTTTATTATTAATTTCAGAGAATTATTTATTTCATTTTCGTAAAGCTCTTTGTTGAGGCAGTCTATTAGGATTGTACTGTCATCGGCAAATAACACACAAGGATATGGGATGTGTCGGGGTAGATCATTTATATATAATAAGAATAATAATGGCCCAAGAACGCTACCCTGCGGCACGCCATATTTAATTGCCCTAGGACCAGATAAATATTTGACCTCACGTTTTGATTTGATGCATATTTTAGAGATTTCTGTATACTGAAGACGTCCACTTAGATATGATTTTATTAGTCGTAGGGCATTCCCTCGTATACCGTAAGCATCAAGTTTGACCAAAAGCGTTTCATGGTTCACGTAATCAAAAGCTTTGGTCATATCGGTAAAAATGGCACAAATTGGTATTTTTTTATCCACATTAACCATTATTTTATTTATTAAATCGTATATGGCCATATTTATATTTTTATTTTTACGAAAACCTTTTTGTTCCTCACATAATATATAATATTTTGACAGAAATGAATAAAATGACTCATAAATTACTTTTTCGATTATTTTGGAAAATACGGGGATTAAAGCTATTGGTCTATAGTTAGCCATGTCTTCTTTGTTGTTCTTCTTATGGAGTGGTTTAACTATTGTGGTTTTAAGACTATCGGGGAATGTTCCAACGGATATGCTTGAGTTAATAATGTGACTTAGAGGGTTAGCTATTGTAGAACACACAAATTTTATAACGTTTGTAGAAATACCGTCATATCCATAGCTCTTCTTGTTCTTTAAAGATTTGATCACCCTTATAATGTCTTGAGGGACAACTGGAGCCATAAAAATAGAATGAGGGTTATACGTTATTCTTAGCGTATCTTTAGTTGTGTCCAGGGGTGGATCTGAGATCTGATCAATAAAGAAATCGTTGAATGATTGAGCAATTTCATTAGGGTCAGTTAATATTAAATCATGTTTTTTTATTCTTGTTATGGGTTCACTTATAGATTTTGTATTATTTATTATTTGCCAGGATGTTTTAGATTTATTTTTGGAATTTTTAATTAGAAAGTTGTTCTGTGCTTTCTGGGTCAGTTTGATAATTTTTTTAAATTTTATTGAGTACTCTTTAAATGTCGTTTTATTTTCTCTAGTAGGATTAAGTCTTTGTTTCCAGAGTAATTGGCGTTGTTTTTTGCTGCAGATTCTAATACCTCTAGATACCCATTTGATCTTTTTTTCAGATCTTAATATGACTGTTTTGAAGGGGAAGCATAGTTCATAAAGGAGTTGAAATATTTCTAAAAAGTTATCATATGCTTCATTTGGATCCTCTGTGCTATATATATCTGAAAACGATCTCTGATTTTTTTGAAGTCTTTGTTTCTGGCTTCCGGTGCCTCTTCAGATAATTTGCCAATGGACAAATATTGAAGTGTTTGATAACTTTAGCACCATGCAGTACAAGTTTGTAGTCAATCGAAGACATATAATACCAGCCATAGAGCTCCTCGTACATTGCTGCAAAAAGGCGTGCAAAGTTTGCGAACTCTTTAATATTTATAGGCGCCAAACTGGCTCTCTGATTTTTTTGAAGTCTTTGTTTCTGGCTTCCGGTGCCTCTTCAGATAATTTGCCAATGGACAAATATTGAAGTGTTTGATAACTTCAGCACCATGCAGTACAAGTTTGTAGTCAATCGAAGACATATAATACCAGCCATAGAGCTCCTCGTACATTGCTGCAAAAAGGCGTGCAAAGTTTGCAAACTCTTTAATATTTATAGGCGCCAAACTGGCTACTACAGGCAAAAGTATTAAAAATCTTTGGACGAAACGGGAATGCAATCCTGTGATAACTGCAGTTTTTGCAGGATGCTGCCTCCTCATTTATGTAGAATGTTAATGCACCCTCATTGACGTCAAAGGCAGAACTGGAGCATGGTTGCTGCACTACTGACACTAAAGGAGTCATCTTTGCCGTCACGACCTCAGGCCATTTTATGTTCTCTTGTAGCAATATCTCATACTTTTTAGGGTTCCGTACCCAAAGGGTAAAAACGGGACCCTATTACTGAGACTTCGCTGTCTGTTTGTCACCAGGCTGTATCTCATGAACCGTGATAGTTAGACAATTGAAATTTTCACAGATGATGTGTTCCTATGGCCGCTATAACAACAAATACTAAAAATAGTATAAAATTAATATTTAAGGGGGGCTCCCATACAACAAACGTGATATTTTTGCCGTTTTTTGCTCGATATTAATAACGGCAACAGGTCGACCCTTGAAATATTCACAGAATGTTTAGTTGTATATTCACTTCAAAAAATAATAATTATTAAAATAAAATAAAATAATTTAAGGGGGGCTCCCATAAAAAAAACGTGATTTTTTTGCAGTGTTTTGCGATAATGGTACGGAACCCTTCGTGTGCGAGTCCGACTAGTACTTGGCTGGTTTTTTATGAATATTCGTCTCGTGCGATTACACGAGATCCCTATTTTATTTCTTCCTCAACGAACACAAAGAAGTCTAGTCTTTTCTGACAAATCAAGAGGGCTAGGGCCCATTTTTCCCCGCTAGAGCTTAACTGATTAATGCTCATGTCATTATAGTATCTAATTACAACTCAACCATAATCACGGTGATTAGCTAAAGAGTTACTTAGTTCTTGGAATGCAATTTTGCATAAATATTTTTTATAATCAATATCGTTTTTAATTAATGTCATCATACAGGTCATTAGGAGGCTGTAAACTAACGATTGTATCAGTAAACTGATCGGAAAATTCATTTAACCACGTCAAATATTTGAAAAATCACATACCGAAAATACAAAATTTCAAAACTGTGCTATGCGCAAAGCGGCACCCAAAGGTGCATGAATTGTACGTCACCTCGATTGCCGTGTATGGTACAATAGCTCATGTGAGCACCAGCCCTTCAGTTCCATTCAGTTTCAAAAAAATGTACTTCAAGTGTTTTCTCCCATACAAAAAAAACACAACTTTTTTTTCTCAAACGTGGAGGCACTGGTACCACCCATACATTGTGCCTCCACTGCTTACTGCTTTCTTTTAGAAACATGGAAATCTGTTATAATAATAATACGATAGACTCAGCGATCATTGTACCGATAGTCGAGTCAGCCAATAGCTTAATAGCCACGAGCCTCGACCTTTGGAGGCTCTCTTCAGGCAGTTGGATCAAGGCCTTGATTCTGAAAGCAGTACTTTTGGACACGGCAAAAAAATTAAATGAATAAACAAATATAAGCATCAGAATTGAGAACTTCCTCCTTTTTGGCAATTCGGTTAATAAGACATAATACGACGGTAGTAGCACGTGTCTACCTACCGCGGTCAACCGCTTTTTCAAATTATAATTAGGTAGCCTAAGATAAGATAAGAACTCTATTGTACCTATTGTTATTGTTCCTAAAATACTTAGAAAGGGTAAAATGGTGGTAAACGAGTCTAAACCTCTTTAACTAATATTGTAAGGAATTCAATGTTAGTAACAGATAATGATGTCTGGAACTACTAATTCTACAACAATAGTTCTGGCACTGATAGAAAATACACATTCCGACAGGTTTATGACATGTTTTATGGTAATATTCATGTACATACTTTTTTAGGGTTCCGTACCCAAAGGGTAAAAACGGGACCCTATTACTAAGACTTCGCGATCCGTCTGTCTGTCTGTCTGTCTGTCTGTCTGTCCGTCTGTCACCAGGCTGTATCTCATGAACCGTGATAGCTAGACAGTTGAAATTTTCACAGATGATGTATTTCTGTTGCCGCTATAAAAACAAATACTAAAAACAGTATAAAATTAATATTTAAGGGGGCTCCCATACAACAAACGTGATATTTTTGCCGTTTTTTGCTCGATATTAATAACGGCAACAGGTAGACGCTTGAAATATTCACAGAATGTTTAGTTGTATATTATCTACAAAAAATAATAATTATTAAATTGAAATAAATTATGGGGGGCTCCCATACAACAAACGTATTTGTTTTGCAGTGTTTTGCGATAATGGTACGGAACCCTTCGTGTGCGGGTCCGACTCGCACTTGGCCGGTTTTGTCATTAGATGATATTTTTTTTTACCCGGCTGCAAGGAAAGGGTTATGTTTTTCGCGCATGTCTTGTATGTATGTTTGTATGTATGTAATATTCTTTATTACCTCGTTATTTCAAACCTCTTGACGGATTTTTATAGTTAGATATCGTTAGCTAGGTTTTGGTCGCCCAAGTGTTCTTAGATAAGTGCTGTTAAAAAAAAAGAAACATGGCGGCTTTTGGGCGCCATATTGTACGGGCTGCATTTTTAGGGTTCCGTACCCAAAGGGTAAAAACGGGACCCTATTACTAAGACTTCGCGATCCGTCTGTCTATCTGTCTGTCCGTCTGTCACCAGGCTGTATCTCATGAACCGTGATAGCTAGACAGTTGAAATTTTCACAGATAATGTATTTCTGTTGCCGCTGTAACAACAAATACTAAAAACAGTATAAAATAAATATTTAAGGGGGCTCCCATACAACAAACGTGATATTTTTGCCGTTTTTTGCTCGATATTAATAACGGCAACAGGTAGACGCTTGAAATATTCACAGAATGTTTAGTTGTATATTATCTACAAAAAATAATAATTATTAAATAAAAAAAAAATTATGGGGGGCTCCCATACAACAAACGTATTTTTTTTTTGCAGTGTTTTGCGATAATGGTACGGAACCCTTCGTGTGCGGGTCCGACTCGCACTTGGCCGGTATTTTTCTTCTTAACCCATCGAGTGGGGTATCAAAATGAAGGATTTTTAGAGGTGATTACAAAAATATATACTATTTATATGTTTGAAAGTCATTCGAAAAAAAAGTTGGAAATAAAAAAAGTTAATAAAAATCAAAAACCCAACTGCAAAGATGTAAATAAGAAGAAAATCATGCTGTGCAGTCATCTTTGCAGTTGGGTTTTTTATTTTTATTACCTTTTGTTTAATTATTCTATAGGCTCGCGCTTGACCACTATTTCACCTGTTGGTAAGCGATGATGTGGTCGACGGTGAAGCACGCTTGCCTAGAAAAAACCTATTCACTCTTGACTTAAAGACATTAATGTGACGTCGCATAGCCAGAATGAACAATGACACCTCATTTGTCAAATTATTATAAGTAGTTTAGAAGTTATGAGGGAACATATGAACATACATAGATACACACATACCAGTCAAAAACATAATCCTCCTTTTGCTTCGCCGTAGTTGGAAGAGTTATTTAGCGACAGTACTAAAAATACATTGTTTTAACATAGCCCTGTCGTGTGACAAGAAGAGAGAAGAGAGTGTTCTCTTACCATTGAGAGAGAGAGTGACAGGGCTAAGTAACAGTTCTTTAATCATTCGAACAACATGGTCCATTTTTCGTAAGTTGAAGCAACTTATAACTATTGTGAGTAACACATGACAATACCAATATACAAAAAAAAATATAGCGTAAGTTAAAAAATATAAATAATGTAGATACATAACACTCAATATACAATTTGGTAACCTACCAGCTACCTGTACTTAGCCCTTTTGAGAATGATTTCATAATGACAGGTTTACATTGTACTATGAGAGAGGGAGATAGCGCTATACAGGGGAAAGAGACAAAATATCAAGTGCATTATTACCATCACTTTCCACCACCACTCTAATTTCCAGGTTGTTACTCGTATATTCATGGGGTGTGCGGTGCGCTGTCGGTTTCAGTCGCCGCTTACGCGTCTTAGCAGTTCGTTGGTTTTGTGCCTTGCGATTGTTTTACGATATTGTCGAGTTTGAGAGTACGCGTGTTAGCAGAACGTTGTCATTGTGTTTCGCGTTTGTTTAGTGACATTGCCGAATCGTTGAAAATGAAATCACAAAAGCGCCATCACACATCGTCTGACGATTCTGATATATCCGACGCGAGTGCAAACAGAAATTCTTCTGGCATCGATAGTGGCCACTCCTCACTATCTCAACACCGCTACAACACAAAGAAAAGGAAACGTGCTGATTCTTCAGATTTGGATAGCGATGCCGATACAAAAACGAAGCATTCAGATTCCGTGCCAGAAAGTGTCTCGGATCCTGTGTCTGCCACCAGTGAGGGTAA
Organism: Anorthoa munda; assembly: GCA_945859665.1. Taxonomy (NCBI): domain Eukaryota; kingdom Metazoa; phylum Arthropoda; class Insecta; order Lepidoptera; family Noctuidae; genus Anorthoa; species Anorthoa munda. Next base: position 21,305,930 of record OX243915.1, read on the forward strand.
GATATCTTCGAAAACAAAGCGCAAGCACAAGAAGCAGCGTAGTTCTTCAGTGAGAGCAAAAGATGGAGAGCAAATTCAGCGTCGCCTGAACAGTGTCGTCGTAAAACTAAATGGATCCTGCAAAGATGCAAATCAACCTATACGGATCTATTCTAATCAGAAGCAATACCAAAAACCAGTGTCATCTGAGGAGTACGAAGAGCTCAGATCTCCAAAAGAAGAATATCAACGGAGACCTAGGGAACAAGAGGGGAGGTGTCATCAAAGGGAAGACACAAGAGATTGCAACCACTACAATCAGCATGAAGAGCGTGGAGGTCGTAAAAGGAGAGAGCTTGAAATCAGGAGAAGGCCACGCGAAGTTCATCGGAAAAAGCCACACCATAGAGAGCGGCAAAGATTAAGATGTCAAGAAGAACGGAATTGTCGTCCAGAGGGGCAGGCCGGTATAGAAGAGCAGTACAGGGTCGGGTGCGGTGACGAACGAATGGAGCGCAGAGGCAGGGCTGACGAACGCAATGTGAAGCAAAAGCGACCTCTGGTCAAAACAGAGCTTAAGTCACGTGATTGCAAGAGCGGATACGACTGGGGAAAGGGAGATGTTAAGACGGAGGCTGGCAAGGATCCTGCTGAAAAAGAAAAGCCGAACTTCGCTCTGTCTGGTAAATTGACGGCTGACGCCAATACAGTCAACGGTGTTGTGATTAAGTACACTGAACCTGATGACGCTAAGTTGCCTAAAAGAAGATGGAGATTGTATCCCTTCAAAGGCGATAAAGCACTTCCTGTATTACACATTCACCGTCAGTCGGCGTTCCTAATCGGTCGTGACAAGAAAGTTGTGGACATTACGCTCGAAAACCCGTCTATTAGCAAACAGCATGCGGCACTACAGTTCCGAGCGATGCCCTTCACCAGAAATGATGGAACGCAGGGACGCAGAGTGCGGCCTTACGTCATTGATCTAGAATCGGCGAACGGTACGTTCGTAAACCGTAAAAAGCTCGAGCATTGTCGGTATGTCGAGCTACTTGAGCAGGACGTGATAACGTTCGGTTTCTCTAAGCGGGAGTACGTACTGTTGCACGAGGACAGCAATGACGACGGACAAGATGATGAGCACCAAGAGCCTCCCGTGTTCGGAGGCAAAGTCACCACCACCGATCAGTTGAGACATGAGAAACGCGTCAAGCAATAGATTGCCGGAGACGGCGATTAGATTATATACTGTAGATATAGAACTACCACTTAAGAACTGATATTCAGTTAGCGCGTTACAACTTGTAGCGCACACATCCAAAAAAAGGCCCTTTTCAGGGCCGCATATAACTCTATATTTCTTTAACGGTAATGTCAAAAACTAACATACTTAACTACTTATTTACTTACTACTGAGATATATACTTGTACTTACGTACAGCGGCAGTAGCACAACCGACCGAACGCAAACCTGCCCGCTTGATCAACCGCGATCGTCTTTTATCGCTTTACATCTTGATTTACAACTTTCTGATGCAATTTTGCAATCCGTACATTATTTTATTGGCAGTCATGCCTAAAAAAAGGGTAATTTAAAAAAATAGATATTAAGGGTAATATGCTTTATTTCTATTATAATTTAAAAAAGATTTAAACTTATTCATTCTGTAGATTATGTACGCATCATTCTAAATGTTGGCCCCTGCCAATCTAAATGAAGCAAATCAAAATAATTATCTATTATTCAATTAAACCGTATATAGATACTTCTGAATTATCAAACAACAGACATTCACTTTCGCAAGCGTCATTAGGTCTCGGACAAGAATGTGCAAGAAACTCCACGGACACTCTTTTCCATCAGTTTTAATTACAAGTATTTGGTTACATTCTTCTTGTTGGAAAATACATATATGTGAGAAAGATGTAAAAAGATGGACGTAAAAGCGTCTAGAGTTATACAAACAATTTAAAACTTCAAAAGCAAAACACTAAAAAGTTCAATATAACTTTCGTTTCGGATGTCGGTGTCTTTGGTAGCTCTTGTTTTTATTATTTTTCGACAAACGTTTTGTTTTGTATTTGAAGTCGGTTTATATTTTTCCCAACTGCCAAAGGAGGGTGATGTGTTTATCAGTCTATGTATGTTTGTTTGTTACTATGTGGCGATCTAGACATCAAACGCGTAGACCGATTTTGATGGTTCTTACGTCAATCGATTTGTCTTAACTTTGCGAGTGTCACATTACAATTGGAAAATAGAAAAATTGCAACAACTTACACAGAGTATGTTAAGATAGTTTGGCCATGTTGAGAGGATGAATGAAAGGCGATTAACGAAAGGTATTTACAAGGCAGACGTGAATGAAAACGCCGGGAGGGGACGCCCTAGAAAGACATACATAGACCTTATAGGTGATGTTCTTCAGAAAGGCCAGGTGCGCAGTACTCATAACCGGCGTGTGTGTATGACTAGATGTATGAATGTGAGTGAAGCAAAAGAAGTTTGTAAGGATCGTAGCAGGTGGCGTTCCGCAGTTTCTGCCTACCCTCATGGGAAAAAGGCGTGAGGGTATGTTTATGTATGTATGTATGTAATTTCTGTCTTTAGTCAAAGAACAGTCCAGTCTTCTGGTGACGTGAACAGTCGACTGAATGTTTACTGATGTCCCGAAATACTATAAGAATAGTCGAACACCATGGGTCTAGTGTTTAAACGTGGCTGCCACGCCATGCTGACACGTTGAAACATTCATTCAAATTTCATGTATTATTTTAAATATCCAAAATGCAACGACACAAGAAAACTTTATTCTTATAAAATGTTCAAAAACGAGTTACCGGCTGAATGGGTCGTGAATTAATTAGTCTGACTGTACCGCGTGCCGCTCGTAATAGTACCTCATTAGAAGGATACTTCGGTAATTAACATTTTCTAGTAATAAAAACAATCATTAGTAACCGAATATCGATCCTAATCGATTAAACATTGAGTAATCTATAATGACATGCTCAATGTGGACTCAGTTTGTGGTTGGTAAGATTAAATCAATATTAAAAAAAAAAACAATATTTGCCAAGACGTAGTTTATAAAAAACCGGCCAAGTGCGAGTCGGACTCGCGCACGAAGGCCTCCGTACCATTATCGCAAAACACTGCAAAAAATCACGTTTGTTGTATGGGAGCCCCCCTTAATTTATTTTATTTTAATAATTATTATTTTTTGAAGTAATTGTAGTGAATATTTCAAGCGTCTACCTGTTGCCGTTATTAATATCGAGCATAAAACGGCAAAAATATCACGTTTGTTGTATGGGAGCCCCCCTTAAATATTTATTTTATGCTGTTTTTAGTATTTTTTGTTATAGCGGCAACAGAAATACATCATCTGTGAAAATTTCAACTGTCTAGCTATCACGGTTCATGACATACAGCCTGGTGATAGACGGACAGGCAGTCAGACAGACGGATCGCGAAGTCTTAGTAATAGGGTCCCGTCTTTAGGTACGGAACCCTAAAAACTAGTTTCACTGCAATTTACGCGTAGCTAGCTCTGTGCTATGGCGTAGCACACAGAGCTACGGCGTAGCACACTAGCTCTACGGCGTAGCACACTGCCTCTACGGCGTAGCCTACTAGCGCTACGGCGTAGCACACAAGTAACTACGAGCTACACACTGTTACGATACCTGTCTCTGTCTGAAAGTAAAAATTGTCCTAATAACATTTTTATCTTGAACCTATTATCATACAAATTATGAGCTAATGAATTTATTTCAAAAGTAGATATACTGGAAGAACTTTAGCAATAGAGGGTGAGCTGGCTGTGTTTCAGCAATTATATTCAGGGCGAAAAGTTGATAGCTGAGTAGTTGCGGCTTGCTGAGAGAACACATTTCAAAAGTTGCAGATAGGAGCCCTTTGGGCAGAGGTCCACTTTCAGTATTCCAAAGAGGATACTAAACGTGCAGGGTCTTTCATTGTCATGCAATCGAAATCGGCTTGACGCAAAGTGACATAAATAACTGACGCAAACTGACGAAGAAATTATGTGCTGTCTCTAATGAGACGCCTTTTTTTTTCAAATTGTTTACAAATATTACGCCGATCCACAGGTATCGGAAACAGGGTGCAAGCTATCGGTAATATTTTTTTTTTATTCAATAAAACATTTTATTTTTCCACCACCTCTACTACTAATGTTGTGAAATCACATAAATCCTGTATCGCGTGAGAAAAGTTTTCGGCGCGATTTGAACTATAACAGTCCTATATCCACCGTCGGGCAGTTGCCCAGACCAGGCACAACACCCGTTGGATCGGATGATTTCTCTCGCTATTGATTTCAATTCAATCGAATCGATGACTTGATACCACAAAAGGCCAATAGATGGCGCTTAACCCAAAAATCAACTTAAACATGGAAATAGTTCTAACGGTATCTCAGAGACGGCAGGATCATCACGTTTATGTTAATTGACAATTCAAATTATTAATTACGATGGCCGTTAATATTCATAATCTTGTAAATAAAAAATACAATTTATATGAAAAGCGCAACGCCATCTATCGCCCGAAACCTGGTCTTATATAATAGCGCCATCTCGCGAATTATGTCCAAACTACAACGACCTGTTGACAGGTGAATATTGAATTTACAACTTTCTAAAAACTGTGGGTTGGCTCCACCTGTAGGGTAAACTTTAGATTCGTAATAAATCTAGCAGAACATTGGCAGAAATTAAATTAACAACGAGATGGAACCTACATCAGTTTGTTCAGGATGTCAACAAAAAGTTCTGATAGGAGATAATCTTACATGTTCACTGTGTAAATGCAGATATAATTTGGAATACGCTGGTGTTTATAATTTCCTACTATCACCCGGGTGAAGCTGCTAGCTGTGAATTTTAATTAAAAAAAACTTACATTTTGTTAAATAACCTTTCTATTATATCTTTTGGTAAATAAGAGCAAAAATAGAGCCCATAAAGAAAACTCGAATAAAAAGAAATCAACGATCACATCAATGCGTTGATGTCTTTTGTATGAGTTTTAAATAGCATAACATCACGAATGTATTTCCTGAAGGGTTGGGCAGGGGGCACCTATAGTACACCCTCATTTTGCCAATTGTGTTTTAGTCTCATGAAATATGAGGCGAGTCTATTGCAGTCAATCGGGCACAAGTCCAGACTCCATATCACTACTGATAAATTCCATATGAACAAACCTAATAAAATTATATCGACAAATAAACGACGACTACGACGAAAAAAACAGCAGCTGTCAAGATGCAGATTAAAAAAAAAAAAACCGGCCAAGTGCGAGTCGGACTCGCACAAGAAGGGTTCCGTACCATTATCGCAAAACACTGCATAAAAATCACGTTTGTTGTATGGGAGCCCCCCTTAATTTATTTTATTTTAATTTATTAATTATTATTTTTTGAAGTAAATATACAACTAAACATTCTGTGAATATTTCAAACGGGACCCTATTACTGCGAATTCGCGGTCCGTCTTTCTGTCTGTCTGTCACCAGGCTGTATCTCATGAACCGTGATAGTTAGACAGTTGAAATTTTCACAGATGATGTATTTTTGTTGCCGCTATAACAACAAATACTAAAAATAGAATAAAATACATATTTTAGTGGGGCTCCCGTACAACAAACGTGATATTTTTGCCGTTTTTTGCGATAATGGTACGGAACCCTTCGTGCGCGAGTCCGACTCGCAATTGGCCGGTATTTTTTAATAAGATTTGTGAAGTCTTAAAGACTAGAGACTATTGTTTTAATATCTGAAGGTTAATTTGAGTGATATTGTGATTATTGTGGTATTCTGCAGTACAGATCCACATATTTTAGTCTATTTACTTTTTATAATACTATACAAACCACACATTTTTATCTTTTGAAATTGTATCGACTCATGTGACTCACTTTTATGCATTCTTTGATACTGTTAGCACCTGAAATTATCAATTGTCGATTGTTTTAACATCCAAACTTATTTTATACCGCTAATTTCTAAAATCTTAGAATATTTTATACTCTGACATTTTCATCTGAACTGACATCTGTATGTCCATTTTATTTTCTTTAGCCATAGAAATAACATACCATGGACAGTTCTTCTTCTTGATCTTCTACAAAGCTGGTTGTACATACATTATAATCTTCAAAATTAGGGCAGCGGCAGACTGCCCCCTCTGTAAACCATTTTTTATTCGTTCTGGTCATGATTACTAATTGAGATTTGAATTTGAAATTCAGAAGATATGAAACAACGAGGAAAAACGGGCGTAAATTTTTTAGTTTGGTTTTGGATTTAGCTAGGGAAGCTTACCTTTTTTTTCGCTTGAATTGATTATTTTAAACAAAGTTAATTTAAATACTTAAACTCTATCCTGAACAGTTCAGTGTATCAAGCGTGTGTAACGGACTGACGTCAGCCTACGTGCAACCGACCAATGCTCGCCGAGTCCACCGAAGCCAAGCCGCCATATTGAAGCCTTCCCTCCAGTCAAGGCATGTCAAGCAGCGAGGATGTGTTAATATAAGCGATTGCCAGTCATTTATTTGTCTCTTTCGATTGTGAATACAAGATCTGAATAAAGCTCTCTCCGGTTTTTATTAATCCCGCTTCCGTTGGCGTGCCTCAAGGAATTGCTTATGTGAATGATGGTAGCCTTTGAGTTCAGAAGATTCGAGAACGATCGGATTTCCTGAACGAAACGCGGCAGCGGGGTGCGTTCAAAACTCTCATCCGGGCTGTCAGGGATTGATAGTGTTTTATTGTAATCTGATTTTAAGTCGGGTTTTGGAAAGTTGTAGGGTGAGGCGTAGGTCTAGTCTAGATAGTGTATTTCTTTGAAGGAAAATTGTTCCGCGTAAATTCTTCGAAAACGGAAATTTTAGGAAACAGTTTATGGGATTCGGTGTTTTGAGTTTTCGGTTCGAGAATGATGGTATGAGAGCGCACCCGGTGGGAGTTTTTCTTGGCAACAAGGGCGAACTGCGTGGCAGGCGTTTTTTTCTTGGGCTGACCGGCTTGAGCAGAGCCTGGAGATTGCGAGTGGGCTGGAATTATCACGAGGGTGTCGGCCTCTGTGTGGCAGAGCGTTTCCTGTCTGTGCCTGTCGTGATTGAACGGAATCCGTGAAGCCAAAAATCGCCGGTGACCGCGTGCGTGGTTGTGGATACGCGGCCTGGAAGCTGCATGTAACCGTCGTGGTGTGATACCCGGCGTGATTGTGTTCCCAAGCTGGGCTCATAATCCCTCACGGTAAGTCGCCTTGCTCAGGGGATTGACCCCATCGTATTTCGTTGTGAGTTCTGTGTGCTGACTTGCTGGTTTCTTTCAGAACGACGTGGCGTGGGGTCGAAATTGGGCCGACCTATCTACCCTACGGGTTTACTTCCTCCGAAAGGTACGTGTTTGACTTCCTAAAGGCTCTGTCAGTTGGTATTCGGTTTCTTAGGGCGGCCGATACATTTATATTATTTGAGCTGGCCTATCCTTTGTGGGTTTTGTGGACAAGCTCCATACAATTATACATGTTTACATACACCTTAGGCATGATTTCCATATACTCAGAAGGGCCATCCATTATGTTAGCCTATGTAAAGCCCGGTATTTAAGATAATATTTCGCAAAGGCAGTACCATAAGTATACCGGGGTTCCATTTAGTTTAGAAAAGAGACCTTCAGTGTGAGATTTATTAATATAGTAGCATAATCTGTCGGTAGATCTGTCGATACCCAAAACGAAGTAGGTATTGCCATTTTTTAGAAGATTTACTTCTACCCTCAACCGATTTAAATTCTGGCGTTATAATTTTATAATATGTCTAACAAAAAAAAAATACCGAAAGTTAAATATGAATACACGTAAATACACTAGTTTTGAAAAACTAAATCGCTAAATGGTCAGGTCAAATTGCCACCAGTGACATACAGCCGTGTTGGCAGTTTCAAGTTTCATTTGCCTAGTAATGTGAATCAAGTGAGTACGTCAATTTATCGGATTGTGTAGTTTTTTTTAAATAGTTGTTCACGCACACACATCCAAAACCAACACACACACTACGGCGTCGTCAACGAGCGACGCGGCACGGCGGCGGCGCGGGGGCCGTGAGCACAGCAGCGGCTCGGCTCAGCATTGCATCGTCCGACACGACCGCGCTCAGACGTACCTTTTGATTAAAGACTTATATTGCACCTAATAAACCATTATACAGTCCGCTTGCTTTTCTTTAACCTGGGCCTATTCATGGTCCTTCAGATCCGTCATAGCAACAGTCAAATAGGTTTAAAAATCGAGCCGCGATCGCAAGAAAAAAGCCACGCCAACACAAAGCGTCCGGAATTCAGCTGGAGGTCAAACAGCGGTCATCGCAACAGCGAGCGCAGCCTACTAGCATCTGGGAGCAGCACAATCAAGCAGCGTCGGCAGCATCAGTCGAAAAAGGACGAAAAAGGGTTTGGTAGCAGCAGTTTCGTGAGTTCGACCAATTCATTTCTTGCAAACTTTTCATCTAGTCTCATTCAATATTCAGTGAACTTACTTACTTCCCGTCTACTCCCATTTTCAAGCAAAAATCCATCCATTCAAATTCATTCATTTCATCGATTTCATTAAAATAAGAAATTGTTGCATATAATTTTTTTCACTCACAACCTACCCACATATATTTTTCTTTATTTTCTTCGTAATTATTTTAGTAATTCAAAGATTTCCAATTACCAACCACTTAATTTAAATATACTCGTATTCATAATTATAAACTTACATTTTCCTTTGTTCTCCAGCATACATCGCCTTGCTCTGAGTGCACCGAGTGAGACTCAAACCGAGGGTAGTTTGGTAAAGTTGCGTGATCATCTCACAGTGCCTGCCACATATCCTAATTAATTTAAGTATCGTTCTAATTGTACAAATTTAGTTATGGAAACCAAAAAAACCCACACATCTAATAAAGCTGATGATGACGATTCACAGGTCAGCACTTACAAAAAAAGACGAGCTAGTCACAAAGCTAAGGTCACAATTTTCAAAAATTATCTAGAATCGTTAAAAACGAAAAAAACATTAACAGAATTAGATATTTTACAGTTAAATAATCGCTTAGATACCTATAAGTCCCTTGCAAAAGATTTTGATGAAAACCAGACTTTCATCGACGAAATTATTGGGGTTTCAGATGAACAGCTGCGGGAGAGAGAGCAATTTGAAATAGAATACCAGAATCAACTTGCACTCGGCATCCAGCTGATACGATCCAATGGAACTGCTTGCGTCAGCGGGTCTGTACAAACTCCAAATGCAGGTGAACCAGGAACTAAGGCGTTCATTAAATTACCTACCATTGACCTTCCACACTTCTCAGGTGAATTTCATAATTGGCTAGAATACAGAGACACTTTCGAATCACTCATACACAAAAATAAATCAATAGACAACATACAAAAATATCATTATTTGCGTGCATCTTTGCAAGGTGAAGCTTCACAAGTTATTCAATCATTAGAATTGTCATCAGACAATTATCAGATAGCTTGGGAACTCATCTCTGATAGGTACAATAACACGCGACAGCTGATAAACAACCACGTTCACGCATTGTTTAGCATAAATACCATAAACAATGAATCCTCAACATCACTCAGACAACTACTGGATACAGTAAATAAAAACCTCAGAGCACTTGAAAACATAGGTGAACCCACGCAGTACTGGGATACGTTGGTAATTTATCTTGTTGCCTCCAAATTAGACTTCAAAACACTCAGATATTGGGAGGAACACAAGAGCACACTTGAGAAAAACCCCACACTTCAAGATTTAAAAACATATCTCAATGATCGTGCCATTCTTTTACAAAATCTTGAAGACACTAAACAAAACATCAAACCAGATTCGAAATCACATTCATTCAAATCAACTATACAAACTCGCACAAATCAAAATCGCATTCCTAACTGTCCCTTATGTAAAGCTCAACATTATTTGTTCTCGTGTCCAGTATTTAAGGAAATGACAGTGCAAAAAAGAATAGAAAAAGTTTCCAAATTACATAACTATTGCTCTAACTGTTTACATACGGGGCACGAGACCAAATCCTGTCGCGGCGGCGCATGTAAGTATTGCCAACAAAAACACAATACAATGTTACATAGGGAACAACCTAAACTAGGATCAGAACACACTACCCTCGCTAGTAACACTAGTACACAACACGTATCAGTTTTACTTTCCACTGCCCTAGTGCATGTTGTTGCCAGTGATGGAACACCACACTTGGCGAGGGCATTACTGGACAGTGGAAGTACCTCTAGTTACATAACAAATAGTCTATGTACAAAGCTCAATCTCACATTCGAATCCATACAAGGCACAGTATCAGGCGTCAATCAACAACACACAAATATTTTTCATTGCACAAACGTTCAAATAAAATCAATACACAATTCATTCACAGTCAATTTGCCATGTTTGGTACTTGACACAATCGCACACTCAGTACCTAACGTGCGCATCAACACAGAAGCTATTAACCTACCTAAACATTTAAAACTAGCTGACCCTCTGTTCTATGAACCTGCTGCAATTGACCTATTACTAGGTGCTGACATATTTTGGCAGATAATTGGCAACAATCGAATTCAATTAGGTAAACAACAGCCGACATTACAAGAAACAGAGTTCGGCTGGCTAGTTTCAGGGTGTACAACAGACACCAACAAGCACACAAACAATTGTTTTTTCAATAACAATAACTCAGATCAGTTATCACGATTCTGGGAGTTAGATAGTTTATCTAATTCTCTGATTAATGATCCGTGCGACTCCGATGCGTGCGAGATCATTTTCAAACAAACAACCACAAGACAAAGTGATGGCAGATTTGTTGTCACTATTCCATTCAAAAAATCACCTGAGTGTTTAGGTGATTCCTATTATCAAGCCAAAAAACGGTTTCTTTCCATAGAAAACCGCATGAATTCAGATCACACATACCGAGAACAATATTCAAAATTCATATCAGAATACATACAACTCGGTCACATGACTTTAAACAAACATTCACATTATTCACACAAAAATCCACAATCATTATCATCATACATTCATTCAGAAAATAATAACGAAAAAATACAACCACTCAATCACTCACCAGTGTACTACCTACCACATCACGGTATTATACGTGAGTCAAGCATCACCACTAAATTCAGAGCGGTATTCGATGGCTCCGCTAAATCGTCTAGTAAGTTATCGCTTAACGATATACAGTTAGTGGGTCCTGTTGTCCAGGACGATCTCATTTCTATACTCATACGCTTTCGTCAGCATAAATACATAATATCAGCTGACATAGAAAAAATGTTTCGCCAAATTGAAGTAGTCAAAAATCAGTGACCCCTACAACAAATCGTATGGCGATACAATCCAACGGAACCCCTACAAACATACACGCTCAACACAGTCACCTATGGCACGGCATCAGCGCCGTTCTTAGCAACACGCTGCATTAAACAAATTGGCTTAGATTGTCAAGACAAACAAACTGAAAACCATTCTGACAACTATGATCATAAATTAGTCGCGGAGGTCATTTTACATGATTTTTACTGTGATGATCTCTTGACGGGGACAGATGACGAGTCCAGTCTATTGGCAATAGCCAGAGGAGTATTTTCCAAGCTTAAAACATATAAATTTCCACTTAGAAAATGGTTATCTAATTGTCCCTCCGTACTGAAAAAACTAGGTTTTCACGATTCAGATAAAACAACTGTCAATCTAAGTTCAAACGATCCATCTAAAACCTTAGGCATTTATTGGAATATTCACAAAGACACAATTTCATACACAGTACATTCAGACTTCGTATCACAAAAACACACAACAAAACGCACGATTTTATCCACTATAGGTCATATTTTCGACCCATTAGGCCTAATTAGTCCATGCATACTCAAAGCTAAACTACTAATGCAACAGATGTGGATAGATAACATTAGTTGGGACGGTGACATACCTGTTTCGATTCAGACACAATGGACGAAGTTTGTAGAATCGTTATCTTATTTAAATCAGTTAGCTATACCTCGTTATGCATTCTGTGACTCATTACGTAATAATATTGAGCTACATATTTTTTGCGATGCCTCGCAACATGCGTACGGTGCTTGCGTATACGTACGTACCTATACAACAGATGGCAATAACAATGTTCAGTTACTAATGGCTAAGGGGCGGGTGGCTCCTTTGAAAACACTTACAATTCCGCGACTTGAATTATGTGCAGCATTAACAGGTGTTAATTTGGGTAAAAAAGTTATAAATTCACTTCGTAACATAAACAACTATAAGTGTTATTATTGGAGTGACTCGACAATTGTTTTATCATGGATAAATACACCAACATATAAATTGCAAACATTTGTCAAACACAAAGTTACAGACATTCTGAAACATACTGATCCTCACTCCTGGTACTATGTACCGACCAAACAGAATCCAGCAGACATTATAACAAAGTGTACTAATGCAAAACAATTACTACATACAAATTTATGGTTTTCAGGGCCTGACTTCCTAAGGAATGATGATAACAACAGCTGGCCTGAACAACCTGGGCATCTCAGCGTATCTGACCTTCCAGAAGTCCGGTCCCAAACGCATTTTACACACATTAACACACAAAATAACAATTCCTTTCTTTACAAATATTCCAATTTCAACAAACTTACACGCATCGTAGCTTACATACTTAGATTCATTCATAACTGCAGTAATAAACATTCAAACACTTTCAACACAAGTGACGTAGACAAACAGGAGTGCATAGCTGACATCAAGCCTTTATCAACCATAGAACTTAATTTAGCTAGATATCAGTTAGCAAAAATAGTACAAATAGAATCATTTCCTGAGGAATACGAATTGTTATTAAACAAAAAAAAGTTACCTGCTAAACATAAGTTTAATTCACTTAACCCTTTTCTAGGTGATAATCATCTCATTCGTGTGGGCGGAAGGTTAGCACATTCGCCATACAATTATGATAGGAAATTTCCTATCCTTTTGCATCCAGCTCATCATATTACTAAAATCATATTTTCAACATACCACATTACACTTTTACACGCTGGCCCACAACTTTTGCTGTCACACATACGTCAACTATTTTGGCCAGTTTCAGGACGTAATTTAGCTAGAAAAACGACACAATCATGTATAACATGCAAACGGTTTCAAGGGAAAACTATAACGCCTATAATGGGGGCGTTACCCGAGCAGAGACTGCATGCAAATTTTGTATTCAGTGACGTAGGTGTAGACTATGCAGGGCCAATTATGATTAATAACCGTAAAGGGCGTGGAAGTGTACTAATTAAATCATACATTTGTATTTTCGTTTGTTTTGTAGTCAAAACTGTGCATTTGGAGTTGGTCACAGATATGACGACAGAGTCATACATAGCAGCAATTAAGAGGTTCATTTCTCGTAGGGGTAAACCCAATCATATCTATTCAGACAATGGGAAAAATCTGGTAGGTGCTGCTCGCGTGATCACCGATTTCATCAGGAATCACAGTGAGTCAATTTACAGCTGCGCTGCAGAGCAAGGAATAAACTTTCACTTCATTCCCCCATACTCACCCCACTTCGGAGGACTGTGGGAAAGTACTGTTAAATCAGTAAAATACCACCTCAAAAGAGTTCTAGGCTTGGCACACCTAACATATGAGGAATTGTACACATTACTTGTCCAGATAGAAGGCATCCTTAATTCGAGGCCTCTCACACCTCTTTCATCCGATCCATCTGATCTATCAGCTCTCACCCCCTTTCATTTTCTAATTGGTCGTCCTCTGACTGTGATACCTTACCCACAGATGTCCGACTGCGACCCATCACGGCTGCCGAGACATCAACGAGTCGAGCTTCTGCGCCAGCATTTTTGGAGACGCTTTAATAAGGAATATATTTCCCAGTTGCATCAAAGGACGCGGTGGCAACGCTCACACGGCGCGCTCACAGAGGGCTCGCTGGTCATCGTGAAGGACGAGGCGCTACCTGCAGCACACTGGCCACTGGGACGAATTCTGAAGCTTTATCCGGGACCTGATGGAGAGGCTCGCGTAGCGGACATCAAAGTACAGTCAGGCACAATCAGAAGGGCATTCCACAGAATTTGCCCGTTATTAGATGGACCACCAAATTGATTATTCATTCTTCAATTAACCTATCTGGACCGATCATCCGATGTATCAAACAATCAACATGGACCAATCAACGTAAACTTCAATCATTCATCAACCAATCATTTAACGTGGCTGGACTATTCGACTCATCATCCATTGCTGGCCCGGGAATATGTTCACGCACACACATCCAAAACCAACACACACACTACGGCGTCGTCAACGAGCGACGCGGCACGGCGGCGGCGCGGGGGCCGTGAGCACAGCAGCGGCTCGGCTCAGCATTGCATCGTCCGACACGACCGCGCTCAGACGTACCTTTTGATTAAAGACTTATATTGCACCTAATAAACCATTATACAGTCCGCTTGCTTTTCTTTAACCTGGGCCTATTTAATAGTTTATTCCAAATGTTGCGTTATTTGTGTTCCCGTTATTAGATTAGTTTTGAACAATTGCAAAATATGTCGTGTTCTAAGCATGTGTTCGCTTTGTATGACTCCGCGCTTCCTACAGAAGTACATACGGATGCGTGTAAGTTAGGTGTCGCCGGTATATTGATGCAAAAACGAATTGCAAATAAAATTCATTGCGATCAGTCGTGTTACAAGTGAGGATAGCATGGGTCATTATTCTGAGCTTCAAACCCTCGCTGGACTCGTTGGAGTCGTTACGTAGATTCCGCGAGTATGTTATAGGTAAATATGTCGTGTAAAGGTTGTTACCGATTGTGTAGCGGTTCAAGGTACGGTCACGTATCGCAGGATAGTAGTTTTTGTAAAATATTATAACATTAGTGTCATGTATAGGCCAGGCCATCGTATGAAACATGTAGGTGCGCTTGGCAGAAATCCAGATGTAAAGTCGCTGATTGGTTCTATACGTTACAAAACCAGCTAAAAACCAACACCGCCGATCCGTACGCAATAAGCAATTACTTGATTGTTGACGAAAGGCTTTATAGAAAAACCCTACACGGGAGTAGACTGGTAGGAGCTTCGGAGCTTGGGTAGATAGATAAGATAGTGCAAATGCATCATGATGACTTTGGTCACCATGATTTTAATAAAATGGTATATTGGTTACCAAAAATGACGCAATTCATTAGAAAATACATGACCGCACGTCTTCATTGTGCATATGGCAAGGAAAGTTAGTGTATGAAAGAACGAACATTACATCTAAATTCGTAAACCGTCTGAACCAATGCTTATGATTCATGTAAACCATTTAGGTCCGTTTTGTTGGGCAAAAAGGGGTATGTGTACAGTTGGCACATGGCTAAATAATAACAGCTGCACGGTTCGATCTTCAAGGTTAAGCAACGCTTGACGAGGTCGGTCCGTGGATGGGTAACTATTTCAACATACCGAGATTCCTCCGTGCCTCGGAACGCACATTAAGCCGTTGGTCCCGGTAGTCGGAAGCTTGAGATCTGACACCAGTCTTGTCAAAAGGGTATCGTGTTTCCCAGTTGCTGGGTTAAGGAGGTCAGATAGGCAGTCGCTCCATGTAAAATACTGGTACTCGGCTGAATCCGGTAGGACTGGAAGCCAACCCCAACATAATTGGGGAAAAACTGGGCAGATTGATTGTGTACAGTTGGTAATGATTGTAGTGACGAATGAGTTTTCCAAATTTGTTATTGCCGAGTCAACACTTGCGTACTATCATTTCTATCGTGACGATTCGGACACTGAAAAATATATTATGTCTTTTTGGTTCTCCCAATCATGGTATGAGGTAACATATTAAAGCCTTCACGAGCAAACATTTTCAAAGGTTTGGTAAACAGTTTAGGTACACATTAAATGATATTGCTTGTCCATATGCTACTGGTTAGTTTAAATTTAAAAACCATTCATAATGCTTTGCGGGCTATAATTAGGTAGTATAGTAAAGCCTTAACAAATAACTAAATAACTGGGCCAATTCCCTGTCTGATGTAATTTGGGGAATCGATAGGACTACTAATGACACCAACTTCCTTGAAGCGTTAAGATTTAATATTCGCTCGTAATGGTAGGCCATGTGACTTGACACCTAGTGACGCCTAGTGACGCCTAGTAACGCCAACTAATGCTAATTCAATTAGGCCACTAGGCGGCACTTTGAATGTCAAATATTGTATGTAAAAAAAAGCTTCAGATAACTCAAGAGTGATCATGTGTTCAAAAGGGTTGTTTTTATGACTACAATTAGTGCAGTTAGAGTCAATACAAACTGGATGACTTTTCTTTAGGTCATATTTATTTATTTATTTATTATATATTTTATTGTACACCACTTAAATAATAACAGGACAATATTTTTAACGATAACTGTACAATGGGCGGTCTTATCGCACAGGGCAATCTCTTACAGACAACCTTTCATAATATATTAACTAAAGTCAATGTCAACGCCATAGCTATAACGTATTTATCTTAAACATAATGTAAACATTTACATTGAATGCGGTACAATGGTTTGCAAGAATCTGTCAAGTCCATATTGAAAATGCTCTATGTAAAGTAGTGTAGTGTGTGCGCTCGGTTGGCGCAGTGGTTGAGTGATTGACTGCTGCGCTGCGTGTCGCGGGTTCGATTCCCGCACGGTACAAATATTTGTATGACCTACAGATAGTTGTTTCGGCTCTGGGTGTTTGTGTTTGTGAGTTTGTTTCTAAACGCACCTACGATACAGGAAGAAATTCCTAGGTAGATACTAAAAGATTTACGTGGTTACAAAAGCTTACAGGTGCCGAGTCGGTAAATGGGCTAAGGCCATATAGAAGTAAAGCACCTATATCGGACAGTAACAATTTAGTAACTGTAATAGTACTTAATTGATTTTTAGTAACAATAGTACTGACACTGAAGCCCTAATTGATTTATTTGAAAGCTAATTAATGTTTTTGCTCCCATTGCGGGAGCAATGTTTCCAGGATGGCCGAATGTTACGGATGTGACGTCAGCCTACGTGCAACCGACCAATGCCCGCCGAGCCCGCCGAAGCTAAGCCGCCATATTGAAGCCTTCTCTTCAGTCAAGCAATGTCGAGCAGTGGGGATATTTTAATATAAGCGATTGCCAGTCATTTATTTGTCTCTTTCGATGCTGAATACAAGATCTGAACAAAGCTCTGCCCGAATTTTATTTATCCGTTACAGTTAAGAAGTTTATTTAATGTTTGTAAACCCAACTTATCTGATACAAATTTTAATTGTAAAATTAAGCAATTTTTATCATTATATCGTTGATCATAGATTTCTAGGGACAGAATAATGTGGAGAATAGCCAAGCCTGTAAGATAAATTTACGATTTATTTATTTGATAGGTTGCATAACTAAGCATTTCTAAACTATAAAAAAGTATTTAAACGAGTGTTTGGATGAGTGATTGAATTAGTGAAAGGTGAAACAAAACAATCAGATAGAAAATAATTATTTATTTAAAATACAGCAAATTATCACAAACAATACAAGAAATACAAAAAAAAAACAAATGACTATAAAATTACACAAGGATTAATTAAATTAAATTACCGTTAAAATTAAATTAAAAATTAATTAAACAAAAACTAATTAAATTAAAAACTAATTAAATTAAAAAGAAATAAGAGCTCCCCACGTGTAGCTGCTACATCCGTCACCGCCTGATACGCGCCATAGATGTAGCATCTAAGGCGCGTACGTATACATACAGTGCAGCAACCACACGTTTTTCCTTTCCGGTGTTGATTGTAGCCGATATCTGATCGATATCGACAATCCCTGTACAACATTTCCTAGGACGGAGAGGAGCTCTTCATAATTCTGGTGCAGCTGGAAGAGAATTGGGTAAAATTAGCGATATTTATTTTTGATACATCGATCTAGAAAACGACAAGATCTGATATCCTAATAAATGTGTAGCGCAACCTAAGTGGTGCGCGTAGGCCAGTCTTACTCTAGCACAAGTTGTTGTCTACTAACTAAGTTGTTGACTACTAACTGATAATGGTTTTACTATAAACCCCAAACCCTGCCTAGTGATTCTAGTGAACTGTTTATTACTTCTGAAATAGAGTTGCAATTTGCGTGAGAATTTACAATCAGATAATTATTTCTTTGTGTTGAGCCTACGCATGCTAATAACAATATTTTGCAATTATTAATCCATCCGACAAACTTGAGGTTAGGTTAGTTTGTAAATGTTCAGTGTTTATAAGATTGTCTGTCAAGTTGACTTTAATACTCATATAATTACTTAATTCTACACTTTATTAATTTATTACAGAAAAAAAACCGGCCCTATAATTATATGATTGGGCGTACGGTTGGCGCAGTGGTTAAGCGATTGACTGCTGCGCTGCGTGTCGCGGGTTCGATTCCCGCACAGAACAAAAATTTGTATGACCTATAATAAAATGGTAGCTCGGATGAAAATCTTTTCAGGAAAGAAATTGTTCATTCTATCAATCAAATGATTGATTGAACGTTTTTATATATAAAAAAAACTACTCAACAAGTTCTAAACAACGAAATCCCCCCTTTAGCTGTATCGGAGATTGAAAATTTGAAAACTGTAGCTCCAACCGTTTAGCTGTAAAACTTGTGTGACAGACGACGGACAGACACGTGAGTGACAGCAATAGGGCTCCGTTTGGAGACGGAATTTGGCACGTACCTGTGCGGACAGACATCTGTGTGCCCTGGAGTCATGACTACGCAGCAGAGCGCGCATATATTGCAGAAGAGGCCCGGCTAATGTGTGGCGATCAGTCCACTTGTACGCCGGGCTCTTTCGCACCTCTGAAATGAAACATAAGATTTGTAACAAAGATTTTAAATTGAACAGGCACATAATATATCTGTCAATTACTTATTCAGAAAGATTAAATTGTACAATGCTATATGCCGCAAAGCTGACATCGATATAAATCACGACACTCTTAACTCTTTTTATAAAGAAATGATATAACCACTTTCAGGTGGTGGACTTTTGATTTATATCTTTAAATCAGTATTAATGTATAACTGTACAAGGACAAGATTTACTTTATTTATAATTCAAATAATATGTACAACTCACTATTCCTAATCTTATAACTAAAAACAAAACAAACTTACATACAAAAGGGAGAGGGAAAAGGGCTCATAGCGCATCAAAAAAATATATAAATTCGTCCACATCGATGTCAATGGGAAACGTGCCAAGAACGCTGGCAGCATTGCCACGTTGAATGGCAATGCTGATTCTCTGGCTGAAGAAAAGGCCAGCCCTCTGGTGACGCGAATAGTCGACTAACTGTTTACTTATGTCTCGAAACACTCGATGAGCACTCGGACCCCATGGACCTAATTTCTCAACCCCAAACGGCTCAAACATATAACTGCCAATAAGGTTGTTAAATGTATAACTTCATTTTTTTATTTAAGATGGGTTAACTCTCGACTCTCGTCTAGGTCAGAGGTGACAGAAACGAAGTCGAAGATGGAGTAAACTTAACCAGAAGAGATATTATAAAACATAATTTAATTTAGTCTTTAATATAATGTTGATTTTAATAATATTATGATCATGATTAGTCCTTTTTGTGTTATAATTTGTTTTAAATGTTGGCATGTTTGAGTTTTGTTTCAAATTAGCCGAATCAAGTTCAGCTAATTTGAAATTTGACTAATTTTAAGAGTTAGCATGTTGAATGTGCCTAATAAAAATGTTGATATTATTATTTGAATGCCAGTTAATACAAAAATTTATTGCTTTTTTTTGTTATGTTGTAAATTATATTTAATTATTTATATGTATATTTTAACATTACTCTTTTTCTCATAATCCATTTATTTTTAAATAATTCTATATCTATATTTTTTAGTTTAATTTTATTTTATTTGAATTTGCCGCTGTTTATTTTTAATTGTTTGTTTATTTGTATTGTCAAGTGTTACTAACATTATAAGGTTCTTCCAATAACAGATAATGGACTATATTGTTTGAATAATCAAATAAATTATATTGTTAATAAATTATATAGAGCTGTGTTAATAATTGTTATTATTGAGTGTGCATTACACGAAAATGATATGCAGCTAGAATTAAGTTTTTGTTGTTTTGTAACCCTAATAAATAAAGACAGGTATTTTAAATAAATTACCTGCAAAATAGTCTCCTAATAAGTTAGCCGCGTTAATCAAGCACTCCAGGTCTGCAGTCCACTCCAAGACATCCAGTTCTGTAAGCAACAATAATCGAAATGTTAGCAATGTAACCTAAATAATTATTATTTTGTTGAGTTGAGTTGCAAGAGAATGATGATTTTATTGCAAAGTGTATTCAGTAACAGATATTCAGTCGCTGCATTTGATTCAGCTGCATCCGAAGAACAAACGTTATGAAGATGATCAGATGATGATCGTCACCCAGTAAGTAGCTACTCCAATTGCGGCATCCATGGCATTCTAGGTTTTTGTAGGTGAAGGTGTATGGATACTTTGGACACTAACAAATGCAACACTATATAAAACACTTAAAATCATAAACTCACTTGCAAAAGTCTCGAGCATGACCTCGAGTAGGGCTCCAGTCATCTTACGTCGATGCTGTCTAGTGCAGGCCGCTCCTACGGCAGCAAGCTTGCGAGCTGTGGCTGCGCTTAGCAGGGCGGCGGCCCGGAATGTGGCGAAGGCTTGGCTGGACATAAAGGGAGAATTTTAGTCATAAGTCACCAAGGCCTGTTACTGGAACATTGTGACAATTTGTCAAATGCGCGTGACTTAGTGATTGATTTAGTGAATCAACAACTGCCACTAAGCAACACTTGCGTTTTGTTTGTGACGCGTTGATAGGTATCTTTTGAGAAACTGAAGTATGCTAATTTAATGGAAATATTTTATCTATGCTGTTTCAGGAATTTGGTGGCGTGGTGGGCAGAAACTTTTATAACTACGAATAAATAACAACTAGAAGTAGTAAATAAGATTACTCACTGCAAACTTGCTTCGTCGGGGCACATTGAGGACACGCTAGTCTCAAAGTTTAACAGTTTCCTGTTAAACTCTAAGATGTTTTCCCCCAGGGAAAACTGTTCTAGCTGTAAACAAAGATAATACTTAATGTGAGCGTTGGATGCGAGAAGCACAGAACCTGTAGTTATTAGGGACGTTTTTTGGCTGAAATTATGTTGATGATGAAATGGATAAGCTTAAGGGTTCACCTAGTTTGATGCAAGATGTGCATGGCCAATATTCGTCAGACAATAACAGTACAGTCAAGGTAAGGTAAACCTTGCTAATGTTGGTTATTATGGAAAACCTTTTCTACTACATCGTCGTAATGTATAAAATTGCTTACCAGTGTCAACAACGGTAAGTATTGCTCGTCGATTCGCAACAACTCTTCGAGATTCGGGTCGTCCTTGTGGGGTTCTGACAGCTCTGCCTCTTTCTCAGGCTGTATCTCGCTTTCTACGTCTATTACGGTTGGAAAGAAAGGTAAGTTTAGTTATTATCAAGTTAGTGTTAAGGAGTGACTGTATAACTAGATATAAAAAATGTAGCAAAAGGAGTAAGGATCGCTGCAGTTCTGTAGTTCTATCTACTTCCATGAAGTTGTACATTTATATAGGTCTGTCATACAGTTATATTTAAGTAGTCTTGGGCCGCTGCTGAAAAATTTCTGAAGGAACATCCTAACACTACTTTGCCAAAATGAAAAGAAATCTTTTCTTCGATCACAATTAAGTAAATAATATTATTATATTTACAAAAGAGTTATTGGAATTAGTTATTATTTAACACTCCACCTAGAAAAATGTTTCCCTAAAAAATTTAAAATATCTCAAGAATATAAAAATACAATATAAGTTAATTACATTAAAATTTTACTCACCAGCTTCCTCTACCAACTCCTCTCTAAGAGGCTCCACTATCTGCCACTCCTGATCGCATGCTATTTTCACTATTATTGGGCCTAAAAAATGAAGATTTTTATAATTATAAGTTGAAATAATAAAAATAAATAATGGAAGGGCATTACGATAGGCATTTCCCAAAAAAAAAAGTATTCAGATTTGCAGCCAAAAATTATCTCCGTGACAAAAGGAAAACCTCAAAAAAGCCCAGAAAAATATCGCATGTAAATAATATTTCACTCACCTTCTTCGATTTGTTTCTGTTTTTTTATTTCCCGCTCCTCGCTCTCGCGAGTTACTTTCCATACGGACGGTTCTAAGAAAATATAATTAGTTTTGATTATTTTTAAATTGGTGTTTAGGAGATCTTGTATGACCTTGAGTAGGGTAATTGCGTCACAAAAATTCACACAATAAATCACGATGCGTCTGATTTTGACAATTCAACAGTATCAATTGCTTTTTTACGTTGACGAGCAGAAGAATTTGCAAACATATGAAGCAATGAATCATGAATATCCTACAGACGTGAAGGAATCTGATAAAGTGTGTTATGCAATTAGGGTGCAGATGTATTAACGTATTGATACGAACACGATGGAAAAAGGGTTGACTTTAAGATATTTTAGCTATAACAACATAACTAGCATCTGCCAGCGGCTTCGCTCGCGTGAAAAGTGTTTTTCAAGCAGGAGACAGAACATACAAGGCCAATAGGCACAAAGAGTCGTTTACAACTGTATGTACTATTCCAAGAAATATTCAATTTCAAGAATTATTGATTAAACTGTCAAACACCACTTTTATAGAAAAAATGCCACGGGAGTGAAGCCATGAGCAAAGTACTAGTTTCTTTTTTCTTAATTATTTTTTTAGACAAAATAAAATAATATCCTAGCGCTAAAGTTAAATGTTGCGTGGGCAAGTTTACAGACACAAATCACAATCACTTCGTCGAAAAACAACCATTATCAATTCACATTTTTATGGGATCTAGGTTGAGATGATAATTTATTCAGGACAAAGAAGTGATTCAACTTAATTATTTAAACACACATTCAGAAAAAAATACTATTTACCTTTGCCGGCGAAAAATTTTTTTGCGAGTATTTCACAACTCCGCATCACAACCACTTGGATTATAAAGCAAAGAATCGACATTTTATAAAATTAAATTAACACAATTACGTTCTTAAACTACTCGACCACTTCTGTCCAAAGCACGAATACGAATGCTAGAACTAACACATAAAATACATTTCGCTAGTGCTTGGGCATAACATACGGGGGTGGGGAGTGGCGGTTGTCTCTTTCTATCATATAGCGCTTTCTCACTCTTACACAAAACCGGTAACCTGTCATTGTTTTCAAATGAGATAAGTACAGGTAAATTGGCAATTCTTTTTGTAGTTTCGTCTCTCTTTCTAATGTTTACTTGTTACATAGCTCTGTCTTGCTCTCTCACCATTGTTTTTGATTTCTTTTTGCCCCGTAATAGAGAATGCAGTAGGTAATCGTAATTTTTATTATTTTTTTCGTGTTTGTTAAAAATGCGTCTGGACTTGGAATTTTTGAATGTTTTAAGTCTTGAAGCAGAAAAAAAAAATATAAAGAAATTAATTTCAAGTGAAATTATCAGATTGTTAGTATGGAAACAGCAATGATCAGAAATGATCACACATACACAAGATTTAAATTCAGTGTAAAGAGGTGATTTCAAATATATATAACACATAATATAATATTAATTCTGTTGCAACACCGCATAACCCCCTACATTGAAATTACCAAACGCCGAAAAGATAAAATATGTACTCCTCCAAAAACTCGCTTGTCGTTTACTAGAAGATTCTTTTATTATTTAGGTCCGTCTCTTTATAATGCAATAAACAAAAATTGTCCAATATATAAATTGTCTTATCGTAATTGTAAAGAGACCGTCCGCACATTTCTTCAAAATAAAACCTACGACGAAACAGAAAAATATTTAATTTAAGTAAATTATGATAAGTTTGTATATTGTACCACTCACCCAAAACATAGACTCAAACAATTCCAATACCCTTACTTACGCACGCTTACACTGACTGACTCAGCCGCACGCTCACGCACATACACACACACACAAACCCATACACGCACACACAGCACACTCGCACAAATACACAAACACACTTAAACACACACGCACACACACAAAAATGCGCTCGCGCTCTAATATCTATTGATTATAAGAATTTAAAAGTAACTTGTAAAAAATAAATTGTAGCAATAAAATTAGAGGGTATCGGCACTGTTACTCCTTAATACAGGCTATCTCATAGCCTAGCAAGGAGGACAGCACGTCACCCACTTGATTGTCAGAAATTTACAACTACCTACTTTGTAAAACTGTTACATGTACTGCAATCTGTTTTTATATAAATAAAGATTATTATTATTATTATTAATATGATAAAAAATAATCCGAAAAAAATGATATCTAAAAAGTTAAAAATAAAAGAAATAATTAAAAAAATGCAAAAGCCCGACTGATCAACAAGCGAATATGTATCCTTCGACTGCACAACAGGATTTTCTTCTAGTTTACCTCTTTGTAGTTTACAACATTTTTTATAATCTTATACATTCGGATATTAGGTTATCACTAAAATTCTTCTGTGAGGTGAAATGCAGTTGAGGTTCAAACTGCGATTGACGCTTGTATTATAAAATTAATAATGTAAATAAAATAAAATCAATCTGCCTAGCCTTTACCCAACTATGTTATGGTCGGCTTCCAGTCTAAAGGGATTCAGCTGAGTACTGGTATTTCACACAGAGCGAGTGCCAATCTGACTTCCCTAACCCAGTAACTGGGTATCACGATACTCCTTGGTAAGACTGGCGTCAGATTTTACGGCTTCTGACTACCGCAGTGGTAATGACTGCCAAAGATCTTCGAAATACAGTCGGGGACAAACATTTAGACGCATCAAAAGGTTTTGACTTATGAATTCAATACATATTTGACGGAATTATTCCATGAAGGACTACATTTCAAACTTCTTTTTTAACATCATGATTTTTTTTCGATTTGTCAAAAAAATTATCAAGATATTAAAGAAAACAAATATAACCCAATTAATTGTCCAATTTTTATAGTAACTTGGTTGGAATTATGAAATCACATTACGTAAGTATACTTAGACTAAATATACTATTGTCTGTTCTCAATTAGATATCGTTACACATCGCTTGGAATAATAAACACTAAGTACCTACTAATCACTCTGAAGAACATAGGTACGTTAATTTGTGTCATTAAGTAATGACTACACAAATACACAGGTGTTTACTAAATCGTTGTTACAACTCGATTGAGATGAAATTTTGTTATGAGATAGTTTGAGATCCTGGAAAGGACAGAGGATAGTTTTTATTTTGGTATTATGTTCACTTGGGATGATACAACACTTATTACGCGGGCGAAACTGCATCAAATTTAACTTGCAAAATTCAATTACAATCACCGGGACAGGTGAATGCAAATAAAACATTGTACAAAACTAATCAATATGATTCTAACATAAGGTAGAACGCCCTCAGGCTAGATGGACCGACAATCTTCGCATGGTAGCTGGTAGCAGCTGAATGAGAGTTGCCGAAAGGCCTATGTCCATTAGTGGACTGCTATAGGTTGATGATGATGGAGTTGATACAAACAAACATAATTATCAACATATTTTTTATACAGAAGGATCTAAATTAACAAATGTAACAAAAGGTTTAGATTTAAACTACTGTTTAGTCAAAAAATTTAATGAAAAATCTTTTTGACAAAAATATTAAACCGACTTCCAAAACAAAACACTACAAAGTGAATAATAACTTTCTGTTCGAAGTCGGGAAGTTTGGTCGTTTTGGAAGTCGGTTTAATTTGTTTGTTAATAAGTTTCTTTTGTTTCTATTTTTGTTTTGGTACCTTCAATTACCATGAAAATATGCATTAATAAGGATAACTCAAAAACTACTCGTCAGTAATTGATCGAATGGAACCACATGAGCAGCGCCAGCTTTCAAATAAAAAAGTAATCATCAAAATCGGTTTACCTTGTAAACAGTTCTGAGGTAACAAACAAAAAAAAAATAGAGTCGGATTGAGAAAGTCAGTTAAAAATACATATGGCACGAATTACTGGTAAAAAGGGCTGTAAAATATTCCTTACAAATACACATTTTTATCAAAGGGTGCGGACATAAACGAATTCTTTGTTAAGCTCGCCTTTGTCTAATAAAGAATCAGAATAAGAGATTTAAAAAATTACCTGCATAAAACAATGGATCTTATCTACGATTCTCGAGTTATTATCTGAGCTATAACAATATTATCAATGCGACCCCGAAGGTTTCAGAGTGTTGTAGAATCTCTAACATCTGGCTCCTTTCCAGAAACGTTATCTACAAATTATTGATGTCCATTGCCCGAAAATGCCTTGTACAAATCCATACTAATGTTTTTAATGCAAAAACGGTCGCTGTAGGCATAACCTGATCAGATAGGGGTACTCCGATCAGCCACAATGTGATTGCGAAACTAATCCACAGACGATGCCCCATCACCTGTCCTACTACCTGTGCACCAACACCTGCACCATGCGCGACCTTTGCGAGGAGACTTTGGCCTGGCTGAGTACTGCACGAAAAAAAATCTAAATAAGAAGGAATCATCGAACGATACGAAAACTAAGAAGAATGCAAAAGTAACTTTGTCTGTTTGTTTGTTATCTTTTAACATCTTAACGGCAAAACGGATTTGTATGAAACTTGGCACACACATAGACTATGTCCTGGATTAGGTCATAGAATAATTTTGATCCCGATGATATCATCATCATCATTTTGGCTGAAAGACGTCCACTGCTGAACATAGGCTTCACCCAAGTGTCACCACATTGACCGGTCCTATGCATAATCTCCCTTAAATACATTTTCGACATTCACGCGGTTGTACCCTTTTTAGGGTTCCGAAATCAACAAGGAACCCTTATAGTTTCGCTCTGTCCGTCTTTCCGTCCGCAGCATAGCTCAGAGAATCTAAGTACTAGAAAGCTATAATTTGGCATATATATACCTATTAATAATTCCGACAAAGTGGTACCATAAAATCATGAAAAATCATTTTTTTTCGGGTACCTCCCATAGACGTAAAGTGGGGATGTATTTTTTTTTTCTCATCTGTCCCATGGTGTGGGGTATCGTTGGATAGGCCATTCAAAAATATTATGGGTTTGTTAAAACCATTTTTCGATTCAGAGATACGTTTGCGTAAAATTAAGCTTTAAGTTGCAAATTTATGTTAGAGTCAAGTGTCCCCCCCCAGCCAGCGAAATGGTTGCTCTTGGCTATGTGAAAAAATTCACGGCAGTAGTAAATATAACGAAATTAAAAGGAAAATTATCACGGATAACAAGGCTTTACAAGTTTACGAGTAATAGTCGACCAACTTATAAAATGTACTTGGAACAGAAAAAAAATTTGTACAAATGCCATTGAAAAATTACTAAAATAAAGTTGATAGCTGTTTAAAACAGAGTAAATATAATGCTTACGAACTATGTAAAAATATACAAAAATTAAATCATAACAGGCTTTACAAGTTTACGAGTAATAGTCGACCAACTTATAAAATGTACTTGGCACAGTAAAATTTTTGTACAAATGCCATTGAAAAATTACTTAAATATCGTTGTTAGCTGTGTAAAACAGATAGTAAATATATGCTTATAAACCATGTAAAAATATACAAAAATAAAATCATAACATCCTTAATAATAATGATTTCTAAATTAATAATGTTTAAGCTCGAATAACGCATTGGTGTGGCCGGAGTTGTTGGCAGTACCAGAAAGTAGTACATACGGCGCATGCGCGCGGTGGAGTCTATTTTGTGTTAGTGCAGAAGTATTTTCGACGTTTTGTAAATAAAACGTAAAAGTAAAGTCAAATTAGATTCGATTTCCAAGCAAATTACTTATTTTCTTTTGTCGATATACTTCTATAAAGTTAATATTCGACCCGACTTCATCACTAATTGAGTAGCGTAAAACTTTCCAGAATGAAATAGCGAATACCGCAGATTAGAGGATTCACCTCCAATCTGCGGTATTAGAGGAGATTAGAGGTGAATACATACGATTTTTTTCTAATTCCGAAAGAGAAATAAACAAGGAGCGTGCACGCAAGGATCCAGGAACGAACTATACCATTCCCCGTGGCTCTAACGCGCGCTCGTATCGGTTCCTTTCGCAATTCGCACCCGCGGTGGTACTCAAATAAATAATATTTTTCTAACTGCAGTTGCGAAGTTGGATTTTATAACTCCTTCTTCAGTTACCAGTTAGTCCTTATTTAGTTTAAGTCAAGAGTGAATAGATTACATCTAGGCAAGCGTGCTTCACCGTAGACCACATCATCGCTTACCATCAGGCGAGATAGTGGTCAAACGCGAGTATATAGATTAAAAAATCCTATGTGGGCCCGTCTTTAGACTTTGTGAGCCGCTGAAACCGTTCTAATGTTTATGTAACAACAACAAAACCCTCTTTTTAGTCCGCATTATTATGCAACTTTGGAACCCTATTTCTGCGCGTGGCCCGACACGCACTTGGCCAGTTTTTTTAAATGTTATTACATGGATATATGGAGGTGTAGGATAAAACCAGGATAGTTGCCCAAGAGGTATAGTTGCGCCGATTGTAATAACTCTAGTTTCACGGATTAATCGCATGCTATTTTATTAATTTATCGAAAGATTCTCCAAGTACCACTAAGTTGAGCGTATCTCATGTCTCTTGGCGATTGCATGGGAAGGCAAAATGCATTCAAAATATTTGCGGGATACATGTCCTGTTTCTCGGTATCTACCCTAAATGTAACTTACATGCCTTAAGGTGAACGCGCACCTAGGCGCACCGCAGGAGCCGCACGCGCCGCAGTCAACGCATTTTATAAATCTTTATATGAAATCGTATGCAGCCTCGCACACCTATCCGCGCCGCACGAGCCGCATTTCAGCAAAATCAGACAACACTGTGCGTGCGGCGCTTTCGGCGCGTTCGGCGCGGATAGCGCGGGGCCTTAAGAAAATGCGATGACTGCAGCGCGTGCGGCTCCTGCGGCGCGGATAGGTGCGCGTTCACCTTTAGGCAACTATCCCCCATGTGGTATAATGTTCCAAAATAAAGAAGCCCGCAAGAATCGCTAACAACCTGGCAATATTAAAGATAATGATTTTTACTTCTCATAAATTTGTAGATAAAAAACCAAAGTACCGACCAGTTTTACATATCAATTTATTTGTTTGTTGTACTGAGAGATATAAAATGATTTCAAAAACTGCAACTATCCGGCTTTTACCCTTTGTTCCTGCGTTTTAGGAGTCAGATTATACCTACCACTTTATTACTTACATGTATGAAACATCGCACACTAGAATCGGTCCAACTTTCCATCTCTTGCAATGTTATACGCTGCAGTCTGATGCGGATTTCAGCCGGTTCTAATGGAATGTTTTTCTTCAAACATCTTCATCCAACGACTACCGGTATTTCTCTAAAAAATAAAGAACATTTTACACTCATGAAACTAGCAATATATTTGCTGAACATCACAACAGAATATCATAACTTAATCTTTCTATCCTTTCCCAAACTTTATTGGGGTCGGCTTCAGTCTAACTGGGTTTAGCTAAGTACCATTATTTTATATGGAGCCACTGCCTATCTGACCTTTTGTTGGTAATAGTTGTGACTTCGAAGCTTCCTCGTATGTGTTCATTGTACACTCTATCAAGCTAAATTGAACCGCCCGGCTATCTTTGCATCTTCATATTGTTGTTATGAACTTTGCAGATATCTAGATATTAAAAAAAAACACCAATAATAACTATTATACTCGTAACTGATCAATACTTTACAACTCGAACTAATATGGCACAGCCACAGAGAATATTAAACTACGTTATACACACAGCAAGCACGCAACGTCATACCATGTATTTTTTCAAATCACAAAACATGTGGGTAGATTAAAAATAAAATTAATTATTTTGTTTCCATTTCAAATCTACCCTCACCTTCAGTGATTTTACCAAAGATTAGATTTTGTTTTGAGAATTTTACGACTTGGTTACTGAGGCCTAAACGTCTTTATTTTTATAATTAAGTATATTGTTTTGATAGTGTTTGTAATGAACTTAAAATTTTAATTTTTACCTACCTAATAAGAAAGTTGTTTAGTAACATGGTATCTATAACGCCAAAATAGATTACTCGAATAACATGCAACTTGAACATAACCGGTGAAATGAGAGATCTGCGTACCCCTTTAGAGCATACTGGCTTGATGTTATGTTATGAGATTTGCCGTTATCTGTTGTATATCTCCGAAGTTCTTCATCAGATCTTCACCAAATTAAAATGGGACCAATTTTGAAACATGAGTATCTTATTTTCTAAACAAAAAATTAATTATCAAAGTCGGTCCACAATTGACGTAGATATAGGAGAAAACAAAAAAAAAAACAAAAAAATTACATTCATAATGTCGAACATAGAACCTCCTCCTTTTTGGTAAGTCGGTTAAAAAATCAACAAAAAATACAACCGACTTACAAATAAAATTCCTGTACAAAGTAAAAAATAACTTCAATTTCGTCAGTTTGTGTTTCTGGTTTGTTTCGTCTTTTTTTGACACTGTCTATATGGCATCGTTTTTAGGGTTCCGTACCTCGAAAGGAAAAAACGGAACCCTTATAGGATCATTTTATTGTCCGTCCGTCTGTCAAGACCCCTTCTCAGAAACGCGTCGAGGTATTAAGCTGAAATTTATATCAAATACTCAAGTCTACTGTCTCTTCTCAAGCTGTGAAAAAATCAAACTTCTAAGCCAACGCAATCAAAAGATACAGCCGTTTATGCCGCAAATTTCCGAAAATTTTCGACAATCGCAAGATCTCTCATTTCACCGGTTATGTTCAAGGGTTAAAATTTCAGTTATGGGCCGTCGATTTTTGCCACGGGGAGTGTGGTGGGGGGAGGGGGGGAGGTGTGGCTACCCCCCAGTACTATCCCCACTACTCGGAGACCCATGGTTATGGAGATATCCATGGTTGAAGTTTTCAGGTTAGAATTAGAATTTCCATAAATGTCCATCGATTAAGGGGCGCAGAGGGAGGGAGGGTTAAGGGGGGTAGAGGGGCTACCCCACTGTACCATCCCTACCCCACGGCACCCCATGGTTATGGAGATATCCATGGTTAAAGTTTAAGATTACTATTTAAGCAACAAAGTCGACGGAGCCCCGCTGTGCGCTGCGGCTCCTATTTCTGGCCGCAGGGTCTAAATTAACCTAACATGAAAGAGGGGTGTCGGGGTGCCCTAAGCTCCCGAGCTCGCTTCGCTCGCTCTTGGACTTATTCTCATTTATTTTCTCCACGAAAAACATACAAAAATACATAAAATTTTCGAGTCTTGAAAATTTGTAAAAAACTTTCTTTTAACGCTTTTGCGGAGCACGGCGTGAAAGCCGTCTACGTGCGCGTCCGCGAACATGCCTGACGCACTGCACCAGCGCGGCAGCCCCAACAACACCCTGAACGCGTTGTTGTACTGGACGCGCAGAGCGCTGAACGATCGTTGCGTATAATGAGCCCACAGGCTGCACGTGTAAAGCGATGTACAGAGCGCTCTAAAGAGTGTTATTTTAACACTCGCAGCACAACGCTTGAACCTGTGTGCTATCATATTTGCTCTGATAGATAGCGCCCTAAGCTCCCTGTCCATGTCATCGTCATCACGTAGATGTTGAGTGACCATGTGCCCAAGATATTTAAAGCAGGTGACTACCTTCATAGGTATTCCATTTAAAGTAACGGGAGGGACCTGCTCCGGTGACTTTGTACCCGCCTTAAATATCATGAGCTCACTTTTTAAGACATTATATTTGAGGCCATGCCTAGCCGCGTACATTTCACACACATTGACTAATTTCCTAAGGCCGCCGATCGTTGGGCTATGCAAAACCATGTCGTCCGCGTAAATAAGATTGTTTACACATATGTTGTTGACATGGCAGCCGACATGAATGCTGCTGAGCTCAACGATCAGTGCATTCATGTACAAATTAAACAAAAGTGGGGATGACAATCCACCCTGTCTCACTCCACACCGTAATCTGTATGGATCTGATACATCCCCGCCCACTTGACATAGTTAACTTGACTGTGGTACCAAAACTTTAGGATAGCAATAGTCTCACGAGGGAAATTGGTGTTTTTAAGCTCTGGGAGAGTTTGTCATAATTGACAAGGTAAAACGCTTTTGACAGGTCTTAAAAACAGGCATAAATAGGCGTTTTTCTACTGGTGTAATACTCAACAGGGCTAAAATTTCCATTATGGGCCGTTGATTTGGAAGTTAATTTTTTTTTGTAAGTAGTACTCATAAATAGAAAGCTTTTTACAAATTTTCATGACTAAGTTTTTTTTTTTTTGTATGTTTTTCATGAGGTAAAAAAATGAGAATTAGTCCAAGAGCGAGCGAAGCGAGCTCGGGAGCTTAGGTCACCCCGACACGGATAGGTTAGGTTCGAAGGAGATGACGGGAGCTGAAATGAGCGAGCAAAGCAAGCGAACTCAGCTCCCGTCATCTCCTTCATGTTAGGTTACTTTAGATCCTGCACCCAGAAATAGGGGCTTCATCGACTTTGTTACTTAAATAGTAATATTAAACTTTAACCATGGATATCTCCATAACCATGGAGTTCCGTGGGGTGGGGATGGTACAGTGAGGTAGCCCCTCTACCCCCTTTTCCCTCCCCCCCTCCACGCCCCTTAAATCGATGGACATTTATGGAAATCTTTATTCTAACCTGAAAACTTTAACCATGGATATCTCTATAACCATGGGGCTCCGAGTAGTGGGGATGGTACTGGGGGGTAGCCAAACCTCACCCCCTCCCCCCTCCACCCTCCCCGCGGAATCAGCGGCCCATAATCGAAATTTTAACCCTCAACAGTATGCTTTAGGCCCAGTATAGCGCTCTCTGTAGAAAGTCCGGCGCGGAAACCAAACTGCGCATCGTGTAGGTGGATACATTTCGCCAACTGTGCCTCAAGCACACTGTCTAGTATCTTCGCAACGACTGTAGCAAGCGAAATCGGCCTGTAATTCGATTTTAGCGAATTATCTCCCGTCTTGTTCTTCAAAATGGGAGTAACAATTGTTTTTGTTAGTTCTCTGGGTAGGTAGGAGTGTCCAATGCACAACATACTAATAAAATATTATAAAGAGGAAATATTTTTTTGGGGTTCCGTACCCATGGGTAAAAACGGGGTCCTATTACTGAGAAATCGCGGTCCGTCTGACTGTCTGTCACCAGGCTGTATCTCATGAACCGTGATAGTTAGAAAGTTGAAATTTTCACAGATGATATATTTCTGTTGCCGCTATAGCAACAAATACTAAAAACAGAATAAAATAAATATTTAAGTGGGGCTCCCATACAACAAACGTGATTTTTTTTTTGCCGTTTTTTGCGATAATGGTACGGAACCCTTCGTGCGCGAGTCTGTCTCGCACTTGGCCGGTTTTTAATCCCTTGTTGTTTGTTAGTTCGTACCGAATAGGCACCGAAACTACTGGACCGATATTAACCATTTTTTCACCAATATAAAACTAAATTATCAAATCAAATTTTGCCAATTATTTAACAGAAAATTATTGATAATACATAAAAATTATGTACTACATGATTTAATTACTCATTATAACCTACAAAAACGTTGCCTAGGCAATATATCTAACTATCATAGTAAAGCCACAATACCAGCTTTTGTGTTCTAAAATTTATTTCATTCGCCCGTAGAAACAAAAGTTAGTCATATTCGTATCGTAGTACCTATTAATTCTTATTCAAATAAATAGCTTAACAAATTGATAGGTAGGTAGGGTAGGATTGGTAGGTTGGTGGGAAGCACAGATATAAATCTAACTAGATGATGCGAGTGTATATACTTCGCGTGTCAAAAAACGGAGTAAAGTTACGATCAATGATCGTAATCCGAGCTTTTTATTTAGCATTATCGGCACCGAAAATCCACCGAAATCTAAAAAAATGCCTTTTTATGACCTTAATGTATAGAAAAAGTTGGCCGAGGCATTAAAAATGTTTTCTTTCATTGGTAAGTAAATTAGTTTTTAAATTGTTTGTGAAAAAGTGGCACGCTTGGTTTTCATACAGATGGAGGGACTTGTGTTATCTAGTTAGATTAATTATGTCTGTGGTAGAAAGTGTAGGTGGGTGGGTAGAGTAGGGTAGGGCAGGTAGGTAGGTAGGGTAGGGTATGGCAGGTAGGTAGGTAGGGTAGGGTAGGGCAGGTAGGTAGGGTAGGGTAGGTATTCAGTTGAAGGGAGCGAAACCGCGGGGAACGGCTAGTAATACATCTTTTTGGAGTTGTAGTGTATGAGATTTCGATACGATGTAAACATTGATAGGAAATAAATTAAATGAAGTACTAATTCTGTGGTGTTTACTATAATATGTCACAGAAAAATGATAAAAATGGAGATTTGATCAAATCCAGAAAAAAACCCAGCGGCTTTACCAAGACCGTTAAAAGTAAATCGAAGGTCTATCGTTATCACACAATCACATCAAACTATATATTTCACTAATATTGTAAAGGCGAAAGTTTGTGAGTGTGTGTGTATGTTTGTTACTTCTTGACTCTCAAATGGACGGAAGAATTTGGATGGAATTTAGCACAGAGATAGATTATAGTCTAGTCATAGGATTCTTTTTATTCCGGGAATATGTTCCATAGGGATAATTTTCGACATTTACGCGGGAGAAGCCGCTGGCAGAAGCTTGTTTATACTAATATTATAAAGAGGACAGATTTTTTTGTTTGATTGTTTGTTTGTTTGTACCGAATAGGCTCCGAAACTACTGTACCGATTTGATAAATTCTTTCACCAATAGAAAGCTACATTATTCCTGAGTGACAGAGGCTATTTTTTTATCCAGAAAACGGGTCCTGTGGGGTGGTTCACGGGAGCGAAGCCGCGGGCAACAGCTAGTAAAATATAAAAAGCTTACTAAACGGGAGATACTGATTTGTAAAAACCGGCCAGTGCGAGTCGGACTCGCGCACGAAGGGTTCCGTACCATTATCGCAAAAAACGGCAAAAAATCACGTTTTTGTATGGGAGCCCCAATTAAATATTAGTTTTATTATTTTTTTAGTATTTTTTGTTATAGCAGCAACAGAAATACATCATCTGTGAAAATTTCAACTGTCTAGCTATCACGGTACATGAGATACAGCCTGGTGACAGACGGACAGACGGACAGACAGACGGACAGACAGACAGACAGACGGATCGCGGAGTCTTGGTAATAGGGTTCCGTTTTTACCCTTGGGGTACGGAACCCTAAAAAAAGTAGATTTTAATGATATCTGTGTACTGAGGGTACCTAAATATTATTTTTTAGGGTATATTTACGAGTATGCGTAGAATAATAACGCATACATACTTCATAAGCAGGTACCCTCAGTTCACGTACATCATAAAAATTCTAAGTATGTAAGTTAAGCTTGTTTACTTATGCTATTTTTACCCGACTGCCGAAGAAGGGTAATGTGTTTATCAGTCTATGTATGTATGTATGTTTGTTCCTATGTGGCGTTCTAGAGAACAAACGCGTTGGCCGATTTTGATGATACATACGTCATTCGATTTGTATTAACCTTGCGAATGTCACTGGCTCCATTAAAATTGGCAAATAGAAAAATGGCGGATTTTGGGCGTCATATTGTGGGGAATAAATTTTTTTTTTCTTCCTAACCCATCGTGTGGGGTATCAAAATAAAGGGTTTTAAGAGATAATTTCAAAAATATAAAACACTTATATGCTTAAATGTACCTAAATCTTAAAAAAAGAACTAAATAGTTATAAATAAAAAAAGTTAATTAAAAAAATCAAAAAACTTGACTGCTTAAAAAGCGAACTAAAAAGCCGTAAACAAGAAGAAAATCATGCTGTGCAGTCGGAGGGTACATCTGGTTTTGGTCAGCCAGCTCGCGAATACGTATCCTCCGACTGCACAGCATGATTTTCTTCTTGTTTACGGCTTTTTAGTTCGCTTTTTAAGCAGTCGGGTTTTTTTATTTTTTGAATTAACTTTTATAAGTTTGTACTCCAATAGCAATTTACTAATAAGTGGGTACTCTATTATTTTTATCCAGTTTTCCAAAAAGGAGGAGGTTCTATCTCCGACTGTATGTTTGTTTACATGTCACATCATCACACACCACATCATCAGCATGTTCCCACTGCTGGGACACAGGCCTCCCCTCTGTGAGAGGGAATGGGCCGTAATCCACCACGTGGGTTAGTGCGGGTTGGTGGATGTCACATGTCTTCGAATCATTGTTTCTAGGACATGCCGGTTTCCTCACGATGTTTTCCTTCACGTTTTGAGAGCAGAGCTGATGAAATAATTTACACAAAGTAAAACGCCTGCCTGGGCTCGAACCCACGACCTACAACTTGTAAGTCGCGGCCGATCCCACTGGGCCACCATTGCTCTCTAAAAAATGTATAGGTCTTATAATACTAATGTGTTTAACCTGTTCAGGTGCTCTCAGAGCATTGCTCTGTGCTAGTAATACATACCTAAAGCAGTAGTAACGGCAGCGAGCGGCTGGCGGTCAGATCAGTTTGAGTTGCGCTAAACCGTGCAAGTAATTATATCTTGCCATGTCCTCCACGTATCTGGAGTCGTTCTTTATGCGCCGGTACTCGTCCCTGATCCGCTGCTCTATACTGGCAACGGCCAGAGGTACCGCGCTACGAAGTTCAACATCCAGACGTGTGAACAGGGCAGCCACTGGCGCCAACCGAGTGTACAGTATTCTATATTCAGAATACAAAGCATTGCTCCGCTCGTCGTCACCATCCTCAGCCTGTCGCTCGCCGGAGGAAGTGCTGGCGTACCCTGAGGAGGGTGAGTCGGCGCAGTGGTCCCGAGAGGTTCTCCGCTTCTTTTGTGGAGGCTCTTCGGGTAACAGCGACACGCTGGCGGGCGCTTGTTGCGGGTGCAATGCTAGCGGTACGGGCCGCTGCGCTCGCTGGAGGTTTTCCATCCATTTGAGCCTTTCTTGGCGCTCTGGTCTCTCAGCCCGCTCAGCCGCGACAACAGCGCTCGCTATGCGTTTCCAGGCGGTGGCGTACTAGTCGTGATTATCTTGTACACGCATTCTGCTTGACGCACAAGCTGTAGCACAGTTCTGAGAGAAGTAACTGGATTAATTCAGATACAAGATTGAGATTGGTTTCTAAGTTGGTTGTGCGCGGGAGCAA
This sequence comes from Anorthoa munda, assembly GCA_945859665.1. NCBI lineage: Eukaryota > Metazoa > Arthropoda > Insecta > Lepidoptera > Noctuidae > Anorthoa > Anorthoa munda. The sequence goes on from OX243915.1 coordinate 21,343,419, forward strand.
AACTACACGACCTTTCGCACGCGTGCCTCGGACCACACTGTTTGCACTAACACAAAAATGGTACGCTTCAGGTTTCGCCCGATACTGCCCTGTCGCCTGATATACTTAGCGTAACTGTCCGACCATAATTATTATTTCATTTATTTATCTCTTTTCTTATTAATTACATTTTGAAATATTTTTATAAAACACATACAAAAAGAAAAACATTTAAAAATATAAAAAATAGTAGCCCCCCGCAATTATTATTATTATTGTGGGCGTGTTTTGTACCACTGCAGGGCCAGCCTCCTTTCATTAATTCTAACCATTTTTCTCTATCTTTTGCTTAGATATAGATACCATAAGTTTGTAATTATTTCATTACAAATGCTTTTTTTTTGTTTTCTATTTTTTTATTGTATATTCAAATTCGAATATCCTTTATTTCTTATATGTACAGAATCATTGCATTATTACCTACTCCATTTTATATTATTGTAGTTTTTACATAATTCATGCAATTATTATTAGTTTAATACTATTCATAATTTTATTATTATTATTTACTTTAATCATATCAATTATCATTATTTTAATTTTGAGTTGTGATTATATTCATTAATTGTACAAACCTAGCTTTATTAAATTACTAGCTGTTGCCCGCGGCTTCGCTCCCGTGGACCACCCCACAGGACCCGTTTTCGGGATTAAAAAATCCTATATAAGCCTATGTCACTCAGGAATAATGTAGCTTTCTATTGGTGAAAGAATTTTTCAAATCGGTCCAGTAGTTTCGGAGCCTATTCGGTACAAACAAACAAACGGAAAAATCTTTCCTCTTTATAATATTAGTATAGATTAAGGAATCTTTCGAGGTTATAAATTCTCTATAATTATATTCTGAACAGATCATGCCAAATATAATAAATGCCATCTAAATTTGTTTTAATATCACGCGATTTATTTTAATCTTACGAGGTTTGCAGTGATACGGTGATATTACCACTCCAACGAATACATTAACAACCCAAACACATTTAATAACTATACCCCCTTACTCCCCCACGAATAGCACCATTTTATTTGTAAATTCGTAAAACAATGTATAAAACTGATCAATTCCGCTTATTCAAACGCACTGTGCCATAGGCCTTAACAAACAACTCACTGACTATACACAATCTCCACTAACGTTTTTAACACCTACCCTACTAAAAACGCTGATCGGTTATTTTGTTTACTTAATATTGTATTTTCTCTGTAAGTGATAAATGCAATCTTTTGAGAAAAAATAAATGTCTTTAACCGTAAATTAACACTATTAACTGTAAGTCACATTCACTAAAAATAATTAAATATTCACTATATAATCGTTTTAGTGTTAGTAGAAGATTCGCGTTTTCATAAATTCCCTGTGACATGTACATAATTAGCTGCCGCCCACGAGGAATCTTAATCAATTATTATAGTACTTGTACTATTATTTATTCTGTGATTATAGCCTATGTGTTATTCTGATGTATAATCTATATTACTGCAAAGTTTCACCAAAATCCGTTCGTTAACCGGTAACATCTACCCATACGCAAAATTTTTCTCATTTATAATTTTATTAGAAGAACATCGATCCAAAATTGATTATTTTCTGTTTTTACCCGATTACGGCGAAGCAAAAGGGAAGATTATGTTTTTGACCGGTATGTGTGTATCTATGTATGTTCATCTGATCCCTCATAACTTCTAAACTACTTATAATAATTTGAAAAATGACGGAACACACATTTTATTGTTCGCTGGTTGGCTATGCGACGTCACATTATAGGTAGCTACAATCTAGGGCTCTTTAAGTCAAGAGTGAATAGGTTTTTTCTAGGCAAGCGTGCTTCACCGTCGGCTACATCATCGCTTACCATCAGGTGAAATAGAGGTCAAGTGCGAGCCTATAAAATATTAAAAAAAAAGTTAATAAAAATCAAACAACCCAACTGCAAAGATGACTGCACAGCATGATTTTCTTCTTATTTACATCTTTGCAGTTGGGTTTTTTGATTTTTATTAACTTTTTTTATTTCCAACTCTTTAGTTATACTTTTTTTAGAATGAGTTTAAACATATAAGTGGTATATATTTTTGTAATCACCTCTAAAAATCCTTCATTTTGATACTCGATGGGTTTAAAAATGTAGCCCCTACAATATGGCGCCCAAAAGCCGCCATGTTTCTTTTTTTTTAACGGCACTTATCTAAGAAAACTTGGGCGGCCAACACCTATCTAACGATGACTAATTATAAAAATCCGTCAAGTGGTTTGAAATAACGAGGTAATAAAGAATATTACATATGTAGTGTATGTAGATATCAATAGATCGCGCTACAAACCGATAACAGTATTGTAAAGCTGTCTCGTGCGCACACGTCGCTCGGTTATAAATACCGGTCCGAGTGGTGGGGCGATCAGTCGTTATCGGACTGTCGGCCTGTGCGGTGGTGCGTTGGCGAGCCAACTATTAATATTGATAAATGTGCATATTTTACATTGGCGACGAGGAGAAAACCGTAGAGTGAAATAAAGTTGTTTTTCACTAAAAGGAACATGAAGACTTTGTTAAAATATATATAAAAAAAAAAAAAAAAAGTGTGTGATGACGGTGACAGTTAAAATCAGTGGCGGTTCGTTTTTGAAGTGCATCAAATGTACACGATAAGTAGTGCACTTGCTGAGTAGTGCTGTGGAATCCAACCTCTTAAACACACTGTGCATACTGGTTGTCACCAGTCGCGTTACACCGTCGGGGTCGTATTGTTTTGGTCCCACCAAAACTGAATGCATAAGAAGTCAGTCCTTCTGCTTCACGTCTACATGGCAGGAACAATGTGGGACTAATTTAAGGAGTCGTCGAGTTTTCTGCGACTACCCTCAGAATTTCGAATAATGAATAACCAGTCCGGAGCGGAGCAACAACCAAGGAGCTGGACAGGTCAAGGAGAAGCGTGTGGATGTGCGGATTCATACACACGAATCTGTATGCCGATCTGGTGAGTCGTTTTCATTTTGTTATGGCTCAGGAGAAGTGTTTATTGTTCAATCTTCCGATTTTGTATATAGTATGGGTCATGTCAGGTCATAATCCATATTGGCTATCACTGGTCAAGTACATGTATTCAGAACAGATCTTATGTCTCGGGACGATTTACAACAATCTCGATCGATCGATCAATCGATTTCATCTTCAGATCTTAATTCACTTGCTTACTTTCAAAGTAACATTATGATAGTATTAGATCCCGCGATCGCTATCTTGTGAAATCTTTAAATAGTAATAGAATGAATAAGTACGCTCACGAGGCATACAAAGGATGCCTCCAAGTAGTGCTCCTAACGAGTTAAACGTAGAAAACAGTGAGAAAAGTTCCTCCACCAAGCTGGAGAGCACATACCGAAGCTATTAGGTCGCACTGTACGCACTTGTCTGTAATCTTACCTGCAATTCACTTGTGAGTTGTTCAGGGGGCGATGGGCAGCTGGTGATGTAGCCGGGACACGGGTCTCAAAGGAGACTATCGTTGTATTGGTTTTGTAATAACCTAGAAGTCGTAGACTCTATGTGAAGTGACACACATCGTGTTGGTCACTTGAGGTAATGACGATATGGGTGGCATGAGTTTCACTAGCTGCTGCGGCAGTCGTGCCATGAGCGTTGTATATTATCTAAGCTGATACGGGTTTTGATCACTACTAAGGCTTAGAAGAACCTTTCGCTATCGGTGATCGTTATACACTGAAAGCTTTAAATAGGTAAGCTTAGAACTTAGAAGTATACACACAATAGGTTTAGGAAGATGATACTGGGTCACGCACTCATGTTCCAGTCGATGTTGATTTCGATAAAAATGATTGATGAGCAAGCTGTAGAAGGTTGAGTAATTCAGTCTAGCAGCCGTAGTGTGTGTTCGACCGTACCAGTGGTAAAGCGTAGTCGTGGCCGTAAATCGGTATATTTTGAGGCAACACAAGTAGTCCGTAGGTGCACAACATTGCGTTTAGCTCTGTCGGAAGTCTGGGTCTAGATAGACCGTTGTGTGAGGGCAATGCGATTGCTGGTCGGCTAGTGAGGCGAGGCGTTAGAGGCTTTACTCGAGGGTTCCTGTTGGTTTGGCAGTTTTGATGCAGTAGAGTTTTAAAGTTTCTTTGGAACGATTGTGGTTAAAGTTAGTTAAAACGTAAGATTTAGTTGGAAAAAAACTAGAATTCTAAAACTTCCCTATTTTCACGAATCCAATAATATAGTTGGTTAAGAATAGCCTAGTTGGCCTTTGTGGCAACTGTGAGCCTAGGTGGCAACCACTGGTATAACATAACATCACACATATGGTGTATTATTGGGAGGTTCCTGATAGAGAAACCGAGTGACACTGCCCGACCTGGGAGTCGAACCCGTGACCTCATGATTAGTTATTTGATTTGTGCTACATGATTAGTTCTAAAATAATAAATCAAAGAGCACACAAATGCAGTAGAGTGTACCTACTGGTCATTAAATTGACAGGCAGTAGAATATAGCTACTGGTCATTAAATTGACAGGCAGTAGAATATACCTACTGGTCATTAAATTGACAGTCAGTAGAATATAGCTACTGGTCATTAAATTGACAGGCAGTAGATTATACCTACTGGTCATTAAATTGACAGGCAGTAGAATATAGCTACTGGTCATTAAATTGACAGGCAGTAGATAATACCTACTGGTCATTAAATTGACAGGCAGTAGATTATACCTACTGGTCATTAAATTGACAGGCAGTAGATTATACCTACTGGTCATTAAATTGACAGTCATCAGAGAATGACAGTAATAGCAGTAGATCGTACCTACTGGTCATTAAATTGACAGTCATCAGAGAATGACAGAAATAGCAGTAGATTATGCCTACTGGTCATTAAATTGACAGTCATCAGAGAATGACAGTAATAGCAGTAGATCGTACCTACTGGTCATTAAATTGACAGTCATCAAAGAATGACAGAAATAGCAGCAGATTATGCGTACTGGTCATTAAATTGACAGTTATCAAAGAATGACAGAAATAGCAGCAGATTATGCGTACTGGTCATAAATTGACAGTTATCAAAGAAAAAATAGAAGAAGTCAGCAGTAGTGGATCTTTTTATGTACATACTGTTCACACCCGGAAGACTCAAGAGATGAGATCTGGTGTGAAAAATACTTCACCGTTGCTGATTGGCACAGAGGCAGTGGAACGCGTCCACAAGTTCACTTACCTCGGGAGCGTCGTGTTAGAAACTGGAGGTAGTGATGAGGACATCGCATCAAGGATCGCTAAAACACGATCAGCTACCTTCGCGCAGCTGAGACCTGTTTGGCAATCGCGGAAATTGACCCGAAGGATTAAACTCAAAATCTTCTCAACTCAAATCCGTGCTGCTTTACGGGTGCAAAACGTGGAAGGTCACAAAAGACATCTCTCGCCAGATCCAAGTCGTCATAAACCGCTGTCTTTGTCACATACTCTTCATTTGCTGGCCCGAGACCATCACCAACGTAGAGCTGTTGGAGCAATGCCACGAGAGCCCGATCGACCGCCAGATCAAGCGTCGCAAATGGAGTTCGATTGGCCACAAGCTGCGAAGGGATTCTGATCACATACCGAAGCAAGTGCTGGATTGGAATCCCCAAGGCAAAAGAAAGCGTGGCCGTCCCCGTCAAACCTGGACGAGAGGATGCCGCGCAGCTTCCCGGACACTGCCTGGCCGAGTGAGATTCGACGTTTGACTTCTCTTGAGGTTGAACCTGCCTAGCTGGACTATTCGTCCCAGGTAGGCATGGTCGTCCACGGCTGCGGGTGTGTAGTCTCCGATCTTGACGGGAGTGGGCGCGACATGGGTGTTTAACATCACTTTAGTTTCTCCATATTAAGTTTTGGACCCACTCTTTCGGAAGCTCTACTGAGGTAATCGAGCGTTGTACTGGGGACCTCCATGGTCTCAGCCATGACAGCTATATCATCGGCGAACCGAAGGTGAGCGATGTGCCCGCCGTTGACGTCGATGCCTGGCCCTCTCCAGAACGAAGCCTTGAAGGCGTCCTCCAGTGCAGCGGTGGATGGTTTCGGAGGTGGCGTCTCCCTGTCCCACACCTCGCTGCGGTGGGATGGATTCCGTAGCCAGGTTGCAAGGCCGGACTAGCGTAGTGGCGTTTTTGTGCACGCGCTTCGGTACCTCGATGTACCGGTGGTCGATTTGGCGCCGTTGGAGGGACTGCAGTGCAGCTCAAGTCTCGATCAAGTTGAGGACTTTCACGTGGTTCACAAACGCTGAGCGGAAAGGCAGGTTGGCTTACGGTGCTGGAGCCTGTTCGGAGGCCGGCTTGTTCGGGAGGGTCGAAGTCGTAGGGCTTGCGCGCGAGATGATTCGTGTATTAATTTATTGGTTCCAGGTAACTAATTAATAACATGAGTTCTCAACTAACGTTAGAGAAATTGGATGGAGAGGGGGAACCTTCATCAGTAGGCCCAAGATGGGAATCAGAAAATGGAATAGAAGAAGAGGAAGGGTAAAAGGAAACACTAAATTAAACCAGTAAATGATTTTTAAATATTATTGTGCTGTCATTTTGTTATGCCAGAGATGGCAATAATAAAAATCAGAATATGCTAAATGTCTTATTAATAATTCTGGTTACACACAACTGGTTAAAACAAGGAAGGGATGTAGTGTATGTAGATATCAATAGATCGCGCTACAAACCGATAACAGTATTGTAAAGCTGTCTCGTGCGCACACGTCGCTCGGTTATAAATACCGGTCCGAGTGGTGGGGCGATCAGTCGTTATCGGACTGTCGGCCTGTGCGGTGGTGCGTTGGCGAGCCAACTATTAATATTGATAAATGTGCATATTTTACAACATACATAAATACATACAAGATATGCGCGAAAAACATAACCCTTTCCTTGCAGCCGGGTAAAAAAAAAGTATGAAAACATAAAACATATCATAAACCTGTCGGAATGAGTATTTTCTATCAGTGCCAGAACTATTGTTATAGGATTAGTAGTTCCAGACATAATTATCTGTTACTAACAATGAATTCCTTACGATATTAGTTAAAGAGGTTTAGACTCGTTTACCACCATTTTACCCTTTCTAAGTATTTTAGGAAAAATAACCATAGGTACTTGTTGTACTTGTACTCTTTATTATATCTTGGATGTTTATCCTAGCAACCCATATATAAAAAATATGAAATTCTTGTTCAAGTTCTGAAATACGATTCAAAGCTTGTAAGTGCTACTGCACTCAAAGAACTTTAGTATTCGTATTTGAACAGTCGATGATAATCTCTCTATGATGTGAAGTTCTTTTAGGCGGTCCACGGAATCCGTAGCAGACTTCTACAGCACCACATCTCCAGTGCATCGATTTTCCTTCTTTCCTTTAGCCTCAAAGTCCACGTCTCAGCTCCGTAGAGAAAAATTGGAAAGACGAGACTTCGCATCAGTCGTACCTTAGTGGTTTTGGTTATTCTGCGATTTTTCTAGATTTTTGTGAGCTTTTCGACGGCAGATCGTGTCACAGCACAATGCCTTCGTATCTCGTCTTCGCAGCCTCCGATGTTAGCAATGTTGGAGGCCAAGTAGATATAGCTCTGGACAACATCACAGTAAGCTATACTTTTGACACTAGGTTGATTGTTTGTAGCTCTGCCTACTATTATCGTTTTTGTCTTATAACGATTGATAGCGAGTCTAAATCTAATGCTGTTTGTTTCCAGGCAGTTTAAAAGATGTTCCATATATTCTTTGAATGTTGTTAGAAGAGTGGTGTCATCGGCATACATTAGATTGGAGATTTTGCGCCCCCAACAGAAACACCTTTGTCCCAGCCCTCTAGGACGATTCGTATGATGTACGCCGTGTGAATTTTAAAGAGCAATGGAGATAGAATGCATCCCTGTCTAACACCAGCCTCTGTTTTGAATGAACTTGAGTCAATTCTATCCACGCGAACCGCTGCTGTGCCGTCTTCGTACAGTCTTCTAATGAGGTACGTTAGATGATCTGGTACACCCATAACTAAAGGAATTTCCCACAGTTTCCGCCATTGCACAGTGTCAAATGCTTTTCGGAAATCCACGAAGCATATGAAGAGGGTATTGTTAAATTTACGGGACTTCTCTTTAATTTGACGTTATATGAGAATTTGTTCTCTTGTTCCTCTTCCTTTGACAAAACTGGCTTGTTCGGGAGCAATTTTGCGAGACAAAAACAACTGAAGCCGCTTTTTTGCCACATGTAGAAGCTCTTTGCTTGCATAGATAGGAGATGAGGGCGATCAACCTGTAGTTGTTACACTATTTCGTGGAGACCTTTTTGCGCAGGGGGATGAAAAGGGAGCTAGACCAGTCTTTTGGCCACTCGCCGGTCTTCCATATTCTAAAACAGATGGTGTGTATTGTAAATACTCCTGCGTCTCCCATCTCCTTTATGATCTCAATCGGTACCTCATCCACACCTACAGCTTTATAAGCTTTAAGTGATTTATTGCTGCTTTTATCTCGTCCTTCAATAAAACTGGTTCCATCTCCGAGGGTTGAGAACACAGTGTGGTGGTCTGTGATGAGTGAGCGTCAACAAAAAGTGATCTACAGTAATCTTTCCACGTGTTAACAATTTCCTTGATCTCCGTAACTGTCACTCCTTCAGTGTTCTCAATAGCCCAGGTTTTTGGTTTGAATTGGCGAGTGATGGATCGTATCTTCATGTGAAAATCTTTGGTTTCAAGCTTTTGTGAGTATCGTTCTACTTCAGCGCAGATGTTATTGAGGGCTGCGTTCCGGTCTCTTTGACAAGCGGCCTGTATTTCGGCATTAAGAGCGTTCAGTTCTTGTACACTTACGCCACGGGATTTTACATTCTGTGGTGTTCAATCATATGCCACGTGTTCGTGGACAACCAGTGTTGACGCTTTATTGGGAGAGGTTTGGGCTGTGATTTTTGTACCAACTGTTTAATGTAGTTTTTGGCATTTTGTCAGAGTATATTCGGATGATCATCGGCTTGATCACCTCTCCAAATATGTAGGGTCTCCCGTAATGTTTTGGTGAAACCTTACCTGTCCGTAATTGCCAAGCGGGCGCCTGTCTTCTTGCTAATGGAGTTGTGAAGCTTGATTCTCAGATTACATACCAGTAGTGGATGATCAGAGTGGCAATCAGATCCCGGCAGCGTGTGTGCATTAGTAATCGAGCTTTTCCATCTGGCCCTTGTCATTATGAAATCTATTTGGTTTCGATGTTCTTCACTGGGTGACGTCCAAGTCTTCTCGGGTGTTGTTTAAAGACTATGTTCATTATAGTCAGGTTATTGTCGGCTGCGAATTGCATAAGGCGTTCACCTCTTTCGTTTCTAGTACCAAGACCATAAAGCCCCACAATATTTCACAGGCCTGGATCCATTATCTTCGATTCTAATTTTGCGTTTAAATCGCCCAGGACGATTATAGCTAGCTAGCTCTCTCGTTGGGATAGCAGCAAAGCTGGCTTCGAGTTGGCTTTAGAAGTCTTCAATTACATCATCTGAGGCAGCGCTTTTAAGGGCGTACACTTGGATGATATTGAGTAGGGTCGGTGTTGCGCAGAGCTTAATTGATATCAATCTCTTGCTTATAGGATTGTAGCCTAAGACTGACTTGTACCATCGCTTTGGTATAGCAATGGCAACACCTGCGAAGCTGAAGTTTTCATTTCCTGAAAAGTAGATTGTATGTTTCTCTGTGTTACGGTGTTCACTATCCTTCCAATGCGTCTCACTCAGACCCGTGATGTCGGTGTTGCATCGTTCGGTCTAAGATGTGGAGTTTCCCCGCGTCTCGGAGTCCTCTCACATTCAACGTTCCAAGGCTTATGTTACGTCGTTGTTGGATCTTCGTTCTTCCAGGAGCATAGTTTCCATGGGATGCCTGGTCGTCTACTGTCCCATGGCCGGTAGCACATTTCACACCCTGATTCCCGGACAACCGAGGGTGCCGGTCGCTACTCTGGTCACCACGCAAACTATGATTCTTATTACACCTTCTCATTACTCTCGTGGGATGAATAGTAATGGTATCCCGTTGCCTTTTACACCAGACTTTTAAGGCGTTATTTAGACGCCAGGCCGCTGTAGCCTCTTCCAGCCTGTTGTCCGACTGGGTGTGTAGTTATCCCGCTATGGCTCGGTCGCCAGAGCCTCGTCAGTTTTCCAGCGGGAAGCACCACGATGGCGAGAGAGCCGCTGCCATCTGCTATTCATAAGAACCACCGACGCGTGCAGGTGAGGTTGACATTTGGGTCGGATGTGATGTTGTTTCCATTCTCCCCTTACTCCCCTTCCCATTATGTACCACAACGCAAACAAAAATAAAATCGACGTCCAAATGTAAACACTACAAAGTGAAAACTGACTTCCGAAATTGAAGTATTTTTTCACTTTGCAGTGTTTTTATTTGGAAGTTTGTTGTATTTTTTTTTATTACTATGTTTCTGTTGAGTAGAGGGTCGCTCTTAAAAAGCCCTGTTTTGCTGTGTTAATTTTATTTATTTTCAAAATGGCTAGAATGTAGTCAGTGTGATATAATCGATTAGATGCCAGGAATCGCAGTTAATATACTACGCTTTGGCCATAATACCGCACTCACACCTTGCAAAACTCTGCATCATTGAAGTCAACATTAATCCAGATTTTTCCTAAAAGAAGGCACCATTGGAATATCAAAAAACTTTAATTGACAGATTCGTGCTGGCTAGTTAATTTTGTGTTTTTTTTTTGTTATAGTTCTCCCCGCCCACCGTCACTTGATAATTTAATATGACTTAAATTGTTTCAAACCACTATACAAATTCATTAAAAATACAGTCAACTGAATTATTAAGACTTGACTTAAAGGCCTCTGTAACCAGGTCGTGAAATTTTTAAAACAAAATTTGTTCCCTGGTAAAATCACTAGAGTTGTGGGTAGATTTTAAATTGAAGCAAATTAATTATTTTAAATCTACCCACATGTTTTGTGGTTTTTAAAGTTCCGTACCCAAAGGGTAAAAACAGGACCCTATTACTAAGACTCCACTGTCCGTCTGTCTGTCTGTCTGTCACCATCTATATCTCATGAACCTTGATAGCTGCACAATTGAAATTTTCTCAAATGATGTATTTCTGTTGACGCTGTATCAACACACAATACTAAAAACATAATAAAATAAATATTTAAGTGGGGCTCCCATACAACAAACGTGATTTAATGTCGTTTTTTTGTGATAATGGTACGGAACCCTTCTTGCGCGAGTCCGAGTCGCACTTGACCGGTTTTTATAAATAGTAGGATTTTGCTGCTTAGTACTTGCTGTGTGCTTGGCCATTTTACTTGTAGATGTAAAGTGTTGATTAGATACGAGTGTTATATATTTATTAGTCATGTTTTGTATCAATATCTTTATCTTGAAGGTCCATATATACCAACGATCCCAACTAGCACACAAGCGCTATAAGAAGCTGCACAGTAGCCGGATAAAAGATTTTTATAACGGCATCGGCTCCATTATTAGGAATATAGTGGTTGTATAAGCGGCTACAGATCTCTTGTAGCGCCAAATAGGCCCATATTATCCTGCTTACAGGCTCTACAATGGGTCTACAGTGGTCATAAATGTAAGTTATAATGGCTCTACAGAGCTGGTTTAAAGGCGATGGCTAGCACCATGAGATTTCGAAAAAGCTCTTATAGCGCCACTATACCATATTCATCTTATTTCGGCGCTCCTGTATCGTTATATTAAATGTCAACGCTTTAAATTAGTAAGGTGGTATAAAAGACTCTATTAACTCAATTATACTTCTTATTGCTTTCTACCGACTCTATTGCATGCTATTTTAACACTATAAGTTTTTTTTTTGCTACTAATCGGCTACTGTACCACCTAGGTGTTAAAGGGTTTTTAAATATACTACTGTACATCTTAGGGAAAATTGTACAGCATTTGAACGACTACTATGCAACTACCAGGCTGTACAATGCCTGTATAAGCAGCTTGTGTGCTAGTTGGGCATGAAGATGCTATGATAGCTGGGAGGTGTGATTCACACATACGAGGAAGCTTCAAAGTCTCACCTATCACCGATAAAATGACCGTAAATCGTCTTCGTTGGTATGGTACACATTTCTCCGCGCATACCAGAACGAAGGAGAAGTAAAAGCCGCCCGCCATTAATCTGGTCGACTCCAAATAATGTGACCAGGGAAAGAAGAAGATTGATCTATATATATTTATATTGAGTTTCTATAAATGTGTTTCTAGGGCAAACATTATGGCCTTGCATCGTATTGGAATGTATACCTGTTCCAGTGATTCCAGATTATTTGTAAGTTATTTTCTAAACATTATGTAGGTAATTATATAGTTAAGTGTGTTGCTATGTAATAACAATCACACGGGTCCATCTTCAAGTTTAATCAACTCTTGCCGAGGAGGTCGTACCATCTTTACATAGCTAGTTTCTTCCGTGCCTCGGAAAGCACGTCAGGCCGTCGGTCCCGGCTGTCATTTGAAGATTTTTGACAGTCGCAACGAGTAGTCAGACGCTTGGACGATATTCTTGCCAAGGAGTATCGTGTTACCCAGTAACAGGGTTGTGAAGATCAGATAGGCAGTGGCTCCATATAAAATAATGGTACTTAGCTGAACCCAGTTAGACTGAAGCCGACCCCAACAAAGTTGGGGAAAGAATAGGAAGATTAGGTTATGATTTTCAGCAAATATATTACTAGTTTCATGAGTGTAATAAAGTGTTCTTTATTTTTTATAGAAATACCGTTAGTCGTTGGATTACGATATTTGAAGAAAAACATTCCATTAGAACCGGCTGAGATCCGCATCAGACTGCAGCGTATAACATTGCAAGAGATGGGAAGTTGGCCCGACTCTAGTGTGCGATGTTTCATACATGTAAGTAATAAAGTGGTAGGTATAATCTGACTCCTAAAACACAGGAACAAAGGGTAAAAGCCGGGTAGTTGCAGTTTTTGAAATTATTCTATATATCTCAGTACAACAAGCAAATAAATTTATATGTAAAACTGGCCGGTACGTTGGTCTTTTATCTACAAATTTATGAGAAGCAGCTCTGGGCAACTATCCTAGTTTTACCCTACACCTCCACATCCATATGTTTAAACATTTATAATAAGGAATTTATTAACTAATTGCTTCTGCCATCGGTTACGCACGCGTGAATGGCGAAAATTCATTCAAGGGAACATACGCACAGGACTGGTCAATGTGGCGACACGTGTGGCCTATGTTTAGCAGTGGACGTCTTTCGGCCAAAATGATGATGATGATACCATCGGGATCCCGTACGCAAAATACGCGCTTGGTCGTCGAGTTGCGGATACCAGCCCGTTTTATCCTAACACATAGGAAAAAAAAAACAAAAAAAAAACAAACAAAAAAAAAAACAAATAAAAAAAATACCAAAAAAGAAAAAAAAATATTCGATTCCAATTTCAGGACATAGTCTATATGTGTGCCAAGTTTCATACAAATCCGTTTTGCCGCTAAGATGTGAAAATATAACAAACAAACAGACAAAGTTACTTTCACATTCTTCTTCATTTTCGTATCGATCGATAATTCCTTCTTATTTAGTTTTTTTCGTCCAGTACTCAGCCACGTCGATGGTCTTAGTGCTGGCCTCGCAAAGGTCTCGCATGGTGCAGGTGTTTGTCCACAGGGAGGAGAGCAGGAGATGGTGCATCGTTTGTGGTTTGGTTTCGCTGTCACATTGTGGCTGATCGGAGTACCTCTATCTGATCAGGTTATGCCTACAGCGACCGTTTTTGCATTTACAACATTAGTATGGATTTGTACAAGGTATTTTCGGGCAATGGACACCAATAATTTGTAGATAACGTTTCTAGAAAGTAGCCAGATGTTAGGGATTCTACGACACTCAAAAACCTTCGGGTTCGCATTGATAATATTGTTATAGTTCAGGTAATAATTCGAGCAGCGTAGATAAGATCCAGTTAATTTTTAAATCTTTTATTCTGATTCTTTATAAGACAAAGGCGAGCTTAACCGAGAATTCGTTTATGTCCGAACCCTTTGATAAAAATGTGTATTTGTTAGGAATATTTTACACCCCTTTTTACCAGTAATTCGTGCCAAATGTACTTTTAACCTACTTCAAAAATGAGGAGGTTCTAAATTCGACTGTAGAACTTTTTACTAGATGAACCGATTTTGATGACTCTTTTTTTAATTGAAAGCTGGTGTTTCTCATGTGGTCCCATTTGATCAAGTACTGACTGTTAGTTTTTGAGTTATCCTTAATTATCCATATTATCATGGCAATTTAAGGTACCAAAACGAAAAAGAGAAAAATAAATAACTTTTTAACAAACAAATTAAACCGACTTCCATAACGACCGAACTGCCCGACTTCGAACAGAATGTTATTGTTAAGATCTAAAGCAAGGATATAATATAATAATAATACCAGCCTGTTCCTATTCTACTGTAGGGCAAAGGCTTCTTTTCTTACAGAGAAGGCACGATCATTCATCACCACGCATGCTCGTTCCTAGCAAGGATATAAAACTTTATTACATTATTCTTCTACTTAAAAAATACCCGAAAATGAAATCTACAGGTAGCAATAAAAACAAAGCTCTCACCAAAGACGCTTACAACCATAAAACGAAGAACATTACAATATGTAAACTGCACTGTGGAGCATTTGTAAAGGATTAACTCAAGAACCAAGACAATGAAATTCTGCGTAGCTTCGTTCTAACCAGTTTATCGATTAATATACAAAAATAGAACACTAAAAGTGAAGATATAATAATTTCTCGGTCACCTTTTACAACGAGGACGAAATCTGCTCAATTCATACAATAAGCCTAAAGAACATGAGGAGTAACAAAATATTATCAGTAGTAATTAAAAAATATGCCACTATTCTTCTACTTAAAAAATACCCGAAAAAGAAATCTACAGGTAGCAATAAAACAAAAGTCTCTCCAAAGGCGCTTACAACCATAAAACAAAGTTTTATAGAACAGTGTATTATATAAACTGCACTGTGGAGCATTTGTAAAGGATTAACTCAAGAACTGAGACAATGACATTCTGCGAAGCTTGTGAAGACAACGATACAGGCATGAATAGTGGAAGAAGCTCTATTGTCTGATTGAAAGGACTTGCAGCGTGGTGTTTAACAGGATTAGGGTGATTACGGCTGGGGACTGATTAGTAGCAAACTCCGGTGATAATACTTTGTGTAGCAACAGGATGACCGCTCATGATGTGGGTGTTCACATGAGCCTCTTCCTAGCCCCTCGGGATACTCAGGCGTGATGTTATGTTTATATTTAATTAAAATATTCTATAGAAAATTTTGATTTAGAATCATATTGATTAGTTTTGTACAACGTTTTATTTGCATTCACCTGACCCGGTGATTGTAAATGAATTTTGTAAGTTAAATTTGATGCAGTTTCGCCCGCGTTATAAGTGTTGTATCATCCCAAGTGAACATACTAACAAGATAAAAACTATCCTCTGTCCTTTCCAGGTTCTCAAACTAGCTCATCACAAAATTTCATCTCAATCGGTTCAGCCCTTTAGTTGTAACAACGATTTAGTAAACACCTGGGAATTTCTTTACACATTACTTAATGACACAAATCAGCGATGTGTAACGATATCTAATTGAGAACAGACAATAGTATATTTAGTCTAAGTATACTTACGTAATGTGATTTCATAATTCCAACCAAATTACTATAAAATTGGACAATTAATTGGGTTATAATTGTTTTCTTTAATATCTTGATAATCTTTTGACTGATGATTCCAACTTTAATTAAAATATGAATTTTAACAAATCTAAAGAAAATCATGATGTTCAAAAACGGCCAAGTGCGAGTCGGACTCGCGCACGAAGGGTTCCGTACCATTATCGCAAAAAAACGGCAAAAAATTCACGTCTTTTGTATGGGAGCCCTACTTAAATATTTATTTTATTCTGTTTTTAGTATTTGTTGTTATAGCGGCAACAGAAATACATCATCTGTGATTCAACTGTCTAGCTATCACGGTTCATGAGATACAGCCTGGTGACAGACAGACAGACGGACCGCGAAGTCTCAGTAATAGGGTCCCGTTTTTACCCTTTGGGTACGGAACCCTAAAAAAGAAGTTTGAAATGTAGTCCTTCATAGAATAATTTCGTCACATATGTATTGAATTCATAAGTCAAACCTTTGAATGAGTCTAAATGTTTGTCCCCGACTGTCTTTCGAAGATGTTTGGCAGTCATTACCATTGCGGTAGTCAGAAGCCGTAAAATCTGACGCCAGTCTTACCAAGGAGTATCGTGATACCCAGTTACTGGGTTAGGGAAGTCAGATTGGCACTCGCTCTGTGTGAAATAGCAGTACTCAGCTGAATCCCTTTTGACTGGAAGCCGACCATAACATAGTTGGGTAAAGGCTAGGCAGATTGATCATATTTTATTTACATTATTACTTTTATGATACAAGCGTCAATTGCAGTTTAAACCTCAACTGCATTTCACCTAACAGAAGAATTTAAGTGATAAACTAATATTCGAATGTATAAGATTATAAAAAATGTTGTAAACTAAAAAGAGGTTAACTAGAAGAAAATAATGTTGTGTAGTCGCAGGATACATATTCACTTCTTAATCAGTCGGGATTTTGCATTTTTTTAATTATTTCTTTTATTTTTAACTTTTTAGATATTTTTTTTTTTCGAATTATTTTTAATCATATTATGTGTTATATATATTTGAAATCACCTCTTTACACTGAATTTGAATCTTGTGTATGTGTGGTCATTTCTGATCATTGCTGTTTCCATACTAACAATATGATAATTTCACTTGGAATGAATTTATTTATATTTTTTTTTCTGCTTCAAGACATAAAACATTCAAAAATTCCAAATGTAGCTACAAGTCCCCAGACGCATTTTTAACAAAAAAAAAAACAAAAATTACGATTACCTACTGCATTCTCTATTACGGGGAAAATAGTATCAAAAACAATGGTTAGAGAGCAAGACAGAGCTATGTAACAGGTAAACATTGGAAAGAGAGACAAAACTACAAAAATAATTGCTAACTTATCTGTACTTATCTCATTTGAAAACAATGACAGTTTACCGGTTTTGTGTAAGAGTGAGAAAGCGCTATATGATAGAAAGAGACAACCACCACTCCCCACCCCCGTATGTTATGCCCAAGCACTAGCGAAATATATTTTCTGGGTTAGTTTTAGCATTCGCATTCGTGCTTTGGACAGAAGTGGTCGAGTAGTTTAAGAACGTAATTGTGTTAATTAAAATTTTATAAAATGTCGATTCTGTGTTTTATAATCCAAGTGGTCGTGGTGCGGGGTTGTGAAATACTCGCAAAACAATTTTTCGCCGGCAAAGGTAAGTAGTATTTGTTTTCTAAATGTGTGTTTAATTAATTAAGTTAAATCACTTCTTTGTCCTGAATAAATTATCGTCTCAACCTAGATCCCATAAAAATGTGAATTGTTAATGGTTGTTTTTCGACGAAGTGATTGTGATTTGTGTATGTAAACTTGCCCACGCAACATTTAACTTTAGCGCTAGGATATTATTTTATTTTGTCTAAAAAAATAATTAAGAAAAAAGAAACTAGTACTTTGCTCATGGGTTCACTCCCGTGGCATTTTTTTTATAAAAGCGGTGTTTGACAGTTTAATCAATATTTCTTGAAATTGAATATTTTAAGCCTTGACGTGAACCTATAAGGTTATTTGGGATCTATCAATTCTAACTTGAAAAACTATTCATGGGGTGCTTACCTGGGTTTTACGTGTAAATCCTACTTACTATTATAAACACAAAAGTTTGTGAGTATGGAGTTTGTATGTCATGCAAAAACTACTGAACGGATTTTGATGAAAATTAACAGAAATATATCTTATACATGAGAATAACACATAGGCTATAGTTTATAAATGTATTGGGAGAAGTACTAATTTCACACGGGTGGAGCCGCGGGTGGCAGCTAGTATTATAAATGCGAAAGTTTGGATGTATATTTGTTAATCAATTACGCCAGAACGGATCTGGGTGAAATTTGGCATAAAGATTATAGTCTGGATTAGTACATAGGCTACTTTTTATCCCGTTATAATATTCCCTGGGGATAAGCTAACACTTTTCACTTATCCCAGTTGTAAACGACTCTTTGTGCCTATTGGCCTTGTATGTTCTGTCTCCTGCTTGAAAAACACTTTTCACGCGAGCGAAGCCGCTGGCAGATGCTAGTTATGTTGTTATACCTAAAATATCTTAAAGTCAACCCTTTTTCCATCGTGTTCGAATCAATACGTTAATACATCTGCACCCTAATTGTATAACACACTTTATCAGATTCCTTCACGTCTGTAGGATATTCATGATTCATTGCTTCATATGTTTGCAAATTCTTCTGCTCGTCAACGTAAAAAAGCAATTGATACGGTTGAATTGTCAAAATCAGACGCATTGCGATTTATTGTGTGAATTTATGTGTGACGCAATTACCCTACTCAAGGTCATACAAGATCTCCTAAACACCAATTTAAAAATAATCAAAACTAATTATATTTTCTTAGAACCGTCCGTATTGAAAGTAACTCGCGAGAGCGAGGAGCAGGAAATAAAAAAAGAGGAACAAATCGAAGAAGGTGAGTGAAATATTATTTACATGCGATATTTTTCTGGGCTTTTTTGAGGTTTTTTCTTTTTTCACGGAGATAATTTTAGGCTGCAAATCTGATTATATGTTTTTTGGGATTTGCCTAACCTAATACCTTTCAATTATTAATTTTTATTATTTCAACTTTAAAATAATAAAAATCTTCATTTTTTAGGCCCAATCGTAGTGAAAATAGCATGCGATCAGGAGTGGCGGATAGTGGAGCCTCTTAGAGAGGAGTTGGTAGAAGAAGCTGGTGAGTAAAATTTTAATGTAATTAACATATATTGTATTTTTATATTCTTGAGATATTTTACATTTTTTAGGGAAACATTTTTCTAGATGGAGTGTTAAATAATAAGTAATTCCAATAACTCTTTTGTAAATATAATAATATTATTAACGTAATTGTGATCGAAGAAGAGATTTCTTTTCATTTTGGCAAAGTAGTGTTAGGATTGTAAGTGTACCTTCTATGTACGTGTTGTTGGGTGTTATGAGTCATGTAAATAAAACAACTGGTTTCGGTGAGCACTTGTACACAACTGCATATATAATTATTTATTTGACCATTATCATATTTGCTGTGCATGCGACATGTAATGTGTCGATGCACCACATTATTTCCCCCTTTAAAAACAAATAAAAAAAAATCGAGTACACTTACATAAAAATAATTAAAAAGTTTAAATAAAAAATAAGGTGTTCGAACGCCTGATCTGCACATCGTAGCAGCGAGTTGCGACGCTGTCCGTCCATAGTTTTTAAGTTTTTTCGAATATAATAGTCAGTAGCTTTTGTGTCATTGTTCCCAATACACCGCTATTCACAGTAATCCATATTTCACCTGTTTTATTTTACCCCAAGTCCTGGTTGGTCCCGCACATGGTCCTTCGAGCCGGATTGTGGTATTGTGGTAAATAACATCGAAGATTAATGAAATTAGCGATATTAACGACGCACGGAAATACATAATTTACCTGGACTTGAGAGGTTATGTACGCCGGCAGCGTGGTATATGGATTGAGTACATATTTTCTTCACGGTGTTAAGTTTTATGGATAATATCGTCACCCAACACTCGTACAGGTTGTATCTAACTTTAATTATAAGTTACCAAAGGTTAGTGCAGTTTTAAACTTGTATTAATATAAATTATGTTCATTGGGTACCGTTTTGCATTTTGAATGGTTTCGTTATTTTTGTATGTTACGCGTACAATTAGCGACAATTGTTATTATATAATACTTTAAGTATAGTAGGAATTAGTACTACATTTATATAATTTGTATCAATTGTTGCATTAGGGCGATAACCATTTAGTTAATTAAATTGATGTGTAGGTATTCATCAGCCATAGTTTATTCTCGTTAGTGTTGGATATTATTTCTAATTATTGACTAATGTTAGTTAATTGACCCGTAATGTACTTTAGATTTTATTGTCTACTTGTATCCTAATTCATATAACTTACATATTAGTTATTAAGGAATTTATAAATAAAAGTTTACATCTGTTCATTAGATATCAGATTTATTTTTATATACATATCTTATTTACATTGGGGATTACCTAATTGCATTGTTAAATCACATTAAAATCAATATTTTAACTGAGTACCTACATAACTTCTGTTTTAGTGTATAAACTTATTTGCTATTGTATACATTTCAGGTCGAAAACACTTGCTTCCCAGTATGTCCGAGGAAAAGGAATTAGTAAAGAAGCGAGGCAGTTTTAAGGGCCGCTTAACTACATTCATTGGTTACCTGGACGCAATGAGTGACAAGAAGCCAAGTAGTTGTGATATCACGGAATTACAACTGCGTATGGGCAAAATTGAGTCGTTGTACGAGCAATACGATGAGGTACAGTTGAGGTTAGAATGTATGGTTGATGATGTGAAGGCCCAGTTGTCTGAACGTTCCGAGTTCGAGACGTTGTATTATAAAGCATTGTCGAGGGCTCAACAGTTAATGATTGAATGTAATAAAGATAATAATTCGGTTTGTAGGAATAGTAGTCGTGGTAGTGTTTATAAACCTGTTAAGTTGCCTACCATACAACTTCCAAAATTTAATGGATTATATAGCAATTGGTTAGAGTTTCGTGACACCTTTACTAGTCTCATCCATCATAATGACGAGATTGATGAAATCAACAAATTTCATTATTTGCGTGCTTCTCTGGATGGATCTGCTGCTGTGGTTATTCAGTCGATTGAGTTTTCCGCTAGTAATTACGATGTAGCTTGGAATTTAATATGCGATCGATTTGACAATAAAAGATTATTGGTACAGAATCACGTGTCAGCCTTATTTAATATAGATCCTATCACAAAGGAATCCTCAGCAGCTTTGAAAGGTTTAATAGACCAATTAAATAAAAACTTGCGTTCGTTAGAAGCGTTAGATGAACCAGTCAAACAATGGGATACTTTGTTGATATATTTAGTTACTTGTAAGTTGGACCAGAAGTCTTATCGTGAATGGGAGGAATTTAAAGGTCGTACTGACAAGGACAGCAAGATCACTTTTGATGCATTCCTCCACTTCATTCGCACACGCGCTGATTTAGTTGAAACTTTAGAAATATCAAGACACAACGTGCCAGGTATTGCTAAATCAGGTGCCTCGAGTAAAATTAAATCAATGGTGACGACACAAAATTCTAGTAATATAAGCACTGAATCCGTCACGAAGCTATGTCCCAATTGCAAGGGTGACCATAGTTTAACTAATTGTTCACAGTTCCTTGCTTTAAGTAATGAGGCTCGGCGTAAATTAGTGCCTAGTTTTAAATTGTGTTACAACTGTTTTCGTTCGGGTCACTTTTCTAACAATTGTAAAAAACCAGGTTGTAAGTTATGTAAGCGCAGGCATAACACGTTAATTCATACTTCGGACACTAACGGTAATCGTAGTGATAAGATGTGTGATAACAACTCGTCTCCGTCACCACCGTCTGTTTCGCCCGCGCACTCCGCTCACACTGACGCCAATAATGTATCCTTATCTGCGAACATTTCACCTTCTTATGGCGACAGTACGAAGGAGCGCGGCGTGTTATTGTCAACAGCTTTAGTTAAATTATATGATCATAATAATCATGAACATATAGTGCGAGCTACACTCGACAGCGGTAGTACATCATGTTTCATGACGGAGCGACTATGTAAGCTACTTAAATTAAAAACAAGTCCGATAGATGGCTCAATCTATGGCATAAATAACGCGACCTCTCGCGTAGGCAATACTTGTCGGGTAAAAATGACGTCACTCAACAACAGTTATAATGCTAAGTTGTTTTGTTTTGTTTTGCCATTACTAACTAACGAAATGCCATGTCGTGAATTAGATTTGTCTAACCTGAATATTCCTACTGATATTTGTTTGGCAGATCCTACTTTTTACAAGCCTTCTGATGTAGATCTTTTAATAGGTGCTGATCTATTCTGGGACCTGTTAGGTACGCGAAGAGTAAAGTTAGGGGTCGGGAAGCCAGTACTATTTGAAACCAGGTTAGGCTGGATCGTTTCTGGATCCATTTTATATAAGGACAGAGTATTATGTAATAGTATGAGTTGTAATTTTACTCATACTAGTAGTTCCTGTAATAATAATGACTTAGGATTAATTCGTGATAACTTGACGCGGTTTTGGAACCTCGAAGAGGTTACCTCGCAGCATTCTAATTATTTGCCAGAGGAAAAATTGTGCGAGGAACATTTTATTAAAAATACGACTCGTTTAGAGAACGGCCGTTTCTGTGTCCGTATCCCAATGAAGCAGAACCCTTCTGTTCTAGGTGACTCATTTCATAGGGCTTCAAAATGTTTACATTCATTGGAACGCAGACTTAAGGCTAAACCTGATTTTAGTAAATTATATCACGAGTTCATGGCAGAATATGAGTCATTAGGTCATATGACCGTAAACAAGGAACTAGATTTAAATGCATATTTCATACCTCATCATGGGGTATTACGCGAATGTAGTTCCACTACCAAACTACGTGTAGTATTTAATGCTAGTTGCCCTACTTCATCAGGAGTATCCTTAAATGATTTACAGATGGTGGGTCCTACGGTTCAGGACGACCTCCTGTCTATACTTCTTAGGTTTCGACAGCATAAGTATGTCTTGTCAGCCGATGTTGAAAAGATGTATAGACAGGTAGTAGTTCATCCATCTGATAGGCACTTGCAACAGGTAGTTTGGCGTGACGACACTTGCAGTCCTGTCAAGGTATTTAAACTCAACACCGTCACATACGGTACGGCGAGTGCGCCATTTCTTGCGACGCGCTGCCTTAAGCAACTAGCCATTGAGTGCACCAATGATAAGATTGCCACCATAATCAAACATGATTTTTATGTTGATGATTTGCTCACGGGTGGTAATGATTTAAATGAGGTGATGTTCATTCGTAATGAGGTCACCAATGCACTGGCATCAGCTTGCATGCCACTTCGCAAGTGGAAGTCGAACGAACCTATTTTAGTCTCAGGGACTTCTCAGTCATCATTAGATTTAAGTATGGGATCTAGTGAGCCCAATAAACTATTAGGGCTTGACTGGTTTGCTGACTCTGACGAACTAGGGTTTTTAATTAAAGCTAAACTGCCTTCTAATGGCAGTACTAAGCGTGACTTGCTTTCAGCAATTGCACGCATTTTTGACCCTTTGGGTCTTATATCTCCTTTTGTAGTGACCATGAAAATGTTGTTGCAAAAATTGTGGTTAGACAATCTTTCATGGGATGAACCATTGTCTCTGGAACTCAACACAGCTTGGAATGCTATTGTTAAAAATTTCCCGCTTCTAAATACTTTGCGTATCCCACGTTTTGTTATGTCCGATTCGTATCAGACGTTAGAATTACATGTATTCACGGATGCATCTGAGCGCGCGTACGGTGCGTGTGCCTATGTACGTAGTGTTAGCAGTGATGGTGAATGCATAGTCCGCTTATTGATAAGCAAAAGTCGTGTGGCACCGATTAAACCCACCACGATTCCAAGGTTGGAACTGTGTGGTGCCGTAGTGGGAAGTCGCGTGTATGAGAAGGTGGTCAAATCACTTCGATTAAAGTTTGATCGGGTATATTTTTGGACAGACTCGACCATTGTATTGGGATGGTTACAGATGTTGCCTTCTAAACTTCAGCCATTTGTACGCAATCGCGTTGCTGAAATTCTAGATAAGGTAGGAAATTGTACTTGGCATCATGTCCCAACCAACAAGAACCCAGCAGACTTAATATCTCGTGGCGTGGATATTGATGCTCTGCAAGGGTTACATATGTGGTGGTGTGGTCCCGACTTCTTAAACGAGGTTCAGTCTAACTGGCCATCTCAACCTAAAAGTTTAGGATTTGAGACATTACCCGAAACGCGACCTCAAGTTTCATTAAGCGCTATTGTAGAAAATAAATCATGCACTTCATTTATAGATTTTAAACGTTTCTCTAATTATTTAAGACTTGTTCGTTCCATAGCATATGTGTTGAGATTTGTTCGTATTTGCAGGAAACTTCCTGTAATTAGTAGGTTTCTATCAGAAGAAGAATTACAGGAAGCATTAAATGTTATTATCTTGAAATGTCAAATCGATTCGTTTCCAGAGTACAAATTACTTGCAAACAAACAAAGTTTACCTTCAAAAAGTGCCCTTCTCAAATTTAATGTATATTTAGACAGCAATAAAATAATGCGTGTCGGAGGACGCTTAGAAAATTCTGATTTTACATATAATAAAAAACATCCTATTATTTTACAGTCCACTCATTTATTTACAAAGCTATTGTTTAATTTCGAGCATAAGAGATTGATGCATGCAGGTCCACAGTTATTATTAGCTTCAATTAGGGAATCGTATTGGCCTATAGGTGGCCGAAATTTAGCTAAGGCTTGCTATCGTAACTGTGTACGCTGTTGTCGGATGAAGGGTACCGTAGTTACGCCTTTAATGGGAAATTTGCCGCAGCAGCGTCTCCATCCGGGAGGTTACCCCTTCGAAAGTGTTGGCGTAGATTATGCCGGCCCTATCATGTGTGCCAGTCGGCAAGGCCGAGGTTGTAGGCTAGTAAAGGTGTACATAGCGATATTTATTTGCTTCACCACCAAGGCTATTCACTTGGAGCTAGTAGGTGACCTAACTAGTAATAAATATTTACTGGCTTTGTATAGGTTTATTTCGCGAAGAGGAAAACCCGTTAATATTTATTCCGACAACGGTACCTCGTTCGTTGGCGCGTACAACGATTTATCGAAATTTTTAAAATCATATTGCGATTCCTTGGGTGCAAGTTTGGCTAATGATGGAGTTAAGATGCATTTTATTCCCGCTTATACTCCTCACTTTGGCGGACTCTGGGAAGCGGGTGTTAAGTCGACAAAATACCATTTAAAACGAGTGTTGGGCAACTGTAACCTCACGTTTGAAGAACTTAACACCACGCTGATCCAAATTGAGGCAATTTTGAACTCTCGTCCATTGACGCCGTTGTCCGCCGATCCCGCTGACCTTACACCTCTGACTCCAGGACACTTCCTTGTCGGTCGACCGCTTACTTCACTGCCACAGCGAGATCTTCAGGAACACTCCATCCATCATTTAACTCGTTTCCAAAGAATCGAGCAACTCCGTCAACATTTTTGGGTTCGGTGGAGTAAGGAGTTCGTATCCGAGTTGCAGCAGAGAACCAAGTGGCGTTCCTGCAAAGATGCATTGAAGCTGGACTCCTTGGTAGTGATAAAGGAGGATAACCTACCCCCCCTTAAGTGGAAGTTAGGTAGAATTGTCGCCGTCCATCCAGGATCAGATGGCATCGTTCGTGTGGCTGACATCAGGACTACTGCTGGAGTCATAAGGAGAGCCTTCAACAGAATTTGCCCGTTACCCGTCTCTACTGATTCTTGTTGAAAGAGAATCTTTCAACGTCCGGGGGCATGTTCGAACGCCTGATCTGCACATCGTAGCAGCGAGTTGCGACGCTGTCCGTCCATAGTTTTTAAGTTTTTTCGAATATAATAGTCAGTAGCTTTTGTGTCATTGTTCCCAATACACCGCTATTCACAGTAATCCATATTTCACCTGTTTTATTTTACCCCAAGTCCTGGTTGGTCCCGCACATAAGGCAAAAGAAGTATTCTTTCTACACGAAATATAGCCATACACGAACAAAAAAAAAATATCGAACTTAATACTACGCGGTTACACTTTTCTTCTGTTTTCCTTTTTCCCGATTGCTGCTGTATTAAACGTTTTGTGGTCCCTGTCCTCCGTTTGGGTGCTGACAGCAACGCATGGAGACCGTTGGAATCTGAGCTGGTTGCGTTTGCCTGGCGTCGACGTGCCGTGTCACGTTCTTGTAGAACCTCTTCCTACACTTTCTGTACATGCAGTACAGTAGCACTGCAACGGCGATGATGAAAATGCCCCCCATAGTGATTTCCGTCATTGAGATGCTGGATCCCCCTGACCCAGCGGCAGTTTGTGCCACCACGATCTCTTCCTTGGAGCCCCAGCTGCCCATGTTTCCGAATATTGCAATTGTCTTGATCTTGCTTTACCAGCGTGTTGCTGCTGCGGTAGTTTGGTGGTTTGTGTTGACGAAATTATGCTTTGCTTTATTCCGTGTTTTTCTTTGTTGATCTGGCGGTATTGTAAATCGTACCACCGGATGTATGACGCGGCCTGAGCGTGTTGTGTTTGGTGCGGTCTTATTAATTTCTGCTGGCTCAACATTTTTGTCGTCGTTCACTTCGCTACTGCTACTTTTCTGGCGTTCTAAAGGTTCATTTACCTTTCCGTCCATTAAAATGTATGCTGGTTTTAATCTGTCCACCGTTACTATTGATGTTTTCTTCGGCAATTGAATCTTGAAATGTTTCTCTTGCTTCTCTAACACTTTATATGGGCCTTCGTAGGCTGGGGTCAGTGGTTTCTTCACAGCATCCGTTCTGACGTATACGTATTCGCAGCTTTTCATGTCTGGATGTATGAACGATTTGTGACTGCTGGCGTGTTGGTTGTTGCTAAACGGGCTTAGCTTTGCCATTGTCCTCTGGAGTGTCTGTGCAAAAGTCTCTGGTGATGTTACTTGCGTTTTCGGCTCGATAAACATTCCTGGCAGACGTATGTTAGTTCCGTATAACATCTGTGCTGGACTTGTATTCTCTTTCAGTCGTAGTGCTGCTCGTAATCCTAGTAGCACTATGGGTAGTTCGCTTGACCAGTTCGTTGTATTTCCGCGCGCGACTAGCGCGGTTTTCATTGATCTATGCCAGCGTTCAACCAAACCATTTGACTGTGGATGATAACTGGTGGTTCTGGTCTTCTTAATACCGAGTGACTTGGTCAGAGTGATAAATAAGTCTGACTCGAACTGTCGTCCCTGGTCCGTTGTTATGGTGTTTGGGCATCCGAATCTCGCTATCCAGGTGCTTATGAGAACTTCCGCTACAACTTTTGCTGTTATCTCTGCTACTGGTACAGCTTCCGGCCATCTCGTTTCTCTGTCGATCATTGTCACGATGTATCTGTTTCCGTTGGATTCCGGTAGTGGTCCGACAATGTCTACGTGCACGTGGTCTAATCGTGCTGTGGGTGGGAAAATTCCGATTGGGGCCGAGTTGTGCCTATGTGTCTTGCTTTTCTGGCATGCCTGGCATGTTTTTGCCCAAATGCCGACGTCAGTATTCATGCGTGGCCAGAAATAGTGCTCGGAGATCATTTTCTTCGATAATCTTATTCCGGGATGTGTTATGTTGTGCATGGTGTCGAATACTTGTTTTCGAAGTGATTTCGGCACATACGGTCGTAAACTTGGTTTTGAATTTTCGCAGAGTAGTTGTCTTGTTCCTGATAATGTCGTTGTTTTCCAGTTAAGGTTGTAATTTTTTAACAGCTGAGTGAGTTCAGTGTCATTGCGTTGCATATCTGCTAACTCAGTCCATTCCACAGGTGTGGGGCAATCTATTTGCTCGAGTCGCGATAACGCGTCGGCCACCGGGTTCATGTTACCGGATAGGTGACGTATGTCTGTCGTGAACTGTGCGATGAACTCGAGGTGACGTAGCCGTCTTGGGGCTATCGTTTTACTTGTGCAGGTTTGTTTTGTAGTGAAAGCATGACATAACGGCTTATGATCGGTGTAAACTATCAACTCTCTTCCCTCGACATAAGGTTGAAAATGCGTTACTGCCATGTAAATGGCTAGCAATTCCCGATCATACGTGCTGTACTTTGACTGCGTTTCACTCAGTCCCTTTGAGAAAAAGGAGAGTGGCTTCCAGTTTCCGTTTTCATACTGTTGTAAAACGGCGCCCACGCACGTTTGAGATGCGTCTGTCATTAGTGATAGCGGGCAATGCGTTGGTGGTGAAGACAGTGTAACGGCGTCGCTTAGACTTGCTTTACATTGATCGAATGCTTCTAATGCCTCTGGAGTCCATTGTATTTCGGTTTTGTCATTTTTCTTCGATCCAATGAGGTATTTGTTTAACCGAGCTTGGTGTTTGGCTGCTTGTGGTATATTGTTCCGGTAGAAGTTGATCATGCCTAAAAATCTTCGCAAATCTTGTACGGTTTTTGGTATAGGGTATTTGGTTATTGCTTCGACCTTGTCTGGTAATGGTTTGATACCGTCTTTTGAGATCTGATATCCGAGGAACTCTACTTGCTGTTTGCCCAGTATGCATTTGGCTTGATTTATTGCAATGCCATGTTCGTCTAACCGTTTGAACGTTTCTTGTAAATGTCGACGGTGTTCGCTGGTTGAAGATGACGCCACTAGTATATCGTCTATATATACGAATACGAAGTCAAGTCCTGCTAAGACTGTGTTTAGGATCTGACAAAGGTTTGCCCTGCGTTTCGTAGTCCAAACGGCATTCTTGGAAATTCGAATAAACCGAACGGGGTTATTACTGCAGTCTTTTCTACGTCTTGTACTGGAATCTGATTGTAAGCTCTTTTTAAATCGATCGTTGAATAAATACTGGTTCCTGGTAGTAGGTATGTGAAATCTAGTAGTCTCGGAATTGGGTATCTGTCCGGTACCGTGATCGCGTTCAATCTCCTGTAGTCACCACATAGTCGCAACTCGCCGTTTTTCTTCGATGTAACGTGCAAAGGACTTGCCCACGGACTCTTGGAAGGCCTGCATAACCCTGTCTCTAGCATGAGTTCTATCTCCTTCTTCACTCTTAGGTATTTGTCCGCTGGCAAAGGTCTTGACTTGGAGTAAACAGGATGTCCATTGGTGATGATTTGGTGAACAACGTCGTGCTTCGGTCGTGACTCTGTATCGAGAGGTTTCAAAATGTTCGGGAAATCTGCTAAAATGTCTGCGTAGTCTTCGGTTAAATTTACGGTCCGAAGTGTAGGCGTGCTTGACTTCATTAACTTTGCGTTACTCTGAAGTCCAGTTGTACCATCAATCAAACGTTTATTCCGAACATCCACCAAAATGTTGTTTCTTTCTAGAAAATCGGCTCCAAGTATTGGTTGCGTAATGTCAGCTACGATGAAAGTCCAACGGTACGGGCGTCTCATATTCAGATTCAACGTCAGCGTTTTGTCGCCATATGTTTTTATTTGTGTACCGTTTGCAGCGTATATTTTATATGTGTCGTCAGCTTTTAAACGATTCCCTCTTCTAGGTATGGCTGAAATGTTAGCGCCTGTATCTACCAAAAAACGATACCCACTTTTTCGGTCGGTAACGCAAAGGCGGTTTGACGGTATGATAGCGCTGACGACCGCCTCTGTCAACGCTGAATTTAGTTTTCCGACGGTTTCTTCCAATTGCATGGATTTTCACAGTTCCGGGCTCGATTCCTGTACCGATGATGATACCTACATAACCAGTTGGGACTGTCGGGTGTAATCCTCGTCCTGGAGTGGGATCTTGTGCGCGGCTGGCTTCGGTTGCGCCTGTAACTACGGTGTCTACCATTATTTGCATTGGATTTTAAGGCTGCTATTTCTATGGTTAGCTTACTCATTTGGTTGACTAACTCAACCATAAGCTGTGTTTGTCCGCTTGATATTTCCGACACTTCGCCTGATCGTCCTTCCAATATCTTGTCTGCTATGGCGGCGAGGTTGTCGAGTTTCTGATCTTGACTGACCGTTAACACTGCTCGAACGTGATCAGGGAGTCTTGATATCCACAAACCATGGAGGGTTTTTTCGGCCACCTGACTCTTACGTGCCAATTCCCTCATTCGTCTCAACAGTTGCGACGGTTTTTGGTCGCCTAATTCCACTTCACTGACCAGCTTTTGAAATTGCCGCTCCTCTGATTCTTCGTACACGGCTAGGAGTCTTTCTTTAATAGCACCATATTTATTAGTGGCGGGGGGTGACATTATTATGTCGGCCACTTGACTTACTGCGTCTTTGTGGAGCTTGGACAGTACGACTCCGTATTTTACTTCGTCACCCTGTTTTTGGGGAGCCATCATTGTCTCAAACTGCGCGAACCACACCCTGGGCATCTCTATCCAAAAATCCGGGATCTTCGAGGATATTCCTAATGCTGCGACTTCGGCCTGACTGTTGTCCGTCGCTCCGCATGCTGGTATCACACCACAATTTCCACTTGTGCTCATGTCTTCGGTAACCATATGCCTCTTGAAAACCAAAACCAGTGAGATCCGCTTGTGGAAGGCTGGTAAGGTTGTGCAGTGCAGTTACCACGACACGAGGAAATCACTTTAAATCGCGGCGCGTGTTAATTCAAATCGGGGTCACCAGATGTAAGTGTACCTTCTATGTACGTGTTGTTGGGTGTTATGAGTCATGTAAATAAAACAACTGGTTTCGGTGAGCACTTGTACACAACTGCATATATAATTATTTATTTGACCATTATCATATTTGCTGTGCATGCGACATGTAATGTGTCGATGCACCACAGGATATTCCTTCAATAAAGTCTACTTAAATATAACTGTATGACATATCTATATAAATGTACAACTTCATGGAAGTAGATAGAACTACAGAACTGCAGCGATCCTTACTCCTTTTGCTACATTTTTATATCTAGTTATACAGTCACTCCTCAACACTAACTTAATAATAACTAAACTTACCTTCCTTTTCATACCCAACCGGAATAGACGTAGAAAGCGAGATACAGCCTGAGAAAGAGGCAGAGCTGTCAGAACCCCACAAGGACGACCCGAATCTCGAAGAGTTATTGCGAATCGACGAGCAATACTTACCGCTGTTGACACTGGTAAGCAATTTTATACATTACGACGATGTAGTAGAAAAGGTTTTCCATAATAACCAACATTAGCAAGGTTTACCTTACCTTGACTATACTGTTATTGTCTGACGAATTTTGCCCATGCACATCTTGCATCAAAATAGGTGAACCCTTAAGCGTAGTCATTTCATCATCAACATCGGCCAAAAAACGTCCCTAATAACTACTGGTTCTGTGCTTCTCGCATCCAACGCTCACATAAAGTATTATCTTTGTTTACAGCTAGAACAGTTTTCCCTGGGGGAAAACATCTTAGAGTTTAACAGGAAACTGTTAAACTTTGAGACTAGCGTGTCCTCAATGTGCCCCGACGAAGCAAGTTTGCAGTGAGTAATCTTATTTACTACTTCTAGTTGTTATTTACTCGTAGTTATAAAAGTTTCTGCCCGCCACGCCACCAAATTTCTGATACAGCTGAGTTACTGTATTTCCTTTAAATTAGTATACTTCAGTTTCTGGAAAGATATTATCGACGCATCAGAAACTGAACGCAAGTGATATGATTATTGGCAGTTGTTGATTCACTAAATCAATCTCTGTAAGTCACGCGCATTTGACAATTTGTCACAATGTTCCAGTAACAGGCCTTGGTGACTTATGACTAAAATTCTCCCTTTATGTCCAGCCAAGCCTTCGCCACATTCCGGGCCGCCGCCCTGCTAAGCGCAGGCACAGCTCGCAAGCTTGCTGCCGTAGGAGCGGCCTGCACTCGACAGCATCGACGTAAGATGACTGGAGCCCTACTCGAGGTCATGCTCGAGACTTTTGCAAGTGAGTTTATGATTTTAAGTGTTTTATATAGTGTTGCATTTGTTAGTGTCCAAAGTATCCATACACCTTCACCTACAAAAACCTAGAATGCCATGGATGGCAATGGCAATTGGAGTAGCTACTTACTGGGTGACGATCATCATCTGATCATCTTCATAACGTTTGTTCTTCGGATGCAGCTGAATCAAATGCAGCGACTGAATATCTGTTACTGAATACACTTTGCAATAAAATCATCATTATCTTGCAACTCAACTCAACAAAATAATAATGATTTAGGTTACATTGCTAACATTTCGATTATTGTTGCTTACAGAACTGGATGTCTTGGAGTGGACTGCAGACCTGGAGTGCTTGATTAACGCGGCTAACTTATTAGGAGACTATTTTGCAGGTATTTTTTTTTAAATACCTTTCTTTGTTTATTTATTTATTAAAGATTACCAAGGAGGGTCACAAAACTAAAAAAAAATGAACATATAAAAATGTTAACGTCATATTATTTTCTCGTAATGCACACTCATTAATAAAAGGTAACTACAGCTTATACATTGATGAGAATAATCAGCTCTATATTTTATAATTTATTTAATCATTCAAACAACATGGTATGGACCATATTTGTTATTAGAAGAACCTTTAAGTGTTAGTAACACTTGACACTACAAATAAACAAACAATTAAAAATAAACAGCGGCAGTTGATAATTAAAAAAACCGGCCAAGTGCGAGCCGGACTCGCGCACGAAGGGTTCCGTAACATTATCGCAAAAAACGGCAAAAATATCACGTTTGCCCTACCCTACTTAAATATTTATATTATTTTGTTTTTAGTATTTGTAGTTATAGCGGCAACAGAAATACATCATCTGTGAAAATTTCAATCTCATGAACCGTGATAGCTACACAAGCTATCACGGTTCATGAGATACACCCTGGTGACAGACAGACAGACAGACGGACCGCGAAGTCTCAGTAATAGGGTCTCGTTTTTACCCTTTGAGTACGGAACCCTAAAAATACAATTGACAATAAAAAAAAAATGAACAAAAAATTATGAATTTTTAATAATTTAGATTATAAATGTCAAAAAGAGCAATAAAAAATTTAAATATACAGATAAATAAATAAATATAATAAACAACATAACAAAAATAAACAATAAAATTTTGTATTAACTGGAATTCAAATAATAATATCAACAATAAATATATAATAAATATGGTTGAGCGATTGACTGCTGCGCTGCGTGTCGTGGGTTCGATTCCCGCACGGAACAAATATTTGTATGACCTACAGATAGTTCTTCCGGCTCTGGTTGTTGTGTATGTGAGTTTATATGTTTGTAAACGCACCCGCGATATAGGGAGAAATTCCTAGTGTGGGGCAAAGTTTTGTTAAAAAAAAAAGAGAAAATAGAAAGGGAATATTATTATCAACATTTTTATTAAGCAAATTGTTGTTTGTGAACTCTTAAAATTAGTCAAATTAAACATGTCAACATAAAAAAATAGCCACATTAAACATGCCAACATTGAAAACAAACTATAATAGTTAAGAAGAACGGAAAAATCATAATACATGAAATGACTTATCATGATCACAATATTATTAAAATCAACATTATATTAAACACTAAATGATATAAATAACACATTTAGTGTTTAATATCTCTTCAAAGTTAAAGTGAACAGGCTTCCTCTGGGTAAACTTACTCCATCGACGACTTTGCCTCTGTCACATCTTACCTAGACTAGAGTCAAGAACTAAACAAATTTAAACAAAAAATACATTAAGAAAATAGAAGTTATACATTAATTTTGATTTAAAGTGATACCTGATGTACCTGAAAGTGGTTATATAATTTCTTAACAAAAGAGTGTCGTGATTTATATCGATGTCAGCTTTTCGGAATTTAGCATTGTCATATTTAATCTTACTGACGAAGTTATCATTCTTAATAAATTATTGACATATCTATTATATGCCTGTTCAATTTAAAATCTTTCTTACAAATCTTATGTTTCATTTCAGAGGTGCGAAAGAGCCCGGCGTACAAGTGGACTAATCGCCACACACTAGCCGGGCCTCTTCTGCAATATATGCGCGCTCTGCTGCGTAGTTATGACTCCAGGGCACACAGATGTCTGTCCGCACAGGTACGTACCAAATATCTTCTGCAATGTATAAATAAATTCGAATGGTTTAAACGGAGCCCTATTGCTGTCACTCACGTGTCTCTCCGTCTGTCTGTCCGTTCTCTGTCACACAAATTTTACAGCCAAACGGTTGGAGCTGCAGTTTTCAAATTTTCAATCTCCGATACAGCTAAAGGGGGAATATCGTTGTTTAGAACTCGTTGAGTAGATTATAGGGCCGGTTTTTTTCTGTAATAAATTAATAAAGTGTAGAATTAAGAAATGAAATGTTTATTACAGTCAACTTGACAGACAATCTTATAAACACTGAACATTTACAAACTAACCTAACCTCAAGTTTGTCGGATGGATTAATAATCGTAAAATGTTGTTATTAGCATACTTAGGCTCACCACAGGGAAATAATTGTCTGATTGCAAATTATCACGCAAATTGCAACTCTTTTTCAGAAGTGATAAACAGATCACTAGAATCACTAGTCAGGGTTTGGGGTTAATAGTAAAACCATTATCAGTTAGTAGTCAACAACTTAGTAGACAACTAAGTTGTTGACTACTAACTGATAATGGTTTTACTCCACATGGTTTTACCATTATCAGCAACTTAGTTGTCTACTAACTAAGTTGTTGACTACTAACTGATAATGGTAACAACTTGTGCTAGAGTAAGACTGCCCGACGCGCACCACTTAGGTTGCACTCCACATTTATTAGGATATCACATCTTGTATTTTTCTAGATCGATGTATCTAAAATAAATATTGCTAATTTTACCCAATTTTCTTCCAGCTTCACCAGAATTTTGATGAACTCCTCTCCGTCCTAGGAGATGTGGTTTTTGGTCTGTCGATATCGATACGATATCGACTAAAATCAACACCACAGAAGAAAAATGTGTGGTTGCTGCACTGTATGTATACTTACGCGCCATAGATACTACATCTGTGGCGCGTAAGTATCAGGCGGTGACGGATGCAGCAGCTACGCGGCGTGGGGGGAGCTTTAATTTTATTTTATTAGTATTTAATTTAATTAGTTTTTAATTTAATTCATTTTTAATTTAATTAGTTTTTAATTTAATTAGTTGTTTGTAAATTCGTTTTTAATTTAATTATATTATTAGTTTTAAATTACATTTTAATGGTAATTTAATTTGATTAACCTTGTGTAATTTTGTAATCATTTGTTAATTTTTTGTATTTGTTTTATTGTTTGCACACATTTGCTGTGTTTTAAATAAATTATTATTTTCTATCTATTTCTATCTTAATTTTTTTGTTTCACCTTTCACTCATTCTATCACTCATCCACTCGTTCAAAAATATACATTTTATAGTTTTGAAATGCTTAGCTATGCAACCTATTTAATAAATAAATCTTAAACTAATCTTTCAGGCTTGGCTATTCTTCACATGTTTCTTGCCCTTGAAATCTTTGATCAACAGTAAAATTATAAAAATTGCTTGAAATGTTTATTACAGTCAACTTGACAGACAATCTTATAAACACTGAACATTTACAAACTAACCTAACCTCAAGTTTGTCGGATGGATTAATAATCGTAAAATGTTGTTATTAGCATACTTAGGCTCACCACAGGGAAATAATTGTCTGATTGCAAATTATCACGCAAATTGCAACTCTTTTTCAGAAGTGATAAACAGATCACTAGAATCACTAGTCAGGGTTTGGGGTTAATAGTAAAACCATTATCAGTTAGTAGTCAACAACTTAGTAGACAACTAAGTTGTTGACTACTAACTGATAATGGTTTTACTCCACATGGTTTTACCATTATCAGCAACTTAGTTGTCTACTAACTAAGTTGTTGACTACTAACTGATAATGGTAACAACTTGTGCTAGAGTAAGACTGCCCGACGCGCACCACTTAGGTTGCACTCCACATTTATTAGGATATCACATCTTGTATTTTTCTAGATCGATGTATCTAAAATAAATATTGCTAATTTTACCCAATTTTCTTCCAGCTTCACCAGAATTTTGATGAACTCCTCTCCGTCCTAGGAGATGTGGTTTTTGGTCTGTCGATATCGATACGATATCGACTAAAATCAACACCACAGAAGAAAAATGTGTGGTTGCTGCACTGTATGTATACTTACGCGCCATAGATACTACATCTGTGGCGCGTAAGTATCAGGCGGTGACGGATGCAGCAGCTACGCGGCGTGGGGGGAGCTTTAATTTAATTTTATTTAATTAGTTTGTAATTTAATTAGTTTTTAATTTAATTCATTTTTAATTTAATTAGTTTTTAATTTAATTAGTTGTTTGTAAATTCGTTTTTAATTTAATTATGTTATTAGTTTTAAATTACATTTTAATGGTAATATAATTTGATTAATCCTTGTGTAATTTTGTAATCATTTGTACATTTTTTGTATTTGTTTTATTGTTTGCACACATTTGCTGTGTTTTAAATAAATTATTATTTTCTATCTATTTCTATCTTAATTTTTTTGTTTCACCTTTCACTCATTCTATCACTCATCCACTCGTTCAAAAATATACATTTTATAGTTTTGAAATGCTTAGCTATGCAACCTATTTAATAAATAAATCTTAAATTAATCTTTCAGGCTTGGCTATTCTTCACATGTTTCTTGCCCTTGAAATCTTTGATCAACAGTAAAATTATAAAAATTGCTTAATTTTACAATGCAAATGTGTAACATAAGTAATAAAAACATTAAAAAAACTTCTTAACAAAAAAAATATACAGACTTCCAAAACGAAAAATAACTTTCTTTTCGGAAGTTAGTGTTTTTGGAACCTATTTGTTTTCGTTATTGACAACAACAACAACAACCAAAACAAAATCGATCCATAATTGACTGAGTAATCGGTGAACATACATGAAAAAAAACATACAGTCGAATATAGAACCTCCTCCTTTTTGGAAAACTGGATAAAAATAATAGAGTACCCACTTATTAGTAAATCGCTATTGGAATACAAACTTATAAGTATGACGGCGTTTACGTCAAACGTCAGGTTGACAGGACTGTCGATGTCAACCTAGCGAAGCGTCATTGTCGATGGTAGTGGGGCGGCCATCTTAAACTCACTTTTGAACGAGATGGCGCCCGCGCACCACGCTTGTGACGAATCGCACAGAATCTTCGCCATCACACTATTTCAAGATTTAATTAAGTTGATTTCGTATAGTCGTAATTGCTAAATATCTAATTACATTGTGATTCCTGTGAATACTGATTAAAATACGAGTACGTCGATTGTGATCTGAAGCCATTTATTCCTATTTCCGCACCTAACCACCAACATAATTAAAAGAAGATGATTTCTGGTGAAGGGCCTCCAGGCCGTCCTGGCTCTACAAGTATAAAACAGCAGAAGTAAACAAACTTTCACATACATACTTAGAATTTCTATGATGTTTGTGAACTGAGGGAACCTACTTATGAAGTATGTATGCGTTATTATAATAAGCATACAAACTTTATACACAAGCCTTTAGTACACAAGACATCATAAAAATCATAATCCTATAGGTACTATTAAACGAGCAATATATGTATATATGTATAGAATAATCACGTTTTCAAAAACGGCTCAAACGCTTTCGATAAAATTTGCAAAATAGCGGTTTTCAGGGTTGACAAATTGATCTAGCTAGGTTTCGTATCCCGGAGAATTCGAAAAAAAAGAAGAATTTCTCTATTTGCCAAGGTCACCCAAGTACTGCAGACTAAGGGTGGGTTCACATTAGGCCGGACCGAAAGTTTTACCGGAACGACAAAGGTGTCGGAAGCAAAGTGGCATATGTATTTCAATGGCGTTGTTCACATTAGGGCGACCCGATAAAACTGTCGGCGACGACACATTTACCGGATATTCAGCCACGATTTCCCTCGGGTCGGATATAATATTGGCATACTGCTTTGTATAGTGCCGTTAACACTTGTCGGCTCGTAACGCAATACAATCTCTGAATCTTGTATTTTGTGCTCTTACACTTCCTTTAACTTACGCAAAATAAATCAAAGGAACGAATAGACATTCTAAACTAATTACTAATTGTAGATCTTTCGCTCATCACTTTTTAAATCGCTTATTAACGTTTGAAATGTTCCAACATCATTACGGCGTGGCATTGTTCAATCAATCAATCAATCAATCAATCAATCATCATTTATTTGTTAACATAGGTGTTTATAAATACAGGTCTTAGCTTACATTAAATAGAGCGCCATGTTATGCCAGGAGGCGTACAAATATTTTGTTCAAATTTGATTTAGTAAAAATTAGTTAAAAATTTAAATCAAATAAAAATGTCAATATAAAAAAGGTATTTTTAGTCACACTTACAGTACTAACTTATTGAAAAAGATAAAATGAATATAATAATAATATAATGCCATGTTAAATTAATTTGTCATCTAAGTATTCGTCAACAGTATAATAACATTTATCAAAAAGTAATAATTTCATTTTTTTCTTAAAATGTATTAAATCTAAATTTTTTATGGCATCTGGAATTTTATTGTAAATACGTGGGGCCATACCCAGAACACTCTTTTTTATTAATGCAGTTTTACATTTGCGATTACACAAGGAATTTTTGTATTGACTACGAATTGGAACATCTCGTACAGTAGATATTTTTTCAAAAAGGTTTGGATTTGTTTTGACGAAAATACTAGTTTCTAATATGTATAACGCCGGCAATGTAAGTATTTTTAAGGATTTAAAGTAAGGTGCACAGCTATCATCTATTTTCAGACCACACATGGCTCTTATACATCTTTTTTGTGCCCTAAATATTAGTAATTTATCTGAAGAATTGCCCCAAAATATAATTCCAAATCTTAGAATCGAAACTACTAGACCGTGATAGGCAACCAGTAACGCTTCTCTGTTTACTTTTTTCGATAGTTGGAAGAGTGCGTAGGCAGATTTTTTTTTTTTTTTTACATAATTGTTCTATATGTGCTTTCCAATTAAGATGGTTGTCAATATGGATACCTAAAAACACAGTTTCTTTTACCTCTTCTATTTCGTTATCGTTATAGTTAACACATATTTTTGGTGTATTTATTTTTTGGTGAAAATGCATTACTTTAGTTTTTTTAAGGTTAATTAATAAATTATTCATATTTAGCCAATTAATAATGTCAGTAAGTGTATTGTTAATTTCAAATTGATAGGTATTTAAATTTTTGCATTTTACTATGGCAGTGCTATCATCTGCAAACAAAATCATTTGTTGTTGTGTCACTTGTGGCAAATCATTAATGTAAATGAGAAAGAGTGGTGGCCCAAGCACGCTTCCTTGCGGCACTCCATATTTTACAGTCCTGAATTTTGACAGATATGTTCGTTCTACTTTTGTCTTTGTGCACACTCTTGTGATTTCAGAACATTGCAATCTGTTGCATAGATATGATTCCAGTAATCTTAATATGTTACCTCTGATGCCATAACTGTTTAATTTATCTAATAGTATTTTGTGATCCACATAGTCAAAGGCTTTAGTCATGTCTGTGTAAATAGCGCAGATGGGAGTCTTTTCATCAACTGCAGACATAACATTATTTAAAAAGCCAAATATAGCCATGTTAATTGTCTTATTTTTTCGAAAACCATTTTGTTCTTTGCATAAGATGTTAAATTTGGTAAAATATTGGTATATTGAGTTATAAATGACTTTTTCATAAATTTTTGAAAAAACGGGTATTTTGGCTATTGGTCGGTAATTTTTTATATTTATTTTGTCTTCCTTTTTGTGAAGTGGCTTTATTATAACCTTTTTTAGGTCTTCTGGATACGTGCCTTCGGTAATACTTAAGTTAATAAGGTGTGCTAACACAGGTGCTATGATCTCAATAACAAATTTAATTACTTTTGTGGATATACCGTCAAACCCTACAGTACTAGTATTTCTAAGAGTTTTTGTGGCTGAAATAATATCTGAGTTTAGAACAGGCTGCATAAATAGTGATTGCGTTGTCAAGTTACTTGGCTTATTATTTAATTTAATGTCATTAATTATATTACTCTCAATGTCATCAATAAAATAATCATTAAATGCATTTACTATGTCATTCGGATTTGTATATGTCAAATTTTTGTTTTTAATAGTCATTATTTGTTCTTTAGGTAGATTATTTTTAGACCTATTAACTATTTGCCAAGTTGCTTTAGATTTGTTTTGTGAATTTCTAATGAAGTAATCATTTTGCGCTTTTTGCGTTAATTTAATAATTTTTTTGTACCGTTTATTGTAACTTTTAAAGTTATTTTTTGTTTTATTTGTGGGGTGTAGTCTGTAAGCCCATAACAAACGTCTTTGGTTTTTACTACAGGATTTAATGCCACGCGATATCCATTTGACCTGTTTATTACTGCTAATCGTAATTATTTTATCTGGAAAGCAAAGATTATAAAACAATGAGAAAAGGTTATAAAAACCTTTATAGGCTACATTAACATCATTGGTTTCATATACTTCTTTAAAGGATAACTTTTGTATGCAAGATTTGAATTTTTCAAGGTTCTCTTTGGAGTAGTCCTTTTTAATTGATTTCCAAGATTTTAGGCGACAAGTTTTATTTATTGGCACTTTAAGTATTTGTGATGTGTGATCTGACAACATAAGATCAATAATTTTAGTTGTCCATCCTTTGCGAAGATTATGTGCAAAGTTATCAATGCACGTGTTACTATGAAGCCTAGTAGGCTGATTTAGAGCAAGTGTTAAGTTATAACTAAGTAGGAAATGTTCCAGTTCCAAAGTAAACTTATTTCTTAACAATACATTAATGTTCAGATCGCCACATAACACAATTTTTTTATTCGATAATAAACATACTTTTTTCAATACAATGTCAAGTTTTTCATAAAATGTCAAATAATTATATTTTGGTACTCTATAAACACATATAATAATAATTGAATAGGATGTCAATTCTATTGCACAAGTTTCAAACACGCCTGATACAGACTGTTTTGCTACGTCTGGTAATTCCCTGTACTGATGCCCAGCTCTTACGAGAATACAAGTACCTCCCCGATTAGTGCTTCGTGAAAAGCAAGCAGCTAGGTGGAAGTTTGGAATGTACAGCAATCTCTCATGTCCAGAGGATATGAAATGCTCAGTTAAACATAATACATCCAAAGTTGTGCCTTGTGTTTGCAAATTTTCTAATTGTATAGTCAGCAGGTCTGATTTATTCAACAATCCAGCAATGTTCTGATGCAATATGTTAACTTGACTAAAGAAAAAACTGCTCGTTTCCCTCTGGTTCTGTTACTGAGTCAATTTGATTGTCAGGTTGAGAAAAGTCAGTGTTTGAGAATTGTATGTCTATAGTCATGTCCAAAATATCCTTAAAAATTGATTCCATTCCAGAGTAATTTATCGCACCAGTCCGTCTGTTGAACATAGTGTCGTCATACCTTAGGTTCTTAT
Organism: Anorthoa munda; assembly: GCA_945859665.1. Lineage (NCBI taxonomy): Eukaryota > Metazoa > Arthropoda > Insecta > Lepidoptera > Noctuidae > Anorthoa > Anorthoa munda. Next base: position 21,384,873 of record OX243915.1, read on the forward strand.
TGCTGTCCAGAAAATATGCATGTCCGTGAGTTATTATGTCTAGATATAATAAATTATTAAAGGTTTCCACTCTTGAATTATACAGGTAGTTATTTGTAAAGAATTTGTACGTCGGAGTGCAGACGATTATATTTGTATTCGATATTTCTTGCAATATTTCTCTAATGAATAAGATGCTATTAAAATATTTGTTTGTTTCTTTAAAGTCCTCCTCACCTATCAAAATAATACAGAAGTCCTGGAATGTATAGTTTGCCAACTTTTGTTTGATGCCTTTTAACAGGAATTCTATAGTTCCATGAGGTGTGATGTAATGGCAGAGGCCATGTTTTTCGAAAGTATTCTCTGCAATATAAAGCAATTTATTTTTATTGTCTGTGCTTAGTATGCATATTTCATTACGTTTAGGTATATGTTTTGGTATCGTTTTTTTGTTGGCCATGGTTCTTTTTTGCAATGTTGAGCTTTCGGGTTCCTCGAACCGATGTTCACTGTTCACAGTCTGCAGTATTGGAGGCGTATTACAAGACTTCGGCGTTTTTGAAACAAATCTATTTTTGACAGATTTAGGTTTTGGTGTGCGAATAGGTTTTTCGGCTGTGCAGATTTTTTTATAATTATTTATTACTTGTTTACATTTTTCTAGTTCATGTTGTAAAGTAGTGTTTTCTGAGTTTAAGTTTGTTACTTCTTGATTTGCAATGAGTAATTGTTCTTGTAATTGATTAATCTTATCGTAAAGCTCTTTGTTGTTCTGCGATTCGATGATCGATGTGTTTGGTAAACTTGTTAAACTTATCGTTGTTGTGTCAAAGAGGGACTGGTTCGATGACAAGTCACTAAGCGAACTCGAACGCTGTGGTTTTCGGAATGTAATATTATCATCTTGGCCATTTTCCATCTTGATAATAATAATGAAGTGTTTCGGAACTAGTCAAGCAATAAACAATATTTAAGAAATTTATTAAAATCCAAAAACTTATGCCAGATGCTAGACGCGAACTTGCGACCTCACGTTACCGAGATACACTCTGTAGCCCCTCGACCATTTGAAGTGTTAGAGAGTTGACGGAAATACGGCACCGGGTCGCTCAAGTGCTAATCTTTCAAATAAGTAAAATCGTTAGAGAATTAGGTAGTCATGAGAAATAATTTTGTTTTCTTGCACTTAATTTTACTTATACAATTTATTTTAATCACTATAGGTACACTTTGCTTTAGTTTTACTGTACGTTAACACAATATCTTCGTGTTAATTGTTTTTGTTGACACTTCTAACACTTAAGAGTTTAGTTTGTTTTTTCACTGGTTCTTCAATTTATTTTAAATATAACACTCACACGTCGTTATTGGACTATTAGTAGACGTTTTACATTAATATTACGATAAATACAGTACATTTACCGAAAAAAAATACATAAAATATAGCGGAGCTCTCACATTAGTTTTTGAGGTCTACCCTCCTTGATTAAATGTGTTTAAGTAGTGTGTTGTAGTAAGTGTAGTAGTAAGTGTTGTTGCCACGGTTACCTAGCCTAAGCTGGGAACAAATTATCGGACGCGGTTGACAGATGCAACTTATCTAGTAAATAATAATTATAAGTAATGAAATAAAAATTATATTATAATAAATAATAATTTATTAAAAAAAAGAATCAGATTGGCTACCTACGGGGCACGCAGAGAACGTTCTCAAAAAAAAATTAATGCAAGACGAAAAGATGGAGAAACGAAATGGAGTAACGTTCGCAGCTAACCGCTAAGAGCGATCTTTGTTCCTCGCAAATCTGTAGAGACCAGAAACGGCTCCGACTGCAACTTCTGATCTGCAACTCTTTATATTTATAGTTTCTTTAACGGAATTGTCTTAAAACGAACTAACCTACAGTAGCTAGCACGTAACTTGGCAAGAGTCGTTAGATGCGCAGGAGTCGTTTTAGGTCTCTTTGGTTATCAGGCGGGACGCGGGCGCCGAGATTTCATCGTTCCGAGCGCGCGATTGGTTTGTCAATCGACCCAAGAATCCACTGACCAATCGAGTCGGGCTCACGTTCCGTTAGGTACCGAATACACTTGCGTGAATTAAAAATCTACAGTTTGTTTTTGTTGAGTTTTTATATTGAATTGTAATGACACGAACAAACACCGGTAACAAATTATTTTCATCGCAGAGGTAACACTTTTATAGAATGATAGTGGCGACGACGACATATTATGATTATTAACGACTACTCGATTTTTGCTTTAATATAGAAAACGCCTAAATTTATTAACCTTTAACTGCATATATTTTGTTTATTGCACCTAATAAACTTTACGAATTCCTCTCCTTTCTTAAACATTCTTCTAAACAGATATGCTTAAAATAAATTATGATAAACCACAGATAATATAATACTAGCATACAGATACCTCAACCCATACAAAGAAGCCGTGCCGACGTTTTTCGTCTGCTTAATCTGGTAATTTTTTGTACATCGAACGCATTCGGTTCTGTTTCACGGTGATAGATAGATGGTGTAAGCAGCGACTTGCAAGTAAAAGGGTTTACTAGGTTCGTGACTATTTTTGTCTTTAAATACAGTGAAGGTTTGTTTTCTAGTATTTATTTGCACGTTTTTACAGTTTTTTTTTTGCACCAAAATGTGTTAAAATGCAAACTTTAACAATCGAGTGGAATGCCTCAGAAATTAAAAAATGCGCCATCTATTGGCATCAATTTTAAATGATCCGTCTAATCTTTAAAATGTGAATTAAGAGCCCAATATAAACAAGAACATACAATTTTTGTGTTCAATTCCAGAAAATGTAAATTTTACACACATTCAATAACAGATGGAGGTGCATGGCGCGCCATCTAGTGAGATTTATTTGTATCAAATTTTCATTCTTAGCAATGAGACCCCGTGGATAAACGTAGAATAATGACAAGCAATAAGAGTGACCATTTTTTTGTTGCAATAAGTGCACTATGCGCGAACTTACCCCCACTACGCTAAAACCTTGCCAAGTTACGTGCCGTCCTTATCTTATCTAGCACTGAGGTATGAACTTACCTATCGTTATTGGTCACGGTGCCCCAGGCGTACATAGTCCTTTAATTCTAGACTTGACATCAGTGACAATGTTATTAATCCCTTGAGCGCTAATTAGCAGACACAATAGAAAAAACAATTGTTTTAATTACCTATGTACCTTTTAGCGCTCAACCGCTGTAAGTTTGGAAGTTTTTTTTTTTTTAAGACAGTTCAATTGGTTTCTTTAGAGAATCGTACCTGCGGAGATCATAAAAAGCCTCGGTGGACTATTCTGCAGAATAAACATAGATTCGATGCCTGCAGCCCATCCTTATAGAGAGAGAATACCGTAAAAAATGATACTATGAACATAACTAAAGCTTGTCCAACGATTTATTTAACGCTTGGCAGCTGAAATATTACCTCACTTCATTAACTCTGAGCAGATTTTTTATAACAATCGACTTTATTTATCTATGAAGAAATTTTAATTGATTTAACACATTTATTAGAATATCATATCTTGTAGTTTTCTAGATCGATGTATCATAAATAAATATCGCTAATTTTACCCAATTCGAATTTCTTCCAGTTTCACAAAAAATATGAACCCTCTCCGTCCTAGGAGATGTGGTGTTTGGATTGTCGATATCGATCAGATACCGCCAGCTATCAACGCCGCAGAAGAGCAACGTATGGTTGCTGCACTGCATGTTTGCGTACATGTACATTTGCGGATATACGGAGCAGGGTTTTAATTTCCACAAACCTCCATTGAAAAGGCAGGATCCTCCGACCAGACGGGTGTTGTCTGGTCCGGGCAACTGCCCGACGGTTGATTTCGGTCTGTTATAAACGTTTAAATCGCGCAGAAAACTTTGATTGCGCGATGTAGGGTTTGTGTGACGTCATGTCCTTAGGTTGTAGGTGGCGGCGTTGAAGCCGCTACATACTTATCATTACCTCGAAAATAAACACCTTATATATATTTTTTTAACTACATCGCTTTATTAAGCAATAGGATATTCTAGGGTATTTCATGTTTTTTTTTTTTTTCAAAAAACGTTATTTTCATGTAACTCAAAATCTATACTTGATGGCTTTTTGCTTTCTAACTCAAATTTAGGAACTTTTAAATATATTAATTCACATATAGCCATTAGCCATATCAGTTGCATGTTTTACTTTTTATTTTTAGATTAGTGTTATTTTTGAATCTAAAAGAAACACCTAATCCAATGGTTAGTGACAGTTTGTTGTTTTGTAATATTTTTAATATTTCCTTAACTGGGGCAAGAAAACATATTAAGGCCAAAAACTGTTGTGATTTTTTTCATATTCATCAAGCAGGTACTTGCTCCACGAAAAATTCATTTAATGCAAACGTCTGTAATGTGGCCATACAACATCCTTCCTATCGTCCAATCGGCATGACGCTGCAGGTTTGATCCAATCTGCAGTTGGTCTATATACACCACACACGATCAATTTGATTTGTCCAATCGGCAGCGACGTTCAATTGAAGCCAATGGCGTCACCGGTGTCAGACGACGATGTTTTAGCCGTTTTGGGCATTTTTCTCGTGAAAATGAAGATCGAGCAGAGTGGTGCAAACAGTGGTTAATGTAAAGAAAACGGTTTACTCATACAAATTTATTAAAATAATTGAGGATTAAGCCAAAAGATTATTGTAATCGATCGCCGACCGCTATACACGGTCAAATCAGCATGATCCAATCGGCATGATCAAGCCAAAAGAATCGAAATTCGATTGTGCCGTTAAGTATAACTGTCATGCCAATCCACTAATCCTCCACACGGTATTCTAACTGATCCAATCGGTCCCGTCATGCCGATTGGACGGTAGCATTGATGGTGTATGTCCACCATAAACAGCATTACATTTATTTCTTGAATTTGTGGGTTGGTTTTTACAAAAATAAATGTATTTGAAGGTATTCGTATACAGTGTTCTTTTCTGAACGCTATATTACTACTCTTTCATTTCTTCTTAATCTGCGCAACGGACATTACTTACAGACACAGTATTTCCTTAAAATAGTTTAATTCTGGTGGAATATCAATGACTAGTGTAAATACTAAGAAATATTGAACTCGTTATAGGTAAGTTAATAATTAAAACGTATAAAACTGTTGTAAATTACGATTTTATTGGAAATATGAAACGTGTTCTATGGTCACGCCATTTCTACTTTAGTCTAGGCGTGTGGAATAAACATGGTTTATAATAATCAACCTCATATTCTTGCCATCGATGCAGGTGGGTGAATTATTCTTTACCTGTTGTCGAGGTTGGCCCGGGGATGGATCTTAAGGCGTATATTTTCCCCAAAGTTAACGTAGTACTGGCCATGCCGCCGGAGCTAGAATATCAATATTGAACCTCTTTTTGGACAATTTTGTTTGCAAAATACAAAACAACTGACAAATACATTGATTTACATATGATCTTTCAGTTGTGAAGAAATTCTAGCCATATTTTTTTCTGTGTAAAAATATTTTTAAACATCCAAGTCATTTTGGAGGTGTATTCAAAAGAAGCGATATAATATTGTGATGTTACTTTTGTTTTTAAAACAATACAATTAGTTCCAAATAATGTAGGTACAATAAGTAAGTAAGTAAGTAAGTAATTCTTTATTTTGCAAATATGGGTAGATTACATGGTGATAAACAGATAAAAAGTAGGTTCGGCCATATTTTACCAAGAGGCATGCAAAAGTTATAATATGACGCTAAAAATATAAATAAAAGCAATAAACAGACACACCGAATAGTTCTAAATCACAACTTATTATATCTTGGTCACTGGAACACAATTTATATAATTTAAAAATATACCACAATAAATAAATAGTAAATAGAATGTCATCAATTAATCAATTTTGACAAACAATAAAAAAAAAAAAAAAATTACAAACAATTAACCACCAGAATATCGATTCATTCCAATATATCTCACAAGCAATTAAAATATCAATAAATAATTATGTCACGAGCAATTAGAATGTCAATGTCAAAATAATCAAATATTATGTCAAATTAATCAATAAGTCACAAACATTATTAGAATGTCAAATAAATCCAGTTTATGTCCCAAGAACTATAATGTCAAATAAATTCAAAAATATTTCACAAACAAATTAGAATGTCAAATTAATCCAATATTAAAATTTATATTATAGATACAATTCATTATTATATACAATACTTGGTCAAAATTCTTTCTCAGTGAGGTATTCGCTAATATTATAATATGCTTTATGCGCTAAAAATCTTCGCAGCCTGTTTTTGAATAGTGAAAGCGGCAATTCTTTCCATTGCTTAGGTAATTTATTATAAATGACCGAAGCCATGCAGTAGACACTCTTTCGCATCAGTGCCGTTTTGGCGGGATGAGAACATAGAAGGCTATTGTCGCGTCTATTACGTGGAATTTCGTCAGCCAGACGCTTAAATCGGTTTGGGTTCGATTTCACAAACACAGCTACTTCCATTATGTACAGACTAGGTAGTGTTAATATTTTGTATTGTTTAAAGTATGGCATGCAACTATCAGTAGATTTAAGTTTAAACATCGCCCGTAGACATCTTTTCTGAGCTTTAAAAACTGTTTCTCTTTCGGTTGAATTTCCCCAGAATATTAAACCGTAACGTAAGTGGGATTCTACTATGCCATAATAAGCAGTAAGAAGTGCCTCCATGTATACTATTGGAGATAGTGTATACAGAGCGTATGCGGACTTACTAATTTTCTTACATAAAGTTTCAGTATGTGCTTTCCAATTTAGGTTTTTATCTATTACCAGTCCCAGAAATTTAGCATTTTCTACTTCTTCTACAGTTTCATTGTTGTAGTGTATATTAGGGCTAATTCTAGGAATCCGCTGACTAAAATGGACAACTTTTGTTTTTTTCAAATTGATTTTTAAATTATTCTCCTCTAACCAATTAACAACATTTTTTAAACAATTATTAATGTCCGATTCATATGTCTCCTCACTTTTACATGGGATTGTCACAGTACTATCGTCCGCAAACAGTGTTATTGGTTGTTCAACGCATTCAGGTAAATCGTTTATGTACAATATGAATTCAAAAGGACCCAAAACGCTCCCCTGCGGTACTCCAAACATAACTACACGCTCTGAGGATCGATATACCTCTTCGCGCTTGCTAACTGGATTAATTTGACAAATTTCAGTTATTTGTTTTCTGTCTTTAAGGTAAGACTCAAGAAGACTAAGTAAATTGCCTCTAATACCGTACGCTTCAAGTTTTCTTAAGAGAATGTCAAAATCTACATGGTCAAAGGCCTGTGTCATGTCACAAAATATACCACATACAGGTATTCGTTTGTCAACATTCTGAATAACATTATAAATAGAGTCATATATAGCCATATTGATAGTTTTATGTTGTCTAAATCCTTTCTGTTCGTCACATAGAACGTTATTCTTTTCAATGAATTTATTCAGTTCGTTATAAATGTATTTCTCAAATATTTTGGCAATCACAGGTATAAGTGCGATTGGCCGGTAATATTCCATTAATTCTCTATTCTCTTTCTTAAATATTGGCTTTATTATTGAAGTTTTTAAGGCATCGGGGAAGATGCCTGCGCTGATGCTAAGGTTAATTATGTGACTTAAGTGACAATGATTCAATAATATATATTTTTTCAAGCCTTTTAATCTAGTCGTTACTAAGGAGTATGCTTTAGAAAGTAACCATTTTATCACACTAAAGCGGTGGAAGGCCCTTAAGACGATGACAGTCGTCAACGTCCTTGAGGGAACAAAACGCGCACTCGTTTCACACCCGCGTGACCCAAAATTCAGTAGATTTTTGTATTTTCCATATCATTCTAAAACTTAAAAAAAAGCCTAAGATCAAAATGTAGATAATTAAATTGTATTTTAGATAGTGAAAATTTCATTAAAATACGCCCGGCGGTTTTGGTGCAATTGTCGTGTTTTTGTCCGTGTTAGACATAACTTAAAAAATTAATTACACTATGTTAAACGAATAAAACTCGAAAATTTTCTTTGATCAAAAAAAATATATCTTATGTAACATATATTTTTTGCCGCCTAGACGTGATTTGCATTACAAAATTAGCTATTGAGGGGTATCTGCGCCTTAAGATACCGAGATTGTTACGTGCCTCTAAATGCACGTCAAGCCGTTGGTCATCATTTGTATATGTTTAGCAGTCAGAAGCCAGGCAGTTTGACACTAGTCTTCCTAAAGAGTATCGTATTACCCAGTTGCTGAATTCTAAATTCAAAGAAACTGTACACCTGAGCCACGTCATTCTGTTTTCAAAATTAGTTATTTATTTGTTCCTGTGGCGTTTATTTTCTTCCGGAAGAACTCCATGTTTATTACCATAATTCATTTTAGTTTATATTTTTATAATAATGATGAGTTCCAACTATGCGTTTCAAAGAGCACTATTTTGCATACCTACATAATTAGGGCTTGTCCCCGTCACCACGCCACGATGTCGTCAACATGGAACGGTGCGGTGTCGCCGTGCGGTGCATTGATTGTGCTTGTGAATATTTAATGTTATTATCGTTAATCTTCAATTGTTTCAAATATCGACCTACGATATATAAAATATGAAATTCGTTTTTTCAACATTCTAGCTGACTTCTCTAATTTGGAAACGTATCGGATCCACCTCTTGCGTGGTCTTCTCTGTGATCGCTTGGAGTATCTGATTGAAGGTGGAACGCTAGATGAAAGCGTTTCGGAGGAGCTCAGCGATTGTTTGCGCATATTGCGGGAACAGTACAATAATCATGACGTGCGATTAATTCGTACGTATAACGCGGTATATACGACCAGGGGAACTACGCCCGCTGACCGGGAACCTGCAGCCGCACCCGAACCGGATACCACACCCGAAACCAAAACTGAACCCGCACCGCACGAACGATGATGTGTCCATCCAAAAAAAGGCCCTTTTCAGGGCCGCATATGATTCGATATGTTTCTCTAAAGGAATTGTCTAAAAACGAACTTAATTACCTTCTGTGATATTAAGTATTTACCTACAGCAGTACATGGTACTGTTGCAAGCGACCGAATGCAAACCCTCCCGCTCGATCAACCGCAACCGACTTGCTAAATTCAGTTTGATATCTGCGGTGCTGTTATGTTAAATATTCTTCCAAAAGGTCTATTATTGCTGCTATAATGCCTGAATTTCCAAACATGTGAGTATTTCGAAATTTTTGATACTATCGGAAGCTTTCGTATAATCTACGAAGGCTGTAATCTAAGTAGAGTGGTTTATTAAATTCTGAATGTTTTTCAAGGAGTTAGTGAGAAAAAAATGGTGAAATTTGGATTTTTCTAGTGGCTGATGTTTATCCTGTTTCCCGTCCCTACTTTATTTTATTAAAATCTTTGCCCCACACTAGGACTTTTTCTTGTATCATGTGGGTGTATTTACAAACATTATAAACTCATATACACAAACAACCAGTCCGGAGCGACTGTATGTAGGCCATACACAAATTTATCTATACAAATAAATAAAATTGAAGTGTCTGTATGTAATATCAAAATAACAACGTTTTATTGAATGCACGTGAAAGTATATACAGTACTAACAACAAATAAGCAATTTTTAAGATTTTTATCTGTCTGTCTGTTTGTTCCGGGTAATCTCCGAAACGGCTGGACTGATTTTGACGGGACTATCACTGGTAGATAGCTGATGTAATAAGGAGTAATATAGGCTACGTTTGATCACGAGAAAATTCATAGTTCCAGCGGGAAACTAAAAAAATAAAAATATATTTTTTACGAGTTTGACGCGGACGAAGTCGCGGGCAACAGCTAGTATATAATATATAAATTACGGCAAATCTCTCGGGATTGCTCCAACCGCATGTCTGTTTATTGTTTATACCATTTCATAACATAACATCAAGCCAGTATGCTCTAAAGGGGTACGCAGATCTCTCATTTCACCGGTTATGTTCAAGTTGAATGTTGTTGAACTTTACTATTAGGTAGGTAAAAATAAAAAGGCCAAAATAAAAATCTTTTTTGCAAAAAAATACTACCGACTTCCAAATAAAAAACTACAAAGTGTAAAATAACTTTATTTTTCGAAGTCGGTGTCCATATCACAAAATTTATTTTTGTCGTTACAAATATTTGGGTAGGCCAAATATATCTTTGAGGAGATAAACACTGTTTTTTATTGCAAGAAAATGTTAGAAAACAAAGAAATGAGTAACCACTAAAGTCAGCTTTTTTACAAAATTTTGTCCCCAAGAATTTTTAACGTCCCATTGACCTATAAACTTAAAAATCGGGGATAACGTTTATTATTAAGTATTTTTTTACCAAAAAAACCAATATATTGATAAATCAGTTTTTCTTAGACATTTCCTCATTTTTTCAATTACAAACAACTTGTTTTTACGGTTTGGTACGGAACCCTAGATGTGCGAAGTCCGACACGCACTTGGCCGGTTTTTTCATTAAGAGTATTTGTTGTTTACATACATACATAATCAGGCAGCGAGTCGAGCCTTTATTAAATGACTTAATTTATAACCACAATACAAATTCGTTACAAACACTATCAAAACAAAATAATAAAAAAATTAATAACTTTACTTATAGGCCTCAGTAACCAGGTCGTGAAATTCCCAAAACAAAATCCAATCTTTGGTAAAATCACTAAAAGTGAGGGTAGATTTGAAATTAAAACAAAATATTTTACTTTATTTTAAATCTACCTACACGTTTTGTGATTTGAATAAATAGATGGTATGACGTTGCTGCTTAGGGCTTGCTGTGTGCTTGGCCGCAATAGTTCGAGTTTTAAAGTATTGATCAGTTACGAGTGTAATATCTGGATATCTGCAACGTTCATACCAACGGTATGAAGATGCTAAGATAGCCGGGCGGTGTGATTCAGCTTGACAGGGTGCAAAGTTAACATATATGAGGAAGCTTTAAAGTCACAACTATCACCAATAAAATGACTGAAAACCGTCATTGAAGGTATGGACACATCAAGAGACGTAGTGAGGTACACGTGGTACTAATTGCACTGCCAGAACAAAAGAGAAGTAAAGGCCGCCCGCCATTAATCTGGTGGACTCCAAGTAATGTGACCAGGGAAAGAAGAAGAATGATCTGTATATCTTTATATTGTGTGTCTATACATTTGTAAATCTAGGGAAAACATTACGGGCTTGCATCGTATTGGAATGTTACCTGTTCCAGTGATTCCGGATTATTTGTAAGTTATTTTCTAAACATTATGTAATGATATTCTTAAGTGTGTGGCTATATAATAACAGCTGCACGGGTAGATCTTCAGGGTTAATCATCTCTCGGTGAGGTCGGTCCGTGGATGGATGACCATCTTTACAAAGCGAGATACTTCCATGCCTCGGAAAGCACGGTAGGACATCGGTCCCGGCAGTAATTTGAAGATTTTTGACAGTTGTAACGGGTAGTCAGACGCCTGAAATCTTACCAAGGAGCATCGTGTTACCCAGTGACTGAGTTGTGAAGGTCAAATAGGCAGTCGCTTTAAGTAAAATGCTAGTTATGATATTCTGTTGTGATGTCCAGCAAAATAAATAGCTAATTTCAAGTATGTAATAAGGTGTGTTTTATTTTTTAGATAAATGCCGTTAGTAGTTGGGTGAAGAGGTTTGAAGAAAACATTCGATTAGAACCGGCTGAAATCCGTATCAGACTGCAGCGTATAATAAATATTGCAAGAGATGGGAAGATGCCAGTTAATACATGTAAGTAAAAAAGTGGTAGGTATAATCTGACTCCTAAAACACAGGAACATAGTGTCAAAGCCGGATAGTAGCAGTTTTTGAAATCATTCTGTATCTCTCAGTACAACAAGCAAATAAATTTCCATCGGGATCAGAATTATTCTTTGTCCTAATCCAGGACTTAGTCTGTGTGTGCCAAGTTTCATACAAATCCATTTTTGTGGCCTTGGACAACCGAGCGTGGCTGCAAGCCACCCTACCAATTCGTTTTGGTGGCCTCGGCGTCCGCAAAATTTCTAGTGTAAGCTTAGCCGGTCAAGCTCGCCGTTCCTGTCTTCTGTCCACAGCACTGAAAAGCTAACCAGGAAAATTTTTGCTCTTTCCCTGGTTGACTCAGAAGTGCCGTGCTTGACCGACGCAGAGGACGCCTGGAAAGTGGCTTGCCCGGATACGGATCGGCCCGAGAACCCATTTTCCCAGGGACAGTGGGATGAGCCGCTCTGCAGGTTGGTACGGAATAACCTTATTAATACGTCTAACAATACTGCTGAGCGTGCCCGCCTGCTGGCTGTGGGTGAGTGGGAGTCGGGCCTCTGGCTTCAGGCACTTCCATCACCTAACATAGGCACTATGCTAGGTGACACTACCTTCCGACTCGCTACATGTCTGCGATTGGGCGCTCCTTGTGGGGCTCCACATCGCTGCCAATGCGGTGAAGCAGTCGACTGCCTCGGACATCATGGTCTTTCCTGTAGTAAGAGTGCAGGTCGGATTGCGTGGCACGCTAGCATTAATGATCTCATCCGTCGTGCTCTTGCTACCGCCGGGACGCCAGCTATCTTAGAACCCAATGGCCTGGCACGTGTCGATGGGAAGAGACTATAGGCCAGATGGTATGACCATAATGCCATGGAAGTTGGGTAGGTCTTTGGAGTGGGATGCAACTTGCGTCGACACCCTTGCACCATCCCATCTTTCTAGCACGGTGGGCTGCGCTGGGGCAGCTGCTGCAGGTGCTGAAAACCTCAAACGGCGCAAATACAACAACTTAATTGGTTATGTTTTTGAGCCGTTTGGGGTTGAAACAATTGGGCCATGGGGTCCGAATGCATACCTATTATTTCGGGATATTGTCAAGCGGTTGGTCGACTGGCTGGCGTTTTTTTGGCCAAAGAATCAGCATTGCTATCCAACGTGGCAATGCTGCCAGCCTTCTGGGCACTTTTCCTGTTGACAGCGATGTGGACGAATTTTTTGACGCCCCGTAATTGTACATATTAGTTTTTCTTATTTTAGTTCTAATATTAGTTTGTAAATAATGTACATTAGATATAATTATTAATTAATTTCAAATAATAAATACAAATCATTTAATAAAAAATAAAAAAAAACCCGTTTTTCCGGTAAGATGTGAAGTAACAAACAAACAGACAGAGTTTTCGCATTATTTTTCATATCTATCGATGATGCCTTCTTATTTTGATTTTTTGCGTCCAGTACTCAGCCACATCGATGGCCGTCGCGCTGGCCTCGCACAGGTTTCGCATGGTGCAGGTGTTGGTGTACGGGGAGCAGGGCAGGAGATGTGGCATCGTTTGTGGAGTGGTTCCACAGTCACATTGTGGCTGATCGGAGTACCCCTATCTGATCAGGTTATGCCTACAGCGACCGTTTTTGCATTTACAATATTAGTACGGATTTGTACAAGGTATTTTCGGGCAAATGGACACCAATAATATGTAGATAACGTTTTTAGAAAGTAGCCAGATGTTAGGGATTCTATGACAGTCTGAAACCTTCGGGGTCGCACTGATAATATTGTTATAGCTTAGATAATAACTCGAGAATAGTAGATAAGATCCATTGTTTTATGCAGGTAATTTTTAAATCTTTTATTCTGATTCTTTAAAGGCGAGCTTAACCAAGAATTTGTTTTGTCCGCACTCTTTGATAAAATGTGTACTTGTTAGGAATATTTTACAGCCCTTTTTACCAGTAATTCGTGCCAAATGTATCTTTAACCGACATCAATATAATTTAATTTCACATGCCATACATAGGCTAAATAGAATATAAGATTCAATGATGTAACATAACAAACCAACGTATGTAATTACTCTATTTATATGTGAATAAATGAATAAATAAATAAATAAGAATAAATAAATAAATAAGAATCAAAAATGAGGAGGTTCTCAATCCGACTATATGTTTTTTTGTGTGTTACCTCAGAACTTTTTACAAGGTGAACCGATTTTGATGATTCTTTTTTTATTTAAAAGCTGGCGCTTCTCATGTGGTCCCATTCCATCAATTACTGACGAGTAGTTTTTGAGTTATCCTTATTAATGCATTTTTTCATGGTAATTTGGTACCAAAACAAAAAAGAAAAAATAAAAACCTGATAACAAACAAATTAAACCGAGTTCCAAAAGGGCCGAACTGCCCGACTTCGAACAGAAAGTTTTTATTTACTTTGTAATATTTTGTTTTGGAAGTCGGTTTAATATTTTTGTTAAAAAGACTTTTCATTAAAATTTTTGAATAAACAGTAGTTTAAATCTAAACCTTTTGTTACATTTGTTAACTTAGATCCTTCTGTATAAAAAATATATTGATAATTATGTTTATTTGTATCAACATCAACCTATAGCAGTCCACTAATGGACATAGGCCTTTCGGCATCTCTCATTCAGCTGCTACCTGCTACAATGCGAAGATTGTCGGTCCACCTAGCCTGAGGGCGTCCTACCTTACGTTTATCAGTTCGCGGTCTCCGTCTACCCAAACGGTGATCGGTTCCACGGCTAATATGGCCAATCCATTGCCACTTCAGCTTGCTTATTTTCGGCGCTATATCGAAAACTTTGGTCTCTGCCGGATCAACTTATAATAATCTTACAGTTAGCATACCTTAAGATTTATAGCAAGGAAATAATATAATGATAATACCAGCCTGTTCCTATTCTACTGTAGGGCAAAGGCTTCTTTTCTTACAGAGAAGGCACGATCATTCATCACCACGCATGCTCGTTCCTAGCAAGGATATAAAACTTTATTACATTATTCTTCTACTTAAAAAATACCCGAAAATGAAATCTACAGGTAGCAATAAAAACAAAGCTCTCACCAAAGACGCTTACAACCATAAAACGAAGAACATTACAATATGTAAACTGCACTGTGGAGCATTTGTAAAGGATTAACTCAAGAACCAAGACAATGAAATTCTGCGTAGCTTCGTTCTAACCAGTTTATCGATTAATATACAAAAATAGAACACTAAAAGTGAAGATATAATAATTTCTCGGTCACCTTTTACAACGAGGACGAAATCTGCTCAATTCATACAATAAGCCTAAAGAACATGAGGAGTAACAAAATATTATCAGTAGTAATTAAAAAATATGCCACTATTCTTCTACTTAAAAAATACCCGAAAAAGAAATCTACAGGTAGCAATAAAACAAAAGTCTCTCCAAAGGCGCTTACAACCATAAAACAAAGTTTTATAGAACAGTGTATTATATAAACTGCACTGTGGAGCATTTGTAAAGGATTAACTCAAGAACTGAGACAATGACATTCTGCGAAGCTTGTGAAGACAACGATACAGGCATGAATAGTGGAAGAAGCTCTATTGTCTGATTGAAAGGACTTGCAGCGTGGTGTTTAACAGGATTAGGGTGATTACGGCTGGGGACTGATTAGTAGCAAACTCCGGTGATAATACTTTGTGTAGCAACAGGATGACCGCTCATGATGTGGGTGTTCACATGAGCCTCTTCCTAACCCCTCGGGATACACAGGCATGATGTTATGTTTATATTTAATTCAAATATTCTATAGAGAAATTGGCTTTAGAATCATATTGATTAGTTTTGTACAACGTTTTATTTGCATTCACCTGTCCCGGTGATTGTAAATTAATTTTGCAAGTTAAATTTGATGCAGTTTCGCCCGCGTAATAAGCGTTGTATCATCCCAAGTGAACATACTAACAAGATAAAAACTATTCTCTGTCCTTTCCAGGTTCTCAAACTATCTCATAACAAAATTTCATCTCAATCGGTTCAGCCCTTTAGTTGTAACAACGATTTAGTAAACACCTGTGTATTTCTGTAGTTATTACTTAATGACACAAATTAACGTACCTATGTTCTTCAGAGTAATTGGTACTTAGTGTTTATTATTCCAAGCGATGTGTAACGATATCTAATTGAGAACAGACAATAGTATATTTAATCTAAGTATACTTACGTAATGTGAATTCATAATTCCAACCAAATTACTATAAATTTGGACAATTAATTGGGTTATATTTGTTTTCTTTAATATCTTGATAATTTTTTTGACTGATGATTTCAACTTTAATTTAAATATGAATTTTGACAAATCGAAAGAAAATCATGATGTAAAAAAAGAAGTTTGAAATGTAGTCCTTCATAGAATAATTTCGTCACATATGTATTGAATTCATAAGTCAAAACCTTTGAATGCGTCTAAATGTTTGTCCCCGACTGTCTTTCGAAGATGTTTGGCAGTCATTACCATTGCGGTAGTCAGAAGCCGTAAAATCTGACGCCAGTCTTACCAAGTAGTATTGTGATACCCAGTTACTGGGTTAGGGAAGTCAGATTGGCACTCGCTCTGTGTGAAATACGAGTACTCAGCTGAATCCCTTTTGACTGGAAGCCGACCATAACATAGTTGGGTAAAGGCTAGGCAGATTGATCATATTTTATTTACATTATTACTTTTATGATACAAGCGTCAATTGCAGTTTAAACCTCAACTGCATTTCACCTAACAGAAGAATTTAAGTGATAAACTAATATTCGAATGTATAAGATTATAAAAAATGTTGTAAACTAAAAAGAGGTTAACTAGAAGAAAATAATGTTGTGTAGTCGCAGGATACATATTCACTTCTTAATCAGTCGGGATTTTGCATTTTTTTACTTATTTCTTTTATTTTTAACTTTTTAGATAATTTTTTTTTTCGAATTATTTTTGTTATATTATGTGTTATATATATTTGAAATCACTTCTTTACACTGAATTTGAATCTTGTGTATGTGTGATCATTTCTGATCATTGCTGTTTCCATACTAACAATATGATAATTTCACTTGGAATGAATATATTTATATTTTTTTTTCTGCTTCAAGACATAAAACATTCAAAAATTCCAAATGTAGCTACAAGTCCCCAGACGCATTTTTAACAAAAACGAAAAAAAAACAAAAATTACGATTACCTACTGCATTCTCTATTACGGGGAAAATAGTATCAAAAACAATGGTTAGAGAGCAAGACAGAGCTATGTAACAGGTAAACATTGGAAAGAGAGACAAAACTACAAAAATAATTGCCAACTTATCTGTACTTATCTCATTTGAAAACAATGACAGTTTACCGGTTTTGTGTAAGAGTGAGAAAGCGCTATATGATAGAAAGAGACAACCACCACTCCCCACCCCCGTATGTTATGCCCAAGCACTAGCGAAATATATTTTCTGTGTTAGTTTTAGCATTCGCATTCGTGCTTTGGACAGAAGTGGTCGAGTAGTTTAAGAACGTAATTGTGTTAATTTTAATTTTATAAAATGTCTATTCTGTGTTTTATAATCCAAGTGGTCGTGGTGCGGGGTTGCGAAATACTCGCAAAAAAATTTTTCGCCGGAAAAGGTAAATTGTATTTTTTTTCTGAATGTGTTTAAATAATTAAGTTAAATCACTTCTTTGTCCTGAATAAATTATCGTCTCAACCTAGATCCCATAAAAATGTGAATTGTTAATGGTTGTTTTTCGACGAAGTGATTGTGATTTGTGTCTGTAAACTTGCCCACGCAACATTTAACTTTAGCGCTAGGATATTATTTTATTTTGTCTAAAAAAATAATTAAGAAAAAAGAAACTAGTACTTTGCTCATGGGTTCACTCCCGTGGCATTTTTTTTATAAAAGCGGTGTTTGACAGTTTAATCAATATTTCTTGAAATTGAATATTTTAAGCCTTGACGTGAACCTATAAGGTTATTTGGGATCTATCAATTCTAACTTGAAAAACTATTCATGGGGTGCTTACCTGGGTTTTACGTGTAAATCCTACTTACTATTATAAACACAAAAGTTTGTGAGTATGGAGTTTGTATGTCATGCAAAAACTACTGAACGGATTTTGATGAAAATTAACAGAAATATATCTTATACATGAGAATAACACATAGGCTATAGTTTATAAATGTATTGGGAGAAGTACTAATTTCACACGGGTGGAGCCGCGGGTGGCAGCTAGTATTATAAATGCGAAAGTTTGGATGTATATTTGTTAATCAATTACGCCAGAACGGATCTGGGTGAAATTTGGCATAAAGATTATAGTCTGGATTAGTACATAGGCTACTTTTTATCCCGTTATAATATTCCCTGGGGATAAGCTAACACTTTTCACTTATCCCAGTTGTAAACGACTCTTTGTGCCTATTGGCCTTGTATGTTCTGTCTCCTGCTTGAAAAACACTTTTCACGCGAGCGAAGCCGCTGGCAGATGCTAGTTATGTTGTTATACCTAAAATATCTTAAAGTCAACCCTTTTTCCATCGTGTTCGAATCAATACGTTAATACATCTGCACCCTAATTGTATAACACACTTTATCAGATTCCTTCACGTCTGTAGGATATTCATGATTCATTGCTTCATATGTTTGCAAATTCTTCTGCTCGTCAACGTAAAAAAGCAATTGATACGGTTGAATTGTCAAAATCAGACGCATTGCGATTTATTGTGTGAATTTATGTGTGACGCAATTACCCTACTCAAGGTCATACAAGATCTCCTAAACACCAATTTAAAAATAATCAAAACTAATTATATTTTCTTAGAACCGTCCGTATTGAAAGTAACTCGCGAGAGCGAGGAGCAGGAAATAAAAAAAGAGGAACAAATCGAAGAAGGTGAGTGAAATATTATTTACATGCGATATTTTTCTGGGCTTTTTTGAGGTTTTTTCTTTTTTCACGGAGATAATTTTAGGCTGCAAATCTGATTATATGTTTTTTGGGATTTGCCTAACCTAATACCTTTCAATTATTAATTTTTATTATTTCAACTTTAAAATAATAAAAATCTTCATTTTTTAGGCCCAATCGTAGTGAAAATAGCATGCGATCAGGAGTGGCGGATAGTGGAGCCTCTTAGAGAGGAGTTGGTAGAAGAAGCTGGTGAGTAAAATTTTAATGTAATTAACATATATTGTATTTTTATATTCTTGAGATATTTTACATTTTTTAGGGAAACATTTTTCTAGATGGAGTGTTAAATAATAACTAATTCCAATAACTCTTTTGTAAATATAATAATATTATTAACGTAATTGTGATCGAAGAAGAGATTTCTTTTCATTTTGGCAAAGTAGTGTTAGGATTGTAAGTGTACCTTCTATGTACGTGTTGTTGGGTGTTATGAGTCATGTAAATAAAACAACTGGTTTCGGTGAGCACTTGTACACAACTGCATATATAATTATTTATTTGACCATTATCATATTTGCTGTGCATGCGACATGTAATGTGTCGATGCACCACATTATTTCCCCCTTTAAAAACAAATAAAAAAAAATCGAGTACACTTACATAAAAATAATTAAAAAGTTTAAATAAAAAATAAGGCAAAAGAAGTATTATTTCTACACGAAATATAGCCATACACGAACAAAAAAAAAATATCGAACTTAATACTACGCGGTTACACTTTTCTTCTGTTTTCCTTTTTCCCGATTGCTGCTGTATTAAACGTTTTGTGGTCCCTGTCCTCCGTTTGGGTGCTGACAGCAACGCATGGAGACCGTTGGAATCTGAGCTGGTTGCGTTTGCCTGGCGTCGACGTGCCGTGTCACGTTCTTGTAGAACCTCTTCCTACACTTTCTGTACATGCAGTACAGTAGCACTGCAACGGCGATGATGAAAATGCCCCCCATAGTGATTTCCGTCATTGAGATGCTGGATCCCCCTGACCCAGCGGCAGTTTGTGCCACCACGATCTCTTCCTTGGAGCCCCAGCTGCCCATGTTTCCGAATATTGCAATTGTCTTGATCTTGCTTTACCAGCGTGTTGCTGCTGCGGTAGTTTGGTGGTTTGTGTTGACGAAATTATGCTTTGCTTTATTCCGTGTTTTTCTTTGTTGATCTGGCGGTATTGTAAATCGTACCACCGGATGTATGACGCGGCCTGAGCGTGTTGTGTTTGGTGCGGTCTTATTAATTTCTGCTGGCTCAACATTTTTGTCGTCGTTCACTTCGCTACTGCTACTTTTCTGGCGTTCTAAAGGTTCATTTACCTTTCCGTCCATTAAAATGTATGCTGGTTTTAATCTGTCCACCGTTACTATTGATGTTTTCTTCGGCAATTGAATCTTGAAATGTTTCTCTTGCTTCTCTAACACTTTATATGGGCCTTCGTAGGCTGGGGTCAGTGGTTTCTTCACAGCATCCGTTCTGACGTATACGTATTCGCAGCTTTTCATGTCTGGATGTATGAACGATTTGTGACTGCTGGCGTGTTGGTTGTTGCTAAACGGGCTTAGCTTTGCCATTGTCCTCTGGAGTGTCTGTGCAAAAGTCTCTGGTGATGTTACTTGCGTTTTCGGCTCGATAAACATTCCTGGCAGACGTATGTTAGTTCCGTATAACATCTGTGCTGGACTTGTATTCTCTTTCAGTCGTAGTGCTGCTCGTAATCCTAGTAGCACTATGGGTAGTTCGCTTGACCAGTTCGTTGTATTTCCGCGCGCGACTAGCGCGGTTTTCATTGATCTATGCCAGCGTTCAACCAAACCATTTGACTGTGGATGATAACTGGTGGTTCTGGTCTTCTTAATACCGAGTGACTTGGTCAGAGTGATAAATAAGTCTGACTCGAACTGTCGTCCCTGGTCCGTTGTTATGGTGTTTGGGCATCCGAATCTCGCTATCCAGGTGCTTATGAGAACTTCCGCTACAACTTTTGCTGTTATCTCTGCTACTGGTACAGCTTCCGGCCATCTCGTTTCTCTGTCGATCATTGTCACGATGTATCTGTTTCCGTTGGATTCCGGTAGTGGTCCGACAATGTCTACGTGCACGTGGTCTAATCGTGCTGTGGGTGGGAAAATTCCGATTGGGGCCGAGTTGTGCCTATGTGTCTTGCTTTTCTGGCATGCCTGGCATGTTTTTGCCCAAATGCCGACGTCAGTATTCATGCGTGGCCAGAAATAGTGCTCGGAGATCATTTTCTTCGATAATCTTATTCCGGGATGTGTTATGTTGTGCATGGTGTCGAATACTTGTTTTCGAAGTGATTTCGGCACATACGGTCGTAAACTTGGTTTTGAATTTTCGCAGAGTAGTTGTCTTGTTCCTGATAATGTCGTTGTTTTCCAGTTAAGGTTGTAATTTTTTAACAGCTGAGTGAGTTCAGTGTCATTGCGTTGCATATCTGCTAACTCAGTCCATTCCACAGGTGTGGGGCAATCTATTTGCTCGAGTCGCGATAACGCGTCGGCCACCGGGTTCATGTTACCGGATAGGTGACGTATGTCTGTCGTGAACTGTGCGATGAACTCGAGGTGACGTAGCCGTCTTGGGGCTATCGTTTTACTTGTGCAGGTTTGTTTTGTAGTGAAAGCATGACATAACGGCTTATGATCGGTGTAAACTATCAACTCTCTTCCCTCGACATAAGGTTGAAAATGCGTTACTGCCATGTAAATGGCTAGCAATTCCCGATCATACGTGCTGTACTTTGACTGCGTTTCACTCAGTCCCTTTGAGAAAAAGGAGAGTGGCTTCCAGTTTCCGTTTTCATACTGTTGTAAAACGGCGCCCACGCACGTTTGAGATGCGTCTGTCATTAGTGATAGCGGGCAATGCGTTGGTGGTGAAGACAGTGTAACGGCGTCGCTTAGACTTGCTTTACATTGATCGAATGCTTCTAATGCCTCTGGAGTCCATTGTATTTCGGTTTTGTCATTTTTCTTCGATCCAATGAGGTATTTGTTTAACCGAGCTTGGTGTTTGGCTGCTTGTGGTATATTGTTCCGGTAGAAGTTGATCATGCCTAAAAATCTTCGCAAATCTTGTACGGTTTTTGGTATAGGGTATTTGGTTATTGCTTCGACCTTGTCTGGTAATGGTTTGATACCGTCTTTTGAGATCTGATATCCGAGGAACTCTACTTGCTGTTTGCCCAGTATGCATTTGGCTTGATTTATTGCAATGCCATGTTCGTCTAACCGTTTGAACGTTTCTTGTAAATGTCGACGGTGTTCGCTGGTTGAAGATGACGCCACTAGTATATCGTCTATATATACGAATACGAAGTCAAGTCCTGCTAAGACTGTGTTTAGGATCTGACAAAGGTTTGCCCTGCGTTTCGTAGTCCAAACGGCATTCTTGGAAATTCGAATAAACCGAACGGGGTTATTACTGCAGTCTTTTCTACGTCTTGTACTGGAATCTGATTGTAAGCTCTTTTTAAATCGATCGTTGAATAAATACTGGTTCCTGGTAGTAGGTATGTGAAATCTAGTAGTCTCGGAATTGGGTATCTGTCCGGTACCGTGATCGCGTTCAATCTCCTGTAGTCACCACATAGTCGCAACTCGCCGTTTTTCTTCGATGTAACGTGCAAAGGACTTGCCCACGGACTCTTGGAAGGCCTGCATAACCCTGTCTCTAGCATGAGTTCTATCTCCTTCTTCACTCTTAGGTATTTGTCCGCTGGCAAAGGTCTTGACTTGGAGTAAACAGGATGTCCATTGGTGATGATTTGGTGAACAACGTCGTGCTTCGGTCGTGACTCTGTATCGAGAGGTTTCAAAATGTTCGGGAAATCTGCTAAAATGTCTGCGTAGTCTTCGGTTAAATTTACGGTCCGAAGTGTAGGCGTGCTTGACTTCATTAACTTTGCGTTACTCTGAAGTCCAGTTGTACCATCAATCAAACGTTTATTCCGAACATCCACCAAAATGTTGTTTCTTTCTAGAAAATCGGCTCCAAGTATTGGTTGCGTAATGTCAGCTACGATGAAAGTCCAACGGTACGGGCGTCTCATATTCAGATTCAACGTCAGCGTTTTGTCGCCATATGTTTTTATTTGTGTACCGTTTGCAGCGTATATTTTATATGTGTCGTCAGCTTTTAAACGATTCCCTCTTCTAGGTATGGCTGAAATGTTAGCGCCTGTATCTACCAAAAAACGATACCCACTTTTTCGGTCGGTAACGCAAAGGCGGTTTGACGGTATGATAGCGCTGACGACCGCCTCTGTCAACGCTGAATTTAGTTTTCCGACGGTTTCTTCCAATTGCATGGATTTTCACAGTTCCGGGCTCGATTCCTGTACCGATGATGATACCTACATAACCAGTTGGGACTGTCGGGTGTAATCCTCGTCCTGGAGTGGGATCTTGTGCGCGGCTGGCTTCGGTTGCGCCTGTAACTACGGTGTCTACCATTATTTGCATTGGATTTTAAGGCTGCTATTTCTATGGTTAGCTTACTCATTTGGTTGACTAACTCAACCATAAGCTGTGTTTGTCCGCTTGATATTTCCGACACTTCGCCTGATCGTCCTTCCAATATCTTGTCTGCTATGGCGGCGAGGTTGTCGAGTTTCTGATCTTGACTGACCGTTAACACTGCTCGAACGTGATCAGGGAGTCTTGATATCCACAAACCATGGAGGGTTTTTTCGGCCACCTGACTCTTACGTGCCAATTCCCTCATTCGTCTCAACAGTTGCGACGGTTTTTGGTCGCCTAATTCCACTTCACTGACCAGCTTTTGAAATTGCCGCTCCTCTGATTCTTCGTACACGGCTAGGAGTCTTTCTTTAATAGCACCATATTTATTAGTGGCGGGGGGTGACATTATTATGTCGGCCACTTGACTTACTGCGTCTTTGTGGAGCTTGGACAGTACGACTCCGTATTTTACTTCGTCACCCTGTTTTTGGGGAGCCATCATTGTCTCAAACTGCGCGAACCACACCCTGGGCATCTCTATCCAAAAATCCGGGATCTTCGAGGATATTCCTAATGCTGCGACTTCGGCCTGACTGTTGTCCGTCGCTCCGCATGCTGGTATCACACCACAATTTCCACTTGTGCTCATGTCTTCGGTAACCATATGCCTCTTGAAAACCAAAACCAGTGAGATCCGCTTGTGGAAGGCTGGTAAGGTTGTGCAGTGCAGTTACCACGACACGAGGAAATCACTTTAAATCGCGGCGCGTGTTAATTCAAATCGGGGTCACCAGATGTAAGTGTACCTTCTATGTACGTGTTGTTGGGTGTTATGAGTCATGTAAATAAAACAACTGGTTTCGGTGAGCACTTGTACACAACTGCATATATAATTATTTATTTGACCATTATCATATTTGCTGTGCATGCGACATGTAATGTGTCGATGCACCACAGGATATTCCTTCAATAAAGTCTACTTAAATATAACTGTATGACATATCTATATAAATGTACAACTTCATGGAAGTAGATAGAACTACAGAACTGCAGCGATCCTTACTCCTTTTGCTACATTTTTTATATCTAGTTATACAGTCACTCCTCAACACTAACTTAATAATAACTAAACTTACCTTCCTTTTCATACCCAACCGGAATAGACGTAGAAAGCGAGATACAGCCTGAGAAAGAGGCAGAGCTGTCAGAACCCCACAAGGACGACCCGAATCTCGAAGAGTTATTGCGAATCGACGAGCAATACTTACCGCTGTTGACACTGGTAAGCAATTTTATACATTACGACGATGTAGTAGAAAAGGTTTTCCATAATAACCAACATTAGCAAGGTTTACCTTACCTTGACTATACTGTTATTGTCTGACGAATTTTGCCCATGCACATCTTGCATCAAAATAGGTGAACCCTTAAGCGTAGTCATTTCATCATCAACATCGGCCAAAAAACGTCCCTAATAACTACTGGTTCTGTGCTTCTCGCATCCAACGCTCACATAAAGTATTATCTTTGTTTACAGCTAGAACAGTTTTCCCTGGGGGAAAACATCTTAGAGTTTAACAGGAAACTGTTAAACTTTGAGACTACCGTGTCCTCAATTTGCCCCGACGAAGCAAGTTTGCAGTGAGTAATCTTATTTACTACTTCTAGTTGTTATTTACTCGTAGTTATAAATGTTTCTTCCCGCCACGCCACCAAATTCCTGACACAGCATAGATAAAATATTTCCATTAAATTAGCATACTTCAGTTTCTCAAAAGATACCTATCAACGCGTCACAAACAAAACGCAAGTGTTGCTTAGTGGCAGTTGTTGATTCACTAAATCAATCACTGTAAGTCACGCGCATTTGACAAATTGTCACAATGTTCCAGTAACAGGCCTTGGTGACTTATGACTAAAATTCTCCCTTTATGTCCAGCCAAGCCTTCGCCACATTCCGGGCCGCCGCCCTGCTAAGCGCAGGCACAGCTCGCAAGCTTGCTGCCGTAGGAGCGGCCTGCACTCGACAGCATCGACGTAAGATGACTGGAGCCCTACTCGAGGTCATGCTCGAGACTTTTGCAAGTGAGTTTATGATTTTAAGTGTTTTATATAGTGTTGCATTTGTTAGTGTCCAAAGTATCCATACACCTTCACCTACAAAAACCTAGAATGCCATGGATGGCAATGGCAATTGGAGTAGCTACTTACTGGGTGACGATCATCATCTGATCATCTTCATAACGTTTGTTCTTCGGATGCAGCTGAATCAAATGCAGCGACTGAATATCTGTTACTGAATACACTTTGCAATAAAATCATCATTATCTTGCAACTCAACTCAACAAAATAATAATGATTTAGGTTACATTGCTAACATTTCGATTATTGTTGCTTACAGAACTGGATGTCTTGGAGTGGACTGCAGACCTGGAGTGCTTGATTAACGCGGCTAACTTATTAGGAGACTATTTTGCAGGTATTTTTTTTTAAATACCTTTCTTTGTTTATTTATTTATTAAAGATTACCAAGGAGGGTCACAAAACTAAAAAAAAATGAACATATAAAAATGTTAACGTCATATTATTTTCTCGTAATGCACACTCATTAATAAAAGGTAACTACAGCTTATACATTGATGAGAATAATCAGCTCTATATTTTATAATTTATTTAATCATTCAAACAACATGGTATGGACCATATTTGTTATTAGAAGAACCTTTAA
The DNA here is from genome assembly GCA_945859665.1 of Anorthoa munda. Lineage (NCBI taxonomy): Eukaryota > Metazoa > Arthropoda > Insecta > Lepidoptera > Noctuidae > Anorthoa > Anorthoa munda. The sequence continues at coordinate 21,410,920 of OX243915.1, forward strand.
GTGTTAGTAACACTTGACACTACAAATAAACAAACAATTAAAAATAAACAGCGGCAGTTGATAATTAAAAAAACCGGCCAAGTGCGAGCCGGACTCGCGCACGAAGGGTTCCGTAACATTATCGCAAAAAACGGCAAAAATATCACGTTTGCCCTACCCTACTTAAATATTTATATTATTTTGTTTTTAGTATTTGTAGTTATAGCGGCAACAGAAATACATCATCTGTGAAAATTTCAATCTCATGAACCGTGATAGCTACACAAGCTATCACGGTTCATGAGATACACCCTGGTGACAGACAGACAGACAGACGGACCGCGAAGTCTCAGTAATAGGGTCTCGTTTTTACCCTTTGAGTACGGAACCCTAAAAATACAATTGACAATAAAAAAAAAATGAACAAAAAATTATGAATTTTTAATAATTTAGATTATAAATGTCAAAAAGAGCAATAAAAAATTTAAATATACAGATAAATAAATAAATATAATAGACAGCATAACAAAAATAAACAATAAAATTTTGTATTAACTGGAATTCAAATAATAATATCAACAATAAATATATAATAAATATGGTTGAGCGATTGACTGCTGCGCTGCGTGTCGTGGGTTCGATTCCCGCACGGAACAAATATTTGTATGACCTACAGATAGTTGTTCCGGCTCTTGTTGTTGTGTATGTGAGTCTATATGTTTGTAAACGCACCCACGATATAGGGAGAAATTCCTAGTGTGGGGCAAAGTTTTTTTAAAAAAAAAAGAGAAAAGAGAAAGGGAATATTATTATCAACATTTTTATTAAGCAAATTGTTGTTTGTGAACTCTTAAAATTAGTCAAATTAAACATGTCAACATAAAAAATAGCCACATTAAACATGCCAACATTGAAAACAAACTATAATAGTTAAGAAGAACGAAAAAATCATAATACATGAAATGACTTATCATGATCGTAATATTATTAAAATCAACATTATATTAAACACTTAATGATATAAATAACACATTTAGTGTTTAATATCTCTTCAAAGTTAAAGTGAACAGGCTTCCTCTGGGTAAACTTACTCCATCGACGACTTTGCCTCTGTCACATCTTACCTAGACTAGAGTCAAAATTAGTTCTTGACTCTAGTCTACTCAAAGTCTAGACAAATTTAAACAAAAAATACATTAAGAAAATAGAAGTTATACATTAATTTTGATTTAAAGTGATACCTGATGTACCTGAAAGTGGTTATATAATTTCTTAATAAAAGAGTGTCGTGATTTATATCGATGTCAGCTTTTCGGAATTTAGCATTGTCATATTTAATCTTACTGACGAAGTTATCATTCTGAATAAATTATTGACAGACTTATTATGTGCGTGTTCAAATTAAAATCTTTTTTACAAATCTTATGTTTCATTTCGGAATTTAGCATTGTCATATTTAATCTTACTGACGAAGTTATCATTCTTAATAAATTATTGACATATCTATTATATGCCTGTTCAATTTAAAATCTTTCTTACAAATCTTATGTTTCATTTCAGAGGTGCGAAAGAGCCCGGCGTACAAGTGGACTAATCGCCACACATTAGCCGGGCCTCTTCTACAATATATGCGCGCTCTGCTGCGTAGTCATGACTCCAGGGCACACAGATGTCTGTCCGCACAGGTACGTACCAAATATCTTCTGCAATGTATAAATAAATTCGAAGGGTCCAAACGGAGCCCTATTACTGTCACTGACGTGTCTGTCCGTCGTCTGTCACACAAGTTTTACAGCCAAGCGGTTGGAGCTAATGGGGGGCTCTCGTTGTTTAAAACTCGTTGAGTAGATAATTATAGGGCCGGTTTTTTGTCTGTTATCAATTAATAACGTATAGAAAAGAAATGAAATGACTATCAAAGTCAACTTGACAGACAATCTTATAAACACTGAACATTTACAAACTAACCTAACCTAAAGTTTGTCGGATGGATTAATAATCGCAAAATGTTGTTATTAGCATACCACAGGGAAATAATTGTCCGATTGTAAATTATCACGCAAATTTAACTCTTTTTCAGAACTAATAAATAGTTCACTAGAAACACTAGTCAGGGTTTGGGGTTAATAGTAAAACCATTATCAGTTAGTAGTCAACAACTTAGTTAGTAGACAACACTTTGTGCTAGAGTAAGACTGCCCGACGCGCACCCTTTTGGTTGCGCTCCACATTTATTAGGATATCACATCTTGTAGTTTTCTAGATCGATGTATCTAAAATAAATATTGCTAATTTTACCCAATTTTCTTCCAGCTTCACCAGAATTTTGAGGAGCTCCTCTCCGTCCTAGGAGATGTGGTGTTTGGTCTGTCGATATCGATACGATATCGGCTAAAATCAACACCACAGAAGAAAAATGTGTGGTTGCTGCACTGCATGTATACGTACGCGCCATAGATACTACATCTGTGGCGCGTAAGTATCAGGCGGTGACAGATGCAGCAGCTACGCGGCGTGGGGGGAGCTTTAATTTTAATTTTAATTTTATTAGTTTTTAATTTAATTCGTTTTTTAATTTAATTAGTTTTTAATTTAATTAGTTGTTTGTAAATTTGTTTTTAATTTAATTATGTTATTAGTTTTAAATTACATTTTAATGGTAATTTAATTTGATAATACCTTGTGTAATTTTGTAATCATTTGATAATTTTTTGTATTTGTTTTATTGTTTGCACACATTTGCTGTGTTTTAAATAAATTATTATGTTTTATTTATTTCTATCTTAATTTTTTTGTTTCACCTTTCACTCATTCTATCACTCATCCAATCACTCGTTCAAAAATATACTTTTTTATAGTTTTGAAATGCTTAGCTATGCAACCTATTTAATAAATAAATCTTAAATTAATCTTGCAGGCTTGGCTATTCTTCACATGTTTCTTGCCCTAGAAATCTTTGATCAACAGTAAAATGATAAAAATTGCTTAGTTTTACAATTAAAATGTGTATAACATAAGTAATAAAAACATTAAAAAATCTTCTTAACAAAGAAATTAAACAGACTTTCAAAACGAAAAATAACTTTCTTTTCGGAAGTTAGTGTTTTTGGAACCTATTTGTTTTCGTTATTGACAACAACAACAACAACAACCAAAACAAAATCGGTCCATAATTGACGGAGTAATCGGTGAACATACATGAAAAAAAACATAAAGTCGAATATAGAACCTCCTCCTTTTTGGAAAACTGGATAAAAATAATAGAGTACCCACTTATTAGTAAATCGCTATTGGAATACAAACTTATAAGTATGTAGGGAAGACTGTGTAATTGTCAGGAAAGGCCATTACTGCATGGGTTCTTTCGGGCTAGATGTTAAACAAACCAACTTCTTTGCTTGTAAGTAGGCTCACGATGTAACTAATCACGTTATGTATTGGCGAATAACTTAAACGACGTTCCACTATATCACGTAGTTTTATCTACACGAACAATCGGTAACTCTCACTGTTGAATGTGTTCTCTTTAGGTTTTTATCACGAATTCAAAACTCAATCCAACCCGCCATATCTCACCCGATCCCCTCTGTCATTTTTTGTTCGCGCCAAACTAGCGTATAGTGTTAACGTCAAGTTGACATCTGTCAAAGTCATTTGAAACCATAGCGCTCTTCAGAACGATATCTTATAAATGTCGACATGGCGTCCTGACATTTTGCGAGGCCGCGAGCATTTAACAATCCTTATAATGGCTCGTCAAATCTCACACACCAATGAAAGTAACATTCCATTTGGATCCGCTAGTCCATTCCTGACATGCATACTCTGCGATATCATACGGTGAAGACCAGGCGCACAAGATCCTTTAGATCAACCCAACTCATCATATCATGTGTGGAACGGGCGCACAAGGCCCTTTTCAATCAACCAACGACTCATCATACCACGCAAAGTATACCGGGCGCACTGGGCCCTTTCGACCAACCAACTATTCACAGCGTGGCATGGACCGGGCGTGCTGGGCCCCTTCGACCATCCACCTGCGCAACGCGTGGCGTGGACCGGGCGTACTGGGCCCCTTCGACCACCCACCTACTCACAGCGCGGCATGGACCGGGCGTACTAGTCCCCTTCGACCATCCACCTGTAAAACGCGTGGCGTGGACCGGGCGTGCTGGGCCCCTTCGACCACCCACCAACCTACCTAACGAACCTGGCTCGCAACAAATGTCAGGTCGGTCTCGAAGCACCAAGGGTGATACCTTCCAGATGCTTAACACATCATACTATGTCACACCAAGCAACAGGTCACAAAAGCACCGGAGGCACCAGGCTCCCACCTTCCCTCAGACAACAAATCAACAGGTATTATGGGTGCATTCACAAACACTCCAAACTCACAAACAGTCAGATCCAGAACAACCACCTGCAGGCCACGCAAACATCTACTCCACATGAGAATGGAACCCGCAACATACAGAGCAGCATCCAGTAGCCAAGCCACTGCGCCATCACAACGGTAGTAAAAATTAATGAACGGCATAACCCCATGAAGACACACTACCAATATGAAGAAATTACAAGATTTCTGTGGTAAGTACTGTCACTAAAGCACTAACCACTATATTATGACATATTCGAATATCTTTACAAAGAGACAATTTTATAACACAAAATAACATGTCTGCACTCACCAATCGATGTCTGCAAGCAAAGGTGTATAGCGCACCCTTAACTCACCAACCAAGTTAAGCTTCAAGCAATAGGATACCACTACATGTTGTCCAGAGATTCAACCCTAGACCCCAAGTAATAATTGTGGACAAGGCAGTCAAACAATTAAGTAACAATCACACACAGCAAATAAAAAAATCAATCATCACGTAAATTGTAAAATGAATACACCGTCAATGAGTAACAGCAAAGATTATCATACTATGTTTCTAAGGCACAAAAGTTAGACTTTTGTGAAAACCATAATAATCTACAATTTAAAACAACCTTGAATCTGTAATGTGCAATCAATTGCTTTTTCTTTTTCTCCATTTATTTTCTTTTAACAGACAAATATATTGTATATTGTAGTGTACAAGAAGTTCAACGGCTTGACAATGTAATTTTTGTTTAACCAACTGCAGTGGAACCTCAAAAGGGTGGTAAAGTTTCTTTTTCCATGAACATCAAAAAATAATAAAAATAAAGTGACCTTACCAGCTACTGTAGATACTTTACATAACCAGATGTTTGTTAAATCTGAACTTTCTCATGCGCAGCAGATTCTTCAATTACCATTACCTTTAACACAACATACTACCAGGCGGGTAGCGTTAAGAATCCCATCACTTGAGGTACTTTTCAAACTTGTTAACCATGTTTCCAAAAAAGTCATGATTCTCTCCGGGTCATGATTTGCAAAATCAGGTCTTGATTTTAGTTCCTGGTTTTTCTACCAATTAATTGGAATCTTTCCAGTATTCTTTCAATTAAACTGAACAGCTGAGCTCAAAAGCCTGAAGGATTAATTTAAAACAAACCATTTTCAGGCACTTTTCAACTAAACTAACATTTACCGGTCTTAGTGCAAATGATAATTATGTGACTTTAGTTATCTTCATTAGTTTAAACTAGTTACTATTATTGTAAACTCTCCAAATTTAATTGAGCAAGAAGTAGACCTTTCAATAAGCTTTCAAACCATCATGATCAAACTTTATGGTTGAGGAATGTTTTTCAGTCACTCCTTGTGCTGCAAATAAGATTATGTTCTGACCGTCACACAAGTCTTCATGTATTTGAAGTTTCCCGCTAGGTACCAACTTTCTTTCAGTAGGTAATTTCACTGATCGCAAGTTGTTCGATTGTTATTTCACTAGTCTCCTAAATATCAAGCCCTTATATCCCACTTCTGATGTAGGGACCTTTTTTGGAACCTATTTGTTTTCGTTATTGACAACAACAACAACAACCAAAACAAAATCGGTCCATAATTGACGGAGTAATCGGTGAACATACATGAAAAAAAACATAAAGTCGAATATAGAACCTCCTCCTTTTTGGAAAACTGGATAAAAATAATAGAGTACCCACTTATTAGTAAATCGCTATTGGAATACAAACTTATAAGTATGTAGGGAAGACTGTGTAATTGTCAGGTAAAGCCATTATTGCATGGGTTCTTTCGGGCTAGATGTTAAACAAACCAACTTCTTTGCTTGTATGTAGGCTCACAATGTAACTGATCACGTTACGTATTGGCGAATAACTTAAACGACATTCCACTATGACACGTAGTTTGATCTACACGAACAATCGGTAACTCTCACTGTATTTCTCCTTAGGTTTTTATCACGAATTCACAACTCAATCCAACCCGCCATATCTCACTCGATCCCTTCTGTCATTTTTTGTTCGCGCCAAACTAGCGTATAGTGTTAACGTCAAGTTGACATCTGTCAAAGTCATTTGAAACCATAGCGCTCTTCAGAACGATATCTTAGAAATGTCGACAAACTTATAAGTATCACGGCGTTTACGTCAAACGTCAGGTTGACAGGACTGTCGATGTCAACCTAGCGAAGCGTCATTGTCGATGGTAGTGGGGCGGCCATCTTAAACTCACTTTTGAACGAGATGGCGCCCGCGCACCACGCTTGTGACGAATCGCACAGAATCTTCGCCATCACACTATTTCAAGATTTAATTAAGTTGATTTCGTATAGTAGTAATTGCTAAATACCTAATTACATCGTGATTCCTGTGAATACTGATTAAAATACGAGTACGTCGATTGTGATCAGAAGTCATTTATTCCTATTTCCGCACCTACCCACCCACATAATTAAAAGAAGATGATTTCTGGTGAAGGGCCTCCAGGCCGTCCTGGCTCTACAAGTATAAAACAGCATAAGTAAACAAACTTTCACATACATACTTAGAATTTCTATGATGTTTGTGAACTGAGGGAACCTACTTATGAAGTATGTATGCGTTATTATTATAAGAATACAAACTTTATACACAAGACATCATAAAATCATAAACCTATAGGTACTATTAAATGAGCAATATATGTATATATGTATAGAATAATCACGTTTTCAAAAACGGCTCAAACGCTTTCGATAAAATTTGCAAAATAGGGGTTTTCAGGGTTGTAAATTGATCTAGCTAGGTTTCGTATCCCGGAGAATTCGAAAAAAAAGAAGAATTTCTCTATTTTCCAAGGTCACCCAAGTACTGCAGACTAAGGGTGGGTTCACATTAGGCCGGACCGAAAGTTTTACCGGAACGACAAAGGTGTCTGAAGCAAAGTGGCATATGTATTTCAATAGCGTTGTTCACATTAGGGCGATCCGATAAAACTGTCGGCGACGACACATTTACCGGATATTCAGCCACGATTTCCCTCGATCGGATATAATATTGGCATAGTGCTTTGTATAGTGCCGTTAACACTTGTCGGCTCGTAGCGCAATACAATCTCTGAATCTTGTATTTTGTGCTCTTACGCTTCCTTTAACTTACGCAAAATAAATCAAAGGAACGAATAGACATTCTAAAGTAATTGTAGATCTTTCGCTCATCACTTCTTAAATCGCTTATGCGTTTGAAATGTTCCAACATCATTACGGCGTGGCATTGTTGCCACGGTAACCTTTTTTTTTTTTTTTTTTGTTGCGGTGTGGAAAATCCTCATTGGATGTCCTCCGCCCTGGGGAGGGCGGAGGGGTCTGTCAGACTCGTACTGACTAAAAACCACCCCGGTGTTCCATCCCACACCTACGCTGGGGGTCGCGGGAACAACGATACTTCCGCAACCCCGGCAAGTGCCGGCCCGCCTTTGCGGGCCACGACCTCGGGTTGGGGGGGAGTGAGGTGTTGGACTCCCCCCGCGACGTCTAAGAGGGGCGCGCGTGGAACACTACGCGCCACCACCTCGGGTCCTGATGTTTGGGGGGCGACGGACGTCCCCGAGTCCGTCGCCCCTGGACCCATTTAGGGGGGCTGGGCCGACGCCCGGCGCGTCTGCTGCGGATTGGGTTAGCGGATGAAATCTCCCTCTCCCTCTCCGCAGCCTCCTCCTGCGAAACGACTGCTTCGCAGAAGGATACCACCGCGTCCCAGGACTCCTCACTGCCGACCATAGACTCGACTACGGCCGGCAGCGATAGGTCACTGCCAACTTCAGAGATGAGGACACGGCGTGGCTCCTCCCAAACGGCACACTCTGCCAGCGTATGCCGCGCCGTGTCCTCCCGGCAGTCGACGCAGTGGTGACACCGTGCGGGCGGTGTGTGGGCGTCCGGCTCCCTGTTTATGCGACACAGGTACTTCCCGAAGCAACCATGCCCCGAGAGCACCTGCGTCACCCGAAACGACAGGGAGCCGTGCCTCCTCCCGAGCCAGCGCTCGAGCACTGGCCGGACCGCCTCAATAGTAATGAGGCCGGCGGTAGGGCGTGAAAGCCTGTCCCGCCATTCCGCCACCAGGACCTCGCGAAGCTGCGACTGACGCAACTCCATGTGTCGCTGCATCAGCCCTTCGCCCCGCGCCCGCGCTTCCTCGCGCCACCGATACAGTGACGCGAGTACCTTCGCCTCCGGGTCCCAGGGCGGGGATCCGGCCAGTGCACAAGCCGCCTCGTAGGAGATCGTGCGATCGCATCTAAAAACGGGCCCACATAGGACAATGGTAACTGAAGAAGGAGTTTTAAAATCTAACTTCACAAGATAAATTAGAATAGTGTATTATGCAACCAGTGAATAAAGGACGGATTTAAAGCGAGGGCCATAGATGAATCACGAGCAAGTGAAGGATTCTAACGACTTAATCACGACCGCAGGGAGAGAGATTCAAGCGTTAGAATCCTGAGCGACGCGAGTGATTCATGGTCCTCGATATAAATCCGTTTTTATTGAAGAGTTGCATACTATATTTTATACCATGACTACGAGAAAAAGAAAGATTTAAGCAAAAATCACAAAGAATATTACGAGTAATAAATAAATGGTTTATTACCTTCAAATTTACAAAAAATATGAAACCCTGACCCCTGAGCTTGGTAACAGCACCTGTGCTTCAGGTGCCAGTGACCACCTCCGTTACTTTACATAATTATAATTAATTAAACACCATTGCAATCCAAAGAAGTATTCAATAAATATCCTAGACTAAAATCAAAATCATTATTAAAATCCTAAATATAAACAAACTCAAAATTAAAATCGAAGGAGTTTGAAAGTCGAGTATTCTCTGCACAAGAATTTTGTATCGAGTATTTTTTGCGCAAGGAGGTTCTATAGCATTGAGACCGAGGTTCAATACATTGGTGTATTCCAAATTCAAACACCAAAACAGTGAGTAAAAGTGCTTTATATTCACTGTTTTCGGTGAAAAAAATAATCTTTTTAGAAAGGGAGTGGTATAAAAAATATTATCTTAGTATTTGAGTACCAGCGCGTGTAGATACAAGCGTTTTTAATAAAGATTAATAACCAGCGTCACGTAATAATTTGAATACTGCAGAATTGCGTTTTATATAAAAACAATGTTATTAGATAGTTTCTTTAACGGAATTGTCTTAAAACGAACTAACCTACAGTTGCTAGCACGTAACTTGGCAAGAGTCGTTAGATGCGCAGGAGTCGTTTTAGGTCTCTTTGGTTATCAGGCGGGACGCGGGCGCCGAGATTTCATCGTTCCGAGCGCGCGACTGGTTTGTTAATCGACCCGAGGATCCACTGACCAATCGAGTCGGGCTCACGTTCCGTTAGCTACCGAATACACTTGCGTTAATTAAAATTTTACAGTTTGTTTTTGTTGAGTTTTTATATTGAATTGTAATGACACGAACAAACGCCGGTAACAAATTATTTTCATCGCAGAGGTAACACTTTTATAAAACTATAGTGGCGACGACGACATATTATGATTATTAACGACTACTCGATTTTTGCTTTAATATAGAATAAGCCTGAATTTTTTAACCTTTAACTGCATATATTTTGTTTATTGCACCTAATAAACTTTACGAATTCCTTGTCCTTTCTTAAACATTCTTCTGAACAGATATATTTAAAATAAATTATGATAAACTTAGAATAATGACAAGCAAAAAGAGTGACCATTTTTTTGTTGCAATAAGTGCACTATGAGTGAACTTAGCCCCACGACGCTAAAACCTTGCCAAGTTACGTGCCGTCCTTACTTATCTACCACTGACGTATGAACTTATCTATCGTTATTGGTCACGGTTCCCCAGGCGTGCATGATAAGTCCTTTAGTTCTAGACTTGACATCAGTGACAATGTTATTAATCCCTTGAGCGCTAATTAGCAGACACATTAGAAAAACAATTGTTTTAATTATCTATGTACCTTTTAGCGCTCAACCGCTGTAAGTTTGGAAGTTTTATTTTTTTCGGCAGAAAGTTCAATTGATGTTTCTTTAGAGAATCGTATCTGCGGAGATCATAAAAATCCTCGGAGGATTATTCTGCAGAATAAACACAGATTCGATGCCTGCAGCCCATCATTATAGTATATAGTACATCATTATAATACCGTAAGAAATGATACTATGAACATGACTAAAGCTTGTCCAACGATTTATTTAACGCTTGGCAGCTGAAATATTAACTCTCTTCAGATTCTCTGATCAGATGTTTTATAACAATCGACTTTATTTATCTATGAAGAAATTTTAATTTATTTAACACATTTATTAGGATATCACATCTTGTAGTTCTCTAGACCGATGCACATACGGGTATTTGATTGATCTACGCGCCATAATTCATATTTACAAAATTCAAAAAAGTTAAAAAAGAACGACTTCTTGAGCTAGGGGACAGGTTTGAGAACAATACCCAGGCCATCCTGTCCCTCGTCCGTGGATGCCGCGCTTCCACGTGCAGTCAGAATTCAATCGTCCCGTTTGGTGTATGTTTCTGTTCTCGGCGTTCGTGTGCAAACAAAGACTTTAACAGTGAATATTTATTATTGTGCGCATAAATCAAATGAAAAATGTATGGATCCTGATAAAATAGGTAATTATCAACTAATTAAAATAGAATTGGGATATTTTTTGTAATTTAAAAGATTAGTTTTAGTGTACTGAAAGTCTCGCTTATTATGGAGGACTTTTTTGCAAAAATTTGTGTTTAATAGGAAATTTGTTATACTTCCAAGTTAGATCCTGTAATAATTCTTGATACAGTCGAAAGATTAATGTTTTTAGTAGTAAATAATGAAAAAATTGGTCGCGGAAAGTCGCGGATAAGTACCTAATTTATAGTGTTTTTTTTTTAAACTTAAAAACTTATGTGAAGTGCATTTCTATAGAAAGTCTATTTCTTTTTTATTTTAGGTTCACAAAATACCTCGGGAGCAAGAACTGTGACCTGTTAATACTTGTTCGACCACAAAAAGTATTTTGATTTGCATAATTTGGAAGAAAACCTGACTTTCTTAAATGAGGAGCTTTTGCCATGCGAAGTATTTTCTGTTTGTTTTTTTTTCAATATTTAATTAAATATGACTAGATGTAATTTTAAAACTTTTGTTTTGTTTACTAATTTTGTTTAGGACCAATATTGACAATGAAATAATTTTGGCCACGTAGATCATTCAAATACCCGGATGTACGATGTATCAAAAATAAATATCTATAATTTTACCCAATTCGAATCTCTTCCAGTTTCACAAAAATTATGAACCCTCTCTGTCCTAGGAGATGTGGTGTTAGGACTGTCGATCCTGTCGACTCCTTTGAAAAAGGAGGATCCTCCGACCAAACGCGCACGACCGCGTAAACGGTTAAAGTTACATAACCAGTTGACGGGAGCGAAACCGCGGGGTACAGCTACTTTTTAATATTTCCTTATCTGGGGCAAGAAAACATATTAATGCCAAAAACTATTGTGATTTTTTAATTTTTAACCAACTTCCCAAAAAGGAGGACGTTCTCAATTCGGAAGTTTATATATATATATTTTATGTATGTTCGGGCATAACTCCGTCATATATAAACAGATTTGCAAAATTATTTTTTTGTTTGAAAGAAGTTTACGAATGGTCGTATTTAAATTTGGTATAGATCTGATGAAGAACTTCGGAGATATAACACGGAACTCTTCAATAAATGACGGCAAATCTCTCGCGATAGCTGCAATCGTATGTCTGTTTATTGTTTACACCATTTCATAACAGTCAATCACGCCAGCATGCTCTAAACGGGTACGCAGATGAGTACAGTTCACCCTGGTACACTCTCATTTCACCGGTTATGTTCAAGTTACATGTTATTAGGGTAATCTATTCTGGCATCACTGTGGGTATTATAGGTACTTTACTATAGAACTTGTCCATTATAATAATCATTTATTTCAAGTTACAAAGACTCATTAAATTACATTCATACACAGATAGTCACATTAAATAATCAAATTCAAATTTCATCATAATATAAATTAAGAAATTATTAAAACAACAAATTATTTATATAAAGCAATCAAAAACGTAATAGAAGTAATGTCATAGTATTAGTATTGCCCAATTACCTGCGCCCAATGTGTAGCCTACAGCAGTGATTAATATAGGCACAATCGACCCTTTCCGCAAGCGCGGCCAACATGCTGTTGGAGCTGCCCCGCACTCGCCGCACCAGCGAGGTGCCTCTCTTGCGCATTGTTGTATAAAAACAATCTACGCGAGCCTCCGCAAACATTGTCGAAGCGCTGCAGTAACGGGGGAGACCCAACAACATCCTGAACGCATTGTTAAACTGGACCCGAAGGGCGCTGTACGACCTTTGCGTGTAGTTAGTCCATAAGCTGCATGTGTATAATGTAGTGCAGTAGGCTCTAAAGAGAGTAATTTTAACATCTATTGAGCATCGCGCAAACCTACGGATCACCATATTCGCTCTGACCGACAGCACCCTTCGCTCCCGTTCAATGTCTGCATCATCTTTCAAGTCGGGAGTAACTAAGTGGCCTAAGTACCTAAAAATATCTACTCTTTCTAAGAGTGTGCCATACATTATGTACCAGTAAAAAGTGAATAATTAAAAAATAAAACCGACTTCTAAAGGTGAACGCGCACTTATCCGCGCCGCAGGAGCCGCACGCGCCGCAGTCATCGCATTTTCTCAAGGCCCCGCGCTATCCGCGCCGAACGCGCCGAACGCGCCGAACGCGCCGAACGCGCCGAACGCGCCGAACGCGCCGAATGGCCGAAAGTACCGCACGCACAGTGTTGTCAGAATCATATTCACTTCTGTATATCTTATTATATGAATATTTTCTGTATAAAACGAACGTACGTAGTATACTATGGCACTTGATCCTGTTATTGTCGGTTTTGCGGTAGAAGAGGTGGAATGAAAGAAAAAAATATGGGTTCATGACATTAACTTAAAATGGGTACAGTTGGAGAGTATCGCACATTATTTCCTGACTTGAGATAATTTAAATTAAGATCCGGTGTCCCACTACAATCTCGAAAGCATGTCTTATAAAAAATGCTAGAAATTATAGTTAATAAATTAGCTACCAGTTTTATCAAATAGTAGCTGAAAAATAGCTTGATTTAGCTATAAAGTAGCTAAGCTGGCATCACTGTACGCATGATGTCTCCGCGCCGCCCGCACCACACTCGCCGCAAGCATCGAACGCGCCGAATCTGATGACGTCATCAGCACGCGCTGGTGGAATCCGTATACCTACAGCATTTTGCTGAAATGCGGCTCGTGCGGCGCGGACAGGTGCGCGAGGCTGCATACGATTTCATATAAAGATTTATAAAATGCGATGACTGCGGCGCGTGCGGCTCCTGCGGTGCGGCTAGGTGCGCGTTCACCTTAAAACCAAACACTACATATCGAAAAATAACTAGTCGGGGTCTAAAAAAACGAAAAACAGTAGGACCATACTTCTGAAAAGAAGTTATTTTTCGATTTGTAGTATTTTGCACTTGCTCCACGAATAAATCATTTAATGCAAAGATCTGTAAGGTGAACGCGCACCTATCCGCGCCGCAGGAGCCGCACGCGCCGCAGTCGTCGCATTTTCTCAAGGCCCCGCGCTATCCGCGCCGAACGCGCCGAACGCGCCGTACGCGCCGAACGCGCCGAATGGCCGAAAGCGCCGCACGCACAGTGTTGTCAGAATCATATTCACTTCTGTATATCTTATTATATGAATATTTTCTGTATAGAACGAACGTACATAGTGTCCTATGGCACTTGATCCTGTTATTGTCGGTTTTGCGGTAGAAGAGGTGGAATGAAAGAAAAAATATGGGTTAATGACATTAACTTAAAATGGGAACAGTTGGAGAGTATCGCACATTATTTCCTGACTTGAGATAATTTAAATTAAGATCCGGTGTCCCACTACACTCTCGAAAGCATTCATGTCTTATAAAAATGCTAGAAATTATAGTTAAAAAATTAGCTACCAGTTTTATCAAATAGTAGCTGAAAAATAGCTTGATTTAGCTATAAAGTAGCTAAGTTGGCATCACTGTACGCATGATGTCTCCGCGCCGCCCGCACCGCACTCGCCGCAAGCATCGAACGCGCCGAATCTGATGAGACGTCATCAGATTCGGCGCGGCATCAGCACGCGCTGGTGGAATCCGTATACCTACAGAATTTTGCTGAAATGCGGCGCGTGCGGCGCGGATAGGTGCGCGAGGCTGCATACGATTTCATATAAAGATTTATAAAATGCGATGACTACGGCGCGTGCGGCTCCTGCGGTGCGGCTAGGTGCGCGTTCACCTTAAATAGCATTACACTTTTTTTTTATTCGTGGGTAACTTTTCACAAAAAAAAATTTTTTGAAGGTATTCGTAATAAAGTGTTCTTTTTTCAACGCCATATTGGTACTCTTCCATTTCCCCTCAATCTGCGCAACGGACATTACTTACAGAAACAGTATTTCCTTAAAATAGTTTAATTCTGGTGGAATATGGATGATAAGTGTAAAAACTAAGAAAGATTGAACTCGTTATAGGTAAGTTAATAATTAAAATGTATAAAACTGTTGTAAATTACGATTTTTGTTGGAAATATTTATGAAACGTGTTCTATGGTGACGCCATTTTTACTGTAATCTAGTCGTGTGGAATAAACAAGGTTTATAAAAGAGAACCTCATATTCATGAAATCGATGCAGGTGGGTGAATTATTCTTTACATATTGTCGAGGTTGGCCCGTGGATGCATCTTAAGACATGAATTTTCCCCAATGTTAACGCAGTATTGCATGCACCCACCGGAGCCAGAATATCAATATCAAACCTCATTTTGGACAATTTTGTTTGCTACATAATTAGGGCTTGTACCCATCACCACGCCACGATGTCATCAACATGGAACGGTGCGGTGTCGCCATGCGGTGCATTGATTGTGCTTGTGAATATTTAATGTTATTAGCGTTAATCTTCAATTGTTTCAGATATCGACCTACTTTCGTACGATATGAAATTCGTTTTTTCAACATTCTGGCTGACTTCTCTAATTTGGACACGTATCGGATCCACCTCTTGCGTGGTCTCCGTGATCGCTTGGAGTATCTGATTGAAGGTGGAACGCTAAATGAAAGCGTTTCGGAGGAGCTCAGCGATTGTTTGCGTATATTGCGGGAGCAGTACGATAATCATCACGTGCGATTAATTCGTACGTATAACGCTGTATAAACGACCACGGGCACTACGCCCGGTGACCGGGAACCTGCAGCCGCACCCGAACCGGATACCACACCCGAAACCGAAACTGAACCCGCTCCGCACGAACGATGATGTGCCCATCCAAAAAAGGCCCTTTTCAGGGCCGCATATGATTCGATATGTTTCTCTAAAGGAATTGTCTAAAAACGAACTTACTTACCCTCTGTGATATTATGTATTTACCTACAGAAGTACATGGTACTGTTGCGACCGAGCGAATGCAAACCCTCCCGCTCTCTCAACCGCAACCGACTTGCAAAATTCAGTTTGATATCTGCGGTGCTGTTATGTTAAATATTCTTCTAAAAAGTCTATATGTCGCAGGGATATGATGAAAACAGGGAATTGATCAAATCTCTAAGCGATTTGATCAAATCACGGAGGATGTTAAAACGGACAGGTTAGGTTCGAAGGGGATGACGGGAGCTGAAGTGAGCGAGCAAAGCGAGCGAACTCAGCTCCCGTCATCTCCTTCGTGTTAGGTTACTTTAGACCCTGCATACAGAAATAGGAGCCCCGCGCAGCGGGGCTCCGTCGGCTCTATTTTAACATCCTCCGTGATTTGATCAATTCCCTGTTTTCATCATATCCCTGCGACATATATATTGCTGCTCTAATGCCTGGTTTTCCAAACATTTGAATATTTCATAATTTTTGATACTATCGTCAGTTTTCGTATCGTATCGTCAGTAGAGTGGTTTATTAAATTCTGATTGTTTTTCAAGGAGTTAGTTCAAGATCGGTTGTTGAGAAACAATGGTGAAATCTGGATTGTTCTAGTGGCTGATGTTTATCCTGTTTCTTGCCTTCACTTATTTTTTTTTATTTATGTTTAAATCGTTGCCCCACACTAGGTTTTTTTCTTGTATCGTGTGGGTGTATTTACAAACATTATAAACTCAAATACACAAACAACCAGTCCGGAGCAACTGTATGTAAGCCATACACAAATTTATTCCGTGCGGGCATCTAACCCGCTACACGTAACGCAGCAGCCGATCGCTCAACCACAGCATCAACCGTTTCGTCGAATAAGCTTGGGTATCACTTTGATAAAAGTCTTGTATATGTGAGATATTAAAACTGAACGGTAGTTGCCAATGTCCCTTTTGTCGCTTTTTTTAAGGAATATATGGTATTTGAATGACACATCGTTTTGGAAATTTTTCCTGATCGTGATATCATCTCTTTCTTTTTCTTTTTTTTCGTGTGAGGATGTGGCCACCTCTGGTTAATTAAGCTGCCTCTGTGAACACCATAGGCCACTGACTAGGCTATTTCAGACTAACATTAACTATATAAGTCCAGTTAATTTGGTGTTAAATAGATTCGTAAGATGGGGCAGCAAGGTGGTAAAACCAATAATTTTAAGCGCTTCTATAGCAATTTCATCTTCCCCAGGACTCCTATTATAGCGCATCTTAGCAAGTGCTTTGTGCACTTACTAACCGTATCTTGGGGGAGTAAAGTCTGAAGAATTGTATTCGTTATTGATTTCTGGTAAGGAGGGTTCGAAATTAAATGACTTATAGAATTTGGTTATTATTTTCATTTATGTTTCTCTATTGTAATATTTATAGCCGACTTTACAAGAAAGAGGAGGTTCTATGTTCGAATGTATGTATTTTTTTATGTATGGTCACCGATTTCTCCGTCAATTGTGGACAATACAATGTACTGACTGAATTTGTGTAAGAAAGGGTACTTGCCTGCGGAGGTCCCATAAATATTTTTCAATACAGTTGTTAAACATGGCGTACTTTCAGAGGCTATAATTATGATTCGAAAATTAAATCTTACGCATAGGCATCTTTCTATTACGCGGTCGTGACTTTTGTTTACGAGCTCGATCATTAGTTTTGCAGTTTAGTTTTAAATTTATAAATCAATTTAAAAAGTTTAGAAGCAAAGAGTTTTCATACATAGAATAAAATGGGTTAAATTTTATACGAGGATAAATGAATGATTCCGTACGTTTTAGCATTGAACTCTCAAAAGTCTTTTAAATGGTTGTTTAATATATTTAATTACCAGTTTTATTTTAATTATTTTCACATCAACATTTGTCTAAAATTGAATAGGCTGTATAGACTGTTTTCGTTGTAAAAAATGTCCAGTTGCAAAAACGCGCCTTGTATAAGTCAATTTAAAAAAGTTTAGTAGCAAGGAGTTTTCATACATAGAATAAAATGAAATAGATTTTATACGAGGAAAAATGAATGATTCCGTACGTTTTAGCATTTAATTATCAAAAGTCTTTTAAATGGTTGTTTAATATATTTAATTACCAGTTTCAATTTAATTATTTTCACATCAACATTTGTCAAAAATCGAATAGGCTGTTTTCGTTGCAAAAACGCGCGAAAATTTTATTTTTTTGTCATTTAACAAATCTAATTCTTTGATTTGTTTTTACTATTTCCCACAACTGTATTGAAAAATATCGTGTGATACACGGGCGTGTAGGTTATTGCAAACTCGTGTCATTAAAAACCCTCGCCTTCGGCTCGGGCTTGTTAATGACAACTCGTTTGCAATAACCTACTTTCCACCCTTGTATCACAATGTACTATGGTGTAATTCTGATGATGAACTTTGGAGATATACAACAGTAATCTTCAATAAATGACTGCAAATCTGTCGGGATTGCTGCAATCACATGTCTGTTTATAAACGTTACTGTTTAAAGACACCAACTTCGAAAAATAAAGTTATTTTACACTTTGTAGTTTTTTATTTGGAAGTCGGTAGTATTTTTTTGCATAAAGTTTTTTTTTGTCGTTACTTTCGACTGGGGAAGGTTGTGGGGACCGGTCAATGTGGCGACACTTGGGGGAGGCCTATGTCCAGCAGTGGACGTCTTTCGGCTGAAATGATGATGATGATGAAAGTGTTAAGTCTTCCCTTTGTTACTTTTTGCTTCAAAACTCTTAGGAATGTATGGTTTTCTAAGGCTGTTTTAAAGCTGTGACTTGACATCTTATTTTATTTTATAGTGGAAAGAACAATGGCGAAATTTTAGCTGACTTAAATTTGAGCGTCTCAAAGTGAGTTATATACGAAAGACATTCTATTAATTGTCTATGTTTTTTAAAGTATAATTAGGCCTGGTCCAAAATAGATAAAAAAAAAACATAATAAATAAAAAGTTATTTGAATTTTTAGTTTTCTTTAGCATAGTGTTGCCATTATATATTTTATCTGATAAGTGACAATTAGTAACTATATTAAGTAATATTATCATTATTGTATTTGTTAACAGTAAATGAGTTAACAATACAGTTTATGTCTAAGTGTAGATGTTCCTTGCAGGTAGGTAATAATATTGTAGTGTAGTAAAAATAAATGAATTACTTTCAATTAATGATTGGCAAAAAGACTAGTAACCTTTTGATACAAGTCAAAGTCACTTAGTTTTAATAAATATACTCTTTCCAAAGAGTATACTACACATTTCATGCTAAAATAACTAGGTAAGGGAAATATTAATGCGATATTCCCCTTTTACTTGCACGAAATTGAATAATATTACCTATTAAACACATTATTAAAAGTTACTCGGACATAACCTACAAAAGTTTATGACTGAATATCTATTATTCTTTATACTCTCGAACAAAAATTCTTGCACAAACTAATTCAGAACATCACCCTGAATTAAACCAGATATTTTTCATTTAAAGACCTTCGAATTTAATCTCAGCTAAAACAATGTATGGGCACCTGCCATTGTTCTTTGTCTCTTTGATTTATTGGGGTTTTTGTATGTTGTGTATGTTTTGTATGTGTTCGATTTGAGTGACTGACATAGTTTTATAAGTTTATGTACTGACTAACAAAAATTATGATTCTTATCTGATGCAAATAAATAAATGAACTTTTTTCGGTCGGTGTTCCTAATTTGATTTTTCTTTTTTTGACACCGAGTTCCGGAATTGATTGAGTCTGTCACACAGGTTTTACAGTCAAACGGTTGGAGTTAGTCTTCATATTTTCACAGTATAAGCATCTTGTTGAACCAAAGCCATACAAATGTCAAAAAATATTTTTAACCTATAAAAGGGGTCGTGAAAAAAATATTTGACCTGCCCCATCGAGTGGGTTAGGCCAAATATATCGTTGAGGAGATAAACACTGTTTTTTTTTTTTTTTTTTGGGACAAACCCACCGCACTATTCCCAAACCACTGCAACTCCTGAAAGCCAGAATCAACAGTGGCGACCACCAGAAAAGCGCCGAGGCAATGAAGCTCGACGAAGTCCCGGAGAATGAATTTAACTGTCTTGGATCCCGCAACGAAATTAATCAGAAAAGAATAACGGAGGAGTAGGAAAAAACATAAATTTCCACTTCCCTCCATATCAAGCAGGAGACAGAACAAACAAGGCCACTAGGCACAAAGGGTCGTTTACAACTGGGATAAGCCCAGTTGCCTAGCACCACGGATAAAAATAAGAATTAATAATTAATGGGTCCTAACATTGTGAGCTGCTATGTTTGATTCCAATAATAGGTATGGCAAAAACGCTTGAACGCACGGAAATTTGTTCTAGTTTCCACAAGGTCCGTATAGTAAACAACTCCTGAGGTAGCCTCTACATTATTCAACATAATATTACGTTCATTCTGCCAAAGAATACACTCCCATAAGATATGATGTGCAGATTGTACATATTCGCAGTCAGATGTAGAACACTGACATAAAGGCGAGGCAACGAGCTTGAAGGAAAACAATTTACTTTTAAAGTTACCATGCCCTGTGAGAAATTGGGCAACACAGTGATCCACCTCCAGCCACGTCCTGGCCAGCCGAACGCGAACGGATGGAAAGAATTGGTGGAGATGTCGGCCCTTGATAGAATTATCCCACCTACATTGCCATTCGGATAAAAGTTCCTCCCAGACGTCAATAGGCGGTTTAAATAATCTAGAGATTTTCTCACGGTCACTCCGCGTTAAAAAGTTCGCGTCCGTGGTCTCTCGTGCGGAATAGTACATTGCAGCACGTCGCTGCACTTCAAGGTCGACCGGAAGTACGCCAGCAAGTACCGGTAAGGCCTCAGTACTAACCGTCCTGTACGCTTTGCATAAGAATATCAAAGCCAAACGCTGACTCTGAAGCAACTTACGTCGCACCGCCCCTATGGTGGCCCTATCAGCCCAAACTGGCGCCCCGTAGCAAATACAACCCAAGTAAGTAGCCCCATAAATAGTTTTTAAAGTTAAAAAAGACAGACCCCACGTAGATTTAGATATTCTCGTTAAGGCATAGAAATTTTTTTTTGCTTTTTCACCGACTATTTTAATATGATCTATAAATGCAAAATTCCTCTCTAACACGAGACCAAGATAGCACACGGACTGCTTCCTTTTTACGGGAACGTTATTAAATTTAATAGTAGGACACGATTTAAGATTACCCTTCAAAATGAGTTGATAAGTTTTGTGCGGAGCAAAGGTCAGGCGGTTTCGATCGCCCCACTGAGATACCAATCGTAGGCAAGTGTCAGCCAAGTTCTCGAGTCCAGCTCGAGTACTTGATTGAATGAGCAGAAGAGCGTCGTCCGCGTAACCGGTTAATGAACAGCCGCTTGGAAGAGGAATCGCGAGGAAATCATCAAAGCCTAAATTCCATAAAGGCGGACCAATAACCGAACCCTGAGGACATCCCATGGTGAGAGACTTCGACATGGAATGATGGCCGAGTTTGAGCTTCGCGGAACCATTCAAAAAGTAAGAGTAAACTAGATTATATATATTTCTATAGCAGCCCCGAATTTTCATTTTAAGTAGTAGCATTGGCCACCATGCGTTATCAAAAGCCCCAGAAATATCTAGAAAAATCCCAATTACGTACTTATGTTCAGATGTATTAACTATTTGCCTAACAGTAAGGGCCGCATCTACGGTAGATTTTCCAGTAGTGAAACCGAATTGATTGTTATGAAATTTTGGTCCGTCCGGTAGCAAACGTGGAACGATAAGGCGCTCCAGGAGTTTTCCCAAAGATGGAAGTAATGTTATGGGCCGGTACGACTTAGGGTCGTCCGGGGGCTTGTCGCAATTTTTCGGGATGATTCGTATAAATCCGCGACGCCATATACGAGGAAAAACGCCCTCCGCAATACAACGGTTGTAAACGGTCAAAATCGCATCAGCGGCTGTTTTACACGCTTCTATAATCATCCGATTAGATATTTTATCTTCACCCGATGACTTGTTGAGTGGTAACCTCTTGACAACGTTTATAAATTCGTCAGTGGATGGAAGGTCTGACGCTGGTGATTCAGGTGGTACAGCTGCCCACGCTCTGATCTGTTGATGGTAGTCGTTGTCATTAGCAAGTAAGTCATCAGGTATAAGAGTATTCAGCAAAACTTCAGTTGTTTCCTCAATACTGGTGGTGTGTTTATTATTTACTTTAATGTTCTGAACAAACGCGAGGTCGACTGACCGATTGGCTTTAAACTCATGATATAAAGGAGACCACGGACCTTCTTTATCTAATTTATCTACTATTTTACGCAATAAATTACCCTTAGATTTTTCCACCGAAGCTCTGTAGCGGGACCTGGCAACTCTAAACGTATTTAACGCAATGGAAAGAGGGTCACCGGTGACCTTACGTTTTTTAAGCTTGTTAAGATGTTTACGCGCTCGGCGATAACTTTTACGCTGTTCATTTAGGTAGTCACACCACCAATCACATCTACGTATATTGGTCACAGATCCACGACCAATGGCAATGTCAGCACAGTAAGTGAAGGTGTCTGACATAATTTCAGCACTTTCTTCAGCTGACAGCCCAACACGAGTGAAGTCTTTGGCGTGACACGCAAGAAGCGAGCTAAATAATTCCCAATTAGCACCCTTACATTTATACCTAAAGTTGCCAATGACATGTGACGTACCCTGAGTAAAAACCGGAACAAATTCGTACACGATCAAACGATGATCACTACAAGACGCGTCCGGTAGGACACGCCACCTATCCAAGCGTACGTCTGCACTAGAAAGTGTGACGTGTGTGTACTGTTTTTTATTGCAAGAAAATATTAGAAAACAAAGGAATGAGAAATCACTAAAGTCATCGTTTTACAAAATTTTGGCCCGAAGAGATTTTTAACGTCCCAATGATCTATAAACATAAAAATCGGAGATAATGTTTATTATTAAGTATTTTTTACCAAAAAAGCCAAAATATTGATAAATCAGGGTTTTTCTTTGACATTTCTTCATTTTAGGGTTCCGTACCTAAAGGGCAAAAACCCCCTACCCTAGGAACACTATTATTAAGACTCCGCGATCCGTCTGTCTGTCAGTCTGTATGTCCGTCAGTCTGTCTGTCTGTATGTCTGTCACCAGGTTGTATCTCAAGAACCATGATAGCTAGACAGATGAAATTTTCAAAGATGATGTATTTCTGTTGCCGCTGTAACAACAAATACTAAAAACAGAATAAAATAAATATTTAAGTGGGGCTCCCATACAACAAACGTGATGTTTTGCCGTTTTTTGCGGTAATGGTACGGAACCCTTCGTGCGCAAGTCCGACTCGCACTTGGCCGGTTTTTCTTTTACAAACAACTTGTTTTTACGGTTTGATACGGAACCCTAAATGTGCGAAGTCCGACACGCACTTGGCCTGTTTTTTCAAAAGAGTTTCTGTTGTTTACATACACACATAATCAGGCAGCGAGTCGTCGAGCCTTTATTAAATTACTTAAATTACAGACATTTCGTTTTTAGGGTTCCGTACCCAAAGGGTAAAAACGGGACCCTATTACTGAGACTTCGCTGTCCGTCTGTCTGTCTGTCTGTCTGTCTGTCTGTCTGTCTGTCTGTCTGTCTGTCACCAGGCTGTATCTCATGTACCGTGATAGTTAGACAGTTGAAATTGTCACAGATGATGTATTCCTGTTGCCGCTATAACAACAAATACTAAAAACAGTATAAAATTAATATTTAAGGGGGGCTCCCATACAACAAACGTGATATTTTTGCCGTTTTTTGCTCGATATTAATAACGGCAACAGGTAGACGCTTGAAATATTCACAGAATATTTAGTTGTATATTCTCTTCAAAAAATAATAATTATTAAATTAAAATAAAATATATTAAGGGGGGCTCCCATACAACAAACGTGATTTTTTTAAGTGTTTTGCGATAATGGTACGGAACCCTTTGTGTGCGAGTCCGACTCGCACTTGGCCGGTTTTTTTAATTACAAAATAATTAAAAAACGAAAGACTTGACTTATAGGCCTCAGTAACCAGGTCGTGAAATTCCCAAAACAAAATCCTATCTTTGGTAAAATCACTAAAGGTGAGGGTAGATTTTAAATTAAAACAAAATATTTAACTTTATTTTAAATCTACCCACACGTTTTGTGATTTGAATAAATAGATAGTATGACGTTGCTGCTTAGGGCTTGCTGTGTGCTTGGCCATATTAGTTCGAGTTTTAAAGTATTGATCAGTTACGAGTGTAATATCTGGAACGTTCATACCAACGGTATGAAGATGCTAAGATAGCCGGGCGGTGTGATTCAGCTTGACAGGGTGCAAAGTTAACATATATGAGGAAGCTTTAAAGTCACAACTATCACCAATAAAATTACCGAAAACCGTCTTTGAAGGTATGGACACATCAAGAGACGTAGTGAGGTACACGTGGTACTAATTGCACTGCCAGAACAAAAGAGAAGTAAAGGCTGCCCGCCATTAATCTGGTGGACTCCAAATAATGTGACCAGGGAAAGAAGAAGAATGATCTGTATATCTTTATATTGTGTGTCTATACATTTGTGAATCTAGGGCAAACATTACGGCCTTGCATCGTATTGGAATGTTACCTGTTCCAGTGATTCCAGATTATTTTTATTTTTTTTTTTATTTTTTTATTTATTAGATGGAAAACCAACAGCTATACATAAAATTAATAAACAAGTTGAGTATGTTACATTAAGCCAATTACAGGTTCTCACGGCTAGAGATATAATAATTCTAAAGAGATCTTAGGGATCACTAGCAGCAGGCACAACAATCAGAAAAATTAAATTAATTAAAAATTAAATCACCAACGCTAAAGGACAATATTGCACACTATCCATTTTTGAAAAAGTCAAGGTTAAGCTGCTTACGCACTGATGAGCTTTTAGTGGTAAACACATCAAACGAGAATTCCTTACACAATAGGTTAAGATCTTTACTCGCTCGCACTAAGTATGAATTACGCCTGTAGTTAGATGAAAAGGAGGGAATGGAGATAGGTGGATTAAATCTTACTGATCTTTGAAGAACATTAAAATGCAGTTTATGGAGGAGATCAGGACAGTCGATTTCATTTGACAATATTTTCAGAAGATATGAGCAATCCGCCATTCTGCGACGATTCCTAAGTGGTTGTAGATGGAATTTCTTGCAAAGGTCTAAGTAATTTTCAGAACGATATTGAATACGGAGGGGAAAACACATAAAACGAACGAATCTTTTTTGGATACTTTCTATACGGTCTATTATTATTGTAACAAGGGTTCCAAATTTGAGACGCATATGCAAGATGACTCCGCACAAATGAGAATGTTATATGTAAGTTATTTTCTAAAAATAATGCAATGATATTCTTAAGTGTGTGGCTATATAATAACAGCTGCACGGGTCGATCTTCAGGGTTAATCAACTCTTGCCGAGGTCGGTCCGTGGATGGATGGCCATATTTACAAAGCGAGATACTTCCATGCCTTGGAAAGCACGGCAGGACATCGGTCCCGGCTGTAATTTTGACAGTTGTAACGGGTAGTCAGACGCCTGAAATCTTACCAAGGAGCATCGTGTTACCAAGTGACTGAGTTGTGAAGGTCAAATAGGCAGTCGCTTTAAGTAAAATGCTGGTTATGATATTCTGTTGTGATGTTCAGCAAAATAAATAGCAAATTTCAAGTATGTAATAAGGTGTGTTTTATTTTATAGATAAATGCCGTTAGTAGTTGGTGAAGAGGTTTGAAGAAAAACATTCAATTAGAACCGGCTGAAATCCGTATCAGACTGCAGCGTATAATATTGCAAGAGATGGGAAGATGCCAGTTAATACATGTAAGTAAAAAAGTGGTAGGTATAATCTGACTCGTAAAACACAGGAACATAGTGTCAAAGCCGGATAGTAGCAGTTTTTGAAATCATTCTGTATCTCTCAGTACAACAAGCAAATAAATTTCCATCGGGATCAGAATTATTCATTGTCCTAATCCAGGACATAGTCTATGTGTGTGCCAAGTTTCATACAAATCCGTTTTTCCGGTAAGATGTGAAAAGATAACAAACAAACAGACAGAGTTTTCGCATTCCTTTTCGTATCTATCGATGATTCCGTCTTATTTTGATTTTTTGCGTCCAGTACTCAGCCACATCGATGGCCTTAACGCTGGCCTTAAAGGCCTAAAGGTTTCACATGGTGTAGGAGTTGGTGCATGGGGAGCAGGGCAGGAGATGGGGCATCTTCTGTAGAGTGGTTCCGCAGACACATTGTGGCTGATCGGATAATCCCTATCTGATCAGGTTATGCCTACAGCGACCGTTTTTGCATTTACAATATTAGTACGGATTTGTACAAGATATTTTCGGGCAATGGACACCAATAATTTGTAGATAACGTTTCTAGAAAGTAGACAGATGTTCGGGATACTACAATACTCTGAAACTTTCGGGGTTGCATTGATAATATTGTCATTGCTTAGATAATAAGTCGAGAATTGTAGATAAGATCCATTGTTTTATGCAGGTCATTTTTATATCTTTTATTCTGATTCTTTAAAGACGAGCTTAACCAAGAATTTGTTTATTTTATTTATTTGGGAAAACAAACGACTACACACTAAAGCAATATATAGAATTTATCAAGAAGAAAAACAAATGTGCATTCAGCAACATTTTCCACAAATAATTAAAAAAAATCATTTTACAAAATTAATACAACTTGCGCTTATACGTTAGAAACAATTTTTTATAAAATATAACTATGTGCTTTTTTTTTTTTTTTCTCTTTATTTATTAGGGACCTGTAACCAACAACAGGTTATGTCAGCCCCATCACCTGTTGTTGGTTACAAGTCCCTAATAAATGACAATGAAATCAAAAAAAAAAAAAAAAAAAATGAATGAATGAATGAATGAATGTCATGTGCTTATTGATAAAAATTAAATTAAAAGGCATGTGTACAAAGAAAGATAAAAAGTTATATAAAATAAATTGAAATAATAATATAAAATTAAAATTGTTAAATTATAATAAAAAAATAAAAACAATTGAAACAAAAAATATATTATAATACGGATGAAAGGCCAAAAAAAAATATTACGGATTAAAATGTCAAAGAAAAAAAAATATTATGGATTAAAATGTCAACAGAATTAATTGTACACACAAGGCGTCAGCAAAATAAATTAAATTAAAATTTTATTAAAATTAATGTCCGCACCCTTTGTGCATTTGTTAGGAATATTTTAAAGCTCTTTTTACCAGTAATTCGTGCTAGATGTATTTTTAACCGACTCAAAAAATTAGGAGGTTCTCAATTCGACTGTATTTTTTTTTTGTTTGTTACCTCAGAACTTATTACTAGGTGAACCGATGTTGATGATTATGTTTTTATTTGAAAGCTGGCGCTTCTCATGTGTTCCATTTGATAAATTTACTGACGAGTAGTTTTTGAGTTATCCTTATTAATGCATATATTCATGGTAATTTAAGGTATCAAAACAAAAAAGAGAAACATAAAAAAACTTTTTAACAAACGAATTAAACCGTCTTCCAAAAGGGCCGAACTTCCCGACTTTGAACAGAAAGTTATTTTATCATATTTAAGTGTTTTGTTTTGGAAGTCGGTTTAATATTTTTGTTAAAAAGATTTTTCATTTAATTTTTTGAATAAACAGTAGTTTAAATCTAAACCTTTTGTTACATTTGTTAACTTAGATCCTTCTGTATAAAAAATATGTTGATAATTATGTTTATTTGTATCAACTTCATCATCATCAACCTATAGCAGTCTACTAACGGACATAGGCCTTTCGGCAACTCTCATTCAGCTACTACCAGCTACCATGCGAAGATCGTCACTCCACCTAGCCTGAGCGCGTCCTACCTTACGTTTATCAGTTCGCGGTCTCCACTCAAGAACACGTCTACCCAAACGGTGATCGGTTCCACTGCTAATATGGCCAGCCCATTGCCACTTCAGCTTGCTTATTCTTAATAACTTATAATAATCTTACAGTAAGCATACCTTTATTTGTGCTATTCATGGGGGGGGTTTTGCCATAATCGCCATTGCACGTGATGACGGAATCACGGCTGAACTCCTGAAGGCGGGTGGAAAACCGGTCCTTAAGGCCCTTCAAAAGCTGTTTGATGCCGTCATACTCGAGGGCAAAACGCCACAGGCATGGTGCAGGGGTGTGGTGGTACTCTTCTTCAAGAAGGGCGACAATGCCCGACTGAAGAACTATAGGCCCATCTCACTTCTTAGCCATGTCTACAAGTTGTTTTCAAGAGTCATCACGAATCGTCTCGCGCGCAGGTTTGACGATTTCCAGCCTCCCGAACAAGCCGGATTCCGAAAAGGCTTTAGCACCGTAGACCACATACATACGCTGCGGCAGGTCATACAGAAGACCGAAGAGTATAACCTGCCTCTCTGTTTAGCGTTTGTGGACTACGAGAAAGCCTTCGATTCGATCGAGACTTGGGCAGTACTGCAATCTCTCCAACGGTGCCAGATCGACTACCGGTACATTGAGGTGTTGAAGTGTTTGTACAAAAACGCCACCATGTCAGTCCGTCTTCAGGATCAGACCTCGAAACCAATCCTTCTCCAGCGCGGCGTGAGACAGGGAGACGTCATTTCTCCGAAACTGTTCACAGCTGCGCTGTAGGATGTCTTCAAGGTTCTGGATTGGAAGTCGCTTGGCATCAACGTTAATGGCGAGTACATCACTCACCTTCGGTTTGCCGACGACATAGTGGTCATGGCTGAGACCATGGAGAGCCTCAGTACAATGCTCGATGACCTCAATAGAGCTTCCGAAAGAGTGGGTCTTAAAATGAACATGGACAAAACCAAGGTCATGATGAATGCCCATGTAACACCCACTCCTATCAAGATCGGAGACTGTTTACTTGAAGTTGTAGATGATTATGTCTACCTGGGACAAACGATCCAGTTGGGTAGATCCAACTTCGAGAAAGAGGTCAACCGTCGAATCCGACTCGGCTGGGCAGCGTTCGGGAAGTTGCGTGGTATCTTCTCGTCCAATTTACCGCAATGTCTCAAGACAAAAGTCTATGACCAGTGTGTGTTGCCAGTGATCACCTATGGGACCGAGACGTGGTCGCTCACAATGGGCCTTATCAGAAAGCTTAAAGTCACCCAAAGGGCAATGGAGAGGGCTATGCTCGGAATTTCCTTGCGTGATCACGTCAGAAATGATGATATCCGCAGGAGAACCAAAGTTACCGACATAGCCCGAAGAATTGCCAAACTTAAGTGGCAGTGGGCAGGGCACATTGCTCGCAGAACGGATGGCCGTTGGGCCGAAAAGTTCTGGAATGGCGACCGCGAACCGGAAGACGATATGTTGGAAGGCCTCCCACTAGGTGGACCGATGACCTGGTTAAGGTTGCGGGAAGGCGCTGGATGCGAGACGCACGGGATCGGTCAATGTGGCGACGCCTGGGGGAGGCCTATGTCCAGCAGTGGACGTCTTTCGGCTGAAATGATGATGATGATGATGATGATGATGATGAAGCATACCTTAAGATTTATAGCAAGGAAATAATATAATAATAATACCAGCCTGTTCCTATTCTACTCTAGGGCAAAGGCCTCTTTTCTTACAGAGAAGGCACGATCATTAATTACCACGCATGCTCGTTCCTAGCTAGGATATAAAACTTTATTACACTATTCTTCTACTTAAAAAATACCCGAAAATGAAATCTACAGGTAGCAATAAAAACAAAGCTATCTCCAAAGATGCTTACAACCATAAAACGAAGAACAGTACAATATGTAAACTGCACTGTGGAGCATTTGTAAAGGATTAACTCAAGAACAGAGACAATGACATTCTGCGTAGCTTGTGAAGACAACGATACAGGCATGAATGGTGGAAGAAGCTCTATTGTCTGATTGAAAGGACTTGCAGCGTGGTGTTTAACAGGATTAGGGTGATTACGGCTGGGGACTGATTAGTAGCAAACTCCGGTGATAATACTTTGTGTAGCAACAGGATGGCCGCTCAGTAAAGTGGGTGTTCACATGAGCCTCTTCCTAACCCCTCGGGATACACAGGCATGATGTAATGTTTATATTTAATTCAAATATTCTATAGAGAAATTGGCTTTAGAATCATATTGATTAGTTTTGTACAACGTTTTATTTGCATTCACCTGTCCCGGTGATTGTAATTGAATTTTGCAAGTTAAATATGATGCAGTTTCGCCCGCGTAATAAGTGTTGTATAATCCCAAGTGAACATACTAACAAGATAAAAACTATCCTCTGTTCTTTCCAGGTTCTCAAACTATCTCATAACAAAATTTCATCTCAATCGGTTCAGCCCTTTAGTTGTAACAACGATTTAGTAAACACCTGGGAATTTCTGTAGTCATTACTTAATGACACAAATTAACGTACCTATGTTCTTCAGAGTAATTAGTACTTAGTGTTTATTACTCCTGGCGACGTGTTATGATATCTAATTGAGAACAGACAATAGTATATTTAGTCTAAGTATACTTACGTAATGTGATTTCATAATTCCAACCAAATTACTATAAAATTGGACAATTAATTGGGTTATAATTGTTTTCTTTAATATCTTGATAATCTTTTGACTGATGATTCCAACTTTAATTAAAATATGAATTTTAACAAATCTAAAGAAAATCATGATGTTCAAAAACGGCCAAGTGCGAGTCGGACTCGCGCACGAAGGGTTCCGTACCATTATCGCAAAAAAACGGCAAAAAATTCACGTCTTTTGTATGGGAGCCCTACTTAAATATTTATTTTATTCTGTTTTTAGTATTTGTTGTTATAGCGGCAACAGAAATACATCATCTGTGATTCAACTGTCTAGCTATCACGGTTCATGAGATACAGCCTGGTAACAGACAGACAGACAGACAGACAGATGGACCGCGAAGTCTCAGTAATAGGGTCCCGTTTTTACCCTTTGGGTACGGAACCCTAAAAAAGAAGTTTGAAATGTAGTCCTTCATAGAATAATTTCGTCACATATGTTTTGAATTCATAAGTCAAAACCTTTGAATGCGACTAAATGTTTGTCCCCGACTGTCTTTCGAAGATCTTTGGCAGTCATTACCATTGCAGTAGTCAGAAGCCGTAAAATCTGACGCCAGTCTTACCAAGGAGTATCGTGATACCCAGTTACTGGGTTAGGGAAGTCAGATTGGCACTCGCTCTGTGTGAAATAGCAGTACTCAGCTGAATCCCTTTTGACTGGAAGCCGACCATAACATAGTTGGGTAAAGGCTAGGCAGATTGATCATATTTTATTTAGATTATTACTTTTATGATACAAGCGTCAATCGCAGTTTAAACCTCAACTGCATTTCACCTAACAGAAGAATTTAAGTGATAAACTAATATTCGAATGTATAAGATTATAAAAAATGTTGTAAACTAAAAAGAGGTTAACTAGAAGAAAATAATGTTGTGTAGTCGCAGGATACATATTCACTTCTTAATCAGTCGGGATTTTGTATTTTTTAAATTATTTCTTTTATTTTTAACTTTTTAGATATTTTTTTTTTTTCGAATTATTTTTAATCATATTATGTGTTATATATATTTGAAATCACCTCTTTACACTGAATTTGAATCTTATGTATGTGTGATCATTTCTGATCATTGCTGTTTCCATACTAACAATATGATAATTTCACTTGGAATGAATTTCTTTATAATTTTTTTTTCTGTTTCAAGACATAAAACATTCAAAAATTCCAAATGTACAAGTCCCCAGACGCATTTTTAACAAAACCGAAAAAAAACATAAAAATTACGATTACCTACTGCATTCTCTATTACGGGGAAATTTGTATCAAAAACAATGGTGAAAGAGCAAGACAGAGCTATGTAACAGGTAAACACTAGAAAATTAACCTGTACTTATCTCATTTGAAAACAATGACAAGTTACCGGTTTTGTGTAAGAGTGAGAAAGCGCTATATGATAGAAAGAGACAACCACCACTCCCCACCCCCGTATGTTATGCTCAAGCACTAGCGAAATATATTTTATGTGTTAGTTCTAGCATTCGCATTCGTGCTTTGAACAGAAGTGGTCGAGTAGTTTAAGAACGTAATTGTGATAATTTAAATTTTATAAAATGTCGATTCTGTGTTTTATAATCAAAGTGGTCGTGGTGCGGGGTTGTGAAATACTCGCAAAACAATTTTTCGCCGGCAAAGGTAAGTAGTATTTGTTTTCTAAATGTGTGTTTAATTAATTAAGTTAAATCACTACTTTGTCCTGAATAAATTATCATCTCAACCTAGATCCCATAAAAATGTGAATTGTTAATGGTTGTTTTTCGACGAAGTGATTGTGATTTGTGTCTGTAAACTTGCCCACGCAACATTTAACTTTAGCGCTAGGTTATTATTTTATTTTGTCTAGCCATTGCTGGGCAAAACCCTCCCCCCAAGTCCATGTAACATTGAAGAACAAAAAAATAATTAAGAAAAAAGAAACTAGTACTTTGCTCATGGCATCACTCTGTTGGCAATTTTTCTATAATTGGTGTTTGACAGTTTAATCAATTATTCTTGAAATTTAATATTTTAAGCCTTGACGTGAACCTATAAGGTTATTTGGGATCTATCAATTCTAACTTGAAAAACTATTCATGGGGTGCTTACCTGGGTTTTACGTGTAAATCCTACTTACTATTATAAACACAAAAGTTTGTGAGTATGGAGTTTGTATGTCATGCAAAAACTACTGAACGAATTTTGATGAAAATTAACAGAAATATAACTTATACATGAGAATAGCACATAGGCTATAGTTTATAAAGGTATTGGGAGAAGTACTAATTTCACACGGGTGGAGCCGCGGGTGGCAGCTGTTATTATAAATGCAAAAGTTTGGATGTATATTTGTTAATCAATTACGCCAGAATGGATCTCGGTGAAATTTGGCATAGAGAAAGATCATAGTCTGGAATAGTACATACAGTTGTTAACGACTCTTTGTGCCTATTGGCCTTGTATGTTCTGTCTCCTGCTTGAAAAACACTTTTCATGCGAGCGAAGACGCTGGCAGATGCTAGTTATGTTATTATAGCTAAAATATCTTAAAGTCAACCCTTCTATCGTGTTCGTATCAATACGTTAATACATCTGCACCCTAATTGCATAACACACTTTATCAGATTCCTTCACGTCTGTAGGATATTCGTGATTCATTGCTTCATATGTTTGCAAATTCTTCTGCTCGTCAACGTAAAAAAGCAATTGATACTGTTGAATTGTCAAAATTAGACGCATTGCGATTTATTGTGTGATGTAATTACCATACTCAAGGTCATACAAGATCTCCTAAACACCAATTTAAAAATAATCAAAACTAATTATATTTTCTTAGAACCGTCCGAATTGAAAGTAACTCGCGAGAGCGAGGAGCGGGCAATAAAAAAAGAGGAACAAATCGAAGAAGGTGAGTGAAATATTATTTACATGCGATATTTTTCTGGGCTTTTTTGATGTTTTCCTTTTTTCATGGAGATAATTTTTGGCTGCAAATCTGAATACTTTTTTTTTGGGAAATGCCTATCGTAATGCCCTTCCATTATTTATTTTTATTATTTCAACTTTAAAATAATAAAAATCTTCATTTTTTAGGCCCAATCGTAGTGAAAATAGCATGCGATCAGGAGTGGCAGATAGTGGAGCCTCTTAGAGAGGAGTTGGTAGAAGAAGCTGGTGAGTAAAATTTTAATGTAATTATGTTAATTACATTAAAATTTTACTCACCAGCTTCTTATTTATATTATATTGTATTTTTATATTCTTGAGATATTTTACATTTTTTAGGGAAACATCTTTCTAGATGGAGTGTTAAATAATAACTAATTCCAATAACTCTTTTGTAAATATAATAATATTATTTACTTAATTTTGATCGAAGAAGAGATTTCTTTTCATTTTGGCAAAGTAGTGTTAGGATATTCCTTCAGAAATTTTTCAGCAGCAGCCCAAGACTACTTAAATATAATTGTATGACAGACCTATATAAATGTATGTATGTAGTTCATGGAAGTAGATAGAACTACAGAACTGCAGCGATCCTTACTCCTTTTGCTACATTTTTATATCTAGTTATACAGTCACTCCTTAACACTAACTTGATAATAACTAAACTTACCTTCCTTTCCAACCGAAATAGACGTAGAAAGCGAGATACAGCCTGAGAAAGAGGCAGAGCTGTCAGAACCCCACAAGGACGACCCGAATCTCGAAGAGTTATTGCGAATCGACGAGCAATACTTACCGCTGTTGACACTGGTAAGCAATTTTATACATTACGACGATGTAGTAGAAAAGGTTTTCCATAATAACCAACATTAGCAAGGTTTACCTTACCTTGACTATACTGTTATTGTCTGACGAATATTGCCCATGCACATCTTGCATCAAAATAGGTGAACCCTTAAACTTAGTCATGTCATCATTGACATAATTTCAGCCAAAAAACGTCCTTAATAACTACAGGTTCTGTGCTTCTCGCATCCAACGCCCACATAAAGTATTATCTTTGCTTACAGCTAGAACAGTTTTCCCTGGGGGAAAACATCTTAGAGTTTAACAGGAAACTGTTAAACTTTGAGACTAGCGTGTCCTCAATGTGCCCCGACGAAGCAAGTTTGCAGTGAGTAATCTTATTTACTACTTCTAGTTGTTATTTACTCGTAGTTATAAATGTTTCTTCCCGCCACGCCACCAAATTTCTGACACAGCATAGATAAAATATTTACATTAAATTAGCATACTTCAGTTTCTCAAAAGATACCTATCAACGCATCACAAACAAAACGCAAGTGATATGATTATTGGCAGTTGTTGATTCACTAAATCAATGACTAACAGTTCCAGTAACAGGCCTTGGTGACTTATGACTAAAATTCTCCCTTTATGTCCAGCCAAGCCTTCGCCACATTCCGGGCCGCCGCCCTGCTAAGCGCAGCCACGGCTCGCAAGCTTGCTGCCGTAGGAGCGGCCTGCACTCGACAGCATCGACGTAAGATGACTGGAGCCCTACTCGAGGTCATGCTCGAGACTTTTGCAAGTGAGTTTATGATTTTAAGTGTTTTATATAGTGTTGCATTTGTTAGTGTCGAAAGTATCCATACACCTTCACCTACAAAAACCTAGAACACCATGGATGCCGCAATTGGAGTAGCTACTTACTGGGTGACGATCATCATCTGATCATCTTCATAACGTTTGTTCTTCGGATGCAGCTGAATCAAATGCAGCGACTGCCTATCTGTTACTGAATACACTTTGCAATAAAATCATCATTCTCTTGCAACTCAACACAACAAAATAATAATTATTTAGGTTACATTGCTAACATTTCGATTATTGTTGCTTACAGAACTGGATGTCTTGGAGTGGACTGCAGACCTGGAGTGCTTGATTAACGCAGCTAACTTATTAGGAGACTATTTTGCAGGTATTTTATAAAAAACCTCTCTTTATTTATTTAATTTATTAAGGATTATCAAGGAGGGGTACAAAACTAAAAAAAAATGCACACTCATTAATAAAAGGTAACCACAGCTTATACATTTAATTTAATCATTCAAACATGGTATGGACCATATTTGTTATTAGAAGAACCTTTTAGTGTTAGTAACATTTGACAATACAAATAAACATACAATTAATAAAAAACTTTTTTGAAAAAAATACTACCGACTTCCAAGTAAGAAAACTAGAAAGTGAAAAATAACTTTATTTTTGGAAGTCGGTGTCTGTGGTAGGTACCAAATTTTTAAGTTATGGACACCGACTTCCAAAAATAAAGTTATTTTTCACTTTCTAGTTTTCTTACTTGGAAGTCGGTAGTATTTTTTTCAAAAAAGTTTTTTATTTTTCACTTTTTAGGGTTCCGTACCCAAAGGGTAAAAACGGGACCCTATTACTTTAACTCCGCGGTCCGTCTGTCTGTCTGTCTGTCTATCTGTCACCAGGCTGTATCTCATGAACCGTGATAGTTAGACAGTTGAAATTTTCACAGATGGTGTATTTCAATTGCCGCTATGACAAATACTAAAAACAGAATAAAATATTTTTTTATGTGGGGCTCCCATACAACAAACGTACGTCACACATGATTTTTTTGCCGTTACTTGCGGTAATGGTACGGAACCCTTCGTCCGCGAGTCCGACTCGCACTTGGCCGGTTTTTAGTTGTACCTACCTAATAGGGAAGTAGTTAAGTAAGTACCTATAACGACAGAATAGATTACCCGAATAACATGAAACTTGAATATAACCGGTTAAATGAGAGACCTGCATACCCCTTTCGAGCGTACTGGCGTGATGTTATGTTACGAAATGGTATAAACATTAAACAGACATGCGATTGCAGCAATCCCAAAAGATTTGCCTTTATTTATTGAAGAGTTCTGTTGTATATCTCCGAAGTTCTTCATCAGATCTTCACCAAATTAAAATGGGACCAATTTCGGAATATACTCTTTCAAACAAAAAAAGAATTTTCAAAATCGGTCCACAATTGACGGAGATATCGGTGAACATACATAAAAAAAAAAAAAAAAAAAAAAAAAAAACATACATAATGTCGAACATAGAACCTCCTCCTTTTTTGGTAAGTCGGTTAAAAATAAACAGCGGCAGTTGATAATTGAAAATACTAACGACAATAAAAAAAATAATTAATAACTTAGATTATAAATGTCAAAAAGAGCAATAAAAAATACAAATATACAGAGAAATAAATAAATATAATAGACAACATAACAAAAATAAACAATAACATTTTGTATTAACTGGAATTCAAATAATAATATCAACAATATATATATATATAATAATATGGTTGAGCGATTGAATTCTGCGCTGCGTGTCGCGGGTTCGATTCCCGCACGGAACAAATATTTGTATGACCTACAGATAGTAGTTCCGGCTCTGGGTGTTGTGTTTGTGAGTTTATATGTTTGTAAACGCACCCACGATACAGGGAGAAATTCCTAGTCTGGAGCAAAGATTTTTTTTAAATAAAAGAGAAAGAGAATATTATCATCAACATTTTTATTAAGCAAGTTGTTGTTTGTCAACTCTTAAAATTAGTGAAATTAAACATGTCAACATAAAAAATTAGCCACATTAAACATGCCAACATTGAAAACAAACTATAATAGTTAAGAAGAACGGAAAAATCACAAATCATAATACACGAAATGACTTATCATGATCATAATATTATTAAAATCAACATTATATTAAACACTTAATGATATAAATAACACATTTAGTGTTTAATATCTCTTCAAAGTTAAAGTGAACAGGCTTCCTCTGGGTAAACTTACTCCATCGACGACTTTGCCTCTGTCACATCTTACCTAGACTAGAGTCAAGAACTAAACAAATTTAAACATAAAAAATAGAAGTTATACATTAATTTTGATTCAAAGTGATACCTGATGTACCTGAAAGTGGTTATATAATTTCTTAATAAAAGAGTGTCGTGATTTATATCGATGTCAGCTTTTCGGAATTTCGCATTGTCATATTTAATCTTACTGACGAAGATATCATTCTGAATAAATTATTGACAGATTTATTATGTGCCTGTTCAATTTTAAATCTTTCTTACAAATCTTATGTTTCATTTCAGAGGTGCGAAAGAGCCCGGCGTACAAGTGGACTAATCGCCACACATTAGCCGGGCCTCTTCTACAATACATGCGCGCCCTGCTGCGTAGTCATGACTCCAGGGCACACAGATGTCTGTCCGCACAGGTACGTACCAAATATCGTCTGCAATGTATAAATAAATTCGAATGGTCCAAACGGAGCCCTATTGCTGTCACTCACGTGTTTCTCCGTCTGTCTGTCCGTTCTCTGTCACACAAGTTTTACAGCCAAACGGTTGGAGCTGCAGTTTTCAAATTTTCAATCTGCGATACAGCTAAAGGGGGAATATCATTGTTTAGAACTCGTTGAGTAGATTATTGGGCCGGTTTTTTTTCTGTAATAAATTAATAAAGTGTAGAATTAAGAAATGAAATGAGTATTACAGTCAAAAAATTGCAACTCTTTTTCAGAAGTGATAAACAGATCACTAGAATCACTAGTCAGGGTTTGGGGTTAATAGTAAAACCATTATCAGTTATTAGTCAACAACTTAGTAGTCAACAACTTAGTTAGTAGACAACTAAGTTGTTGACTACTAACTGATAATGGTTTTACTCCACATGGTTTTACCATTATCAGTTAGTAGTCAACAACTTAGTTGTCTACTAACTAAGTTGTTGACTACTAACTGATAATGGTAACAACTTGTGCTAGAGTAAGACTGCCCGACGCGCACCACTTAGGTTGCACTCCACATTTATTAGGATATCACATCTTGTAGTTTTCTAGATCGATGTATCTAAAATAAATATTGCTAATTTTACCCAATTTTCTTCCAGCTTTACCAGAATTTTGATGAACTCCTCTCCGTCCTAGGAGATGTGGTTTTTGGTCTGTCGATATCGATACGATATCGACTTAAATCAACACCACAGAAGAAAAATGTGTGGTTGCTGCACTGCATGTATACTTACGCGCCATAGATACTACATCTTTGGCGCGTAAGTATCAGGCGGTGACGGATGCAGCAGCTACGCGGCGTGGGGGGAGCTTTAATTTTATTTTATTAGTATTTAATTTAATTAGTTTTTAATTTAATTCATTTTTAATTTAATTAGTTTTTAATTTAATTCATTTTTAATTTAATTAGTTTTTAATTTAATTCATTTTTAATTTAATTAGTTTTTAATTTAATTAGTTGTTTGTAAATTCGTTTTTAATTTAATTAGTTGTTTGTAAATTCGTTTTTAATTTAATTATATTATTAGTTTTAAATTACATTTAAATGGTTATTTAATTTTATTAATCCTTGTGTAATTTTGTAATCATTTGTTAATTTTTTGTATTTGTTTTATTGTTTGCACACATTTGCTGTGTTTTAAATAAATTATTATTTTCTATCTATTTCTATCTTATTTTTTTTGTTTCACCTTTCACTCATTCTATCACTCATCCACTCGTTCAAAAATATACATTTTATAGTTTTGAAATGCTTAGCTATGCAACCTATTTAATAAATAAATCTTAAATTAATCTTTCAGGCTTGGCTATTCTTCACATGTTTCTTGCCCTTAAAATCTTTGATCAACAGTAAAATTATAAAAATTGCTTGATTTTACAATGCAAATGTGTAACATAAGTAATAAAAACATTAAAAAAACTTCTTAACAAAAAAATTATACAGACTTCCAAAACGAAAAATAACTTTCTTTTCGGAAGTTAGTGTTTTTGCAACCTATTTGTTTTCGTTATTGACAAAAACAACAACAACCAAAACAAAATCGATCCATAATTGGGTTGTTGAATTTAAAAAAAAATACGATTTTTAAAATTTATTTTGAAACTTTACATATCATAAATTATATTGTCGTTGCAAAAATCTCTTAAATATTTTTTTTCAATTTATTATAAGCAATTGAAAATCGATAAAATTTTAAAAAGAACCACCTGTCTACGAACGGGCCATGATTGGTCGCCATGTTGGTGACGTCATAACGTTCAAGGAATTTCACCATAGTACAGTGTCAAGTAAATTGACTAAAAATATCCGAAAATTAGTGCAAAAATATTATTTATAACAGCAAATTTTATTTAGACATGTGTGATAAAGGATTCATAAAGGCAAATTTCGAAAAGATATCCATCTGATGGACGATTTGGAAAAATTGAGCATAAGTAAAGTAGTCGTAATGAATATTACGTGATAGAGGACCGCGACCGGTGTTTGTCATTGTTGTTCATTGTACACATTACATTTAGAAACATAATTGTCATAATGTAATTGTTGTTACATATGGGTAGGTGATATTCGTGTAAAATAAAAAGCTAACAAACACGATTGGTGCGCAACTTCGACTTTAGATATCAAAAAACTTCATAGGTACCACTAAATATTATACAACCCGAAATCTGTGGAGCCTTTATTTTTATTTATTTTTTGCATAACATCCTTAAAATTTTCGGTATTTTTAATTATTTGCATATCCCTTTATAATATTAAACACAAATATCTATATAATATAATTACAAACACTAAAAAACTTCGTAGAACAAAAACGTGAAAATATTAATTCGGTACATTTTCAAATATCTCTTAAATGCGTCGACCGATTTTCACAATTCAAACAGAAATATTAGTTTTACGCCTATATCCGTCATTTAAAATTAAAATAATGAATATATCTCCATAAACAAAAAATCATGTTTTCAAGTTACGTAATTATACAAAAATGTCAACTTTGCTCGAAAGTTCCCTTAAAAATTTACTTTTCTCAATCTTTAATGATCAAATTAAGAAATTAATCAGAATCTAATACTAAATTAGAACAAGATAACAACATAATTAACATATTTTAATTGGAATCTAGTTAGACATAGAACATTTCTCAAAACTTTAGTACAGTTTGCTAGGTTGGGTATTGCGCGAATCACACAGTATTGGGGAGATATTTGTAATATTCGTACATAATGATGCGAAGCAAGCACGATAACTTTTAAGGTTCGATATTTATGATCAATGTATTCGATATTCATCAATATATTGACGATAATAACAAGATGGAATTGGTTATAAGTCAAAACACAGTATAAGCTATGTGCCACAATGAGTAGAAATGAACGTTGTGACGTCACACGGGCTCGGCTTTGTTCGGAAAACTGTCGGGGTGTTTTCAGTACTGGATTCAAAAAAATATTTTCGATTGGATTTTACTTTGTAATTACAATGAAAAAAAAAAAACTAAAAATTGTTTTGTATGAAAACTTATATATGATCTTTCCATTTATTACAAAAAAAAAGTTGGTTCAACAAACCAATTGACGGAGTAATCGGTGAACATACATGAAAAAAAACATACAGTCGAATATAGAACCTCCTCCTTTTTGGAAAACTGGATAAAAATAATAGAGTACCCACTTATTAGTAAATCGCTATTGGAATACAAACTTATAAGTATGACGGCGTTTACGTCAAACGTCAGGTTGACAGGACTGTCGATGTCAACCTAGCGAAGCGTCATTGTCGATGGTAGTGGGGCGGCCATCTTAAACTCACTTTTGAACGAGATGGCGCCCGCGCACCACGCTTGTGACGAATCGCACAGAATCTTCGCCATCACACTATTTCAAGATTTAATTAAGTTGATTTCGTATAGTAGTAATTGCTAAATATCTAATTACATTGTGATTCCTGTGAATACTGATTAAAATACGAGTACGTCGATTGTGATCTGAAGCCATTTATTCCTATTTCCGTACCTACCCACCCACATAATTAAAAGAAGATGAATTCTGGTGAAGGGCCTCCAGGCCGTCCTGGCTCTACAAGTATAAAACAGCATAAGTAAACAAACTTTCACATACATACTTAGAATTTCTATGATGTTTGTGAACTGAGGGAACCTACTTATGAAGTATGTATGCGTTATTATTATAAGCATACAAACTTTATACACAAGCCTTTAGTACACAAGACATCATAAAAATCATAATCCTATAGGTACTATTAAACGAGCAATATATGTATATATGTATAGAATAATCACGTTTTCAAAAACGGCTCAAACGCTTTAGATAAAATTTGCAAAATAGGGGTTTTCAGGGTTGACAAATTGATCTAGCTAGGTTTCGTATCCCGGAGAATTCGAAAAAAAAGAAGAATTTCTCTATTTTCCAAGGTCACCCAAGTACTGCAGACTAAGGGTGGGTTCACATTCGGCCGGACCGAAAGTTTTACCGGAACGACAAAGGTGTCGGAAGCAAAGTGGCATATGTATTTCAATAGCGTTGTTCACATTAGGGCGACCCGATAAAACTGTCGGCGACGACACATTTACCGGATATTCAGCCACGATTTCCCTCGGGTCGGATATAATATTGGCATACTGCTTTGTATAGTGCCGTTAACACTTGTCGGCTCGTAGCGCAATACAATCTCTGAATCTTGTATTTTGTGCTCTTACGCTTCCTTTAACTTACTCAAAATAAATCAAAGGAACGAATAGACATTCTAAACTAATTACTAATTGTAGATCTTTCGCTCATCACTTTTTAAATCGCTTATTAACGTTTGAAATGTTCCAACATCATTACGGCGTGGCATTGTTGCCACGGTTACCTAGCCTAAGCTGGGAACAAATTATCGGACGCGGTTGACAGATGCAACTTATCTTGTAAATAATAATTATAAGTAATGAAATAAAAATAATATTATAATAAATAATAATTTGATAAAAAAAGAATCAGATTGGCTACCTACGGGGCACGCAGAGAACGTTCTCAAAAAAAAAAAAATGCAAGACGAAAAGAAGAAGAAACGAAATGGAGTAACGTGGTCGCAGCTAACCGCTAAGAGCGATCTTTGTTCCTCGCAAGACTGTAGAGACCAGAAACGGCTCCGACTGCAACTTCTGCAAACCTGTAGTGCGCACACCCAAATAAAAAAACCGGCCAAGTGAGTATCGGGCCACGCGCAGTAATAGGGTTTCGTAGTTGCATAATCATGCGGCCTAAGAAGAGGGATTTTTGTTGTTACATGAACATTGAAACGGTTTCAGCGGCTCACGTCTAAAAACGGGCCCACATAGGACAATGGTAACTGAAGAAGGAGTTTTAAAATCTAACTTCACAAGAGAAATTAGAATAGTATATTATGCAATCAGTGAATAAAGGACGGATTTAAAGCGAGGGCCATAGATGAATCACGAGCAAGAGAAGGATTCTAACGACTAAATAACTGTCGATCCTGTCGACTCCTTTGAAA
The DNA here is from genome assembly GCA_945859665.1 of Anorthoa munda. Classification (NCBI taxonomy): domain Eukaryota; kingdom Metazoa; phylum Arthropoda; class Insecta; order Lepidoptera; family Noctuidae; genus Anorthoa; species Anorthoa munda. Next base: position 21,453,808 of record OX243915.1, read on the forward strand.
AAGGAGGATCCTCCGACCAGACGTTGTCTGGTCCGGGCAACTACCCAACGGTTGATGTTGGACTTATGTATACGTTCAAATCGCGCCGAATACTTTGATTGCGCGATGCAGGAGATGTGTGACGTCATTAGTTCATAAGTGGCGGCGTTGATGCCGCTACATACATATCATAACCTCGAAAACAAACATCATATACATATATATATATATATTAACTACATCGGCAATAGGGTATTTTAGGGTGTTTCATACTTTTCTTTCTAAAATCGTTATTTTCATCTAACTCAAATCTATACCCGACTGCCGAAGGAGGGTAATGTTTTTTAACTTTTTAACTCAAACTCAGGAACTTTTAAAGATATTAAGTTAATTAATTCGACACAGTCTCAATTATTTCGAAACACAGTAGTTCGACTACTCATTGCTTCGACAGAACATATATTCGACTAGCATTAGTTCGACAGATTATAATTCGACAACACACATCTTCGAAAAACACTACTTCGACAGAACCCTACTTCGATATGCACTTGTTCGGCGGATCTTTATTTCGACGGAACATACCTTCGACATAATACTGCTCTGAAATGTGACAATACGATCACGTGTCGGAGTTTCGGACTAAATTGAAGTGGCTGCCGATTCGGCGTCGTCGAGATACCCATATCCTATCTCTTCTCTATACTATCCTACACAATCCTAATTCTCGTCAATACCTTCGTGAACGCTTTGAGTACTTTTCCCGAAGGGTAAACTCTGTCGCACTTCCACTTCTCTTCTCCTTCGTACCCCACACGTCACACTTCCAGCCGCTATGATGGCTCGTTCTCTGTTACTGCAGTGCGTCTCTGGAACTCTCTACCACATTCCCTACGCGAAAGCCTTTCTCTGAATGTCTTCAAGATGAAAATCAAGGATCATTTTCTTTCGGAATGACATAATATTAGTATATGTAAATCAAATTTATTATCACCCTATGTTGTATATGTATTTTTTTGGTGTACAATAAATAATTGAGAATAATATTTGAATTTCGCTATAAGGTACCTAAAAGGTACAAAATAAAAACATAAATAATAATCAATTATGTTTTTTAATTATAATGTCACAAATCTTTGTACAGTTTAATCATTTCTTCAGATTTAATCAGCGATAATTAGCTATGTACATTGTACTTAAATAACAAATATACTTAACTAACTTAAATAACAATATAACAAATGTACTTAAATAATAATACTTAAATAAAAAAATATAAACTAAGCCGAAAAATAAACATTTCTAAAATATGGCATCGAAACACTCCTCCACATCGCTGTCCAATGGTATTGTGCCCAAAAGACTGGCAACATCGCCACGATATTATGGCAATGCTTATCCTCTGACCAAGGTAAAAGGCAACTTTTGGGTCACGTGAAGTGTCAACTAGGCGTTTACGCAGATCTTTGAATAATGGGTGAGCACTAAGACCCCACGGACCAAAAGTTTCAACCCCAAACGGCTCGAAAATATAACTACCGATGAGGTTATTATATTTCCACCACTTGAGGATATCTGCAGTCGTAGCGGCAGCGCCAGCACAGCACAACGAGGTGGGAACATGAGATGGCGCAAGAGTATCGCCGCAAGTCGCGTCCCACACTAAAGGCCTACCCATCTTCCATGGAAATAAAGTCCTCGGACTCGCACTTGACTGGTTCTTTTTTTTTTACGTAATGTCTCGCAGGCTTTGGTAGCCTTTTTGACTCCTACAGACTCGAATAACCCAGCCTTCAAGAAGTGTTACCATTACATAAATTGTACATGCTGAAATAAATCGGAAAGCCTGATTTTCAGGCGAGAGTAGAGTAGCTTCGCGCATGCAAAAAATAATAGGCAAGAAGGTAGTGTAGTCGATCATACTCGATTTTTTTCGAAAGTAATATGTTTTTCGGCAATAAATGTATACGGGCCTCATTATCCTAATGTGCCCAGGGCCTCCAATAGGTTAAAGACGGCCCTGCCTCATCGGTTTTGTTTTCTTTCTTTTGGATTGGTCACTGGCTACCTACAACTTTTTGATAGCTTCATATAAAGCGAAATTCAATTATTATTGTCACATTTCAGAGCAGTATTATGTCGAAGGTATGTTCCGTCGAAATAAAGATCCGCCGAACAAGTGCATATCGAAGTAGGGTTCTGTCGAAGTAGTGTTTTTCGAAGATGTGTGTTGTCGAAGTATAATCTGTCGAACTAATGCTAGTCGAATATATGTTCTGTCGAAGCAATGAGTAGTCGAACTACTGTGTTTCGAAATTGAGACTGTGTCGAAATAATTAACTGTCAAAGTTCAGAATGACACTCTTAATTCACATATAGCCATGTCAGTAGCATTTTTCACATTTTATTTTTAAAGAAGTGTTATTTTTGAATCCAAAATAAACACCTAATTCAATGGTTCAATGGCAGTTTGTTGTTTTGTTTATTATTATCTATACTATACTTTAATATTATAAAGCTGACGAGTTTGTTTGTTTGTTTGAACGCGCTAATCTCAAGAACTACTGGTTGGAATTGAAAAATTATTTTTGTGTTAGATAGTCCATTTATCAAGGAAGGTTATAGGCTACACAACATCATGCTACGCCCAATAGCAGCGGAGCATAAATTAAAAATGTTTCAAAAACGGGCAAAATCATTCTTTTTTGAGAGCTTCCGTTGTTTTTTTTCCGTATTTCCGATAAAGTTACTTAACCAGTTGACGGGAGCGAAGCCGCGGCGGACAGCTAGTTTTTAATATTTCCTTATCTGGGGCAAGAAAACATATTAATGCCAAAAACTATTGTAATTTTTAAATTTTTAACCAACTTCCCAAAAAGGAGGACGTTCTCAATTCGGAAGTTTATATATATATATATTATGTATGATCGGGCATAACTCCGTCATATATAAACAGATTTGCAAAATTATTTTATTGTTTGAAAGAAGTTTACGATTATTATAGTATTTAAATTTGGTATACATCTGATGAAGAACTTCGGAGATATAACACAGAACTCTTCAATAAATGACGGCAAATCTCTCGCGATAGCTGCAATCGTATGTCTGTTTATTGTTTACACCATTTCATAACAGTCAATCACGCCAGCATGCTCTAAACGGGTACGCAGATGAGTACAGTTCACCCTGGTACACTCTCATTCCACCGGTTATGTTCAAGTTACATGTTATTAGGGTAATCTATTCTGGCATCACTGTGGGTATTATAGGTACTTTACTATATAACTTGTCCATTATGTTCCACTAAAAAGTGAATAATTAAAAAATAAAATCGACTTCTAAAACAAAACACTACAAATCGAAAAATAACTAGTCGGTGTCTAAAAAAGCGAAAAACAGTTGGACCATACTTCTGAAAAAAAGTTATTTTTTGATTTGTAGTATTTTGCACTTGCTCCACAAATAAATCATTTAATGCAAAGATCGGTAAATAGCATTACACTTTTTTTTAATTCGTGGGTACCTTTTCACAAAAAAAAAATTTTTTTGAAGGTATTCGTAATAAAGTGTTCTTTTTTCAACGCCATATTGGTACTCTTCCATTTCTCCTCAATCTGCGCAACGGAATGTCCGTTACTTACAGAAACAGTATTTCCTTAAAATAGTTTAATTCTGGTGGAATATGGATGATAAGTGTAAAAACTAGGAAAGATTGAACTCGTTATAGGTAGGTTAATAATTAAAATTATAAAACTGTTGTAAATTACGATTTTTGTTGGAAATATTTATGAAACGTGTTCTATGGTGACGCCATTTTTACTGTAGTCTAGTCGTGTGGAATAAACAAGATTTATAAAAGAGAACCTCATATTCATGCAATCGATGCAGGTGGGTGAATTATTCTTTACATGTTGTCGAGGTTGGCCCGTGGATGCATCTTAGACATGAATTTTCCCCAATGTTAACGCAGTATTGGCCATGCACCCACTGGAGCCAGAATATCAATATCGAACCTCATTTTGGGCAATTTTGTTTACTATTTCAGTTATGAAGAAATTCTAGCCATATTTTTTTTTTGTAAAAATATTTTTTTAAACATCCAAGTCGTTTTGGAGGAGTATCCAAATGTAGCGAAATAATATCGTGTTGTAATTTTATTTTAAAGCAATACAATACGTTACAAGAAAATACCGTGTTTCACGATTGATGTAGGTACTTACATGATTCAATAAAAAATAAAAAAAAATCCAAACTTTTAACCTAGTCGTTACTAAGGAGTAGAGTTTAGAAAGTAACCGTTTTACGGTATTAAAGAGGAGCAAGACCCTTAAGATACCGAGATTCTTCCATGCCTCTGAATGCACGTCATGCCGTTGGTCATCATTTGTACATGTTTGGCAGTCACAAGCCAGGCAGTCTGCCATTAGTCTTCCCAAAGGGGTATCGTAATTATCCAGTTATTGAATTATACATTCAAAGAAACTGTACACCTGAGCCACGTCATTCTGTTTTCAAAAATAGTTATTTATTTGTTCCTGTGGGATTTGTCTTTTCGGTAAGAACGCCATGTTTATTACCATGATTCATGTTAATTTTTTTATAATAATTATGAGTTGCAACTATGCGTTTCAAAAAGCACTATTTTGCATGCCTACATAATTAGGGCTTGTACCCATCACCACGCCACGATGTCATCAACATGGAACGGTGCGGTGTCGCCGTGCGGTGCATTGATTGTGCTTGTGAATATTTAATGTTATTAGCGTTAATCTTCAATTGTTTCAGATATCGATCTACTTTCGTACGATATGAAATTCGTTTTTTCAACATTCTGGCTGACTTCTCTAATTTGGACACGTATCGAATCCACCTCTTGCGTGGTCTCCGTGATCGCTTGGAGTATCTGATTGAAGGTGGAACGCTAAGTGAAAGCGTTTCGGAGGAGCTCGGCGATTGTTTGCGCATATTGCGGGAACAGTACGATAATCATCACGTGCGATTAATTCGTACGTATAACGCTGTATAAACGACCACGGGCACTACGCCCACTATTTATCTCTGAATAATTTTGGCTGCAAAACTGAATCTAATTTATTTTGGTAAAAGCCTTTTTTTGTGTGTTACTCAGTTACCCGCTGGTCATGCTTGTCTTTAGTTTATTTTTATTATTCCAACTATAAAATAATAAAAATCTTCATTTTTTAGGCCCAATCATAGTCAAAGTTAGATGCGAGAAGGAGACGCACATAGTGGAGCCTCTTAGTGAGTTGGTAGAAGGAGCCGGTGAGTGAAATTTTAATGTTATTTACCTAAATATTATTTTTATAACCTTGAGACATTTTACATTTTTTAGGGAAACATTTTTGTAGATAGTGTTCAAAAACAACTAATTCCAATAACTATTTGGTAAATATAATAATATTATTAACTTTATTGTGATCGATAAGATTTCTTTTCATTTTGGCAAAATAGTGTTAGGATATTCCATCAGAATTTTTTCAGCAGCGGCCCTGAGTCTACGTTTATGACTTAAAATAATCAAATCTAATTATATTTTCTTAGAACCAGCCGTTTTGAAAGTAACTCGCGAAAGCGAGGAGCAGGAAATAAAACAAAGAGGAACAAATCGAAGAAGGTGAGTGAAATATTATTTACATGCTATATTTTTCTGGGCGTTTTTTTGAGGTTTTCCTATTTTCACGGAGATAATTTTTAGCTGCAAATCTGAATATTTTTTTTTGGGAATTGCCTATCAAAATGCCCTTCCATTATTTATTTTTAGTATTTCAACTTATAATAATAAAATCTTCATTTTTTGGCGCAATAATAGTGAAAATAGCATGTGAGAAGGAGTGGCAGATAGTGGAGCCTCTTAGAGAGGAGTTGGTAGAAGAAGCTGGTGAGTAAAATTTTAATGTAATTTACTTATATTGTATTTTTATATTCTTGAGATATTTTACATTTTTTAGGTAAACATTTTTCTAGATGGAGTGTTAAATAATAACTAATTCCAATAACTCTTTTGTGAATATATTAATATTATTTACTTAATTGTGGTCGAAGAAGAGATTTCTTTTCATTTTGGCAAAGTAGTGTTAGGATATTCCTTGAGAAATTTTTCAGCAGGGGCCCAAGTCTACTTAAATATAACTGTATGAAATACCTATATAACTGTACACCTTTATGGAAGTAGATAGAACTATAGGACTGCTACGATCCTTACTCCTTTTGTTTCAGTTACGTTCATATATCTAGTTAAACACCAACATGATAATAACTAAAGTTACCTTAACCGGAATAGACGTCAGACCACGGAGACTGAAAAAGTAGAAGATTTAACAGACAGAGCGTCATCTGTCACGGAGGACCCCACTCTCAAAGAGTTGTTGCGAGCAATATGTACCGCTGTTGAAACTGGTAAGCAATTTTATACATTAAGACGATGTAATAGAAAAGATTTTCCATAATTACCAACATTGGCAAGCTTTACCTTACCTTGACTGTACTGTTATTGCCTGACGAATATTGCCCATGTACATCTTGCATCAAAATAAGTGAACCCTCAAGCTTTATCATTTCATCATCAACATATTTTTAAGCCAAAAGACGTCCCGGTTGGAGTGTAGCCTTAGGGGCACTATGGCGCGAGGACTTAGAAAAATTATCGTTTTTTTTTTTCGTTTTTTGTAAATTTCCAATTTTCTTGCAGTTTCGGGTTAACCTTGACCATAAAAACCATTTAGGTTCTGAGATACATAGCCCTAAGACGAACCGTTTCCGAATTATGGTCCTTCGAATTTTATTATATATATATGCGAATATCTCGAAAACGGTGTGTCCTAGGCAAAAAATAACCAAAATTTAGCCCTCCCTGTAATACCCCCATGCTAGCGGCATCCCTACATGAATATTATACTACCATTTTGGAAATATAGACCGTTTTATACAAAACAATAAAATTCGGAGGCCCATAATTCGGAAACGGTGCGTCATAGGACCATGTGTTTCAGAGCTTAAATGGCTTCTATTTCTCGGGTTTTCTTACATCATCTCATGGTTATCGACTAGAGCAACAATTTCTTTCCTGAAAAGATTTTCATCCGAGCTACCATTTTGGATAATTATATAAAGCGTTTTATGCAAAATAAAATAAAATATCGGAGGCCCATAATTCGGAAATGGTGCGTCGTAGGGCTATGCTTATCAGACCCTAAATGATTGTTATGGTCAAGGTCAACCCGGTACTGCAATAAATTTGGAAATTTCGGAAAAAAAAATACATGAAATTTGACCAAGTCCCAAAAATTTTTTTATACCAAAAAAAAATTGATCTACTTCTTTACTTCTCATAGTGCCCCTAAGCGTATACTCCAACTCCTGAAACTTCGCCCCTAAGATGACCCATTGACCGACGTCCCTGCTCGACATATGCCCAAGCATCGCTAATAACTACCGGTCCTGTGCTTCTCGCATCCAACGCCCACATACAATATTATATTTGTTTACAGCTACAGCAGTTTTCCCTGGGGGAAAACATCTTAGAGTTCAACAGGAAACTGGTACACTTTGAGTATACCGTGTCTTCAATGTGCCCTGATGAAGCAAGTTCGCAGTGAGTAACCTTATTTACTACTTCTAGTTGTTATTTATTCGTAGTTATAAAAGTTTCAGCCCACTACGCCGCCAAATTCATGACACAGTTACTGTATTTCCTTTAAATTAGTATACTTCAGTTTCTGGAAAGATATTATCGACGCGTCAGAAACTGAACGCAAGTGATATGATTATTGTCAGTTGTTGATTCACTAAATCAATCACTGTAATTCATGCATTTATGTCAATTTTTCACAATGTTCCAGTAACAGGCCTTGGTGATTTATGACTAAAATTCTCCCTTTATGTCCAGCCAAGCCTTCGCCTCATTCCGGGCCGCCGCCCTGCTAAGCGCAGCCACAGCTCGCAATCTTGCTGCTGTAGGAGCGGCCTGCACTCGACAGCATCGAAATAAGATGAATGGAGCCCTACTCGAGGTCATGCTCGAGACTTTTGCAAGTCAGTTTATGATTTTAAGTGTTTTATATAGTGTTGCATTTGTTAGTGTCCGAAGTATCCATACACCACTACCATCAACCTAGAACGCCATGGATGCCGCATTTGGAGTAGCTACCTACTGGGCGACGATCATCATCTGATCATCCTCATAACGTTTGTTCTTCGGATGCAGCTGAATCAAATGCAGCGACTGAATATCTGTTACTGAATACACTTTGCAATAAAATCATCATTCTCTGGCAACTCAACTCAACAAAATAATAATTATTTAGGTTACATTGCTAACATTTTGATTACTGTTGCTTACAGAACTGGACGTCTTGGAGTGTACTGCAGACCTGGAGTGTTTGATTAATGCGGTTAACCTATTAGGAGACTATTTTGCAGGTAATTTATTTAAAATACCTGTCTTCATTTATTTATTAAGAATTACTAAGGAGGGTTAGAAAACTGTAAAAACTTTATATATACAAAAAATTTAACAGCATATCATTTGCCTGTAATGCACACTCAATAATAACAGGTAACCACGTAAGTTGTGGTTACATTTATGAGAATACACAGCTTTTAAAATTTATTTAATCATTCAAACAACATGGTCTATTATTTGTTATTAGAAGAACCTTATAATATAATATAGAAACAGTTGACAATACAAATAAACAAACAAATAAAAATAAATAGCGGAAGTAGATTATTAAAAATTCAATTCACAGTTAATCAAAATTGAACAAACAAATATAATTTTTTAATAATTTATATTAAAAATGCCAAACTAGAGCAAAAAACATTTCAAATATACAGATAAATAATTATATATAATTGACAACATAACAAAAATAAACAATAAAATTTAGTATTAACTGAAATTGAAATAATAATATCAACATTTTTATGAAGCAAATTATACATGTCAACTCTTAAAATTAGTTAAAATAATCATGACAACATTTAAAATATGCCGAATTAAACATGCCAATATTTAAAACAAATTATAATACTTAACCAGAACGGAAAATGAGTAGTAGCAGTAGTTTCGGAGCCTATTCGGAACACAAAAAAATCTTTCCTCTTTACAACAAAAAAATCTTTCCTCTTTAGAATAGATTAGTATTGATAAAAAAATAGAAGTTATACATTCATTTTGATTTAAAGTGATAAATCAAAAGTCCTCCTCCACCTGTAAGTGGTAATACAATTTTTTTATGAAAGAGTTAAGAGTGTCGTGATTTATATCGAGTATAGATTTGCAGCATGTATCATTGAACAATTTAATCTTTCTAAATAAGTAATTGACAAATTTATTATATGTCTGTTCAATTTAAAACCTTTCTTACAAATCTTATCTGTTTCATTTCAGAGGTGCGAAAGAGCCCGGCGTACAAGTGGACTGATCGCCACACATTAGCCGGGCCTCTCCTACAGTATATGCGCGCTCTGCTGCGTAGTCATGACTCCAGGGCACACAGATGTCTGTCCGCACAGGTACGTGCCAAATTCCGTCTCCAAACGGAGCCCTATTGCTGTCACTCACGTGTCTGTCCGTCGTCTGTCACACAAGTTTTACAGCCAAACAGTTGGAGCTACAGTTTTCAAATTTTCAATCTCAGATACAGCTAAAGGGGGGCTATCGTTGTTTAGAACTCGTTGAGTAGATAATAAGATGGCTGGTTCTTTTTTTCGTAATCAATTAATAAAGTTGTAGAATTAAGAAATGAAATGAGTATTACAGTCAACTTGACAGACGATCTTATAAACACTGAACATTTACAAAAATAACCTAACCTAAAGTTTGTCAGATAGATTAATAATCGCAAAATGTTGTTATCAGCATACGTAGGCTTACCACAGAGAAATAATTATCTGATTTTAAATTATCACGCAAATTGCAACTCTATTTCAGAAGTAATAAACAGTTCACTAAAATCATTAGTAAGGGTTTAGCGTTTATAATAAAATAACCATTATCAGTTAGAAGGCAACAACATTGTTAGTAGACAACAACTTGTGCTAGAGTAAGACTGCCCGACGCGCACCAATTAGGTAGCGCACCACATTTATTAGAATATCACATCTTGTAGTTTTCTAGATCAATGTATCAAAAATAAATATCGCTAATTTTACCCAATTCTCTTCCAGCTTCACCAGTATTACGAAGAGCTCTTCTCCGTCCTAGGAGATGAGGTGTTTGGTCTATCGATATCGGCTAAAATCAATACCAAAAAATAAAAATGTGTGGTTGCTGCACTGCATGCGTGTACGCGCATAGTATCTACGACGCGTGGTATCAGGCGGTGACGGATGGAGCAGCTACGTGGCGTGGGGGGACCTCTAATTTTATTTTATGAGTTTTTAATTTAATTCGTTTTTAATTCAATTAGTTTTTAAATTAATTCGTTTTTAATATAATTTTAACGGCAACTTAATTTTATTAATCCTAGTGTAATTTTGTACTTTTTTTTTTGTATTTCTTTTATTGTTTGTTATAATTTGCTGTATTTTAATTAAATTATTATTTTCTATTTTATTTTTTTGTTTCATCTTTCACTAATTCAATCACTCATCCAATCACTCGTTTAAATACTTTTTATAGTTTAGAAATGCTTAGCTATGCAACCTATTAAATAAATAAATCTTAAATTTATCTTACAGGCTTGGCTATTCTCAACATATTTTTGAACCTAGAAATCTTTGATCAACAATATAATGAACCGTCGTGCAAAGACGTGTAAAACAAGTACTGTGATTTTAAATTCTATCTTTGCGTAAAAAACAAACAAATTATAGAGTGAAATACCAGTGTATTTCACTCTATAATTTGTTGCCTTTTGAAACTGTTTATGTGATTGTGAAATCCGAACTAAAAATAATTTGTGGTAATCAAGTTATTCACTAAAACAAATTTAAATAACCAACTATACAGAAAAATCACAGTGTTGGGTAATTGGAAAGGACCGCGTTCTGTGTCGATCTGTGTCTCACCGTGACACCACGGCAGGCGATCGCAGCGGTAAGCCCCACCTACCAGCACTGTGTCGGACATTGAACGACTGCTGGAAGGGATCGCGTTCTGTGCTGATCCTTATATACAATCTACAACGGAGTGACGCGCGCCGTATCTGCTTCGCTTGTCTAAATAATTGATTCTTGTAATAGAGACATCACGCTTAGGTGTAAACAGTCTAAAGGTATTGGTAGTCATAGCAGTTGTAATGATAACTCATTTAACACCTCCTCAAGCACATATCTCTCGGACAGTGCACGGAGTTTGCCAGATTTTTCAAGGGCTTTGCTCAACCATGAAGTTGAGGAATGAAATTATCATTCTTAAAATGGACTTGGAAAGATCTCAAAATGAGGTGGATAATCTAAACTCAGAAAATCACACTCTACAGCAAATAATTACATCATAACAAGCTAAAATGGAAAATATAAGTTGTTATGTACGACTTCCTGCTATATAAGTAACAGCTTAGTATCCTGAAACGTAGTAAATCAATGAAGTCGAGGCCTAACGCAGTAAAGAAAACAGTAAATTTAAATTTAAATGAAAACTACAGCGAACTGAATTTCAACATTGAAAACACTATTTTGACTGCTGCTACACCTCCCATTGTAAGGCAAAGTGACACGAAATGCAAATCGCCACATCATTCTGAGAACATCAATAAGATAATCATCCTAAGTAACAACAAAATTAATTAAATAACTTCGATTTCAAATGATATTCTGCAACACAAGTCGGAAGTATGTCACTACCTAATGCCTCACCGTAAATTGGACCAGACGATGCATGATATAGAAACCAAATTACAATCATTAACCAAGAGCGACTTTTGTATTATATTAGTTGGCGAAAAAGACTTCAACACGAGCAATGACTACTTCGATATGATATTTGGAATACGATCATCTTTACATAAATTCAAACACACTAATTGTTATCTGTGCACCGACCTACAAATGTGGCAACTATGTAATTTTTTTTAATTGGAGGATAGAACATTTCAATAGTCTACTCTATCTCGATGGATTGGCTCACGAACATGCCTATTTTCTAGATTCTAACAGGAATTTGTTGTATGAATGGTCATTAGAGAGAATGGTTTAGTGTCCAGTTTGGCCTATTGAACATTGTATGGACAATGTTCAATAGACCAAACGGGACACTAAATAACAATGGCATGCGAACTATTTTTCAAGACCTAAAAGTTCTTATGCATGACATAAATCAGTATAGTTCAGAGTTTGTGGAAGCAGATATAACTACCAGTGCTCAAGCATATGAAGCTTAGTTTTTTCTTTAGTAAACATCTTTATATTATGCATCAGAATATTGCAGGTCTCATCGGAAAAGAACGACGTTTTATTTCGACGTTTTATAAGTGCCCATGTAGGCCTATGTGAAATAAAAAACATTTGATTTTGATTTTTGAACATAAACATTGAAGTCATTTGTATAACTGAGCATTTTATTATCTCTGAATATGAATAGTTCCTATCAATTGCTTTTATTTAACTACAATCTAGCTGCGATTTACGCGAGAAATGACAGTAAAAGATAGGTTCTTGTATATTGGTAAAAAAGAGTTATCAATGGAAGGAAATTACAGATATTAGGAAACTCTCAATTAGTGGCTTGTTCGAGAGTTACGCAATTGAAATGACACAACATAATACCATTATAGTATGTATTTATAGAATTCCAAATTCGAAGAATCTAAATACATTTTTTGAGCAGTTAGAAAAATTGTTTAAGTTTATTAATATAATATTTTTACCAATATTTTACAAGTCAAAACTGGAATAATTCATTTGAAATCTGATAGCTTATTTTGTAACGATTCCAACAACATAAGTTTTATGTATGGCCCCTATACAAAACTTTGGAGTTATCAGCGTTTTAATAACGCGCGGTGATGTCGCGTGACGTCAGCCGGCTGACCTGTAACCGAAGGGCGGATCGTGCGTTTTTGCCCGCAATCCACGAGTGGCAAACAGCAAAATAATTAATGCCTCTATTCCCCAAGGGAGTGTAATAAGAAGCCTCCTATTCCTTATTTATATAAACGACCTTCCAAAAACCATTGAGGGGCCATGCGTTTTGTTTTCCGACGAATTTCCATCCTTACTTCATACCGAAGCAATGATGGTTTAAGCGAGGACCTAACAACTACACTTAATAAAACAATAACTTGGATGAATGACCATAATCTCGAAATAAATTTCTCTAAAACTAATTTTAATTTGCATGTGCCCTTCGTGAAGTCAAAAAAAACACTAACCTTAAAACTGCACTTGTTGCCTACTATGCCTATGCATATGCGTGGCTCATTTATGGTGTAATATTGTGAGGAAACAGCACAGATGCATCAACACTTTTCACAATGCAAAAAAGACTCATAAGAATCCTGGTAAATATAGAAGATACCGATAGCTGTAAACCTCATTTCCAAGAACAAAAATTACTTACCCTCCCCTGCCTATAAATTCTGGAAATGTGAAAATTCGTTCGAAATAACCAACACTTTTACACGACAAGAGAAAATATACAATTAAGATACACAAACCTACCAAGCTCTAAGCTAAAAATGCACTCAACAAGTACGTTAGTAATTTTAATGAAAATATATAATAAATTACCAGAAATAAATAGGGAACAACAAAAATCTAATACATTCATTAATAAATTAAATCAATTTCTATTAACTAAATGCTATTATAATGTAAATGAATACTTAAATGACAAATTTTAAATTAAACTAATTGCAATCTAATAAATAAATAAATACTTAGTTAAATAAAAGCCCTCTTTCTCTCTCCTACTTTTGCAGTGCCCGACAGGGTCCACAATGGTCTAAATTTGTAACCTACCATCTAAGTTCACATGTGGAAGCAATAAATGTATTGAGTATTGAATATCTAAAATCCATGTGTCAATTATTCTCGATCGGTATCGTTTTTCGTTAGAATTTTGGTTTTTGTGTATTATTTCTGAGTGTTGACAGGAAAACAGTAACATCTCATGTATAAGATAATTCGTAGAGGTTCCCGTGAAATCTATACTAATAATCTATACTTCTATACTAATATTATAAAGAGGAAAGATTTTTTTGTTTTTTGTTTGTTTGTTTGTTTGTTTGTTTGTACCGAATAGGCTCCGAAACTACTCGACCGATTTAAAAAATTCTTTCACCAATAGAAAGCTACGTTATTCCTGAGTAACATAGGCTATTTTTTTATCCCGAAAACGGGTCCTGTGGGGTGGCCCACGGGAGCGAAGCCGCGGGCAACTGCTCGTTATTAATAAAACCTAATGATACAGAAAGCCTATCAGAATAGCTACTATAATAATACTCGTAAAACATCAAGCCGGTACCTATAAGCCACCGAAAACAACTTTTGTAGGGTGTTTAGTCTATACTATATACTATAATATTATAAAGAGGAAAGATTTTTTTGTTTGTTTGTTTGTTTGTTTGTTTTACCGAATAGGCTCCGAAACTACTGGACCGATTTGAAAAATTCTTTCACCAATGTAAAGCTACATTATTCCTGAGTGACATAGGCTAATTTTTTATCCCGAAAACGGGTCCTGTGGGGTGGTCCACGGGAGCGAAGCCGCGGGCAACAGCTAGTAATATTATAAAGAGGAAAGACTTTTTTGTTTGTTTGTTTGTTTGTTTGTTTGTACCGAATAGGCTCCGAAACTACTGGACCGATTTGAAAAATTCTTTCACCAATAGAAAGCTACATTATTCCCGAGTAACATAGGCTATTTTTTAATCCCGAAAACGGGTCCTGTGGGGTGGCCCACGGGAGCGAAGCCGCGCGAAGAATCGGTAGAATCAATATTTTATAACATGTAAATTTTTTTTAACGTTCAAAAGTGCCGCATAATGGCCTAGTTGAAATAAATACATTTGATTTGATTTGAAGCAGCTAGTAAATTATAAAGTTTTCATGCGGTGTATGGCCGAACTTCAAGCTGGAAAGCTGATATCCAACTTCGAAGATAGTACAGCAGATTTTACTAGTAAGTAACTGTTGAAAGTTGCACTAAACGTTAATGACAAAATATGGTTGGATTAATACATTCAGGGAGCAAAATTTTCGAACTAAATATTACTTACAAAATATTTATTTACCATTTTTGAGATTATGCTAAGATTAACAAATACCGTTGTTGTTTTAGCGCGACTTAACAACGTTGATAGTTAGGCGAAAACAATTAATGTAATTTATTGCGTATTACGTCTGTCTGTCTGTCTGTCTGTCTGTCTGTCTGTCTGTCTGTCTGTCTGTCTGTCTGTCTGTCTGTCTGTCTGTCTGTCTGTCTGTCTGTCTGTCTGTCTGTCTGTCTGTCTGTCTGTCTGTCTGTCTGTCTGTCTGTCTGTCTGTCTGTCTGTCTGTCTGTCTGTCTGTCTGTCTGTCTGTCTGTCTGTCTGTCTGTCTGTCTGTCTGTCTGTCTGTCTGTCTGTCTGTCTGTCTGTCTGTCTGTCTGTCTGTCTGTCTGTCTGTCTGTCTGTCTGTCTGTCTGTCTGTCTGTCTGTCTGTCTGTCTGTCTGTCTGTCTGTCTGTCTGTCTGTCTGTCTGTCTGTCTGTCTGTCTGTCTGTCTGTCTGTCTGTCTGTCTGTCTGTCTGTCTGTCTGTCTGTCTGTCTGTCTGTCTGTCTGTCTGTCTGTCTGTCTGTCTGTCTGTCTGTCTGTCTGTCTGTCTGTCTGTCTGTCTGTCTGTCTGTCTGTCTGTCTGTCTGTCTGTCTGTCTGTCTGTCTGTCTGTCTGTCTGTCTGTCTGTCTGTCTGTCTGTCTGTCTGTCTGTCTGTCTGTCTGTCTGTCTGTCTGTCTGTCTGTCTGTCTGTCTGTCTGTCTGTCTGTCTGTCTGTCTGTCTGTCTGTCTGTCTGTCTGTCTGTCTGTCTGTCTGTCTGTCTGTCTGTCTGTCTGTCTGTCTGTCTGTCTGTCTGTCTGTCTGTCTGTCTGTCTGTCTGTCTGTCTGTCTGTCTGTCTGTCTGTCTGTCTGTCTGTCTGTCTGTCTGTCTGTCTGTCTGTCTGTCTGTCTGTCTGTCTGTCTGTCTGTCTGTCTGTCTGTCTGTCTGTCTGTCTGTCTGTCTGTCACCAGGCTGTATCTAATGAACCGTGATAGTTAGACAGTTGAAATTTTCACAGATGATGTATTCCTGTTGCCGCTATAACAACAAATACTGAAAACAGTATAAATATAATATTTAAGGGGGGCTCCCATACAACAAACGTGATATTTTTGCCGTTTTTTGCTCGATATTAATAACGGCAATAGGTAGACGCTTGAAATATTCATAGAATATTTAGTTGTATATTCTCTTCAAAAAATAATAATTATTAAATTAAAATAAAATAAATTAAGGGGGGCTCCCATACAACAAACGTGATTTTTTTTGCAGTGTTTTGCGATAATGGTACGGAACCCTTCGTGTGCGAGTCCGACTCGCACTTGGCCGGTTTTTTTGTTTAAGGTGTTTCTGTAAGCACAGTGCGCAGAATCGTGCAACACGGCATGGGATACGGTGGGAAATTCTCGACTCCAGCTTAATACAGAAAGGATCGTCACACAAAGGTATTGGATGACTTTGACACATGTGTAATTCGGATGAAACGAACTTAAGCGGTCCCATGGAAGCTGTTAGAAAAGTATATTTTATTAATTTTAGTTTATAATTAAGTGAACTTGTAGTTTTATACAACTACATACCATCTATCTATGCGGAACTTATTGAAAGCAATTTATTATTAAAAATACTTATTTAAAATATTTACTCATTATTTAAAGCCCATAAATAAATAATACTATTCAAGTATCAAGATCAGCTGGGGCTTACTAACTGGGTTGCTACCTGAGCGATTGTGGCGCCCTCATTTATTTTCTACTCTTTTAAATCGCGCTTTTTTACTTTATAATTCAAAGTTAGGATCTTTTAAAGATATTGATTATTGGCCATGTTAGTAACATTTTTTTCACTTTTTATTTGTAGAAAAGTGTTTGCATTTTTAATCCAAAAGAAACACCTACTTCAATGGTTCAATGGCAGTTTGTTGTTTTGTTTATTATTATTTTTAATATTTCCATATGAGGGGACAATTATGTCTTTTTTTTATTTTTATCAAGCAGGTACATACTTGCTCCACAAAACATTCATATAATGCAAACGTCTGTAAACAGCATCACACTTTTTTCTTGAATTCGTGGGTAGGTAACTACAAAAAATATTGAAGGTATTCGTAATAAAGTGTTCTTTTTTGAACGTCATAATGCAACTTCCATTTCTGTTTAAACTGCGCAACGGACATTACTTACAGAAACCGTATTTCCTTAAAATAGTTTAATTCTGGTGGAATATCGATGACAAGTGTAAAAACTAAGAAATATTGAACTCGTTATGGGTAAGTTAATATTTAAAATGTATAAAACTATTATAAATTACGATTTTTAGTGGCAAAACGTGTTCTATGGTCACGCCATTTTCACTGTAGTCAACCTCATATTCATGCAATCGATGCAGGTAGGTTAATTATTCTATACATGTTGTCGAAGTTTTGGAAAATAGAAAACTGGCGGCTTTTGGGCGCTATATTGTGGGGGCCCAGTTTTATGGCAACGTCGCCACGGAACGACGCATCATACATGGCGATGCATTCGCTCAGTTGATGTTATAAATGTCTTGGCGATTAGTTGTGTTGTGTTTAAATTTAAATAAAAAAACCGGCCAAGTGCAAGTCGAACTCGCGCACGAAGGGTTCCGTACCATTATCGCAAAAATCGGCACAAAAAGCACGTTTGTTGTATCGGAGCTCCACTTAAATATATATTTTATTTTGTTTTTAGTATTTGTTGTTATAGCGGCAACAGAAATACATCATCTGTGAAAATTTCAACTGTCTAGCTATCACGGTTCATGAGATACAGCCTGGTGACAGACAGACAGACAGACAGACGGACCGCGGAGTCTCAGTAATAGAGTCCCGTTTTTACCCCTTGGGTACGGAACCCTAAAAACGGTGCATTTTTCTATTTACAAATTTGAATTTTTATGTTTTTATTGCAAGGTTATGATGAATCGATTGACGTAAGAATCATCAAAATCGGCCAACGCGTTTGGTTCCTAGAATGCCACATAGGAACAAACATACATAGACTGATAAACACATTACCCTCCTTCGGCAGTCGGTTAAAAACGAAACTAACTGCTTCTGTCAGAAATGCTGTAAAATGTACCTACATTTTACAAGGCACGACAACGTGTAACGTTGTGACATCGTGACGTGCATTTACGACACGGTAACATAAATTAGCAAATCACACCAACGTGCCGCGCCGCGACACTACTCCATTCCACGTTGACGACCGCGATGTCGTGACGTATTGATGGGGACAAGGCACAATTATGATTATTTACCCGACTGCCGAAGGAGGGTAATGTGTTTATCAGTCTATGTATGTATGTATGTAAGTATGTATGTATGTATGTATGTATGTTTGTTCCTATGTGGCGTTCCAGAGACTAAACGCGTTTGCCGATTTTGATGATTCTTACGTCAATCGATTCGTCTTAATCTTGCGAGTGTCACTGGCTACATTTAAATTGGAAAATAGAAAAATGGCGGATTTTGGGCACCATATTGTGGGGGACAAATTTTTTTTTTACTTCCGTACCCATCGTGTGGGGTATCAAAATAAAGGGTTTTAAGAGGTGATTTCAAAAATATATAACACTTATATGTTTAAATGTACCGAAATCTAAACAAAATAACTAAAAAGTTATAAATAAAAAAAGTAAATTAAAAAAATCAAAAGATCTGGTTTTGGTCAGCCAGCTCGCGAATATGTATCCTCCGACAGCACAGCATGATTTTCTTCTTGTTTACGTCTTTTTAGTTCGCCTTTTAAGCAGTCGGGTCTTTTGATTTTTTAAATTTACTTTTTTTTTTGTATTTTATGGGCCCCGCACTTCAACTGCGTACTATTTTCAACCATTCAATAAGTCAAAGATGTCAAAATCTTTCAATGACAATGCAAAAATCACGGTCGAAATGTCTATAAATTTTTGAAATAAAATGGCCGTATTTAGCGGTCTTATTCATAGTCACTGAAAGATTTTGACATCTTTGACTTATTTAATGTTGGAGAATAGTTAGCAGTTGAAGCGTGTTGGGTCAATAACATAAAACAAATGCTTCGGTTATTATATATATTTTATTCTTGTACCTTCATTCATAGTGTAACTATATATTTTATAAAAAAAATTGGCATTAGTGTGTTATAATTTTCATTTCATATTTGAAACTTTACGATAGGAGAGTAGATAAAAGCATTTTTGTTTTTAAGTATGATATACTAGCAGTTGCCCGCGGCTTCGCTCCCGTGGGCCACCCCACAGGACCCGTTTTCGGGATTAAAAAATAGCCTATGTTACTCAGGAATAACGTAGCTTTCTATTGGTGAAAGAATTTTTTAAATCGGTCCAGTAGTTTCGGAGCCTATTCGGTACAAACAAACAAACAAACAAAAAATCTTTCCTCTTTATAATATTAGTATAGATAAAGCGGTAATTGTTGCAATAAAAAATAATTAAGATAAATTTTAACAAATCCATAAAAAACAAAACAAATGCTTGGTTTGCTGATACACATTTCGAATTATTAAATATTTATTTATATTTAAAATATGAAATTGTATAAAGAAGATGAGGACCATTGGTGTTAAACAAATTTGGTCTGTTCATCTTTCAGAAGATAATATGAATGAGATCAAACGTGAAATACATACCTATGAGTACATAAAAGTACGAAAACTCACCTAAGCTTTATCCATGAATAATCTGATAATAATTAAAAAATTCAAAAAACCCGACTGCTTAAAAGCGAACTAAAAAGATGTAAACAAGAAGAAAATCATGTTGTGCAGTCGGAGGATACATGTTATTTATTATTTATTTTATTTATTATATACTTTATTGTACACCATAAGTTACATTTATAAAGGACACTTAAAACTAAAAACACATACAATGGGCGGCCTTATCGCATTCCGCGATCTCTTCCAGGCAACCAGGATGTTAGCGAGCTGGCTGACCAAAACCAGATGTATCCTCCGACTGCACAGCATGATTTTCTTCTTGTTTACATCTTTTTAGTTCGCTTTTAAGCAGTCGGGTATTTTGAACATTTTTTTTTTTTTTTTTTATTTACAATTTTTTAGTCATCTTTTTTTAGAATTAGGTACATTTTAACATATAAGTGACATATATTTTTGAAATCAGCTCTTAAAGCCCTTTATTTTGATATCCCACACGATAGGTTTGGAAGAATTTTGGGCCCCCACAATATGGCGCCCAAAAGCCGCCATTTTTTTATTTTCCAATTTTAATGTAGCCAGTGACACTCGCAGGATTAAGACGAATCGATTGACGTAAGAACCATCAATATTGGCCAACGCGTTTGGTCTAAAACGCCACATAAACTCATTACCCTCCTTCGGCAGTCGGGTAAAAACAAAGCAATAAGCTTGGTAAAGGCATAAAGGAAATCAAACACAATTTCAAAATCAGTTTATGTTTGTGCGCCATACAGTCGTCAAAGTCGTAACATGTCTGTTATGTGAAAAGTCTATTTACTACATTTTTGGTATCGTATTATTTTTGTAACATTTTGTCCTTGTGATTTTTTGATATTATTAACGTTACTCTTCAATTGTTTCAGATATCGACCTACTTTCGCACGAGCCGAATTTTATTATTTCAACATGTCTGCAGAATTTCAAAATTTAGATACCTACATGTTGGATCCACCTCGTGCATTAGATTCTTCTTGACCACTTGGAGTATCTTGCTGAAGGTGGAAGGCTCGATGGAAGCGTTTTAGAAGAGTTCAGCGATTGTTTGCTTATATTGCAGAAACATTACGAATACCATGCCGTGAGGTTAATTCGTACTTTTAAAGCAATCTTCACGGCCACAGGCACTATATCTAGTGACTGGGAACCTGAAGCCGCACCCGAACCGGACACCGCACCCGAAACCGAAGCCACACCGCACGAATGAAAATGTGCACATCCAAAAAAAGGCCCTTTTCAGCGCCACATACGAAAACATGTTTCTCTAATGGAATTGTCTAAAAACGAACTTACTTACCGTCTGTGATATTATGTATTTACCTACAACAGTACATATATATACATAACAGAACGCAAACCCTCCCGCTCGATTAACCGCATTCGTCTTGCAAAATTAAGTTTGAAGTCTGCGGTGCTGCAATGTTAAATATTCTTCCAAAAGGTCTATATTATATTGCTACTCTAATTCCTGGTTTTCTAAAGAATCGAATATTTCACAATGTTTTATTACCATCGAAAGCTTTTTAATAATCTTCGAAGGCCCAGTAGAGTGGTTTATTAAATTCTATTTTCTTTTCAAGAAGTTGGTTGTTGAGAAAATAGGGGAAATCCGGATTGTCCTGGTGGCTGATGTTTATCCTGTTGCCCGTCTTTACTCTTTTTTTGGTTAAAGTTACTACACACAATACAAGAAAAAGCCTCGCACTAGGTTTTTTCTTGTATTGTGTGAGTGTATTTACAAACATTATAAACTCATATACACAAACAACCAGTCCGGAGCAACTGTCTGTAGGCCATACAAAAATTTATTTCGTGCGGGCATCTAACCCGCGGCACGTAGCGCAGCAGCCGATCGCTCAACCACAGCATCAACCGTGTCATCGAATACGTTTGGGTATCACTTTGATAAAAATCTTGTATATGTGAGATGTAAAAACTGACTAAACGGTAGTTGTCGAAGTCCCTTTTGTCGCTTTTTTTTAAGGAATATATGGTATTTGAATGATACATCGTTTTCAGCACTTTTCCTGATTGTAATAAGGTCTCTTTCTTTCTTTCTTTTCGTGTGAGGATGTGGCCACCTCTGGTGATAGAGTTAATTAAGCCACTTCTGGGAACCCCATAGGCCTGTAAATTGGCTATTTCTATATATGTCCAGGTACTCGTAATATGCTGTTAAATAGATTCCTAAGAATTTTAAGTGCTTTGATAGTAATTTCATCTTCCCCAGGACTCCTATTATAGCGCATCTTAGTAAGTGCTTTGTACACTTCATAATTGTTATTGATTTCTGGCAAGAAGGGTTCGAAATTAAATGACTTATAGAATTTGGTTATTATTTCCATATATTTGACTTTTTGACTTAACACGAAGGCGGAGGTTCTATGTTCGACAGTATGTAATTTTTTTATGTATGATCACCGATTTCTCCGCCAATTGTGACAGATTTTGAAAAAACATTTCAAAATCGTTCTACAATTTACTGACGATTTGTGTTAGAAAGGGTATTTGCCCGAGGTGGTCCCATAAAAATTTGGAGAAGATCTGATAATGTAATTTGGAGATAAACAACAGTAATCTTCAATAAATGATAGCAAATCTTTCGGGATTGCTGCAATCACATGTCCGTTTATAAACGTTACTGTTAAACTTGCCCACTAGATGCCACAAGTAAGTCAAAAAACGAAGCCATACAGACTGTCAAAAAACGACGAAACGAAACTGAAACACCGATTTCCGAAATTGAAGTTATTTTTCACTTGTTTTTATTTGGAATTTGGTTGTATTTTTTGTTGATTTTTTTTGTCGTTACTGTCATTAGTGAAGGTTGCAGGGATCCGCTGGGTGCGAGATGCACGGGACCGGACAATGTGGCGACACTTGGGGGAGGCCTATGTCCAGCTGTGGACGTCTTTCGGCTGATATGATGATGATCATGAAAGTGTTAAGTCTTTCCTTTGTTACTCTTTGTTTCAAAACTCTTAGGAATGTATGGTTTTTTAAGGCTGTTTTAAAGCTGTGACTTGACTTCTTATTTTATTTTATAGTGGAAATTTGTCTCTTTGATTTATTTATTCGGGGTTTTTCCATGTTGTGTATGTATTTGATTTGAGTGACTGACATAGTTTTATAAGTTTATGTACTGACTAATAAAAAATATAATTTTTATCTGATGTTAATTAAAAAAAAATGTTTTTCGGTCGGTGTTCCTGTTTTTGTTTTTTCTATTATTGACACCGAGTTCCGAAATTGAAGTTATTTTTCACGTTGTATTGTCATTGATTTGCCGTTGTTTATTGAAGAGTTCTGTTGTATTTCGCCGAAGTTCCTCATCAGATCTGCACCAAATTTAAATTGGACCACATTAGAAGCACCAGCTTTCAAATAAAAAAAACTAGTTAAAAGTTCTGAGGTAACACACATATGGTTCTTCAGTCTTCAAGTCAAGAGTGAGTTCAACGTTTACAAATATAATGTTAACCTTAGAAGAGATTTCAGAAACTTAAAAAAACAATTATATATATGAAATAGTAAATTAGTACACAAATGTATGATGTTGACATTCAGAACCTTCAAAGGGAATTATTGAGTAGGGAAAATACACTAAAGGAAATATTTTGTAAATATGAATGTAGCCAACAGAAGTCAAGTGAGCATGCAGGAGGCCTGTGAGTTGGTTGACCTGGTGAAGAATAATGCAGAGACTGTCTCAACCTCACCTGTAGTTGTGCTGCCGCTCCGCCACCTCTCATGTCACAGCATGTTACTCCTACAAATTTACCCATTGGTCATACTGTAACTACTTTGAACCCCACCAAAAGTAATGTCTTAGTATATTCTGATAGATTAGGAACAGGTTTTGGATCTTTGTTAAATAACCGTTCTGAACATACAACAGTGAGCCATTGTTATCATAAACTGCATTTTAATGAGCTTATTCATAAATTCAACAGACACAATTGAATGAGCAAACTACTGTACTACTTTTTTTTGGAAATAGCCTTAGTATAACAAAAAAATCGGCCAAGTGCAAATCGGACTCGCGCACGAATGGTAAATTGCGGTTTACTATTTATGACTTACTAGCTTTCCGCCCGCAGCTTCGCCTGCGTGGACTAAACGATTTCGGCTGTTTTGTTTTATTGCAGTTCTGGCGCGATTTTGCAAATTATTATCCAAACATAGCTTTCCGCCAGCGTCTTTGTTCGCGTAGACTACAAAATTTGCTCAACTTTATTATTTTATCGGATTATAAAAAAAACATGTAAATTGATATAAAATGAGCATAAACTGAACTTCCATCGTGTTCTAATAGCTAGAGCGTTGGACTTTCATTCTGGAGGTCTCGTGGGACCAATTTCCACGGGAAGATACAAATAATGAAAGACCACTTTGCTTTCAATTTAATATTCCTACTACCGACACGATAGAAAATTAATAAAGGGTAGCGCAAAAGTTATCACCCGATGTCCTTTGGCTGTAATTTTTTTATACGCGGCTTTTCTATGCCACAGAGATGATAATTTTGCTTATTCACATATTCACAGAGCTTGCTGATGATTTTCGATGAAAAGTTGTCTTCCACGAGGGTCGTGATTTAGAATGGCTTGCAGTAGCGTTGGTTACACGCGCTTGGAAGTTACCAGCTATATTTTGTATCTGTTTAATTCTCAAATGTCGAAGCAGAATTGTCGAAGAAAAATAAATTAGAGCATCTTCTGATAGTGATGAGTTTTGCGCCATTCTGTACAGTCTAGGTACCCATACCCGGTACTCCAATTAGTTTACGCTAGCAAAGTCGTCATCAGGAAGTTTGAATTTAATTATGCTCTTCTCTAAATTTGTGGTTTTTCTGTCTGGTGCCAAAATTACCAACTTGCTAGTATTGACTCTGGAAGAGGCAACGTAGAATTGCCCATGTGAGATGCAATCTTTCCTTATATCTATGCCTGCTGATCCTGGGATATGTTTATAGTCCTATCGTACAGTCCATCCAAAGGTTGTCTGTAAGATATTGCCCTGTGCGATAAAACCGCCCATTGAAGACTTGTTTTTGTGAATGTTTGTCCTTTACATTTTTTGTGGTGTACAATAAAGTATATAATAATAATGGTCATTGCAAAGCAGACCTTAAGGGGGAATTGTAATCGTTTAATCTCAAAGACATAGTCAGAGGGTATCAGTGGCATTTGAGGTATGAAAACTCATTCCCCTGAGCACATCCAGTAGGTCATTCATACAAACTGTATCACCTCTTTTTCCCGTTTAAGGAATTAAATTAAAAAAATGCTTAAGTACGTTTTTCTTTAATTGTATCAAAGGTCAGAAATACTAAGTTTCAAGTAATTTTGATGATAAACAATTTATTTTTCTTACAAACATTAACACCCCTTTTTAAAGGGGTACCTTTAAGGTATAAACATCAAAAAATCCTTAAAACAGCTTTTTTATTTTATATTTAGAGGTGCCATTTGATTCAATTTAAATAAAAAATGACAGAGTTTCATACAAACTTTCATCCCCTATTTAACTCCCTTAGGGGTTGAATTTCGAAAAATCCTTCTTTATTCCTTGTCTACACTATAAAGGGAACCTCTGTGCAAAATTTCAGGTTGCAGGTCTCCTGGTTCACGCCGGCGAGGATAGTCGGGTGATCTGTGTTGTGTAGCAGCGCCCGGATTTCTGACAAATCTAGCGTGTTCTATCTACAAACCGCCATCTACAAACCGCCCGGAAGGGCGGTTTGTAGATGGCGTATATTTTCATTTCCTCGCCGACTACGTGCAGTTGCACGCCCAGCGCGTAGAAGGATTTCAGCTGGGACGAGGGGAGGTCTTGATGGACGACTCTTCTCTTTACCATGACTGCCAAGCCACGGTATCGAGCGTTTCCTGCCGACCGTTCGACGTGTCAGCGAGTTCCACGCGGGATGTTTACAATTCATGTCGCTAGCTATGATTACAGGATGCGACGGATTCTTGAGCAGCGCCCTCAACTCGCTAATATTATAGTGATTTTGGGGCGGGCTGTATGCGGCAAAGATGTTGTGGTCCATGCCGGCGACATGAACTTGTTCTCCCAGCGCGTAAAAAGTGGTGACTGGTGGCAACGGAAGGGGTTGGTGAACGACTCTCCGCTTGACTAGAACCGCCAGACCGCGATAAATCATGCCAGCCGCCGACCTCTCGTCCTTCCTATATATGTGATATCCTGGGAACCTGATCACATCTGTAGGCCCCAGGAGTGATTCACTGATTAACGCCACGTCGACGAGCTGCTCCTTGAGGAGGAGGCGGAGGGGGGCGACCTTAGAACGTAGGCCGCGAGCGTTCCAATGTAATATTCTTAACGAGTTAGCCATGGTACATTGAAAGTAATTCGGCCAACCCGTCGAGAATCACCTGCTCGACATCTTGGCCTGATGGCCTTTATGAGGTCCATCAATAGTCTGATGGCGCAGGCGGTAAATTCTTGTCTCGGCTTGGCGTAGGTATGCGTATGTACAGTCTCTGTTTGAGTAATCTGTCGCTGCTGAATAGGCGCGGCAACTCGGACTGTTTGATTGTTCTTGTTTTTATTAGCTATGTTTGTGGGTATGGGCGCTACTGACTGAGCTGTACAGGTCCTCTCAGGTTGGCGCGCCCTCATTTGGTTTCTCCGTTCGTTAGTCCTGGTATCAGCAGCGACAGGGGCGGACTGCGCCGCCGCCTGCGTCTTGTGTGTGGCGATGTTGGTCGCCCCGTCTTTAGGTATTAAGTTTGAGGTAGGGGGTTGGGGCTGTTTCCCTTTCTTTCCCCCCCTCTTATTATTCCTCCGTCACCCGGAGGTGGCTTCTTGCCTGTTTGTGGGCCCGTTTGCTGCCGCCATCAAGGACTTGCTGGGAGTCTCCTTTTCGTTGGTGCTTACAGGCCTATCATTGGCATTCATTTGTTGTTTTTGTTGTAGTTGTCTTGTTATGGTGACAGTCCCCGCCCGCCTTTTCTTTGCTTCCCGCATGTAGACGGGACAGCGCGGATTGCTGGCTGGATGTGCGCCTGCACAATTTGCGCATGTGCCGGCTCTGTTTTAGGGCGCGGGCAATCTCTAGCGGCGTGGTTTTCGCCACATCTCGAGGCGAGCGGGCAGTGGCACAGATGCGAGCTATGCCTAAATTTCTGGCATCTGTGACACTGGGCAGGCCCTTGTTTGCCCCTCCACGCCTCGATTTTGACACCACGCATGCAAAGGAACGTGGTAATATCGTATACGTTTCTAAAATCGGGCGTCCTCTTTATGACTGCATGGAATATGCAGCTGGGACGTTCTCCACGCGCTTTAATGTGGCGGACGTATTCCGGCTCGAAACCATGCAGTCTCAGCTCCTCCTCGATCTCTGCGACCTCAGTGTCCGCTGGTAATAGTCCACGTATCGCCAATTTCACGCTCCTCTCAGCGGGCAGTGAGTAGGCGAACCAACTGAGGCCGGTTTATCTTTCTATGTCCGTGAGGTACCTCTGGACAACCCGATATTCCTCAGCGCTCTCGGGTAAAAACCTAATACCACTTTGGTATTGGCGAGCGTTGGGAGGGTGGCCCAATTTGTCCCGCACGGCTCTAAAGTGCGCGGCCCAGTTGGGCAGTTTCTCGACTATAAGAGGAGGGTATCTGGGGCTTTTGGGTTTCTTCTGAGCCGCTACACTAACGGGCCTCGACGCATCCGTCGACCAATTGTTTACATCGGCCGTCAACGGAGCGGAAACTGGTTCAGTGGCATACTCAGAATTTTTAGACGTGGGTGCCGAGTTACGACGGCGTTCAGTGGCGTATTGGATGGGCGACATTGTTTCGCCCCCTCCTCGCGATATGCGCTGTGGGAGTGGCGGATCAATGCAGTACCGCTTGGTTTCTTCTTCATCATCATCCGGGCTTCTAGTTCTTCGCTGGAGTCTGGTGGCTACGTCAAGCGAAAATTCGTAGTCAAAGCCCATCGCATCTGTTGTATTGGTGGTAGTTGGGTACTCACCCTGTGTGTCGACTCGAACGGGCATGTCAGGCGACATGTCACGGCGATTGACGCATGAACCCCCCGATGAGGCCGACATATCCGATCCTTGACGGGAGGAATATGCAGTCATCATGGCTAGGGAGTCCTGGGCGGACCCTCTCGGTTGTGGCGGCGTCATAAACAATGTCTTAGCTATTGTTCTGTAGTCTTCCGCGGCGGCGCTGTTTGTGCTGGCCAATCGACGGCGCGACAGTGGTGACGCGGCGCGGCGTATATCGGTACAATTTTTCCCTTTGTTTACGTTTTTTGTGGGTCCCATAGTAGGTGTGGAGACACTTTTATTCTTATTTAATGGTGTTTTTGGGGGCGCACAATAGATAGGCGCATCTATGGACGCGACCCGAGCATAAGATTCGTGGGTATGCACGTTAGGCGCAGCGGAGCGCACATTCGGCGGTGTTTTTATGTTTAGCGCGGGCGTCACCGCGGGGCGCGCTTGTATATTTGTTTTGTCAACAATAATGGGGTTTGTATTTCGCACAGTCATCTCCGCGGGGCGCGCAGACTGCGACACGGTCGCGCGATGACCCGGTGCAGCTTGGCGCACGGCGGCGGCGGCGGCGCGAACCACTTGCGAGCGGCTCGGTGGACCGGTTGTTCCCGGTGCCTGTATCGGCACAGGTCGGAATGCAGTTGGGCGGACGGGTACTGCAGGTTGCCGGTTCGACGGCGACGCCGGCGAAATACGCGCAGCCGGCGACGACGGCGAATAGGTAGGTAGGTGGTGTCATATATTTGACATTTTCTGGTGATAGTGCTCCAGGCGACGCGCCTCTAATGCTGGGCAGCGACGACGAGCGATCTCCCATCTGGCTGGTTGTAGACTGGCTGGAAATGGAGGAATCTTGGTCCATTTGACCTCGACCATCTTTTTCATTTTTCGGTGGCATGTTTGTAGCAGTGGCCTCCGCAACCGCTACGGTTTGTTGCCAAACCGGGCAGTGCGGGGCAGCAACTTCCTGTTGCATTCCCAAAGGAATTTATTTACTTTGCAGTAAACAACACCTTCGAGAACACAACAGGTAAATACATAAAATAGTTCGGACGGATGCGTCACACTTGTTTACTTCTCAACTTGAAACACGTGCGACGTAGTTGACCACTGGGCGATCCTTGATTTCAAAATCCAGAAATATTGCCTATTTATAGATATCGCGAAGGCGCGACACGCGCAACCCTCACACAGACGAGCTTTCACATCGCCCCCCCCTCCGGGTGGCGCGGCGGGCGGGTTTTAGCCTTTGCTTTTTACTCCACAGGTGCATTTTAGTACCCATAAAACATCTTCGTATACATTCCTTTACCCAACATTGATGTTGTAGTGCAATCAGGGTTAACTGGTCAGAATGCCTATTCTTCCTTTAAAAATGCAGATTTTTGGTCACCGTGTAAAATTTTGTAATATCAGCAGACAATCGCTGAGTTCCTTCGCAACGCTTTTGTCGAGCGTTCCACCTTCTTCAGCCAGCAGATACTCCAAGCGATCGCGAAGTAGACCACGCACGAGGTGGATTCGAAACGTTTCCAAATTCGAGAAGTCACCCGACATGTTAGAAATAACAATTTTCGACATGTTGCAAATAACAAAAAAAAATCGGAACGTACTAAAGTAGGTCTACTATGGCGCGCGCACGGACACGGACTGATTTCAAAATCCAGAAATATTGCCTATTTTTAGATATCGCGGAGGCGCGATGCGCGCAACCCTCACACAGACGAGCTTTTGCTGCGTCCCTCCCCCCTCCAGATGGCGCGGCGGGCGAGGTTTTAGGCTTTGCCTTTTACTCCGGATGTGCATTTTCGTGGCCGTAAAACATCTTCGTATACATTCCTTTACCCAAACTTGATGTTGTAGTGCAATAAGCGTGGCGCAATCAGGGTTAACTGGTCAGAATGCCTATTCTTCCTTTAAAAATGCAGATTTTTGGTCAACGTGTAAAATTTTGTTCCCATCTAAAATCCAAAAAAAAACATATTCGGTGACCTCGCACCGAGGCGCGTCTAACGACACCTCCTACGCATACCTAACGCACATGAAACGTCAAAAACATGCATTTTCGCACCCGTAAATAGGCGCAGAGGGTAAGTACGTTATTAGACAATATTCCATCATCGAAACATTCGAATCATATGTGGCCCTGAAAAGGGCCTTTTTTTGGATGGGCACATCATCGTTCGTGCGGTGCGGGTTCATTTTCAGATTCCGGTTCGGAATCCGATTCGGGTGCATCTGCAGATTCCCGGTCCCCGGGTGTAGTACCCGTGGTCGAGAATACAGCGTTATACGCTTGAATTAATGGCATGTAATGCTCGTCGTACTTTTCCCGCAACACGCGCAAACAGTTTCTGAGCTCCTCCAAAACGCTTTCATCTAGCGTTCCACTTTCGATCAGGTCCTCCAAGCGCTCACAGAGTAGACCACGCACGAGGTGGAGCCGGCACGTCTCCAAATTTTGAATGTCACCCGACATGTTGGCAACAACAATTTTCGATATGTTGGAAATATCAAAAAAAAATCGGAACGTACGAAAGTAGGTCTACTATGGCGCGCGCACGGTCACGGACTGATTTCAAAAGCTCAGTCGGTGGAAGTCGAAGAAGTTATAGATATCGCGGAGGCGCGACACACGCAACCCTCACACAGACAAGCTTTCGCTGCGCCCCCCCTCCAGGAGGCGCGGCGGGCGGGTTTTAGGCTTTGCCTTTTACTCCGCAGGTGCATTTTCGTACCCGTAAACATCTTCGTATACATTCCTTTACCCAACATTGATATTGTAGTGCAATCAGGATTAACTGGTCAGAATGCCTATTCTTCCTTTAAAAATGCACATTTTTGGTCACCGTGGCACCGTGTAAAATTTTTTTCCCGTCTAAAATTAAAAAAAAACATTCGGTGACCTCGCACCGAGGCGCGTCTAACGACACCTCCTACGCATACCTAACGCACATGAAACGTCTCGGTCTACGGAACGTACGAAAGTAGGTCTACTATGGGGCGCGCACGGTCACGGACTGATTTCAAAAGCTCAGTCGGTGGAAGTCGCGTCGCCCCCGTAAGGGGGCGAGGCGAGCGGTCACGGAACGTGGTTCCCTGGCCGCGGGTGCAGCACCGAGGCTCGCTACAACGAGCCCATCGCTGTGTTGTCCGTTGGACCTAGCATTTTGCTAGCGCGGTCGGTAACCTATGCGGGTCAACGACCTTCGCTAGCTATGTTTATTGTTGTTTGTGTGACTGTAGGCGCGCCGCGGCGCCCGTTATGAACGGAGCGCCGCTTCTTCACAGCATCCTGGCGGTCCACCCCCGCCAGGTGAGACCCAGAGCGTACTCTGGGAGGCCCAGCGAAGGTAACCAGCGGCAGAGATGCTGACTTTAGGCGAACCAACAGTTTGAAAAATGTAAGTGACTACTAGCGCCACCGTATATGAATGTAGGAGCGGCAATGTCCTGAGTTACACCGCCCATGAACCAATAGCGTGCGATGAACTCGCTACGCTATTCGGTGCAAGTGTACTGGCGAGTGTGTAGTAATGAATGTCTGTTTACGACGTAAAGTGAGTCTATATTAACTTAGAACAAACTTCACGCCGTGGGTGTCGTGTGGGGTGGGTAGTGTTATTGTATGAGTAAGCAGCGTGTAGACTGGTACTGCTTACTCATGCGTCAAATCCGGGATGTGGATGGGGTCGCATTGTCTAGTAGCAGGTCTCTGGGGAGGCGCTTACGGTCGGGCGGGCGCGTGTGCCATGGCGCCAAGTGCTTCACGTGGGGCCAGGCAGAGGCGTCGGCCCGCGCGAACATATCCTTCGCTAAGCGCCCCACGAATTCGTCCAGGCTCTCAATCCCGGTGTCGCGTTGTATGACGTGATTCCCGCCCTTCTTTCCACGAGGCCGGGAAGGAGCCCGTGCGCAGGATCCCGGTAAACAGGCGCGCCAGGGCCGCGACCATACGGTACGGCAGGTGGCGCAGCGCTGTATTTGTGATCCCGTCAGCACCTGGGGCCTTCCGGGGCTTCGTTCGCAAGATGGCGCGTCTGACCGCCCCTGGTGAGAAAAAGATGGCGTCTTCATCGGGAGCTATCGGCGTAGCGAAGTATTCCCCAACGTGTTTCTCCACTGCTGCGACATGTTCGTGCTCGGCGGTCGGATTCGGCTGAAATTGACGCTCCAGATGTTCAGCGAAGACCTCTGCCCGGTCCCTCGCTACATACTTTAGTGCCCCGTCGCTGCTCTGGAGTGGTCTGACCGGAGCTGGGGTATTGTTTAACTGGCGGCACAGTCTGTGAATGGAGGGGAGGTCGCCCACCGCGGTATCTATTCGTTCCTCCCAGCTCGCGGCTCTCAGAGCGCCGAGCTCGGCCTTCACTCTCTCTGTGAGTTTATTTAGCTCGGTTTTCATCGTCGGACAGCGTAGCTGTTGCCACTGCTTGCGTAGGCGTCGTTTCTGAGTGATTAGTCTGCGTATGTGGGCAGGCAGGGGCGGCTGTAGTACTCTCCCCTGCTGCTGTGTTGTTGTAGCGTCTTCGATAGCTTGTTTTATGCAAGCAGTGACGTCATCGGCTAGCATGTCGACGTCTGACGCGGAGCTAATTGGCCGAGTCGGTGTTGTGGCTTCAATCCTTTCTGTGAAAATTGTCCAGTCAATTGATCGACGTGGCGCTTGTGGTTTGATCCTGGTTGGGATGTCCGACAGGATGACAAGCACAGGATGATGGTCGGACTGTAGCTCGTCTTCTAGTACTATTATGTCGAGTACGTCTGGCATGTGTATTGCTGTGTCTGGGTAGTGTGTAGGCACTTCTGGGCCCTGTACTGTGTACCCGTGGGCCTCAGAGTCCGCGAAGAGTCGTCTACCTCCCTCGTTCATTGTATACGAGTTCCACGCTGGGTGTTTCGAGTTGAAATCCTCGGCGACGATGGTAGGGTGATTTGTTCCGTTCAGTAGCGCCCTTAGTTCAGTCATATCTAGCTTACTACTAGGCGGTCTGTAAAATGCATAGATAGCTAGTTCGTCGCCGGCTATGTGTAATTGAACACCCAGCGCGCTAGCTGTCTGTATGTTGGATGGTGGTAGTTCTTGGTGGACGACTCTTCTCTTTACGAGTACAGCCAGGCCACGGTAACGGGCATTTACCGAGTTCTTTTCATCCTTAAGATAAACGAGATAACCCGGGAACCTGCACCTATCTTCGGGGCCCAGGTGTGTCTCGTTTATCAGCGCCACGTCGATATCCTGTTCTTGCAGGAGATGGCGGAGGAGTGCGACCTTGTTTCGTAGGCCGCGAGCATTCCAATGAAGTATCCTTAACGGTTTACTGTTCATGGTAGAGAGTTAACAACGCAGCTAAACCGTCAAGGATGACTTGCTCTACGTCATACCCCTGTCTTATGGCTTTAATCAAATCCATTAACAGTTGGATGGCGCAAGCAGTAAAGTTTCTATTTTGTTTTACATTTTTCTGAGTCCAGTTTTGTGCTGCCTTCTGATTGGCTGAGTGTTAAATACCGAACACTAAAATGGTACTCAGTACTTAAGTGTGTACTAACGAGTATACGAGAAGGATTGTAGGTTTAAATAAAACTACCGAACTGTATACTGAACTAAGTAAGTATGTATATTTTGCTCAAATTCACAAGACCCTATACCAAAACGACAAACAATCTCCCTTGCGACTTCTATTTCGACGCCAACGCCATCTAGTTGCGTCATTGTAAAACTTTAAAGTAAACAATATTTTGGTTGACCTAATGAGCGACTGTTGATCATTAACATACCGCCCACCAAGGAAATTACTGACGGAATGTCCTTTTTGAACTACATTATAGGTCGGAATTTGTAGCAAACAATTTGATCTTATAATTTTGATATAAAATCTTAAACAAACAATTTGATCTATCGAACTAACTTATTCTTATAAGTGATCTAAAATACTTTACCAGCATAAAACTTACATACTATGGTAAACTTAAAGTAAATTACAAACATTAAGTTACACTTGCCGGAAAATAAATGGCTAAGTGTATAAGTACAGTAGTAAAAATAAAAAAGTTTATTGTGTAAATACATCTAGACAATAATAATAGTTCTTGTAAAATGTAAACAATGTAAAATAAAGCATAACATGGATAAAACATCTTGTATAAATAAAAGTTTGTAAAAGTTGACCTTACATAAAAATATAATAATTTCATTGATCTGTTACCGGTAACATACAAGTTAGGTAGGATGTTGTTCTCTGAATTATAGTACACTTATTGCGCTATGTGACCACACGGGTGATATTATCATCACTGGGATGTTTATCTGTTTTGTATAATGGTTTTTGTCCTATTATGTTGTTTTCGTTTGTTCTAGTTTGCCCTATTTGACCTAATTTGACCTATTTGACCGTTTTGACCTATTTGACCTATTTGACCTATTTGACCTATTTGACCTATTTTTTCTTTATTTCGCATTTGAATGCCTATGATCAGTCTATAGCTACAAATGTTTTTGGCATATGACTGTTATTGACCTGGTGACCTGAACATCTTTTTGGTTCTATGCACTCAAACGCGCGGAAATGTTGTTCCAAAAATAACTTAAATTGATCTACGGTAGGAAAATCATTTCTGGAAACGTTACTACTTACACCTAATTCCCATTGCTTACGCGTTTCAGGATCTAATTTAAAAGTCATGATGTGTATGATAATAACATCCCATGTACTCACATTTACATCTAACTTTTCTAATGCAGTTAAACAGTCACTAGTGGTGTCTGAAATCTCCTTTAGTGATGTCGCCGATTCAATCTGCATACGTTTCACACCAAATAACCTTTTCAAAACACAGTTGGCGAGATATCTTTTATTGCTGTATCGATTGTCTAACAGATCCCAGCATTTACTGTAATTTGAATCGGCTATCGGAGTATTCCGTATCAATTGCTCAGCTTCACCAGTTAGATGGCTTTTTAAATAATGCAGTTTCTGCACGTTATCTAACGAATCATTTTTATGTACTAGCGATACAAAAAGATCATGAAATGTTGTCCATTCTTCATAACTGCCAGAAAATACCGGAATAGCTATTTTTGGCAATTTGACCTGTGAGTGGACAGACTTAAACGCACCACTGGAAGAACCATCCTCATGTAGTACTGGTTCACTTACAACTCTAATTTTATTTAGCATTGTTTTCATTAAAGTCTTATAAGTAAAATAAGTGTCCTCGGTTATATCATATATTTCAACAACCATTTGCTCAACCTCATCAAATTTATGATTTTGATAGATGTTATTATTGGCATTTTGAAACGATTGCCAATCTTTTTCTAATGATTCTAATCTAGTTTCTATATATTCTATAGTTAATCTGTCTTGAGGAATACATTAAAATTTTGATAATCCCCTGATAATGATATTTTGAAACCCTTTTAACAAGTTGATTAATCCCTCCATATTTCTAACACGTAAATTAAAACCGATTAAAAGTGTATGAATGTTAATTCTAAAGCTATATGATACTCAATAAAATCGAATAAAAATTTAATAAGTTCAGTAAATAAATTAAACTAATGATAACATTGTATAATAGTACATTGTTTTTAATAAGTCAACTTATTCAATTAAAATATAAATCCAATATGACCAAAATATTCTAAGTTTCAATAAACTGCTCAAAATGTTGGAGTGTTTGGAACCACTTAATATCTGGCCGAAATCGGGCATAGGTTTCCCGTTCCGTCGTTTTTTATGAAATTATTCTAAGTTCTAGACTAACATGCACAAATAAATACAATTCTCTAAAACTAAACGTAAAATTTTCTAAGTCTAAAATCTACTTAAAAATTATTATTCAAAGTCCAAAATTCTTCTAAAAACTTCCAAGTTAAATTGTCTAAACAAATAAAGTCCAAAATGGCTTATCACAACTGTCTTTGTTTATATAGTAAAATGTACTCACAATTTTCACTTCACTCACACAACACAATGATGGTGTATGTGGCGCACTCTGGTGGCGAGTGGCAACACGCCGAACTTTGGATGTGACGTCAGTCCTCTGAAGTCACGTTGAACTGGGTGCGTGACGTCTTTATGACGACACGTTGAACTGGGTGTGTGCCGACACGTGGAGCTACGCGAGGATGACGACCAGTCACCTCACTTAAGAACTGGACGCAAGTGGACTCTTTGACGTCACTTTTTCGCTGGCTGCTTACCCCGTCCACAACACTGGACGAAGCTATCACTGCCGATGCGGGGAACCGTGTACTTTGCCGCAGCGATCCACTGCGAGTATCACGGACGAACTCACAAAAAACCGAAACTTATCGGGCTCGATGGACCAATGTTAAATACCGAACACTAAAATGGTACTCAGTACTTAGAGTAGTTGGTCGTGTGTACTAACGAGTATACGAGAAGGATTGTAGGTTTAAATAAAACTACCGAACTGTATACTGAACTAAGTAAGTATGTATATTTTGCTCAAATTCACAAGACCCTATACCAAAACGACAAACAATCTCCCTTGCGACTTCTATTTCGACGCCAACGCCATCTAGTTGCGTCATTGTAAAACTTTAAAGTAAACAATATTTTGGTTGACCTAATGAGCGACTGTTGATCATTAACACTGAGCCTCTATGAGTGGTGTCCGTTGATTGGACGGCGCTACCAATAGTGTCAATTTGTGTCGACAGGTGGCGCCCTTGTTGCTCTCTGCCAGCGGGGGCGGCCATCTTTGAAATTTTACCCGACTGCTGCAGAGAGGTAGCTTGTTTAGTGCTTTTATCTTTTACTGCTTGCGCCGGTAGGATTTCAGGGGTAGTCTCTAGGTTCGATTCCTGGGTCGCTGGGGGGATTGAACTCTTCCCTTTTCCCCCCCTCTTCTTCTTCCTCCGCCCTGAGGAGGAGGTGGTTTCACCACGTAGCGTGGGCCCGTTTGCGGCCGCCATCAGCGACGCACCTTGAGCCTCTTCATTTCGCGGCTGCTTGTCTTCCGTGACTTCTGTGACCACCTTCTGTGGTCTACGTGTCGAGGTGGTCGTGATAGCGACCGTCCCCGCCCGTCTGTGTTTGACCTCCCGTTGAAAAACGGGGCACTTAATATTATTTGCTGGGTGCGGGCCACCGCAATTTGCGCAGGTGGCCGGCTCTTCCCTGGGGCGCGGGCAATCTCGTGCTGCGTGCCCTTCTCCGCATCGTACACAGGCGAGCGGGCGGTGACATTGTTGGGAGCTATGTCTGAAGTCTTAGCATCAGTGACATTGCGCAGGCCCACGCTTTCCACGCCATGCCTCGATTTTCACGCCCCGCATTAGCATGAAAACTTGCGTGTCGTAAATCGCGTAAGTACGGAGCTCCTCCTCGATCTCCTGAGGGTCCGTGTCTGCGGGTAGTCCCTTAATAGCTACCTTTAATTTTTTGTCCGCTTGCAATGAGTAAGCGAACCAGCTAATGTTGGCTTCCTTTTCCAGGGCGATCAAATATTTTTGGACCACCCTGTACTCTTCTTCACTCTCCGGACAGAAGCGTACTCCTTGTCCGAAGGGTCTGGCGTTGGGTGGCCGTCCCAGTTTGGTAGCTAGTGCCCTGAAATGTGTCGCCCAATTTGGCAACTTTTCCACGATCAGTGGCGGGTAGCGTGGGCGCTTTTTCTTTTGGCTAGCCTCTGTCGGGTTTATAGTGGCGGTGGCCGCATCTATAGGCGTATTTGTAATGTGTGTCGAGTTAGGTGGTGATCTAGCCCTTTCCGCGGATCGCAGCGGCGCAGATGTGCGAGACTGCTCAGTGATTACACGCGCAGTTGAGTGCGTGGAATGCGATGCCGCGACACTAGTGTGTATTGGGCGCGGCTGTTGAGCGTGTGGGCGAGATGTCGGTGGATTCTTGGTGGTATTTTTCTCCGATGACCCACGGCTTATGTGGGTAGGCGGAGAAACCACTGAAAAATTTGATTCCGGGGTGCGCGCCAACGGATTTTGGTCGGCGGGTACCGGAGTTTTTGTATGCACAGGGCGGTCCACCCGAAGTGTCCCCGAAAGTACAAATTTGCAAAAATTAGCACTATCGGTGACAAGAGGGTAGTCAGAATAGGTCCGTGCGGTGCTGATGAACAATACGTGTGGGCAGGTGCTCGACTAGTGGCAATCCTGTCTCTGATTTCAAAATCCAGAAATATTGCCTATTTATAGATATCGCGGAGGCGCGACGCGCGCAACCCTCACACAGACGAGCTTTTGCAAAAAAAAAAAAAAAAATTTCGGTGACCTCGTTACCGAGGCGCGTCTAATGACACCTAATACGCATACCTAAAGTAAATGAAACGTCAAAAAAATGCATTTTCGCACCCGTAAATAGGCGCGGAGGATAAGTAATTTAGTTTTTAGACAATATTCCATCATCGAAACATTTCGAATAATATGTGGCCCTGAAAAGGGCCTTTTTTTGGATGGGCACATAATCGTTCGTGCGGTGCGGGTTCCGTTTCAGATTCCGGTTCGGAATCCGATTCGGGTGCAGCTGCAGGTTCCAAGTTACCGGGTGGAGTGCCCGTTGCCGTGAAAATTGATTTGAAAGTACGAATCAAACTCACGGCATGTTCATCGTACTCTTCCTGCAATATCAGCAGACAATCGCTGAGTTCCTTCGCAACGCTTTTGTCGAGCGTTCCACCTTCTTCAGCCAGCAGATTCTTCAAGCAATCGCGAAGTAGACCACGCACGAGGTGCATTCGAAACGTTTCCAAATTCGAGAAGTCACCCGACATGTTAGAAATAACAATTTTCGACATGTTGCAAATAACAAAAAAAAATCGGAACGTACGAAAGTAGGTCTACTATGGCGCGCGCACGGACACGGACTGATTTCAAAATCCAGAAATATTGCCTATTTTTAGATATCGCGGAGGCGCGACGCGCGCAACCCTCACACAGACGAGCTTTTGCTGCGTCCCTCCCCCCTCCAGATGGCGCGGCGGGCGGCGTTTTAGGCTTTGCCTTTTACTCCGCATGTGCATTTTCGTGGCCGTAAAACATCTTCGTATACATTCCTTTACCCAAACTTGATGTTGTAGTGCAATAAGCGTGGCGCAATCAGGGTTATCTGGTCAGAATGCCTATTCTTCCTTTAAAAATGCAGATTTTTGGTCACCGTGTAAAATTTTGTTCCCGTCTAAAATCCAAAAAAAACATATTCGGTGACCTCGCACCGAGGCGCGTCTAACGACACCTCCTACGCATACCTAACGCACATGAAACGTCAAAAACATGCATTTTCGCACCCGTAAATAGGCGCAGAGGGTAAGTACGAGTAAGTACGTTATTAGACAATATTCCATCATCGAAACATTCGAAACATATGTGGCCCTGAAAAGGGCCTTTTTTTGGATGGGCACATCATCGTTCGTGCGGTGCGGGCTCAGTTTCAGATTCCGGTTCGGAATCCGATTCGGGTGCAGGTGCAGATTCCCGGTCCCCGGGTGTAGTACCCGTGGTCGAGAATACAGCGTTATACGCTTAAATTAATGGCATGTAATGCTTGTCGTACTTTTCCCGCAACACGCGCAAACAGTCTCTGAGCTCCTCCAAAACGCTTTCATCTAGCGTTCCACTTTCGATCAGGTCCTCCAAGCGCTCACAGAGTAGACCACGCACGAGGTGGAGCCGGTACGTCTCCAAATTTTTAATGTCACCCGACATGTTGGCAACAACAAATTTCGACATGTTGGAAATATCAAAAAAAAATCGGAATGTACGAAAGTAGGTCTACTATGGCGCGCGCACGGACACGGACTGATTTCAAAATCCGTCTGGATGTCGCGTCGCCCCCGTAAGGGGGCGAGGCGAGCGGTCACGGAACCCTGTTCCCTGCCCGCGAGTGCTATACCGAGGCTCGTAAACACGAACCCATTGTTCGGTTGTCCACTGGACCTAGCATAGTGCTAGCGCGGTCGATAACCTATACAGGTCAACGACCCGCGCTAGCTATGTTTGTTGTTGTTTGTGTGACTGTAGGCGCGCCGCGGCGCCCGTTATGAACGGAACGCCGCTTCTTCACAGCATCTTGGTGGTCCACCCCCGCCAGGTTAGACCCAGAGCGTACTCTGGGAGGCCTAGCGAAGGTAACCAGCGGCAGAGATGCTGACTTTAGACGAACCTACAGTTTGAAAAATGTAAGCGACTACTAGCGCCGCCGTCAATGTATGTAGGAGCGGCAATGTCCTGAGTTACACCGCCCATGAACCAATAGCGTGCGATGAACTCGCGACGCTATTCGGTGCAAGTGTACTGGCGAGTGTGTAGTAATGCATGTCTGTTTACGACGTAAAGTAAGTCTATATTAACTTAGAACAAACTTCACGCCGTGGGTGTCGTGTGGGGTGGGTAGTGTTACTGTAAGTAGCAGCGTGTAGACTGTTGCTGCTTACTCAGGCGTCAAGTCCGGGATATGGATGAGGTTGCGGCGTCATTTATTAGGTCTCTAGGGAGGCGCTTTCTGTCGGGCGGACGCGCGTGCCATGGCGCTATATCTGCGATGTGGGGCCAGGCAGAAGCGTCGGCCCGCGCGAACAGATTTGTGGCGAGTCGCTCAATGAACTCGTCCAAGCTCTCTATTCCCGTGTCCCGCATTAACACGTCGTTCCTCACATGGCGGGGGGCGTCTAGTATGCGTCTAATAATTAGGTTCTGTTGTGTGCGAAGTTGTTTTTTGGTCGCTTCGCCAGTGAGGGCGTACCAAGCTGGGGTAGCATAGGTTAGTATAGAGCGTAAATAAGTTTTATATATGCCCAGCTTGGTGCGGGCGGGGAGGCGGGACGAGAGGACTGGGTGGAGCAGGTTCCGAGCGACCCTGCACTGCGCCACCACCTTGGAGACGTGCCACCTCATCGAGAGCCGACGATCGATTGTCACACCTAGGTACTTGGCGTGGGGAGACCAATCGATGTCGACTCCCTGTAGTTTCAGTAGTGGTGGTAATTTGCTTGCTCCTATAACAATGGCCTGCGTCTTACACACGTTAACCGATAGTCGCCATTTCGCTAGCCACTCGGGGATGAGGTCGAGGGCGCGCTGCATCTTGGTAGCTGCGTGCTTGGCGTTCATGGAAGTGGTGACGTACGCCGCATCGTCAGCGTACAGCGCCAGCGTCGCGTCCGGGGTCGTAGGGATATCATCGGTGTAACGTGTGTAACACGCAGGCGATAAGACGGCGCCCTGCGGCACGCCCGCCCTGATAGGGCGGGGGGCGGACCGCTCGCCTTCTACCACCACTCTGAAAGTCCTATTTGTTAGAAAAGATTCAATTACTCTTACCACGCGACGGGGCGCGCTAGAGGTTGATAGCTTGTGTATCAAACCTTCGTGCCACACGCGGTCGAAAGCCTTTTCCATGTCGAGGAATACTGCGACCGCGTACTCCTTCCTGTTCATCGTTGATGACAGCAGGTGCAGCATCCTCGACAGCTGGAGCGTCGTACTGTGTTCCGCCCTAAAACCAAATTGTTCTGGGCGCGGAGCGATGTGTGGTTCGAGATGTCGCAGCAGGAGTGACTCTAACACTTTAGAGATGGTAGGTAAAAGAGTGATCGGCCGATAGCTCTCCGGCTTCAGAATATTCTTGTTCGGCTTGGGCAGCATGATGACGCGCCCTTTTTTCCACGAGGCCGGGAAGGAGCCCGTGCGGACTATCCCAGTGAACAGGCGCGCCACGGCCGCGACCATGCGGTGGGGCAGGTGGCGCAGCGCTGTGTTTGGGATGTTGTCGGCACCTGGGGCCTTCCGGGGCTTCGTTCTCAAGAAGGCGCGTCTGACTGCTCCAGGCGAGAAGCAGATAGCGTCTTCATCGGGAGCTATCGGCGTGGCGAAGTATTCTCTATTGTGTTTCTCGACTGCTGCGACATGTTCGTGTTGCGCTGGCGGATTAGGTTGGAACTGACGCTCCAGGTGTTCGCCAAAGACCTCCGCTCGGTCTCCCGCTACATATTTGAGCGCCCCGTCAGTGCTCTGAAGTGGACGTACCGGAGCTGGGGTATCCTTTAGCTGACGACACAGCTTGTGGATAGAGTTCCAGTCACCCTCCACGGTATCAATATGTTCCTACCAGCTCGCGGCTCTGTGAGCACACAACTCGGCCTTCACCTTTTCGGTGAGTTTATTTAGTGCAGTCTTCATGGTCGG
The DNA here is from genome assembly GCA_945859665.1 of Anorthoa munda. NCBI lineage: Eukaryota > Metazoa > Arthropoda > Insecta > Lepidoptera > Noctuidae > Anorthoa > Anorthoa munda. Next base: position 21,495,911 of record OX243915.1, read on the forward strand.
GCAGCGAGTTTGTTGCCACTGCTTGCGTAAGCGTCTCTTTTCAGTGATGAGATTCTTGATTCGCGCTGGCAGGGGCGGCTGTAGCACTCTCCCCTGTTGCTGCGTCATCGTTGCTGCTGTCAGTGCTTGCTGTACGCAAGCAGTGATCTCGTCGGCCAGTAGGTCGACGTCATCAGCAGAGGTGATAGGCCGAGTTGGCGTGGTAGAGTGAATCCTTTCTTCGAACAGGTCCCAGTCGATTTTTCAACGTGGCGCTCGAGGCATTAGTCGTGTCGGCATGTCTGAGAGGACGACGAGCACCGGATGGTGGTCTGACTGCATCTCGTCCTCCAGAACCTGCTGAGTGACCTGGCAATGCAACCCACGGTGTACGACGATGTCAATCACGTCTGGCATGTGTGTGCTTATTGTCGGCCATCGGGTTGGTGTTTCAGGTCCTGACACCGTGTACCCGTGGGCCTCTGCGTCTGCGAAGAGTCGTCTCCCCTCGTCGTTCTGGTTGAAACTATTCCACGCTGGGTGCTTCGCGTTGAAGTCACCGGTGAGGATTGTCGGGTTTTCTGTGTTTGTCAGAATTTTTCTGAACTCCGACATGTTCAGCTTGTAGTGTGGAGGTTTATAAAAAGCATATAGTTCTAGATCCTCGCCGGCTACGTGCAGCTGTACGCCCAGCGCGTATGCTGACTGTAAGTCGAGCGGGGGGAGTTCCTGGTGGACGACTCTTCTATTGACTAGCACGGCCAGGCCACGATAACTTTGCCCGTGTTCCGACCGTTCGTCCATCCTATAAGCGAGATAACCTGGGAACTTGCACCTATCTCCAGGTCCCAGGAAAGTCTCGCTTATTAGCGCCACGTCGATATCCTGTTCCTTGAGGAGGTGGCGGAGGAGAGTGACCTTATGTTTAAGGCTGCGAGCGTTCCAGTGTAGGATCCTTAACGGTTTATTGGTCATGGTACAGAGTTAAGAGAGCGGCTAAACCGTCAAGGATCACCTGCTCCACATCTTGGCCCTGCCTGATGGCCTTAATCAGGTCCATCAGCAGTTGTATGGCGCAGGCAGTAAAGTTTTTGGTAATTTTCATCCATTTGTTTCTGTGTCGGCGCGTGATTGGCCTTTCTATTTTGGCTAGTGCCGCCTGATTGGCCGACACTATTTTTTGTTACACGTTCGTCCGCCTGGTGGCACTCTGAGTGTGTTATTACGCCGACACTTTTAACTTTCATTATTGTTTTGGCGTTTGTAGAGTTTACTGCCTGCGCTCTGTTGTTGTCGATTTGGACTAGAGCAGGGGCAGCCTCATGGGTCGTTTCTTGGGTCTTAGGGGTGTGATGGGGCTTTCTGCCCTTTCCCCCCTCTTCTTCTTCCTCCGCCCTGAGGAGGAGGCAGCATCTCCGCGTTCAGTGGGCACGTTTGCTGCCGCCATCAGCGTCGCGCTTTGGGCCTCTTCATTTGGCGTTTTGTTGTCGGGTTTCGTCGATCTCTCTGCCTGCCCTACGTTCTGTGGGCGGCGTGATGTTCTTGACGAGATGGTGACAGTGCCCAGTCGCCTGTGGGATATTTCTTTTTGAAAAATAGGGCACTTGATGTTGCCGGCCGGGTGCGGGCCCCCAAAATTCGCAACGCTTTCATCGAGCGTTCCACCTTCTTCAGCCAGCAGATACTCCAAACGATCGCGAAGTAGACCACGCACGAGGTGGATTCGAAACGTTTCCAAATTCGAGAAGTCACCCGACATGTTAGAAATAACTATTTTCGACATGTTGGAAATAACAAAAAAAGTAGGTCTACTATGGCGCGCGCACGGACACGGACTGATTTCAAAATCCAGAAATATTGCCTATTTATAGATATCGCGGAGGCGCGACACGCGCATCCCTCACACAGACGAGCTTTCGCTGCGCCCCCCCCCCCTCCAGGTGGCGCGGCGGGCGGGTTTTAGCCTTTGCCTTTTACTCCGCAGGTGCATTTTCGTACCCGTAAAACATCTTCGTATACATTCCTTTACCCAACATTGATGTTGTAGTGCAATCAGGGTTAACTGGTCAGAATGCCTATTCTTCCTTTAAAAATGCAGATTTTTGGTTACCGTGTAAAATTTTGTTCCCGTCTAAAATCCAAAAAAAACATATTCGGTGACCTCGCACCGAGGCGCGTCTAGCGACACCTAATACGCATACCTAAAGTACATGAAACGTCAAAAAAATGCATTTTCGCACCCGTAAATAGGCGCAGAGGGTAAGTAATTTCAATTTTAGACAATATTCCATCATCGAAACATTTCGAATCATATGTGGCCCTGAAAAGGGCCTTTTTTTGGATGGGCACATCATCGTTCGTGCGGTGCGGGTTCCGTTTCAGATTCCGGTTCGGGTGCAGCTGCAGGTTCCAAGTTACCGGGTGGAGTGCCCGTTGCCGTGAAAATTGATTTAAAAGTACGAATCAAACTCACGGCATGTTCATCGTACTCTTCCTGCAATATCAGCAGACAATCGCTGAGCTCCTTCGCAACGCTTTCATCGAGCGTTCCACCTTCTTCAGCCAGCAGATACTCCAAACGATCGCGAAGTAGACCACGCACGAGGTGGATTCGAAACGTTTCCTAATTCGAGAAGTCACCCGACATGTTAGAAATAAAAATTTTCGACATGTTGGAAATAACAAAAAAAAATCGGAACGTACGAAAGTAGGTCTACTATGGTGCGCGCACGGACACGGACTGATTTCAAAATACACTCAGTGGAAGTCGCGTCGCCCCCGTCAGGGGGCGAGGCGAGCGGTCACGAAGCGGTGCTCCCTGCCCGCGGGCGCAGCACCGTGGTTCGCAGCAGCGAACCCGTCACTAGGTGGTCATATAGACCCAGCTTCTTGCGAGCGCGAATTTCTAAAAACTCGCGCTCGCTATGTTTACATTGTTGTATGTGACTGTAGGCGCGCCTCGGCGGCGAGCGTTTCTGAACGTCTCGCCGCTTTTTCACGGTATCCTGGCGGTCCACCCCCACCAGGTGAAACCCAGAGCGTACTCTGGGAGGCCCAGCGAAGGTAACCAGCGGCAGGAGTACCGACTTGGACGAACCTACAGTTTAGTTATGTAAGCGACAACTAGCGCCGCCGTAGTGTGTGTAGGAGCGGCAATGTTTGGAGTTACACCGCCCATGAACCAATAGCGTGCGAGGTACTCGCGACGCTATTCGGTGCAAGTGTACTGGCGAATGTGAAGTTATGATTGTCTGTTTACGACGTGAAATGAGTCTATGTTAACTTAGAACAAACTTCATGCCGTGGATGTCGTGTGGGGTGAGCAGTATTATTGTTTGAGTAAGCAGCGTGTAGACTGATACTGCTTACTCAGGCGTCATATACGGGAGGTGGATGGGGTTGCACAGTCTGCAGTGATGAGGTCACGTGGTAAGAGACGTCTGTCCGGCGGGCGCGCGTGCCATGGCGCGATATCTTTGATATGGGGCCAGGCAGAAGCGTCGGCCCGCGCGAACATTGACGTCGCGAGGCGTTCTACAAATTTATCCAGGCTCTCAATCCCGGTGTCGCGTTGGATGATGTCGTTCCTCACGTAGCGAGGCGCATTCATGACTCGGCGTAGTGAAAGATTCTGTTGTGCACGTAACTTTTTCTTGTTCGACTCGCTAGTGAGGGCGAACCAAGCTGGGGCAGCATATGTAAGTAAAGGACGGATATATGTTTTGTACACACCCAGCTTGGTACGGGCGGGGAGGCGGGATGAGAGCACTGGATTTAGCAGGTTTCGGGCAACTCTGCTTTGATTCACCACATTGGTGACGTGCAACCCCATCGTGAGTCGGCGGTCTATGGTCACGCCCAGGTACTTGGCGTGCGGTGACCACTCCACGTCGACTCCTTGAAGCTTCATTGGTGGTGGTAGGGCTCCTAAGCCTGTGGCGAGGGCCTGCGTCTTACTTACGTTGACTGTTAGCCGCCATTTTGACAGCCAGTCCGGGATGAGGTCTAGCGCGCGCTGCATCTTCCGCGCCGCGTGTTTGGTGTTAAGAGATGTTGTTATGTACGCGGCGTCGTCAGCGTACAGTGCTAGCGTCGCCTCTGGCGTCGTTGGGATGTCGTCAGTGTAGCAGCCGTAAGACGCAGGTGAGAGGCAACTGCCCTGCGGCACTTCCGCCCTGATAGGGCGGGGGGCGGACAGCTTGCCCTCTACCACCACTCTGAAAGTCCTGTGGGACAGAAAGGATCGAATCACGTGTACAAGGCGACGGGGCGCGCTGGTTTTAGACATCTTATATAGTAGGACTTCATGCCATACGCGGTCGAAGGCCTTCTCCATGTCGAGGAATACTGCTACCGCGTACTCCTTCTTGTTCATGGTGGCTGACATCTGGTGCAGTACCCTCGACAGCTGGAGCGTCGTGCTATGTTCCGCGCGAAACCCGAATTGTTCTTCTCGCGGTGTTAGGTGAGGTGTGAGGTGTCGCAGCAGGAGGGATTCGAACACCTTGGAGATGGTGGGCAGGAGAGTGATCGGCCGATAGCTCTCAGGCTTCAGGACATTTTTGTTCGCCTTGGGCAGCATGATGACGCGCCCCTCTTTCCACGAGTCCGGGAAGGAGCCCGTGCGCAGGATCCCGGTGTACAGGCGCGCCAGGGCCGCTACCATGCGGTAGGGCAGGTGGCGCAGCGCTGCGTTTGTGATCCCGTCAGCACCTGGGGCCTTCCTAGGGCTCGTTCTCAAGATGGCGCGTCTAACTGCGCTAGGCGAAAAGTAAATGGCATCTTCTTCAGGAGCTATCGGCGCAGCGAAGTATTCACCAAGGTGTTTCTCGACTGCTGCGACGTGGGCATGTTCTGTGGTCGGGTTCGGTTGGAACTGACGCTCCAGGTGTTCTGCGAAGACTTCCGCCCGGTCTTCAGCTATATATTTCAGCGCCCCGTCGTTGTTTTGCAGTGGGCGCACCGGAGCTGGGGTATTTCTTAGTTGGCGGCACAGCCGGTGTAGGGAGGGCCAGTCGCCCTCCGCGGCGTCTATTCTGTCCTCCCAGCTCGCGGCACTAAGAGCTCTAAGCTCGGCCTTCACTTTCTCCGTGAGTTTGTTGAGCTGTGTCTTCATTGTTGGACATCGGAGTTGCTGCCACTGCTTGCGTAGGCGTCTCTTTTCTGTGATTAGGCGTCGGATGCGCGCTGGCAGGGGCGGCTGGAGCACTCTCCCCTGCTGCTGCGTCATCGTAGCTTCTTCTAGTGCTTGCTGTATGCAAGCAGTGACTTCCACAGCTAGGACATCCACATCCTCCGCGGAAGTGATAGGCCGAGTAGGTGTTGTGGATTCGATCCTTTCTGCAAATTTGTCCCAGTCGATGATGCGACGTGGCGCTGGTGGCTTCTGTCTGGTCGGCATCCCCGAGAGTACTACAAGTACTGAGTGGTGGTCAGACTCTAGTTCGTCATCCAGTACCTGCTGGGTGACCTGGCAGCTTAGCCCTCGGTGTACAATGATATCCAGTACATCAGGCATATGTGTGTGTGTCAGGGTAATGTGTAGGCGTCTCTGGGCCCTCTATCATGTACCCGAAGGCTTCTGCGTCCGCGAAGAGTCGTCTCCCCTCTTGTTTCGTGTTATAAGAGTTCCACGCTTGGTGTTTGCAGTTTAAATCACCGGCGAGGATTGTCGGGTGGTCGCTTGCGTTGAGAAGTGCCCGGAGCTCTGACAGCTCTAGTGTGTTTCCGGGCGGTTTGTACGTGGCGTAGATCTGCATATCCTCGCCGGCTACTTGTAGCTGTACGCCCAGGGCGTACATGGTGTTCAGCTGGGGTGGTGGAAGCTCTTGATGGACGACTCTTCTCTTTACCATGACTGCCAGGCCACGGTAGCGAAAGTTTGATGCCGACCGTTCGTCCTTCCTGTATACGATATAACCTGGGATCTTGCATCTATCTTCAGGTCCCAGGTGAGTCTCGTTTATGAGCGCCACGTCGACATCCTGTTCCTTCAGGAGATGGCGGAGGTGCACGACCTTACCTCTTAGGCCGCGAGCATTCCAATGCATCATCCTTAACGGCTTATTTTCCATGATAGAGCGTGAGTAGCGCAGCTAAGCCGTCAAGGATGACCTGCTCCACATCCTGCCCCTGCCTGATGGCCTTGATGAGGTCCATCAGCAGCTGGATGGCGCAGGCAGTAAAATCTTTGGATTGTTGCTTCTTTGAACTTTCCTTATTTTTTGCTAGCGTTTGATTCGCTGTTTCTATTTGGCTAGCGCCGGCTGATTGGTTGGTACTATTTTTAGTACCAACTTTACCCGCTGTGTGGCGCTTCTGTTGCGTTTTGCCGGCGCCTTCGGCCTTTTGATTGGTTGGAGGTGCCTGCGCCTGTATTGTGACAGGGGCTGCTTCCTGGTTTTCTTCCTGGGTCGTAGGGGGGTGGGTTTTCTTACCCTTTCCTCCCCTTTTCTTCTTCCTCCGCCCTGAGGAGGTAGCCTCTCCGCGTTGGGTGGGCCCATTTGCTGTTGCCATCAGCGACGCGCCTTGGGCCTCTTCTGTCTGTTGGGTCTCTGTCTGTGCCACTTTCGGTGGCTGGCGTGATGAGACGGTCGTGATGGCGATTGTGCCCGCCCGCCTGTGTTTGATTTCCCGTTGGAAAACCGGGCATTTAATATTGTTGGCCGGGTGCGGACCTTTGCAGTTCGCACAGGTGGCCGGCTCTTCTCGAGGACGTGGGCAGTCACGTGCCGTGTGTCCTTCTCCGCACCTGACACAGGCGAGGGGGCAATGACACTGGTGCGAACTGTGTCTGAAAAGTTGGCACCGGTGGCATTGGGCGGGCCCGCGTTTTCCGCGCCATGCCTCTATCTTGACCCCCCGCATCAACAGGAATACGGAGGTGTCAAATATTGATCTGACATTTTCGGTCTTTGTTAGCACGGCGTGGAACACGCAGCCGGGTCTTCCTTGGCGGGCATTGATATGCCGGACGTACTCCGGCTCGTAACCCAGATTTCGGAGCTCCTCCTCTATCTCCTGGGGGTCAGTGTCCGCCGGCAGCCCCCTTATAGCTACCTTTAGCTTTTTGTCAGCTGGCAGGCTGTAAGCGAACCAGCTGATCCCTATTTCTTTTTCCAGGGTGGTCAAGTATTTTTGAACCACCCTGTACTCGTCTTCACTCTCCGGGGAGAATCGAACTCCCTGCCTATAAGGTCAAGCGTTCGGTGGCCTTTTTTAAATGTTCGCTAGCGCCCTAAAGTGGGTTGCCCAGTTGGGCAACTTTTCTACCACTAGTGGGGGGTAGCGGGGGCGCTTATGCTTTTTGGCATTATTTATTTCCTCTGTGGGTAGGTTGGGGGCCGCTTCTTGTGTTGGGGTGGGTGCAGATTTGTCACTTACCCTTGGCGTCCTCTTCTTAAAAGCAGAAGTGGTGGGCGACCCAGATGGCGGGGTACGTCGCACTGCTTCGGCAAAAGTAGGCGAGTTGTCGCTCTGTCGCTCGTGCGCCTCTGTGCGCTGCGAGTCGGGGCGGTAGCGTTTCGCCTCCTCTGAGGTGTCATCCGGGCTCCTACGACGTCTTAGGGCTCTGCCCCCGGCCTGAAAGTCGTAGTCTAGGTCCATAGACGGGTTAGGTGAAATTGGAGTTTGTAGGTCCTCTACCTCTGCCCTGCGCCCGTAGGACGCGAGCGAGGTGCTTGACCCACTTATGCTCGATTGGCCCGATCGCATTGCGGGGGAGTCGTATGCTGAGGTGCGAGGGGGTGCAGGCGAGTCCGGATTGGTCGTCGTCCCAGGCATCGTTATTGGCGCCATCTGAGGTCGTTGTTCACGTTTCGTGCGAGGATCCCGATTGGTTACTCGGGTCGCCTGTAATATTGGACACGCGTGTAATGTGCGCGCCGCGGTCGACGGCGCGCTCGCACGTAATGTGTGACACGCGTGTAATATGTGCGACTCTGAAGTTTGTTGTTGGGATGATTGTGCCTTGGTAGTGGGTACCTTATGGTCACTTTGTTCCCGTGTTGTACGTATGGTGGCTTCGTATTAGGTCGCGCGTGCTTGTGTGGGACGCGTCGACGTAGGTGCGTGATGCGCATCCTTACGTGATTGCATCTGCGCGGTGTGTGGGGATTGCGATGCACTGTTAATAGTGTTACGCGGCTGCTGTGACGTAGGTTTCGGTGACTGATCGCTAACACGGGTCACCGGTGACCTTTTACTCATGTGGGTAGATGGAGGTGCGGTGGAAAAATTCGTCTCTGGCGTTTTCTCCAACGATTTGCGAGAAGCGGGTATCGGTGGATTATTCGCGGGACGGCACTTCATAGGGGCACTGAACCTGTCATGGGTTTCTGGAGATGTTGGTGAGGCTGGGGACTCGGCGGCCATCTGCGCACCCTGTCTCCTGCCCTCGTTGGTTGCGGTTGTAGATCGGGTTCCCGACGTCAATGTCCCCAGGTTGGGGAGCGAGGACGTCCTGTCCATGGGCGGCTGGTGCTGTCCTTGCTGGCTGCTGGGGGCGCCGCGACCCGGGGGGCCGCGGGCACCTGGCGGTGACATACTCCTTCTTTTTTCTTCTTTTTGCGTATGTTGCTAAAATGCATGAAAACTAGAGGACTAGTTTTCCGCGACCACTATAACGAAAGGGCGCAAGCTCCAAACGTTAGGCGGCAGCGAAGCCCTCCCTGGATACTCCCGACAGAGCAAATTCGCGAGAATTTGAACTATCGATAGTATAGAGGGTAGGCGTTGAGGGTGGTCCGTGCGGTTTGCAGCTGAGAACGATGATACGTGTAGTGCGGTGCTCGACTAGTGGCAATCCAGATTTCAAAATCCAGAAATATTGCCTATTTATAGATATCGCGGAGGCGCGACACGCGCAACCCTCACACAGACGAGCTTTCGCTGCGCCCCCCCCTCTAGGTGGTGTGATGGGCGGGTTTTAGCCTTTGCCTTTTACTTCGCAGGTGCATTTTCGTACCCGTTAAACATTCCTTTACCCAACATTGATGTTGTAGTGCAATCAGGGTTAACTGGTCAGAATGTCTATTCTTCCTTAAAAAATGCAGATTTTTGGTTACCGTGTAAAATTTTGTTCCCGTCTAAAATCCAAAAAAAACATGTTCGGTGACCTCGCACCGAGGCGCGTCTAGCGACACCTAATACGCATACCTAAAGTACATGAAACGTCAAAAAAATGCATTTTCGCACCCGTAAATAGGCGCAGAGGGTAAGTAATTTCAATTTTAGACAATATTCCATCATCGAAACATTTCGAATCATATGTGGCCCTGAAAAGGGCCTTTTTTTGGATGGGCACATCATCGTTCGTGCGGTGCGGGTTCCGTTTCAGATTCCGGTTCGGAATCCGATTCGGTTGCAGCTGCAGGTTCCAAGTTACCGGGTGGAGTGCCCGTTGCCGTGAAAATTGATTTAAAAGTACGAATCAAACTCACGGCATGATCATCGTACTCTTGCTGCAATATCAGTGGACAATCGCTGAGCTCCTTCGCAACGCTTTCATCGAGCGTTCCACCTTCTTCAGCCAGCAGATACTCCAAACGATCGCGAAGTAGACCACGCACGAGGTGGATTCGAAACGTTTCCTAATTCGAGAAGTCACCCGACATGCTAGAAATAAAAATTTTCGACATGTTGCAAATAACAAAAAAAAAATCGGAACGTACGAAAGTAGGTCTACTATGGCGCGCGCACGGACACGGACTGATTTCAAAATCCAGAAATATTGCCTATTTATAGATATTGCGGAGGCGCGACACGCGCAATCCTCACACAGACGAGCTTTCGCTGCGCCCCCCCCTCCAGGTGGCGCGGCGGGGCATTTTCGTACCCGTAAAACATCTTCGTATACATTCCTTTACCCAACATTAATGTTGTAGTGCAATCAGGGTTAACTGGTCAGAATGCCTATTCTTCCTTTAAAAATGCAGATTTTTGGTCACCGTGTAAAATTTTGTTCCCGTCTAAAATCCAAAAAAAACATATTCGGTGACCACGCACCGAGGCGCGTCTAACGACACCTAATACGCATACCTAAAGTACATGAAACGTTAAAAAAAAATGCATTTTCGCACCCGTAAATAGGCGCAGAGGGTAAGTAATTTCGTTTTTAGACAATATTTCATCATCGAAACATTTCGAATCATATGTGGTCCTGAAAAAGGCCTTTTTTTGGAAGGGCACATCATCGTTCGTGCGTTGCGGGTTCCGTTTCAGATTCCGGTTCGGAATCCGATTCGGGTGCAGCTGCAGGTTCCAAGTTACCGGGTGGAGTGCCCTTTGCCGTGAAAATTGATTTAAAAGTACGAATCAAACTCACGGCATGATCATCGTACTCTTCCTGCAATATCAACAGACAATCGCTGAGCTCCTTCGCAACGCTTTCATCGAGCGTTCCACCTTCTTCAGCCAGCAGATACTCCAAACGATCGCGAAGTAGACCACGCACGAGGTAGATTCGAAACGTTTCCAATTCCGGTTCGGAATCCGATTCGGGTGCAGCTGCAGGTTCCAAGTTACCGGGTGGAGTGCCCGTTGCCGTGAAAATTGATTTAAAAGTACGAACCAAACTCACGGCATGTTCATCGTACTCTTCCTGCAAAATCGGCAGACAATCGCTGAGCTCCTTCGCAACGCTTTCATCGAGCGTTCCACCTTCTTCAGCCAGCAGATACTCCAAACGATCGCGAAGTAGACCACGCACGAGGTGGATTCGAAACGTTTCCTAATTCGAGAAGTCACCCGACATGTTAGAAATAAAAATTTTCGACATGTTGGAAATAACAGAAAAAAATCGGAACGTACGAAAGTAGGTCTACTATGGCGCGCGCACGGACACGGACTGATTTCAAAATCCAGAAATATTGCCTATTTATAGATATCGCGGAGGCGCGACACGCGCAATCCTCACACAGACGAGCTTTCGCTGCGGCCCCCCCTCCAGGTGGCGCGGCGGGGCATTTTCGTACCCGTAAAACATCTTCGTATACATTCCTTTACCCAACATTGATGTTGTAGTGCAATCAGGGTTAACTGGTCAGAATGCCTATTCTTCCTTTAAAAATGCAGATTTTTGGTCACCGTGTAAAATTTCGTTCCCGTCTAAAATCCAAAAAAAACATATTCGGTGACTTCGCACCGAGGCGCGTCTAGCGACACCTAATACGCATACCTAAAGTACATGAAACGTCAAAAAAATGCATTTTCGCACCCGTAAATAGGCGCAGAGGGTAAGTAATTTCATTTTTAGACAATATTCCATCATCGAAACATTTCGAATCATATGTGGCCCTGAAAAGGGCCTTTTTTTGGATGGGCACATCATCGTTCGTGCGGTGCGGGTTCCGTTTCAGATTCCGGTTCGGGTGCAGCTGCAGGTTCCAAGTTACCGGGTCGAGTGCCCGTTGCCGTGAAAATTGATTTAAAAGTACGAATCAAACTCACGGCATGATCATTGTACTCTTCCTGCAATATCAGCAGACAATCGCTGAGCTCCTTCGCAACGCTTTCATCGAGCGTTCTACCTTCTTCAGCCAGCAGATACTCCAAACGATCACGAAGTAGACCACGCACGAGGTAGATTCGAAACGTTTCCAATTCCGGTTCGGAATCCGATTCGGGTGCAGCTGCAGGTTCCAAGTTACCGGGTGGAGTGCCCGTTGCCGTGAAAATTGATTTAAAAGTACGAATCAATCTCACGGTATGTTCATCGTACTCTTCCTGCAATATCGGCAGACAATCGCTGAGCTCCTTCGCAACGCTTTCATCGAGCGTTCCACCTTCTTCAGCCAGCAGATACTCCAAACGATCGCGAAGTAGACCACGCACGAGGTGGATTCGAAACGTTTCCAATTCCGGTTCGGAATCCGATTCGGGTGCAGCTGCAGGTTCCAAGTTACCGGATGGAGTGCCCTTTACCGTGAAAATAGATTTAAAAGTACGAATCAAACTGTCGGTACGAATCAAATCACTCGAATCGGATTCCGAACCGGAATCTGAAACGGAACCCGCACCGCACGAACGATGATGTGCCCATCCAAAAAAAGGCCCTTTTCAGGGCCACATATGATTCGAAATGTTTCGATGATGGAATATTGTCTAAAAACGAAATTACTTACCCTCAGTGCCTATTTACGGGTGCGAAAATGCATTTTTTTGACGTTTCATGTAATTTAGGTATGCGTTTTAGGTGTCGTTAGACGCGCCTCGATGCGACGTCACTGAATATGTTTTTTTTGGATTTTAGACGGGAACAAAATTTTACACGGTGACCAAAAATCTGCATTTTTAAAGGAAGAATAGGCATTCTGACCAGTTAACCCTGATTGCACTACAACATCAATGTTGGGTAAAGGAATGTATACGAAGATGTTTTACGGGTACGAAAATGCACCTGCGGAGTAAAAGGCAAAGGCTAAAACCCGCCCGCCGCGCCACCTGGAGGGGGGGGGCGCAGCGAAAGCTCGTCTGTGTGAGGGTTGCGCGTGTCGCGCCTCCGCGATATCTATAAATAGGCAATATTTCTGGATTTTGAAATCAGTTCGTGTCCGTGCGCGCGCCATAGTAGACCTACTTTCGTACGTTCCGATTTTTTTTTGTTACTTCCAACATGTCGAAAATTGTTATTTCTAACATGTCGGGTGACTTCTCGAATTTGGAAACGTTTCGAATCCACCTCGTGCGTGGTCTACTTCGCGACGCTTGGAGTATCTGCTGGCTGAAGAAGGTGGAACGCTCGATGAAAGCGTTGCGAAGGAGCTCAGCGATTGTCTGCTGATATTGCAGGAAGAGTACGATGAACATGCCGTGAGTTTGATTCGTACTTTTAAATCAATTTTCACAGCAACGGGCACTCCACCCGGTAACTTGGAACCCGCAGCTGCACCCGAATCGGATTGTTTCGCTGTGCCCCCCCCTCCAGGTGGCGCAGCGGGCGGGTTTTAGCCTTTGCCTTTTACTCCGCAGGTGCATTTTCGTACCCGTAAAACATCTTCGTATACATTCCTTTACCCAACATTGATGTTGTAGTGCAATCAGGGTTAACTGGTCAGAATGTCTATTCTTCCATTAAAAATGCAGATTTTTGGTCACCGTGTAAAATTTTGTTCCCGTCTAAAATCCAAAAAAAACATTCGGTGACCTCGCACCGAGGCGCGTCTAACGACACCTAATACGCATACCTAAAGTACATGAAACGTCAAAAAAATGCATTTTCGCACCCGTAAATAGGCGCAGAGGGTAAGTAATTTCGTTTTTAGACAATATTCCATTATCAAAACATTTCGAATCATATGTGGCCCTGAAAAGGGCCTTTTTTTGGATGGGCACATCATCGTTCGTGCGGTGCGGGTTCCGTTTCAGATTCCGGTTCGGGTGCAGCTGCAGGTTCCAAGTTACCGGGTGGAGTGCCCGTTGCCGTGAAAATTGATTTAAAAGTACGAATCAAACTCACGGCATGATCATCGTACTCTTCCTGCAATATCAGCAGACAATCGCTGAGCTCCTTCGCAACGCTTTCATCGAGCGTTCCACCTTCTTCAGCCAGCAGATACTCCAAGCGATCGCGAAGTAGACCACGCACGAGGTGGATTCGAAACGTTTCCAAATTCGAGAAGTCACCCGACATGTTAGAAATAACAATTTTCGACATGTTGGAAATAACAAAAAAAAATCGGAACGTACGAAAGTAGGTCTACTATGGCGCGCGCACGTACTCGGACTGATTTCAAAATCCAGAAATATTGCCTATTTATAGATATCGCGGAGGCGCGACACGCGCAACCCTCACACAGACGAGCTTTCGCTGCACCCCCCCCCTCCAGGTGGCGCGGCGGGCGGGTTTTAGCCTTTGCCTTTTACTCCGCAGCTGCATTTTCGTACCCGCAAATCATCTTCGTATACATTCCTTTACCCAACATTAATGTTGTAGTGCAATCAGGGTTAACTGGTCAGAATGCCTATTCTTCCTTTAAAAATGCAGATTTATGGTCACCGTGAAAAATTTTGTTCCCGTCTAAAATCCAAAAAAAACATATTCGGTAACCTCGCACCGAAGCGCGTCTAACGACACCTAATACGCATACCTAAAGTACATGAAACGTCAAAAAAATGCATTTTCGCACCCGTAAATAGGCGCAGAGGGTAAGTAATTTCGTTTTTAGACAATATTCCATCATCGAAACATTTCGAATCATATGTGGCCCTGAAAAGGGCCTTTTTTTGGATGGGCACATCATCGTGTAGGCCGCCTCAGTGTAGGCGCGTTGAATGCAAGCGGTGATCTCCGCTGCCAGTCTATCCACGTCAATGGCGGAGGTAACGGGCCAAGAAGGAGTGGTGGTCTCAATCACTTCCTGGAATTTGTTCCAGTCCGTTTTTCGACGTGGCGCTGGAGGCGAGAGTCGGGTCGGCATCTCAGATAGGACGACGAGCACTGGCTGATGGTCTGACAGCTACTCGTCGTCAATGACCTGTTGCGCGATCTGGCGGGTTAGGCCGCAATGGATGGTGATGTCCAGCACATCAGGTGATTGTGTGTGGATTGCCGGATAGTGCGTCGGCACTTCAGGGCCGGACACCACGTATCCTTGCGCCTCAGCGTCAACGAAGAGTCGGTTCCCTCCTGTGTTGCGCGTCAGTGAATTCCACGCGGGATGCTTACAGTTCATGTCGCCAGCGAGAATTACTGGGTGCGACGGGTTCTTCAACAGCGCCCTTAACTCGCTTATACTGTAGCGGTTTTGAGGCGGGCTGTAAACGGCGTATATGTTGAGGTCCGCGCCAGCGACATGAACCTGTATTCCTAGCGCGTAAAAGGTACTGACTGGCGGCAACGGAAGGGGTTGGTGGACGACCCTCCGTTTGACTAGAACCACCAGACCGCGGTAGATAGTGCCAGATGCCGACCTCTCGTCCTTCCTGTAGGCGTGATATCCTGGGAATCCGATTGTGTCAGCAGGTCCCAGGAGCGTCTCACTGATGAGCGCCACGTCGATCTGCTGTTCCTTGAGGAGGAGGCGGAGTGAAACGACCTTACTCCGGAGGCCGCGAGCGTTCTAGTGGATGATCCTCAACGAGCTAGCCATGGTACATGGATAATAATTCGGCCAGCCCGTCGAGGATCACTAGCTCTACGTCCTGGCCCTGCCTGATGGCCTTAATAAGGTCCATCAGCAGCTTGATGGCGCAGGCGGTAAAATCTTGTCTCGGTCTGTGTATTGGCACGCTCTCGGTTTGTTCTCCGAGTTGTTGTTGTTGTCGCTGCTGACTAGGCGCGACATTATTTTTAATATTTTTATTTAGCTGCGAGTTGGACGCGGCTGTTTGTGTGGCGTTCGCCACCTCTGTTTGTCGCGCCTTCTTCTGGCCTCTAGGCTCTGCCTGTTTGGAGTCAGCAGCGGCAGGAGCGGCCTGTGTCACCGCCTGCACTTTTTGCTGCGTGGTGTAGGTCGCCGTGTTTTTCGCAACATTATTGCAATTTTCTGTAGCGGGAGGGGGTTGGGACTGCTTTCCCTTCTTCCCTCCCCTTTTATTTTTCTTCCGCCTCCCGGAGGGGATATCCTGCCTGTTTGTGGGCCCGTTCGCTGTTGCCATCAGGGACACGCTGTGTGTCTCCGTGACCTCAGCGTTCACTTGCCCATCTTTGGCATTCGTCGGTTGGCGCTGTTGCCGTGTGATAACGACAGTACCTGCCCGCCTATTTTTAGCTTCCCTGATGTATACAGGGCAGCGTGGATTACTGGCCGGGTGATCACCTGCGCAGTTGGCACAGGTAGCCGGCTCAGATCTTGGGCGCGGGCAGTCCCTGGCTGCATGGTTCTCACCACATCTCACGCAGGCAAGCGGGCGGTGGCACAGGTGTGAGCCTTGCCTGAACCTCTGGCATCTGTGGCATTGAGCGGGCCCTTGTTTTCCCGTCCACGCCTCAATCTTGACACCACGCATACAAAGAAATGTAGTGGTGTCATAAATCTTTCTGAATTCAGGCGTCCTCTTTATCACTGCATGGAATATGCAGCCGGGTCGTTCCCCACGCGCCTTGATATGGCGGACGTACTCCGGCTCATATCCCATCAGTCGCAGCTCCTCCTTGATGTCCTCAGTGTCTGTGTCCGCTGGCAACCCACGTATTGCCAGCTTCACGCTTCTCTCGGCAGGGAGGGAATAAGCGAACCAACTTAGGCCACTTTCCTTCTCCAAGTCGGTAAGGTAGCGCTGGACCACCCTGTACTCCTCCACACTCTCCGGCAGAAAGCGAATGCCATTCTGATACGAACGGGCGTTTGGAGGGTGACCCAGCTTTTCCCTCACGGCTCTGAAGTGGGCGGCCCAATTTGGCAGCCTTTCCACTATGAGAGGAGGGTAGCGCGGACTTTAGGCCTTTTTCTGGGCCTCGCTCGCGTGCTGTGTCGTATTACTGAGTTGCGTCGCATTAGTTGCCAACCGGATGTTTACATCGGCCGGCTGTCTTGCGCAAGCTCTCTCAGTGGCGTCTTTAAAAATTTTAAGGGTGGGTTCAGGGGCGGAGTTTCTTCGGTCAGTGGCGTCAAAGGTGGGCGAACTTGAACCGCCCCTCCCGCGCGGCATACGCTGCGGTAGTGGGGGGTCCATGCAGCACCTCTTGGCCTCCTCTTCTGCGTCCTCCTCATCTGGGCTTCTGGGTCTGCGTTGGGTCTGGTGGCATCGAAAGTGAACTCGTACTTTAACCCCAGCTCAGGCGTAGGTGTGGTGGGTCGGTCTGCCGGATTTGCACCGGATCGCACGGACATGTCTGGCGACATGTCACGGTGACCAGCGCGGGAACTGCCCGACGAGGCCGACATGTCGGATCCCTGACGGGACGAACATGCCGACATCATGGCCGGGGAGTCCTGGGCAGACTCTCTTGGTGGTGGTGGTGAGAACAACATGCTTGCACCATGTTGTTTCACGCACGTACTCCGGCTCATAACCCAACATGCGTAGCTCCTCTTCTATTTCCTGAGGGTCGGTGTCAGCTGGCAGCCCCCTTATGGCCACTTTCAATTTCCTGTCGGCGGCCAGGGAATAAGCAAACCAGCTTATTCCGCTCTCCTTCTCTAGGGTGGTCAGGTACCTCTGGACCACCCTATATTCTTCTTCGCTCTCTGGCGAGAATCTCACACCCTGTCTGTAGGGACGGGCATTTGGAGGCCTACCTAGAGTCGTCGCTAAGGCTCTAAAATGAGTTGCCCAGTTGGGCATTTTTTCGACTATTAGAGGCGGGTATCGAAGCCTCTTGTGCTTTTTTGCATTTGTGTTGTCTGTGGTGGTTTCAGTGGCTGCCCTGGGGGCTGCTTCCGGGTTTGGGGCGAGGGTTCCTGAAGGGCTCGTCCTTGGGATCGTTTTTTTGGAATTCGCGCGCGCGGATTGGTTACTAGGCGACGGTGTACGTCGTACCGCGTCCGCGAATGAGGGTGAGTTTTTCCCTAGTTGTTTCAAAGTCAAAGTCAAAAGTCAAAGTCAAATATATTTATTTCAACTAGGCCAATAAGCACTTTTGAACGTCAAACATTAAATCTAAATTAAAAATGTACAAGTAATAAAAATTGACTCTACCGTGCATTCGGAAAGTAGCTTGTTATGGAGAAGAACGCACAAGAAACTCCATACTTACTCTTTTTAAAATGTTTTACAATGTTTACTTATGTACATACATTAATAAATTCATATATGTGAGGACGATGCACCCAAAAATAGCACTACACACTATACTACGTACAGGTATAAAGTAATAAAAGCACTAACAGGTAAATTCATTAATTTGATAAATAGGAACATGGTTCTCACATACTTACAAATATTCCAAACATAGGTAAAATACCTAATTCAACAACAACGGAACCGTGTGTGAGTCAAATTCTGGAAAAATATAAAAAATAACATAAGAATACAATAACTACGAATAGGAATACAAATTAGCAAATTTGATTATGTGTACACCAAAGATTGCCCTACGGAGCGGGACCAACATGTTGCCAAGCATTCTTATCTTGAATATAATCATCTAATTTGTAATATGCTTGTTTACAAAGTGTGCTTTTAACTAAAGTTTTAAATTTACTTTCATTTAGTTTTAATATATCACAAGGTATTTTGTTATAGAATTTAACACAGTACCCCATGAAAGATGAGTTTACTTTTGCTAGTCTATAAGATGGTTGATCTAACTTATCTTTATTTCTCGTATTACAATTGTGTCTATCACTGACCTTACTAAAGAGATGTATATTTTTCCTTACATACATAATATTTTCATAAATGAATTGGCAAGAAACTGTCATAATATTAATATTTTTAAATAGCTCCCTAAGAGATTCTCGGTGACTTAAATTATATATGGCTCTGATAGCTCTCTTTTGCAATATAAATATGGATTCAATGTCAGCCGCTCGGCCCCACAATAAAATACCGTATGACATAATGCTGTGAAAGTAACTAAAATAGACCAAACGCGCGGTCTCCACATCCGTCAACTGTCTTATCTTTCTAACAGCATAAGCGGCCGAGCTCAGCCGACCCGCAAGAGATGTTATGTGAGAACTCCATTGCAATTTGTCGTCTAGAGTGATTCCCAGGAAAACCGTTTGATTTACAAATTCCAGCTTTTCACCATTCAATATGATGTCGCATTCGCTACTTCTAACATTCGGCAATGTGAATCTAATACATTTGGTTTTTTTTTCATTTAGTACCAAATTGTTTGCCGTGAACCATTTTTGGACCTGATGAATCGAGTTATTCACATCATCAAGATTTTGTGACCGCCGATCTATTTTAAATATCAAAGATGTGTCATCAGCAAACAACACCATTTTCGGTTGATTTTGTAGTAATTGGGGTAAATCGTTAATATAAACTAAAAAGAGGAATGGACCCAATATCGAACCTTGAGGAACACCCATCGTCATTTCAGACCCTAATGAGTTTACGCCGTTTACCTGAACTTTAACTTGTCTGGCTTTTAAATATGATCTAAGTAACCCAAGTGCTGTATGTCTAATTCCATAGTGCTCGAGCTTCAACAATAGTGTCTCATGGTTAACGCAATCGAACGCCTTCGAGAGGTCGCAAAAGATTCCAATGGCGTCTTGTGCTTCCTCCCAGGCGTTAAAGATGTTCTTTATTAGGGTGACACCGGCGTCAGTTGTGCAACGCCCTTTGGTAAAACCGTACTGTTGATCATAAAAGATAGAATGTTTGTTAAAATGACGCAACAATTGGTTGAGCATTAACTTTTCGAAGACCTTACTGAGAACCGGCAGTATTGAGACTGGCCTATAATTATTGGCTTCTTTGCTATCCCCGGATTTAAACAATGGAACTACTTTACTGTGTTTCATGAGGTCCGGAAAAATTCCTTGATCGACACTAGTATTAAATATGAAAGCTAAATAGGGTGCAACAGTTTCAATGATTGGTTTACACACTTTTACAGATAGTCCCCAAAGATCTTCTGTTGATTTAATTTTAAGATCTTTAAAAGCTTTTAAAATAGCCTGGGGATTTGTATGTTGAAACTTGAACTCCGATGGGCACGCATTTACGTTCTTTCTTAGTAAAGCAGCAGAGAGTGTGGGTGAGGAGTTTAAGGCTGCTGTAGTTTTAAGAGGAATATTAACAAAAAAGTTTTCAAATTCCTGAGCTACCTCTATATCTGAGGATATGGGGCCATGTGCAGTCGCTAAATTAAATTCAATATTACGCTGTTTTTTCCTACCTGTTTCATTATTTATTATTTTCCAGGTAGTTTTTATTTTATCGTCTGCTGATTTTATTTTATTGCTAATATACAGCGCTTTAGCTATTTTGCATGCAATTTTAAAAGTTTTTGAATATTTCGCAACATACTTATCAAAACTTGTATTATTCATATGTTGCTTTAGGCCATAAAGTTCATATAGCTTTTCCCTGCTTTTACGAATGCCTGGAGTCGCCCAATCGCTAAATACGAACTTGGTGTAAATACTTTTCGCTTTCAGTGGAAAAGTGTCATTAAATTGCATGTTGAGTACTTTAAAAAACTCGGCATAGAACTCATTTGGGTCATCTATATTAAAAAAGTTTTGAACACATAATTTATTAGTCAAGGTTTTATTAAATTTTTCTAAATTTTTACTTGTAATTGGTCTAAATTTTATTTGCATTTTTTGCAAAGGTATGTAGGTGCTAAACGTTATTGTTTGCCCACTGTGATCAGATGTTAATTTATTTACAATTTCTTTATTTAGGTAATCACAATTACAAAAAACGTTATCTATGCAAGTCGCAGAAGAAGCTGTCACTCTAGTTGGCTCCATAAAAACATTTGCCAGATTAAATGATTTAAAAAGACCCAATAACCTAATACTGTTAGAGTTATTTTCTAATAAGTTAATGTTAAAATCGCCACATATGATGATTGATTTACTGCTAGTACTAACTTTTTTTAACACATCTTCCATTATAGAGTCAAACACAGATAGATTCTGGTAACTTGGAGGTCTGTAGACACAAACTACAACATGCCTTATCAAGCTCAACACAGGACAATTCAATGGTGTGTTCAACCGACAGTCTAACAATGTCTTTTCTTTCTTTAGATTTAATAGAATTTTTAATAAGTATTAATGATCCGCCATGTATCATACGTTTTCTGCTGAAATGGCTAACTACACAATAATTTTCATAATTAATGGACCTTACTTGGTGATCTTTTAGCCAATGTTCTGTTAGACAAATAATATCAAATTTGGTTTTTTCTAGAAATAGTTCAATTTCCAATAATTTGGAAGAGCAACCTTGAATGTTCTGATTTAATAATTTTAAAGAGTATTGCTCTCCCCTCAGCTTTGTACCACTAAATGGATTGCCAGAAGATACCTTCATACTATTTACTAATAATAACTGATTATTTGCAGGGGTAACTTCTATTGTCTTATGGACTAGTTTAAATTTATGTTGCTAGTTGAACTAGGCAACATAGGGTTGTCAATTAATATAGAATTTGATAGATTTACTATCACTTCATTAATAGAATATGCTATCAACATAGCAATCTTATGTCTACATCTATGTGACAGAGAGAAAGCTCTCTGCGTTACTTGAAGTCCACTAATAAATCTATTAGTGTCAAAAAACAATAATTTGTCACTACGACAAGTCAACATTTGTAAAATGTTATTTAATTTAAAAATCCGCTTGTTCTCATCTTCTGAGAAGCTATCTGAATAAGGAAAAGCACAAACCATGAGCTTTCCTACATTTAACCCTAACAAGGTGTCAATACCAGCCATTATGTCCCTTTTGGTAATTCCAGTACTATTTCCCAAAAGCAAAACCATTGTAGAACAATTATCTATATTTGAATTTATAATTCTATTGATCATTTGTTTAAAACTTATATTATGGTAACAATGATTTGTAAAACTATGGCTAAGGTAATTTCGTAATATTTTTCCAAAGCCTGAACCTATTTCATCACTAAATAATATTGTTTTACATTCCTTTTCATTTTGTACACATGTCTTTTCAGGAAAAGCCAACATTGGTGGAGACAAGTCACCTTGTAGCTAGTTTGTGCGTAGTGAGTCAGCACAATAACGGTTGGCTTCCTCCTCAGCTATTTCGTCTGAGCTCCTACGTCTCCTTTGGGCCCTAGCTGCCGCCTGGATTTCAAAGTCAAGCTCCATTGACGGTGTGGGTGATGCTGGTGTGTCGAGTTCGTCGGTTTCTGCTCTACGCCTCTCCGACGCTAGCGACATGGTTGACCCACTTAGCGATGATTGGCCTGATCTCATCGCTGGTGAGTCGTATGCAGAGGTGCGGGGGGGTGCAGGTGATCCTGTATTGGCAGATTGAGTGACTGGTGGCGCCATCTGACGGCGTGGGTCGCGATTTATACGCGTGTCGCGATTGGTCACCTGTTTTGTCGCTGTTGCCGGGCACGTCAGCAATGGACGAGCAGCGGATGACGCGATGCGGGCTGCTGGTTTACGAGCTGTGGATTCGGGCACAGCTTGGGTGGTAGCGTGTTTACCTAACTGGGCGCGCTGCGGTGATCGCGGCGGCGTAATTGTTTGGCGAGTATGTGTATCGGGGCGCGCGGTTTTATGAGCAGTATTTGTAGGGAAAGGTCCCGTTGGCGTGTTGCGTGTTTGCTGTGGCGTACAGCGAGCAGCTTTCGCGGTTGAACGGGTGTCCGTATCCGAGATGTTAGTGCGGGTAGTCGGAGAAACCGTTGAGTAACTCGATTCCGGGATACGCACGGTTGATCGAGTTGCGGGTACCGGAGTTTGTTTAACGGGTTCACAGTACCTTTGGCCGGAGGTTGGTGATGCTGGAGAGGCGGTGGCATGGTGCCTACCCTGGCTCCTTCTGGTGTCCTGCTGGTGTTGGCGGCTACCCTCATCCGGCGGTGCAGCGGGCGCTGCGGTCCCCAAATTGGGGAGCGAGGCGGTCCGGTCCATGGTCGGTCGGGGCTGTTGATGGCTGTGGGCGCCGCGACCCGGTGGGCCGCGGGCGCCTGGCAGTGACATCTTCTTCTTTTTCTTCTTTCTTCCTGATGGCTCCTTTTTTGCTAAAAAGCATGGGCATGGAAACTAGGGGGGCTAGTATTCCGCGACCGCGACAACAACCTCGCGCAAGCAAAGGCTGTTGGCAGCAATGATGTCCGCCCAGGTTGCCTCCGACAGTATAAGTTGAAAAACCTATACTATCGGCGACAAAGAGGGTAGATTAGTGACGGTCCGTGCAGAAAAATGTGTGCGTGATTTGACAATACGTGCTTGCAGGTGCACGACTAGTCGCAATCCGATTTCAAAATCTAGAAATATTGCCTATTTATAGATATCGCGGAGGCGCGACACGCGCAACCCTCACACAGACGAGCTTTCGCTGCCCCCCCCCCTCCAGGTGGCGCGGCGGGCGGGTATTAGCCTTTGCCTTTTACTCCGCAGCTGCATTTTCGTACCCGCAAATCATCTTCGTATACATTCCTTTACCCAACATTGATGTTGTAGTGCAATCAGGGTTAACTGGTCAGAATGCCTATTCTTTCTTTAAAAATGCAGATTTTTGGTCACCGTGTAAAATTTTGTTCCCGTCTAAAATCCAAAAAAGACATATTCGGTGACCTCGCACCAAGGCGCGTCTAACGACACCTAATACGCATACCTAAAGTACATGAAACGTCAAAAAAATGCATTTTCGCACCCGTAAATAGGCGCAGAGGGTAAGTAATTTCGTTTTTAGACAATATTCCATCATCGAAACATTTCGAATCATATGTGGCCCGGAAAAGGGCCTTTTTTTGGATGGGCACATCATCGTTCGTGCGGTGCGGGTTCCGTTTCAGATTCCGGTTCGGAATCCGATTCGGGTGCAGCTGCAGGTTCCAAGTTACCGGGTGGAGTGCCCGTTGCCGTGAAAATTGATTTAAAAGTACGAATCAAACTCACGGCATGTTCATCGTACTCTTCCTGCAATATCAGCAGACAATCGCTGAGCTCCTTCGCAACGCTTTCATCGAGCGTTCTACCTTCTTCAGCCAGCAGATACTCCAAGCGATCGCGAAGTAGACCACGCACGAGGTGGATTCGAAACTTTTCCAAATTCGAGAAGTCACCCGACATGTTAGAAATAACAATTTTCGACATGTTGGAAATAACAAAAAAAAATCGGAACGTACGAAAGTAGGTCTACTATGGCACGCGCACGGACACGGACTGATTTCAAAATCTCGCGTGGAAGTCGCGAACGACCTACGCTAGCTATGTTTATTGTTGTTTGTGTGACTATAGGCGCGCCGCGGCGTCCATTATGAACGGAACGCCGCTTCTTCACAGCATCTTGGCGGTCCACCCCCGCCAGGTGAGACCCAGAGCGTTTTCTGGGAGGCCTAGCGAAGGTAACCAGCGGCAGAGATGCTGACTTTAGACGAACCTACAGTTTGAAAAATGTAAGCGACTACTAGCCCCGCCGTCAATGTATGTAGGAGCGGCAATGTCCTGAGTTACACTGCCCATGAACCAATAGCGTGCGAGGTGCTCGCGACGCTATTCGGTGCAAGTGTACTGGCGAGTGTGTAGTAATGAATGTCTGTTTACGACGTAAAGTGAGTCTATATTAACTTAGAACAAACTTCACGCCGTGGGTGTCGTGTGGGGTGGGTAGTATTACTGTTTGAGTAAGCAGCGTGTAGACTGTTGCTGCTTACTCAGGCGTCAAGTCCGGGAAGTGGATGGGGCTACACAGTCTGTAGTAAGAAGGTCACGTGGGAGTCGTTTTTTGTCTGGCGGGCGGGCGTGCCATGGCGCTATGTTAGCAATATGGGGCCAGGTATATGCGTCGGCCCGCGCAAACATTGATGTAGCGAACCGTCCCACGAACTCGTCTAGACTCTCGATCCCGGTGTCCTGCTGGATTACATCGTTCCTCACGTAGCGAGGGGCGGCCATGATGCAGCGCAGCGAGATGTTCTGCTGCGCTCTGAGCTTCTTCTTGTTTGACTCGCTCGTGAGGGCGAACCAAGCTGGGGTGGCATAGGTGAGGATAGATCTAATATAGGTTTTATACACGCCCAGCTTGGTGCGGACGGGGAGGCGGGATGAGAGTACTGGGTAGAGTAAATTGCGGGCTACCCTGCATTGAGTCACCACTCTGGTGACGTGTAGCCCCATCGTGAGCCGACGGTCGATAGTCACGCCCAGGTACTTGGCCTAGGACGACCATTTGATGTCGGCTCCTTGTAGTTTCAGTGGTGGTGGTAGGGTTCCAGCTTCTGTAACAATGGCCTGCGTCTTAAACACGTTAACCGACAGCCGCCATTTTGCTAGCCACTCTGGGATGTTGTCGAGGGCACGCTGCATCTTACGCGCTGCATGCCTAGCGTTCATTGAGGTTGATATGTAAGCCGCGTCGTCGGTATACAGCGCGAGCGTCGTATCTGGCGTTGCGGGAATGTCGTCGGTGTAACATGTGTAACCCGCAGGCGATAAGCAACTGCCCTGCGGCACACCCGCCAGAATAGGGCGGGGGGTGGACAGCGCTCCTTCTACCACCACCCTGAATGTCCTGTGGGTGAGAAAAGATCGAATCACACTAACTATGCGACGGGGCACGCTGGACTTGGACATTTTGTACACAAGCCCATCATGCCATACACAGTCAAAACCTTCTCCATGTCGAGGAATACTGCCACCGCGTGTTCCTTCCTGTTCATCGTAGACGACAGCAGGTGGAGTACCCTCGACAGCTGAAGCGTCGTGCTGTGTTCCGCGCGAAACCCGAATTGTTCCTCGCGTGGCGGTATGTGTGGTGTGAGATGTCGCAGCAGGAGCGACTCGAACACCTTGGAGATGGTGGGCAGGAGAGTGATCGGCCGATAGCTCTCCGGCTTCAGGGTGTTCTTTCCCGCCTTGGGCAGCATGATGACGCGCCCTTCTTTCCACGAGGCCGGGAAGGAGCCCGTGCGTAGGGACCCGGGAACAGGCGCGCCAGGGCCGCTACCATTCGGTAGGGCAGGTGGCGCAGCGCTGTATTGGTGATCCCATCAGCACCTGGGGCCTTCCGGGGCTTCGTTAACAAGATGGCGCGTCTGACTGCGCCAGGCGAGAATGAGATAGAGTCTTCATCGGGAGCTATCGGCGTAGAGAAGTATTCCTCCAGATGTTTCTCTACTGCTGCGACATGTTCGTGTTCTGTGGTCGGGTTCGGTTGGAACTGACGCTCCAGGTGTTCAGCAAAGACTTCTGACCGGTCCTCTGCTACATATTTCAGTGCCCCGTCGCTACTCTGTAATGGGCGCACCGGAGCTGGGGTGTTATTCAACTGGCGGCATAGCTTGTGTGAGGAGGGCCAGTCGCCCTCCGCGGCGTCGATGCGTTCCTCCCAGCTCGCGGCGGCTAGAGCATTTAGCTCGGCCTTCACTTTCTCCGCAAGTTTATTTAGCCGGGTCTTCTTGTACGGACATCTTAATTGTTGCCACTGTTTGCGTAGTCGCCTCTTTTCGGAGATCATGCTCTTGATGCGCGCCGGCAGGGGCGGCTGAAGCACTCTCCCCTGCGGCTGCACTATCGTGGCTGCTTCCAGTGCTTTATGTACGCAAGCAGTGATGTCAGCAGCTAGCGTGTCAACATCCTGTGCGGAGGTGATAGGCCGAGTCGGTGTAGTGGATTCGATCTCTTCTTGGAACTTCATCCAGTCGATTAATCGACGTGGCGCTGGAGGTACTACTCGAGTTGGTATGCCCATTAGGACGACGAGTATAGGATGGTGATCCGACTGTAGCTCGTCGTCCAGTACCTGTTGCGTGACCTGGCATTGTAGCCCTCGGTGTATCATAATGTCAAGCACGTCCGGCATGTGCGTGACCTGTTCTGGGTAATGTGTGGGCGTGTCTGGGCCGGACACAGTGTAACCGAGGGCTTCAGCGTCCGCGAGGAGCCGCCTCCCGTCTTGGTTTGCATGGTAAGAATTCCACGCTGGGTGTTTACAATTCCAATCACCGGCGAGAATGGTAGGATGCTCGGTGGTTTTTAGTAGTGTTTTAATGTCTCTCATGTCTAGCTTGCTATTTGGTGGCTTATAGCAAGCGTAGATTTCTATGTCCTCGCCGGCTACGTGCAGCTGGACACCCAGCGCGTATGCACTATGTAGAGATGGCGGTGGGAGTTCTTGGTGGACGACTCCTCTCTTTACGAGTACTGCCAGGCCACGATAACGGGCATTAACCGCGTTTTTTTCATCCTTTCTGTAAGCGAGGTAGCCTGGAAACTTGTACCTATCTTCAGGTCCCAGGTACGTCTCGCTTATGAGCGCCACATCGATGTTTTGTTCCTTTAGTAGTTGGCGGAGGGCAGTGACCTTACCCCTAAGGCCACGGGCATTCCAATGAATCATCCTCAGCAACTTAGACATTATGATATAATGTCAGAAGGTCGGCTAAGCCGTCGAGGCTGATGACTTGTTCTACATTTTGCCCCTGCCTTATGGCCCTTATGAGGTCCATGAGGAGCTTGATGGCACAAGTAGTGAATTCTCTGTTTTTTTCACAGGTTTTTTGAGAAATTACAGTGTTATTTTCTGCCTCTTCTTGCTAACTATAATTTCCTAGCGCCCGCGGATTGATGGACAGTACTTTTAGTACCACTTTTTTCCGCGGTATGGCGCTTTAGTTGTTTGGTGGCGGCGCTAGTAGTGAGTACGTTTTGTGTGTTCACTACTTGTGTTTCTGTTGAGGCAGGGGCTGCCTCAGGGGTGTCTTGTGTTGTTTGAGGGGTGGTTTTCTTACCCTTACCCCCCCTCTTCTTCCTCCGCCGTGTGGAGGTGGTATCGCTGCGCTGGGTGGGCCCATTCGCTGCCGCCATCAACGTAGCGCTTTGTGCCTCACTTGCGAGAGTGGTTACTGCCGGTACCTCTTTCTGAGGTAGGCGTGAAGATGTTGTTGAAGAGATGGCGACAGTGCCCGCTCGCCTGCCCGAATAATTTAAAAATAAATATTGACAAAACTAAAATAATGAGCAAAGGACAAATCATAAAAAAACCTGACATAAAATATGATGACAAAGTAATTTCAGAAACGACTACAACAAAATTTTTGGGTCTGGAACTGGATAGGGACATGTCATGGAAATCCCACACTGACAGTGTATGTAAACGCCTGAGTCAGCATTCATATGCTTTACGGAATCTCGCAAAGGAGGTAGATCAAAAAGTTTTGGTTACGGCGTATCATGCATATGTTACGTCTACGCTGCGATACGGTATTATATATTGGGGTAACTTCACAAACATGGAGACGGTGTTTAGAGCGCAAAAAAGGTGTGTTAGGGCAATATGCGGTATTCACAGCACGGAAAGTTGTAAACCGTTCTTTCCATATTTTCGTATAATGACAGTACCTTGCCTGTACATATACGAGGTGGCTCTATTTGTAAAAACAAACTTGCACTTATTTCAAACATTGCTTAGCACGCGACATCAAAATAAGATAAGCAGTATACAGCACAAAAAAGCGGTATTCCATAAAAACTTTCTCGGAATGGCACCACAGATTTACAACAAACTACCTAACTCTTTATTAAATATAAACGATATAAGTAAATTTAAAAAAGAACTCAATAATTTTCTGATGAAAAAGACATACTACACAATGAATGAGTACATGTCAGATAGAAATTTGTGTGTATAATATTATTACATATTGTTAAGGTGAATACTTGGGTCCGATTTGTTATATTTAATTATTTTATAAATTATTTTATTTCTGTAGTATTCATTAGACAAAATTATTATGACATTATAAACTCTGACATTGCTTACTTATGTATTTGATTTTATGACATGATATAACTTATTAGTTTTGTATTTATGACATTGTATAACTTATTAGTTTTGTATTTATGACATTGTATAACTTATTAGTTTTGAATTTATGACATTGTATGACTTATTAGTTTTGAATTTATGACGTTGTCACATAACGTATTAACTTAAATGTATGACATTTAATAGAGTATTATTTTAACATGACATTGTATAAAGTATTAATTTGAATTTGCGACATTGAATAGATAGGGTATTAATTTATGAGATTTTGTAAGGTATTCGTTTGAATTTATGAGATTTTGTTGGGTAATAATTTTGAATGTATAACATTGCATATGGTATTAATTGGAGTTTGTGAAATTGTATAATTTTAATGATAATTTTGCATGCCTGCATTGGTGCAACACATTGGACTGCGCATTCACTTGACATCTGGAAATGTATGAAAAATGTACTGTGTTGAGCAATAAATATTTGAATTTGAATTTGCCTGTTTTTAATTTCTTTTTTGAAATATTGGGCATTTTATATTGTTTGCGTGATGCGTGCTCTTGCAATTTGCGCAAGTTGCCGGTTCCTGTCTAGGACGCGGGCAATCGCGTGCCGCATGTCCCTCCCCGCATATCACGCAGGCGAGCGGACGGTGGCACTGGTGCGAGCTGTGCCTAAATTGTTGGCACCGGTGGCACTGTGCGGGCCCACGTTTCCCACGCCATGCCTCTCTATCTTTACGCCATTCATGTACATAAAGGTAGAGGTGTCGTAGATGGCCCTTACATTTTCTGTTTTGTTCAGTATGGCGTAGAAAACGCAGCCGGGTCGTCCCTGACGTGCGTTTATGTGGCGCACGTACTCCGGCTCATAGCCCAGCGTGCGAAATTCCTCCTCTATGTCCTTGGGGTCAGTGTCGGCTGGTAGCCCCCTTATGGCCACCTTCAATTTCCTGTCAGCTGGCAGCGAATACGCAAACCAGCTGATTCCATTTTCCTTTTCAAGGGTGGTCAGGTATCTTTGTACCACCCTGTACTCTGCATCACTCTCAGGCGAGAAGCGGACGCCCTGTCTGAAAGGGCGAGCGTTGGGTGGTCGACCCAGTGTAGCTGCTAGCGCCCTAAAATGAGAGGCCCAGTTCGGTAGCTTGTCCACCACTAGAGGCGCGTAGCGGGGCCTCTTGTGTTTCTTAGCTTCTTCCGTCGTTTTATTGTCGGTGGGGGCTAAGTTGGGGGCTTTCGACTGCGTCGACCACAACACACTGATCTGTAAATTACACCACTACGGAATTCGAGGAAAATCTGCTGATCTTGTGCTTTCCTATTTATCAAACAGACAGCAAAAAGTAAATGTTAATGGGGCGACGTCCTCCGGGTCTCTAGTCAAGATGGGCGTGCCCCAAGGTTCAATTCTCGGCCCTTTCCTTTTTCTTGTTTACATTAATGATCTCCCTTTTATGATGGCCAAATTATCGGATATAATTCTATTTGCTGATGATACTTCGCTAATTTTTAAAATAGATAGGAAAGATACGGATGTCTTACATGTCAACGAAAGTCTGATTGTTCTCTCTAAATGGTTCGCAGCTAACAATCTTTTACTGAATGCGAAAAAAACAAAATGTCTGAAGTTTGCCTTACCAAATGTACCACAACGTGACCTAAATTTAAATCTTGACGGCAAAAATCTTGAAGTTATAAAGGAAACTGTATTCTTAGGGATTACTATCGATTCAAAATTGCAGTGGGGCGCGCACATTAGAACTCTTTCAGGTCGGTTAAGTTCAGCTGCATATGCAGTAAGGAAAATAAGGCAGTTAACCGATGTAGCCACAGCAAGGTTAGTATACTATGCTTATTTCCACAGTATTATGTCTTATGGCATTCTGCTGTGGGGATCAGCAGCAGACGTTGACTCAATTTTCATCTTACAAAAGAGGGCAGTCCGCGCAATCTATAAAATGAGTCCACGAGAGTCCCTCAGAGAAAAATTTAAAGAGATCGATATACTGACTCTACCTTCTCTTTATATATTGGAATGTATTTTGTATGTCCGCAAAAATCGAGGGCTTTTCAAAACTAGAAGCGATTTTCATAATTTAAATACACGCAGTAAGCATGAAGTTGTAATACCCAAATTCAGATTAACGAAAACTAGCAAGTCTTTTCTTATAAACAGTATACGCTTTTATAACAAGTTGCCAAAGCCAGTTATAGAATTGACCGATGGAAAGTTCAAAAACTACATCAAACGTGTCCTTATTAAAAAAGCATATTACAAAATCAAGGACTACGTTGAAGATAAAAATTTTAGCTCCTTCTGCGCATGCTGCTTCCCTGGTAACTCATAAACGGCACAAATATGTGGATGTCTCTAACTATTCTCAATCTCATTTTTACTTTTTTTCTTTCTTTTAGTTAGACTTTTTACTATGTTTTCAATAATCTTTATAGCCCTTTGCTATGAATAGTTACAGCACTGATAACAACATTTGTGCCACATGTTAAATTTAGTCTTGTTATATATTTTTATTTATTTTTTCCTTTGTATAGATTCTTTTACTGATTGTTTTGTGAATGTGTGAACATTGTAGGCCTTCTAGATTTCTAGACGCTCGTCAACATTTGTTAACTCTCTCGTTTATACAATTTTTTTTAGTTTCTTACGACTTATTGTCGGGCCTACGTTGTCCCCCCATATCTAAGCACTAATACTGTAACGTGGAAATATTGTAAAAACAAACCAATTTTTTTAAAAGAGTAACCGTGGAGTTTCTTGCCGGTTCTTCTCCACAGGAAACGACTAACCCGAACCGTGCACCTTTTGTCGACGTTTTATAAGTGCCCATGTAGGCCTATGTAAAATAAAAAACATTTGATTTGATTTGATTTGATTTGCTACTTCTAGGTTGGGGGCGAGCGTTGATGAGGCGCGTTTTTGGTAACATCTTTGTTTGAGCGGCGGTGCTTGTACGCATCTCTTGTTGTGGGTCGGGACAGTACCTTTTAGGTACCTCTATTTGATCTTCGTCTGGGCTACGTCTCCTTCTAGGTGCCCTACCCGCGGTTTGGTAATCAAAGTCTAGCTCCATTGACGGAGTAGGTGAAATAGGAGTCTCTATTGAGTCAGCCTCTAACTCTGCCCTGCGCCCGTAGGATGCAAGCGAGGTGCTTGACCCACTTTTCGATGATTGGCCGCTACGCATAGCGGGGGAATCATAGGCTGCGGTGCGGGGGGGTGCAGGTGATCCGGGATTGGACGTCGGTATCACTATTGGCGCCATCTGACGGCGCGGATCTCTACTTGTGCGTGGATCGCGATTGGTTGAGCGAGTTTCTATTGCTAAGTCTGAGTTTTTAGCTTTCTGACGAGGCACAGAAGGTGCTGAGGATAATGTTGGCATGCGAGCCATGGGTGCAGGAGGACCTCTGGATGTCCTAGGAGGCTCCTGTGGTTGAGAGCGCGACGATGTGGGCGCTCTGGTCGCGTCATTTCGTGCGTGCGTATTTGCCGGATTTTTATTTCCGATAGTACTAGTTGATGTACTAGGGGTCATTGTACGCGGCTGTTGCGTAGTTGAACGCATTGTATGTGTGGTTGGCCGTGTCTGCGATAGCCCAACATTTCTGAGGGTAGAAGGAGAAACGGTGGAATTTTTTTTCTCCGGGGTACGCACGATTTGGGCCCGATCAGCGGGTATCGGTGTTTTTACGGAGATGGATTGGCACTGGGGTGGAGAACAGTACCTTGGTTTTGGAGATGTTGGTGAAGCAGGGGAGTCGGTGGTCGACTGCCTACCCTGGCTTCCTCTGGGTGTCTGGTGCTGCTGCTGGTGGCGGCTACCCTCGGTCGGTGGTGCACCGGCCGTCGCGGTCCCTAAGTTAGGGAGCGAGGCGGTCCGGTCCATCATCGGTCGAGGCTCCTGCTAGTTGGGGGCGCCGCGGCCGGGAGGGCCACGGGCGCCAGGCGGTGGCATCTTCTTCTTTCCTTCTTTCTTCTCGCATACGTATGCTAAAATGCATGAAAACTAGGTTTTGGTGCTAGCTTTCCGCGACCACTATAACAGTTGTGCGCAAGCACCAACTGTTAGGTAGCTGCGAAACCCGCCCTGAGTACTCACGAAAGTGCGAACTTGAAAAAATTCACACTATCGAAAGTAAAGAGGGTAGGTAGAGGTGGTGGTTCGTGCGGTGGTGGTGTACGAAAACGAACGTAGTTGTTTGCTGGTGCACGACTAGTGGCGATCCGATTTCAAAATCCAGAAATATTGCCTATGTATAGATATCGTGGAGGCGCGACACGCGCAACCCTCACACAGACGAGCTTTCGCTGCGCCCCCCCCCCTCCAGATGGTGCGGCGGGCGGGTTTAAGGCTTTGCCTTTTACTCCGCAGGTGCATTTTCGTACCCGTAAAACATCTTCGTATACATTCCATTACCCAACATTGATGTTGTAGTGCAACCAGGGTTAAGTAGTCAGAATGCCTATTCTTCCTTCTGAAAATGCAGATTTTTGGTCACCGTGTAAAATTTTGTTCCCGTCTAAAATCCAAAAAAGACATATTCGGTGACCTCGCACCGAGGCGCGTCTAACGACACCTAATACGCATACCTAAAGTACATGAAACGTCAAAAAAATGCATTTTCGCACCCGTAAATAGGCGCAGAGGGTAAGTAATTTCGTTTTTTCATCGAAACATTGCGAATCAGATGTGGTCCTGAAAAGGGCCTTTTTTTGGATGGGCACGTCATCGTTCGTGCGGTGCGGGTTCCGTTTCAGATTCCGGTTCGGAATCTGATTCGGGTGCAGCTGCAGGTTCCAAGTTACCGGGTGGAGTGCCCGTTGCCGTGAAAATTGATTTAAAAGTACGAATCAAACTCACGGCATGTTCATCGTACTCTTCCTGCAATATCAGCAGACAATCGCTGAGCTCCTTCGCAACGCTTTCATCGAGCGTTCCACCTTCTTCAGCCAGCAGATACTCCAAGCGACTGCGAAGTAGACCACGCTCGAGGTGGATTCGAAACG
The DNA here is from genome assembly GCA_945859665.1 of Anorthoa munda. Taxonomy (NCBI): domain Eukaryota; kingdom Metazoa; phylum Arthropoda; class Insecta; order Lepidoptera; family Noctuidae; genus Anorthoa; species Anorthoa munda. The sequence goes on from OX243915.1 coordinate 21,529,238, forward strand.
TTTCCAAATTCGAGAAGTCACCCGACATGTAAGAAATAACAATTGTCGACATGCTGGAAATAACAAAAAAAAATCGGAACGTACGGAAGTAGGTCCACTATGACGCGCGCACGAACACGGACTGATTTCAAAATCCAGAAATATTGCCTATTTATAGATATCGCGGAGGCGCGACACGCGCAACCCTCACACAGACGAGCTTTCGCTGCGGCCCCCCTCCAGGTGGCGCGGCGGGCGGGTTATAGTTGGTTTTTAAAATTTTCGGATATTAAAGTTTTGTGTAATTTTAGTTTTATGAAATTTTATAATTAAACATTTTAATTTTTAAATTTCTGACATTTAATTTTTAAATTTCTGACATTTTAATTTTTAAATTTCTTTCATTTTAATTTTATGTCATTCTAGTTTTATAAATTTAATTTAATTATTTGACGGGTTATAGCTGGTTTTTAAAATTTTCGGACATTAAAGTTTTGAGTAATTTTAGTTTTATGAAATTTTATAATTGAACATTTTAATTTTTAAATTTCTGACATTTTAATTTTTAAATTTCTTACATTTTAATTTTATGTCATTCTAGTTTTATAAATTTAATTTAATTATTTGACAATTTAATTCTGTATCATTTTAACTTTTTGACAACTTTAATTGTAATTTAAATATTGTGTCTTTCTTATTTAATTTATATTTGGATCCCTGTAGATAATTACTATAAATTCATTAAATTGTTTTTGTCATTTACTAATATTAATTATAAGGTTGTGTACTCACAAAGAATGACTCCAAAATTGTCTGAATTTGAATAAAATTTAATTTAATTTAATTTAATTTTAGCCTTTGCCTTTTACTCCGCAGGTGCATTTTCATACCCGTAAAACATCTTCGTATACATTCCTTTACCCAACATTGATGTTGTAGTGCAATCAGGGTTAACTGGTCAGAATGCCTATTCTTCCTTTTAACTAGTAAATAAAGTTTAAAAAGCATGAAATAAAAATTAAATTAAAAATTTAAAAACCCCCGACTCAAAAAACCCTCTAAAAAGTAAGAAATAATATGTACTGGCACACTGGCACTTTACGTTTAAAATACCTAACTACTATTTAATTTTATCCAAGCGTCGTCGCGTCGGGGGACCGCTAAGCTAGAAATACAACAAACAAATTATAAAGTTTTAATGTAAGTACAAGAAAACTGCACCTATCCATCACCAGCACCATCCATCATCAGACCCTGATCACCATATACCTACAACCTATTCAATGAGACCATTCCAATGAGTCCAAAGACGATACCTCTGCGGTAAGTTACTGAGGAGTCGGGTGTCCTGTGATTCCTGGTGATGCCCCAGCATCAGGTCAAGATTATTATGTTTTAGCAATATCATTGAACTGACAGTTTATCTCACAATCCCCTATCCATCACCAGCACCATCCGCCATCAGACCCTGATCACCATATATCTACAACCTATTCAATGAGACCATCCCAATAAGTCTAAACACGATACCTATGCTATAAGTTAGCGTGGAGTTGGGTGTCCTGCTGATTCCTGGTGATGCCCTAGCATCAAGTCTAGATTATTATGTTTCGGCAATACCATAGAACTGACAGTTTATCTCTCAATCCCCTATCCATCACCAGCACCATCCACCATCAGATCATGATCACCATCTATCTATAACCTATTCAATGAGACCATTCCAATGAGTACAAACACGATACTTATGCTGTAAGTTAGCGTGGAGTTGGGTGTCCTATGATTCCTGGTGAAGCCCCAGCATCAGGTTAAGATTATTATGTTTTAGCAATATCATTGAACTGACAGTTTATCGCTCAAACCCCTATCCATCACCAGCACCATCCACCATCAGACCCCGATCACCATATATCTACAACCTATTCATTGAGACCATTCCAATGAGTCCAAACACGATACCTATGCTGTAAGTTAGCGTGGAGTTGGGTGTCCTGCTGATTCCTAGTGATGCCCCAGCATCAAGTCAAGATTATTGTGTTTTGGCAATATCATTGAACTGACAGTTTATCTCTCAATCCCATATCCATCACCAGCACCATCCATCATCAGACCCTGATCACCATATATCTACAACCTATTCAATGAGACCATTCCAATGAATCCAAAGACGATACCTCTGCTGTAAGTTACTGAGGAGTTGGGTGTCCTGTGATTCCTGGTGATGCTTCAGCATCAGGTCAAGGTTATTATGTTTTAGCAATATCATTGAACTTACAGTTTATCTCTCAATCCCCTATCCATCACCAGCACCATCCACCATCAGACCCTGATCACCATCTACCTACAACCTATTCAATGAGACCATTCCAATGAGTCCAAACACGATACCTCTGCTGTAAGTTACTGACGAGTTGGGTGTCCTGTGATTCCTGGTGATGCTCTAGCATCAGGTCAAGGTTATTATGTTTTAGCAATATCATTGAACTGACAGTTTATCTCTCAATCCCCTATCCATCACCAGCACCATCCACCATCAGACCCTGATCACCATCCATCTACAACCTATTTAATGAGACCATTCCAATGAGTCCAAAGACGATACCTCTGCTGTAAGTTACTGAGGAGTTGGGAGTCCTGTGATTCCTGGTGATGCCCCAGCATCAGTTCAAGATTATTATGTTTCGGCAATACCATAGAACTGACAGTTTATCTCTCAATCCCCTATCCATCACCAGCACCATCCACCATCAGATCATGATCACCATCTATCTATAACCTATTCAATGAGACCATTCCAATGAGTACAAACACGATACTTATGCTGTAAGTTAGCGTGGAGTTGGGTGTCCTATGATTCCTGGTGAAGCCCCAGCATCAGGTTAAGATTATTATGTTTTAGCAATATCATTGAACTGACAGTTTATCGCTCAAACCCCTATCCATCACCAGCACCATCCACCATCAGACCCCGATCACCATATATCTACAACCTATTCATTGAGACCATTCCAATGAGTCCAAACACGATACCTATGCTGTAAGTTAGCGTGGAGTTGGGTGTCCTGCTGATTCCTAGTGATGCCCCAGCATCAAGTCAAGATTATTGTGTTTTGGCAATATCATTGAACTGACAGTTTATCTCTCAATCCCATATCCATCACCAGCACCATCCATCATCAGACCCTGATCACCATATATCTACAACCTATTCAATGAGACCATTCCAATGAATCCAAAGACGATACCTCTGCTGTAAGTTACTGAGGAGTTGGGTGTCCTGTGATTCCTGGTGATGCTTCAGCATCAGGTCAAGGTTATTATGTTTTAGCAATATCATTGAACTTACAGTTTATCTCTCAATCCCCTATCCATCACCAGCACCATCCACCATCAGACCCTGATCACCATCTACCTACAACCTATTCAATGAGACCATTCCAATGAGTCCAAACACGATACCTCTGCTGTAAGTTACTGACGAGTTGGGTGTCCTGTGATTCCTGGTGATGCTCTAGCATCAGGTCAAGGTTATTATGTTTTAGCAATATCATTGAACTGACAGTTTATCTCTCAATCCCCTATCCATCACCAGCACCATCCACCATCAGACCCTGATCACCATCCATCTACAACCTATTTAATGAGACCATTCCAATGAGTCCAAAGACGATACCTCTGCTGTAAGTTACTGAGGAGTTGGGAGTCCTGTGATTCCTGGTGATGCCCCAGCATCAGTTCAAGATTATTATGTTTTAGCAATATCATTGAAATGACAGGATTCTAAATTTCAAATCGATTAGACCTATGAAAGTTGCTCATATATTTTCCTCAATTAGTAGAGAGCTGATTATCTTCAAATGGCTGACAATATTTTCTTGAATCATGGCAGAGTGTTCTTACTCTCGATTAAGTCACCTTTTAAACAAAAAAAAACTAAATCAAAATAGGACCACCCGTTAGGACGCTATGATGCCACAGACAGACACACATATACACAGATACACAGCAACACACCTCAAACTTATAATACCCCTCTTTTTGCGTCGGGGGTTAAAAATGCAGATTTTTGGTCACCGTGTAAAATTTTGTTCCCGTCTAAAATCCAAAAAAGACATATTCGGTGACCTCGCACCGAGGCGTGTCTAACGACACTTAATACGCATACCTAAAGTACATGAAACGTCAAAAAAATGCATTTTCGCACCCGTAAATAGGCGCAGAGGGTAAGTAATTTCGTTTTTAGACAATATTCCATCATCGAAACATTTCGAATCATATGTGGCCCTGAAAAGGGCCTTTTTTTGGATGGGCACATCATCGTTCGTGCGGTGTGGGTTCAGTTTCAGATTCCGGTTCGGAATCCGATTCGGGTGCAGCTGCTGATTCCCGGTCCCCGGGTGTAGTACCCGTGGTCGTGAAAATTGATTTAAAAGTACGAATCAAACTCACGGCATGTTCATCGTACTCTTCCTGCAATATCAGCAGACAATCGCTGAGCTCCTTCGCAACGCTTTCATCGAGCGTTCTACCTTCTTCAGCCAGCAGATACTCCAAGCGATCGCGAAGTAGACTGTTAAGAATTGATGATGGCAGCAGGTAGCTGGATTGAAACACGATCACCAATCACTTGTTATTTATTAATATTTATGTTTAGACACTTCACAAATTGTATTTTATTAATACTTCCACAGTTATTATTTATTTAAAGCAGAGCGTTACAGTACGCGTGTATTTAGTATGGCTGTACCAGAGAGAAGGGAGAAGTGAGATTGTGTGAAAGGGATGGATACTGTTAAATATAAATAAGTATGGCAATACTTAACATTCTCACGCTTCGAAAAACCGATAGCTCTCGACGAGGAGCCCATCTTCTTCTCGCCTTGCGCAGTCAGACGCGCCATTCTCCGTACCAAGCTGAGGAAGGCGCCTGGTGCGGACGGTATCACCAACACAGCGCTGCGCCACCTGCCCTACCGAACGGTAGCAGCGTTGGCGCGACTGTTCACGGGGATACTGCCCACTGGGTCCTTTCCTTCATGCTGGAAGGAGGGGCGCGTCATTATTCTGCCCAAGGCGCATAAAAACGTGCTGAAGCCCGAGAGCTATCGGCCCATCACGCTTCTCTCCACTATCTCCAAGGTGTTCGAAGCACTCCTGCTGCGACACCTTACACCGCATCTTACTCCTAGGCCGGAACAGTTTGGGTTCCGCTCGGAACACTCCACGACGCTCCAGCTTTCCAGGGTGCTGCACCTGCTCACATCGACGCTCAATAAGAAGGAGCGCGCAGCTGCAGTATTCCTGGACATGGAAAAAGCTTTTGACCGCGTCTGGCACGAAGGCTTGATATATAAGATGTCCAAGTCATCTGCGCCCCGTCGCGTAGTAATGGTGGTCTCTTCCTTCCTGAAAAACAGGAAATTCAGGGTGGTGGTCGAAGGCGCGCTCTCAAGCGCCCGGCCCATTGCCGCAGGAGTGCCTCAGGGCGGATGTGTCTCGCCCCTGTGTTACTCATGCTACACCGACGACATCCCTACGACGCAGGATACCACGCTCGCGCTGTATGCAGACGACGCCGCGTACATCTGCACGTCTATGAACGCGTGTCACGCGGCGTCCAAAATGCAGCGCGTGCTCGAGCTTCTTCCCGACTGGCTGTCGAAATGGCGGTTGTCGGTGAACGTGGGTAAGACACAGGCACTCCTTGTCGGGTCCGCCCGCCTCCCACCACCCCTTAGGCTGCAGGGGGTGGAGATAGAATGGACCCCCCGGGCGAAATACCTGGGGGTAACCATAGACCGTAGGCTCAACATGGGCCGCCATGTGAAACAGGTCGTTGCTAAGGCTAGAGTGGTGCGCGCAATGCTCAAGCCAGTGCTCTCGTCTCGACTCCCTATACGCACAAAACTGGGCGTATATAAGACTTATATACGCCCAGTAATTACTTATGCTGCACCTGCGTGGTACGTTCTCACTAGCGAGTCCAATAAGAAACGTATCCGCGCGCAGCAAAACCAGACGCTGCGCCGGAAAGCGGATGCACCTCGCTACGTGAGAAACGACGTACTGCAAAGAGATTTAAAGATTGAGAGCCTGGATAGCTTTTGCGCCCGCCTCTCAACAAATATGTTCGCGCGTGCCGACGCCTCTGCCCACCCGCACATCAAGCAGATAGCGCCATGGCACGCGCGACCACCTGACGCCCGCCGCCTCCCGCGCGACCTGTGTAATGCATAGGCCCCGCCCATACGCATACTACCCCTACACCTAATACCTAATACTCTACTATACATACATTTATGCGGTGTACATAGTGTTCTAAGTTAATATAGGCATTATGTACATTGTAAAACATACATGCATGACTCCACAACATATAAATACACGTAACAAATATAAGCCGCGCGCGGTGCGTGCTTCGTTACATACATGAACGGTGTTACACAATTCAATGCCGTTCAAACATACACAATCGGTCCCTTAGCCTGGGGCGCAACCGGCTAGATCTGGAAACGTTTCAGGCGGGGACTTTACATTCTCAGTTGGGCGCGCCAATACAGCCGGCATCTAGTCGCTGATTATTCCTTGTTCGGCCTCTGGAAGTTCGCTTTCAGTCTCACCGGGCAGGGATGTATCGCCTAGGTGCCGTGAAAATCCGACGCCGCGAGGCGGCGTCGCGGCGCTCCCGCTGAACACATAGCATTCGCTCTCGGGCGGGTAGAGTTAGCTCGCCCGCCCACTACCTAGGCCTATAAGGCCGCCCAAAATGAAAACGTGCTCGTAGTTACGGGCACGCAATGAAACCGCGGGACAAAGGCACTGCCTATAGCCCGCCCGCCGCATACCATACGGGGTAGCAGCGATTATCTACGATTAACATTTTCACGCCTTCCTTTAAACTAGTGCAGTGTGCACTAGGTACCTTTAAGTTTAACAATACAAGTTGTTTCATAATTAATTAAGTTCAAACATACAAATTTTAATTTAGTACATATTTTTAAACTAGTTATTATTATTAGATTGTTGTAATAAAATCAATTTATGTATGGGCCTAGTATAATCACCCTTCGATGTATGAATGGTTACAGATCTTATTACAGACAAAATGAACAACACAAAAAACAACGAAGAAAACAGTTACAACACATAAAAAGATACAAACAATAACCGGAGGAATTGTCCAATGCTCACAAGGCAGTGTGCAAGCGCATCCAGTGGCGCAGCAGTAAGTAGTAGTAGTTATTAAGTTGTCACTTTAGTTTACATTAGTAGATATAACTTTATCTAAAGGCCACAATGTAGGTGGTGTACATTCATCATTAATTATTACAATATCTCCTATTTTTAAGTTTTTCTTAATGTCTAACCACTTATTTCTACTTTGTAATTCAGAAATGTAAGTAAAATAAAATTGTTTTCAAAATCGTTGTTTGATTAGCATTATTTTTTGGTACACATTTAATCTAGATTCATTTAAATCCAATACACAAGGTTCTGGTATGTCTGTTATAGAAGTTCCTATGATAAAATGGGCTGGAGTTAAACAGATAACATCATCTGGAACATCAGCAATTGTACATAATGGTCTTGAATTTAATATGCCCTCTATTTGGACTATAGTAGTATATAACAATTCGTAAGTTAATTTGGTAGAAAATAAATGTCTTTTCAGTAATGACTTTACTGATTTTATACCAGCTTCATAAATACCACCCATATGACTGGCAATAGGTATTGTAAATTTATAATTAATAGAATTTGAAGTGCAAAAATCAATTATGTGGCTGTAAGATTTATCTCACTTGAACATTTTATAAAGCTCATGTAATTCAGTTTTAGAACCTCTAAAATTTGTAGCATTATCAGTATACAAACATGTTGGAGTACCTCTTCGAGATACAAACCTTTTCAGGCCACAAATAAATGCCTGGGAACTCAAATCAGTCACACGCTCTAGTCGCTAGACATACAAATAGACATATGTATCCCTTTGTGTACTTGCAGTTTCGAGTCATTGAACTCCTGATAGCTATTGCACCACTGAAATCAATGCCTACATGAAGGAACGCTTTTGTTAGGGTTACTCGAGGAGAGGGAAGACTAGCCATTTGCTGACCAAAGGTTTGTGCTCTAAACCTGATGCATTTAACACAAGAATGAATTATCTTTTTGACTTCATTCCTGCCATGTATAATCCAGTATTTTAGTCTTATATTATATAAAGTGTTTTGTATTCCAGAGTGTAGCAACCTTTGGTGATAATGTTGAACAACTAATGATGTTATGTGATCTTTAGCAGGTAGTATAATAGGATGAGCTTGACTATAAGATACATCTGAATGCTGAATACGACCTCCAACTCTGATGAGGTGGTCTTGATCCAGAAAAGGATTTAGTTTCCTTATGGGACTGGATTGGAATGTATATAGTTTTCGTTTAGGTAAGTCTGTAATATCAGATTGATTGAATGATGATAATTCTATATATTTTGCACAGTGACGGGGTCCGATAGGGCCGATGCTTGTCTGGGTCGCGGATAAATTTGAAAGAGAGTTACCGTGGCCCTGGCAAAAGCAACTGAAGGAACACGGGTGGGTTTTAGTCAGTAAAAGTCTGACACGCCCTCCCGCTTCACCCAGAGCGGGAGAAGTCATTGGATGATTTCCCACCCCAAAAAAAAAAAAAAAAAAAAAGGCCTATCACAAGGCTTGTCATTGAGTAATTTAAATGCTGATCGCCTTAGGTTTAAGAAATCCAGTAACTCGGACAATGTAGCGAGAACACTTTCCTTTTTATTTAATTCCCACGCTGCTCTCAGCGAGTTGTCCAGTTTATGTGAAATTAGGAATACTAAAAGGACATCCCAACTTTCTACAGGCAGCTTAATTGACACACTGTCCTTTTACGTAGAATCTTCAGAAAAAACAACCGAAAAACAGGAGCGGGCGGAAAATGCGTTTACTCGCGAGCGCCATTAGAAGACTTTTTTAATGGTTGATGTTGTATGCCAGTTCGGGGTTCGCAATCCAAACGGGCCAATGGCAAGTAAGGGTCACATTAACCCGCATAACATACAAGCATCCAAACCAGAGTAATTTTGACATAAACAACTATGAGTGTTTATTATAATTTAAAAATAAAAGCAAGTAATGATTTTAATAAAACTGGCGTTATCAAACTTAAATAGGTTGTGCATTTAATATAGATCAATAAAATATAAATATTTATTTAAATAACCTGCTGTAAAGGGCCACCTTTACAGCAGGTTATTTAAATAAATATTTTCGAAGATATTACAGATTTAAAATGCAGGAACAAAGCGGTTGCGGCGGGTTTCAGCATTGCACCCTTGCGAAGCCGGGGTGTGTTGCTAGTGTATATTATAAAATCAGATCTCGGAAACGCCTTCAATGATTTTCATGAAATTTAGTACCCAGGCGGTTTCGGGGGCGATAAATCGATCTAGCTAGGTGAAATTTTTAGAAAACGTCGTTTTCTCTATTTTCACCCGAGCAGAACTCGGTCGCCCAGGTCCTAGGCTTACAAAATAAAGAAAATTTTGTATCTTTAAATTAAATTATTTTAGCTGTGAAAAGATTATTCTGAATTATTTACTTGGTTTTTTTTTTTTTTTTTTTATTTTTTTTTTTTGGGACAAACCCACCGCACTATTCCCAAACCACTGCAACTCCTGAAAGCCAGAATCAACAGTGGCGACCACCAGAAAAGCGCCGAGGCAATGAAGCTCGACGAAGTCCCGGAGAATGAATTTAACTGTCTTGGATCCCGCAACGAAATTAATCAGAAAAGAATAACGGAGGAGTAGGAAAAAACATAAATTTCCACTTCCCTCCATATCACATATCATATCTCCATATCATATTTACTTGGTTGTACAAAGTAGGCTACAAGAATACAGGAAGGCCCGTTAAGATTAAAACATCAATAAATGTCACTTTTGTTTTGTTATTAAATTCGCCTAAAACAATAGATGGCGGTGTACATTTTTGGCTCTCCACTACATCGCGCTGTTAAGATTTTCAAGGATTTCATGACCCCCCTTGTACATATCAAAAATAAATGTTTCTCGCTATGAGCGCGGCGTTTTCTTGGTGCAAACCGTAAACTGCCATGAAGGCTCCTCAGACTTTTTGGGAAATTGTAAATGGTCCCTCGAGTTGGATGGACGATAAGTTGGTTGATTGAAGTTGAACCACGCAGCGACATATCCAGTACTGGAACGGTATCAGAAGAAACGGATAGTTTGGAACCGATTTCAGTAAAGTATGAAGAAGTGAAACTGTGAGTACTCTTTGCAATATTATTTATTTATTTATTTAATACTTCATGCACACAATCGTACAGAGGCGGGACTTAATGCCTTAGGCATTTTCTACCAGTCAACCTTTGGGTGATGCAGAGACAAATAGAGGTAGGTGCAATATTGTAAGCAAATCACGACAAGGTGGGTTTAATCAAATACAAAGATATACATACATACTATAAATATATATATATATATATTATATATATATATATATATATATATTTATATATTATATATATTATATTTATTTCATTTATTTATTTTATTTACATATCTTTACATTTTTAAATATTATTCTATAAAAAAAATTAATAAAAAAACATTTAAAAATACAAAAATAGTAGCCCACCGGTATCGGGAACAGGGTCCAAGCTACCGGTGGTCAGGGCTCTTGAGAGAGGAACCTCCTAACGATACGCGCCGTGTCCAGGAGTACCGCTTTCTGGATCAAGCCCTTGATCCAGCTGCCCAACGAGAGCCTCCTCAGATGTTCATCGAGGCTCTTGGCTATTATGCCATTGGCCGTGACGACTATCGGCACAATGATCGCTGTATTCACATCCCACATGTCGACAACCTCGCGAGCCAGATCAAGATACTTACTTTTCTTATCTCTCTCAGCCTTCACGAGGTTCTCGTCATGGGGGACCGCTATATCAACAATCATTGCGCGACGCTCTAGTCGGTCTATCACCACTATGTCAGGCTTATTGGCAACAATAGTCCTGTCAGTGATGATAGACCGATCCCAATACAACGTGACATTGCCATTTTCGAGAACTGGGTCGGGCTCATACTTATAGTAAGGCACTTCCGATTCCACAAGATTGTATTTCAGAGCAAGTTGCTGATGGATAATCCTGGCTACAAGGTTGTGTCTATGCAAATAGTCTCCGTTAGCTAGACTAGAACAACCGGAGATAATGTGACGGATGGATTCCCCCGGCCGGTGACATGCCCGACAGATGTCAACCGTGCCGTCTTTCACAATATATTTCCGGTAGTTGTTCGTCATCATAACTTCGTCCATAATCGCAAAGACAAAACCTTCGGTTTCCCCGAAAAGGTCACCAAATCGCAGCCAGGCCACGGACGCTAAAAGATCTACATCAGGCCCATGTAGGACCCGGTAGAAGCGTCCGTGAAGCTCCTTGCTCTGCCATACCTCCCTGCGGTCATTAGTATCTAATACTATAGGTTTGCGCCAGTTCTCGTTAGCCAAGGAGAGCGGGGTAAGGCCCTTGTCCACCGCTACCACATCTCGATGCATACCCACGGCAGCTGCCTGGAAATATTCCCTAAGACTGTATACCTCGCGGTTGTGCAGGGTCTTAGCATTTAAAAAGCCACGACCCCCGCACTTCCGAGGGATATACAGTCTCATAACCGATGACCGTGGGTGATGCATACGATTTGCGGTAAGCAATGTGCGGACTCTCCTATCCAGGGCGTCAAGTTCTGTCTGAGTCCATTTGTTGTTGAAGCGCACCTTGTTCCCGCCCGATAAAAGACTATTTAGAACTTTTTTCAGGCGGCCAAAGAAGCGCTCCTTCAACGACTGTTTCACATCAGTAACATTGATGCCTAGTGCTTCCGACATACCCAAATACTTGTAAGTTTCGGTTGAGGAAAGGGATCGAAGGTGTATGGAATCCGAGAGTTGTATTCCCACGGATTCCATAATCTCCCCTCGCTTTACATGCATGACTGCACATTTGTCCACACCAAATTCCATCCTGATGGCGTCACTAAAGGTTTCTGTAACCTTCAGTAGCTTCATCAGTTGCAAGTTGTTGGGGGCAAAGAGCTTCAGATCATCCATATAAAGGAGGTGAGATATGACCTGACCTCCTCTTCTCAACCGATAGCCCAGACCCGAACCCTCCAGCAGTGTACTAAGAGGATTCAGGGCTAAACAAAACCACAGTGGACTCAGACTATCGCCCTGAAATATTCCACGCTCGATCCTTATAGGTTCGCTGTCCTCTTGAATCTGTCGACATCCTGGATAGCGAAGGACCGTCCTCCACTGCCCCATACACGACATCAGGAAGGTGCGCAGAGTTGCATCAATTTTATACAACTCCAGCACCCTCATGAGCCATGTATGTGGCACTGAGTCATAGGCCTTCTTGTAGTCTATCCAACATGTCACCAGATCCCTTCGGGAACGGCGAACCTGCTGGCTAATGGCAATGTCTATAAGGAGCAGCTCCTTAGTACCGCGGGACCCGTTCCTACATCCATTCTGAGAAGCAGACATGATTGAATTCGTATCAATATGTTGATTAATTTTAGCTCTCAGAATGGATGTAAAAACTTTATAGACCGTCGGTAAACATGTTATCGGTCTATAATTTTTAGGTTCCGCAGTACTACCTGATTTGTGGAGCAGGTGGGTTATGCCTGTAGTTAGAAACTGGGGCAGCGATCCTGACTCTAAGGCTGATTGGAACTGAGTTGCCAAACGAGCGTGCGACCTTTGGAACCATTTTATCCAAAAGTTGTGCAGTCCATCCGGCCCTGGTGATTTCCAGTTAGGCAACGGACGGACTGCACGAGCTACGTCTTGGGGGCTGATGGTAATTGCCCCCATTTGTGGTATCGGATCGCACGCTTGTTCGACCTCCCGAGTCCAATCACCCTCGGTGTGACTGACAGGCACCGACCAGATATTGCGCCAGAACGAATACATAGCGTCATCATCTGGCAGGCGTGTATCAGTCACACCTTGGCTGGGTCGCTCCCAAGCCCTATAAACCCACCTTTCGTTGTTCTGGAATGTACGATTCTGCGTGTATCGCTCCACTCGCCGCTTGTACCGACGAATACGGTTTGCCCATGCATAGATCTTCTGCTTCAGGAAGTCGATACGCTCTGTGACGTGGGACAGATAATCTCGAGAATTGATATCAGTCCCCGAGAAAGCCCGCCTCACAAAGCGCATCACTCTAGGGCGAGTGTTGCCATTCCTGAAGCAGATAAGCTTGCCTATGAGTGCTCTAGCCTCACCGATACGACGCTCAATCCTGGACTGCCAAGCTGGTACAGCTGGTCGTGTAGTTCTGTCACTTTTTGGGAATTTGACGTTAGCTACACGACATGCCGCAGCAGCCGCACAGTACAGTATTGAGTGGGTATCGGCAAGGTCTTTGCTGCTATCAAAAACATTTGATAGCTGCGAATCTAGAGCACACACCAGCGCCCTATTTTTCTTATGCATGGGCAGACGAGGTAATCGAGGTCTAAGCTCAGGCGGTGCGGAGCGATACTCGCTGAATGCACATTCCAAAGCGCTCCTTAAACGTGCATTGCATTGGGTACTCACAGATATAGCCCCGTCGTCGTCACCCTCACAATCATGATCGGGTCGCGGTGAAACACTGGGTTGCAGCTGCACCGCGGCCGGTGGCAAGGCAGGCGAGACACGGCTATTCCGTGATTCAATGCGCAGTCTATCAAGTATATAAACAAGGCCTCGCTGAAAATTTGGTGAAATTTGGCTATCCAGGAATCAAGTTATATGAAGTTTTGTAAAAGTGAGGTTACAATACAACATTGTAGTTTTTTATGTTATTTGCGAAATATTTTTAGTTTTTTAAGGAGTGGAATTCCCTGCCGTGGAAGTCTGTGTTTCCAGATAGCTACAACCTCGGAGTCTTTAAGTCAAGAGTGAATAGGTTACTTCTAGGCAAGCGTGTTACACCGTCGACCACATCATCGCTTACCATCAGGTGAGATAGTGGTCAAGCGCGAGCCTATCAATAATAAAAAATAAAAATAAAATTTGAATGGCTTCAGTTGTGTAATGATATATGCATGGAGTGCAAGTAGAAAATCTCCATGTGTGACGTGTCGAATATCTGACACGTTTGGCATGGCCGGCCAGTCACTACAGTCGAAGACAAGTCTCCACATCCAATATCCTGCACTTAGAAGCAGCGGGTACCTTTTAAATAAAAAAAGGAGAAGATAAAGTAAAAGGAGCTCGTGGCTAAATAATAACAGCCGCACGGGTCGATCTTCAAGGTTAAGCAACACTTGTCGAGGTTGGTCCGTGGATTGGTGACCATTTCAACATAACAAGATTCCTCCGAGCATCGTAAAAAGCACGTTAAGCCGTTGGTCCCGGCTGTCATTTGAAGGTCTTTGACAGTCGTTACGTGCAGCCAGAATCCTGAGATCTGACACCAGTCTTGCCAAGGGGTATCGGGTTACCCAGTCACTGGGTTGTGTAGGTCAGGTAGGCAGTCGCTCCAGCTCTATCTATATCTACTCAGCTGAATCAGGTGAGACTGGAATCCGACCCCAATATATTGCGAAAAGGCTAGGCAGATTGAGAAGAGGAAGTAAAATAAAACACCAATATCATTACGTTTTGAATATTTATTATTCATCTTCAATAATTATTAGAATATTATCTAAGAATGGTGCAGGAGGTACGATATTTTCTTGGTATCTTGCCCAACTGAGATACCACATTATGCACATTACATGGGCACAGCAGCCTACAGTCCTTCTACCTACAATACAATTACAACAATAACCTAATATTGAATCTCGTCCTCTTCGACAGCTGTCAACTAAAACGTAAACAAAATATGTTTTGCGACTTATATGGCGGGATTGTATACGTCCCCGCAATAACCAAGAAATATTTGAAGCCGTTTGTCGAAGAAGAAGTTGCCTCTTGCCTCTCTTCTCTTACTCTCTTGCCTCTGGGATGACCAACTTGGTGTGATGCTTCAATCGGACATCTCCCAAGAACCACGTCTTGGGCCATGTTCCAACATGTTTGGCATACATAGTTCTCATTGTTAAACTGAAATAATTTAAATCATGTTCAATCAAATCGCTACGTCTCGGCCGAGACCGAAATAGTCCAAATAACTGTCAATACCTCAAAGCACCAAAGCCTGGGACCGAATCTATCTTATTGTGATAAGAAAGAGATTAAGTCTTAGATTATTCATTAAGTCTTTCTTATTATTATGCTATCCACCTAAAAGAAAGCCGACATACATGACGCCGGAGACCGTAAATAGTAGGTACATCATAAGTCTGGTTTTGTTCGCTTGAAAGGCTAAAGTCTGATTTGAATATTTACTTACAGGCTGAGATGCACGCCACCGACGAATAATTGATAAAATCGCCTCATCGTCCAAGACTCTTCTGCCAATAGAGTTATTGCGACCAGTCGCAATGGTACAATTCACACAACGATCCATGTCGTCAATATCCGATCGATAGGCGTAATCAGTTGTCCAAAATAGAGAGCCAGGTAATTCAAAATAGTATGATCCGTCGAATAGTCCTTTAAAGTTTGCAAAGCCGAGGTGGTGGGGTTTTACAATGAAACATGGAAATAGGGTAGTATCTCTAAGTAGTCTGTGGTGCGCACTCAGAACGAAAGAAAACGAACGAGTGCCAGTTTATTTTTTTCTGCCTGTCATCTGTCTGTCAGCAGTCAGTGACCAGTATTGCGAACTGAAGAAAAAATTAAAGGAACTCGATTCGCTATGAATCGTTTCCACTAAACGATTGATAAGCACTTGTCACTCGATTTTCATACATTAGTCTGAGATTTTACCGATTTTTTTAATCGATTATTTAGTTACATAACTTAATTTAACCTTTCTCGCTTCCTAGATAGAAACATGGTACTGTATTTTGTGATTTCCTTTAGAAAAATATAACGGATTTTTTAATACACATTTCATCTAGTTAACTGCTGGGCCCAGAAATGCCCGTCTCCTTTAACTATATGTTCTTATAAAAATGGATAAGTATTTTGCATTTCAAGAAGATGTGAAATCAAAAATACAAAAAGCCATAGTCAATTTAAGAAATCTCCAAAGGAAAGGTTAACACAATCCTATTTGGAAACTCGGCTTTAAACACTGGAAAATTTTTGGACTTCATATCGCGAAACACATAGAGTCATCGTTTTGGAATTTAATCACAAGGAATTGGTTAAGTCTACTTATTTCACAACTGATGCATATGACGTAACTGAAGAACTATACACGGAATATAAAACGGAAATAAAGGATTGTTTGCTTAGGTTTAAGATCGATTCTAAAACTGTTGCATTGTCTAGTTTTAAGGTTAATGAGTCAAACGTCGGTCAATCCTTTAGTGTTAGATTACCCAAGATTTCCATTCCTACTTTTAGCGGCAAATACACCGAATGGACAAGTTTTCGTGATTTATTCATATCGTTAATACATAGCAACAAAGCCTTGGACGACGTTCAACAGCTTCACTGTCTCAAAGGCTATTTGAGATAGTGAAGCCGTTGAAGGTGAGGCCGAACAACTTTAATGGCATATTCTTATCACGGCCAATAATTATAAAGTCTGTTGGGATCAATTAGAACATCGCTGTAATAATAAATTACACCTTGCTATTTGTATTTTAAAACGTTTCCTGAATCAAAAGAACATACAGTCAGAATCATCCAGTGCCATTAAAGAATTACTTGATACCACAAATGAATGTTTAAACGCCCTCAAAAATTTAGATATTGATATTTCTTCTTGGGATATTATAGTAATTTACATTGTGTGTTTGAAACTTGATACTGAATTTAGAAAGTAATGGGAAGTTCAAATCTGTAAGTTCAATGACGAACTACCTAAAATAAGTTACTTGCAAGAAGGCTTAGAGCAGCGATTCAGATCTCTTGAGTTTTTGGATAACAAGTCAAATAATAGTACTCGCGCAACTATAAGGTTATGCATGTCACTTCAAATTCAAAATGTGAGTTTTGTGATGAAAACCATAAATTGATGAATTGCAAAAAGTTTGCAAGGGAAGACGTTGAAACACGTCGTAAGTTTATCCAAACCAATAAGTTGTGTTTTAACTGTTTCGGTTTAAATCATTCTGTATTTTCATGTCGTCAGTCAACCAGTTGTCGTATTTGTAGGAAGAGGCATCACTCTCTCCTTCATCAGAAATCAATTCAAAAGGTAAACAATACTGTAGTACATTATTTAATCTATCTCGTAGGGTTCAGCCAGCGTTTGCAATGTAAGCGCAAAAACATGTATTTATTTACGACATTACATTAGATACCTCTAAAATTATCAGTGTTTCTGTAATATGTTATGCATATATTATACGTATGAATCACTCTATCTATTATAAAAACCACATCAAAATCTGTTGCGTAGTTTTAAATATAAAAAGCATACATAGGGACAGACAGACAGCGTGAATGGACTTTGTTTTAAACTATGTAGTGATGATATATACAAGAATTGCCCGTTTAAAGTTATTATATATGAGATTAGATATAATATATCACGTAGATATATGAGTCCAAGCAGGCTGCCGAGGAGGAGTCTGACGGCAGTGTCGGGACACCGACTTTTAGCAGTAAACAAATTGTTATTTTATCAGTAAAAAGGCAATGGTCGAAATGCCTAAATGCAAGGAATCGGTCATGTGTCATTTCCCAGACATTTTTGAAATTTTTCAAATCCTATCGCGAAGTTTTCGTTGATAAAATGTCACTAATTGTGTAGGGACTCAGGGATGACAGAACCTATCCACGCGGCGGAGAACGAGATGTAGTCATTTTCGCGTATTTATCGTTCAAGTGAGAAACAAAGACTTACCTAATCAAATAATGCTAAAATTTGGTAATAATCGTTTGCTAACAGTAAAAGGAAGGTCAGAGTACAGGAAAAAAAAAAATTAAACTTTTTGCAAAATTTGTCTGGTTCGCCCTATATATAATGTAAAGCAAATAATGGGAGGGCGGGAGGGCATTTTTTTGACGTTTCATGTGCGTTAGGTATGCGTAGGAGGTGTCGTTAGACGCGCCTCGGTGCGAGGTCACCGAATATGTTTTTTTTGGATTTTAGACGGGAACAAAATTTTACACGGTGACCAAAAATCTGCATTTTTAAAGGAAGAATAGGCATTCTGACCAGTTAACCCTGATTGCGCCACGCTTATTGCACTACAACATCAAGTTTGGGTAAAGGAATATATACTAAGATGTTTTACGGCCACGAAAATGCACATGCGGAGTAAAAGGCAAAGCCTAAAACCCGCCCGCCGCGCCATCTGGAGGGGGGAGGGAAGCAGCAAAAGCTCGTCTGTGTGAGGGTTGCGCGCGTCGCGCCTCCGCGATATCTATAAATAGGCAATGTTTCTGGATTTTGAAACCAGTCCGTGTCCGTGCGCGCGCCATAGTAGACCTACTTTCGTACGTTCCGATTTTTTTTTGATATTTCCAACATATCGAAAATTGTTGTTGCCAACATGTCGGGTGACATTCAAAATTTGGAAACGTGCCGGCTCCACCTCGTGCGTGGTCTACTCTGTGAGCGCTTGGAGGACCTGATCGAAAGTGGAACGCTAGATGAAAGCGTTTTGGAGGAGCTCAGAAACTGTTTGCGCGTGTTGCGGGAAAAGTACGACGAGCATTACATGCCATTAATTCAAGCGTATAACGCTGTATTCTCGACCACGGGTACTACACCCGGGGACCGGGAATCTGCAGATGCACCCGAATCGGATTCCGAACCGGAATCTGAAAATGAACCCGCACCGCACGAACGATGATGTGCCAATCACCAAAAAAAGGCCCTTTTCAGGGCCACATATGATTCGAATGTTTCGATGATGGAATATTGTCTAATAACGTACTTACCCTCTGCGCCTATTTACGGGTGCGAAAATGCATTTTTTTGACGTTTCATGTGCGTTAGGTATGCGTAGGAGGTGTCGTTAGACGCGCCTCGGTGCAAGGTCACCGAATATGTTTTTTTTGGATTTTAGACGGGAACAAAATTTTACACGGTGACCAAAAATCTGCATTTTTAAAGGAAGAATAGGCATTCTGACCAGTTAACCCTGATTGCGCCACGCTTATTGCACTACAACATCAAGTTTGGGTAAAGGAATATATACTAAGATGTTTTACGGCCACGAAAATGCACATGCGGAGTAAAAGGCAAAGCCTAAAACCCGCCCGCCGCGCCATCTGGAGGGGGGAGGGAAGCAGCAAAAGCTCGTCTGTGTGAGGGTTGCGCGCGTCGCGCCTCCGCGATATCTATAAATAGGCAATGTTTCTGGATTTTGAAACCAGTCCGTGTCCGTGCGCGCGCCATAGTAGACCTACTTTCGTACGTTCCGATTTTTTTTTGATATTTCCAACATATCGAAAATTGTTGTTGCCAACATGTCGGGTGACATTCAAAATTTGGAAACGTGCCGGCTCCACCTCGTGCGTGGTCTACTCTGTGAGCGCTTGGAGGACCTGATCGAAAGTGGAACGCTAGATGAAAGCGTTTTGGAGGAGCTCAGAAACTGTTTGCGCGTGTTGCGGGAAAAGTACGACGAGCATTACATGCCATTAATTCAAGCGTATAACGCTGTATTCTCGACCACGGGTACTACACCCGGGGACCGGGAATCTGCAGATGCACCCGAATCGGATTCCGAACCGGAATCTGAAAATGAACCCGCACCGCACGAACGATGATGTGCCAATCACCAAAAAAAGGCCCTTTTCAGGGCCACATATGATTCGAATGTTTCGATGATGGAATATTGTCTAATAACGTACTTACCCTCTGCGCCTATTTACGGGTGCGAAAATGCATTTTTTTGACGTTTCATGTGCGTTAGGTATGCGTAGGAGGTGTCGTTAGACGCGCCTCGGTGCGAGGTCACCGAATATGTTTTTTTTGGATTTTAGACGGGAACAAAATTTTACACGGTGACCAAAAATCTGCATTTTTAAAGGAAGAATAGGCATTCTGACCAGTTAACCCTGATTGCGCCACGCTTATTGCACTACAACATCAAGTTTGGGTAAAGGAATATATACTAAGATGTTTTACGGCCACGAAAATGCACATGCGGAGTAAAAGGCAAAGCCTAAAACCCGCCCGCCGCGCCATCTGGAGGGGGGAGGGAAGCAGCAAAAGCTCGTCTGTGTGAGGGTTGCGCGCGTCGCGCCTCCGC
The DNA here is from genome assembly GCA_945859665.1 of Anorthoa munda. Lineage (NCBI taxonomy): Eukaryota > Metazoa > Arthropoda > Insecta > Lepidoptera > Noctuidae > Anorthoa > Anorthoa munda. The sequence goes on from OX243915.1 coordinate 21,549,531, forward strand.
GATATCTATAAATAGGCAATGTTTCTGGATTTTGAAACCAGTCCGTGTCCGTGCGCGCGCCATAGTAGACCTACTTTCGTACGTTCCGATTTTTTTTTGATATTTCCAACATATCGAAAATTGTTGTTGCCAACATGTCGGGTGACATTCAAAATTTGGAAACGTGCCGGCTCCACCTCGTGCGTGGTCTACTCTGTGAGCGCTTGGAGGACCTGATCGAAAGTGGAACGCTAGATGAAAGCGTTTTGGAGGAGCTCAGAAACTGTTTGCGCGTGTTGCGGGAAAAGTACGACGAGCATTACATGCCATTAATTCAAGCGTATAACGCTGTATTCTCGACCACGGGTACTACACCCGGGGACCGGGAATCTGCAGATGCACCCGAATCGGATTCCGAACCGGAATCTGAAAATGAACCCGCACCGCACGAACGATGATGTGCCAATCACCAAAAAAAGGCCCTTTTCAGGGCCACATATGATTCGAATGTTTCGATGATGGAATATTGTCTAATAACGTACTTACCCTCTGCGCCTATTTACGGGTGCGAAAATGCATTTTTTTGACGTTTCATGTGCGTTAGGTATGCGTAGGAGGTGTCGTTAGACGCGCCTCGGTGCAAGGTCACCGAATATGTTTTTTTTGGATTTTAGACGGGAACAAAATTTTACACGGTGACCAAAAATCTGCATTTTTAAAGGAAGAATAGGCATTCTGACCAGTTAACCCTGATTGCGCCACGCTTATTGCACTACAACATCAAGTTTGGGTAAAGGAATATATACTAAGATGTTTTACGGCCACGAAAATGCACATGCGGAGTAAAAGGCAAAGCCTAAAACCCGCCCGCCGCGCCATCTGGAGGGGGGAGGGAAGCAGCAAAAGCTCGTCTGTGTGAGGGTTGCGCGCGTCGCGCCTCCGCGATATCTATAAATAGGCAATGTTTCTGGATTTTGAAACCAGTCCGTGTCCGTGCGCGCGCCATAGTAGACCTACTTTCGTACGTTCCGATTTTTTTTTGATATTTCCAACATATCGAAAATTGTTGTTGCCAACATGTCGGGTGACATTCAAAATTTGGAAACGTGCCGGCTCCACCTCGTGCGTGGTCTACTCTGTGAGCGCTTGGAGGACCTGATCGAAAGTGGAACGCTAGATGAAAGCGTTTTGGAGGAGCTCAGAAACTGTTTGCGCGTGTTGCGGGAAAAGTACGACGAGCATTACATGCCATTAATTCAAGCGTATAACGCTGTATTCTCGACCACGGGTACTACACCCGGGGACCGGGAATCTGCAGATGCACCCGAATCGGATTCCGAACCGGAATCTGAAAATGAACCCGCACCGCACGAACGATGATGTGCCAATCACCAAAAAAAGGCCCTTTTCAGGGCCACATATGATTCGAATGTTTCGATGATGGAATATTGTCTAATAACGTACTTACCCTCTGCGCCTATTTACGGGTGCGAAAATGCATTTTTTTGACGTTTCATGTGCGTTAGGTATGCGTAGGAGGTGTCGTTAGACGCGCCTCGGTGCAAGGTCACCGAATATGTTTTTTTTGGATTTTAGACGGGAACAAAATTTTACACGGTGACCAAAAATCTGCATTTTTAAAGGAAGAATAGGCATTCTGACCAGTTAACCCTGATTGCGCCACGCTTATTGCACTACAACATCAAGTTTGGGTAAAGGAATATATACTAAGATGTTTTACGGCCACGAAAATGCACATGCGGAGTAAAAGGCAAAGCCTAAAACCCGCCCGCCGCGCCATCTGGAGGGGGGAGGGAAGCAGCAAAAGCTCGTCTGTGTGAGGGTTGCGCGCGTCGCGCCTCCGCGATATCTATAAATAGGCAATGTTTCTGGATTTTGAAACCAGTCCGTGTCCGTGCGCGCGCCATAGTAGACCTACTTTCGTACGTTCCGATTTTTTTTTGATATTTCCAACATATCGAAAATTGTTGTTGCCAACATGTCGGGTGACATTCAAAATTTGGAAACGTGCCGGCTCCACCTCGTGCGTGGTCTACTCTGTGAGCGCTTGGAGGACCTGATCGAAAGTGGAACGCTAGATGAAAGCGTTTTGGAGGAGCTCAGAAACTGTTTGCGCGTGTTGCGGGAAAAGTACGACGAGCATTACATGCCATTAATTCAAGCGTATAACGCTGTATTCTCGACCACGGGTACTACACCCGGGGACCGGGAATCTGCAGATGCACCCGAATCGGATTCCGAACCGGAATCTGAAAATGAACCCGCACCGCACGAACGATGATGTGCCAATCACCAAAAAAAGGCCCTTTTCAGGGCCACATATGATTCGAATGTTTCGATGATGGAATATTGTCTAATAACGTACTTACCCTCTGCGCCTATTTACGGGTGCGAAAATGCATTTTTTTGACGTTTCATGTGCGTTAGGTATGCGTAGGAGGTGTCGTTAGACGCGCCTCGGTGCGAGGTCACCGAATATGTTTTTTTTGGATTTTAGACGGGAACAAAATTTTACACGGTGACCAAAAATCTGCATTTTTAAAGGAAGAATAGGCATTCTGACCAGTTAACCCTGATTGCGCCACGCTTATTGCACTACAACATCAAGTTTGGGTAAAGGAATATATACTAAGATGTTTTACGGCCACGAAAATGCACATGCGGAGTAAAAGGCAAAGCCTAAAACCCGCCCGCCGCGCCATCTGGAGGGGGGAGGGAAGCAGCAAAAGCTCGTCTGTGTGAGGGTTGCGCGCGTCGCGCCTCCGCGATATCTATAAATAGGCAATGTTTCTGGATTTTGAAACCAGTCCGTGTCCGTGCGCGCGCCATAGTAGACCTACTTTCGTACGTTCCGATTTTTTTTTGATATTTCCAACATATCGAAAATTGTTGTTGCCAACATGTCGGGTGACATTCAAAATTTGGAAACGTGCCGGCTCCACCTCGTGCGTGGTCTACTCTGTGAGCGCTTGGAGGACCTGATCGAAAGTGGAACGCTAGATGAAAGCGTTTTGGAGGAGCTCAGAAACTGTTTGCGCGTGTTGCGGGAAAAGTACGACGAGCATTACATGCCATTAATTCAAGCGTATAACGCTGTATTCTCGACCACGGGTACTACACCCGGGGACCGGGAATCTGCAGATGCACCCGAATCGGATTCCGAACCGGAATCTGAAAATGAACCCGCACCGCACGAACGATGATGTGCCAATCACCAAAAAAAGGCCCTTTTCAGGGCCACATATGATTCGAATGTTTCGATGATGGAATATTGTCTAATAACGTACTTACCCTCTGCGCCTATTTACGGGTGCGAAAATGCATTTTTTTGACGTTTCATGTGCGTTAGGTATGCGTAGGAGGTGTCGTTAGACGCGCCTCGGTGCAAGGTCACCGAATATGTTTTTTTTGGATTTTAGACGGGAACAAAATTTTACACGGTGACCAAAAATCTGCATTTTTAAAGGAAGAATAGGCATTCTGACCAGTTAACCCTGATTGCGCCACGCTTATTGCACTACAACATCAAGTTTGGGTAAAGGAATATATACTAAGATGTTTTACGGCCACGAAAATGCACATGCGGAGTAAAAGGCAAAGCCTAAAACCCGCCCGCCGCGCCATCTGGAGGGGGGAGGGAAGCAGCAAAAGCTCGTCTGTGTGAGGGTTGCGCGCGTCGCGCCTCCGCGATATCTATAAATAGGCAATGTTTCTGGATTTTGAAACCAGTCCGTGTCCGTGCGCGCGCCATAGTAGACCTACTTTCGTACGTTCCGATTTTTTTTTGATATTTCCAACATATCGAAAATTGTTGTTGCCAACATGTCGGGTGACATTCAAAATTTGGAAACGTGCCGGCTCCACCTCGTGCGTGGTCTACTCTGTGAGCGCTTGGAGGACCTGATCGAAAGTGGAACGCTAGATGAAAGCGTTTTGGAGGAGCTCAGAAACTGTTTGCGCGTGTTGCGGGAAAAGTACGACGAGCATTACATGCCATTAATTCAAGCGTATAACGCTGTATTCTCGACCACGGGTACTACACCCGGGGACCGGGAATCTGCAGATGCACCCGAATCGGATTCCGAACCGGAATCTGAAAATGAACCCGCACCGCACGAACGATGATGTGCCAATCACCAAAAAAAGGCCCTTTTCAGGGCCACATATGATTCGAATGTTTCGATGATGGAATATTGTCTAATAACGTACTTACCCTCTGCGCCTATTTACGGGTGCGAAAATGCATTTTTTTGACGTTTCATGTGCGTTAGGTATGCGTAGGAGGTGTCGTTAGACGCGCCTCGGTGCGAGGTCACCGAATATGTTTTTTTTGGATTTTAGACGGGAACAAAATTTTACACGGTGACCAAAAATCTGCATTTTTAAAGGAAGAATAGGCATTCTGACCAGTTAACCCTGATTGCGCCACGCTTATTGCACTACAACATCAAGTTTGGGTAAAGGAATATATACTAAGATGTTTTACGGCCACGAAAATGCACATGCGGAGTAAAAGGCAAAGCCTAAAACCCGCCCGCCGCGCCATCTGGAGGGGGGAGGGAAGCAGCAAAAGCTCGTCTGTGTGAGGGTTGCGCGCGTCGCGCCTCCGCGATATCTATAAATAGGCAATGTTTCTGGATTTTGAAACCAGTCCGTGTCCGTGCGCGCGCCATAGTAGACCTACTTTCGTACGTTCCGATTTTTTTTTGATATTTCCAACATATCGAAAATTGTTGTTGCCAACATGTCGGGTGACATTCAAAATTTGGAAACGTGCCGGCTCCACCTCGTGCGTGGTCTACTCTGTGAGCGCTTGGAGGACCTGATCGAAAGTGGAACGCTAGATGAAAGCGTTTTGGAGGAGCTCAGAAACTGTTTGCGCGTGTTGCGGGAAAAGTACGACGAGCATTACATGCCATTAATTCAAGCGTATAACGCTGTATTCTCGACCACGGGTACTACACCCGGGGACCGGGAATCTGCAGATGCACCCGAATCGGATTCCGAACCGGAATCTGAAAATGAACCCGCACCGCACGAACGATGATGTGCCAATCACCAAAAAAAGGCCCTTTTCAGGGCCACATATGATTCGAATGTTTCGATGATGGAATATTGTCTAATAACGTACTTACCCTCTGCGCCTATTTACGGGTGCGAAAATGCATTTTTTTGACGTTTCATGTGCGTTAGGTATGCGTAGGAGGTGTCGTTAGACGCGCCTCGGTGCGAGGTCACCGAATATGTTTTTTTTGGATTTTAGACGGGAACAAAATTTTACACGGTGACCAAAAATCTGCATTTTTAAAGGAAGAATAGGCATTCTGACCAGTTAACCCTGATTGCGCCACGCTTATTGCACTACAACATCAAGTTTGGGTAAAGGAATATATACTAAGATGTTTTACGGCCACGAAAATGCACATGCGGAGTAAAAGGCAAAGCCTAAAACCCGCCCGCCGCGCCATCTGGAGGGGGGAGGGAAGCAGCAAAAGCTCGTCTGTGTGAGGGTTGCGCGCGTCGCGCCTCCGCGATATCTATAAATAGGCAATGTTTCTGGATTTTGAAACCAGTCCGTGTCCGTGCGCGCGCCATAGTAGACCTACTTTCGTACGTTCCGATTTTTTTTTGATATTTCCAACATATCGAAAATTGTTGTTGCCAACATGTCGGGTGACATTCAAAATTTGGAAACGTGCCGGCTCCACCTCGTGCGTGGTCTACTCTGTGAGCGCTTGGAGGACCTGATCGAAAGTGGAACGCTAGATGAAAGCGTTTTGGAGGAGCTCAGAAACTGTTTGCGCGTGTTGCGGGAAAAGTACGACGAGCATTACATGCCATTAATTCAAGCGTATAACGCTGTATTCTCGACCACGGGTACTACACCCGGGGACCGGGAATCTGCAGATGCACCCGAATCGGATTCCGAACCGGAATCTGAAAATGAACCCGCACCGCACGAACGATGATGTGCCAATCACCAAAAAAAGGCCCTTTTCAGGGCCACATATGATTCGAATGTTTCGATGATGGAATATTGTCTAATAACGTACTTACCCTCTGCGCCTATTTACGGGTGCGAAAATGCATTTTTTTGACGTTTCATGTGCGTTAGATATGCGTAGGAGGTGTCGTTAGACGCGCCTCGGTGCGAGGTCACCGAATATGTTTTTTTTGGATTTTAGACGGGAACAAAATTTTACACGGTGACCAAAAATCTGCATTTTTAAAGGAAGAATAGGCATTCTGACCAGTTAACCCTGATTGCGCCACGCTTATTGCACTACAACATCAAGTTTGGGTAAAGGAATATATACTAAGATGTTTTACGGCCACGAAAATGCACATGCGGAGTAAAAGGCAAAGCCTAAAACCCGCCCGCCGCGCCATCTGGAGGGGGGAGGGAAGCAGCAAAAGCTCGTCTGTGTGAGGGTTGCGCGCGTCGCGCCTCCGCGATATCTATAAATAGGCAATGTTTCTGGATTTTGAAACCAGTCCGTGTCCGTGCGCGCGCCATAGTAGACCTACTTTCGTACGTTCCGATTTTTTTTTGATATTTCCAACATATCGAAAATTGTTGTTGCCAACATGTCGGGTGACATTCAAAATTTGGAAACGTGCCGGCTCCACCTCGTGCGTGGTCTACTCTGTGAGCGCTTGGAGGACCTGATCGAAAGTGGAACGCTAGATGAAAGCGTTTTGGAGGAGCTCAGAAACTGTTTGCGCGTGTTGCGGGAAAAGTACGACGAGCATTACATGCCATTAATTCAAGCGTATAACGCTGTATTCTCGACCACGGGTACTACACCCGGGGACCGGGAATCTGCAGATGCACCCGAATCGGATTCCGAACCGGAATCTGAAAATGAACCCGCACCGCACGAACGATGATGTGCCAATCACCAAAAAAAGGCCCTTTTCAGGGCCACATATGATTCGAATGTTTCGATGATGGAATATTGTCTAATAACGTACTTACCCTCTGCGCCTATTTACGGGTGCGAAAATGCATTTTTTTGACGTTTCATGTGCGTTAGATATGCGTAGGAGGTGTCGTTAGACGCGCCTCGGTGCGAGGTCACCGAATATGTTTTTTTTGGATTTTAGACGGGAACAAAATTTTACACGGTGACCAAAAATCTGCATTTTTAAAGGAAGAATAGGCATTCTGACCAGTTAACCCTGATTGCGCCACGCTTATTGCACTACAACATCAAGTTTGGGTAAAGGAATATATACTAAGATGTTTTACGGCCACGAAAATGCACATGCGGAGTAAAAGGCAAAGCCTAAAACCCGCCCGCCGCGCCATCTGGAGGGGGGAGGGAAGCAGCAAAAGCTCGTCTGTGTGAGGGTTGCGCGCGTCGCGCCTCCGCGATATCTATAAATAGGCAATGTTTCTGGATTTTGAAACCAGTCCGTGTCCGTGCGCGCGCCATAGTAGACCTACTTTCGTACGTTCCGATTTTTTTTTGATATTTCCAACATATCGAAAATTGTTGTTGCCAACATGTCGGGTGACATTCAAAATTTGGAAACGTGCCGGCTCCACCTCGTGCGTGGTCTACTCTGTGAGCGCTTGGAGGACCTGATCGAAAGTGGAACGCTAGATGAAAGCGTTTTGGAGGAGCTCAGAAACTGTTTGCGCGTGTTGCGGGAAAAGTACGACGAGCATTACATGCCATTAATTCAAGCGTATAACGCTGTATTCTCGACCACGGGTACTACACCCGGGGACCGGGAATCTGCAGATGCACCCGAATCGGATTCCGAACCGGAATCTGAAAATGAACCCGCACCGCACGAACGATGATGTGCCAATCACCAAAAAAAGGCCCTTTTCAGGGCCACATATGATTCGAATGTTTCGATGATGGAATATTGTCTAATAACGTACTTACCCTCTGCGCCTATTTACGGGTGCGAAAATGCATTTTTTTGACGTTTCATGTGCGTTAGGTATGCGTAGGAGGTGTCGTTAGACGCGCCTCGGTGCAAGGTCACCGAATATGTTTTTTTTGGATTTTAGACGGGAACAAAATTTTACACGGTGACCAAAAATCTGCATTTTTAAAGGAAGAATAGGCATTCTGACCAGTTAACCCTGATTGCGCCACGCTTATTGCACTACAACATCAAGTTTGGGTAAAGGAATATATACTAAGATGTTTTACGGCCACGAAAATGCACATGCGGAGTAAAAGGCAAAGCCTAAAACCCGCCCGCCGCGCCATCTGGAGGGGGGAGGGAAGCAGCAAAAGCTCGTCTGTGTGAGGGTTGCGCGCGTCGCGCCTCCGCGATATCTATAAATAGGCAATGTTTCTGGATTTTGAAACCAGTCCGTGTCCGTGCGCGCGCCATAGTAGACCTACTTTCGTACGTTCCGATTTTTTTTTGATATTTCCAACATATCGAAAATTGTTGTTGCCAACATGTCGGGTGACATTCAAAATTTGGAAACGTGCCGGCTCCACCTCGTGCGTGGTCTACTCTGTGAGCGCTTGGAGGACCTGATCGAAAGTGGAACGCTAGATGAAAGCGTTTTGGAGGAGCTCAGAAACTGTTTGCGCGTGTTGCGGGAAAAGTACGACGAGCATTACATGCCATTAATTCAAGCGTATAACGCTGTATTCTCGACCACGGGTACTACACCCGGGGACCGGGAATCTGCAGATGCACCCGAATCGGATTCCGAACCGGAATCTGAAAATGAACCCGCACCGCACGAACGATGATGTGCCAATCACCAAAAAAAGGCCCTTTTCAGGGCCACATATGATTCGAATGTTTCGATGATGGAATATTGTCTAATAACGTACTTACCCTCTGCGCCTATTTACGGGTGCGAAAATGCATTTTTTTGACGTTTCATGTGCGTTAGGTATGCGTAGGAGGTGTCGTTAGACGCGCCTCGGTGCAAGGTCACCGAATATGTTTTTTTTGGATTTTAGACGGGAACAAAATTTTACACGGTGACCAAAAATCTGCATTTTTAAAGGAAGAATAGGCATTCTGACCAGTTAACCCTGATTGCGCCACGCTTATTGCACTACAACATCAAGTTTGGGTAAAGGAATATATACTAAGATGTTTTACGGCCACGAAAATGCACATGCGGAGTAAAAGGCAAAGCCTAAAACCCGCCCGCCGCGCCATCTGGAGGGGGGAGGGAAGCAGCAAAAGCTCGTCTGTGTGAGGGTTGCGCGCGTCGCGCCTCCGCGATATCTATAAATAGGCAATGTTTCTGGATTTTGAAACCAGTCCGTGTCCGTGCGCGCGCCATAGTAGACCTACTTTCGTACGTTCCGATTTTTTTTTGATATTTCCAACATATCGAAAATTGTTGTTGCCAACATGTCGGGTGACATTCAAAATTTGGAAACGTGCCGGCTCCACCTCGTGCGTGGTCTACTCTGTGAGCGCTTGGAGGACCTGATCGAAAGTGGAACGCTAGATGAAAGCGTTTTGGAGGAGCTCAGAAACTGTTTGCGCGTGTTGCGGGAAAAGTACGACGAGCATTACATGCCATTAATTCAAGCGTATAACGCTGTATTCTCGACCACGGGTACTACACCCGGGGACCGGGAATCTGCAGATGCACCCGAATCGGATTCCGAACCGGAATCTGAAAATGAACCCGCACCGCACGAACGATGATGTGCCAATCACCAAAAAAAGGCCCTTTTCAGGGCCACATATGATTCGAATGTTTCGATGATGGAATATTGTCTAATAACGTACTTACCCTCTGCGCCTATTTACGGGTGCGAAAATGCATTTTTTTGACGTTTCATGTGCGTTAGGTATGCGTAGGAGGTGTCGTTAGACGCGCCTCGGTGCAAGGTCACCGAATATGTTTTTTTTGGATTTTAGACGGGAACAAAATTTTACACGGTGACCAAAAATCTGCATTTTTAAAGGAAGAATAGGCATTCTGACCAGTTAACCCTGATTGCGCCACGCTTATTGCACTACAACATCAAGTTTGGGTAAAGGAATATATACTAAGATGTTTTACGGCCACGAAAATGCACATGCGGAGTAAAAGGCAAAGCCTAAAACCCGCCCGCCGCGCCATCTGGAGGGGGGAGGGAAGCAGCAAAAGCTCGTCTGTGTGAGGGTTGCGCGCGTCGCGCCTCCGCGATATCTATAAATAGGCAATGTTTCTGGATTTTGAAACCAGTCCGTGTCCGTGCGCGCGCCATAGTAGACCTACTTTCGTACGTTCCGATTTTTTTTTGATATTTCCAACATATCGAAAATTGTTGTTGCCAACATGTCGGGTGACATTCAAAATTTGGAAACGTGCCGGCTCCACCTCGTGCGTGGTCTACTCTGTGAGCGCTTGGAGGACCTGATCGAAAGTGGAACGCTAGATGAAAGCGTTTTGGAGGAGCTCAGAAACTGTTTGCGCGTGTTGCGGGAAAAGTACGACGAGCATTACATGCCATTAATTCAAGCGTATAACGCTGTATTCTCGACCACGGGTACTACACCCGGGGACCGGGAATCTGCAGATGCACCCGAATCGGATTCCGAACCGGAATCTGAAAATGAACCCGCACCGCACGAACGATGATGTGCCAATCACCAAAAAAAGGCCCTTTTCAGGGCCACATATGATTCGAATGTTTCGATGATGGAATATTGTCTAATAACGTACTTACCCTCTGCGCCTATTTACGGGTGCGAAAATGCATTTTTTTGACGTTTCATGTGCGTTAGGTATGCGTAGGAGGTGTCGTTAGACGCGCCTCGGTGCGAGGTCACCGAATATGTTTTTTTTGGATTTTAGACGGGAACAAAATTTTACACGGTGACCAAAAATCTGCATTTTTAAAGGAAGAATAGGCATTCTGACCAGTTAACCCTGATTGCGCCACGCTTATTGCACTACAACATCAAGTTTGGGTAAAGGAATATATACTAAGATGTTTTACGGCCACGAAAATGCACATGCGGAGTAAAAGGCAAAGCCTAAAACCCGCCCGCCGCGCCATCTGGAGGGGGGAGGGAAGCAGCAAAAGCTCGTCTGTGTGAGGGTTGCGCGCGTCGCGCCTCCGCGATATCTATAAATAGGCAATGTTTCTGGATTTTGAAACCAGTCCGTGTCCGTGCGCGCGCCATAGTAGACCTACTTTCGTACGTTCCGATTTTTTTTTGATATTTCCAACATATCGAAAATTGTTGTTGCCAACATGTCGGGTGACATTCAAAATTTGGAAACGTGCCGGCTCCACCTCGTGCGTGGTCTACTCTGTGAGCGCTTGGAGGACCTGATCGAAAGTGGAACGCTAGATGAAAGCGTTTTGGAGGAGCTCAGAAACTGTTTGCGCGTGTTGCGGGAAAAGTACGACGAGCATTACATGCCATTAATTCAAGCGTATAACGCTGTATTCTCGACCACGGGTACTACACCCGGGGACCGGGAATCTGCAGATGCACCCGAATCGGATTCCGAACCGGAATCTGAAAATGAACCCGCACCGCACGAACGATGATGTGCCAATCACCAAAAAAAGGCCCTTTTCAGGGCCACATATGATTCGAATGTTTCGATGATGGAATATTGTCTAATAACGTACTTACCCTCTGCGCCTATTTACGGGTGCGAAAATGCATTTTTTTGACGTTTCATGTGCGTTAGATATGCGTAGGAGGTGTCGTTAGACGCGCCTCGGTGCGAGGTCACCGAATATGTTTTTTTTGGATTTTAGACGGGAACAAAATTTTACACGGTGACCAAAAATCTGCATTTTTAAAGGAAGAATAGGCATTCTGACCAGTTAACCCTGATTGCGCCACGCTTATTGCACTACAACATCAAGTTTGGGTAAAGGAATATATACTAAGATGTTTTACGGCCACGAAAATGCACATGCGGAGTAAAAGGCAAAGCCTAAAACCCGCCCGCCGCGCCATCTGGAGGGGGGAGGGAAGCAGCAAAAGCTCGTCTGTGTGAGGGTTGCGCGCGTCGCGCCTCCGCGATATCTATAAATAGGCAATGTTTCTGGATTTTGAAACCAGTCCGTGTCCGTGCGCGCGCCATAGTAGACCTACTTTCGTACGTTCCGATTTTTTTTTGATATTTCCAACATATCGAAAATTGTTGTTGCCAACATGTCGGGTGACATTCAAAATTTGGAAACGTGCCGGCTCCACCTCGTGCGTGGTCTACTCTGTGAGCGCTTGGAGGACCTGATCGAAAGTGGAACGCTAGATGAAAGCGTTTTGGAGGAGCTCAGAAACTGTTTGCGCGTGTTGCGGGAAAAGTACGACGAGCATTACATGCCATTAATTCAAGCGTATAACGCTGTATTCTCGACCACGGGTACTACACCCGGGGACCGGGAATCTGCAGATGCACCCGAATCGGATTCCGAACCGGAATCTGAAAATGAACCCGCACCGCACGAACGATGATGTGCCAATCACCAAAAAAAGGCCCTTTTCAGGGCCACATATGATTCGAATGTTTCGATGATGGAATATTGTCTAATAACGTACTTACCCTCTGCGCCTATTTACGGGTGCGAAAATGCATTTTTTTGACGTTTCATGTGCGTTAGATATGCGTAGGAGGTGTCGTTAGACGCGCCTCGGTGCGAGGTCACCGAATATGTTTTTTTTGGATTTTAGACGGGAACAAAATTTTACACGGTGACCAAAAATCTGCATTTTTAAAGGAAGAATAGGCATTCTGACCAGTTAACCCTGATTGCGCCACGCTTATTGCACTACAACATCAAGTTTGGGTAAAGGAATATATACTAAGATGTTTTACGGCCACGAAAATGCACATGCGGAGTAAAAGGCAAAGCCTAAAACCCGCCCGCCGCGCCATCTGGAGGGGGGAGGGAAGCAGCAAAAGCTCGTCTGTGTGAGGGTTGCGCGCGTCGCGCCTCCGCGATATCTATAAATAGGCAATGTTTCTGGATTTTGAAACCAGTCCGTGTCCGTGCGCGCGCCATAGTAGACCTACTTTCGTACGTTCCGATTTTTTTTTGATATTTCCAACATATCGAAAATTGTTGTTGCCAACATGTCGGGTGACATTCAAAATTTGGAAACGTGCCGGCTCCACCTCGTGCGTGGTCTACTCTGTGAGCGCTTGGAGGACCTGATCGAAAGTGGAACGCTAGATGAAAGCGTTTTGGAGGAGCTCAGAAACTGTTTGCGCGTGTTGCGGGAAAAGTACGACGAGCATTACATGCCATTAATTCAAGCGTATAACGCTGTATTCTCGACCACGGGTACTACACCCGGGGACCGGGAATCTGCAGATGCACCCGAATCGGATTCCGAACCGGAATCTGAAAATGAACCCGCACCGCACGAACGATGATGTGCCAATCACCAAAAAAAGGCCCTTTTCAGGGCCACATATGATTCGAATGTTTCGATGATGGAATATTGTCTAATAACGTACTTACCCTCTGCGCCTATTTACGGGTGCGAAAATGCATTTTTTTGACGTTTCATGTGCGTTAGATATGCGTAGGAGGTGTCGTTAGACGCGCCTCGGTGCGAGGTCACCGAATATGTTTTTTTTGGATTTTAGACGGGAACAAAATTTTACACGGTGACCAAAAATCTGCATTTTTAAAGGAAGAATAGGCATTCTGACCAGTTAACCCTGATTGCGCCACGCTTATTGCACTACAACATCAAGTTTGGGTAAAGGAATATATACTAAGATGTTTTACGGCCACGAAAATGCACATGCGGAGTAAAAGGCAAAGCCTAAAACCCGCCCGCCGCGCCATCTGGAGGGGGGAGGGAAGCAGCAAAAGCTCGTCTGTGTGAGGGTTGCGCGCGTCGCGCCTCCGCGATATCTATAAATAGGCAATGTTTCTGGATTTTGAAACCAGTCCGTGTCCGTGCGCGCGCCATAGTAGACCTACTTTCGTACGTTCCGATTTTTTTTTGATATTTCCAACATATCGAAAATTGTTGTTGCCAACATGTCGGGTGACATTCAAAATTTGGAAACGTGCCGGCTCCACCTCGTGCGTGGTCTACTCTGTGAGCGCTTGGAGGACCTGATCGAAAGTGGAACGCTAGATGAAAGCGTTTTGGAGGAGCTCAGAAACTGTTTGCGCGTGTTGCGGGAAAAGTACGACGAGCATTACATGCCATTAATTCAAGCGTATAACGCTGTATTCTCGACCACGGGTACTACACCCGGGGACCGGGAATCTGCAGATGCACCCGAATCGGATTCCGAACCGGAATCTGAAAATGAACCCGCACCGCACGAACGATGATGTGCCAATCACCAAAAAAAGGCCCTTTTCAGGGCCACATATGATTCGAATGTTTCGATGATGGAATATTGTCTAATAACGTACTTACCCTCTGCGCCTATTTACGGGTGCGAAAATGCATTTTTTTGACGTTTCATGTGCGTTAGATATGCGTAGGAGGTGTCGTTAGACGCGCCTCGGTGCGAGGTCACCGAATATGTTTTTTTTGGATTTTAGACGGGAACAAAATTTTACACGGTGACCAAAAATCTGCATTTTTAAAGGAAGAATAGGCATTCTGACCAGTTAACCCTGATTGCGCCACGCTTATTGCACTACAACATCAAGTTTGGGTAAAGGAATATATACTAAGATGTTTTACGGCCACGAAAATGCACATGCGGAGTAAAAGGCAAAGCCTAAAACCCGCCCGCCGCGCCATCTGGAGGGGGGAGGGAAGCAGCAAAAGCTCGTCTGTGTGAGGGTTGCGCGCGTCGCGCCTCCGCGATATCTATAAATAGGCAATGTTTCTGGATTTTGAAACCAGTCCGTGTCCGTGCGCGCGCCATAGTAGACCTACTTTCGTACGTTCCGATTTTTTTTTGATATTTCCAACATATCGAAAATTGTTGTTGCCAACATGTCGGGTGACATTCAAAATTTGGAAACGTGCCGGCTCCACCTCGTGCGTGGTCTACTCTGTGAGCGCTTGGAGGACCTGATCGAAAGTGGAACGCTAGATGAAAGCGTTTTGGAGGAGCTCAGAAACTGTTTGCGCGTGTTGCGGGAAAAGTACGACGAGCATTACATGCCATTAATTCAAGCGTATAACGCTGTATTCTCGACCACGGGTACTACACCCGGGGACCGGGAATCTGCAGATGCACCCGAATCGGATTCCGAACCGGAATCTGAAAATGAACCCGCACCGCACGAACGATGATGTGCCAATCACCAAAAAAAGGCCCTTTTCAGGGCCACATATGATTCGAATGTTTCGATGATGGAATATTGTCTAATAACGTACTTACCCTCTGCGCCTATTTACGGGTGCGAAAATGCATTTTTTTGACGTTTCATGTGCGTTAGGTATGCGTAGGAGGTGTCGTTAGACGCGCCTCGGTGCGAGGTCACCGAATATGTTTTTTTTGGATTTTAGACGGGAACAAAATTTTACACGGTGACCAAAAATCTGCATTTTTAAAGGAAGAATAGGCATTCTGACCAGTTAACCCTGATTGCGCCACGCTTATTGCACTACAACATCAAGTTTGGGTAAAGGAATATATACTAAGATGTTTTACGGCCACGAAAATGCACATGCGGAGTAAAAGGCAAAGCCTAAAACCCGCCCGCCGCGCCATCTGGAGGGGGGAGGGAAGCAGCAAAAGCTCGTCTGTGTGAGGGTTGCGCGCGTCGCGCCTCCGCGATATCTATAAATAGGCAATGTTTCTGGATTTTGAAACCAGTCCGTGTCCGTGCGCGCGCCATAGTAGACCTACTTTCGTACGTTCCGATTTTTTTTTGATATTTCCAACATATCGAAAATTGTTGTTGCCAACATGTCGGGTGACATTCAAAATTTGGAAACGTGCCGGCTCCACCTCGTGCGTGGTCTACTCTGTGAGCGCTTGGAGGACCTGATCGAAAGTGGAACGCTAGATGAAAGCGTTTTGGAGGAGCTCAGAAACTGTTTGCGCGTGTTGCGGGAAAAGTACGACGAGCATTACATGCCATTAATTCAAGCGTATAACGCTGTATTCTCGACCACGGGTACTACACCCGGGGACCGGGAATCTGCAGATGCACCCGAATCGGATTCCGAACCGGAATCTGAAAATGAACCCGCACCGCACGAACGATGATGTGCCAATCACCAAAAAAAGGCCCTTTTCAGGGCCACATATGATTCGAATGTTTCGATGATGGAATATTGTCTAATAACGTACTTACCCTCTGCGCCTATTTACGGGTGCGAAAATGCATTTTTTTGACGTTTCATGTGCGTTAGGTATGCGTAGGAGGTGTCGTTAGACGCGCCTCGGTGCGAGGTCACCGAATATGTTTTTTTTGGATTTTAGACGGGAACAAAATTTTACACGGTGACCAAAAATCTGCATTTTTAAAGGAAGAATAGGCATTCTGACCAGTTAACCCTGATTGCGCCACGCTTATTGCACTACAACATCAAGTTTGGGTAAAGGAATATATACTAAGATGTTTTACGGCCACGAAAATGCACATGCGGAGTAAAAGGCAAAGCCTAAAACCCGCCCGCCGCGCCATCTGGAGGGGGGAGGGAAGCAGCAAAAGCTCGTCTGTGTGAGGGTTGCGCGCGTCGCGCCTCCGCGATATCTATAAATAGGCAATGTTTCTGGATTTTGAAACCAGTCCGTGTCCGTGCGCGCGCCATAGTAGACCTACTTTCGTACGTTCCGATTTTTTTTTGATATTTCCAACATATCGAAAATTGTTGTTGCCAACATGTCGGGTGACATTCAAAATTTGGAAACGTGCCGGCTCCACCTCGTGCGTGGTCTACTCTGTGAGCGCTTGGAGGACCTGATCGAAAGTGGAACGCTAGATGAAAGCGTTTTGGAGGAGCTCAGAAACTGTTTGCGCGTGTTGCGGGAAAAGTACGACGAGCATTACATGCCATTAATTCAAGCGTATAACGCTGTATTCTCGACCACGGGTACTACACCCGGGGACCGGGAATCTGCAGATGCACCCGAATCGGATTCCGAACCGGAATCTGAAAATGAACCCGCACCGCACGAACGATGATGTGCCAATCACCAAAAAAAGGCCCTTTTCAGGGCCACATATGATTCGAATGTTTCGATGATGGAATATTGTCTAATAACGTACTTACCCTCTGCGCCTATTTACGGGTGCGAAAATGCATTTTTTTGACGTTTCATGTGCGTTAGATATGCGTAGGAGGTGTCGTTAGACGCGCCTCGGTGCGAGGTCACCGAATATGTTTTTTTTGGATTTTAGACGGGAACAAAATTTTACACGGTGACCAAAAATCTGCATTTTTAAAGGAAGAATAGGCATTCTGACCAGTTAACCCTGATTGCGCCACGCTTATTGCACTACAACATCAAGTTTGGGTAAAGGAATATATACTAAGATGTTTTACGGCCACGAAAATGCACATGCGGAGTAAAAGGCAAAGCCTAAAACCCGCCCGCCGCGCCATCTGGAGGGGGGAGGGAAGCAGCAAAAGCTCGTCTGTGTGAGGGTTGCGCGCGTCGCGCCTCCGCGATATCTATAAATAGGCAATGTTTCTGGATTTTGAAACCAGTCCGTGTCCGTGCGCGCGCCATAGTAGACCTACTTTCGTACGTTCCGATTTTTTTTTGATATTTCCAACATATCGAAAATTGTTGTTGCCAACATGTCGGGTGACATTCAAAATTTGGAAACGTGCCGGCTCCACCTCGTGCGTGGTCTACTCTGTGAGCGCTTGGAGGACCTGATCGAAAGTGGAACGCTAGATGAAAGCGTTTTGGAGGAGCTCAGAAACTGTTTGCGCGTGTTGCGGGAAAAGTACGACGAGCATTACATGCCATTAATTCAAGCGTATAACGCTGTATTCTCGACCACGGGTACTACACCCGGGGACCGGGAATCTGCAGATGCACCCGAATCGGATTCCGAACCGGAATCTGAAAATGAACCCGCACCGCACGAACGATGATGTGCCAATCACCAAAAAAAGGCCCTTTTCAGGGCCACATATGATTCGAATGTTTCGATGATGGAATATTGTCTAATAACGTACTTACCCTCTGCGCCTATTTACGGGTGCGAAAATGCATTTTTTTGACGTTTCATGTGCGTTAGGTATGCGTAGGAGGTGTCGTTAGACGCGCCTCGGTGCGAGGTCACCGAATATGTTTTTTTTGGATTTTAGACGGGAACAAAATTTTACACGGTGACCAAAAATCTGCATTTTTAAAGGAAGAATAGGCATTCTGACCAGTTAACCCTGATTGCGCCACGCTTATTGCACTACAACATCAAGTTTGGGTAAAGGAATATATACTAAGATGTTTTACGGCCACGAAAATGCACATGCGGAGTAAAAGGCAAAGCCTAAAACCCGCCCGCCGCGCCATCTGGAGGGGGGAGGGAAGCAGCAAAAGCTCGTCTGTGTGAGGGTTGCGCGCGTCGCGCCTCCGCGATATCTATAAATAGGCAATGTTTCTGGATTTTGAAACCAGTCCGTGTCCGTGCGCGCGCCATAGTAGACCTACTTTCGTACGTTCCGATTTTTTTTTGATATTTCCAACATATCGAAAATTGTTGTTGCCAACATGTCGGGTGACATTCAAAATTTGGAAACGTGCCGGCTCCACCTCGTGCGTGGTCTACTCTGTGAGCGCTTGGAGGACCTGATCGAAAGTGGAACGCTAGATGAAAGCGTTTTGGAGGAGCTCAGAAACTGTTTGCGCGTGTTGCGGGAAAAGTACGACGAGCATTACATGCCATTAATTCAAGCGTATAACGCTGTATTCTCGACCACGGGTACTACACCCGGGGACCGGGAATCTGCAGATGCACCCGAATCGGATTCCGAACCGGAATCTGAAAATGAACCCGCACCGCACGAACGATGATGTGCCAATCACCAAAAAAAGGCCCTTTTCAGGGCCACATATGATTCGAATGTTTCGATGATGGAATATTGTCTAATAACGTACTTACCCTCTGCGCCTATTTACGGGTGCGAAAATGCATTTTTTTGACGTTTCATGTGCGTTAGGTATGCGTAGGAGGTGTCGTTAGACGCGCCTCGGTGCGAGGTCACCGAATATGTTTTTTTTGGATTTTAGACGGGAACAAAATTTTACACGGTGACCAAAAATCTGCATTTTTAAAGGAAGAATAGGCATTCTGACCAGTTAACCCTGATTGCGCCACGCTTATTGCACTACAACATCAAGTTTGGGTAAAGGAATATATACTAAGATGTTTTACGGCCACGAAAATGCACATGCGGAGTAAAAGGCAAAGCCTAAAACCCGCCCGCCGCGCCATCTGGAGGGGGGAGGGAAGCAGCAAAAGCTCGTCTGTGTGAGGGTTGCGCGCGTCGCGCCTCCGCGATATCTATAAATAGGCAATGTTTCTGGATTTTGAAACCAGTCCGTGTCCGTGCGCGCGCCATAGTAGACCTACTTTCGTACGTTCCGATTTTTTTTTGATATTTCCAACATATCGAAAATTGTTGTTGCCAACATGTCGGGTGACATTCAAAATTTGGAAACGTGCCGGCTCCACCTCGTGCGTGGTCTACTCTGTGAGCGCTTGGAGGACCTGATCGAAAGTGGAACGCTAGATGAAAGCGTTTTGGAGGAGCTCAGAAACTGTTTGCGCGTGTTGCGGGAAAAGTACGACGAGCATTACATGCCATTAATTCAAGCGTATAACGCTGTATTCTCGACCACGGGTACTACACCCGGGGACCGGGAATCTGCAGATGCACCCGAATCGGATTCCGAACCGGAATCTGAAAATGAACCCGCACCGCACGAACGATGATGTGCCAATCACCAAAAAAAGGCCCTTTTCAGGGCCACATATGATTCGAATGTTTCGATGATGGAATATTGTCTAATAACGTACTTACCCTCTGCGCCTATTTACGGGTGCGAAAATGCATTTTTTTGACGTTTCATGTGCGTTAGGTATGCGTAGGAGGTGTCGTTAGACGCGCCTCGGTGCGAGGTCACCGAATATGTTTTTTTTGGATTTTAGACGGGAACAAAATTTTACACGGTGACCAAAAATCTGCATTTTTAAAGGAAGAATAGGCATTCTGACCAGTTAACCCTGATTGCGCTACGCTTATTGCACTACAACATCAAGTTTGGGTAAAGGAATATATACTAAGATGTTTTACGGCCACGAAAATGCACATGCGGAGTAAAAGGCAAAGCCTAAAACCCGCCCGCCGCGCCATCTGGAGGGGGGAGGGAAGCAGCAAAAGCTCGTCTGTGTGAGGGTTGCGCGCGTCGCGCCTCCGCGATATCTATAAATAGGCAATGTTTCTGGATTTTGAAACCAGTCCGTGTCCGTGCGCGCGCCATAGTAGACCTACTTTCGTACGTTCCGATTTTTTTTTGATATTTCCAACATATCGAAAATTGTTGTTGCCAACATGTCGGGTGACATTCAAAATTTGGAAACGTGCCGGCTCCACCTCGTGCGTGGTCTACTCTGTGAGCGCTTGGAGGACCTGATCGAAAGTGGAACGCTAGATGAAAGCGTTTTGGAGGAGCTCAGAAACTGTTTGCGCGTGTTGCGGGAAAAGTACGACGAGCATTACATGCCATTAATTCAAGCGTATAACGCTGTATTCTCGACCACGGGTACTACACCCGGGGACCGGGAATCTGCAGATGCACCCGAATCGGATTCCGAACCGGAATCTGAAAATGAACCCGCACCGCACGAACGATGATGTGCCAATCACCAAAAAAAGGCCCTTTTCAGGGCCACATATGATTCGAATGTTTCGATGATGGAATATTGTCTAATAACGTACTTACCCTCTGCGCCTATTTACGGGTGCGAAAATGCATTTTTTTGACGTTTCATGTGCGTTAGGTATGCGTAGGAGGTGTCGTTAGACGCGCCTCGGTGCGAGGTCACCGAATATGTTTTTTTTGGATTTTAGACGGGAACAAAATTTTACACGGTGACCAAAAATCTGCATTTTTAAAGGAAGAATAGGCATTCTGACCAGTTAACCCTGATTGCGCCACGCTTATTGCACTACAACATCAAGTTTGGGTAAAGGAATATATACTAAGATGTTTTACGGCCACGAAAATGCACATGCGGAGTAAAAGGCAAAGCCTAAAACCCGCCCGCCGCGCCATCTGGAGGGGGGAGGGAAGCAGCAAAAGCTCGTCTGTGTGAGGGTTGCGCGCGTCGCGCCTCCGCGATATCTATAAATAGGCAATGTTTCTGGATTTTGAAACCAGTCCGTGTCCGTGCGCGCGCCATAGTAGACCTACTTTCGTACGTTCCGATTTTTTTTTGATATTTCCAACATATCGAAAATTGTTGTTGCCAACATGTCGGGTGACATTCAAAATTTGGAAACGTGCCGGCTCCACCTCGTGCGTGGTCTACTCTGTGAGCGCTTGGAGGACCTGATCGAAAGTGGAACGCTAGATGAAAGCGTTTTGGAGGAGCTCAGAAACTGTTTGCGCGTGTTGCGGGAAAAGTACGACGAGCATTACATGCCATTAATTCAAGCGTATAACGCTGTATTCTCGACCACGGGTACTACACCCGGGGACCGGGAATCTGCAGATGCACCCGAATCGGATTCCGAACCGGAATCTGAAAATGAACCCGCACCGCACGAACGATGATGTGCCAATCACCAAAAAAAGGCCCTTTTCAGGGCCACATATGATTCGAATGTTTCGATGATGGAATATTGTCTAATAACGTACTTACCCTCTGCGCCTATTTACGGGTGCGAAAATGCATTTTTTTGACGTTTCATGTGCGTTAGGTATGCGTAGGAGGTGTCGTTAGACGCGCCTCGGTGCGAGGTCACCGAATATGTTTTTTTTGGATTTTAGACGGGAACAAAATTTTACACGGTGACCAAAAATCTGCATTTTTAAAGGAAGAATAGGCATTCTGACCAGTTAACCCTGATTGCGCTACGCTTATTGCACTACAACATCAAGTTTGGGTAAAGGAATATATACTAAGATGTTTTACGGCCACGAAAATGCACATGCGGAGTAAAAGGCAAAGCCTAAAACCCGCCCGCCGCGCCATCTGGAGGGGGGAGGGAAGCAGCAAAAGCTCGTCTGTGTGAGGGTTGCGCGCGTCGCGCCTCCGCGATATCTATAAATAGGCAATGTTTCTGGATTTTGAAACCAGTCCGTGTCCGTGCGCGCGCCATAGTAGACCTACTTTCGTACGTTCCGATTTTTTTTTGATATTTCCAACATATCGAAAATTGTTGTTGCCAACATGTCGGGTGACATTCAAAATTTGGAAACGTGCCGGCTCCACCTCGTGCGTGGTCTACTCTGTGAGCGCTTGGAGGACCTGATCGAAAGTGGAACGCTAGATGAAAGCGTTTTGGAGGAGCTCAGAAACTGTTTGCGCGTGTTGCGGGAAAAGTACGACGAGCATTACATGCCATTAATTCAAGCGTATAACGCTGTATTCTCGACCACGGGTACTACACCCGGGGACCGGGAATCTGCAGATGCACCCGAATCGGATTCCGAACCGGAATCTGAAAATGAACCCGCACCGCACGAACGATGATGTGCCAATCACCATTAAAAGGCCCTTTTAAGGGCCACATATGATTCGAATGTTTCGATGATGGAATATTGTCTAATAACGTACTTACCCTCTGCGCCTATTTACGGGTGCGAAAATGCATTTTTTTGACGTTTCATGTGCGTTAGGTATGCGTAGGAGGTGTCGTTAGACGCGCCTCGGTGCAAGGTCACCGAATATGTTTTTTTTGGATTTTAGACGGGAACAAAATTTTACACGGTGACCAAAAATCTGCATTTTTAAAGGAAGAATAGGCATTCTGACCAGTTAACCCTGATTGCGCCACGCTTATTGCACTACAACATCAAGTTTGGGTAAAGGAATATATACTAAGATGTTTTACGGCCACGAAAATGCACATGCGGAGTAAAAGGCAAAGCCTAAAACCCGCCCGCCGCGCCATCTGGAGGGGGGAGGGAAGCAGCAAAAGCTCGTCTGTGTGAGGGTTGCGCGCGTCGCGCCTCCGCGATATCTATAAATAGGCAATGTTTCTGGATTTTGAAACCAGTCCGTGTCCGTGCGCGCGCCATAGTAGACCTACTTTCGTACGTTCCGATTTTTTTTTGATATTTCCAACATATCGAAAATTGTTGTTGCCAACATGTCGGGTGACATTCAAAATTTGGAAACGTGCCGGCTCCACCTCGTGCGTGGTCTACTCTGTGAGCGCTTGGAGGACCTGATCGAAAGTGGAACGCTAGATGAAAGCGTTTTGGAGGAGCTCAGAAACTGTTTGCGCGTGTTGCGGGAAAAGTACGACGAGCATTACATGCCATTAATTCAAGCGTATAACGCTGTATTCTCGACCACGGGTACTACACCCGGGGACCGGGAATCTGCAGATGCACCCGAATCGGATTCTGAACCGGAATCTGAAAATGAACCCGCACCGCACGAACGATGATGTGCCAATCACCAAAAAAAGGCCCTTTTCAGGGCCACATATGATTCGAATGTTTCGATGATGGAATATTGTCTAATAACGTACTTACCCTCTGCGCCTATTTACGGGTGCGAAAATGCATTTTTTTGACGTTTCATGTGCGTTAGGTATGCGTAGGAGGTGTCGTTAGACGCGCCTCGGTGCAAGGTCACCGAATATGTTTTTTTTGGATTTTAGACGGGAACAAAATTTTACACGGTGACCAAAAATCTGCATTTTTAAAGGAAGAATAGGCATTCTGACCAGTTAACCCTGATTGCGCCACGCTTATTGCACTACAACATCAAGTTTGGGTAAAGGAATATATACTAAGATGTTTTACGGCCACGAAAATGCACATGCGGAGTAAAAGGCAAAGCCTAAAACCCGCCCGCCGCGCCATCTGGAGGGGGGAGGGAAGCAGCAAAAGCTCGTCTGTGTGAGGGTTGCGCGCGTCGCGCCTCCGCGATATCTATAAATAGGCAATGTTTCTGGATTTTGAAACCAGTCCGTGTCCGTGCGCGCGCCATAGTAGACCTACTTTCGTACGTTCCGATTTTTTTTTGATATTTCCAACATATCGAAAATTGTTGTTGCCAACATGTCGGGTGACATTCAAAATTTGGAAACGTGCCGGCTCCACCTCGTGCGTGGTCTACTCTGTGAGCGCTTGGAGGACCTGATCGAAAGTGGAACGCTAGATGAAAGCGTTTTGGAGGAGCTCAGAAACTGTTTGCGCGTGTTGCGGGAAAAGTACGACGAGCATTACATGCCATTAATTCAAGCGTATAACGCTGTATTCTCGACCACGGGTACTACACCCGGGGACCGGGAATCTGCAGATGCACCCGAATCGGATTCCGAACCGGAATCTGAAAATGAACCCGCACCGCACGAACGATGATGTGCCAATCACCAAAAAAAGGCCCTTTTCAGGGCCACATATGATTCGAATGTTTCGATGATGGAATATTGTCTAATAACGTACTTACCCTCTGCGCCTATTTACGGGTGCGAAAATGCATTTTTTTGACGTTTCATGTGCGTTAGGTATGCGTAGGAGGTGTCGTTAGACGCGCCTCGGTGCAAGGTCACCGAATATGTTTTTTTTGGATTTTAGACGGGAACAAAATTTTACACGGTGACCAAAAATCTGCATTTTTAAAGGAAGAATAGGCATTCTGACCAGTTAACCCTGATTGCGCCACGCTTATTGCACTACAACATCAAGTTTGGGTAAAGGAATATATACTAAGATGTTTTACGGCCACGAAAATGCACATGCGGAGTAAAAGGCAAAGCCTAAAACCCGCCCGCCGCGCCATCTGGAGGGGGGAGGGAAGCAGCAAAAGCTCGTCTGTGTGAGGGTTGCGCGCGTCGCGCCTCCGCGATATCTATAAATAGGCAATGTTTCTGGATTTTGAAACCAGTCCGTGTCCGTGCGCGCGCCATAGTAGACCTACTTTCGTACGTTCCGATTTTTTTTTGATATTTCCAACATATCGAAAATTGTTGTTGCCAACATGTCGGGTGACATTCAAAATTTGGAAACGTGCCGGCTCCACCTCGTGCGTGGTCTACTCTGTGAGCGCTTGGAGGACCTGATCGAAAGTGGAACGCTAGATGAAAGCGTTTTGGAGGAGCTCAGAAACTGTTTGCGCGTGTTGCGGGAAAAGTACGACGAGCATTACATGCCATTAATTCAAGCGTATAACGCTGTATTCTCGACCACGGGTACTACACCCGGGGACCGGGAATCTGCAGATGCACCCGAATCGGATTCCGAACCGGAATCTGAAAATGAACCCGCACCGCACGAACGATGATGTGCCAATCACCAAAAAAAGGCCCTTTTCAGGGCCACATATGATTCGAATGTTTCGATGATGGAATATTGTCTAATAACGTACTTACCCTCTGCGCCTATTTACGGGTGCGAAAATGCATTTTTTTGACGTTTCATGTGCGTTAGGTATGCGTAGGAGGTGTCGTTAGACGCGCCTCGGTGCAAGGTCACCGAATATGTTTTTTTTGGATTTTAGACGGGAACAAAATTTTACACGGTGACCAAAAATCTGCATTTTTAAAGGAAGAATAGGCATTCTGACCAGTTAACCCTGATTGCGCCACGCTTATTGCACTACAACATCAAGTTTGGGTAAAGGAATATATACTAAGATGTTTTACGGCCACGAAAATGCACATGCGGAGTAAAAGGCAAAGCCTAAAACCCGCCCGCCGCGCCATCTGGAGGGGGGAGGGAAGCAGCAAAAGCTCGTCTGTGTGAGGGTTGCGCGCGTCGCGCCTCCGCGATATCTATAAATAGGCAATGTTTCTGGATTTTGAAACCAGTCCGTGTCCGTGCGCGCGCCATAGTAGACCTACTTTCGTACGTTCCGATTTTTTTTTGATATTTCCAACATATCGAAAATTGTTGTTGCCAACATGTCGGGTGACATTCAAAATTTGGAAACGTGCCGGCTCCACCTCGTGCGTGGTCTACTCTGTGAGCGCTTGGAGGACCTGATCGAAAGTGGAACGCTAGATGAAAGCGTTTTGGAGGAGCTCAGAAACTGTTTGCGCGTGTTGCGGGAAAAGTACGACGAGCATTACATGCCATTAATTCAAGCGTATAACGCTGTATTCTCGACCACGGGTACTACACCCGGGGACCGGGAATCTGCAGATGCACCCGAATCGGATTCCGAACCGGAATCTGAAAATGAACCCGCACCGCACGAACGATGATGTGCCAATCACCAAAAAAAGGCCCTTTTCAGGGCCACATATGATTCGAATGTTTCGATGATGGAATATTGTCTAATAACGTACTTACCCTCTGCGCCTATTTACGGGTGCGAAAATGCATTTTTTTGACGTTTCATGTGCGTTAGGTATGCGTAGGAGGTGTCGTTAGACGCGCCTCGGTGCAAGGTCACCGAATATGTTTTTTTTGGATTTTAGACGGGAACAAAATTTTACACGGTGACCAAAAATCTGCATTTTTAAAGGAAGAATAGGCATTCTGACCAGTTAACCCTGATTGCGCCACGCTTATTGCACTACAACATCAAGTTTGGGTAAAGGAATATATACTAAGATGTTTTACGGCCACGAAAATGCACATGCGGAGTAAAAGGCAAAGCCTAAAACCCGCCCGCCGCGCCATCTGGAGGGGGGAGGGAAGCAGCAAAAGCTCGTCTGTGTGAGGGTTGCGCGCGTCGCGCCTCCGCGATATCTATAAATAGGCAATGTTTCTGGATTTTGAAACCAGTCCGTGTCCGTGCGCGCGCCATAGTAGACCTACTTTCGTACGTTCCGATTTTTTTTTGATATTTCCAACATATCGAAAATTGTTGTTGCCAACATGTCGGGTGACATTCAAAATTTGGAAACGTGCCGGCTCCACCTCGTGCGTGGTCTACTCTGTGAGCGCTTGGAGGACCTGATCGAAAGTGGAACGCTAGATGAAAGCGTTTTGGAGGAGCTCAGAAACTGTTTGCGCGTGTTGCGGGAAAAGTACGACGAGCATTACATGCCATTAATTCAAGCGTATAACGCTGTATTCTCGACCACGGGTACTACACCCGGGGACCGGGAATCTGCAGATGCACCCGAATCGGATTCCGAACCGGAATCTGAAAATGAACCCGCACCGCACGAACGATGA
Organism: Anorthoa munda; assembly: GCA_945859665.1. Classification (NCBI taxonomy): domain Eukaryota; kingdom Metazoa; phylum Arthropoda; class Insecta; order Lepidoptera; family Noctuidae; genus Anorthoa; species Anorthoa munda. Next base: position 21,576,706 of record OX243915.1, read on the forward strand.
TGTGCCAATCACCAAAAAAAGGCCCTTTTCAGGGCCACATATGATTCGAATGTTTCGATGATGGAATATTGTCTAATAACGTACTTACCCTCTGCGCCTATTTACGGGTGCGAAAATGCATTTTTTTGACGTTTCATGTGCGTTAGGTATGCGTAGGAGGTGTCGTTAGACGCGCCTCGGTGCGAGGTCACCGAATATGTTTTTTTTGGATTTTAGACGGGAACAAAATTTTACACGGTGACCAAAAATCTGCATTTTTAAAGGAAGAATAGGCATTCTGACCAGTTAACCCTGATTGCGCCACGCTTATTGCACTACAACATCAAGTTTGGGTAAAGGAATATATACTAAGATGTTTTACGGCCACGAAAATGCACATGCGGAGTAAAAGGCAAAGCCTAAAACCCGCCCGCCGCGCCATCTGGAGGGGGGAGGGAAGCAGCAAAAGCTCGTCTGTGTGAGGGTTGCGCGCGTCGCGCCTCCGCGATATCTATAAATAGGCAATGTTTCTGGATTTTGAAACCATTGCCTATTTCTGGATTTTGAAACCACCCCTGCCAGCGCACATCAGGAACCTTATTACCCGAAAAAGACGCCTACGCAAACAGTGGCAGCAACTTCGCTGTCCGACGTTGAAGCGCGAATTGAATCACCTGGCGGAGAGGGTGAAGGCCGAGCTGAGAGCTCTGGATGCCGCGAGCTGGGAGGAACGTATTGACGCCGCGGAGGGCGACTGGTCCTCCTTACACAGGCTGTGCCGACAGCTTTCGAACACCCCAGCTCCGGTACGTCCACTACAAGGCAGCGACGGGGCGCTAAAATACGTCGCAGAGGACCGAGCCGAGGTCTTCGCCGAACATCTGGAGCGTCAGTTCCAACCGAACCCGACCGCCGAACACGAACATGTCGCAGCAGTCGAGAAACACCTTGGGGACTACTTCGCTACGCCGATAGCTCCCGAGGAGGACGCTATCTATTTCTCGCCCAGCGCAGTCAGACGCGCCATCCTCAAAACGAAGCTGAGGAAGGCCCCTGGTGCTGACGGTATCACCAACGCAGTGCTGCGCCACCTGCCGCACCGCATGGTAGCGGCCCTGGCGCGCCTGTTTACGGGGATACTACGCACGGGCTCCTTCCCGGATTCATGGAAGGAAGGGCGCGTCATTATGCTGCCCAAGGCGGGGAAGAACATCTTGAAGCCGGAGAGCTATCGGCCGATCTCCTTGCTGCCCACCATCTCCAAGGTGTTCGAACAACTCCTGCTGCGGCACCTGTCACCGCACATCACACCACGCGAGGAACAATTCGGGTTTCGCGCGGAACATTGCACGACGCTTCAGTTGTCGAGGGTACTGCACCTGCTGTCAAACACCATGAACAGAAAAGAGTACGCGGTTGCAGTATTCCTCGACATGGAGAAGGCCTTCGACCGAGTATGGCATGACGGTCTTATTTATAAATTGTCCACATCAGACGCGCCCCGTCGCGTTGTCAAAGTGGTCCAATCCTTTCTCACCAACAGGACATTCAGAGTGGTGGTCGACGGAGCACTGTCCGCACCCCGCCCCATCCTGGCGGGGGTGCCTCAGGGCTGTTGCCTCTCGCCTGCGTGTTACTCACGGTACACCGATGACATCCCCACTACACCAGAGGCGACGCTCGCATTATACGCGGACGACGCCGCCTACATTACCACCTCGATGGGCGCGAAACACGCTGCCCGCAAGATGCAGCGCGCCCTCGACCTGCTACCAGAGTGGCTAGCCAAGTGGCGGCTATCTGTAAACGTGAGTAAAACGCAGGCGCTCATCACGGGAGGGTGTAACCTCCCACCACGTCTGAAGCTACAAGGAGCCGACGTCGCCTGGGCGCCCCAGGCCAAGTACCTGGGCGTGACCATTGACCGTCGGCTCTCGATGGGGCCGCACGTCAAAACCGTCGTGAGCAAAGGTAAGGTAGCCCGCCACCTCCTTCGCCCAGTTCTCTCATCCCGCCTCCCAACCCGCACCAAGCTGGGCGTCTACAAAACGTACATAAGACCCTTACTTACGTACGCCGCCCCAGCTTGGTACGCACTCACGTCCGAGACGAGCCGCCAAAAGCTCGGCGCACAACAAAACCTGGCGCTGCGCCGCATTCTCGACGCACCTCGGTACGTGAGTAATGACGTTTTAACTAGGGACCTCCAGCTAGAGAGCCTAGAAGAATTCGTGAGGCGCCTAGCTACAAAAATGTACGCCCGGGCCGACGCCTCTGCCTGGCCGCACATCAAGGACATAGCGCCATGGCACGCACGCCCGCCCGATAGCAGACGCCTCCCTAGGGACCTGATCCACGACGACGCGACCCCATCCACATCTACCCGGACTTGACGCTTAAGTAGGTCGCTCCAGGCTACACGCGGCCTACTTAAACAATAACACTGCTCACCCCACACGCATCCAAGCGCGCAATGTGTTCTAAGTTAATATAGGCATATCTGCGCGCTATAAACAGACACTCGCTACTTCACATTCGCAAGTACACACGCACCGGATAGCATAGCGCGGGCTCGCTTACCGGTGTAAACATGGGCGGTGTATACACACACATACACTACCGCCCACACACACATACGGCTCCTTAGTCTGAGTAACGACCGGCTAGATTCGGAAGGGAGGCAGACGGGAGCCATTCATTTCTCTGTAGGTTCGTCAAAGTCGGCACTACTGATGCTGGTCGCCTTCGCTGGGCTTCACATGGTTCGCCATGAGTTCCACCTGGTGGGGGCTGACCGCCAGGGTGCCGTGAAGAAGCGGCGGTGCGTTCAGAACGCCCGCCGCGGCGCGCCTACAGATACACACAACATGCTACCAATACAGTGAGTGCGGATTTGCTAAGGCAAAGCGACTAGGCGCTTTATCCGCGCTCACTCGATGTTAGGTTTATTGAAAACAACACAGCGACGGGCTCGTATTTGCGAGCCCCGGTATGGCTTCTGCGGGCAGGGAGCTTAGCTCCGTGACCGCTCGCCTCGCCCCCTTACGGGGGCGACGCGACTTCCACTGAGATTTTGAAACCAGTCCGTGTCCGTGCGCGCGCCATAGTAGACCTACTTTCGTACGTTCCGATTTTTTTTTGATATTTCCAACATATCGAAAATTGTTGTTGCCAACATGTCGGGTGACATTCAAAATTTGGAAACGTGCCGGCTCCACCTCGTGCGTGGTCTACTCTGTGAGCGCTTGGAGGACCTGATCGAAAGTGGAACGCTAGATGAAAGCGTTTTGGAGGAGCTCAGAAACTGTTTGCGCGTGTTGCGGGAAAAGTACGACGAGCATTACATGCCATTAATTCAAGCGTATAACGCTGTATTCTCGACCACGGGTACTACACCCGGGGACCGGGAATCTGCAGATGCACCCGAATCGGATTCCGAACCGGAATCTGAAAATGAACCCGCACCGCACGAACGATGATGTGCCAATCACCAAAAAAAGGCCCTTTTCAGGGCCACATATGATTCGAATGTTTCGATGATGGAATATTGTCTAATAACGTACTTACCCTCTGCGCCTATTTACGGGTGCGAAAATGCATTTTTTTGACGTTTCATGTGCGTTAGGTATGCGTAGGAGGTGTCGTTAGACGCGCCTCGGTGCAAGGTCACCGAATATGTTTTTTTTGGATTTTAGACGGGAACAAAATTTTACACGGTGACCAAAAATCTGCATTTTTAAAGGAAGAATAGGCATTCTGACCAGTTAACCCTGATTGCGCCACGCTTATTGCACTACAACATCAAGTTTGGGTAAAGGAATATATACTAAGATGTTTTACGGCCACGAAAATGCACATGCGGAGTAAAAGGCAAAGCCTAAAACCCGCCCGCCGCGCCATCTGGAGGGGGGAGGGAAGCAGCAAAAGCTCGTCTGTGTGAGGGTTGCGCGCGTCGCGCCTCCGCGATATCTATAAATAGGCAATGTTTCTGGATTTTGAAACCAGTCCGTGTCCGTGCGCGCGCCATAGTAGACCTACTTTCGTACGTTCCGATTTTTTTTTGATATTTCCAACATATCGAAAATTGTTGTTGCCAACATGTCGGGTGACATTCAAAATTTGGAAACGTGCCGGCTCCACCTCGTGCGTGGTCTACTCTGTGAGCGCTTGGAGGACCTGATCGAAAGTGGAACGCTAGATGAAAGCGTTTTGGAGGAGCTCAGAAACTGTTTGCGCGTGTTGCGGGAAAAGTACGACGAGCATTACATGCCATTAATTCAAGCGTATAACGCTGTATTCTCGACCACGGGTACTACACCCGGGGACCGGGAATCTGCAGATGCACCCGAATCGGATTCCGAACCGGAATCTGAAAATGAACCCGCACCGCACGAACGATGATGTGCCAATCACCATTAAAAGGCCCTTTTCAGGGCCACATATGATTCGAATGTTTCGATGATGGAATATTGTCTAATAACGTACTTACCCTCTGCGCCTATTTACGGGTGCGAAAATGCATTTTTTTGACGTTTCATGTGCGTTAGGTATGCGTAGGAGGTGTCGTTAGACGCGCCTCGATGCAAGGTCACCGAATATGTTTTTTTTGGATTTTAGACGGGAACAAAATTTTACACGGTGACCAAAAATCTGCATTTTTAAAGGAAGAATAGGCATTCTGACCAGTTAACCCTGATTGCGCCACGCTTATTGCACTACAACATCAAGTTTGGGTAAAGGAATATATACTAAGATGTTTTACGGCCACGAAAATGCACATGCGGAGTAAAAGGCAAAGCCTAAAACCCGCCCGCCGCGCCATCTGGAGGGGGGAGGGAAGCAGCAAAAGCTCGTCTGTGTGAGGGTTGCGCGCGTCGCGCCTCCGCGATATCTATAAATAGGCAATGTTTCTGGATTTTGAAACCAGTCCGTGTCCGTGCGCGCGCCATAGTAGACCTACTTTCGTACGTTCCGATTTTTTTTTGATATTTCCAACATATCGAAAATTGTTGTTGCCAACATGTCGGGTGACATTCAAAATTTGGAAACGTGCCGGCTCCACCTCGTGCGTGGTCTACTCTGTGAGCGCTTGGAGGACCTGATCGAAAGTGGAACGCTAGATGAAAGCGTTTTGGAGGAGCTCAGAAACTGTTTGCGCGTGTTGCGGGAAAAGTACGACGAGCATTACATGCCATTAATTCAAGCGTATAACGCTGTATTCTCGACCACGGGTACTACACCCGGGGACCGGGAATCTGCAGATGCACCCGAATCGGATTCCGAACCGGAATCTGAAAATGAACCCGCACCGCACGAACGATGATGTGCCAATCACCAAAAAAAGGCCCTTTTCAGGGCCACATATGATTCGAATGTTTCGATGATGGAATATTGTCTAATAACGTACTTACCCTCTGCGCCTATTTACGGGTGCGAAAATGCATTTTTTTGACGTTTCATGTGCGTTAGGTATGCGTAGGAGGTGTCGTTAGACGCGCCTCGGTGCAAGGTCACCGAATATGTTTTTTTTGGATTTTAGACGGGAACAAAATTTTACACGGTGACCAAAAATCTGCATTTTTAAAGGAAGAATAGGCATTCTGACCAGTTAACCCTGATTGCGCCACGCTTATTGCACTACAACATCAAGTTTGGGTAAAGGAATATATACTAAGATGTTTTACGGCCACGAAAATGCACATGCGGAGTAAAAGGCAAAGCCTAAAACCCGCCCGCCGCGCCATCTGGAGGGGGGAGGGAAGCAGCAAAAGCTCGTCTGTGTGAGGGTTGCGCGCGTCGCGCCTCCGCGATATCTATAAATAGGCAATGTTTCTGGATTTTGAAACCAGTCCGTGTCCGTGCGCGCGCCATAGTAGACCTACTTTCGTACGTTCCGATTTTTTTTTGATATTTCCAACATATCGAAAATTGTTGTTGCCAACATGTCGGGTGACATTCAAAATTTGGAAACGTGCCGGCTCCACCTCGTGCGTGGTCTACTCTGTGAGCGCTTGGAGGACCTGATCGAAAGTGGAACGCTAGATGAAAGCGTTTTGGAGGAGCTCAGAAACTGTTTGCGCGTGTTGCGGGAAAAGTACGACGAGCATTACATGCCATTAATTCAAGCGTATAACGCTGTATTCTCGACCACGGGTACTACACCCGGGGACCGGGAATCTGCAGATGCACCCGAATCGGATTCCGAACCGGAATCTGAAAATGAACCCGCACCGCACGAACGATGATGTGCCAATCACCAAAAAAAGGCCCTTTTCAGGGCCACATATGATTCGAATGTTTCGATGATGGAATATTGTCTAATAACGTACTTACCCTCTGCGCCTATTTACGGGTGCGAAAATGCATTTTTTTGACGTTTCATGTGCGTTAGGTATGCGTAGGAGGTGTCGTTAGACGCGCCTCGGTGCGAGGTCACCGAATATGTTTTTTTTGGATTTTAGACGGGAACAAAATTTTACACGGTGACCAAAAATCTGCATTTTTAAAGGAAGAATAGGCATTCTGACCAGTTAACCCTGATTGCGCCACGCTTATTGCACTACAACATCAAGTTTGGGTAAAGGAATATATACTAAGATGTTTTACGGCCACGAAAATGCACATGCGGAGTAAAAGGCAAAGCCTAAAACCCGCCCGCCGCGCCATCTGGAGGGGGGAGGGAAGCAGCAAAAGCTCGTCTGTGTGAGGGTTGCGCGCGTCGCGCCTCCGCGATATCTATAAATAGGCAATGTTTCTGGATTTTGAAACCAGTCCGTGTCCGTGCGCGCGCCATAGTAGACCTACTTTCGTACGTTCCGATTTTTTTTTGATATTTCCAACATATCGAAAATTGTTGTTGCCAACATGTCGGGTGACATTCAAAATTTGGAAACGTGCCGGCTCCACCTCGTGCGTGGTCTACTCTGTGAGCGCTTGGAGGACCTGATCGAAAGTGGAACGCTAGATGAAAGCGTTTTGGAGGAGCTCAGAAACTGTTTGCGCGTGTTGCGGGAAAAGTACGACGAGCATTACATGCCATTAATTCAAGCGTATAACGCTGTATTCTCGACCACGGGTACTACACCCGGGGACCGGGAATCTGCAGATGCACCCGAATCGGATTCCGAACCGGAATCTGAAAATGAACCCGCACCGCACGAACGATGATGTGCCAATCACCAAAAAAAGGCCCTTTTCAGGGCCACATATGATTCGAATGTTTCGATGATGGAATATTGTCTAATAACGTACTTACCCTCTGCGCCTATTTACGGGTGCGAAAATGCATTTTTTTGACGTTTCATGTGCGTTAGATATGCGTAGGAGGTGTCGTTAGACGCGCCTCGGTGCGAGGTCACCGAATATGTTTTTTTTGGATTTTAGACGGGAACAAAATTTTACACGGTGACCAAAAATCTGCATTTTTAAAGGAAGAATAGGCATTCTGACCAGTTAACCCTGATTGCGCCACGCTTATTGCACTACAACATCAAGTTTGGGTAAAGGAATATATACTAAGATGTTTTACGGCCACGAAAATGCACATGCGGAGTAAAAGGCAAAGCCTAAAACCCGCCCGCCGCGCCATCTGGAGGGGGGAGGGAAGCAGCAAAAGCTCGTCTGTGTGAGGGTTGCGCGCGTCGCGCCTCCGCGATATCTATAAATAGGCAATGTTTCTGGATTTTGAAACCAGTCCGTGTCCGTGCGCGCGCCATAGTAGACCTACTTTCGTACGTTCCGATTTTTTTTTGATATTTCCAACATATCGAAAATTGTTGTTGCCAACATGTCGGGTGACATTCAAAATTTGGAAACGTGCCGGCTCCACCTCGTGCGTGGTCTACTCTGTGAGCGCTTGGAGGACCTGATCGAAAGTGGAACGCTAGATGAAAGCGTTTTGGAGGAGCTCAGAAACTGTTTGCGCGTGTTGCGGGAAAAGTACGACGAGCATTACATGCCATTAATTCAAGCGTATAACGCTGTATTCTCGACCACGGGTACTACACCCGGGGACCGGGAATCTGCAGATGCACCCGAATCGGATTCCGAACCGGAATCTGAAAATGAACCCGCACCGCACGAACGATGATGTGCCAATCACCAAAAAAAGGCCCTTTTCAGGGCCACATATGATTCGAATGTTTCGATGATGGAATATTGTCTAATAACGTACTTACCCTCTGCGCCTATTTACGGGTGCGAAAATGCATTTTTTTGACGTTTCATGTGCGTTAGATATGCGTAGGAGGTGTCGTTAGACGCGCCTCGGTGCGAGGTCACCGAATATGTTTTTTTTGGATTTTAGACGGGAACAAAATTTTACACGGTGACCAAAAATCTGCATTTTTAAAGGAAGAATAGGCATTCTGACCAGTTAACCCTGATTGCGCCACGCTTATTGCACTACAACATCAAGTTTGGGTAAAGGAATATATACTAAGATGTTTTACGGCCACGAAAATGCACATGCGGAGTAAAAGGCAAAGCCTAAAACCCGCCCGCCGCGCCATCTGGAGGGGGGAGGGAAGCAGCAAAAGCTCGTCTGTGTGAGGGTTGCGCGCGTCGCGCCTCCGCGATATCTATAAATAGGCAATGTTTCTGGATTTTGAAACCAGTCCGTGTCCGTGCGCGCGCCATAGTAGACCTACTTTCGTACGTTCCGATTTTTTTTTGATATTTCCAACATATCGAAAATTGTTGTTGCCAACATGTCGGGTGACATTCAAAATTTGGAAACGTGCCGGCTCCACCTCGTGCGTGGTCTACTCTGTGAGCGCTTGGAGGACCTGATCGAAAGTGGAACGCTAGATGAAAGCGTTTTGGAGGAGCTCAGAAACTGTTTGCGCGTGTTGCGGGAAAAGTACGACGAGCATTACATGCCATTAATTCAAGCGTATAACGCTGTATTCTCGACCACGGGTACTACACCCGGGGACCGGGAATCTGCAGATGCACCCGAATCGGATTCCGAACCGGAATCTGAAAATGAACCCGCACCGCACGAACGATGATGTGCCAATCACCAAAAAAAGGCCCTTTTCAGGGCCACATATGATTCGAATGTTTCGATGATGGAATATTGTCTAATAACGTACTTACCCTCTGCGCCTATTTACGGGTGCGAAAATGCATTTTTTTGACGTTTCATGTGCGTTAGGTATGCGTAGGAGGTGTCGTTAGACGCGCCTCGGTGCGAGGTCACCGAATATGTTTTTTTTGGATTTTAGACGGGAACAAAATTTTACACGGTGACCAAAAATCTGCATTTTTAAAGGAAGAATAGGCATTCTGACCAGTTAACCCTGATTGCGCCACGCTTATTGCACTACAACATCAAGTTTGGGTAAAGGAATATATACTAAGATGTTTTACGGCCACGAAAATGCACATGCGGAGTAAAAGGCAAAGCCTAAAACCCGCCCGCCGCGCCATCTGGAGGGGGGAGGGAAGCAGCAAAAGCTCGTCTGTGTGAGGGTTGCGCGCGTCGCGCCTCCGCGATATCTATAAATAGGCAATGTTTCTGGATTTTGAAACCAGTCCGTGTCCGTGCGCGCGCCATAGTAGACCTACTTTCGTACGTTCCGATTTTTTTTTGATATTTCCAACATATCGAAAATTGTTGTTGCCAACATGTCGGGTGACATTCAAAATTTGGAAACGTGCCGGCTCCACCTCGTGCGTGGTCTACTCTGTGAGCGCTTGGAGGACCTGATCGAAAGTGGAACGCTAGATGAAAGCGTTTTGGAGGAGCTCAGAAACTGTTTGCGCGTGTTGCGGGAAAAGTACGACGAGCATTACATGCCATTAATTCAAGCGTATAACGCTGTATTCTCGACCACGGGTACTACACCCGGGGACCGGGAATCTGCAGATGCACCCGAATCGGATTCCGAACCGGAATCTGAAAATGAACCCGCACCGCACGAACGATGATGTGCCAATCACCAAAAAAAGGCCCTTTTCAGGGCCACATATGATTCGAATGTTTCGATGATGGAATATTGTCTAATAACGTACTTACCCTCTGCGCCTATTTACGGGTGCGAAAATGCATTTTTTTGACGTTTCATGTGCGTTAGATATGCGTAGGAGGTGTCGTTAGACGCGCCTCGGTGCGAGGTCACCGAATATGTTTTTTTTGGATTTTAGACGGGAACAAAATTTTACACGGTGACCAAAAATCTGCATTTTTAAAGGAAGAATAGGCATTCTGACCAGTTAACCCTGATTGCGCCACGCTTATTGCACTACAACATCAAGTTTGGGTAAAGGAATATATACTAAGATGTTTTACGGCCACGAAAATGCACATGCGGAGTAAAAGGCAAAGCCTAAAACCCGCCCGCCGCGCCATCTGGAGGGGGGAGGGAAGCAGCAAAAGCTCGTCTGTGTGAGGGTTGCGCGCGTCGCGCCTCCGCGATATCTATAAATAGGCAATGTTTCTGGATTTTGAAACCAGTCCGTGTCCGTGCGCGCGCCATAGTAGACCTACTTTCGTACGTTCCGATTTTTTTTTGATATTTCCAACATATCGAAAATTGTTGTTGCCAACATGTCGGGTGACATTCAAAATTTGGAAACGTGCCGGCTCCACCTCGTGCGTGGTCTACTCTGTGAGCGCTTGGAGGACCTGATCGAAAGTGGAACGCTAGATGAAAGCGTTTTGGAGGAGCTCAGAAACTGTTTGCGCGTGTTGCGGGAAAAGTACGACGAGCATTACATGCCATTAATTCAAGCGTATAACGCTGTATTCTCGACCACGGGTACTACACCCGGGGACCGGGAATCTGCAGATGCACCCGAATCGGATTCCGAACCGGAATCTGAAAATGAACCCGCACCGCACGAACGATGATGTGCCAATCACCAAAAAAAGGCCCTTTTCAGGGCCACATATGATTCGAATGTTTCGATGATGGAATATTGTCTAATAACGTACTTACCCTCTGCGCCTATTTACGGGTGCGAAAATGCATTTTTTTGACGTTTCATGTGCGTTAGATATGCGTAGGAGGTGTCGTTAGACGCGCCTCGGTGCGAGGTCACCGAATATGTTTTTTTTGGATTTTAGACGGGAACAAAATTTTACACGGTGACCAAAAATCTGCATTTTTAAAGGAAGAATAGGCATTCTGACCAGTTAACCCTGATTGCGCCACGCTTATTGCACTACAACATCAAGTTTGGGTAAAGGAATATATACTAAGATGTTTTACGGCCACGAAAATGCACATGCGGAGTAAAAGGCAAAGCCTAAAACCCGCCCGCCGCGCCATCTGGAGGGGGGAGGGAAGCAGCAAAAGCTCGTCTGTGTGAGGGTTGCGCGCGTCGCGCCTCCGCGATATCTATAAATAGGCAATGTTTCTGGATTTTGAAACCAGTCCGTGTCCGTGCGCGCGCCATAGTAGACCTACTTTCGTACGTTCCGATTTTTTTTTGATATTTCCAACATATCGAAAATTGTTGTTGCCAACATGTCGGGTGACATTCAAAATTTGGAAACGTGCCGGCTCCACCTCGTGCGTGGTCTACTCTGTGAGCGCTTGGAGGACCTGATCGAAAGTGGAACGCTAGATGAAAGCGTTTTGGAGGAGCTCAGAAACTGTTTGCGCGTGTTGCGGGAAAAGTACGACGAGCATTACATGCCATTAATTCAAGCGTATAACGCTGTATTCTCGACCACGGGTACTACACCCGGGGACCGGGAATCTGCAGATGCACCCGAATCGGATTCCGAACCGGAATCTGAAAATGAACCCGCACCGCACGAACGATGATGTGCCAATCACCAAAAAAAGGCCCTTTTCAGGGCCACATATGATTCGAATGTTTCGATGATGGAATATTGTCTAATAACGTACTTACCCTCTGCGCCTATTTACGGGTGCGAAAATGCATTTTTTTGACGTTTCATGTGCGTTAGGTATGCGTAGGAGGTGTCGTTAGACGCGCCTCGGTGCGAGGTCACCGAATATGTTTTTTTTGGATTTTAGACGGGAACAAAATTTTACACGGTGACCAAAAATCTGCATTTTTAAAGGAAGAATAGGCATTCTGACCAGTTAACCCTGATTGCGCCACGCTTATTGCACTACAACATCAAGTTTGGGTAAAGGAATATATACTAAGATGTTTTACGGCCACGAAAATGCACATGCGGAGTAAAAGGCAAAGCCTAAAACCCGCCCGCCGCGCCATCTGGAGGGGGGAGGGAAGCAGCAAAAGCTCGTCTGTGTGAGGGTTGCGCGCGTCGCGCCTCCGCGATATCTATAAATAGGCAATGTTTCTGGATTTTGAAACCAGTCCGTGTCCGTGCGCGCGCCATAGTAGACCTACTTTCGTACGTTCCGATTTTTTTTTGATATTTCCAACATATCGAAAATTGTTGTTGCCAACATGTCGGGTGACATTCAAAATTTGGAAACGTGCCGGCTCCACCTCGTGCGTGGTCTACTCTGTGAGCGCTTGGAGGACCTGATCGAAAGTGGAACGCTAGATGAAAGCGTTTTGGAGGAGCTCAGAAACTGTTTGCGCGTGTTGCGGGAAAAGTACGACGAGCATTACATGCCATTAATTCAAGCGTATAACGCTGTATTCTCGACCACGGGTACTACACCCGGGGACCGGGAATCTGCAGATGCACCCGAATCGGATTCCGAACCGGAATCTGAAAATGAACCCGCACCGCACGAACGATGATGTGCCAATCACCAAAAAAAGGCCCTTTTCAGGGCCACATATGATTCGAATGTTTCGATGATGGAATATTGTCTAATAACGTACTTACCCTCTGCGCCTATTTACGGGTGCGAAAATGCATTTTTTTGACGTTTCATGTGCGTTAGGTATGCGTAGGAGGTGTCGTTAGACGCGCCTCGGTGCGAGGTCACCGAATATGTTTTTTTTGGATTTTAGACGGGAACAAAATTTTACACGGTGACCAAAAATCTGCATTTTTAAAGGAAGAATAGGCATTCTGACCAGTTAACCCTGATTGCGCCACGCTTATTGCACTACAACATCAAGTTTGGGTAAAGGAATATATACTAAGATGTTTTACGGCCACGAAAATGCACATGCGGAGTAAAAGGCAAAGCCTAAAACCCGCCCGCCGCGCCATCTGGAGGGGGGAGGGAAGCAGCAAAAGCTCGTCTGTGTGAGGGTTGCGCGCGTCGCGCCTCCGCGATATCTATAAATAGGCAATGTTTCTGGATTTTGAAACCAGTCCGTGTCCGTGCGCGCGCCATAGTAGACCTACTTTCGTACGTTCCGATTTTTTTTTGATATTTCCAACATATCGAAAATTGTTGTTGCCAACATGTCGGGTGACATTCAAAATTTGGAAACGTGCCGGCTCCACCTCGTGCGTGGTCTACTCTGTGAGCGCTTGGAGGACCTGATCGAAAGTGGAACGCCAGATGAAAGCGTTTTGGAGGAGCTCAGAAACTGTTTGCGCGTGTTGCGGGAAAAGTACGACGAGCATTACATGCCATTAATTCAAGCGTATAACGCTGTATTCTCGACCACGGGTACTACACCCGGGGACCGGGAATCTGCAGATGCACCCGAATCGGATTCCGAACCGGAATCTGAAAATGAACCCGCACCGCACGAACGATGATGTGCCAATCACCAAAAAAAGGCCCTTTTCAGGGCCACATATGATTCGAATGTTTCGATGATGGAATATTGTCTAATAACGTACTTACCCTCTGCGCCTATTTACGGGTGCGAAAATGCATTTTTTTGACGTTTCATGTGCGTTAGGTATGCGTAGGAGGTGTCGTTAGACGCGCCTCGGTGCGAGGTCACCGAATATGTTTTTTTTGGATTTTAGACGGGAACAAAATTTTACACGGTGACCAAAAATCTGCATTTTTAAAGGAAGAATAGGCATTCTGACCAGTTAACCCTGATTGCGCTACGCTTATTGCACTACAACATCAAGTTTGGGTAAAGGAATATATACTAAGATGTTTTACGGCCACGAAAATGCACATGCGGAGTAAAAGGCAAAGCCTAAAACCCGCCCGCCGCGCCATCTGGAGGGGGGAGGGAAGCAGCAAAAGCTCGTCTGTGTGAGGGTTGCGCGCGTCGCGCCTCCGCGATATCTATAAATAGGCAATGTTTCTGGATTTTGAAACCAGTCCGTGTCCGTGCGCGCGCCATAGTAGACCTACTTTCGTACGTTCCGATTTTTTTTTGATATTTCCAACATATCGAAAATTGTTGTTGCCAACATGTCGGGTGACATTCAAAATTTGGAAACGTGCCGGCTCCACCTCGTGCGTGGTCTACTCTGTGAGCGCTTGGAGGACCTGATCGAAAGTGGAACGCTAGATGAAAGCGTTTTGGAGGAGCTCAGAAACTGTTTGCGCGTGTTGCGGGAAAAGTACGACGAGCATTACATGCCATTAATTCAAGCGTATAACGCTGTATTCTCGACCACGGGTACTACACCCGGGGACCGGGAATCTGCAGATGCACCCGAATCGGATTCCGAACCGGAATCTGAAAATGAACCCGCACCGCACGAACGATGATGTGCCAATCACCAAAAAAAGGCCCTTTTCAGGGCCACATATGATTCGAATGTTTCGATGATGGAATATTGTCTAATAACGTACTTACCCTCTGCGCCTATTTACGGGTGCGAAAATGCATTTTTTTGACGTTTCATGTGCGTTAGGTATGCGTAGGAGGTGTCGTTAGACGCGCCTCGGTGCGAGGTCACCGAATATGTTTTTTTTGGATTTTAGACGGGAACAAAATTTTACACGGTGACCAAAAATCTGCATTTTTAAAGGAAGAATAGGCATTCTGACCAGTTAACCCTGATTGCGCCACGCTTATTGCACTACAACATCAAGTTTGGGTAAAGGAATATATACTAAGATGTTTTACGGCCACGAAAATGCACATGCGGAGTAAAAGGCAAAGCCTAAAACCCGCCCGCCGCGCCATCTGGAGGGGGGAGGGAAGCAGCAAAAGCTCGTCTGTGTGAGGGTTGCGCGCGTCGCGCCTCCGCGATATCTATAAATAGGCAATGTTTCTGGATTTTGAAACCAGTCCGTGTCCGTGCGCGCGCCATAGTAGACCTACTTTCGTACGTTCCGATTTTTTTTTGATATTTCCAACATATCGAAAATTGTTGTTGCCAACATGTCGGGTGACATTCAAAATTTGGAAACGTGCCGGCTCCACCTCGTGCGTGGTCTACTCTGTGAGCGCTTGGAGGACCTGATCGAAAGTGGAACGCTAGATGAAAGCGTTTTGGAGGAGCTCAGAAACTGTTTGCGCGTGTTGCGGGAAAAGTACGACGAGCATTACATGCCATTAATTCAAGCGTATAACGCTGTATTCTCGACCACGGGTACTACACCCGGGGACCGGGAATCTGCAGATGCACCCGAATCGGATTCCGAACCGGAATCTGAAAATGAACCCGCACCGCACGAACGATGATGTGCCAATCACCAAAAAAAGGCCCTTTTCAGGGCCACATATGATTCGAATGTTTCGATGATGGAATATTGTCTAATAACGTACTTACCCTCTGCGCCTATTTACGGGTGCGAAAATGCATTTTTTTGACGTTTCATGTGCGTTAGGTATGCGTAGGAGGTGTCGTTAGACGCGCCTCGGTGCGAGGTCACCGAATATGTTTTTTTTGGATTTTAGACGGGAACAAAATTTTACACGGTGACCAAAAATCTGCATTTTTAAAGGAAGAATAGGCATTCTGACCAGTTAACCCTGATTGCGCTACGCTTATTGCACTACAACATCAAGTTTGGGTAAAGGAATATATACTAAGATGTTTTACGGCCACGAAAATGCACATGCGGAGTAAAAGGCAAAGCCTAAAACCCGCCCGCCGCGCCATCTGGAGGGGGGAGGGAAGCAGCAAAAGCTCGTCTGTGTGAGGGTTGCGCGCGTCGCGCCTCCGCGATATCTATAAATAGGCAATGTTTCTGGATTTTGAAACCAGTCCGTGTCCGTGCGCGCGCCATAGTAGACCTACTTTCGTACGTTCCGATTTTTTTTTGATATTTCCAACATATCGAAAATTGTTGTTGCCAACATGTCGGGTGACATTCAAAATTTGGAAACGTGCCGGCTCCACCTCGTGCGTGGTCTACTCTGTGAGCGCTTGGAGGACCTGATCGAAAGTGGAACGCTAGATGAAAGCGTTTTGGAGGAGCTCAGAAACTGTTTGCGCGTGTTGCGGGAAAAGTACGACGAGCATTACATGCCATTAATTCAAGCGTATAACGCTGTATTCTCGACCACGGGTACTACACCCGGGGACCGGGAATCTGCAGATGCACCCGAATCGGATTCCGAACCGGAATCTGAAAATGAACCCGCACCGCACGAACGATGATGTGCCAATCACCATTAAAAGGCCCTTTTCAGGGCCACATATGATTCGAATGTTTCGATGATGGAATATTGTCTAATAACGTACTTACCCTCTGCGCCTATTTACGGGTGCGAAAATGCATTTTTTTGACGTTTCATGTGCGTTAGGTATGCGTAGGAGGTGTCGTTAGACGCGCCTCGATGCAAGGTCACCGAATATGTTTTTTTTGGATTTTAGACGGGAACAAAATTTTACACGGTGACCAAAAATCTGCATTTTTAAAGGAAGAATAGGCATTCTGACCAGTTAACCCTGATTGCGCCACGCTTATTGCACTACAACATCAAGTTTGGGTAAAGGAATATATACTAAGATGTTTTACGGCCACGAAAATGCACATGCGGAGTAAAAGGCAAAGCCTAAAACCCGCCCGCCGCGCCATCTGGAGGGGGGAGGGAAGCAGCAAAAGCTCGTCTGTGTGAGGGTTGCGCGCGTCGCGCCTCCGCGATATCTATAAATAGGCAATGTTTCTGGATTTTGAAACCAGTCCGTGTCCGTGCGCGCGCCATAGTAGACCTACTTTCGTACGTTCCGATTTTTTTTTGATATTTCCAACATATCGAAAATTGTTGTTGCCAACATGTCGGGTGACATTCAAAATTTGGAAACGTGCCGGCTCCACCTCGTGCGTGGTCTACTCTGTGAGCGCTTGGAGGACCTGATCGAAAGTGGAACGCTAGATGAAAGCGTTTTGGAGGAGCTCAGAAACTGTTTGCGCGTGTTGCGGGAAAAGTACGACGAGCATTACATGCCATTAATTCAAGCGTATAACGCTGTATTCTCGACCACGGGTACTACACCCGGGGACCGGGAATCTGCAGATGCACCCGAATCGGATTCTGAACCGGAATCTGAAAATGAACCCGCACCGCACGAACGATGATGTGCCAATCACCAAAAAAAGGCCCTTTTCAGGGCCACATATGATTCGAATGTTTCGATGATGGAATATTGTCTAATAACGTACTTACCCTCTGCGCCTATTTACGGGTGCGAAAATGCATTTTTTTGACGTTTCATGTGCGTTAGGTATGCGTAGGAGGTGTCGTTAGACGCGCCTCGGTGCAAGGTCACCGAATATGTTTTTTTTGGATTTTAGACGGGAACAAAATTTTACACGGTGACCAAAAATCTGCATTTTTAAAGGAAGAATAGGCATTCTGACCAGTTAACCCTGATTGCGCCACGCTTATTGCACTACAACATCAAGTTTGGGTAAAGGAATATATACTAAGATGTTTTACGGCCACGAAAATGCACATGCGGAGTAAAAGGCAAAGCCTAAAACCCGCCCGCCGCGCCATCTGGAGGGGGGAGGGAAGCAGCAAAAGCTCGTCTGTGTGAGGGTTGCGCGCGTCGCGCCTCCGCGATATCTATAAATAGGCAATGTTTCTGGATTTTGAAACCAGTCCGTGTCCGTGCGCGCGCCATAGTAGACCTACTTTCGTACGTTCCGATTTTTTTTTGATATTTCCAACATATCGAAAATTGTTGTTGCCAACATGTCGGGTGACATTCAAAATTTGGAAACGTGCCGGCTCCACCTCGTGCGTGGTCTACTCTGTGAGCGCTTGGAGGACCTGATCGAAAGTGGAACGCTAGATGAAAGCGTTTTGGAGGAGCTCAGAAACTGTTTGCGCGTGTTGCGGGAAAAGTACGACGAGCATTACATGCCATTAATTCAAGCGTATAACGCTGTATTCTCGACCACGGGTACTACACCCGGGGACCGGGAATCTGCAGATGCACCCGAATCGGATTCCGAACCGGAATCTGAAAATGAACCCGCACCGCACGAACGATGATGTGCCAATCACCAAAAAAAGGCCCTTTTCAGGGCCACATATGATTCGAATGTTTCGATGATGGAATATTGTCTAATAACGTACTTACCCTCTGCGCCTATTTACGGGTGCGAAAATGCATTTTTTTGACGTTTCATGTGCGTTAGGTATGCGTAGGAGGTGTCGTTAGACGCGCCTCGGTGCAAGGTCACCGAATATGTTTTTTTTGGATTTTAGACGGGAACAAAATTTTACACGGTGACCAAAAATCTGCATTTTTAAAGGAAGAATAGGCATTCTGACCAGTTAACCCTGATTGCGCCACGCTTATTGCACTACAACATCAAGTTTGGGTAAAGGAATATATACTAAGATGTTTTACGGCCACGAAAATGCACATGCGGAGTAAAAGGCAAAGCCTAAAACCCGCCCGCCGCGCCATCTGGAGGGGGGAGGGAAGCAGCAAAAGCTCGTCTGTGTGAGGGTTGCGCGCGTCGCGCCTCCGCGATATCTATAAATAGGCAATGTTTCTGGATTTTGAAACCAGTCCGTGTCCGTGCGCGCGCCATAGTAGACCTACTTTCGTACGTTCCGATTTTTTTTTGATATTTCCAACATATCGAAAATTGTTGTTGCCAACATGTCGGGTGACATTCAAAATTTGGAAACGTGCCGGCTCCACCTCGTGCGTGGTCTACTCTGTGAGCGCTTGGAGGACCTGATCGAAAGTGGAACGCTAGATGAAAGCGTTTTGGAGGAGCTCAGAAACTGTTTGCGCGTGTTGCGGGAAAAGTACGACGAGCATTACATGCCATTAATTCAAGCGTATAACGCTGTATTCTCGACCACGGGTACTACACCCGGGGACCGGGAATCTGCAGATGCACCCGAATCGGATTCCGAACCGGAATCTGAAAATGAACCCGCACCGCACGAACGATGATGTGCCAATCACCAAAAAAAGGCCCTTTTCAGGGCCACATATGATTCGAATGTTTCGATGATGGAATATTGTCTAATAACGTACTTACCCTCTGCGCCTATTTACGGGTGCGAAAATGCATTTTTTTGACGTTTCATGTGCGTTAGGTATGCGTAGGAGGTGTCGTTAGACGCGCCTCGGTGCGAGGTCACCGAATATGTTTTTTTTGGATTTTAGACGGGAACAAAATTTTACACGGTGACCAAAAATCTGCATTTTTAAAGGAAGAATAGGCATTCTGACCAGTTAACCCTGATTGCGCCACGCTTATTGCACTACAACATCAAGTTTGGGTAAAGGAATATATACTAAGATGTTTTACGGCCACGAAAATGCACATGCGGAGTAAAAGGCAAAGCCTAAAACCCGCCCGCCGCGCCATCTGGAGGGGGGAGGGAAGCAGCAAAAGCTCGTCTGTGTGAGGGTTGCGCGCGTCGCGCCTCCGCGATATCTATAAATAGGCAATGTTTCTGGATTTTGAAACCAGTCCGTGTCCGTGCGCGCGCCATAGTAGACCTACTTTCGTACGTTCCGATTTTTTTTTGATATTTCCAACATATCGAAAATTGTTGTTGCCAACATGTCGGGTGACATTCAAAATTTGGAAACGTGCCGGCTCCACCTCGTGCGTGGTCTACTCTGTGAGCGCTTGGAGGACCTGATCGAAAGTGGAACGCTAGATGAAAGCGTTTTGGAGGAGCTCAGAAACTGTTTGCGCGTGTTGCGGGAAAAGTACGACGAGCATTACATGCCATTAATTCAAGCGTATAACGCTGTATTCTCGACCACGGGTACTACACCCGGGGACCGGGAATCTGCAGATGCACCCGAATCGGATTCCGAACCGGAATCTGAAAATGAACCCGCACCGCACGAACGATGATGTGCCAATCACCAAAAAAAGGCCCTTTTCAGGGCCACATATGATTCGAATGTTTCGATGATGGAATATTGTCTAATAACGTACTTACCCTCTGCGCCTATTTACGGGTGCGAAAATGCATTTTTTTGACGTTTCATGTGCGTTAGGTATGCGTAGGAGGTGTCGTTAGACGCGCCTCGGTGCGAGGTCACCGAATATGTTTTTTTTGGATTTTAGACGGGAACAAAATTTTACACGGTGACCAAAAATCTGCATTTTTAAAGGAAGAATAGGCATTCTGACCAGTTAACCCTGATTGCGCTACGCTTATTGCACTACAACATCAAGTTTGGGTAAAGGAATATATACTAAGATGTTTTACGGCCACGAAAATGCACATGCGGAGTAAAAGGCAAAGCCTAAAACCCGCCCGCCGCGCCATCTGGAGGGGGGAGGGAAGCAGCAAAAGCTCGTCTGTGTGAGGGTTGCGCGCGTCGCGCCTCCGCGATATCTATAAATAGGCAATGTTTCTGGATTTTGAAACCAGTCCGTGTCCGTGCGCGCGCCATAGTAGACCTACTTTCGTACGTTCCGATTTTTTTTTGATATTTCCAACATATCGAAAATTGTTGTTGCCAACATGTCGGGTGACATTCAAAATTTGGAAACGTGCCGGCTCCACCTCGTGCGTGGTCTACTCTGTGAGCGCTTGGAGGACCTGATCGAAAGTGGAACGCTAGATGAAAGCGTTTTGGAGGAGCTCAGAAACTGTTTGCGCGTGTTGCGGGAAAAGTACGACGAGCATTACATGCCATTAATTCAAGCGTATAACGCTGTATTCTCGACCACGGGTACTACACCCGGGGACCGGGAATCTGCAGATGCACCCGAATCGGATTCCGAACCGGAATCTGAAAATGAACCCGCACCGCACGAACGATGATGTGCCAATCACCAAAAAAAGGCCCTTTTCAGGGCCACATATGATTCGAATGTTTCGATGATGGAATATTGTCTAATAACGTACTTACCCTCTGCGCCTATTTACGGGTGCGAAAATGCATTTTTTTGACGTTTCATGTGCGTTAGGTATGCGTAGGAGGTGTCGTTAGACGCGCCTCGGTGCAAGGTCACCGAATATGTTTTTTTTGGATTTTAGACGGGAACAAAATTTTACACGGTGACCAAAAATCTGCATTTTTAAAGGAAGAATAGGCATTCTGACCAGTTAACCCTGATTGCGCCACGCTTATTGCACTACAACATCAAGTTTGGGTAAAGGAATATATACTAAGATGTTTTACGGCCACGAAAATGCACATGCGGAGTAAAAGGCAAAGCCTAAAACCCGCCCGCCGCGCCATCTGGAGGGGGGAGGGAAGCAGCAAAAGCTCGTCTGTGTGAGGGTTGCGCGCGTCGCGCCTCCGCGATATCTATAAATAGGCAATGTTTCTGGATTTTGAAACCAGTCCGTGTCCGTGCGCGCGCCATAGTAGACCTACTTTCGTACGTTCCGATTTTTTTTTGATATTTCCAACATATCGAAAATTGTTGTTGCCAACATGTCGGGTGACATTCAAAATTTGGAAACGTGCCGGCTCCACCTCGTGCGTGGTCTACTCTGTGAGCGCTTGGAGGACCTGATCGAAAGTGGAACGCTAGATGAAAGCGTTTTGGAGGAGCTCAGAAACTGTTTGCGCGTGTTGCGGGAAAAGTACGACGAGCATTACATGCCATTAATTCAAGCGTATAACGCTGTATTCTCGACCACGGGTACTACACCCGGGGACCGGGAATCTGCAGATGCACCCGAATCGGATTCCGAACCGGAATCTGAAAATGAACCCGCACCGCACGAACGATGATGTGCCAATCACCAAAAAAAGGCCCTTTTCAGGGCCACATATGATTCGAATGTTTCGATGATGGAATATTGTCTAATAACGTACTTACCCTCTGCGCCTATTTACGGGTGCGAAAATGCATTTTTTTGACGTTTCATGTGCGTTAGGTATGCGTAGGAGGTGTCGTTAGACGCGCCTCGGTGCGAGGTCACCGAATATGTTTTTTTTGGATTTTAGACGGGAACAAAATTTTACACGGTGACCAAAAATCTGCATTTTTAAAGGAAGAATAGGCATTCTGACCAGTTAACCCTGATTGCGCCACGCTTATTGCACTACAACATCAAGTTTGGGTAAAGGAATATATACTAAGATGTTTTACGGCCACGAAAATGCACATGCGGAGTAAAAGGCAAAGCCTAAAACCCGCCCGCCGCGCCATCTGGAGGGGGGAGGGAAGCAGCAAAAGCTCGTCTGTGTGAGGGTTGCGCGCGTCGCGCCTCCGCGATATCTATAAATAGGCAATGTTTCTGGATTTTGAAACCAGTCCGTGTCCGTGCGCGCGCCATAGTAGACCTACTTTCGTACGTTCCGATTTTTTTTTGATATTTCCAACATATCGAAAATTGTTGTTGCCAACATGTCGGGTGACATTCAAAATTTGGAAACGTGCCGGCTCCACCTCGTGCGTGGTCTACTCTGTGAGCGCTTGGAGGACCTGATCGAAAGTGGAACGCTAGATGAAAGCGTTTTGGAGGAGCTCAGAAACTGTTTGCGCGTGTTGCGGGAAAAGTACGACGAGCATTACATGCCATTAATTCAAGCGTATAACGCTGTATTCTCGACCACGGGTACTACACCCGGGGACCGGGAATCTGCAGATGCACCCGAATCGGATTCCGAACCGGAATCTGAAAATGAACCCGCACCGCACGAACGATGATGTGCCAATCACCAAAAAAAGGCCCTTTTCAGGGCCACATATGATTCGAATGTTTCGATGATGGAATATTGTCTAATAACGTACTTACCCTCTGCGCCTATTTACGGGTGCGAAAATGCATTTTTTTGACGTTTCATGTGCGTTAGATATGCGTAGGAGGTGTCGTTAGACGCGCCTCGGTGCGAGGTCACCGAATATGTTTTTTTTGGATTTTAGACGGGAACAAAATTTTACACGGTGACCAAAAATCTGCATTTTTAAAGGAAGAATAGGCATTCTGACCAGTTAACCCTGATTGCGCCACGCTTATTGCACTACAACATCAAGTTTGGGTAAAGGAATATATACTAAGATGTTTTACGGCCACGAAAATGCACATGCGGAGTAAAAGGCAAAGCCTAAAACCCGCCCGCCGCGCCATCTGGAGGGGGGAGGGAAGCAGCAAAAGCTCGTCTGTGTGAGGGTTGCGCGCGTCGCGCCTCCGCGATATCTATAAATAGGCAATGTTTCTGGATTTTGAAACCAGTCCGTGTCCGTGCGCGCGCCATAGTAGACCTACTTTCGTACGTTCCGATTTTTTTTTGATATTTCCAACATATCGAAAATTGTTGTTGCCAACATGTCGGGTGACATTCAAAATTTGGAAACGTGCCGGCTCCACCTCGTGCGTGGTCTACTCTGTGAGCGCTTGGAGGACCTGATCGAAAGTGGAACGCTAGATGAAAGCGTTTTGGAGGAGCTCAGAAACTGTTTGCGCGTGTTGCGGGAAAAGTACGACGAGCATTACATGCCATTAATTCAAGCGTATAACGCTGTATTCTCGACCACGGGTACTACACCCGGGGACCGGGAATCTGCAGATGCACCCGAATCGGATTCCGAACCGGAATCTGAAAATGAACCCGCACCGCACGAACGATGATGTGCCAATCACCAAAAAAAGGCCCTTTTCAGGGCCACATATGATTCGAATGTTTCGATGATGGAATATTGTCTAATAACGTACTTACCCTCTGCGCCTATTTACGGGTGCGAAAATGCATTTTTTTGACGTTTCATGTGCGTTAGATATGCGTAGGAGGTGTCGTTAGACGCGCCTCGGTGCGAGGTCACCGAATATGTTTTTTTTGGATTTTAGACGGGAACAAAATTTTACACGGTGACCAAAAATCTGCATTTTTAAAGGAAGAATAGGCATTCTGACCAGTTAACCCTGATTGCGCCACGCTTATTGCACTACAACATCAAGTTTGGGTAAAGGAATATATACTAAGATGTTTTACGGCCACGAAAATGCACATGCGGAGTAAAAGGCAAAGCCTAAAACCCGCCCGCCGCGCCATCTGGAGGGGGGAGGGAAGCAGCAAAAGCTCGTCTGTGTGAGGGTTGCGCGCGTCGCGCCTCCGCGATATCTATAAATAGGCAATGTTTCTGGATTTTGAAACCAGTCCGTGTCCGTGCGCGCGCCATAGTAGACCTACTTTCGTACGTTCCGATTTTTTTTTGATATTTCCAACATATCGAAAATTGTTGTTGCCAACATGTCGGGTGACATTCAAAATTTGGAAACGTGCCGGCTCCACCTCGTGCGTGGTCTACTCTGTGAGCGCTTGGAGGACCTGATCGAAAGTGGAACGCTAGATGAAAGCGTTTTGGAGGAGCTCAGAAACTGTTTGCGCGTGTTGCGGGAAAAGTACGACGAGCATTACATGCCATTAATTCAAGCGTATAACGCTGTATTCTCGACCACGGGTACTACACCCGGGGACCGGGAATCTGCAGATGCACCCGAATCGGATTCCGAACCGGAATCTGAAAATGAACCCGCACCGCACGAACGATGATGTGCCAATCACCAAAAAAAGGCCCTTTTCAGGGCCACATATGATTCGAATGTTTCGATGATGGAATATTGTCTAATAACGTACTTACCCTCTGCGCCTATTTACGGGTGCGAAAATGCATTTTTTTGACGTTTCATGTGCGTTAGGTATGCGTAGGAGGTGTCGTTAGACGCGCCTCGGTGCGAGGTCACCGAATATGTTTTTTTTGGATTTTAGACGGGAACAAAATTTTACACGGTGACCAAAAATCTGCATTTTTAAAGGAAGAATAGGCATTCTGACCAGTTAACCCTGATTGCGCCACGCTTATTGCACTACAACATCAAGTTTGGGTAAAGGAATATATACTAAGATGTTTTACGGCCACGAAAATGCACATGCGGAGTAAAAGGCAAAGCCTAAAACCCGCCCGCCGCGCCATCTGGAGGGGGGAGGGAAGCAGCAAAAGCTCGTCTGTGTGAGGGTTGCGCGCGTCGCGCCTCCGCGATATCTATAAATAGGCAATGTTTCTGGATTTTGAAACCAGTCCGTGTCCGTGCGCGCGCCATAGTAGACCTACTTTCGTACGTTCCGATTTTTTTTTGATATTTCCAACATATCGAAAATTGTTGTTGCCAACATGTCGGGTGACATTCAAAATTTGGAAACGTGCCGGCTCCACCTCGTGCGTGGTCTACTCTGTGAGCGCTTGGAGGACCTGATCGAAAGTGGAACGCTAGATGAAAGCGTTTTGGAGGAGCTCAGAAACTGTTTGCGCGTGTTGCGGGAAAAGTACGACGAGCATTACATGCCATTAATTCAAGCGTATAACGCTGTATTCTCGACCACGGGTACTACACCCGGGGACCGGGAATCTGCAGATGCACCCGAATCGGATTCCGAACCGGAATCTGAAAATGAACCCGCACCGCACGAACGATGATGTGCCAATCACCAAAAAAAGGCCCTTTTCAGGGCCACATATGATTCGAATGTTTCGATGATGGAATATTGTCTAATAACGTACTTACCCTCTGCGCCTATTTACGGGTGCGAAAATGCATTTTTTTGACGTTTCATGTGCGTTAGATATGCGTAGGAGGTGTCGTTAGACGCGCCTCGGTGCGAGGTCACCGAATATGTTTTTTTTGGATTTTAGACGGGAACAAAATTTTACACGGTGACCAAAAATCTGCATTTTTAAAGGAAGAATAGGCATTCTGACCAGTTAACCCTGATTGCGCCACGCTTATTGCACTACAACATCAAGTTTGGGTAAAGGAATATATACTAAGATGTTTTACGGCCACGAAAATGCACATGCGGAGTAAAAGGCAAAGCCTAAAACCCGCCCGCCGCGCCATCTGGAGGGGGGAGGGAAGCAGCAAAAGCTCGTCTGTGTGAGGGTTGCGCGCGTCGCGCCTCCGCGATATCTATAAATAGGCAATGTTTCTGGATTTTGAAACCAGTCCGTGTCCGTGCGCGCGCCATAGTAGACCTACTTTCGTACGTTCCGATTTTTTTTTGATATTTCCAACATATCGAAAATTGTTGTTGCCAACATGTCGGGTGACATTCAAAATTTGGAAACGTGCCGGCTCCACCTCGTGCGTGGTCTACTCTGTGAGCGCTTGGAGGACCTGATCGAAAGTGGAACGCTAGATGAAAGCGTTTTGGAGGAGCTCAGAAACTGTTTGCGCGTGTTGCGGGAAAAGTACGACGAGCATTACATGCCATTAATTCAAGCGTATAACGCTGTATTCTCGACCACGGGTACTACACCCGGGGACCGGGAATCTGCAGATGCACCCGAATCGGATTCCGAACCGGAATCTGAAAATGAACCCGCACCGCACGAACGATGATGTGCCAATCACCAAAAAAAGGCCCTTTTCAGGGCCACATATGATTCGAATGTTTCGATGATGGAATATTGTCTAATAACGTACTTACCCTCTGCGCCTATTTACGGGTGCGAAAATGCATTTTTTTGACGTTTCATGTGCGTTAGATATGCGTAGGAGGTGTCGTTAGACGCGCCTCGGTGCGAGGTCACCGAATATGTTTTTTTTGGATTTTAGACGGGAACAAAATTTTACACGGTGACCAAAAATCTGCATTTTTAAAGGAAGAATAGGCATTCTGACCAGTTAACCCTGATTGCGCCACGCTTATTGCACTACAACATCAAGTTTGGGTAAAGGAATATATACTAAGATGTTTTACGGCCACGAAAATGCACATGCGGAGTAAAAGGCAAAGCCTAAAACCCGCCCGCCGCGCCATCTGGAGGGGGGAGGGAAGCAGCAAAAGCTCGTCTGTGTGAGGGTTGCGCGCGTCGCGCCTCCGCGATATCTATAAATAGGCAATGTTTCTGGATTTTGAAACCAGTCCGTGTCCGTGCGCGCGCCATAGTAGACCTACTTTCGTACGTTCCGATTTTTTTTTGATATTTCCAACATATCGAAAATTGTTGTTGCCAACATGTCGGGTGACATTCAAAATTTGGAAACGTGCCGGCTCCACCTCGTGCGTGGTCTACTCTGTGAGCGCTTGGAGGACCTGATCGAAAGTGGAACGCTAGATGAAAGCGTTTTGGAGGAGCTCAGAAACTGTTTGCGCGTGTTGCGGGAAAAGTACGACGAGCATTACATGCCATTAATTCAAGCGTATAACGCTGTATTCTCGACCACGGGTACTACACCCGGGGACCGGGAATCTGCAGATGCACCCGAATCGGATTCCGAACCGGAATCTGAAAATGAACCCGCACCGCACGAACGATGATGTGCCAATCACCAAAAAAAGGCCCTTTTCAGGGCCACATATGATTCGAATGTTTCGATGATGGAATATTGTCTAATAACGTACTTACCCTCTGCGCCTATTTACGGGTGCGAAAATGCATTTTTTTGACGTTTCATGTGCGTTAGGTATGCGTAGGAGGTGTCGTTAGACGCGCCTCGGTGCGAGGTCACCGAATATGTTTTTTTTGGATTTTAGACGGGAACAAAATTTTACACGGTGACCAAAAATCTGCATTTTTAAAGGAAGAATAGGCATTCTGACCAGTTAACCCTGATTGCGCCACGCTTATTGCACTACAACATCAAGTTTGGGTAAAGGAATATATACTAAGATGTTTTACGGCCACGAAAATGCACATGCGGAGTAAAAGGCAAAGCCTAAAACCCGCCCGCCGCGCCATCTGGAGGGGGGAGGGAAGCAGCAAAAGCTCGTCTGTGTGAGGGTTGCGCGCGTCGCGCCTCCGCGATATCTATAAATAGGCAATGTTTCTGGATTTTGAAACCAGTCCGTGTCCGTGCGCGCGCCATAGTAGACCTACTTTCGTACGTTCCGATTTTTTTTTGATATTTCCAACATATCGAAAATTGTTGTTGCCAACATGTCGGGTGACATTCAAAATTTGGAAACGTGCCGGCTCCACCTCGTGCGTGGTCTACTCTGTGAGCGCTTGGAGGACCTGATCGAAAGTGGAACGCTAGATGAAAGCGTTTTGGAGGAGCTCAGAAACTGTTTGCGCGTGTTGCGGGAAAAGTACGACGAGCATTACATGCCATTAATTCAAGCGTATAACGCTGTATTCTCGACCACGGGTACTACACCCGGGGACCGGGAATCTGCAGATGCACCCGAATCGGATTCCGAACCGGAATCTGAAAATGAACCCGCACCGCACGAACGATGATGTGCCAATCACCAAAAAAAGGCCCTTTTCAGGGCCACATATGATTCGAATGTTTCGATGATGGAATATTGTCTAATAACGTACTTACCCTCTGCGCCTATTTACGGGTGCGAAAATGCATTTTTTTGACGTTTCATGTGCGTTAGGTATGCGTAGGAGGTGTCGTTAGACGCGCCTCGGTGCGAGGTCACCGAATATGTTTTTTTTGGATTTTAGACGGGAACAAAATTTTACACGGTGACCAAAAATCTGCATTTTTAAAGGAAGAATAGGCATTCTGACCAGTTAACCCTGATTGCGCCACGCTTATTGCACTACAACATCAAGTTTGGGTAAAGGAATATATACTAAGATGTTTTACGGCCACGAAAATGCACATGCGGAGTAAAAGGCAAAGCCTAAAACCCGCCCGCCGCGCCATCTGGAGGGGGGAGGGAAGCAGCAAAAGCTCGTCTGTGTGAGGGTTGCGCGCGTCGCGCCTCCGCGATATCTATAAATAGGCAATGTTTCTGGATTTTGAAACCAGTCCGTGTCCGTGCGCGCGCCATAGTAGACCTACTTTCGTACGTTCCGATTTTTTTTTGATATTTCCAACATATCGAAAATTGTTGTTGCCAACATGTCGGGTGACATTCAAAATTTGGAAACGTGCCGGCTCCACCTCGTGCGTGGTCTACTCTGTGAGCGCTTGGAGGACCTGATCGAAAGTGGAACGCTAGATGAAAGCGTTTTGGAGGAGCTCAGAAACTGTTTGCGCGTGTTGCGGGAAAAGTACGACGAGCATTACATGCCATTAATTCAAGCGTATAACGCTGTATTCTCGACCACGGGTACTACACCCGGGGACCGGGAATCTGCAGATGCACCCGAATCGGATTCCGAACCGGAATCTGAAAATGAACCCGCACCGCACGAACGATGATGTGCCAATCACCATTAAAAGGCCCTTTTCAGGGCCACATATGATTCGAATGTTTCGATGATGGAATATTGTCTAATAACGTACTTACCCTCTGCGCCTATTTACGGGTGCGAAAATGCATTTTTTTGACGTTTCATGTGCGTTAGGTATGCGTAGGAGGTGTCGTTAGACGCGCCTCGGTGCAAGGTCACCGAATATGTTTTTTTTGGATTTTAGACGGGAACAAAATTTTACACGGTGACCAAAAATCTGCATTTTTAAAGGAAGAATAGGCATTCTGACCAGTTAACCCTGATTGCGCCACGCTTATTGCACTACAACATCAAGTTTGGGTAAAGGAATATATACTAAGATGTTTTACGGCCACGAAAATGCACATGCGGAGTAAAAGGCAAAGCCTAAAACCCGCCCGCCGCGCCATCTGGAGGGGGGAGGGAAGCAGCAAAAGCTCGTCTGTGTGAGGGTTGCGCGCGTCGCGCCTCCGCGATATCTATAAATAGGCAATGTTTCTGGATTTTGAAACCAGTCCGTGTCCGTGCGCGCGCCATAGTAGACCTACTTTCGTACGTTCCGATTTTTTTTTGATATTTCCAACATATCGAAAATTGTTGTTGCCAACATGTCGGGTGACATTCAAAATTTGGAAACGTGCCGGCTCCACCTCGTGCGTGGTCTACTCTGTGAGCGCTTGGAGGACCTGATCGAAAGTGGAACGCTAGATGAAAGCGTTTTGGAGGAGCTCAGAAACTGTTTGCGCGTGTTGCGGGAAAAGTACGACGAGCATTACATGCCATTAATTCAAGCGTATAACGCTGTATTCTCGACCACGGGTACTACACCCGGGGACCGGGAATCTGCAGATGCACCCGAATCGGATTCCGAACCGGAATCTGAAAATGAACCCGCACCGCACGAACGATGATGTGCCAATCACCAAAAAAAGGCCCTTTTCAGGGCCACATATGATTCGAATGTTTCGATGATGGAATATTGTCTAATAACGTACTTACCCTCTGCGCCTATTTACGGGTGCGAAAATGCATTTTTTTGACGTTTCATGTGCGTTAGGTATGCGTAGGAGGTGTCGTTAGACGCGCCTCGGTGCGAGGTCACCGAATATGTTTTTTTTGGATTTTAGACGGGAACAAAATTTTACACGGTGACCAAAAATCTGCATTTTTAAAGGAAGAATAGGCATTCTGACCAGTTAACCCTGATTGCGCCACGCTTATTGCACTACAACATCAAGTTTGGGTAAAGGAATATATACTAAGATGTTTTACGGCCACGAAAATGCACATGCGGAGTAAAAGGCAAAGCCTAAAACCCGCCCGCCGCGCCATCTGGAGGGGGGAGGGAAGCAGCAAAAGCTCGTCTGTGTGAGGGTTGCGCGCGTCGCGCCTCCGCGATATCTATAAATAGGCAATGTTTCTGGATTTTGAAACCAGTCCGTGTCCGTGCGCGCGCCATAGTAGACCTACTTTCGTACGTTCCGATTTTTTTTTGATATTTCCAACATATCGAAAATTGTTGTTGCCAACATGTCGGGTGACATTCAAAATTTGGAAACGTGCCGGCTCCACCTCGTGCGTGGTCTACTCTGTGAGCGCTTGGAGGACCTGATCGAAAGTGGAACGCTAGATGAAAGCGTTTTGGAGGAGCTCAGAAACTGTTTGCGCGTGTTGCGGGAAAAGTACGACGAGCATTACATGCCATTAATTCAAGCGTATAACGCTGTATTCTCGACCACGGGTACTACACCCGGGGACCGGGAATCTGCAGATGCACCCGAATCGGATTCCGAACCGGAATCTGAAAATGAACCCGCACCGCACGAACGATGATGTGCCAATCACCAAAAAAAGGCCCTTTTCAGGGCCACATATGATTCGAATGTTTCGATGATGGAATATTGTCTAATAACGTACTTACCCTCTGCGCCTATTTACGGGTGCGAAAATGCATTTTTTTGACGTTTCATGTGCGTTAGGTATGCGTAGGAGGTGTCGTTAGACGCGCCTCGGTGCGAGGTCACCGAATATGTTTTTTTTGGATTTTAGACGGGAACAAAATTTTACACGGTGACCAAAAATCTGCATTTTTAAAGGAAGAATAGGCATTCTGACCAGTTAACCCTGATTGCGCTACGCTTATTGCACTACAACATCAAGTTTGGGTAAAGGAATATATACTAAGATGTTTTACGGCCACGAAAATGCACATGCGGAGTAAAAGGCAAAGCCTAAAACCCGCCCGCCGCGCCATCTGGAGGGGGGAGGGAAGCAGCAAAAGCTCGTCTGTGTGAGGGTTGCGCGCGTCGCGCCTCCGCGATATCTATAAATAGGCAATGTTTCTGGATTTTGAAACCAGTCCGTGTCCGTGCGCGCGCCATAGTAGACCTACTTTCGTACGTTCCGATTTTTTTTTGATATTTCCAACATATCGAAAATTGTTGTTGCCAACATGTCGGGTGACATTCAAAATTTGGAAACGTGCCGGCTCCACCTCGTGCGTGGTCTACTCTGTGAGCGCTTGGAGGACCTGATCGAAAGTGGAACGCTAGATGAAAGCGTTTTGGAGGAGCTCAGAAACTGTTTGCGCGTGTTGCGGGAAAAGTACGACGAGCATTACATGCCATTAATTCAAGCGTATAACGCTGTATTCTCGACCACGGGTACTACACCCGGGGACCGGGAATCTGCAGATGCACCCGAATCGGATTCCGAACCGGAATCTGAAAATGAACCCGCACCGCACGAACGATGATGTGCCAATCACCATTAAAAGGCCCTTTTCAGGGCCACATATGATTCGAATGTTTCGATGATGGAATATTGTCTAATAACGTACTTACCCTCTGCGCCTATTTACGGGTGCGAAAATGCATTTTTTTGACGTTTCATGTGCGTTAGGTATGCGTAGGAGGTGTCGTTAGACGCGCCTCGGTGCAAGGTCACCGAATATGTTTTTTTTGGATTTTAGACGGGAACAAAATTTTACACGGTGACCAAAAATCTGCATTTTTAAAGGAAGAATAGGCATTCTGACCAGTTAACCCTGATTGCGCCACGCTTATTGCACTACAACATCAAGTTTGGGTAAAGGAATATATACTAAGATGTTTTACGGCCACGAAAATGCACATGCGGAGTAAAAGGCAAAGCCTAAAACCCGCCCGCCGCGCCATCTGGAGGGGGGAGGGAAGCAGCAAAAGCTCGTCTGTGTGAGGGTTGCGCGCGTCGCGCCTCCGCGATATCTATAAATAGGCAATGTTTCTGGATTTTGAAACCAGTCCGTGTCCGTGCGCGCGCCATAGTAGACCTACTTTCGTACGTTCCGATTTTTTTTTGATATTTCCAACATATCGAAAATTGTTGTTGCCAACATGTCGGGTGACATTCAAAATTTGGAAACGTGCCGGCTCCACCTCGTGCGTGGTCTACTCTGTGAGCGCTTGGAGGACCTGATCGAAAGTGGAACGCTAGATGAAAGCGTTTTGGAGGAGCTCAGAAACTGTTTGCGCGTGTTGCGGGAAAAGTACGACGAGCATTACATGCCATTAATTCAAGCGTATAACGCTGTATTCTCGACCACGGGTACTACACCCGGGGACCGGGAATCTGCAGATGCACCCGAATCGGATTCCGAACCGGAATCTGAAAATGAACCCGCACCGCACGAACGATGATGTGCCAATCACCAAAAAAAGGCCCTTTTCAGGGCCACATATGATTCGAATGTTTCGATGATGGAATATTGTCTAATAACGTACTTACCCTCTGCGCCTATTTACGGGTGCGAAAATGCATTTTTTTGACGTTTCATGTGCGTTAGGTATGCGTAGGAGGTGTCGTTAGACGCGCCTCGGTGCAAGGTCACCGAATATGTTTTTTTTGGATTTTAGACGGGAACAAAATTTTACACGGTGACCAAAAATCTGCATTTTTAAAGGAAGAATAGGCATTCTGACCAGTTAACCCTGATTGCGCCACGCTTATTGCACTACAACATCAAGTTTGGGTAAAGGAATATATACTAAGATGTTTTACGGCCACGAAAATGCACATGCGGAGTAAAAGGCAAAGCCTAAAACCCGCCCGCCGCGCCATCTGGAGGGGGGAGGGAAGCAGCAAAAGCTCGTCTGTGTGAGGGTTGCGCGCGTCGCGCCTCCGCGATATCTATAAATAGGCAATGTTTCTGGATTTTGAAACCAGTCCGTGTCCGTGCGCGCGCCATAGTAGACCTACTTTCGTACGTTCCGATTTTTTTTTGATATTTCCAACATATCGAAAATTGTTGTTGCCAACATGTCGGGTGACATTCAAAATTTGGAAACGTGCCGGCTCCACCTCGTGCGTGGTCTACTCTGTGAGCGCTTGGAGGACCTGATCGAAAGTGGAACGCTAGATGAAAGCGTTTTGGAGGAGCTCAGAAACTGTTTGCGCGTGTT